>CM050454.1:88204066-90604066 GCA_027563935.2 Costus lasius | reverse complement strand
TCAATTCGAAAACTCGAGCATCAAGGTGTGCGACCCTTTAGGTTCCTCTGACATTGGCAGTGATGAACTTAGGGCATCACAAGCAATGAGTGACACCTAGCAGTGCATCGCTGCTACCTAAGTCTTTAGAATGGATATCGACATCGACATCCCCATCATCGCAACAAGCTACTAATACATTACAATCCTTTTGCCAAACTAATATCCGATTGGACAAGTGTGTCACCACTTGCTTTCACCCAATCTGATGGTCATGACTAAATCAGGTTCTCACCTGGGTATGGTCATACACTTTCAGTCATAGAACCATAGGGGGGCCCCATGGATATCAAGCTTCCCTTAAGAAGGGGCAAATCCTATATCTATCTATTGATCTTCTCATATGGGTCGTGATATACTCAATGACAACCGCTATGACCTCAACTACGGTGAGGTGTTAGGTTGTATCAAAGTATGTCCCTAACCATATAGAAGAGTCAATGATCTCAAGTTAAAGGATCAATGCATCTTCTGTCACTTGTGAGGTTAACTCCTAACACCAAGTTAGAGCCTCACAGCGGGTTGATCCAGTATATCTTCCACTGATATATACATATGTCTGCGTTAGTACCTTGTGCCTAACCAGCCCATATACCAGTCTCACATGTACTAGAGCTATCCCTATATCAACTCAGGTACTTGACTGGGGATAGAATTCGAGCATAGACATATATGTCTCCAGGGATATTATTATGTAAGTACACAATCGTAGATGTAAATAAAACATAATAATGACAATGCCAGAATGATATGTATAAAATATCAATGTCAAATAGTACATAGAATCGACTAACATCTGGTCCTGAGGGCATATACTTCAATAATCTCCCACTTGCACTTAGACATAGTTGTTGAAAAATCTCAACCCCATATCCCTGGCATGACCATCATGCTTTTGCTGTGCCAAAGCCTTGGTTAGTGGGTCTGCTAGATTGTTGTCAGTGTCAACTTTGCTAATCTTGACATCGCCTCTGTCTATGATCTCTCTAATCAGGTGAAATCTTCTGAGTATGTGTTTGGACTTTTGATGAGATCGTAGTTTCTTTGCCTATGCAATCGCTCCATTGTTGTCACAATAGAGCTCAATCAGATCCAAAGCAGTTGGAACCACCTGAAACTCAGAAATAAACTTTCTAATCCAAATGGCTTCTTTGGCTGCCTCAGAAGTAGCAACATTCTCAGCTTCGGTTGTAGAATCAGCTATGGTGTATTACTTGAAGCTTTTCCAGCATATAGCCTACCTATGATCTGACTGGAACGATGCATCAGTGTAGCCTTGAACACTGAGCTCGAACAAATCCTTAGTTCTCAGATTCTTAAGGATGTTCTTTACAGCCATCCAGTGCTACAGACCTGGATTGGATTGGTATCGGCTGGTTATACTTACAGCATAATCCACATCTGATCTAGTACACAATATTGCATACATGATCGATCCTACTGCCGAAGCATAGGGTCGATCCATGTTATCCCTCCCAGCCTATGTGGTGGGATACTAGCTTTTTGAGAGAATGATGTCATGTCTCACTGGAAGGTATCCCTTCTTAGATTGCTCCAAGTTGAACCTCTCCAAGACCTTATCAATGTGTGTAACTAAGGGCCAAAAGCTTCTTGGATCTATATATGTAGATTCTCACGCCTAGAATATAGGCGGCCTCCCCTAAGTCCTTCATCTCGAAATACTTCCCCAACCACGTCTTTACAGACTGAAGATTAGGGATGTCGTTTCCGATGAGTAGTGTGTCATTGACATACAAGACCAGAAAAGTCACCAAGCTCCCACTGAATTTTCTATATACACAGGCGTCATCTTCACTTTTGATAAAGCCATAATCTCTCACAGCTTCATCAAATCGAAGATTCCAACTTCGAGATGCTTGCTTTAATCCATAAATGGATCTTTTTAGCCTGCAGACCTTGTTGGCCTTTGCATGATGGATGAAGCCATCAGACTGTGTCATATACACATCCTCTGTCAGCTTCCCATTAAAGAATATTGTCTTAACATCCATCTGACATATCTCATAATCATGATATGCAGCTATAACAAGCAAGATTCGAATGGATTTAATCATGGCTACTGGCGAGAAGGTTTCATCATAGTCCACCCAGTGGACTTGTTTAAATCCTTTAGCCATAAGTCTACCCTTATAGGTAACATTGCCATCCATGTCTGTCTTCCTTTTGAAGACCCATTTACACCCTATGGGTTTTACCCCATTAGACAGCTCAACCAAATCCCAGACTTAGTTAGCCGATATGGAATCCATCTCGGATCTCATAGCCTCAAGCCATTTCTCAAAGTCCGGTCCAATGACTGCCTCATCATAGGTTCTGGGTTCATCTTCTATGATGAAGATCCCATCGTGTTGAGTCGGCAGTGACCCATATCTCTCAGGTGCATGATAGGATTCCGCAAGTGCACAGAATTATAGAAGTAATAAAAATATCGATTCACAGAGACCTTATTGTTAATTACCAAATAATTATTTTTTCGCTAGCTAAGCAAGCCAAATATGATGAAAGTAAACTATGTAGAGAATATGCTAAGGAGATAATCAGAGAGATAAACATGGGACTAGGGTTTCATCCACCTTAATTTCAATGATAAGATATAAATAAAGGTTCGTCAATCAAATCTTGCTACGATAAAGACCTAATTTACTTCATAAAGGGATTATCTCACTTTCGTGCAGACAATCATGCAGGGACCAATCCTCGCTTTTGCGCAAGATCTGTCCCAATGCTAAAGATAAGTAAATCATCAATTAAAGAACTCAAGATCACTTTCATGCATCCGAATTCTAGGTTAATAATCTCTAGTGGAATCTCAAGGATCACTTTCGTGCATCCGAGCCTCAACACTAGTTTTACTCATGGATCTCCAACGATCCGATCCTCACTTTCGTGCAAGATCTCTACGTTTAATAAATAGACTCGATCCATAGATTCATATTACTATCATGACAATTAATCTACTAGAACAGATCAAATTAGATCTAACCTAATGAAGGGATCCAAACATGCAATTCTAGGGTTCCAAGTTCTCAAGCAATTACCTTTCAGTCAATAGCGAAAACTCTAAAAACATGATTAGTAACGTGGATCTATAGAGAGTCTAAGCACAAATATCACATGAGCAAAATTATCATGGCAAAATTGTCATGACGAAAATACAAGATTTATCTAATCATTAAAAATCAAGGGGATTACACCCCATGTCCCAAAACAGTATTAAGCTTGCATGAAGGAGAAGATACAATAAATCATAGTCTTAGAGTGATCAAAAAACAAAAATAAAGGAGAAACAACGTTACAACACGGCTGTAAAATCCTTTACAGCTGTAATTTGCTTCGATGAACAGCGCTGTCACCGCTGTTTCGTTGATTCCTACTCCGATCGGACTCCAAACTCTCTGAAACTTCTGATGGGTCTTCCTCTCCTCCAGGCGAAGCTTATGTGTGAAAATCACGGCCTAAGGTGCCCTCTACGCCTCTCGGCGCGAGGCCAAACCCTTGCCGCCTCTCTATTTATTTCTCTCTCGATACTGGATAAAAATTCTTCCTTTCACTTTTTACGCCTTCCCCCCTTAAAGACGAGTCCACAGAAACTTTCAGATCCTAATTTGGACCTCTGAATCAAAAGTTATGACCCGAACAAATTTCAGCCGCGGAAAACTCGCGATTTTGACTGGAAATTACGGCCGTGTAATAATTTACGGCAGTGCCGTAAAATCATTCTGTGAACGCTGAGTCAAAATTATGGCTCATAAAATATTTCTCGATGGTGCCGTAAAATCGAACGAGTTCTCTGGTCTGAATTAGCTGGGAATTACGGCCCGTAAAATGGGTTACGATAATGACGTAAAATCTGCAAAGTTCTCTGTTATGAAAGCGGTGAAAAATACGGCAGTGTAATTCTTTACGGCAGTGCCGTAAAATAAAAAAAACTTTCTGTTTGAGAAATCACCAAAATACGGTAGTGCTCTGATTTTACGGTAGCCGCGAAAAATACGGTACCGTAAAATAGGTTACGGCACTGCTGTATTTTGCAAGGTTGCTCCGTTTTGCATGAAATTTCTTGGGTGATCTCCTCTTGATGATGGTAACTCTTCTATGTGTTTGATTTTGCTTGAAACTCCTTGAAATAGTGCCTTTTTACCTAAAAATCATGAAAAACCAAAACAAAAGTAGACTTTGCAATATTCGATGAATTTGATATGAAAACAAGTAAAATATCTTCAATCTAGCATGAAAAGATATCCAAAATGATACAATATATACTATATATTTTGGTGTCATCAAAATACATACAGCTCAAACTTTGCTTGTCCTCAAGCAAAAATCAAAACTTGATTAAAAGAATAACCTTTTCATGCTCAATAAATTTCTAAAATACAACCCATCAATGAAAAATTCCACCAATTGATTTACAAAACTTCAAATAAACATATCATCCTTAGAACTCAACCCTCTAGATCCACAATTCAATCAAATAAAACTTTGCAACTTGTATAATAAATAGAATTTTCAATCTCATGATTTCACCCAGTTTTCAGTTCAAATCTATCATGCTTTTGTTTACAGGAATTAGGTTTCCAAGATCTTTTTCCACACATGATTTTTTTTTGTATTTTGTTTATTTTTGTATAGATTGCATGTACTCACTTAGATACACACTTTTTATTTTTTGACTTCAACTCTTGTCTTCGGTACCACTGTCAATTTTACACAGTGCCAAGTAGAGGAGTCTTATTATTTTTCACTCTCATTATTTTTTTCATGCATAGACTTTAACCCATGTCTTAGGTACCACTATCAATTTTACATGGTGCCAAGTAGGGGAGTCTCTTACTATTTTTATGGATCTTGGATTCTTCCTTCCCAACAAATAGCAAAATAGACTAAACATCTACTAGATTGATCAATTGATATCAATTCACAAATCATACTCATATGCTCATTTTATTTAAAGGAGTAGTTTCACCTTTAGATCTTATTCATCAAATAACACATCTACCCAAAATTTCATGCATCAACCAATGTCAAATTTCAAAAATAGACATGCATTGAAGAAATAAATCTAACATGATAGGGTTTTTCTCTAATCACAAGTATAAATACTCACATCATCAAGGAAGACATTTTATCAATAAATCATGTCATCATATAGTAGAAAGTGGATCATATGCTTTCATCAATTTTAACAACACATTTGAATAATATCATCATCAAAACAATGAGTTCCATATATCCATAAAATCATTTTTCAAGAGAAAACCAATAAGTAGTATAAATATGATAAAGTCAAAGATGCACTATATGAAATAGTCATTAATAAGAGAGTGCAAATGATACTCACAAAACTATATAGATCATGCTCAATCATTGTCAGGCCAATGCAGCTGGGTCCAAAGATATGCTTTTTGAAAATTTACTGCAAAATTTAAGGTACATAAGGCTCACATAAGGCTCAGATCAAAAACAGTCTTGAAAATTAATAATAGTAGATATCATCAGTGGTTCCAAAATTGTGCTGGTGGAGTAGTAGATGCAGACAAGAAGCAGAAGTGGAACAACGGCTAGCTGAAAAGCTACTAGCAATGATGATGGTGGTGCCGACAGTAGAGTGAGTAATCTCTAGTGGCCTGCTAGAGATCACAGTCCTGGAGGTGAGATCGTCGGGCTATGGAAGATAATACTGCACATGTAAAAAAATCAGAGTTAGTAATGAAGATCATACTGCAAAAATAAATAAAATCATGGAATAAGAGATAGCAGAAGAAATAAGAATCTGCAGGTGGTATAATCCAGTGTCGACGGCTGGAAACAGTGATGTCAAAGGTAGATGCAGTGGTAGCTAGAGGTGCTGCAAATCTGGAGTCAAAAGAAGCAATAACAAGTTGCAAGCAAACAGTGTAGTTTTTGAATTTTTTATGAAAAGTAGCTCTACCCAAAAATAAGATTTAATGATCCAAATAGAAAATGGGCAGAACCACATAATAGAATAAGAGATATTCTTTTCAGACGTGTGAAAATCAAAGGATCAAAATCTATCAGAAATTTAGGGCATCAGCAAAAAGAAGGCTACTCAGATTAAAAACTGTATAAACTGCACAAAAGTTAATAAAATTGAAAAAGTTGCTATATGTTCTAGAATGATCAGAAAATATTTTCATGAAAATAATTTATCCACAAGATAGAATGACACACGTTCTTTCAATTCCAAGTGGAAAATCTGGGTTTCAAGTCACCGAAACATCTCAAAAAGTGGCAGCAAAAGTGCTAGTCAGAACAGTCAGAAAAAACTGCTGCAGAAATTAATCATAATCAAAACGTTGCTATTGTTTTAGAATGATCCATGAACTTTAAAATTCAGAAAAAATATCTAGATGATAGATAAAGATGAGTACTTCAATGTTGTGCCAAAGCTCAAAATTATTCTTAACCTAGTTTCTTAAAATCACAGCGAGAAAACACCTACTCAATAAGCAAACTATAGAGAGGAGTGCAGATTTTTTTTTTTTTTCAAAAATAACAGAAAAATTAATTCTAAAAATAAACTAGGATAAAAGAAATTAAGCTAAGATAGAGTACTTGGGTTGCCTCCCAAGAAGCGCTAATTTTAAGTCATTAGCTTGACCAAAAATCAATATCATGGTGAAGCAGGTGAATCAGTACCAAAATAGATTGCAAACAATTTTCTGCATTTTCTTTGTCCATAAAGCTTAGCCATAAATCCAAAAATCCAGAATTGCATATAAATCACAATTAAAGTGGCTTTCTTAAATATGCAGAAATCAAAATCAAAATCTTCACATGAAGGATATTCAATGATCTTCCTAAATTTATCAGAGAGTAAAATCATCAGTCCTTTCTTCAACTTTATTTTTTCAATCACAATAGGACTTTTATCAAAATATTCAAGCATTGGATCATCATAATAATAGTTATGTCTTTCATTAGATTCCTCAATAAAGCACAAATTTTCAATTAAATCAAAAGGTTGAGCAATAGATATGGGCAAAGCATCAACATGGTGAGATACATCAATTTTTGCAACATTCAAATCATCTACAGGTTCCTCATGTTCATCATCAAACAATTTATCAATATCAAAATTATCAACAAAGTCAAGATGAGACTCTTCAAAATTAATTTCCTCATGCTTCCCCACAAATAATTCATCATCAGAAGAGTCAAAATCAGAATCATATGAAAAATAAGATTTATCAATATTTACAATAGGATCAGAGTTAACCTCAAAAGACTTATCATTAATTTCAACAATATCACCAAAATCACAGTGGGGTTCATCAATGTCTATAATTTTCAAACCTTCATCATGCGCATCAGATTCAACCATATATAAATTTACATCAAAATTAGAATTATCATCAAAAGAAGGGTTTTCAATTTCAATTTTCTCGACCTTTTCCTCAAATAAATTATCAGGTAAATCAATATCAAAATTATGAAGATCAGAATGAGATTTATTGATATTCACATAAGGCTCAATCTCAAAACAATCATAATCACAGGGGGAGTGGCGCAGAACGGAAGTTTGGAGATTACTGGAGAAGAGAAAAGATGAGGGAAGAAGAGAAGAGGAGAGAAGAAACCCTTAGCTTAGCAAGCTAAGGGAGAAAAGAAGAAACTACATAATCCTAAACCTAACCTCCCAAGGAGGAAGATAAACAATCCAAAGATTTTTTTCCAAAAATATTCTTCTTAACTTGTATTCAACTTGGAATGTTTTACATAATATAGCCAAGCTGCCAACGGCTATGAAGTAAAATTTTGCATTGGAAATCTGAGAGAATCGAGTAATTCGGCTGGTGGCAGGATTTGTTGCAGACGTTGCGTGATGAGGAAGTTGCACGCGCAAGCTGACTTGAATTTTGACTCTCAAAATCTGTGGCCGAATTTGCTGAAGATCTTGCAGGATTTGGTGGATGGCATTAGTGGGAATTGCAAGTATTGCGCATGCTGAGAAGTTGATTGGCACGTTGATTGGCTTGGCTCCATGCGGCACTTTGATTTGGTTGGCTGTGCAGGCACGTGGAGCTTGATGGAGATGAACCAAGCTGGAAGTTGCTGGCGCGTAATCTTTGAAGCTTTGGATGAGTGAATAAATGTTGATTGCAATTTGTTTTGAAGGTTGACTTTGAGCTCCCAAATTGTTGAGAGTGGATGAAGATTGAAAGCTGGAATTGGATGTTGACTGGAACTTGATGTGGATTTGAGTTTTGATCTTCTTGAGATGTTGACTTCACTCTTCGACTTAAAACAAAAGGAATGTAAATCTAAACTGAATGCACCTACTACATTAATTAGTAATTTAAAATACTTAGAAAATAAAGCTTAAGCTAATCCTAATTACAACAAAAACAAAACAAGTAAACACTAATTTAAAACACAATTAAGCTTCTAAAGATGCTCCTGCATCAGGGAGTTTTTTAAATCAAGTTTTTCAGTATCAAACTCAAATAAACAATCATGCTGTGCAATCTGGGTTTCTAGCAATTCAGTATTAACAGTCAAAGATTGATGATTTTCCCATCTAGAATACAATTCATAAGATTCTTTAATTGATAAATTGGGATTTAAAAATGGACAATCAGAGGTATAATGATCAAAATATCCACACATATCACATCCCGAGTGCACATAGGAATTTAGCTCTTGAGTATTAGTAGTCAAAGATTCTTCTTGATAAGAAATTTGATTAACTGAACCCTTAAAATCCTCAATTTGCTTACTTTGATTGCTCAGCATTCGGTTTTGTTTAGCCATAATTTTTTCAAACATGAATTTTAGCTCAGACATTTCAGTATCCTCAAAGCATGACACAGAAACATGATCAGAGCAATCATCATAAGAAGAAGTTTGATTTTCCCAACTAGAATAATAATGGTCATTTTGAAAACTTGGTGAATCATAATTTGGAGAATCTAAAATATGGCAATCAGGAGTATAATGATCAAAACTTCCACAAAGATCGCATTTATCTGAAGAAATCTTAATAGGATACAAATTTAAGGTGCTTACATGGCGAGAGAGATAATCTTGAAGAGTGTATGACGGATCATCTTCAGGCTTTCTACAAGAATCTAAAAACTGATTTACCTTATCTTGAATAGTGTATGAAGAATCATCATTGCATACCTTATCTCTTTGACTTGCCCAAGAATTATGATAAAAAGACATATTTTCAAAATCTATCAAGAACAGATAATCCAACACCACTCAAATAAAAACCCTTTTTTTTTTCAGAATATATATAAAAAAACAGAAAATATAAAACACAAGCGAACTCAAAATTTCCAGATATCACAGTTCTGCCACAACTATGAAAATATCCAAAACCTACAAAAACAAAAAAAAAATACAAAGTTAAATCTAAAAACAAATAAAACTTAGTCTAGCAATACTAACAACTATTTTGATATTAACAAAACTAAGGTCCCCGGCAACGGCGCCAAAAACTTGATAGGACCAAAGTTGTTTGGCGTGTACCTAGGACTAATCCCTGGCAACGGCGCCAAAAACTTGATAGGATTCCGCAAGTGCATGGAATTATCGAAGTAATAAAAATATCGATCCACAGAGACCTTATTGTTAATTACCAAATAAATTTTCTCGCTAGCTAAGCAAGCCAAATATGATGAAAGTAAACTATGCAGAGAATATGCTAAGGAGATAATCAGAGAGATAAACATGGGACTAGGGTTTCATCCTCCTTAATTTCAATGATAAGATATAAATAAAGGTTCGTCAATCAAATCTTGCTACGATAAAGACCTAATTTACTTCATAAAGGGATTATCTCACTTTTGTGCAGACAATCATGCAGGGACCAATCTTCGCTTTCGCGCAAGATCTGTCCCAATGCTAAAGATAAGTAAATCATCAGTCAAAGAACTCAAGATCACTTTCATGCATCCAAATTCTAGGTTGATAATCTCTAGTGGAATCTCAAGGATCACTTTCGTGCATCCGAGCCTCAACACTAGTTTTACTCATGGATCTCCAACGTTCCGATCCTCACTTTCATGCAAGATCTCTACGTTTGATAAATAGACTTGATCCATAGATTCATATTACTATCATGGCAATTAATCTACTAGAACAGATCAAATTAGATCTAACCTAATGAAGGGATCCTAACATGCAATTCTAGGGTTCCAAGTTCTCAAGCAATTACCTTTCAGTCAATAGTGAAAACTTTAAAAACATGATTAGTAACGTGGATCTATAGAGAGTCTAAGCACAAATATCACATGAGAAAAATTATCAAGGCAAAATTATCATGACGAAAATAGAAGGTTTATCTAATCATTAAAAATCAAGGGGATTACACCCCATGTCCCAAAACAGTATTAAGCTTGCATGAAGGAGAAGATACAATAAATCATAGTCTTAGAGTGATCAGAAAACAAAAAATAAAGGAGAAACAACGTTACAACACGGCTGTAAAATCCTTTGCAGCCGTAATTTGCTTCGATGAACAGCGCTGTCACCGCTGTTTCATTGATTCCTCCTCTGATCAGACTCCAAACGCTCTGAAACTTTTGTGGTGTCTTCCTCTCCTCCAGGCAAAGCTTCTGGATGAAAATCACCACCTTAGGTGCCCTCTACACCTCTCGGTGTGAGGCCAAACCCTTGCCACCTCTCTGTTGATTTCTCTCTCGATACTGGATAAAAATTCTTACTTTCACTTCTTACGCCTTCCCCCCTTAAAGACAAGTCCACAGCAACTTTCTGATTCTAATTTGGAGCTCTGAATTAAAAGTTATGGCCCAAACAAGTTTTAGCTGCGGAAAACTCGCGATTTTAACTGGAAATTACGGCCGTGTAATAAGTTACGACAGTGCCTTAAAATCATTCTGTGAACGCTGAGTCAAAATTATGGCCCGTAAAATATTTCTCGATGGTGCTGTAAAATCGGACGAGTTCTCTGGTCTGAATCAGCTGGGAATTACGGCCCGTAAAATGGGTTACGGCAGTGCCGTAAAATTTGCAAAGTTCTCTGTTCTGAAAGCGGTGAAAAATACGACAGTGTAATTCTTTATGGTAGTGCCGTAAAATCAGAAAAACTTTCTGTTTGAGAAATCACCAAAATACGGCAGTGCTCTGATTTTACGGTAGCCGCGAAAAATACGGTACCGTAAAATAGGTTACGACACTGCCGTATTTTGCAAGGTTGCTCCGTTTTGTGTGAAATTTCTTGGGTGATCTCCTCTTGATGATGGTAACTCTTCTATGTGTTTGATTTTGCTTGAAAACTCCTTGAAATAGTGTCTTTTTACCTAAAAATCATGAAAAACCAAAACAGAAGTAGACTTTGCAATATTCGATGAATTTGACATGAAAACAAGTAAAATATCTTCAATCTAGCATGAAAAGATATCCAAAATGATATAAAATATACTATATATTTTGGTGTCATCAGTGCACGACGAATCCTTCTAGACCTACGTGGGGCATGTGTCTGAGCCTCCGGTACATCAACTAGCGTAGGTGGCTCAGGTTCCATCTCTGTATCTTATGGTTGTACTTGGACCTTGTCCAAGTCAAACTTCCTCCCACTAACTTCTTTCATGAGAAATTCTTTCTCTAGAAAGATAGTACCCCGAGCAACAAAACTTTGTTCTTGGTGGGAACATAGAAGTAGTACCGTTAGTTTCCTTAGAATACCCCACAAACAAGCATTTATCAGATCTGGGTTCTAGCTTGCTAGAATCCTGATGTTTGACATAGGCATCACATCCCTAGATTTTGATAAAAGAGAGATTTAGGTGTCTTCCACTCCTTACCTTGTATGGAATCTTGGAGACACTCTTAGATGGAACATTATTTAGTATGAGAGAAGTTGTTTCAAGTGCATGTCCCCAGAATGAGGGTGGTAGAGCTGCATGACTCATCATAAATTGAACCATATCGAACAAAGTTCGATTCCTCATCTCAGACACACCATTCCATTCGGGTGTTCCAGGAGGGGTGAGTTGGGATAGGATCCCACACTCCCTAAGATAGTCAAAGAACTCACCACTCAGGTACTCTCCACCTCAATTTGATTGAAAAGTTTTAATAGATCAACCAAGCTGGTTCTCTACTTCATGTTTGAACTCCTTAAATTTCTCAAAGGATTCTGATTTATGTCTCATTAAATAAACATAACCATATCTACTGAAGTCATAAGTAAATGTGATAAAGTAGTTGTACCCTCCTCTGGCTTGTTTACTGAATGGCCCACACACATCACTATGTATGAGATCCAATAAGCCTCCTGCCCTCTCACCTATCTTGGTAAAAGGCGTTTTTGTCATTTTCCCTAACAAACCAGGTTCACATGTATCAAACTCCTCTAAGGAGGTTGAATCTAATAATCCATTTGCATGGAGTTGTTGAATGCGATTTTTGTTTATATGGGCTAATCTACAATGCCAAAGGTATGCACTAACTGAACCACTAGTTTGATCCTTTTATTATTTATGTTACATATAGAGTTATCCATGTCTAAGATATATAATCCATTGCATAAAGTTCCCTTCCCATAAAACATGTTTGCAAACGAGAAAGAACAAGAGTTCTCCTTTATTTCAAACTTAAAACCTTTCCATGCCAAACAAAGAATGGATACAATGTTTTTGGTAAGATAAGGTACATAATAGTAATTATCTAACTCTAACTGAAGTCCAGAAGGCAGGGAGAGTGTCAAAATTCCTACAGCAATAGCAGCAACCTGTGCTTCATTTCCAACTCATAGGTCAATCTCTCCAGGCCACACCAATCTACTTTTCTTGAGCCCTTGCATATTTGTACAAATATGAGCTCTATATGCAGTATCCAATACCTATGACATAGAAGTAGATAGGTTGACTTCAGTAATATAAATACCTGAGCTAGAAGATGAAGCCTTCCTTCTCTTCACCTCATTCTGAAGTTGTACTAAGTCCCTTTTAAAGTGGATTGGCCTTCCACAATTATAGCACCTATCTTTCCTTATCCTTTCCAACTTTATTTTCAATGACTTAGTCAAACCCTTTGGCTTACTGTTGCATTGATGGAGTGCCTTAGAGGTACGAGTACTAACCACTTCATCAAAAAGTTGCTTTAGATCATTTATGATCTCAGAGGCACTTTTCTCCTCATATCACCTTAGCAATTCAGGTGACATGTTGGTTAGCATCAGATTAATAACCTCATATGCATGCTTTTGATGCTTATGAAAAGAATCAGTCTCGGCCGCTGAGGCTAAGCATGGAAGGGATTCAGGAATAGGCTGCTCAAGGACATACAGCTTCTCATACTTGAGAACAATTCTCAAGTTGAAATATCAGTCCAATAAGTTGGTTTCAACCAACTTGTTCCTTTCAAGGATAGATCGCAGTGACCATCTAGTATTGTTTGTTGCCATGATATCTACAACAATCAAGAAAAAGCAAATTAGTAGTATTTTGAACCATTTAATCTGGACTTGTATTAAATGATTGTGGCTCCCACTATTTTAATTGAATTGACAGCCCACAAAATCAATCGAGAAATCTGTGATTTCTTAGTGGGATGGGATCCTTATTTCACATGAAGCTTCGTGTCCCACGAGGGTGGGATGAGATACACAAAGTAACCCATGCTTCTTAAGGTGGGCACGTTGGTCGATTGCACTTGGCAATTTTCCTTATTTAGACAGTCTAGGCATTTCATGTCCAGCGAGGGCTAGATATAGCATGAAACCCTAACCTCTCAACGATACCTCTAGAGTTCCACCATGTGGCCACCACATGTGAAAAACTAGTCAAGTCTATTCTTAATTGTTATGTTTAGGGCCAACGAGTTTCCTTGCGAAGGCACATCCAGGTTAAAACTGGACTAGGAAAACCATTGTCACCACGCACCTTCTAAAGATAAGTGGGTGTGTCCCATGAGGGTGGGAAATAGTGCACAACATCACTGATCGATAACTTGATGAGGGCTACGAGTTAGAAGGCTTATTACAGACTTGATATTTTATTTGAGAGTTTTTGAGGTCTCATCCTCTTAGTTTTATCTTTTGTCTAACATTACAGGCATGCAATCCTATGGTGATAACAACAAGATAAAACAACACAGACATGCTTTAGGGTTCAATGCAGTAAACAAGTGATGTGGTCATAGCCTAATCAATACATTGAACCAATACTAGCCAATAGGGTTCAATGCTTGACCTAGGTGATAAGCCCCGAAGACTAGACCTAACCTAGCTGCCACTAAGAACTTTGTCCATGCTCGGCTTCAAGGTCCTCCAATGTAAGGGATAGCTCTCAAACCTTAGAAGTACCTCTAGGAAAACCTAAAAGCACTCCATGAGGTTCGGCCAAACCCTCTTTGATGCCGCCACCTTCAAGTTGCTCCAAGCAAGGTGGATGCGCCAATGCCACTGATGACACCAAAATTTATAGTAAATTTCATGCCATTTTATATATCTTTTTGCGTCATATTTATGATCTTTTGCTTGTTTTTAAGCCTTATTTGTCAAATATTGCGGAATCTACACCATTTCTTATTTTTCATGATTTTTAGATAAAAGTGCTATATTCTAATGGATTTTGAAGGATTTGAGGGCACGAATGGATTCCAGACGTCGAAATGAAGCCGCCCGCCAATTTTCATGCAAATCAGAGCAAGTTTGAAAAATTACACCCCCGGGTGTAATGAAAATTATGGTACCTTAATTTTTTGCCCAAAAATTATGGCAATGCCGTAATGAATATTAGGATACCGTAATTTTGACTCAAAATTCATAGAACCAAATTACGGCACTGCCGTAATGCTTTTTACAGCCGTAATTACTACATGGACACGTGATTTTTCCGGGCTCGATCTTGCGCGAATGATTTCTGGAGATCTAGACCTCCAAATTGAGATCCGAAAGAAGTGGCGGACTTGTATCAATGAGGAGAAGATAAAGAGAGCAAAGCCCTAATTTTTATGAACTATTCGGGGAGCAATCAATAGAGGCATCTCTAGGGTTCGGCCGCGCGTCGAGAGATGTGGAGGTCACCTCAGGTTGTGAATTTTACACTGAAGTTTCGCTTGGAGGAGAGGAGGACATCACAGAAGTTTCATAGCGAAAGGATCTCGATTGGAGGAGAAATAAAAGAAAGAAGTGTCGCGGGGACTATTCACAGCGAGTTTTTAACCAAAATTACGGCTGTAATTTTCATTACAGCCATGTTGTAACATTATTTCTCCTTCTTCTTTGATTTCTGACACTTTGATACTATGGTTGATTGTATTTTCTCTTACTTGCTAGCTTAATCATATTTTGGGACATGGGAGAGTAATTCACTTTGATTTCTTATGACTAGATAACTTTTATTTTCGTCAGAATAGTTTTATTATGATGATTCTACTTATGTGATAGATTGCTCTATGATTCTCCATAGTTTTCTTATTATCATGTATGATTCTAGAGTTTTCGCAACAAAATGAAAAGTGGCTTGCTTGAGAACTTGGAACCCTAAAATTGAATAATAGGAACTCACTGTAAGAAATTAGGTTAGTTCTTATTTCCTGATTTAGAATAATAATTGTCATGTTTGATAAAAAGAACCTAGGATTGAGTTATTTTGTCAAACGGGAAGATCTTGTGCGAAAGCAAGGATCGGAACGTTGGAAAACCATAAGTAGAACCTATGTTGAGACTCGGATGCACGAAAGTGATCCTTGAGATTCCACTTGAGATAATCAACTTAGAATTCGGATGCACGAAAGTGATCCTTGAGTTCTTTGTTTGATGATTTACTTATTTTCAGTGTTGGGATAGATCTTGTGCGAAAGTGAGGATTGGTCCCTGCATGATTGTCTGCACGAAAGTGAGATAATCTTTTTATGAAGTAAATTATGTCTTTATTATGATGAAATTAGACTGACGACCTTTTTTTCATATCTAGTCATAGAAATTAAAGCGGATGAAACCCTAGTCCCAGTTTCTCTCTCTTTTTATCTTTATACTCTTCCTATCATTTATTTGCATTATAATCGATTGCTTAGCTAGTAAGAATACAACTATTTGGTACTTAGCACGTAAGTCTCTATGGGATCGATATTTTTTATTACTTCGAGTATCTGTGCCCTTGCGGACACAATAAGTTTTTGGCGCCGTTGCCGGGGACCTTAGTTTTGTTAATATCAAAATAGTTGTTAGTATTGCTAGAGTAAGTTTTATTTGTTTTAGATTTAACTTTGTTTTCTATTTTTGCAGGTTTTGGATTTTCACAAGTTGTGACAGAACTGTGATTTCTGAAATTCTTGAATTTGCTTGTGTTTTATATTTTCTAGTTTTTTTATACTAAAAAAAAATTTCTAATTGATTGGTGTTTGATAATCTTTCTGTTCTTGATAGATTTGAAAATGTCTTTTAATCACTACTCGTGGGCAACTGAAAGAGGTGAGGTATACATGCCACAAGGTAAGTATAAAGATGATTCATTGTGCACTCTTGTAGATAAATTGAAATTACACTCTTATTCTTCTATTAGATGTAATACTTGTAAATGTTCTGATCATTATGCTTCTGATTGCCAATTTTTAAGTCCTTCAAATCATGTTTCTAAACCATACTTTGAGGATACTGAGAAATCTAGGTTAAAACTCATGCTTGAAAAATTCATGACAAATCGAAGTAAGGAAATTAAAGATCTTAAAGGAATAATTAGTCAACTTGCATCTCAAGTAGAATCTTTAACTGCTCATAAGAAAATTTTAGAAACCAAGATAGCACAACAAGCTTGTTTATTTGAGTTTGATTTGGAAACTGAAGAACTTGATTTAGAAAATTCCCCCTCTGATTATGATTGTTTTGAGATTGAGCCTTATGTGAACATTAATGAATCTCATTCTGATTTTGATAATTGTAAAATTGATTCATCTGATAATTTGTTTGTGGAAAAGCTTGAGGAAATTGAAATTGAAAAACCTCCTTTAGATGAAATTGATTCTTTTGATAATATATTGTTTATGGTTAAATCTGAAGAAACATATGAGGGGACTGATTTAGAAAACTCTTACTCTGATTTTGTTGATAATTTTAAAATTGATAAATTATTTGATGATGTGCATGAGGAACTTGAAAAAAATTTAAAAATTACAAACATTGATGAACCTCACTTTGATGTTTTGCCCATATCTGCTGTTCAATCTTCTGATTTATTTGAAAAATTATGCTTTGTTGAAGAACCAAATTTGAGACAGAAAGACTATTTTCATGATCCAATACTTGAATCTTTTAATCTAAGTCCTAATTCCATTGCAATTGAAGATATAATTTTGAAGAAAGGACTAATGATTTTGCTTTCTGATAAATTTAGGAAGATTATTGAATATCCTTTGAGTGGATTTGAAAATTTTGATTTTGATTTCTGCATATTTAAGAAAGCCACATTGATTGTGATTTATATAAAATTTTGGATGTTTGGATTAGTGGCTAAACTTTTTGGACAAAGAAAATGCAGAAAACTACATGCTATTTACTATGGTACTGATCCACCTGCTTCACCATGATACTTGATTTTTGGTCAAGCTATGGACCTAAAATTAGCGCTTCTTGGGAGACAACCCAAACACTCTTACTTTGCTAAGTTTCTTTTATTAGTTTATTTTTAGAATTAATTTTTCTTTTCTTTTTTGTAGGGAAAATCAAACTTTGCGCAAAATACGGCACTGCCGTAATCCTTTTCACAGTGCCGTAATTTTGGCTGATTTTTAACCTAACAGTTTTTCATCTTTTACGACACTACCATAATCAATTTTATGGTACCGTAATTTCTGATTGTTTTCGACTTCACACGCCGTATTTTTGAGTATTTTTGATCCAAAATTTTTTTGAAAAATACGGCAGTGCCGTAACCATTTTTACGGTACCGTAATTCCATCATATTTCTGACCCGAGAGTTTTGTGTAAATTACGGCACTGTCGTAAGGAATTTCATGCCCGTAATGTTTTTCTGCAATCTGCTTATCTGATTAGGTGTTTTCTTGCTATGATTTTAAGAAACTAGGTTGGGAAAATTTTTGATCTTGGGCACAAACATGATGTACTCATCTTTTACTATTTTTAAGATATTTTTGTTGAATTTTAAAGTTCATGGATTATCCTAAAACGTATTGCATCTTTTCGATTCTGATTAATTTCTGCAGTAATTTTTCTTGACTGATCTGATTAGCTTTTTTGCTACAGATTTTTAAGATGCTTTGATGAGTTGAAATCCTGACCTTTCACTTGAAATTGGAAGTACATGTTTCATTCTATCTCTTGGATTTGTTGTTTTCATGAAAATATTTTTGAATCATTCTAGGAAGCATAGCAACTTTTGATGTCTGATTAACTTCTATGCAGTTTTTAATTTAGTAATCTGATTAGCCTTCTTTCTGTTAATACCCTAAATTCCTGGTAGATTTTGATCATTTGATTTTCATACGCCTGGAAAGAAAGTTTTATTCTACTTCATGGCTTTGTCTATTTTTTTTATGGATCATTAAATCTTATTCTTGGGTATAGCTACTTTTTGTAATTGAATCAGTAGACTGCTCTGCTATCCTTGGACACCTGCAGCTCCTTCTCCAGATTCGCATATGCCTCTGACACCACTGTTTCCAGCCGTCGACACTGGATTATCACCACAGCAGCCTCTTACTTCTTCTGCTGCCTCTGTTTTGATTTATTTATTTATTTATGCAGCAGACTCTTTATTAGTGAATGATTTTTTTTATCTATGCAGCATTATCTTTAACACCCACCAGCCGACGATCTCACCTCCAGGACTGTAGTCTCTAGCAGGCCACTAGAGATTACACACTCTACTGTCGGCGCTATCATCATTGCTAGCAGTTTTTCAGCTAGCCTCTATTCACCCTCTACTTCTCAGCTGCATCAGCTCTTTCCACCAGCACTCTCTTGGACTACCGATGATATCTCTTATTCTTCTTTGAGAAAATTATTTTTTATGATTATTAATTTTTAGAGACTATTTTTAAACCGAGCCTTATGTACCTTAAATTGTGCAAGTAAAATTTTCAAAAGTCACATCTTTGAACCTAGCAGCATCTGCCCCGACACTATTTTTGGTCTGAGCCTTATGTATTTTTGGTCAGAGCTTGCTATATAGTCTTGTGAGTATTGTTTGCACTCTATTGTATTCATGATTATTTTATATGGTTGCATCCTTGATTTGCTCACTGAGATTTCTATTCGATGTGTTTGCTTGATTCTATCATGTTACATTTCTGACCATGATTGTTTGAGTTTAATGCTTCACACCTTTTGCATTGATTTTAATATTATTTATGCTTAAAATTTTTTGATGGCTTGAATCCATGTGATGAAAGATGGGTAGATTTTTCTATGATGATGAATGTTCATGCATGCATGCCTATGAATGGAGATATACTTATTATGTTAAATTTATTTCTTCAATATATATCTACTTGTTGAAATTCTTCATTGATTGATGCATAAGGATTTTGGGTAGGTATGTTGTTTGATGAATGGAATCTAAGAGTGAAGCATCTTTCTTGAATAAAATGAGCATATGAGTGTAATTTTTGAATGGATGTCAATTGATTAACCTAGTTGATGTTTAGTTTATCTTATTATTTATTGGGAAGAAAGAATCCAGGATCCAAAAAGAGTGAGAGATTCCCCTACTTGGCACTATGCAAAATTGACAGTGGTACCTAAGACATGGGTTGAAGTCTATAAAAAAAGAGAGAAAAAGAAAAAGACTCCTCTACTTGGCACTGTGTGAAATTCACAGTGGTACCGAAGATAAGAGTTGAAGTCCAAATAAAAAGTATGTATCTATGTGGGTACATGCCATCCAAAAAAAAAAAGGAAATAGAAAAGAAAAATTTTGTGTGGAAAAAGATTTTGGATATCCTATTCCTGTAAACAAAAGTATGATAGATTTAAACTGAAAATTAGTTGAATTCATGAAACTGAAATTTACGAGTTGTGAAGTTTTATTTGATCAAAGCTGTGAATCTTAAAGATTAAATTCAGAGGATGATGTTTTTATCTGAAATTTTGTGCAAAAAGTTGATGGAATATTTCATGAGTGATTATATTTTAGAAATTTACTTTTCATAAAAAGGCATATTTTCCATAGCAATGTTCTTTATTCTATGTAGTTGCTTGAGGACAAGCAAAGTTTGAGCCTTATGTGTTTGATGACACTGAAATTTATAGTAAATTTCATGCTATTTTATATATCTTTTTGTGTCATATTTATAATCTTTTGCTTGTTTTTAAGCCTTATTTGTCAAATATTACGGAATCTACACCATTTCTTATTTTTCATGATTTTCAGGTAAAAAGTGCTATATTTTGATGGATTTTGAAGGATTTGAGACGAATGGATTCTAGACATCGAAACGAAGCTGCCTGCCAATTTTCATGCAAATCGGAGCAAGTTTGAAAAATTACACCACCAGGTGTAATGAAAATAATGGTACCTTAATTTTTTGCAAGAAATTACGGCAGTGCCTTAATGAATATTAGGGTACCGTAATTTTGACCTAGAATTCACAGAACCAAATTACGGCACTATCGTAATGCTTTTTACGGCCGTAATTACTACCTGGACATGCAATTTTTCCGGGCCCGATTATTGCGCGGACGATTTCTGGAGATCTAGACCTCTAAATTGAGATCCGAAAGAAGCGGTGTTGCCACTATCCTTAATCTTCAAATTTATAAAACAAAAGAAAGAGCAGAACGCATGCCTTACACAACTACATCACAGGCATGCACTATGACCACAACACAATGCACAAGTAAGATACCTATCTCATGCTATTCTATATGCTCATGAAAAACATAAAATCTGAATTTTAATTTTTCTTCAAAACAAGTTTCTTTTCCTCATCTTGTTATCACAAATCTTTTGGTTATTTTTGAGATTAAGTTTCATGACGATTTTATAGACCAAATTGGCTGGCAATTTTGTTAGATCAAAAGACCCAGCCATTCCAGAGGATACAATGTTTGTCCTACTTGACAAAACTATGTGCGCCTATGATCTTAAATCAATTAGAAAAATAATCCAAAAAATCGATAAAGCAAAAGAAATAGAATAGAAGATAGGAGTATGAAACCTATAATTTTTCTTACTTTTAGAAAAACCATGAGTCACATGCAATTTTATAGAAAAATACATATGACATGTGAGCACTCAAGAAAGCAATAAACACCATTCGAATCTCGCAAGTCCCTCTGATACCACTGTTGGGAAACCCCGAGGATTTTAAAAAATTTTACATACATCAGAGATACAAGCGGAAGCCAATCCCTGAAACAAGCCAATCCCAAAACCCAGAAGATCGATGCTTGCGAGGGGATCAACACGGTGAGTAAGAGATAGTACCTTAAAGCGATTGATGGAGATATTGATGCAGGCGCCCAAGTGTTCGCCCTCTGCAGTCTCGCACACAACCGATGCTTGAGTTTTCTTCTTCCACGCCCGGTGCTAGCCTCGGGAAGAAGATCTACGCTAAGGGAGGGTCTTCCAAGATCTCTTGCGCCACCCACAAGGAAGAGGATACACAAAGAGGAAGAAGAAGAGAAGGGTGTCGCCAAGCCTTGCTTCACTTGCACTAAGGGAAGGTGGAGGAGAGTGATTGCAGCCTTGATGGTAGAAGAGCTTCTATCTTGCACCCCTTCTTGTTCTCTATGCCTCCAAGAGAATTGTGTGTCTATGGAGAGGTGGGCTAGGGTCTCTTTTATAGGAGTTATAGGCGATTTGAGTAAAGGAGAAGGATTAGGAGATTAGAACATGATTTTAGGAATTTAATTAATTATGTCCTAATCTAATTAGGACTCTAATTAATTTAAATAATCAGCCCCTATTTTATCTCTACTAAAATCTCAAATGATTAATTCAAATTCGAATTTAATTAATCACATGAAATATATCAATTAAGGGATAGCCGCCAATCCTAGTCTAACTAGGATTCAATATGCGCCTACCTCTTTGCTTCTTCCCCTTAAACCCATTTAACTCTTCATGACAACTTATCAGAAATCTCCATTGGATAATGGGCCTAACCCAAACTTCATTATGCATGCTAACTAAGTCATTGGATCCAATCCAACTTAACCCAAGGTCAAATGAGGCTAACCATGGTTAGTTTTGGTCAATATGCCAAAAATAAAGTTTATCTCTAATAAGTTTCTTCCATCTCATCAGGCCCATTGGCACTAATGAAATCTCCCAAATAGATCTGAGTTATGAAATAACTCGATCCTAAGGCTATCCAATCCATACGAAAACTTGAGCATCAAGGTGTGCGACCCTTTAGGTTCCTTTGACGTTGGCAGTGATGAACTTAGGTCATCACAAGCAGTGAGTGGCACCTAGCAGTGCATCACTGCTACCCAAGTCTTCGGAATGGATATCGACATCGACATCCCCATTATCGCAATAAGGTACTAATGCATTACAGTCCTTTTGCCAAACTGATATCCGATTTGACAAGTTTTTCACCACTTGCTTTCACCTAATCTCATGATCATGACTAAATCAGGTTCTCTCCTAGGTATAGCCATACACCTTCAGTCATAGAACCATAGGGGGGGCCCATGGATATCAAGCTTCCCTTAGGAAGGGGCAAATCCTATATCTGTCCATTGATCTTCTCATATGGGTCGTAACATACTCAATGACAACCGTTATGACCTACCAACTACGGTGAGGTGTTAGGTTGTATCAAAGTATGTCCCTAACCATATGGAAGAGTCAATGACCTCAAGTCAAAGGATCAATGCATCTCCTACCACTTGTGAGGTTAACTCATGACACCAAGTTAGAGCCTCATAGTGGGTCGATCCAGTATATCTTCCACTGATATACCCATATGTCTGCGTTAGCACCTTGTGCCTAACCAGCCCATATACTAGTCTCACATGTACCAGAGCTATCCCTATATCAACTTAGGTACTTGACTGGGATATAGTTCGAGCATAGACATAATCTCTCTCCAGGGATATTATTATGTAAGTACATGTTGACAGAAATTTATATAGCATTTCAAGTATGATTTTATAGTCATAATCACCTATATTTCTAGGCTTTCTGCCTCATTATTGCCTTAATTGCTATACATCTATGGAATCTACACCTCTTTTGGTATTTTCACATTTTCAGGTCAAAATGACCACAAAGAGGGTGGATTCTGGGACTTTCGAGGCCAGAGGAACTCTTCCTAATTTAGGAAGGTTCTAACTGAAGATTTTCGGTGTCATTGAGGCCTTTGTTAGAAATCACAACCGGGTCGCGATCAGAATCATGCCCGTGACTCGTCTCCGCACTTAAGCTGAAACTGATAAATCACGACCGGGTCACACCCGAGATCGCGGACCCGCCTATTTCGAAACCGCGACTTTAGCCCTGGTTTCTTCAACCTAACCTAAGGTAATGCAAGGGGGCAACTAGGACCTTTCTCCCCCGTTGACAAAAGGGCGTGGAGCAGCCTTTTGGAAGCAAATTCTACCACGAAATCATGATTTCGTGGAGATAAGGGCGGCTGATTTGCAGGGCATGGGAAGAAAGCAGCGAAGACTTTCCTTGCTGCAGAATCTGGGAAATTATAGCACCGCATGGGATTTTGGCAGAGCATGGGGAAAAGGAGGGAAGCTTCAGCCTATTTAAGAAGGGAGAGTTCAGCAAAGAAAAGGGGGGATTCGCACGGGTAGAGAAGAGACTACTATGCTTGGGAGAAGGCCACACCAGGAAGAAGGGGGCTGCGCACCTGCATCTATTGAAGACACTTGTTGCGTGAGCTCCTTAAGGTTAAATCTGTAAGGAAG
Source organism: Costus lasius (assembly GCA_027563935.2). NCBI lineage: Eukaryota > Viridiplantae > Streptophyta > Magnoliopsida > Zingiberales > Costaceae > Costus > Costus lasius. The sequence goes on along the minus strand of CM050454.1, from coordinate 90,580,179 downwards.
ATCTTGCATCTACATTCAATTTGCTACACTATTTTGTATAATCTTCTTAGCAAAGTGTCTTATGATCTTGCCTTCCTCTGGCAATCGCCGCATAAGCCTACATATGTATGAGATGTTTAATGTTGTAGTTCACGCTTTTACCATGAATATTATAGGCTAAGTTCTAAATCAGGATCTGGGATAGCCTTTGATAAATTAATAGTTGTAATGGTTTAGCTCTATTAGTCTAAAGTCCTCGCCCGACCCTATGAGCGCGCCTTGCCTACATCACTCAGAAGAGTATGCTTGAACCTTTAATCACCGCAAGTAAGGTTTGTTAATCAGCATCTCTAGGAGGAAACCTCGTTTGCGGATCTGTACTTACTACGGGGATTATAGGGAGCTCAGACGTTTCGGGGAGAAGCTTGTCCGACCGAGCATCAGACCCATTTGGCTGAGAGTTTATCCTTTCCGTTGGCGTGTTATGCCTACGTTGCTCAAAAGGGAGCGTTTAAACCTTTAATCACCTCAAGTGAGGTTTGTTAATCAGCATCTCTAGGAGGAAAACCTCGCTTGTGGATCTGTACTCACTAACAGGGATTATAAGGAACTTGGATGCTACGGAGAGACACTCGTCCGACCGCACGTTAGAACCCTACGGATTGGACTGATAATCTAGTTCGTGGGAGCAGACAAGATTATTGGAGGGAGCCGCCTGTACGATAGGTGACTAAATCCCTTGGACTAGGCAGGACATTGGCAATAGAGTTTAACTATTCAACTATAAAAAGTCAAAGCGGCGAACCCATATCCTAATGCATCTCCCCATTAACATTCTCTCATGCAAATTCCTCTATTTATGTTCTTGTGCATTTAATCATTCCAACATTTAAACTTCACCAATTTTGACATCGTCTAGGTAGCAAATTCGAGATCTGTCGGTACTTACCCATTAGTCCCTGTGGGATCGATATTTTATTACTTCGATAGACCCGTGCACTTATGGGGAAACGCCCATCTATACCAGTGGGCACTATCATGTTTTTGGCGCCGTTGCCGGGGACTAATATCGGTAATATTGAAAAGATTGAAAATTTGATAGACTAGACTTTTTACTTTCTGTAATTTTTATTTCTTTTGGGCTGAATTTCTCCTATCATCTCGAATTTTTGAATTTCCAAAAAAAAAATGTTACCATATGTTTCGTGTGACTTTTGTGGAGATACATGTCATTCTACTCATGAATGCCAATTGGGAATTTCATTTGATCCATAGTCTAGCAATCCTACAATGTTACCTTATGCTTCTTGTGATATTTGTGGATGTATAAGTTATTTTTCTCATGAATGTCAATTCGGGTTTCCATTTCCTGTTGACCCATCCTCTAACACCTATGATATGGATTGGGGGAATAACCCAAACTTCTTTTACGATTGTGACTCAAACCTTTTGCCGCAAATGAATTCTAGAGAGTCTGTAAATTTCCACCAATGACAATTTGATCAACCTGAAAAATCAGACTTAGAAACTAGGATTGAGAACTTTATCATTGATCAAACTAAGAAAAACTATGACATACTTGAAGCAATCAAAGAGCTAACCTCCAGGGCATATGATTTGACTACACTCAACAACATGTTGAAAAATCAAAAAGCCCAACAAGCCATTACCTTAACCGAACCCATGGGAGAATTAGAGGAGCCTCAAGTGAAGATCGGTGGGTTAGGTGAGGGTGAATTGGAGAATAGTTTGGATGAGAAAGAATCAAACTCTAGCATCATAAATGTTGACGAAGAGGAACCAGTGTGCGTTTTACCGCCACCATATAAACCACCTATTCCTTTTCCCCAAAGTTTGATTGAAGTAAAACCTGATGAGCGATTTGGGTTATGCTACAACAAAGAAATCTTGAACAAAGTGGTTGAGATAATTCATGTGACCCAGATCAACAAAGACCCATTGGCAATTGACATGATTGATGATGATGACGACGATGATGAGGTGACTAAAATTGATATTCAAGTAAATTCCCAATTGTAAGACTTAAATCCAACTATCGATGCAGGAAAGGGAGGAGTTAAGACACTTGACATCATTAACCTTGAGATAAGTGAAATTCTGAAATGTGAATTTGAATCTATCCTAAGATTGAGGATGTTTAACATGATCAACTTGCTTTTGAAACACATGATATTTATTTTGGTGGGAATTCTTTCAGGACGGCAAAAAAGCAAGAGACTATATGCACTTTATTATGCTAGTGACCCGCCAGCAACACCATGATATTCAAGCATTGGTCAAGCTAAATACCATAAATTAGCGCTTCTTGGGAGGCAACCCAAGTATCTTACTCTAGTTGATTTTATTTCCAGTGTTTTTCCTTATTTGCTTTCATGGTTTGTGTAGTTTAGTTATATTAACATGTTTTGATGAGTCTTCCTTATTGATTAATCTAAAATGCTTGATGATCTGATTATTTTGTTATATTTCAGGATGACACGAGGAGGTATTGATCAATTTTAAACCCCTACTTTCATCTAATCCAGATTTGGTTTTCCTCCTAATTGCAGTTTCTGTTTTTACTCAGCTTCAAGGCTTTATTATCTGATAATGGTGGTAATCTTATAGATCAAGCATATACACTCATCTGGTGCTGACCACCAAATACTGAATGCCTTAACAAACATTGGTGCTGAAGTTATCGTGGAGGTTCCTAATGATCAGCTGCTAAGAATAGGCGAATCGCAATCGCTTAACAGGAAAACACAAGCTGCGGCCGAGCTGATGATTTTCAGTTTGCACTCTTTGGAGAATGTCTAAGCTCATATTTGCTTACTTATTTATTCCCAGCATTGCCATTCAGTTTGTAGTTGTATTTAGGAGTATTATGTTGGCCTTGTTGTGCCCTTTCACTATTTACATTATCTATCTCCTTGGTTTTCATATGTTCCTGCTTATTTTGATATGGTTATTGATGCTTCTGCTTGATTTTGAATGACACAGGTATATCCCAAACTGATCCTAAGGAGATAGGCATTTTCTGTCATTTTTCCAAAAATCACGGGTGGGTCATGATGGAAATCTCGACCATGATTATCACTCAGCCAACATCAGAATTTTGCCGAGAGAATTACGGCAGAAAGGTGACTGAAGCCACGGCCGTAATCAGCAACGCATAATTATACGAGGTGATCATGCCCGGGGTATGCTGAAAATCGTGACCGAGATTTCTCAAAGACAAAACAAAGACTTATCCGCCAAGAAAATTACGGCAGAGCTGTGATTATGGTCAGGGCCGTAAAATCTGCACAAAATCTTACAGGAGAAATCACGGGCGAGTCATGACAAAAATCATGGGAAATTTCCAGAAGACAGAATGTGTATAAAATTGACGAGAGCATCACGGCTGCCCAGTGATTAAAGTCACGACTGTAAAAGATAGCACCAAAATTCTGCGAGAGAATCATGACCGGGTGATGATAAAAATCTTGACTATGACATCTGCGAAGATATTTCGACGAGAGCATCACGGCAGAGTTGTGAAGGTAGTAAATGGCCATAAATGTGGATGCATAATTTTTATAAGGAAATCACGACTAGGTCATGATGGAAATCTTGACCGGGATTTTTACAAAGCTGAATGAAGAAATCTCACCGAAAGAATTACAGCAGGGGCTGTGATTGGTCACAGCCGTAATAGCTATGCCCAAAGGTCCATCCAAAGAGGATAACGACTGGGTCATGACAAAAGTCACGGGCGTGATTCCTAAACTGCTATCAGATCCTGACTTGCCGCCCAACCTTTTCACTGAGGGTTCCCATTCCTCCGTGGAACTCGCACAGCCCACCAGCTCTGCCCCAACAAGTCATCACTACTCAATTTTTTGGTGACACCTCCGACCTCATTCGGCGATCACTACACTCCAAGTTTTCCATCTTCATTTTGCCGAACTCTCTGTTCCAATAACCTACCCTTCAGTGCTTCATGGCAGCAACTTCATTTGTATCTTTCAGCTCAACCATGTCGCCTGGAAAGAAGTCGACGAGAAAGCGACCGGCCGGCAGTTCCCGTCCAGCACCTACACCGCCGCAGCACCCAGGTTCAGCGGAGATAGAAATACGTGACAAGCTCCAAGCTGCTCATTACTAGGTCCTTTCTGGTTGCCGATTCATCAACACAAGGAGTCCCACATTGGCTCTCCAAACTTCAATGGAGACATTTTTTGGGGCTACATCTCCTTGATGACCGCCTACTCCCCACGAAGTGCCCAAGCATCCACGATCTCCATTCTAGGACAGCACCAACTGGCGTCTACACCTAGATCCCATTGCTCAAGAGGATTATACTATACCACTCGACATGGATCCTGGCTCTTCCTCTGGTGCCCAACCGAAGACTGCCACCTGTCCTTCTACTGATGATATTCTACAGCTTATTCGCTAGGACTAGCTTATGCGGGGGAAGCAAATTGCACACCTAATTGAGGCCACGCACTCCTTCAAGATGTTTCTTCACACGTACCTCTCAGAATCCCTCCCGTGAAGAGGACGACCAAGACAAGACAGTCCATATCTCGAATTCATTGCCATCCAATGATGACAATGACCCAGATGAATGCAGCAAGAAGAACTACACTTTTGTAAGTCTTTCCCTCTTCTGCCCCTTTATACATACTTTGTGCATCGAGGACAATGCATTCTCTAGCTTTGGGGGAGATTTACATATTTTGGCTATTATCCTGACATATTTCGGTATTGTAGGGTCATCATGCTTAAAACTTTATTTTTAAGAAAAACTTTGCTGTTGTATGATGTTTTAACGACGTCTTGTCAATGCTTTAACTATGACATTTTAAATTTGCTGATGAATCATTTTGAGTTAGTTTGAACCATGTTGAATATGCAATCTCAACCATGCTATTTGAACAAGTGAACTTGTTGCATATCAGTTTTTTTAACTTGATGGTTGAACTATTTCATTCATGGCTAGATTTATCTTCTTGCTACTCGCTTACCATAATCTTGTGTTGAAAACATTCCATGCACCCCCATGACTCTGGAAGAACAAGTTTTACATCACGTTTATTGTTCAAAATCGAAGAAGCTTCATTTTCTTATGACTCCATAATATGCTAAACGATATATTCTAGCCACTTGATTCCTTACACACTGGATACTTAAGGATTGAACTTTGATAAGCTTTGCATCTAGGAAGCATCTGTGCCATTTGTTTGGGTGATTATAGACCAAACCACTTGACACAATTACCACTCTTGGTAACTCATGGTATTGGTTTTGGTTCGAGCTCCTCTAACTTGGCACCGTATAAGAAATTGAGAGAAAAAAAAGAGAGAAAAACAAAAGGCAGTGGTACCGAAGTTACAACTTAATAAGTTACAAAATATTTTATTTTCATTTATATATATAAAGGAAATGAAGGAAAGAAAAAATTCATCCTCATGTAGGATGATCATGCAATTAGATAGATAATTTGTTAAAAATAAAAAATTCATGTTGCAAAAGTTGTGCTCAATTCTTATATTTGTGTTAAATTCATTCATGTGACCGTCCAAATTTAGATCTTAAATTTTGCCAAAAGTGATTAATTTGTAATTTGCTTAATGTTTACCCATTATAGGGTACTTCTAGGCAACTCAATTATGTTTTCAATGCAATTTTTTCAAATAAGAAGTTAAAAAATATATTCTTTATGAGCATGCATCATTCTCATTAAATTGTATTTATTTCACAAAAAGGCATAAACATTTCTGTCATAATTTACAACGTTTCCAAATTATAACTCATTAGTGCACATTTGAAATATGCATTGGCAGTTATTATTTATTTTCATTTAAATAAATAGAAATATATATCATCTGAAAATCAAGCAAGGTGCTCTTTTTGTAATATCGAATACTAAAGTATTTTACATCATGGCCACAAGCCAACTAAAGCTGAGCCTTACTATTGTGCTTGTCATCTCTCTAGTAATTTCAAATTCAACTTCTTATGACCTTAACTCTCCCCCACCATCAAATAATGATCCTTCAAATAATATTATCTGTGAGTAAATTTGACACTTTCCTCATTATCATTATATTGTTATAATAGACTATTCATTTTCACACATGGTAATAAAATATTTAACTTGTAATTTTACTTTTCTTTGCTGTATAACATCATCAAGATGTAGGGCGAATTAAGTTTTCTTTTTTTGAGCAATATACAATGAATTTATTAGTTCAAATGATGAAAAAACACATATCTTCATATTTAGTCTATTTTCACTATATCATTTTTTACACATCATTTTGTACACAATAAAATCTTTATAATAAACTCAACTCAGATAGTTATTCTAATTATTTTCCTTTATGCAGCTGTCATCCGTGTATCTGGACAAAATGGATATGATTATATAATTTTGAAGGTGAAGCCATTTGCACATGGTAGACTTTTTAATGATGTGGGAGAAACATTTTATTAAAGAATTGTGCACATCTTTGTATCAACTGTTTGGAAGACTCATTTTCAAAACGTAATAATAAAAATATAATTTTATCTCATAAATTTTGTTGTTCATCTAAGAAATCTTATTACTCTTAGTAATTTTTTACAACTAAATCTCATATTTGTTTTATAGACAACTATCTAAAATAATAAGTTCAAAAAATATTTTGCACTTTCATCATTATCAATTTATTGTTATTGTAGACATTTCATTTTCATGCATAATAAACAAAATACCTAGAAAGTTGTTATAGTTTTATACGGAATAGAGCATCGTCATGATATAGGAGAATTAAGAGTTCCATTCTCATAAAATTTTCATTGAATTTATTAGTGTTTTTTTTTTTAAAAAAAAACACATCTTCAAATTAAGTGGATTTTAGCAATAGGATTTTTTTACTCATGAATTTAAGTAAATTACGATCTTTTCAATAAATTCGAGTGAGATATTTATTCCAATGAATTTCATTTATTCAACTATCATCTATGTATTCAAAGAAGATGGATACGGATATATATAATTTTGAAAGCGAAGCCATTTGCGCATGATAGACTCTTAATAATAAGGGAAACATGGTTTTTTTTAATTCATTATATTAAATTAATAATAAAAATCTATTTTTCTCTCAAATTTTCATGTTCCTCTAACAAATTATATAATTCCAAGTTAATATTCGCAAACATAATAAATGGAAATTGCTTTCTAACTAAAAAAAATGGTTCATGGAATCATGAGAGTACTAATTATTTTGAAATTAAATGTTGAAAAACGATAAAGTCGTTTTGCTTTTTATTCATTTGATATGTAAATTACATGTCGCTCTAACTTACTAAGAACATTTATTTAAAAATAGTAAAAAATGTTGTGAAAATTTTGATATGTTTTATTATACGATAACTTAGATGTGTTAGGTATGTATATCATGCATCACTAAAGGTGCAATGATTAATATTAAATTCACTATAAATCAATATTCACAAAAGGAGAAATTGTATCCTCTTGAGTTTTGATCAATTTTGAAGACAATTAGTCAACCATCATTATGATTTTCCTAGAGGTATTAAATATTATATTTTCAAAAATTGTACAATTGAATTTGCATAGCTGTCAAAGTACACTTTAATTAAATACATTGAGCACCAAGAGTAATGATATGAAAATCCATTTATTATTTGGTTATAGTTCTTCTTGTAGTAAAAATTTACTCACCTTGTTGATGTAGACTTTTATAATTTCAAATGAAGTACCAAATATTCATAGTATAATTTTTCATAATGTCAATATATAAGACAAGTACATGTTATAGTTAAATATTAATTAAAGTCAAGTATATAAGAATAAATTTTATTTTCTATATACAGATTTAAAATTATTAATTACTATAATTTCACGATAGAACCAGTAAAGTTCTAGAATGAATTCAAGCTTTTTCATGAATATGAATGGAAACAAAATCGTGTTATTAATTTATATTAATTGATAACAAACATACTTCATGTATATAGTTGCATGATAATAATTATTTTATTAAATTGGTCAATATAAATAAATTTTATGCTCTCTTCCAAATGGATTTTTTCTTATGAAATAGTAAAAATATAGAGAATCTTTTAGTTAAAAAAATTTGCTATAGTGAAAAAGTAATGTATTAAAGGAAAAAGATTTATCCTTATCGAGGAGGATCATGAAATCAAGCAAAAATTTGTTAAAAAGAAAACAAATATACATGTTGAGAAAGGTGTGCTCAATTCTTATCTTTAAATCACAATTGCTTTCAATTGACTTTCTAAGTGTTGATGTTTATCTAAGCCATAAGTGCTCAATTTGTAATTCGATCAAATTTTATTTTATTTTTATACATTGACTACTCTTTAGCGCAATTGAATTTTCAAGGCAATTATATCAAATAATACGTTACAAAATATTTTATTTTCATTTATATATGTAAGGGAAATGAAGAAAGAAAAAAAATTCATCCTCATGTTGGATGATCATGCAATTAGATAGATAACTTGTTAAAAATAAAAAATTCATGTTGCAAAAGCTGTGCTCAATTCTTATATTTGTGTTAAATTCATTCATGTGACCGTCCAAGTTTAGATCTTTAATTTTGCCAAAAGTGATTAATTTGTAATTTGCTTAATGTTTACCCTTTATAGGGTACTACTAGGCAACTCAATTATGTTTTCAGTGCAATTTTTTCAAATAAGAAGTTAAAAAATATATTCTTTATGAGCATGCATCGTTCTCATTAAATTGTGTTTATTTCACAAAAAGGCATAAACGTTTATGTCATAATTTACAACGTTTCCAAATTATAACTCATTAGTGCACATTCGAAATATGCATTGGCAGTTATAATTTATTTTCATTTAAATAAATAGAAATATATACCATCTGAAAATCAAGCAAGGTGCTCTTTTTGTAATATCGAATACTAAAGTATTTTACATCATGGCCACAAGCCAACTAAAGCTGAGCCTTACTATTGTGCTTGTTATCTCTCTAGTAATTTCAAATTCAACTTCTTATGACCTTAACTCTCCCCCACCATCAAATAATGATCCTTCAAATAATATTATCTGTGAGTAAATTTGACACTTTCCTCATTATCATTATAATTTTATAATAGACTATTCATTTTCACACATGGAAATACAATATTTAAATTGTTATTTTACTTTTCTTTGCTGTATAACATCATCAAGATGTAGGGCGAATTAAGTGTTCTTTTTTTTGAGCAATATACAATGAAATTATTAGTTCAAATGATGAAAAAACACATATCTTCATATTTAGTCTATTTTCACTGTATCATTTTTTACACATCATTTTGTACACACTAAAATCTTTCTAATAAACTCAACTCAGATAGTTATTCTAATTATTTTCCTTTATGCAGCTGCCATCCGTGTATTAGAGTACGTACATAATATTTCATTTTCATTTATATATGTAAAGGAAATGAAGGAAAGAAAAAAATTCACCCTCAGGTAGGATGATTATGCAATTAGATAGATAATTTGTTAAAAATAAAAAATCCATGTTGCAAAAGCTGTGTTCAATTCTTATATTTGTGTTAAATTCATTCATGTGACCGTCCAAGTTTAGATCTTTAATTTTTCCAAAAGTGATTAATTTGTAATTTGCTTAATGTTTACCCTTTATAGGGTACTGCTATGCAACTCAATTATGTTTTCAATGCAATTTTTTCAAATAGGAAGTTAAAAAATAAATTCTTTATGAGCATGTATCGTTCTCATTATATTGTCTTTATTTCACAAAAAGGCATAAATGTTTATGTCATAATTTACAACGTTTCCAAATTATAACTCATTAGTGCACATTCGAAATATGCATTGGCAGTTATAATTTATTTTCATTTAAATAAATAGAAATATATACCATCTGAAAATCAAGAAAGGTGCTCTTTTTGTAATATCGAATACTAAAGTATTTTACATCATGGCCACAAGCCAACTAAAGCTGAGCCTTACTATTTTGCTTGTCATGTCTCTAGTAATTTCAAATTCAACTTCTTATGACCTTAACTCTCCCCACCATCAAATAATGATCCTTCAAATAATATTATCTGTGAGTAAATTTGACACTTTCCGCATTATCATTATAATTTTATAATAGATTATTCATTTTCACAAATGGTAATACAATATTTAAATTGTAATTTTACTTTTCTTTGTTGTATAACATCATCAAGATGTAGGGCGAATTAAGTGTTCTTTTTTTTGAGCAATATACAATGAAATTATTAGTTCAAATGATGAAAAAACACATATCTTCATATTTAGTCTATTTTCACTGTATCATTTTTTACACATCATTTTGTACACACTAAAATCTTTCTAATAAACTCAACTCAGATAGTTATTCTAATTATTTTCCTTTATGCAGCTGCCATCCGTGTATCTGGACAAAATGGATATGATTATATAATTTTGAAGGTGAAGCCATTTGCACATGGTAGACTTTTTAATGATGTGGGAGAAACATTTTATTAAAGAATTGTGCACATCTTTGTATCAACTATTTGGAAGACTCATTTTCAAAACGTAATAATAAAAATATAATTTTATCTCATAAATTTTGTTGTTCATCTAAGAAATCTTATTACTCTTAGTAATTTTTTACAACTAAATCTCATATTTGTTTTAAAGACAACTATCTAAAATAATAAGTTCAAAAAATATTTTTTTTGTCAGCATATCTCATTCTCATTAAGTAGTATTTTTTTTCGCAAAATGTCCTAAATATTTTCATAATAAATTACTACAGCCCACATTTATAACACTTTAGAGTACGTACAAAGTTGTTAAAGCAGTTATTTTTACACTTCATTTAAATAGGTGGACTAACATATCCTATGAAAATCAAGCAAGATATTCTCTTTATAGTATTGAATACTAAATTATTTTACATCACGACCACAACCCAACTAAAGCATAGTCTTTTTATTGTCCTTGTCTTATCTCTAGTAATTTACATTGCAACTCTTATAACCTTGCTTCTTCCCCTCTTTTTGATCCATTGGCTAATGAATATTTGAGTAAATTTTACTTTTGTCATTATCAATTTATTGTTATTGTAGACATTTCATTTTCATGCATAATAAACAAAATACCTAGAAAGTTGTTATAGTTTTATACGGAATAGAGCATCGTCATGATATAGGAGAATTAAGAGTTATATTCTCAAAAAAATTTCGTTGAATTTATTAGTGATTTTTTTAAAAAAAAATAACACATCTTCAAATTAAGTGGATTTTAGCAATAGGATTTTTTTACTTATGAATTTAAGTAAATTACGATCTTTTCAATAAATTCGAGTGAGATATTTATTCTAACAATTTTCATTTATTCAACTATCATCTATGTATTCAAAGAAGATGGATACGGATATATATAATTTTGAAAGCGAAGCCATTTGCGCATGATAGACTCTTAATAATAAGGGAAACATGGTTTTTTTTAATTCATTATATTAAATTAATAATAAAAATCTATTTTTCTCTCAAATTTTCATGTTCCTCTAACAAATTATATAATTCCAAGTTAATATTCGCAAACATAATAAATGGAAATTGCTTTCTAACTAAAAAAAATGGTTCATGGAATCATGAGAGTACTAATTATTTTGAAATTAAATGTTGAAAAACGATAAAGTCGTTTTGCTTTTTATTCATTTGATATGTAAATTACATGTCGCTCTAACTTACTAAGAACATTTATTTAAAAATAGTAAAAAATGTTGTGAAAATTTTGATATGTTTTATTATACGATAACTTAGATGTGTTAGGTATGTATATCATGCATCACTAAAGGTGCAATGATTAATATTAAATTCACTATAAATCAATATTCACAAAAGGAGAAATTGTATCCTCTTGAGTTTTGATCAATTTTGAAGACAATTAGTCAACCATCATTATGATTTTCCTAGAGGTATTAAATATTATATTTTCAAAAATTGTACAATTGAATTTGCATAGCTGTCAAAGTACACTTTAATTAAATACATTGAGCACCAAGAGTAATGATATGAAAATCCATTTATTATTTGGTTATAGTTCTTCTTGTAGTAAAAATTTACTCACCTTGTTGATGTAGACTTTTATAATTTCAAATGAAGTACCAAATATTCATAGTATAATTTTTCATAATGTCAATATATAAGACAAGTACATGTTATAGTTAAATATTAATTAAAGTCAAGTATATAAGAATAAATTTTATTTTCTATATACAGATTTAAAATTATTAATTACTATAATTTCACGATAGAACCAGTAAAGTTCTAGAATGAATTCAAGCTTTTTCATGAATATGAATGGAAACAAAATCGTGTTATTAATTTATATTAATTGATAACAAACATACTTCATGTATATAGTTGCATGATAATAATTATTTTATTAAATTGGTCAATATAAATAAATTTTATGCTCTCTTCCAAATGGATTTTTTCTTATGAAATAGTAAAAATATAGAGAATCTTTTAGTTAAAAAAATTTGCTATAGTGAAAAAGTAATGTATTAAAGGAAAAAGATTTATCCTTATCGAGGAGGATCATGAAATCAAGCAAAAATTTGTTAAAAAGAAAACAAATATACATGTTGAGAAAGGTGTGCTCAATTCTTATCTTTAAATCACAATTGCTTTCAATTGACTTTCTAAGTGTTGATGTTTATCTAAGCCATAAGTGCTCAATTTGTAATTCGATCAAATTTTATTTTATTTTTATACATTGACTACTCTTTAGCGCAATTGAATTTTCAAGGCAATTATATCAAATAATACGTTACAAAATATTTTATTTTCATTTATATATGTAAGGGAAATGAAGAAAGAAAAAAAATTCATCCTCATGTTGGATGATCATGCAATTAGATAGATAACTTGTTAAAAATAAAAAATTCATGTTGCAAAAGCTGTGCTCAATTCTTATATTTGTGTTAAATTCATTCATGTGACCGTCCAAGTTTAGATCTTTAATTTTGCCAAAAGTGATTAATTTGTAATTTGCTTAATGTTTACCCTTTATAGGGTACTACTAGGCAACTCAATTATGTTTTCAGTGCAATTTTTTCAAATAAGAAGTTAAAAAATATATTCTTTATGAGCATGCATCGTTCTCATTAAATTGTGTTTATTTCACAAAAAGGCATAAACGTTTATGTCATAATTTACAACGTTTCCAAATTATAACTCATTAGTGCACATTCGAAATATGCATTGGCAGTTATAATTTATTTTCATTTAAATAAATAGAAATATATACCATCTGAAAATCAAGCAAGGTGCTCTTTTTGTAATATCGAATACTAAAGTATTTTACATCATGGCCACAAGCCAACTAAAGCTGAGCCTTACTATTGTGCTTGTTATCTCTCTAGTAATTTCAAATTCAACTTCTTATGACCTTAACTCTCCCCCACCATCAAATAATGATCCTTCAAATAATATTATCTGTGAGTAAATTTGACACTTTCCTCATTATCATTATAATTTTATAATAGACTATTCATTTTCACACATGGAAATACAATATTTAAATTGTTATTTTACTTTTCTTTGCTGTATAACATCATCAAGATGTAGGGCGAATTAAGTGTTCTTTTTTTTGAGCAATATACAATGAAATTATTAGTTCAAATGATGAAAAAACACATATCTTCATATTTAGTCTATTTTCACTGTATCATTTTTTACACATCATTTTGTACACACTAAAATCTTTCTAATAAACTCAACTCAGATAGTTATTCTAATTATTTTCCTTTATGCAGCTGCCATCCGTGTATTAGAGTACGTACATAATATTTCATTTTCATTTATATATGTAAAGGAAATGAAGGAAAGAAAAAAATTCACCCTCAGGTAGGATGATTATGCAATTAGATAGATAATTTGTTAAAAATAAAAAATCCATGTTGCAAAAGCTGTGTTCAATTCTTATATTTGTGTTAAATTCATTCATGTGACCGTCCAAGTTTAGATCTTTAATTTTTCCAAAAGTGATTAATTTGTAATTTGCTTAATGTTTACCCTTTATAGGGTACTGCTATGCAACTCAATTATGTTTTCAATGCAATTTTTTCAAATAAGAAGTTAAAAAATAAATTCTTTATGAGCATGTATCGTTCTCATTATATTGTCTTTATTTCACAAAAAGGCATAAATGTTTATGTCATAATTTACAACGTTTCCAAATTATAACTCATTAGTGCACATTCGAAATATGCATTGGCAGTTATAATTTATTTTCATTTAAATAAATAGAAATATATACCATCTGAAAATCAAGAAAGGTGCTCTTTTTGTAATATCGAATACTAAAGTATTTTACATCATGGCCACAAGCCAACTAAAGCTGAGCCTTACTATTTTGCTTGTCATGTCTCTAGTAATTTCAAATTCAACTTCTTATGACCTTAACTCTCCCCACCATCAAATAATGATCCTTCAAATAATATTATCTGTGAGTAAATTTGACACTTTCCGCATTATCATTATAATTTTATAATAGATTATTCATTTTCACAAATGGTAATACAATATTTAAATTGTAATTTTACTTTTCTTTGTTGTATAACATCATCAAGATGTAGGGCGAATTAAGTGTTCTTTTTTTTGAGCAATATACAATGAAATTATTAGTTCAAATGATGAAAAAACACATATCTTCATATTTAGTCTATTTTCACTGTATCATTTTTTACACATCATTTTGTACACACTAAAATCTTTCTAATAAACTCAACTCAGATAGTTATTCTAATTATTTTCCTTTATGCAGCTGCCATCCGTGTATCTGGACAAAATGGATATGATTATATAATTTTGAAGGTGAAGCCATTTGCACATGGTAGACTTTTTAATGATGTGGGAGAAACATTTTATTAAAGAATTGTGCACATCTTTGTATCAACTATTTGGAAGACTCATTTTCAAAACGTAATAATAAAAATATAATTTTATCTCATAAATTTTGTTGTTCATCTAAGAAATCTTATTACTCTTAGTAATTTTTTACAACTAAATCTCATATTTGTTTTAAAGACAACTATCTAAAATAATAAGTTCAAAAAATATTTTTTTTGTCAGCATATCTCATTCTCATTAAGTAGTATTTTTTTTCGCAAAATGTCCTAAATATTTTCATAATAAATTACTACAGCCCACATTTATAACACTTTAGAGTACGTACAAAGTTGTTAAAGCAGTTATTTTTACACTTCATTTAAATAGGTGGACTAACATATCCTATGAAAATCAAGCAAGATATTCTCTTTATAGTATTGAATACTAAATTATTTTACATCACGACCACAACCCAACTAAAGCATAGTCTTTTTATTGTCCTTGTCTTATCTCTAGTAATTTACATTGCAACTCTTATAACCTTGCTTCTTCCCCTCTTTTTGATCCATTGGCTAATGAATATTTGAGTAAATTTTACTTTTGTCATTATCAATTTATTGTTATTGTAGACATTTCATTTTCATGCATAATAAACAAAATACCTAGAAAGTTGTTATAGTTTTATACGGAATAGAGCATCGTCATGATATAGGAGAATTAAGAGTTATATTCTCAAAAAAATTTCGTTGAATTTATTAGTGATTTTTTTAAAAAAAAATAACACATCTTCAAATTAAGTGGATTTTAGCAATAGGATTTTTTTACTTATGAATTTAAGTAAATTACGATCTTTTCAATAAATTCGAGTGAGATATTTATTCTAACAATTTTCATTTATTCAACTATCATCTATGTATTCAAAGAAGATGGATACGGATATATATAATTTTGAAAGCGAAGCCATTTGCGCATGATAGACTCTTAATAATAAGGGAAACATGGTTTTTTTTAATTCATTATATTAAATTAATAATAAAAATCTATTTTTCTCTCAAATTTTCATGTTCCTCTAACAAATTATATAATTCCAAGTTAATATTCGCAAACATAATAAATGGAAATTGCTTTCTAACTAAAAAAAATGGTTCATGGAATCATGAGAGTACTAATTATTTTGAAATTAAATGTTGAAAAACGATAAAGTCGTTTTGCTTTTTATTCATTTGATATGTAAATTACATGTCGCTCTAACTTACTAAGAACATTTATTTAAAAATAGTAAAAAATGTTGTGAAAATTTTGATATGTTTTATTATACGATAACTTAGATGTGTTAGGTATGTATATCATGCATCACTAAAGGTGCAATGATTAATATTAAATTCACTATAAATCAATATTCACAAAAGGAGAAATTGTATCCTCTTGAGTTTTGATCCATTTTGAAGACAATTAGTCAACCATCATTATGATTTCCCTAGAGGTATTAAATATTATATTTTCAAAATTGTACAATTGAATTTGCATAGCTGTAAAAGTACACTTTAATTAAATACATTGAACACCAAGAGTGATGATATGAAAATCCATTTATTATTTGTTTATAGTTCTTCTAGTAGTAAACATTTACTCACCTTGTTGATGTAGACTTTTATAATTTCAAATGAAGTACCAAATATTCATAGTATAATTTTTCAGAATGTCAATATATGAGACAAGTACATGTTATAGTTAAATATTAATTAAAGTCAAGTATATAAGAATAAATTTTATTTTCCATATACAGATTTAAAATTATTAATTACCTATAATTTCGCGATAGAAACAGTAAAGTTCTAGAATGAATTCATGCTCTTTCCTGAATATGAATGGAAAAAAATCGTGTTATTAATTTAGATTAAATGATAACAAACATACTTCATGTATATTGTTGCTTGATAATAATTATTTTATTAAATTGGGCAATATAAATAAATTTTATGCCCTCTTCCAAATGGATTTTTTCTTATGAAATAGTAAAAATATAGAGAATCTTTTAGTTAAAAAAAATTTGCTATAGTGAAAAAGTAATGTATTAAAGGAAAATATTTATCCTTATCCAGGAGAATCATGAAATCAAGCAAAAATTTGTTAAAAAGAAAAAAAATATACATGTTGAGAAAGGTGTGCTCAATTCTTATATTTAAATCACAATTGCTTTCAATTGACTTTCTAAGGGTTGATGTTTATCTAAGCCATAAGTGCTTAATTTTTAATTCGATCAAATTTTTTTTTTTTTAAATACATTGACTACTCTTTAGCACAATTGAATTTTCAAGGCAATTATATCAAATAATACGTTACAAAATATTTTATTTTCATTTATATATGTAAAGCAAATGAAGGAAAGAAAAAAATTCACCCTCATGTAGGATGATTATGCAATGAGATAGATAATTTGTTAAAAATAAAAAATCCATGTTGCAAAAGCCGTGCTCAATTCATATATTTGTGTTAAATTCATTCATGTGACCGTCCAAGTTTAGATCTTTAATTTTGCCAAAAGTGATTAATTTGTAATTTGCTTAATGTTTACCCTTTATAGGGTACTGCTAGGCAACTCAATTATGTTTTCAATGCAATTTTTTCAAATAAGAAGTTAAAAAATATATTCTTTATGAGCATGCATCGTTCTCATTAAATTGTGTTTATTTCACGAAAAGTCATAAACGTTTCTGTCATAATTTACAACGTTTCCAAATTATAACTCATTAGTGCACATTCTAAATATGCATTGGCAGTTATAATTTATTTTCATTTAAATAAATAGAAATATATATCATCTGAAAATCAAGCAAGGTGCTCTTTTTGTAATATCGAATACTAAAGTATTTTACATCATGGCCACAAGCCAACTAAAGCTGAGCCTTACTATTGTGCTTGTTATCTCTCTAGTAATTTCAAATTCAACTTCTTATGACCTTAACTCTCCCCTACCATCAAATAATGATCCTTCAAATAATATTATCTGTGAGTAAATTTGACACTTTCCTCATTGTTATAATAGACTATTCATTTTCACACATGGTAATACAATATTTAAATTGTAATTTTACTATTCTTTGCTATATAACATCATCAAGATGTAGGGCGAATTAAGTGTTCTTTTTTTGAGCAATATACAATGAAATTATTAGTTCAAATGATGAAAAAACACATATCTTCATATTTAGTCTATTTTCACTGTATCATTTTTTACACATCATTTTGTACACACTAAAATCTTTCTAATAAACTCAACTCAGATAGTTATTCTAATTATTTTCCTTTATGCAGCTGTCATCCGTGTATCTGGACAAAATGGATATGATTATATAATTTTGAAGGTGAAGCCATTTGCACATGGTAGACTTTTTAATGATGTGGGAGAAACATTTTATTAAAGAATTGTGCACATCTTTGTATCAACTATTTGGAAGACTCATTTTCAAAACGTAATAATAAAAATATAATTTTATCTCATAAATTTTGTTGTTCATCTAAGAAATCTTATTACTCTTAGTAATTTTTTACAACTAAATCTCATATTTGTTTTAAAGACAACTATCTAAAATAATAAGTTCAAAAAATATTTTTTTGTCAGCATATCTCATTCTCATTAAGTAGTATTTTTTTCGCAAAATGTCCTGAATAGTTTCATAATAAATTATTACCTCCCACATTTATAACACATTAGAGTACGTACAAAGTTGTTAAAGCAGTTATTATTACACTTCATTTAAATAGGTGGACTAACATATCCTATGAAAATCAAGCAAGATGTTCTCTTTATAATATTGAATACTAAATTATTTTACATCACGACCACAACCCAACTAAAGCATAGCCTTTTTATTGTCCTTGTCTTATCTCTAGTAATTTACATTGCAACTCTTATAACCTTGCTTCTCCCCCTCTTTTTGATCCATTGGCTAATGAATATTTGTGTAAATTTTGCACTTTTGTCATTATTAATTTATTGTTATTGTAGACATTTCATTTTCATGCATAATAAACAAAATACCTAGAAAGTTGTTATAGTTTTATACGGAATAGAGCATCATCATGATATAGGAGAATTAAGAGTTCTATTCTCAAAAAATTTTAGTTGAATTTATTAGTGATTTTTTTTTAAAAAAAATAACACATCTTCAAATTAAGTGGATTTTAGCAATAGGATTTTTTTACTCATGTATTTAAGTAAATTACGATCTTTTCAATAAATTCGAGTGAGATATTTATTCTAACGATTTTCATTTATACAACTATCATCTATGTATTCAAAGAAGATGGATATGGATATATATAATTTTGAAAGCGAAGCCATTTGCGCATGATAGACTTTTAATAATAAGGGAAACTTGGTTTTTTTTAATTCATTATATTAAATTAATAATAAAAATCTATTTTTCTCTCAAATTTTCATGTTCCTCTAACAAATTATATTATTCCAAGTTAATATTCACAAACATAATAAATGGAAATTGCTTTCTAACTAAAAAAATGGTTCATGGAATCATGAGATTACTAATTATTTTGAAATTAAATGTTGAAAAACGATAAAGTCGTTTTGCTTTTTATTCATTTGATATGTAAATTACATGTCGCTCTAACTTACTAAGAACATTTATTTAAAAATAGTAAAACAGTTGTGAAAATTTTGATATGTTTTATTATACGTTAACTTAGATGTGTTAGGTATGTATATCATGCATCACTAAAGGTGCAATGATTACTATTAAATTCACTATAAATCAATATTCACAAAAGGAGAAATTGTATCCTCTTGAGTTTTGATCAATTTTGAAGACAATTAGTCAACCATCATTATTTTTTCCCTAGAGGTTTTAAATATTATATTTTCAAAAATTGTACAATTGAATTTGCATAGCTGTCATAGTACACTTTAATTAAATACATTGAACACCAAGAGTAATGATATGAAAATACATTTATTATTTGTTTATAATTCTTCTAGTAGTAAAAATTTACTCACCTTGTTGATGTAGACTTTTATAATTTCAAATGAAGTACCAAATATTCATAGTATAATTTTTCATACAAAAAGAGAAAAGAAAAGAAGAAAAAGAGTAGTGGTACCGAAGTCATGACTTGGCACTGCCAATAAAAAATATATTCTTTATGAGCATGCATCGTTCTCATTAAATTGTGTTTATTTCACAAAAAGGCATAAACGTTTCTGTCATAATTTACAACGTTTCCAAATTATAACTCATTAGTGCACATTCGAAATATGCATTGGCAGTTATAATTTATTTTCATTTCAATAAATAGAAATATATATCATCTGAAAATCAAGCAAGGTGCTCTTTTTGTAATATCGAATACTAAAGTATTTTACATCATGGCCACAAGCCAACTAAAGCTGAGCCTTACTATTGTGCTTGTTATCTCTCTAGTAATTTCAAATTCAACTTCTTATGACCTTAACTCTCCCCCACCATCAAATAATGATCCTTCAAATAATATTATCTGTGAGTAAATTTGACACTTTCCTCATTATCATTATAATTTTATAATAGACTATTCATTTTCACACATGGAAATACAATATTTAAATTATAATTTTACTTTTCTTTGCTGTATAACATCATCAAGATGTAGGGCGAATTAAGTGTTCTTTTTTTTGAGCAATATACAATGAAATTATTAGTTCAAATGATGAAAAAACACATATCTTCATATTTAGTCTATTTTCACTGTATCATTTTTTACACATCATTTTGTACACAATAAAATCTTTCTAATAAACTCAACTCAGATAGTTATTCTAATTATTTTCCTTTATGCAGCTGCCATCCGTGTATCTAGACAAAATGGATATGATTATATAATTTTGAAGGTGAAGCCATTTGCACATGGTAGACTTTTTAATGATGTGGGAGAAACATTTTATTAAAGAATTGTGCACATCTTTGTATCAACTATTTGGAAGACTCATTTTCAAAACGTAATAATAAAAATATAATTTTATCACATAAATTTTGTAGTTCATCTAAGAAATCTTATTACTCTTAGTAATTTTTTACCACTAAATCTCATATTTGTTTTAAAGACAACTATCTAAAATAATAAGTTCAAAAAATATTTTTTTGTCAGCATATCTCATTCTCATTAAGTAGTATTTTTTTTCGCAAAATGTCCTGAATATTTTCATAATAAATTACTACAGCCCACATTTATAACACATTAGAGTACGTACAAAGTTGTTAAAGCAGTTATTATTACACTTCATTTAAATAGGTGGACTGACATATCCTATGAAAATCAAGCAAGATGTTCTCTTTATAGTATTGAATACTAAATTATTTTACATCACGACCACAACCCAACTAAAGCATAGCCTTTTTATTGTCCTTGTCTTATCTCTAGTAATTTACATTGCAACTCTTATAGCCATGCTTCTCCCCCTCTTTTTGATCCATTGGCTAACGAATATTTGAGTAAATTTTGCACTTTCGTCATTATCAATTTATTGTTATTGTAGACATTTCATTTTCATGCATAATAAATAAAATACCTAGAAAGTTGTTATAGTTTTATACGGAATAGAGCATCGTCATGATATAGGAGAATTAAGAGTTCTATTCTCAAAAAATTTTCATTGAATTTATTAGTGATTTTTTTTTAAAAAAAACACACCTTCAAATTAAGTGAATTTTAGCAATAGGATTTTTTTACTCATGAATTTAAGTAAATTACAATCTGTTCAATAAATTCGAGTGAGATATTTATTCTAACGATTTTCATTTATACAACTATCATCTATGTATTCAAAGAAGATGGATATGGATATATAATTTTGAAAGCTAAGCCATTTGCGCATGATAGAACTTTAATAATACGGGAAACATGGTTTTTTTTAATTCATTATATTAAATTAATAATAAAACTATATTTTGCTTTCATAAATTGTCATGTTCCTCTAACAAATTATATTATTCCAAGTTAATATTCACAAACATAATAAATAGAAATTGCTTTCTACATAAAAAAATGGTTCATGGAATCATGAGAGTACTAATTATTTTGAAATTAAATGTTGAAAAACGATAAAGTCGTTTTGCTTTTAATTCATTTGATATGTAAATTACATGTCTCTCTAACTTACTAAGAACATTTATTTAAAAATAGTAAAAAAGTTGTGAAAATTTTGATATGTTTTATTATACGATAACTTAGATGTGTTAGGTATGTATATCATGCATCACTAAAGGTGCAATGATTAATATTAAATTCACTATAAATCAATATTCACAAAAGGAGAAATTGTATCTCTTGAGTTTTGATCAATTTTGAAGACAATTAGTCAACCATCATTATGATTTCCCTAGAGGTATTAAATATTATATTTTCAAAAATTGTACAATTGAATTTGCATAGCTATCAAAGTACACTTTAATTAAATACATTGAACACCAAGAGTGATGATATGAAAATCCATTTATTATTTGTTTATAGTTCTTCTAGTAGTAAACATTTACTCACCTTGTTGATGTAGACTTTTATAATTTCAAATGAAGTACCAAATATTCATTGTATAATTTTTCAGAATGTCAATATATGAGACAAGTACATGTTATAGTTAAATATTAATTAAAGTCAAGTATATAAGAATAAATTTTATTTTCTATACACAGATATAAAATTATTAATTACCTATAATTTCACGATAGAACCAGTAAAGTTCTAGAATGAATTCATGCTCTTTCATGAATATGAATGGAAAAAAATCGTGTTATTAATTTAGATTAAATGATAACAAACATACTTCATGTATATTGTTGCATGATAATAATTATTTTATTAAATTGGGCAATATAAATAAATTTTATGCTCTCTTCCAAATGGATTTTTTCTTATGAAATAGTGAAAATATAGAGAATCTTTTAGTTAAAAAATTTTTGCTATAGTGAAAAAGTAATGTATTAAAGGAAAAGATTTATCCTTATCCAGGAGGATCATGAAATCAAGCAAAAAATTGTTAAAAAGAAAAAAAATATACATGTTGAGAAAGGTGTGCTCAATTCTTATATTTAAATCACAATTGCTTTCAATTGACTTTCTAAGTGTTGATGTTTATCTAAGCCATAAGTGCTTAATTTGTAATTCGATCAAATTTTATTTTTTTTTTAATACATTGACTACTCTTTAGCACAATTGAATTTTCAAGGCAATTATATCAAATAATACGTTACAAAATATTTTATTTTCATTTATATATGTAAAGGAAATGAAGGAAAGAAAAAAATTCATCCTCATGTAGGATGATTATGCAATTAGATAGATAATTTGTTAAAAATAAAAAATCCATGTTGCAAAAGCTGTGCTCAATTCTTATATTTGTGTTAAATTCATTCATGTGACCGTCCAAGTTTAGATCTTTAATTTTGCCAAAAGTGATTAATTTGTAATTTGCTTAATGTTTACCCTTTATAGGGTACTGCTAGGCAACTCAATTATGTTTTCAATGCAATTTTTTCAAATAAGAAGTTAAAAAATATATTGTTTATGAGCATGCATCGTTCTCATTAAATTGTGTTTATTTCACAAAAAGGCATAAACGTTTCTATCATAATTTACAACGTTTCCAAATTATAACTCATTAGTGCACATTCTAAATATGCATTGGCAGTTATAATTTATTTTCATTTAAATAAATAGAAATGTATATCATCTGAAAATCAAGCAAGGTGCTCTTTTTGTAATATCGAATACTAAAGTATTTTACATCATGGCCACAAGCCAACTAAAGCTGAGCCTTACTATTGTGCTTGTCATCTCTCTAGTAATTTCAAATTCAACTTCTTATGACCTTAACTCTCCCCCACCATCAAATAATGATCCTTCAAATAATATTATCTGTGAGTAAATTTGACACTTTCCTCATTATCATTATATTGTTATAATAGACTATTCATTTTCACCCATGGTAATACAATATTTAAATTGTAATTTTACTTTTCTTTGCTGTATAACATCATCAAGATGTAGGGCGAATTAAGTGTTCTTTTTTTGAGCAATATACAATGAAATTATTAGTTCAAATGATGAAAAAACACATATCTTCATATTTAGTCTATTTTCACTGTATCATTTTTTACACATCATTTTGTACACACTAAAATCTTTCTAATAAACTCAACTCAGATAGTTATTCTAATTATTTTCCTTTATGCACCTGCCATCCGTGCATCTGGACAAAATGGATATGATTATATAATTTTGAAGGTGAAGCCATTTGCACATGGTAGACTTTTTAATGATGTGGGAGAAACATTTTATTAAAGAATTGTGCACATCTTCGTATCAACTATTTGGAAAACTCATTTTCAAAACGTAATAATAAAAATATAATTTTATCTCATAAATTTTGTTGTTCATCTAAGAAATCTTATTACTCTTAGTAATTTTTTACAACTAAATCTCATATTTGTTTTAAAGACAACTATCTAAAATAATAATATCAAAAAATATTTTTTTGTCAGCATATCTCATTCTCATTAAGTAGTATTTTTTTCGCAAAATGTACTGAATATTTTCATAATAAATTACTACATCCCACATTTATAACACATTAGAGTACGTACAAAGTTGTTAAAGCAGTTATTATTACACTTCATTTAAATAGGTGGACTAACATATCCTATGAAAATCAAGCAAGATGTTCTCTTTATAGTATTGAATACTAAATTATTTTACATCACGACCACAACCCAACTAAAGCATAGCCTTTTTATTGTCCTTGTCTTATCTCTAGTAATTTACATTGCAACTCTTATAACCTTGCTTCTCCCCCTCTTTTTGATCCATTGGCTAATTAATATTTGAGTAAATTTTGCACTTTTGTCATTATCAATTTATTGTTATTGTAGACATTTCATTTTCATGCATAATAAACAAAATACCTAGAAAGTTGTTATAGTTTTATACGGAATAGAGCATCATCGTGATATAGGAGAATTAAGAGTTCTATTCTCAAAAAATTTTTGCTGAATTTATTAGTGATTTTTTTTTAAAAAATAACACATCTTCAAATTTAGTGGATTTTAGCAATAGGATTTTTTTACTCATGAATTTAAGTAAATTACGATCTTTTCAATAAATTCGAGTGAGATATTTATTCTAACGATTTTAATTTATACAACTATCATCTATGTATTCAAAGAAGATATGGATATATATAATTTTGAAAGCGAAGCCATTTGCGCATGATAGACTTTTAATAATAAGGGGAAAATGGTTTTTTTTTTAATTCATTATATTAAATTAGTAATAAAAATCTATTTTTCTCTCAAATTTTCATGTTCCTCTAACAAATTATATTATTCCAAGTTAATATTCACAAACATAATAAATGGAAATTGCTTTCTAACTAAAAAAATGGTTCATGGAATCATAAGAGTACTAATTATTTTGAAATTAAATGTTGAAAAACGATAAAGTCGTTTTGCTTTTTATTCATTTGATATGTAAATTACATGTCGCTCTAACTTACTAAGAACATTTATTTAAAAATAGTAAAAAAGTTGTGAAAATTTTGATATGTTTTAGAACATTTATTTAAAAATAGTAAAAAAGTTGTGAAAATTTTAATATGTTTTATTATACGATTAGATGTGCTAGGTATGTATATCATGCATCACTAAAGGTGCAATGATTAATATTAAATTCACTATAAATCAATATTCACAAAAGGAGAAATTGTAACATGTTGAGTTTTGATAAATTTTGAAGACAATTAGTCAACCATCATTATGATTTCCCTAGAGGTATTAAATATTATATTTTCAAAAATTGTACAATTGAATTTGCATAGCTGTCAAAGTACACTTTAATTAAATACATTGAACACCAAGAGTGATGATATGAAAATCCATTTATTATTTGTTTATAGTTCTTCTAGTAGTAAACATTTACTCACCTTGTTGATGTAGACTTTTATAATTTCAAATGAAGTACCAAATATTCATAGTATAATTTTTCAGAATGTCAATATATGAGACAAGTACATGTTATAGTTAAATATTAATTAAAGTCAAGTATATAAGAATAAATTTTATTTTCTATACATTGATATAAAATTATTAATTACCTATAATTTCACGATAGAACCAGTAAAGTTCTAGAATGAATTCATGCTCTTTCATGAATATGAATGGAAAAAAATCGTGTTATTAATTTAGATTAAATGATAACAAACATACTTCATGTATATTGTTGCATGATAATAATTATTTTATTAAATTGGGCAATATAAATAAATTTTATGCTCTCTTCCAAATGGATTTTTTCTTATGAAATAGTAAAAATATAGAGAATCTTTTAGTTAAAAAAAATTTGCTATAGTGAAAAAGTAATGTATTAAAGGAAAAGATTTATCCTTATCCAGGAGGATCATGAAATGAAGCAAAAATTTGTTAAAAAGAAAAAAAATATACATGTTGAGAAAGGTGTGCTCAATTCTTATATTTAAATCACAATTGCTTTCAATTGACTTTCTAAGTGTTGATGTTTATCTAAGCCATAAGTGCTTAATTTGTAATTCGATCAAATTTTATTTTTTTTTAATACATTGACTACTCTTTAGCACAATTAAATTTTCAAGGCAATTATATCAAATAATACGTTACAAAATATTTTATTTTCTTTTATATATGTAAAGGAAATGAAGGAAAGAAAAAAATTCATCCTCATGTTGGATGATTATGCAATTAGATAGATAATTTGTTAAAAATAAAAAATCCATGTTGCAAAAGCTGTGCTCAATTCTTATATTTGTGTTAAATTCATTCATGTGACCGTCCAAGTTTAGATCTTTAATTTTGCCAAAAGTGATTAATTTGTATGTGATATCAAGAGGAATAGCATGATAAATATCAAAGAAAATAATAAGAAATAAGATCATTTGTATAGTGGTGTAACAATGACAATGCATGAGTGGTAAGTGAATCAAATAAGCAATACAACATGACGATACTCATGATAACAATTAGACAATGGAGGTCAACTCTCATAAAACCTGTTCAGTGGTCACAGTTGCTACGATGTGAAATGAATCCATTATAACTTCACAAGGCTAATTTACCTTGTTCATAGAAATGTATATCATCTGAAAATCAAGCAAGGTGCTCTTTTTGTAATATCGATTACTAAAGTATTTTACATCATGGCCACAAGCCAACTAAAGCTGAGTCTTACTATTGTGCTTGTCATCTCTCTAGTAATTTCAAATTCAACTTCTTATGACCTTAACTCTCCCCCACCATCAAATAATGATCCTTCAAATAATATTATCTGTGAGTAAATTTGACACTTTCCTCATTATCATTATATTGTTATAATAGACTATTCATTTTCACCCATGGTAATACAATATTTAAATTGTAATTTTACTTTTCTTTGCTGTATAACATCATCAAGATGTAGGGCGAATTAAGTGTTCTTTTTTTGAGCAATATACAATGAAATTATTAGTTCAAATGATGAAAAAACACATATCTTCATATTTAGTCTATTTTCACTGTATCATTTTTTACACACTAAAATCTTTCTAATAAACTCAACTCAGATAGTTATTCTAATTATTTTCCTTTATGCAGCTACCATCCGTGTATCTGGACAAAATGGATATGATTATATAATTTTGAAGGTGAAGCCATTTGCACATGGTAGACTTTTTAATGATGTGGGAGAAACATTTTATTAAAGAATTGTGCACATCTTTGTATCAACTATTTGGAAGACTCACTTTCAAAACGTAATAATAAAAATATAATTTTATCTCATAAATTTTGTTGTTCATCTAAGAAATCTTATTACTCTTAGTAATTTTTTACAACTAAATCTCATATTTGTTTTAAAGACAACTATCTAAAATAATAAGTTCAAAAAATATTTTTTTTGTCAGCATATCTCATACTCATTAAGTAGTATTTTTTTTCGCAAAATGTCCCGAATATTTTCATAATAAATTACTACAGCCCACATTTATAACACATTAGAGTACGTACAAAGTTGTTAAAGCAGTTATTATTACACTTCATTTAAATAGGTGGACTAACATATCCTATGAAAATCAAGCAGGATGTTCTCTTTATAGTATTGAATACTAAATTATTTTACATCACGACCACAACCCAACTATAGCATAGCCTTTTTATTGTCCTTGTCTTATCTCTAGTAATTTACATTGCAACTCTTATAACCTTGCTTCTCCCCCTCTTTTTGATCCATTGGCTAATTAATATTTGAGTAAATTTTACTTTTGTCATCATCAATTTATTGTTATTGTAGACATTTCATTTTCATGCATAATAAACAAAATACCTAGAAAGTTGTTATAGTTTTATACGGAATAGAGCATCATCATGATATAGGAGAATTAAGAGTTCTATTCTCAAAAAATTTTCGTTGAATTTATTAGTGATTTTTTTAAAAAAAATAACACATCTTCAAATTAAGTGGATTTTAGCAATAGGATTTTTTTACTTATGAATTTAAGTAAATTACGATCTTTTCAATAAATTCGAGTGAGATATTTATTCTAAAGATTTTCATTTATACAACTATCATCTATGTATTCAAGGAAGATGGATATGGATATATATAATTTTGAAAGCGAAGCCATTTGCGCATGATAGACTTTTAATAATAAGGGAAACATGGTTTTTTTTAATTCATTATATTAAATTAATAATAAAAATCTATTTTTCTCTCAAATTTTCTTGTTCCTCTAACAAATTATATTATTCCAAGTTAATATTTACAAACATAATAAATGGAAATTGCTTTCTAACTAAAAAAAATGGTTCATGGAATCATGAGAGTACTAATTATTTTGAAATTAAATGTTGAAAAACGATAAAGTCGTTTTGCTTTTTATTCATTTGATATGTAAATTACATGTCGCTCTAACTTACTAAGAACATTTATTTAAAAATAGTAAAAAAGTTGTGAAAATTTTGATATGTTTTATTATACGATAACTTAGATGTGTTAGGTATGTATATCATGCATCACTAAAGGTGCAATGATTAATATTAAATTCACTATAAATCAATATTCACAAAAGGAGAAATTGTATCCTCTTGAGTTTTGATCAATTTTGAAGACAATTAGTCATCCATCATTATGATTTCCCTAGAGGTATTAAATATTATATTTTCAAAAATTGTACAATTGAATTTGCATAGCTGTCAAAGTACACTTTAATTAAATACATTGAACACCAAGAGTGATGATATGAAAATCCATTTATTATTTGTTTATAGTTCTTCTAGTAGTAAACATTTACTCACCTTGTTGATGTAGACTTTTATAATTTCAAATGAAGTACCAAATATTCATAGTATAATTTTTCAGAATGTCAATATATGAGACAAGTACATGTTATAGTTAAATATTAATTAAAGTCAAGTATATAAGAATAAATTTTATTTTCTATATACAGATTTAAAATTATTAATTACCTATAATTTAACGATAGAACCAGTAAAGTTCTAGAATGAATTCATGCTCTTTCATGAATATGAATGGAAAAAAATCGTGTTATTAATTTAGATTAAATGATAACAAACATACTTCATGTACATTGTTGCATGATAATAATTATTCTATTAAATTGGGCAATATAAATAAATTTTATGCCCTCTTCCAAATGGATTTTTTCTTATGAAATAGTAAAAATAGAGAGAATCTTTTAGTTAAAAAAAATTTGCTATAGTGAAAAAGTAATGTATTAAAGGAAAAGATTTATCCTTATCGAGGAGGATCATGAAATCAAACAAAAATTTGTTAAAAAGAAAAAAAATATACATGTTGAGAAAGGTTTGCTCAATTCTTATATTTAAATCACAATTGCTTTCAATTGACTTTCTAAGTGTTGATGTTTATCTAAGCCATAAGTGCTTAATTTGTAATTCGATTAATTTTTTTTTTAATACATTGACTACTCTTTAGCACAATTGAATTTTCAAGGCAATTATATCAAATAATACGTTACAAAATATTTTATTTTCATTTATATATGTAAAGCAAATGAAGGAAAGAAAAAAATTCACCCTCATGTAGGATGATTATGCAATGAGATAGATAATTTGTTAAAAATAAAAAATCCATGTTGCAAAGGCCGTGCTCAATTCTTATATTTGTGTTAAATTCATTCATGTGACCGTCCAAGTTTAGATCTTTAATTTTGCCAAAAGTGATTAATTTGTAATTTGCTTAATGTTTACCCTTTATAGGGTACTGCTAGGCAACTCAATTATGTTTTCAATGCAATTTTTTCAAATAAGAAGTTAAAAAATATATTCTTTATGAGCATGCATCGTTCTCATTAAATTGTGTCTATTTCACAAAAAGGCATAAACGTTTATGTCATAATTTACAACGTTTCCAAATTATAACTCATTAGTGCACATTCGAAATATGCATTGGTAGTGATTATTAATTTTCATTTAAATAAATAGAAATATATATCATCTGAAAATCAAGCAAGGTGCTCTTTTTGTAATATCGAATACTAAAGTATTTTACATCATGGCCACAAGCCAACTAAAGTTGAGCCTTACTATTGTGCTTGTCATCTCTCTAGTAATTTCAAATTCAACTTCTTATGACCTTAACTCTCCCCCACCATCAAATAATGATCCTTCAAATAATATTATCTGTGAGTAAAATTGACACTTTCCTCATTATCATTATATTGTTATAATAGACTATTCATTTTCACACATGGTAATACAATATTTAAATTGTAATTTTACTTTTCTTTGCTTTAACATCATCAAGATGTAGGGCGAATTAAGTGTTCTTTTTTTGAGCAATATACAATGAAATTATTAGTTCAAATGATGAAAAAACACATATCTTCATATTTAGTCTATTTTCACTGTATCATTTTTTACACATCATTTTGTACACACTAAAATCTTTCTAATAAACTCAACTCAGATAGTTATTCTAATTATTTTCCTTTATGCAGCTGCCATCCGTGTATCTGGACAAAATGGATATGATTATATAATTTTGAAGGTGAAGCCATTTGCACATGGTAGACTTTTTAATGATATGGGAGAAACATTTTATTAAAGAATTGTGCACATCTTTGTATCAACTATTTGGAAGACTCATTTTCAAAACGTAATAATAAAAATATAATTTTATCTCATAAATTTTGTTGTTCATCTAAGAAATCTTATTACTCTTAGTAATTTTTTACAACTAAATCTCATATTTGTTTTAAAGACAACTATCTAAAATAATAAGTTCAAAAAATATTTTTTTTGTCAGCATATCTCATTCTCATTAAGTAGTATTTTTTTTCGCAAAATGTCCTGAATATTTTCATAATAAATTACTACAGCCCACATTTATAATACATTAGAGTACATACAAAGTTTTTAAAGCAGTTATTATTACACTTCATTTAAATAGGTGGACTAACATATCCTATGAAAATCAAGCAAGATGTTCTCTTTATAGTATTGAATACTAAATTATTTTACATCACGACCACAACCCAACTAAAGCATAGCCTTTTGATTGTCCTTGTCTTATCTCTAGTAATTTACATTGCAACTCTTATAACCTTGCTTCTCCCCCTCTTTTTGATCCATTGGCTAATGAATATTTGTGTAAATTTGCACTTTTGTCATTATCAATTTATTGTTATTGTAGACATTTCATTTTCATGCATAATAAAAAAAATACCTAGAAAGTTGTTATAGTTTTATACGGAATAGAGCATCATCATGATATAGGAGAATTAAGAGTTCTATTCTCAAAAAAATTTCGTTGAATTTATTAGTGATTTTTTTCTTAAAAAAAATAACACATCTTCAAATTAAGTGGGTTTTAGTAATAGGATTTTTTTACTCATGTATTTAAGTAAATTACGATCTTTTCAATAAATTCGAGTGAGATATTTATTCTAACGATTTTCATTTATACAACTATCATCTATGTATTCAAAGAAGATGGATATGGATATATATAATTTTGAAAGCGAAGCCATTTGCGCATGATAGTCTTTTAATAATAAGAGAAACATGGTTTTTTTTAATTCATTATATTAAATTAGTAATAAAAATCTATTTTTCTCTCAAATTTTCATGTTCCTCTAACAAATTATATTATTCCAAGTTAATATTCACAAACATAATAAATGGAAATTGCTTTCTAACTAAAAAAATGGTTCATGGAATCATGAGAGTACTAATTATTTTGAAATTAAATGTTGAAAAACGATAAAGTCGTTTTGCTTTTAATTCATTTGATATGTAAATTACATGTCGCTCTAACTTACTAAGAACATTTATTTAAAAATAGTAAAAAAGTTGTGAAAATTTTGATATGTTTTATTATACGATAACTTAGATGTGTTAGGTATGAATATCATGCATCACTAAAGGTGCAATGATTAATATTAAATTCACTATAAATCAATATTCACAAAAGGAGAAATTGTATCCTCTTTAGTTTTGATCAATTTTGAAGACAATTAGTCAACCATCATTATGATTTCCCTAAAGGTATTAAATATTATATTTTCAAAAATTGTACAATTGAATTTCCATAGCTGTCATAGTACACTTTAATTAAATACACTGAACACCAAGAGTAATGATATTAAAATCCATTTATTATTTGTTTATAGTTCTTCTAGTAGTAAAAATTTACTCACCTTGTTGATGTAGACTTTTATAATTTCAAATGAAATACCAAATATTCATAGTATAATTTTTCATACAAAAAGAGAAAAGAAAAGAAGAAAAAGAGTAGTGGTACCGAAGTCATGACTTGGCACTGCCACTAAAAAATATATTCTTTATGAGCATGCATCGTTCTCATTAAATTGTGTTTATTTCACAAAAAGGCATAAACGTTTCTGTCATAATTTACAACGTTTCCAAATTATAACTCATTAGTGCACATTCGAAATATGCATTGGCAGTTATAATTTATTTTTATTTAAATAAATAGAAATATATATCTTCTGAAAATCAAGCAAGGTGCTCTTTTTGTAATATCGAATACTAAAGTATTTTACATCATGGCCACAAGCCAACTAAAGCTGAGCCTTACTATTGTGCTTGTCATCTCTCTAGTAATTTCAAATTCAACTTCTTATGACCTTAACTCTCCCCCACCATCAAATAATGATCCTTCAAATAATATTATCTGTGAGTAAATTTGACACTTTCCTCATTATCATTATATTGTTATAATAGACTATTCATTTTCACACATGGTAATACAATATTTAAATTGTAATTTTACTTTTCTTTGGTGTATAACATCATCAAGATGTAGGGCGAATTAAGTGTTCTTTTTTTGAGCAATATACAATGAAATTATTAGTTCAAATGATGAAAAAACACATATCTTCATATTTAGTCTATTTTCACTGTATCATTTTTTACACATCATTTTGTACACACTAAAATCTTTCTAATATACTCAACTCACATAATTATTCTAATTATTTTCCTTTATGCAGCTGCCATCCGTGTATCTGGACAAAATGGATATGATTATATAATTTTGAAGGTGAAGCCATTTGCACATGGTAGACTTTTTAATGATGTGGGAGAAACATTTTATTAAAGAATTGTGCACATCTTTGTATCAACTATTTGGAAGACTCATTTTGAAAACGTAATAATAAAAATATAATTTTATCTCATAAATTTTGTTGTTCATCTAAGAAATCTTATTACTCTTAGTAATTTTTTACAACTAAATCTCATATTTGTTTTAAAGACAACTATCTAAAATAATAAGTTCAAAAAATATTTTTTTGTCAGCATATCTCATTCTCATTAAGTAGTATTTTTTTCGCAAAATGTCAAATATTTTCATAATAAATTACTACATCCCACATTTATAACACATTAGAGTACGTACAAAGTTGTTAAAGCAGTTATTATTAAACTTCATTTAAATAGGTGGACTAACATATCCTATGAAAATCAAGCAAGATTTTCTCTTTATAGTATTGAATACTAAATTATTTTACATCACGGCAACAACCCAACTAAAGCATAGCCTTTTTATTGTCCTTGTCTTATCTCTAGTAATTTACATAGCAACTCTTATAACCTTGCTTCTCCCCCTCTTTTTGATCCATTGGCTAATGAATATTTGAGTAAATTTTGCACTTTCGTCGTTATCAATTTATTGTTATTGTAGACATTTCATTTTCATGCATAATAAATAAAATACCTAGAAAGTTGTTATTGTTTTATACGGAATAGAGCATCGTCATGATATAGGAGAATTAAGAGTTCTATTCTCAAAAAATTTTCATTGAATTTATTAGTGATTTTTTTAAAAAAAAACACACCTTCAAATTTAGTGGATTTTAGCAATAGGATTTTTTTACTCATGAATTTAAGTAAATTACAATCTTTTCAATAAATTCGAGTGAGATATTTATTCTAACGATTTTCATTTATACAACTA
Source organism: Costus lasius (assembly GCA_027563935.2). NCBI lineage: Eukaryota > Viridiplantae > Streptophyta > Magnoliopsida > Zingiberales > Costaceae > Costus > Costus lasius. The sequence continues at coordinate 90,545,803 of CM050454.1, read as the reverse complement.
TCATCTATGTATTCAAAGAAGATGGATATGGATATATATAATTTTGAAAGCGAAGCCATTTGCGCATGATAGACTTTTAATAATAAGGGAAACATGGTTTTTTTTTTTAATTCATTATATTAAATTAGTAATAAAAATCTATTTTTCTCTCAAATTTTCATGTTCCTCTAACAAATTATATTATTCCAAGTTAATATTCACAAACATAATAAATGGAAATTCCTTTCTAACTAAAAAAATGGTTCATGGAATCATGAGAGTACTAATTATTTTGAAATTAAATGTTGAAAAACGATAAAGTCGTTTTGCTTTTTATTCATTTGATATGTAAATTACATGTCGCTCTAACTTACTAAGAATATTTATTTAAAAATAGTAAAAAAGTTGTGAAAATTTTGATATGTTTTATTATACGATAACTTAGATGTGTTAGGTATGTATATCATGCATCACTAAAGGTGCAATGATTAATATTAAATTCACTATAAATCAATATTCACAAAAGGAGAAATTGTATCCTCTTGAGTTTTGATCAATTTTGAAGACAATTAGTCAACCATCATTATGATTTTCCTAGAGGTATTAAATATTATATTTTCAAAAATTGTACAATTGAATTTGCATAGCTGTCAAAGTACACTTTAATTAAATACATTGAACAACAAGAGTAATGATATGAAAATCCATTTATTATTTGGTTATAGTTCTTCTTGTAGTAAAAATTTACTCACCTTGTTGATGTAGACTTTTATAATTTCAAATGAAGCACCAAATATTCATAGTATAATTTTTCATAATGTCAATATATAAGACAAGTACATGTTATAGTTAAATATTAATTAAAGTCAAGTATATAAGAATAAATTTTATTTTCTATATACAGATTTAAAATTATTAATTACTATAATTTCACGATAGAACCAGTAAAGTTCTAGAATGAATTCAAGCTTTTCATGAATATGAATGGAAACAAAATCGTGTTATTAATTTAGATTAATTGATAACAAACATACTTCATGTATATAGATGCATGATAATAATTATTTTATTAAATTGGTCAATATAAATAAATTTTATGCTCTCTTCCAAATGGATTTTTTCTTCTGAAATAGTAAAAATATAGAGAATCTTTTAGTTAAAAAAATTTGCTATAGTGAAAAAGTAATGTATTAAAGGAAAAGATTTATCCTTATCGAGGAGGATCATGAAATCAAGCAAAAATTTGTTAAAAAGAAAACAAATATACATGTTGAGAAAGGTGTGCTCAATTCTTATATTTAAATCACAATTGCTTTCAATTGACTTTCTAAGTGTTGATGTTTATCTAAGCCATAAGTGCTCAATTTGTAATTCGATCAAATTTTATTTTATTTTTATACATTGACTACTCTTTAGCGCAATTGAATTTTCAAAGCAATTATATCAAATAATACGTTACAAAATATTTTATTTTCATTTATATATGTAAAGGAAATGAAGAAAGAAAAAAAATTCATCCTCATGTTGGATGATCATGCAATTTGATAGATAACTTGTTAAAAATAAAATATTTATGTTGCAAAAGCTGTGCTCAATTCTTATATTTGTGTTAAATTCATTCATGTGACCGTCCAAGTTTAGATCTTTAATTTTGCCAAAAGTGATTAATTTGTAATTTGCTTAATGTTTACCCTTTATAGGGTACTACTAGGCAACTCAATTATGTTATCAATGCAATTTTTTCAAATAAGAAGTTAAAAAATATATTCTTTATGAGCATGCATCGTTCTCATTAAATTGTGTTTATTTCACAAAAAGGCATAAATGTTTATGTCATAATTTACAACGTTTGCAAATTATAACTCATTAGTGCACATTCGAAATATGCATTGGCAGTTATAATTTATTTTCATTTAAATAAATAGAAATATATATCATATGAAAATCAAGCAAGGTGCTCTTTTTGTAATATCGAATACTAAAGTATTTTACATCATGGCCACAAGCCAACTAAAGCTGAGCCTTACTATTTTGCTTGTCATCTCTCTAGTAATTTCAAATTCAACTTCTTATGACCTTAACTCTCCCCCACCATCAAATAATGATCCTTCAAATAATATTATCTGTGAGTAAATTTGACACTTTCCTCATTATCATTATAATTTTATAATAGACTATTCATTTTCACACATGGAAATACAATATTTAAATTGTAATTTTACTTTTCTTTGCTGTATAACATCATCAAGATGTAGGGCGAATTAAGTGTTCTTTTTTTTTGAGCAATATACAATGAAATTATTAGTTCAAATGATGAAAAAACACATATCTTCATATTTAGTCTATTTTCACTGTATCATTTTTTACACATCATTTTGTACACACTAAAATCTTTCTAATAAACTCAACTCAGATAGTTATTCTAATTATTTTCCTTTATGCAGCTGCCATCCGTGTATCTAGACAAAATGGATATGATTATATAATTTTGAAGGTGAAGCCATTTGCACATGGTAGACTTTTTAATGATGTGGGAGAAACATTTTATTAAAGAATTGTGCACATCTTTGTATCAACTATTTGGAAGACTCATTTACAAAACGTAAAAATAAAAATATAATTTTATCTCATAAATTTTGTTGTTCATCTAAGAAATCTTATTACTCTAAGTAATTTTTTACAACTAAATCTCATATTTGTTTTAAAGACAACTATCTAAAATAATAAGTTCAAAAAATATTTTTTTTCAGCATATCTCATTCTCATTAAGTAGTATTTTTTTTCGCAAAATGTCCTGAATATTTTCATAATAAATTACTACAGCCCACATTTATAACACATTAGAGTACGTACAAAGTTGTTAAAGCAGTTATTATTACACTTCATTTAAATAGGTGGACTAACATATCCTATGAAAATCAAACAAGATGTTCTCTTTATAGTATTGAATACTAAATTATTTTACATCACGACCACAACCCAACTAAAGCATAGCCTTTTGATTGTCCTTGTCTTATCTCTAGTAATTTACATTGCAACTCTTATAACCTTGCTTCTCCCCCTCTTTTTGATCCATTGGCTAATGAATATTTGAGTAAATTTTACTTTTGTCATTATCAATTTATTGTTATTGTAGATATTTCATTTTCATGCATAATAAACAAAATACCTAGAAAGTTGTTATAGTTTTAGACGGAATAGAGCATCATCGTGACATAGGAGAATTAAGAGTTCTATTCTCAAAAAATTTTCATTGAATTTATTAGTGATTTTTTTTAAAAAAAATAACACATCTTCAAATTAAGTGGATTTTAGCAATAGGATTTTTTTACTTATGAATTTAAGTAAATTACGATCTTTTCAATAAATTCGAGTGAGATATTTATTCTAACGATTTTCATTTATACAACTATCATCTATGTATTCAAAGAAGATGGATATGGATATATATAATTTTGAAAGCGAAGCCATTTGCGCATGATAGACTCTTAATAATAAGGGAAACATGGTTTTTTTTTAATTCATTATATTAAATTAATAATAAAAATCTATTTTTCTCTCAAATTTTCTTGTTCCTCTAACAAATTATATTATTCCAAGTTAATATTCACAAACATAATAAATGGAAATTGCTTTCTAACTAAAAAAAATGGTTCATGGAATCATGAGAGTACTAATTATTTTGAAATTAAATGTTGAAAAACGATAAAGTCGTTTTGCTTTTTATTCATTTGATATGTAAATTACATGTCGCTCAACTTACTAAGAACATTTATTTAAAAATAGTAAAAAAGTTGTGAAAATTTTGATATGTTTTATTATACGATAACTTAGATGTGTTAGGTATGTATATCATGCATCACTAAAAGTGCAATGATTAATATTAAATTCACTATAAATCAATATTCACAAAAGGAGAAATTGTATCCTCTTGAGTTTTGATCAATTTTGAAGACAATTAGTCAACCATCATTATGATTTCCCTAGAGGTATTAAATATTATATTTTCAAAAATTGTACAATTGAATTTGCATAGCTGTCAAAGTACACTTTAATTAAATACATTGAACACCAAGAGTGATGATATGAAAATCCATTTATTATTTGTTTATAGTTCTTCTAGTAGTAAACATTTACTAACCTTGTTGATGTAGACTTTTATAATTTCAAATGAAGTACCAAATATTCATAGTATAATTTTTCAGAATGTCAATATATGAGACTAGTACATGTTATAGTTAAATATTAATTAAAGTCAAGTATATAAGAATAAATTTTATTTTCTATATACAGATTTAAAATTATTAATTACCTATAATTTCACGATAGAACCAGTAAAGTTCTAGAATGAATTCATGCTCTTTCATGAATATGAATGGAAAAAAATCGTGTTATTAATTTAGATTAAATGATAACAAACATACTTCATGTATATTGTTGCATGATAATAATTATTTTATTAAATTGGGCAATATAAATAAATTTTATGCCCTCTTCCAAATGGATTTTTTCTTATGAAATAGTAAAAATATAGAGAATCTTTTACTTAAAAAAAATTTGCTATAGTGAAAAAGTAATGTATTAAAGGAAAAGATTTATCCTTATCGAGGAGGATCATGAAATCAAGCAAAAATTTGTTAAAAAGAAAAAAAATATACATGTTGAGAAAGGTGTGCTCAATTCTTCTATTTAAATCACAATTGCTTTCAATTGACTTTCTAAGTGTTGATGTTTATCTAAGCCATAAGTGCTTAATTTGTAATTCGATCAAATTTTATTTTATTTTTTTTAAATACATGGACTACTCTTTAGCACAATTGAATTTTCAAGGCAATTATATCAAATAATACGTTACAAAATATTTTATTTTCATTTATATATGTAAAGGAAATGAAGGAAAGAAAAAAAATTCACCCTCATGTAGGATGATTATGCAATTAGATAGATAATTTGTTAAAAATAAAAAATCCATGTTGCAAAAGCTGTGCTCAATTCTTATATTTGTGTTAAATTCATTCATGTGACCGTCCAAGTTTAGATCTTTAATTTTTCCAAAAGTGATTAATTTGTAATTTGCTTAATGTTTACCCTTTATAGGGTACTGCTAGGCAACTCAATTATGTTTTCAATGCAATTTTTTCAAATAAGAAGTTAAAAAATATATTCTTTATGAGCATGCATTGTTCTCATTAAATTGTTTTTACTTCACAAAAAGGCATAAACGTTTATGTCATAATTTACAATGTTTCCAAATTATAACTCATTAGTGCACATTCGAAATATGCATTGGCAGTTATAATTTATTTTCATTTAAATAAATAGAAATATATATCATCTGAAAATCAAGAAAGGTGCTCTTTTTGTAATATTGAATACTAAAGTATTTTACATCATGGCCACAAGCCAAGTAAAGCTGAGCCTTACTATTTTGCTTGTCATCTCTCTAGTAATTTCAAATTCAACTTCTTATGACCTTAACTCTCCCCCACCATCAAATAATGATCCTTCAAATAATATTATCTGTGAGTAAATTTGACACTTTCCTCATTATCATTATAATTTTATAATAGACTATTCATTTTAACACATGGTAATACAATATTTAAATTGTAATTTTACTTTTCTTTGTTGTATAACATCATCAAGATGTAAGGTGAATTAAGTGTTCTTTTTTTTGAGCAATATACAATGAAATTATTAGTTCAAATGATGAAAAAACACATATCTTCATATTTCGTCTACTTTCACTGTATCATTTTTTACACATCATTTTGTTCACACTAAAATCTTTCTAATAATCTCAACTCAGATAGTTATTCTAATTATTTTCCTTTATGCAGCTGCCATCCGTGTATCTGGACAAAATGGATATGATTATATAATTTTGAAGGTGAAGCCATTTGCACATGGTAGACTTTTTAATGATGTGGGAGAAACATTTTATTAAAGAATTGTGCACATCTTTGTATCAACTATTTGGAAGACTCATTTTCAAAACGTAATAATAAAAATATAATTTTATCTCATAAATTTTGTTGTTCATCTAAGAAATCTTATTACTCTTAGTAATTTTTTACAACTAAATCTTATTACTCTTAGTAATTTTTTACAAACATAATAAATGGAAATTGCTTTCTAACTAAAAAAAATGGTTCATGGAATCATGAGAGTACTAATTATTTTGAAATTAAATGTTGAAAAACGATAAAGTCGTTTTGCTTTTTATTCATTTGATATGTAAATTACATGTCGCTCTAACTTACTAAGAACATTTATTTAAAAATAGTAAAAAAGTTGTGAAAATTTTGATATGTTTTATTATACGATAACTTAGATGTGTTAGGTATGTATATCATGCATCACTAAAGGTGCAATGATTAATATTAAATTCACTATAAATCAATATTTACAAAAGGAGAAATTGTATCCTCTTGAGTTTTGATCAATTTTGAAGACAATTAGTCATCCATCATTATGATTTCCCTAGAAGTATTAAATATTATATTTTCAAAAATTGTACAATTGAATTTGCATAGCTGTCAAAGTACACTTTAATTAAATACATTGAACACCAAGAGTGATGATATGAAAATCCATTTATTATTTGTTTATAGTTCTTCTAGTAGTAAACATTTACTCACCTTGTTGATGTAGACTTTTATAATTTCAAATGAAGTACCAAATATTCATAGTATAATTTTTCAGAATGTCAATGTATGAGACAAGTACAGGTTATAGTTAAATATTAATTAAAGTCAAGTATATAAGAATAAATTTTATTTTCTATATACAGATTTAAAATTATTAATTACCTATAATTTCACGATAGAACCAGTAAAGTTCTAGAATGAATTCATGCTCTTTCATGAATATGAATGGAAAAAAATCGTGTTCTTAATTTAGATTAAATGATAACAAATATACTTCATGTATATTGTTGCATGATAATAATTATTTTATTAAATTGGGCAATATAAATAAATTTTATGCCCTCTTCCAAATGGATTTTTTCTTATGAAAAAGTAAAAATATAGAGAATCTTTTAGTTAAAAAAAATTTGCTATAGTGAAAAAGTAATGTATTAAAGGAAAAGATTTATCCTTATCGAGGAGGATCATGAAATCAAGCAAAAATTTGTTAAAAAGAAAAAAAATATACATGTTGAGAAAGGTGTGCTCAATTCTTATATTTAAATCACAATTGCTTTCAATTGACTTTCTAAGTGTTGATGTTTATCTAAGCCATAAGTGCTTAATTTGTAATTCGATCAATTTTTTTTTTTTTTTAATACATTGACTACTCTTTAGCACAATTGACTTTTCAAGGCAATTATATCAAATAATACGTTACAAAATATTTTATTTTCATTTATATATGTAAAGGAAATGAAGGAAAGAAAAAAATTCACCCTCATGTAGGATGATTATGCAATGAGATAGATAATTTGTTAAAAATAAAAAATCCATGTTGCAAAAGCCATGCTCAATTCTTATATTTGTGTTAAATTCATTCATGTGACCGTCCAAGTTTAGATCTTTAATTTTGCCAAAAGTGATTAATTTGTAACTTGCTTAATGTTTACCCTTCATAGGGTACTGCTAGGCAACTCAATTATGTTTTCAATGCAATTTTTTCAAATAAGAAGTTAAAAAATATATTCTTTATGAGCATGCATCGTTCTCATTAAATTGTGTTTATTTCACAAAAAGGCATAAACGTTTCTGTCATAATTTACAACGTTTCCAAATTATAACTCATTAGTGCACATTCGAAATATGCATTGGTAGTTATAATTAATTTTCATTTAAATAAATAGAAATATATATCATCTGAAAATCAAGCAAGGTGCTCTTTTTGTAATATCGAATACTAAAGTATTTTACATCATGGCCACAAGCCAACTAAAGCTGAGCCTTACTATTGTGCTTGTCATCTCTCTAGTAATTTCAAATTCAACTTCTTATGACCTTAACTCTCCCCCACCATCAAATAATGATCCTTCAAATAATATTATCTGTGAGTAAATTTGACACTTTCCTCATTATCATTATATTGTTATAATAGACTATTCATTTTCACACATGGTAATACAATATTTAAATTGTAATTTTACTTTTCTTTGCTTTATAACATCATCAAGATGTAGGGCGAATTAAGTGTTCTTTTTTTTAGCAATATACAATGAAATTATTAGTTCAAATGATGAAAAAACACATATCTTCATATTTAGTCTATTTTCACTGTATCATTTTTTACACATCATTTTGTACACACTAACATCTTTCTAATAAACTCAACTCAGATAGTTATTCTAATTATTTTCCTTTATGCAGCTGCCATCCGTGTATCTGGACAAAATGGATATGATTATATAATTTTGAAGGTGAAGCCATTTGCACATGGTAGACTTTTTAATGATGTGGGAGAAACATTTTATTAAAGAATTGTGCACATCTTTGTATCAACTATTTGGAAGACTCATTTTCAAAACATAATAATAAAAATATAATTTTATCTCATAAATTTTGTTGTTCATCTAAGAAATCTTATTACTCTTAGAAATTTTTTACAACTAAATCTCATATTTGTTTTAAAGACAACTATCTAAAATAATAAGTTCAAAAAATATTTTTTTGTCAGCATATCTCATTCTCATTAAGTAGTATTTTTTTCCCAAAATGTCCTGAATATTTTCATAATAAATTACTGCATCCCACATTTATAACACATTAGAGTACATACAAAGTTGTTAAAGTAGTTATTATTACACTTCATTTAAATAGGTGGACTAACATATGTTATGAAAATCAAGCAAGATGTTCTCTTTATAGTATTGAATATTAAATTATTTTACATCACGACCCCAACCCAACTAAAGCATAGCCTTTTTATTGTCCTTGTCTTATCTCTAGTAATTTACATTGCAACTCTTATAACCTTGCTTCTCCCCCTCTTTTTGATCCATTGGCTAATTAATATTTGAGTAAATTTTGCACTTTTGTCAATATCAATTTATTGTTATTGTAGACATTTCATTTTCATGCATAATAAACAAAATACCTAGAAAGTTGTTATAGTTTTATACGGAATAGAGCATCATCATGATATAGGAGAATTAAGAGTTCTATTCTCAAAAAAATTTCGTTGAATTTATTAGTGATTTATTTTTTAAAAAATAACACATCTTCAAATTAAGTGGATTTTAGCAATAGGATTTTTTTACTCATGAATGTAAGTAAATTACGATCTTTTCAATAAATTCGAGTGAGATATTTATTCTAACGATTTTCATTTATACAACTATCATCTATGTATTCAAAGAAGATGGATATGGATATATATAATTTTGAAAGTGAAGCCATTTGTTCATGATAGACTTTTAATAATAAGGGAAACATGGTTTTTTTTTAATTCATTATATTAAATTAATAATAAAAATCTATTTTTCTCTCAAATTTTCATGTTCCTCTAACAAATTATATTATTCCAAGTTAATATTCACAAACATAATAAATGGAAATTGCTTTCTAACTAAAAAATGGTTCATGGAATCATGAGAGTACTAATTATTTTGAAATTAAATGTTGAAAAACGATAAAGTCGTTTTGATTTTTATTCATTTGATATGTAAATTACATTGTCGCTCTAACTTACTAAGAACATTTATTTAAAAATAGTAAAAAAGTTGTGAAAATTTTGATATGTTTTATTATACGATAACTTAGATGTGTTAGGTATGTATATCATGCATCACTAAAGGTGCAATGATTAATATTAAATTCACTATAAATCAATATTCACAAAAGGAGAAATCGTATCCTCTTGAGTTTTGATCAATTTTGAAGACAATTGGTCAACCATCATTATGATTTCCCTAGAGGTATTAAATATTATATTTTCAAAAATTGTACAATTGAATTTGCATAGCTGTCAAAGTACACTTTAATTAAATACATTGAGCACCAAGTGTGATGATATAAAATTCCATTTATTATTTGTTTATAGTTCTTCTAGTAGTAAACATTTACTCACCTTGTTGATGTAGACTTTTATAATTTCCAATGAAGTACCAAATATTCATAGTATAATTTTTCAGAATGTCAATATATGAGACAAGTACATGTTATAGTTAAATATTAATTAAGTCAAGTATAAAGAATAAATTTTATTTTCTATATACAGATTTAAAATTATTAATTACCAATAATTTCACGATAGAACCAGTAAAGTTCTAGAATGAATTCATGCTCTTTCATGAATATGAATGGAAAAAAATCGTGTTATTAATTTAGATTAAATGATAACAAACATACTTCATGTATATTGTTGCATGATAATAATTATTTTATTAAATTGGGCAATATAAATAAATTTTATGCTCTCTTCCAAATGGATTTTTTTCTTATGAAATAGTAAAAATATAGAGAATCTTTTAGTTAAAAAAAATAGCTATAGTGAAAAAGTAATGTATTAAAGGAAAAGATTTATCCTTATCGAGGAGGATCATGGTGTCAAGCAAAAATTTGTTAAAAACAAAAAAATATACATGTTGAGAAAGGTGTGCTCAATTCTTATATTTAAATCACAATTGCTTTCAATTGACTTTCTAAGTGTTGATGTTTATCTAAGCCATAAGTGCTTAATTTGTAATTCGATCAATTTTTTTTTTTAATACATTGACTACTCTTTAGCACAATTGACTTTTCAAGGCAATTATATCAAATAATACGTAATAAAATATTTTATTTTCATTTATATATGTAAAGGAAATGAAGGAAAGAAAAAAATTCATCCTCATGTAGGATGATTATGCAATGAGATAGATAATTTGTTAAAAATAAAAAATCCATGTTGCAAAAGCCGTGCTCAATTCTTATATTTGTGTTAAATTCATTCATGTGACCGTCCAAGTTTAGATCTTTAATTTTGCCAAAAGTGATTAATTTGTAATTTGTTTAATGTTTACCCGTCATAGGGTACTGCTAGGCAACTCAATTATGTTTTCAATGCAATTTTCTCAAATAAGAAGTTAAAAAATATATTGTTTATGAGCATGCTTCGTTCTCATTAAATTGTGTTTATTTCACAAAAAGGCATAAACGTTTCTGTCATAATTTACAACGTTTCCAAATTATAACTCATTAGTGCACATTCGAAATATGCATTGGCAGTTATAATTTATTTTCATTTAAATAAATAGAAATATATATCATCTGAAAATCAAGAAAGGTGCTCTTTTTGTAATATTGAATACTAAAGTATTTTACATCACGGCCACAAGCCAACTAAAGCTGAGCCTTACTATTTCGCTTGTCATCTCTCTAGTAATTTCAAATTCAACTTCTTATGACCTTAACTCTCCCCAACCATCAAATAATGATCCTTCAAATAATATTATCTGTGAGTAAATTTGACACTTTCCTCATTATCATTATAACTTTATAATAGACTATTCATTTTAACACATGGTAATACAATATTTAAATTGTAATTTTACTTTTCTTTGTTGTATAACATCATCAAGATGTAAGGCGAATTAAGTGTTCTTTTTTTTTAGCAATATACAATGAAATTATTAGTTCAAATGATGAAAAAACACATATGTTCATATTTAGTCTACTTTCACAGTATCATTTTTTACACATCATTTTGTTCCCACTAACATCTTTCTAATAATCTCAACTGAGATAGTTATTCTAATTATTTTCCTTTATGCAGCTGCCATCCGTGTATCTGGACAAAATGGATATGATTATATAATTTTGAAGGTGAAGCCATTTGCACATGGTAGACTTTTTAATGATGTGGGAGAAACATTTTATTAAAGAATTGTGCACATCTTTGTATCAACTATTTGGAAGACTCATTTTCAAAACGTAATAATAAAAATATAATTTTATCTCATAAATTTTGTTGTTCATCTAAGAAATCTTATTACTCTTAGTAATTTTTTACAACTAAATCTCATATTTGTTTTAAAGACAACTATCTAAAATAATAAGTTCAAAAAATATTTTTTATGTCAGCATATCTCATTCTCATTAAGTAGTATTTTTTTTCGCAAAATATCCTGAATATTTTCATAATAAATTACGACAGCCCACATTTATAACACATTAGAGTACGTACAAAGTTGTTAAAGCAGTTATTATTACACTTCATTTAAATAGGTGGACTGACATATGCTATGAAAATCAAGCAAGATGTTCTCTTTATAGTATTGAATACTAAATTATTTTACATCACGACCACAACCCAACTAAAGCATAGCCTTTTTATTGTCCTTGTCTTATCTCTAGTAATTTACATTGTAACTCTTATAACCTTGCTTCTCCCCCTCTTTTTGATCCATTGGCTAATGAATATTTGAGTAAATTTTACTTTTGTCATTATCAATTTATTGTTATTGTAGACATTTCCTTTTCATGCATAATAAACAAAATACCTAGAAAGTTGTTATAGTTTTATACGGAATAGAGCATCATCATGATATAGGAGAATTAAGAGTTCTATTCTCAAAAAAATTTCGTTGAATTTATTAGTGATTTTTTTTTTAAAAAATAACACATCTTCAAATTAAGTGGATTATAGCAATAGGATTTTTTTACTTATGAATTTAAGAAATTACGATCTTTTCAATAAATTCGAGTGAGATATTTATTCTAACGATTTTCATTTATACAACTATCATCTATGTATTCAAAGAAGATGGATATGGATATATATAATTTTGAAAGCGAAGCCATTTGCGCATGATAGACTTTTAATAATAAGGGAAACATGGTTTTTTTTAATTCATTATATTAAATTAATAATAGAAATCGATTTTTCTCTCAAATTTTCATGTTCCTCTAACAAATTATATTATTCCAAGTTAATATTCACAAACATAATAAATGGAAATTGCTTTCTAACTAAAAAAAATGGTTCATGGAATCATGAGAGTACTAATTATTTTGAAATTAAATGTTGAAAAACGATAAAGTCGTTTTGCTTTTTATTCATTTGATATGTAAATTACATGTCGCTCTAACTTACTAAGAACATTTATTTAAAAATAGTAAAAAAGTTGTGAAAATTTTGATATGTTTTATTATACGATAACTTAGATGTGTTAGGTATGTATATCATGCATCACTAAAGGTGCAATGATTAATATTAAATTCACTATAAATCAATATTCACAAAAGGAGAAATTGTATCCTCTTGAGTTTTGATCAATTTTGAAGACAATTAGTCAACCATCATTATGATTTCCCTAGAGGTATTAAATATTATATTTTCAAAAATTGTACAATTGAATTTGCATAGCTGTCAAAGTACACTTTAATTAAATACATTGAACACCAAGAGTGATGATATGAAAAATCCATTTATTATTTGTTTATAGTTCTTCTAGTAGTAAACATTTACTCACCTTGTTGATGTAGACATTTATAATTTCAAATGAAGTACCAAATATTCATAGTATAATTTTTCAGAATGTCAATATATGAGACAAGTACATGTTATAGTTAAATATTAATTAAAGTCAAGTATATAAGAATAAATTTTATTTTCTATATACAGATTTAAAATTATTAATTACCTATAATTTCACGATAGAACCAGTAAAGTTCTAGAATGAATTCATGCTCTTTCATTAATATGAATGGAAAAAAATCGTGTTCTTAATTTAGATTAAATGATAACAAACATACTTTATGTATATTGTTGCATGATAATAATTATTTTATTAAATTGGGCAATATAAATAAGTTTTATGCCCTCTTCCAAATGGATTTTTTCTTATGAAATAGTAAAAATAGAGGGAATCTTTTGGTTAAAAAAAATTTGCTATAGTGAAAAAGTAATGTATTAAAGGAAAAGATTTATCCTTATCGAGGAGGATCATGAAATCAAGCAAAAATTTGTTAAAAAGAAAAAAAAAATATACATGTTGAGAAAGGTGTGCTCAATTCTTATATTTAAATCACAATTGCTTTCAATTGACTTTCTAAGTGTTGATGTTTATCTAAGCCATAAGTGCTTAATTTGTAATTCGATCAAATTTTTTTTTTTAATACATTGACTACACTTTAGCACAATTGACTTTTCAAGGCAATTATATCAAATAATACGTTACAAAATATTTTATTTTCATTTATATACGTAAAGGAAATGAAGGAAAGAAAAAAATTCACCCTCATGTAGGATGATTATGCAATGAGATAGATAATTTGTTAAAAATAAAAAATCCATGTTGCAAAAGCCGTGCTCAATTCTTATATTTGTGTTAAATTCATTCATGTGACCGTCCAAGTTTAGATCTTTAATTTTGCCAAAAGTGATTAATTTGTAATTTGCTTAATGTTTACCCTTCATAGGGTACTGCTAGGCAACTCAATTATGTTTTCAATGCAATTTTTTCAAATAAGAAGTTAAAAAATATATTCTTTATGAGCATGCATCGTTCTCATTAAATTGTGTTTATTTCACAAAAAGGCATAAACGTTTCTGTCATAATTTACAACGTTTCCAAATTATAACTCATTAGTGCACATTCGAAATATGCATTGGTAGTTATTATTAATTTTCATTTAAATAAATAGAAATATATATCATCTGAAAATCAAGCAAGGTGCTCTTTTTGTAATATCGAATACTAAAGTATTTTACATCATGGCCACAAGCCAACTAAAGCTGAGCCTTACTATTGTGCTTATCATCTCTCTAGTAATTTCAAATTCAACTTCTTATGACCTTAACTCTCCCCCACCATCAAATAATGATCCTTCAAATAATATTATCTGTGAGTAAATTTGACACTTTCCTCATTATCATTATATTGTTATAATAGACTATTCATTTTCACACATGGTAATACAATATTTAAATTGTAATTTTACTTTTCTTTGCTGTATAACATCATCAAGATGTAGGGCGAATTAAGTGTTCTTTTTTTGAGCAATATACAATGAAATTATTAGTTCAAATGATGAAAAAACACATATCTTCATATTTAGTCTATTTTCACTGTATCATTTTTTACACATCATTTTGTACACACTAAAATCTTTCTAATAAACTCAACTCAGATAGTTATTCTAATTATTTTCCTTTATGCAGCTGCCATCCGTGTATCTGGACAAAATGGATATGATTATATAATTTTGAAGGTGAAGCCATTTGCACATGGTAGACTTTTTAATGATGTGGGAGAAACATTTTATTAAAGAATTGTGCACATCTTTGTATCAACTATTTGGAAGACTCATTTTCAAAACGTAATAATAAAAATATAATTTTATCTCATAAATTTTGTTGTTCATCTAAGAAATCTTAGTACTCTTAGTAATTTTTTACAACTAAATCTCATATTTGTTTTAAAGACAACTATCTAAAATAATAAGTTCAAAAAATATTTTTTTGTCAGCATATCTCATTCTCATTAAGTAGTATTTTTTTCGCAAAATGTCCTGAATAGTTTCATAATAAATTATTACATCCCACATTTATAACACATTAGAGTACGTACAAAGTTGTTAAAGCAGTTATTATTACACTTCATTTAAATAGGTGGACTAACATATCCTATGAAAATCAAGCAAGATGTTCTCTTTATAATATTGAATACTAAATTATTTTACATCACGACCACAACCCAACTAAAGCATAGCCTTTTTATTGTCCTTGTCTTATCTCTAATAATTTACATTGCAACTCTTATAACCTTGCTTCTCCCCCTCTTTTTGATCCATTGGCTAATGAATATTTGTGTAAATTTTGCACTTTTGTCATTATCAATTTATTGTTATTGTAGACATTTCATTTTCATGCATAATAAACAAAATACCTAGAAAGTTGTTATAGTTTTATATGGAATAGAGCATCATCATGATATAGGAGAATTAAGAGTTCTATTCTCAAAAAATTTTCGTTGAATTTATTAGTGATTTTTTTTTAAAAAAAATAACACATCTTCAAATTAAGTGGATTTTAGCAATAGGATTTTTTTGCTCATGTATTTAAGTAAATTACGATCTTTTCAATAAATTCGAGTGAGATATTTATTCTAACGATTTTCATTTATACAACTATCATCTATGTATTCAAAGAAGATGGATATGGATATATATAATTTTGAAAGCGAAGCCATTTGTGCATGATAGACTTTTAATAATAAGGGAAACTTGGTTTTTTTTAATTCATTATATTAAATTAATAATAAAAATCTATTTTTCTCTCAAATTTTCATGTTCCTCTAACAAATTATATTATTCCAAGTTAATATTCACAAACATAATAAATGGAAATTGCTTTCTAACTAAAAAAATGGTTCATGGAATCATGAGAGTACTAATTATTTTGAAATTAAATGTTGAAAAACGATAAAGTCGTTTTGCTTTTTATTCATTTGATATGTAAATTCACTATAAATCAATATTCACAAAAGGAGAAATTGTATCCTCTTGAGTTTTGATCAATTTTGAAGACAATTAGTCAACCATCATTATTTTTTCCCTAGAGGTTTTAAATATTATATTTTCAAAAATTGTACAATTGAATTTGCATTGCTGTCATAGTACACTTTAATTAAATACATTGAACACCAAGAGTAATGATATGAAAATACATTTATTATTTGTTTATAGTTCTTCTAGTAGTAAAAATTTACTCACCTTGTTGATGTAGACTTTTATAATTTCAAATGAAGTACCAAATATTCATAGTATAATTTTTCATACAAAAAGAGAAAAGAAAAGAAGAAAAAGAGTAGTGGTACCGAAGTCATGACTTGGCACTGCCAATAAAAAATATATTCTTTATGAGCATGCATCGTTCTCATTAAATTGTGTTTGTTTCACAAAAAGGCATAAACGTTTCTGTCATAATTTACAACGTTTCCAAATTATAACTCATTAGTGCACATTCGAAATATGCATTGGCAGTTATAATTTATTTTCATTTCAATAAATAGAAATATATATCATCTGAAAATCAAGCAAGGTGCTCTTTTTGTAATATTGAATACTAAAGTATTTTACATCATGGCCACAAGCCAACTAAAGCTGAGCCTTACTATTGTGCTTGTTATCTCTCTAGTAATTTCAAATTCAACTTCTTATGACCTTAACTCTCCCCCACCATCAAATAATGATCCTTCAAATAATATTATCTGTGAGTAAATTTGACACTTTCCTCATTATCATTATAATTTTATAATAGACTATTCATTTTCACACATGGAAATACAATATATAAATTGTAATTTTACTTTTCTTTGCTGTATAACATCATCAAGATGTAGGGCGAATTAAGTGTTCTTTTTTTTGAGCAATATACAATGAAATTATTAGTTCAAATGATGAAAAAACACATATCTTCATATTTAGTCTATTTTCACTGTATCATTTTTTACACATCATTTTGTACACAATAAAATCTTTCTAATAAATTCAACTCAGATAGTTATTCTAATTATTTTCCTTTATGCAGCTGCCATCCGTGTATCTAGACAAAATGGATATGATTATATAATTTTGAAGGTGAAGCCATTGGCACATGGTAGACTTTTTAATGATGTGGGAGAAACATTTTATTAAAGAATTGTGCACATCTTTGTATCAACTATTTGGAAGACTCATTTTCAAAACGTAATAATAAAAATATAGTTTTATCTCATAAATTTTGTTGTTCATCTAAGAAATCTTATTACTCTTAGTAATTTTTTACAACTAAATCTCATATTTGTTTTAAAGACAACTATCTAAAATAATAAGTTCAAAAAATATTTTTTTGTCAGCATATCTCATTCTCATTAAGTAGTATTTTTTTTCGCAAAATGTCCTGAATATTTTCATAATAAATTACTACAGCCCACATTTATAACACATTAGAGTACGTACAAAGTTGTTAAAGCAGTTATTATTACACTTCATTTAAATAGGTGGACTAACATATCCTATGAAAATCAAGCAAGATGTTCTCTTTATAGTATTGAATACTAAATTATTTTACATCACGACCACAACCCAACTAAAGCATAGCCTTTTTATTGTCCTTGTCTTATCTCTAGTAATTTACATTGCAACTCTTATAGCCTTGCTTCTCCCCCTCTTTTTGATGAAAGTCCCCTTCAAGGGGGAGCGAAACCCTAATTGGTGGCGCATTTTTTTATCTTGCAACGGAAGCAAGGGTTTCAAAGGATCTCATGTGATATTCATATGATCAACTTGAAATGACTTGCAAAGATCGACAAGTGATCTTACCATAGCCATGAATAAGGAGGCGGCTTGGAAGAGATAGAATCAAATGCTTCTTCTCCAAAGGTACCGCACACAAGAAGAGAGATGGCTTCTTCTTGTTGATCTTTGTGCTAGCAAAGATCTTCAAGTATCCTTGTCGAATGGAAGGGATGAGAGATGAGATGCTTGCTTGGCCGAGAGCTCCTCTTTTCGTCCACCTCTTCTCTACACGAAAGTGCAAGAAGCCAAGTGAAGTGAGTAACCTCTTTGGCGTTTTGGCGTTTTTGAGAAGAGGCCTTGATGACTTACCATAAATGGAAGCCATGCGCCTTCATGATCTCATAACCGACGCCTTCATGACTTGAACCATGCGTTCACACATGTGAACCGGTTCAAATTGGTTTGTTTCAAAATTGGTTTGGTTCAAAGACCAATTAACCCAAGCCACTTGGTCTAGATCATATCAAACCCTAAGGCTCCAGATCTAACCGTTCATCTCCTGATGCTTCTGATCTCACTGATCTAGCATCAACTCTCTCAATCGAAGCTTACCGATCTCAAGCCCTAATCAATCAAACATGATCAGACCAGATCTCACTTACAATCAGAGATTAAATCCCTTTAAACTGAACCCAAACAATTCAGTCCACACGATCTGACTCAAGTAAGCCATATCATCAAATTGTGCGACCCTGAGGGTTTCCTTTAAATGTCGGTAACGATAACTTACGTTATCACGATCAGTGAGGGGTATCTAGCAATACATCACTGTCTCCCGATATAAAGGAAAGTGTCTTCCAAGACTACTCCCAAACCACAGCACAAGTGTGAATTCACTTCACGAGGCATACATGTTTCCTTTGCCACTGGATGTTCTTATTGGACAAGCGTGTCAAGCTTGTAGCTCCAATATGATGAGCATGATTAGATCAGATGAACATAGTCACCTGGGTATGGCCATACACTTTCTCAATCATCTCATTTAGGGGGGCCCCTTTAGAACATCACACTCCTTAAACAAGGAGACGACAATCCTATATCTATCACTAGTGTCCTAACCTGACTCATGATCATTATCCAAGATAGTCTATAACCATTATGTTTCAAATGATATTGAACTACCTCAAAACAATGACAATCATCATTTAGAAACACAAGTGATCTCAAGTCAGAGGACATGTGCCACTTGATGCAAACAAGGATTATTCACATTGTGACAAGCAATTGAATATCCTAGTAGGGTCTGTCCAGTACATCCAATGTACCCATGAGTCTACATCTTATTCCATGCTCGAAGCATCCTATAAGATTAGAACACATATTAGTCTCAATCATATCAAGGCTGTCTCATGTTCACCAAGATATCTCAACTAAGGACATTACAGCCTGTCAGCCTAGCTGAACAGCATTGAGACATTATTCAGAAGCACACTTATTGCAGCAGACAATGTAACATACTGAATAACAACCGTTGCCTTTATAAACATAAGAGTTTATATACATGATACTGATAGAATCCCAAGGCCTCAAACATTAGCCTTAAGGGCATACCCCAACAATCTCCCACTTGCACTTAATCTAATGGTTGAGAAACCTCAAACCCATATTATTACAGTGCTTCTCATGCTTCTGCTGCGCCAGAGGCTTGGTAAGCGGGTCAGCCAGATTGTCATCTGTATGAACCTTGCAGATTTTGATCTCACCACGATCAATGATCTCCCGGATCAAGTGAAACCGTCTCTGTATGTGCTTGGACTTCTGGTGCGACCGTGGTTCCTTTGCTTGTGCGATTGCTCCAGTGTTATCACAGAAGATAACCAAAGGATCTGCACTCGAAGGAACGACACCAAGTTCCTGAATGAACTTACGAATCCACACTGCCTCCTTGGATGCTTCCGAGGCTGCAACATACTCGGCTTCTGTTGTGGAATCAGCAACAATAGACTGTTTGAAACTTTTCCACACCACTGCTCCTCCATTCAAGCTAAAAACATAGCCTGATTGCGATCGGAAATCATCCTGGTCCGACTGGAACGAAGCGTCAGTATATCCTTCAATACTGAGTTCTTCCTGACCACCATATATCAAGAACATATCTTTGGTCCTCCGCAGATATTTTAAAATGTTCTTGACCGCAATCCAGTGTGCCTGACCTGGATTACTTTGGAATCGACTGGTCACGCTTAACCCGTAAGCGACGTCTGGGCAAGTACATAACATCGCATACATAATGGACCCAATAGCCGAAGCATAAGGCGTATTGTCCATTTCATCTTTCTCAGTCTGTGTTTGTGGACACTGACTCTTTGAAAGATTCAGACCATGTCTGACTAGAAGATATCCTCTTTTAGAATTCTCTAAATGGAATCTCTCCAGGACTTTATCGATGTAAGTACTTTGGCACAGCCCGAGAAGCCTCTTAGATCTATCCCTATAGATCTTCACACCTAATACATAGGCTGCTTCTCCTAAATCTTTCATCTGGAAACATTTTCTTAACCATGCTTTGACAGCATGCAGTTCAGGAATATCGTTTCCAATGATTAAGATATCATCGACGTAGAGGACTAGGAAAGGAATTACGCTCCTACTAAACCTCTTATATACACACGGGTCATCTTCATTCTTGATGAAACCAAATTCACAGATTGATTCATCAAAACGAATATTCCAGCTTCTAGATGCTTGCTTAAGTCCATAAATGGACTTCTTTAACTTGCATATTTTATGACGATCTGATGGATTAGTGAAACCTTCAGGTTGTGTCATATACACATCCTCATCCAGTTTTCCATTAAGGAAAGCGGTCTTCACATCCATCTGCCAGATCTCATAATCGTAATATGCTGCTATCGCGAAAAGAATCCGAATAGACTTGAACATGGCTACAGGAGAGAAAGTTTCATCATAATCTATCCCGTAGATTTGTTTGAAACCTTTCGCAACTAGCCTGCCTTTATAGGTAACCACGTTACCATCCATGTCAATCTTCTTCTTGAAGATCCATTTACAGCCTATAGGGATTACTCCCGGAGGCGGATCAACCAAATCCCAGACCTGGTTATCTGACATGGAGTCCATCTCGGCTCGCATAGCTTCAAGCCATCTAGCTGAGTCCGGTCCACTGACCGCATCCACATAAGTGAGGGGTTCATCATTATCAATGATGTAGACTCCGTCATAGCGCTCAGGCTGTCGACGGATCCTTCCCGATCTTCGCAGTTCCCGTGATATCTGAGCCTCAGGTTGTTCAATAACCTGTTCTACCGGCTCAGGCTCATCCAACTGTGCTTGACTACTTTGTCCTTCCTCTGGATTCTCATCT
This sequence comes from Costus lasius, assembly GCA_027563935.2. NCBI lineage: Eukaryota > Viridiplantae > Streptophyta > Magnoliopsida > Zingiberales > Costaceae > Costus > Costus lasius. Next base: position 90,524,272 of record CM050454.1, on the reverse strand, counting down.
AGCTTTATTTCTCTCCCACTGGCTTCTTGCAGAAGAAATTCCTTCTCAAGAAAAACAGCCGTCCGAGCAACAAATACTTTGTTCTCTTTGGGATCGTAGAAATAATAACCCTTAGTTTCCTTAGGGTAACCGACAAAGACACATTTCTCAGATCTGCTCTCTAGTTTCCCAGAGGCGAGCTTTTTGACATAAGCCTCGCAACCCCAGATCTTAATAAATGTCAAGCTCGGCTGTTTCCCATACCATAGCTCATATGGAGTCTTAGAAACTGCCTTGGATGGCACTCGGTTTAGTACCTTTGCAGCTGTTTCCAGTGCAAATCCCCAAAAGGAGTAAGGTAGAGTAGCCTGACTCATCATAGAACGAACCATATCTAGTAAGGTTCTGTTCCTCCTCTCGGACACACCATTCCATTGCGGTGTTCCTGGCGGAGTGAGCTGTGAGATAATCCCACACTCCTTCAGATAGTCAGTAAACTCTCGACTTAGGTATTCTCCACCTCGATCAGAACGAAGTGCCTTGATATTTCGGCCTAGCTGATTCTGTACTTCATTTTTGAACTCTTTGAACCTGTCAAAAGATTCACTCTTATGTCTCATTAGATAGACATATCCATACCTACTGAAATCATCAGTAAAGGTAATGAAATACGAATAGCCACCTCTGGCATGTTTACTAAATGGCCCACACACATCACTGTGTATAAGGTCAAGTAAACCTGAAGCCCTTTGACCTTTGTGAGAAAAAGGAGCCTTCGTCATTTTACCCATTAAACAAGCTTTGCATGTATCAATCTCCTCATAGCAGAATGATCCCAGCAGTCCATGATCATGCAACCGCTTAATGCGTTTCTTGTTAATATGGCCTAAACGACTATGCCATAGCAAGGTGCTGTCATCAGCATACTTGGCTTTCTTATTATCAATGTTTTGTATAGAACATTCCATGTCCAACATGAATAACCCATTGTTAATTGATCCAGAAGCATAAACAATATTATCATAAGAAATTACACACTTTGAAATATTGCATTCAAAGGAAAATCCTTTCCTGACAAGAGCAGGAATAGAGATAATATTTTTCGTAATACTTGGAACAAAATAACAATTGTCCAGTTCTAGTACAAGTCCAGATGGTAATGAGATGTAATAAACCCCTACAGCAACAGCAGCAACCCGTGCCCCGTTTCCAACTCGTAGGTCCACCTCATGCTGTCCCACCTGTCTTCTTCTCTTGAGTTCCTGTACATTTGAACAAATGTGAACTCCACATGCAGTGTCCAACACCCATGAAATAGAAGAAGAAAACATGACCTCAGTCACAAAAATACCTGAGCCAGAAGCGATGCTTCCCTTCTTGTCTCCTTGGAGCGCTTTACAGTCCTTTTTCCAGTGACCCAGCTGGCCACAATGGAAACACCTGTTGTCCTTCGACCGCTTGACCTTTTGTTTCAGAGCCTTGCTGTAGTTCTTGACAAGGGCCTTGCCCTTCTTCCCCTTCTTCTTGTTCCTGGAAGGAAACATCAAGACAGAGGTTGAAGGCTTTCCCTTTAGAGTTTCCTCTGTAGTCAAGAGCATATTCAGCAACTCTGCCGGAGTACAGTCGATCTTGTTCATATTAAAATTAATAATGAACGCATCGAAGGAGGCCGGGAGAGACTGCAGAATAATGTCTACAGCAAGCTCCTGATTGATGGTATGCCCCAGTTTTTCTAGAGCCTCTTTGTGCCCAATCATCTTGAGCACATGAGCTCCCACTGGACTCCCTTCAGCCAGTTTGCTCTGAAAGAAAAGCTTGGTCAGATTATAGCGTTCAGTCCTCGCCTGTGCAGCATACAACATCTTGAGGTTTGCTATAATTTCTATAGCAGACATATCCTCATGCTGACGCTGCAGCTGTGGCGTCATAGACGCAAGCATCAGGCAAGCAACATCAATGCTATCATTGACATGCTTTTCATAGGCATCGCGAACCGCCCTTGCGGCGTTCGCAGCGGGTTGAGGCGGTACAGCCGTCTCGAGGACATACAGTTTCCTCTCAGCCTTAAGAACAATCTTAAGGTGTCCGTACCAGTCTGAGAAGTTTGGCCCAGCAAACTTCTTCCTTTCCAGTAGGGATCGCACATTGAAGCTCATGGTGTTCGTTGCTGCAGGAATCTACAACAATGCAAGAACAGCAAGGTCAGTATCAATGTTTAGAATCAATCCAGGACTTAAGAATGATTCTTTTCTCACTATTTTATCTGGCTGAAAAATCCAGCAAAACAGCCCGAAAGAGCAACACTCTTTTAGTGAGATGGGATCCAGATTTCATACTTGGTCTCCGCGTCCCGCTCAGGCGAGATAAGATGCACAGAGAGTACAAGCACTAATTTCTGGTAGGCAGTCCCTGCCAATCGCCAACCCGTGCGATTCCCCTTCATCTGGGCAATCCAGCAGACTGTGTCAACTGAGTTGGTACAACACAGTCTCTGATCCCTCAGATGGCTGCCTCCATATAGCTCACATATGCTCAGTATGTAGCCTACATGGTCAAGCTGACCTGACCTACTCCCTGGACCACCACGTGCTATGCTGAGCAACGAGAAGCGATAAATCCCTTCTCTGTAACACGCAGGTGAAATCACACACCGTCTGAAGATAGATGGACGTGCCCACTGAGTGGGTACAACACGGCTCCAACGATAGTCAGAACAGTGAGGTTTCGCGTCAGAAGGCTATCGAGCTTGATATTTTAGCGTTGGATTTTAACGGTCTTTTATCTTCTTAACTATCATGCAAACCCTATGGTGATAGCAGAAGAAGAATAAATCATGCAATTCTAATTATAAACGATAAGTAGAAAGCATGCTGATCTTATGTGGTAAAAGCCCATTAACCCTAAGTAAGACCTTAAGTTAACTTAAGTCTTCACTTTAGCTCTTCTTGGGTCTTTTGCCTCTCATCTGGCCCAGACCAGGGCCTAAGCGCCTTCTGCAGCTCAGGTGCACCCACCAGGTAGATGCGCCTGTCATAGGGTCAAACCCTAGACCTCCCACCTGGTCAAGCCTCTGCTGCATGCACCTCTGCCAACTGTGCTCTGTGCTCATGTCTGATTAAACTTACAATTTAATCTATCTAGACATGATTGACTCGCAGGTCAATTACACATTATAAATTAAATAAAAGTGATGCGCAGATCACAATATAAATTAATTTATAATTTTAATCCAGGCTCGCAGGCCCCAGCACAGCAGACATTAAAAGGGCAACCCACATAAGATGAAATAAACAAGCACATGGCATCCACTCAACATGTGATCCATTTAACAAGAAAATAAAATTTTTGAAAACCCATTGGCATCAATTTTAATTTTCTTATGTGCCCTACAACCTTACAACGGTCCATTGATAGGGATCCACTCATCCATCTAGTCAGATCCACTGCCCTTGCATGCACCAAGTCCTAACTGACTTGAGTTGACCTAATGGTCAACCATGCATGCGCTAAGGGCTGAACAACCCTCATGAGTTCTGGCAAGCGGGTGTGACCCCGGGCCTAACTCATGTGCGTTCATAGGTTGTCTCAACCAGACCTCGCTACACGCCCTTGATGCAGTCGACCTATAGCCACCTCGTGCTTGCGCACAGGTGCTATCTGGTCAACCCATCTAGGCTGTCAGATGGTCTGATCAGACTATTTGGATCCTACCTAGAAGATGACTTCAACCCCATCAACCCGTCTAAGGGTTTATAGTGGGCGCTTAGATCTAATATGGGGCGCGCAAGTGATCAAGTTTTAAGAAAACAAACCACAACAAGCGCATACATGATACATGCGCCAAGATACATCATATTAACAACAATAAGCATGTAGTTAGGCATGTAATCAACCATTAGATCTACTCATAAGCGCATTCATGGATCAAACATGAAGATCAAGCAATCATATGAACAAGCAATAACCGCATGCTTTGATACCAATTGAAAGTCCCCTTCAAGGGGGAGCGAAACCCTAATTGGTGGCGCATTTTTTTATCTTGCAACGGAAGCAAGGGTTTCAAAGGATCTCATGTGATATTCATATGATCAACTTGAAATGACTTGCAAAGATCGACAAGTGATCTTACCATAGCCATGAATAAGGAGGCGGCTTGGAAGAGAAAGAATCAAATGCTTCTTCTCCAAAGGTACCGCACACAAGAAGAGAGATGGCTTCTTCTTGTTGATCTTTGTGCTAGCAAAGATCTTCAAGTATCCTTGTCGAATGGAAGGGATGAGAGATGAGATGCTTGCTTGGCCGAGAGCTCCTCTTTTCGTCCACCTCTTCTCTACACGAAAGTGCAAGAAGCCAAGTGAAGTGAGTAACCTCTTTGGCGTTTTGGCGTTTTTGAGAAGAGCCCTTGATGACTTACCATAAATGGAAGCCATGCGCCTTCATGATCTCATAACCGACGCCTTCATGACTTGAACCATGCGTTCACACATGTGAACCGGTTCAAATTGGTTTGGTTCAAAATTGGTTTGGTTCAAAGACCAATTAACCCAAGCCACTTGGTCTAGATCATATCAAACCCTAAGGCTCCAGATCTAACCGTTCATCTCCTGATGCTTCTGATCTCACTGATCTAGCATCAACTCTCTCGATCGAAGCTTACCGATCTCAAGCCCTAATCAATCAAACATGATCAGACCAGATCTCACTTACAATCAGAGATTAAATCCCTTTAAACTGAACCCAAACAATTCAGTCCACACGATCTGACTCAAGTAAGCCATATCATCAAATTGTGCGACCCTGAGGGTTTCCTTTAAATGTCGGTAACGATAACTTACGTTATCACGATCAGTGAGGGGTATCTAGCAACACATCACTGTCTCCCGATATAAAGGAAAGAGTCTTCCAAGACTACTCCCAAACCACAGCACAAGTGTGAATTCACTTCACGAGGCATACATGTTTCCTTTGCCACTGGATGTTCTTATTGGACAAGCGTGTCAAGCTTGTAGCTCCAATATGATGAGCATGATTAGATTAGATGAACATAGTCACCTGGGTATGGCCATACACTTTCTCAATCATCTCATTTAGGGGGGGCCCTTTAGAACATCACACTCCTTAAACAAGGAGACGGCAATCCTATATCTATCACTAGTGTCCTAACCTGACTCATGATCATTATCCAAGATAGTCTATAACCATTATGTTTCAAATGATATTGAACTACCTCAAAACAATGACAATCATCATTTAGAAACACAAGTGATCTCAAGTCAGAGGACATGTGCCACTTGATGCAAACAAGGATTATTCACATTGTGACAAACAATTGAATATCCTAGTAGGGTCTGTCCAGTACATCCAATGTACCCATGAGTCTACATCTTATTCCATGCTCGAAGCATCCTATAAGATTAGAACACATATTAGTCTCAATCATATCAAGGCTGTCTCATGTTCACCAAGATATCTCGACTAAGGACATTACAGCCTGTCAGCCTAGCTGAACAGCATTGAGACATTATTCAGAAGCACACTTATTGCAGCAGACAATGTAACATACTGAATAACAACCGTTGCCTTTATAAACATAAGAGTTTATATACATGATACTGATAGAATCCCAAGGCCTCAAACATTAGCCTTAAGGGCATACCCCAACATTTGATCCATTGGCTAACGAATATTTGAGTAAATTTTGCACTTTCGTCATTATCAATTTATTATTATTGTAGACATTTCATTTTCATGCATAATAAATAAAATACCTAGAAAGTTGTTATAGTTTTATACGTAATAGAGCATCGTCATGATATAGGAGAATTAAGAGTTCTATTCTCTAAAAATTTTCATTGAATTTATTAGTGATTTTTTTTTTAAAAAAACACACCTTCAAATTAAGTGGATTTTAGCAATAGGATTTTTTTACTCATGAATTTAAGTAAATTACAATCTTTTCAATAAATTCGAGTGAGATATTTATTCTAACGATTTTCATTTATACAACTATCATCTATGTATTCAAAGAAGATGGATATGGATATATAATTTTGAAAGCTAAGCCATTTGCGCATGATAGAACTTTAATAATACGGGAAACATGGTTTTTTTTAATTCATTATATTAAATTAATAATAAAAATATATTTTGCTTTCATAAATTTTCATGTTCCTCTAACAAATTATATTATTCCAAGTTAATATTCACAAACATAATAAATAGAAATTGCTTTCTAACTAAAAAAATGGTTCATGGAATCATGAGAGTACTAATTATTTTGAAATTAAATGTTGAAAAACGATAAATTCGTTTTGCTTTTTATTCATTTGATATGTAAATTACATGTCGCTCTAACTTACTAAGAACATTTATTTAAAAATAGTAAAAAAGTTGTGAAAATTTTGATATGTTTTATTATACGATAACTTAGATGTGTTAGGTATGTATATCATGCATCACTAAAGGTGCAATGATTAATATTAAATTCACTATAAATCAATATTCACAAAAGGAGAAATTGTATCTATTGAGTTTTGATCAATTTTGAAGACAATTAGTCAACCATCATTATGATTTCCCTAGAGGTATTAAATATTATATTTTCAAAAATTGTACAATTGAATTTGCATAGCAATCAAAGTACACTTTAATTAAATACATTGAACACCAAGAGTGATGATATGAAAATCCATTTATTATTTGTTTATAGTTCTTCTAGTAGTAAACATTTACTCACCTTGTTGATGTAGACTTTTATAATTTCAAATGAAGTACCAAATATTCATAGTATAATTTTTCAGAATGTCAATATATGAGACAAGTACATGTTATAGTTAAATATTAATTAAAGTCAAGTATATAAGAATAAATTTTATTTTCTATACACAGATATAAAATTATTAATTACCTATAATTTCACGATAGAACCAGTAAAGTTCTAGAATGAATTCATGCTCTTTCATGAATATGAATGGAAAAAAATCGTGTTATTAATTTAGATTAAATGATAACAAACATACTTCATGTATATTGTTGCATGATAATAATTATTTTATTAAATTGGGCAATATAAATAAATTTTATGCTCTCTTCCAAATGGATTTTTTCTTATGAAATAGAGAAAATATAGAGAATCTTTTAGTTAAAAAAATTTTGCTATAGTGAAAAAGTAATGTATTAAAGGAAAAGATTTATCCTTATCCAGGAGGATCATGAAATCAAGCAAAAATTGTTAAAAAGAAAAAAAATATACATGTTGAGAAAGGTGTGCTCAATTCTTATATTTAAATCACAATTGCTTTCAATTGACTTTCTAAGTGTTGATGTTTATCTAAGCCATAAATGCTTAATTTGTAATTCGATCAAATTTTATTTTTTTTTTAATACATTGACTACTCTTTAGCACAATTGAATTTTCAAGGCAATTATATCAAATAATACGTTACAAAATATTTTATTTTCATTTATATATGTAAAGGAAATGAAGGAAAGAAAAAAATTCATCCTCATGTAGGATGATTATGCAATTAGATAGATAATTTGTTAAAAATAAAAAATCCATGTTGCAAAAGCTGTGCTCAATTCTTATATTTGTGTTAAATTCATTCATGTGACCGTCCAAGTTTAGATCTTTAATTTTGCCAAAAGTGATTAATTTTTAATTTGCTTAATGTTTACCCTTTATAGGGTACTGCTAGGCAACTCAATTATGTTTTCAATGCAATTTTTTCAAATAAGAAGTTAAAAAATATATTGTTTATGAGCATGCATCGTTCTCATTAAATTGTGTTTATTTCACAAAAAGGCATAAACGTTTCTATCATAATTTACAACGTTTCCAAATTATACCTCATTAGTGCACATTCCAAATATGCATTGGCAGTTATAATTTATTTTCATTTAAATAAATAGAAATGTATATCATCTGAAAATCAAGCAAGGTGCTCTTTTTGTAATATCGAATACTAAAGTATTTTACATCATGGCCACAAGCCAACTAAAGCTGAGCCTTACTATTGTGCTTGTCATCTCTCTAGTAATTTCAAATTCAACTTCTTATGACCTTAACTCTCCCCCACCATCAAATAATGATCCTTCAAATAATATTATCTGTGAGTAAATTTGACACTTTCCTCATTATCATTATATTGTTATAATAGACTATTCATTTTCACACATGGTAATACAATATTTAAATTGTAATTTTACTTTTCTTTGCTGTATAACATCATCAAGATGTAGGGCGAATTAAGTGTTCTTTTTTTTAGCAATATACAATGAAATTATTAGTTCAAATGATGAAAAAACACATATCTTCATATTTAGTCTATTTTCACTGTATCATTTTTTACACATCATTTTGTACGCACTAAAATCTTTCTAATAAACTCAACTCAGATAGTTATTCTAATTATTTTCCTTTATGCACCTGACATCCGTGCATCTGGACAAAATGGATATGATTATATAATTTTGAAGGTGAAGCCATTTGCATATGGTAGACTTTTTAATGATGTGGGAGAAACATTTTATTAAAGAATTGTGCACATCTTCGTATCAACTATTTGGAAAACTCATTTTCAAAACGTAATAATAAAAATATAATTTTATCTCATAAATTTTGTTGTTCATCTAAGAAATCTTATTACTCTTAGTAATTTTTTACAACTAAATCTCATATTTCTTTTAAAGACAACTATCTAAAATAATAAGTTCAAAAAATATTTTTTTGTCAGCATATCTCATTCTCATTAAGTAGTATTTTTTTTTGCAAAATGTCCTGAATATTTTCATAATAAATTACTACATCCCACATTTATAACACATTAGAGTACGTACAAAGTTGTTAAAGCAGTTATTATTACACTTCATTTAAATAGGTGGACTAACATATCCTATGAAAATCAAGCAAGATGTTCTCTTTATAGTATTGAATACTAAATTATTTTACATCACGACCACAACCCAACTATAGCATAGCCTTTTTATTGTCCTTGTCTTATCTCTAGTAATTTACATTGCAACTCTTATAACCTTGCTTCTCCCCCTCTTTTTGATCCATTGGCTAATTAATATTTGAGTAAATTTTACTTTTGTCATTATCAATTTATTGTTATTGTAGACATTTCATTTTCATGCATAATAAACAAAATACCTAGAAAGTTGTTATAGTTTTATACGGAATAGAGCATCATCATGATATAGGAGAATTAAGAGTTCTATTCTCAAAAAAATTTCGTTGAATTTATTAGTGATTTTTTTTAAAAAAAATAACACATCTTCAAATTAAGTGGATTTTAGCAATAGGATTTTTTTACTTATGAATTTAATTAAATTACGATCTTTTCAATAAATTCGAGTGAGATATTTATTCTAAAGATTTTCATTTATACAACTATCATCTATGTATTCAAAGAAGATGGATATGGATATATATAATTTTGAAAGCGAAGCCATTTGCGCATGATAGACTTTTAATAATAAGGGAAACATGGTTTTTTTTTAATTCATTATATTAAATTAATAATAAAAATCTATTTTTCTCCCAAATTTTCATGTTCCTCTAACAAATTATATTATTCCAAGTTAATATTCACAAACATAATAAATGGAAATTGCTTTCTAACTAAAAAAAATGGTTCATGGAATCATGAGAGTACTAATTATTTTGAAATTAAATGTTGAAAAACGATAAAGTCGTTTTGCTTTTTATTCATTTGATATGTAAATTACATGTCGCTCAAACTTACTAAGAACATTTATTTAAAAATAGTAAAAAAGTTGTGAAAATTTTGATATGTTTTATTATACGATAACTTAGAGGTATTAAATATTATATTTTCAAAAATAGTAAAAAAGTTGTGAAAAAATAGTCATCCATCATTATGATTTCCCTAGAGGTATTAAATATTATATTTTCAAAAATTGTACAATTGAATTTGCATAGCTGTCAAAGTACACTTTAATTAAATACATTGAACACCAAGAGTGATGATATGAAAATCCATTTATTATTTGTTTATAGTTCTTCTAGTAGTAAACATTTACTCACCTTGTTGATGTAGACTTTTATAATTTCAAATGAAGTACCAAATATTCATAGTATAATTTTTCAGAATGTCAATATATGAGACAAGTACATGTTATAGTTAAATATTAATTAAAGTCAAGTATATAAGAATAAATTTTATTTTCTATATACAGATTTAAAATTATTAATTACCTATAATTTCACGATAGAACCAGTAAAGTTCTAGAATGAATTCATGCTCTTTCATGAATATGAATGGAAAAAAATCGTGTTATTAATTTAGATTAAATGATAACAAACATACTTCATGTATATTGTTGCATGATAATAATTATTTTATTAAATTGGGCAATATAAATAAATTTTATGCCCTCTTCCAAATGGATTTTTTCTTATGAAATAGTAAAAATAGAGAGAATCTTTTAGTTAAAAAAAATTTGCTATAGTGAAAAAGTAATGTATTAAAGGAAAAGATTTATCCTTATCGAGGAGGATCCTGAAATCAAGCAAAAAATTGTTAAAAAGAAAAAAAATATACATGTTGAGAAAGGTTTGCTCAATTCTTATATTTAAATCACAATTGCTTTCAATTGACTTTCTAAGTGTTGATGTTTATCTAAGCCATAAGGGCTTAATTTGTAATTCGATTAATTTTTTTTTTTTAATACATTGACTACTCTTTAGCACAATTGACTTTTCATGGCAATTATATCAAATAATACGTTACAAAATATTTTATTTTCATTTATATATGTAAAGGAAATGAAGGAAAGAAAAAAATTCACCCTCATGTAGGATGATTATGCAATGAGATAGATAATTTGTTAAAAATAAAAAATCCATGTTGCAAAAGCCGTGCTCAATTCTTATATTTGTGTTAAATTCATTCATGTGACCGTCCAAGTTTAGATCTTTAATTTTGCCAAAAGTGATTAATTTGTAATTTGCTTAATGTTTACCCTTTATAGGGTACTGCTAGGCAACTCAATTATGTTTTCAATGCAATTTTTTCAAATAAGAAGTTAAAAAATATATTCTTTATGAGCATGCATCGTTCTCATTAAATTGTGTTTATTTCACAAAAAGGCATAAACGTTTCTGTCATAATTTACAACGTTTCCAAATTATAACTCATTAGTGCACATTCGAAATATGCATTGGTAGTTATTATTAATTTTCATTTAAATAAATAGAAATATATATCATCTGAAAATCAAGCAAGGTGCTCTTTTTGTAATATCGAATACTAAAGTATTTTACATCATGGCCACAAGCCAACTAAAGTTGAGCCTTACTATTGTGCTTGTCATCTCTCTAGTAATTTCAAATTCAACTTCTTATGACCTTAACTCTCCCCCACCATCAAATAATGATCCTTCAAATAATATTATCTGTGAGTAAATTTGACACTTTCCTCATTATCATTATATTGTTATAATAGACTATTCATTTTCACACATGGTAATACAATATTTAAATTGTAATTTTACTTTTCTTTGCTTTAAAACATCATCAAGATGTAGGGCGAATTAAGTGTTCTTTTTTTGAGCAATATACAATGAAATTATTAGTTCAAATGATGAAAAAACACATATCTTCATATTTAGTCTATTTTCACTGTATCATTTTTTACACATCATTTTGTACACACTAAAATCTTTTTAATAAACTCAACTCAGATAGTTATTCTAATTATTTTCCTTTATGCAGCTGCCATCAGTGTATCTGGACAAAATGGATATGATTATATAATTTTGAAGGTGAAGCCATTTGCACATGGTAGACTTTTTAATGATGTGGGAGAAACATTTTATTAAAGAATTGTGCTCATCTTTGTATCAACTATTTGGAAGACTCATTTTCAAAACGTAATAATAAAAATATAATTTTATCTCATAAATTTTGTTGTTCATCTAAGAAATCTTATTACTCTTAGTAATTTTTTACAACTAAATCTCATATTTGTTTTAAAGACAACTATCTAAAATAATAAGTTCAAAAAATATTTTTTATGTCAGCATATCTCATTCTCATTAAGTAGTATTTTTTTTCGCAAAATGTCCTGAATATTTTCATAATAAATTACTACAGGCCACATTTATAACACATTAGAGTACGTACAAAGTTGTTAAAGCAGTTATTATTACACTTCATTTAAATAGCTGTACTAACATATCCTATGAAAATCAAGCAAGATTTTCTCTTTATAGTATTGAATACTAAATTATTTTACATCACGGCCACAACCCAACTAAAGCATAGCCTTTTTATTGTCCTTGTCTTATCTCTAGTAATTTACATAGCAACTCTTATAACCTTGCTTCTCCCCCTCTTTTTGATCCATTGGCTAATGAATATTTGAGTAAATTTTGCACTTTCGTCATTATCAATTTATTGTTATTGTAGACATTTCATTTTCATGCATAATAAACAAAATACCTAGAAAGTTGTTATAGTTTTATACGGAATAGAGCATCGTCATGATATAGGAGAATTAAGAGTTCTATTCTCAAAAAATTTTCATTGAATTTATTAGTGATTTTTTTTTAAAAAAAAAACACACCTTCAAATTAAGTGGATTTTAGCAATAGGATTTTTTTTACTCATGAATTTAAGTAAATTACAATCTTTTCAATAAATTCGAGTGAGATATTTATTCTAACGATTTTCAATTATACAACTATCATCTATGTATTCAAAGAAGATGGATATGGATATATAATTTTGAAAGCGAAGCCATTTGCGCATGATAGAATATTAATAATAAGGGAAACATGGTTTTTTTTTAATTCATTATATTAAATTAATAATAAAAATATATTTTTCTTTCATAAATTTTCATGTTCCTCTAACAAATTATATTATTCCAAGTTAATATTCACAAACATAATAAATAGAAATTGCTTTCTAACTAAAAAAAATGGTTCATGGAATCATGAGAGTACTAATTATTTTGAAATTAAATGTTGAAAAATGATAAAGTCGTTTTGCTTTTTATTCATTTGATATGTAAATTACATGTCGCTCTAACTTACTAAGAACATTTATTTAAAAATAGTAAAAAAGTTGTGAAAATTTTGATATGTTTTATTATACGATAACTTAGATGTGTTAGGTATGTATATCATGCATCACTAAAGGTGCAATGATTAATATTAAATTCACTATAAATCAATATTCACAAAAGGAGAATTGTATCCTCTTGAGTTTTGATCAATTTTGAAGACAATTAGTCAACTATCATTATGATTTCCCTAGAGGTATTAAATATTATATTTTCAAAAATTGTACAATTGAATTTGCATAGCTGTCAAAGTACACTTTAATTAAATACATTGAACACCAAGAGTGATGATATGAAAATCCATTTATTATTTGTTTATAGTTCTTCTAGTAGTAAACATTTACTCACCTTGTTGATGTAGACTTTTATAATTTCAAATGAAGTACCAAATATTCATAGTATAATTTTTCAGAATGTCAATATATGAGACAAGTACATGTTATAGTTAAATATTAATTAAAGTCAAGTATATAAGAATAAATTTTATTTTCTATATACAGATTTAAAATTATTAATTACCTATAATTTCACGTTAGAACCAGTAAAGTTCTAGAATGAATTCATGCTCTTTCATGAATATGAATGGAAAAAAATTGTGTTATTAATTTAGAATAAATGATAACAAACATACTTCATGTATATTGTAGCATGATAATAATTATTTTATTAAATTGGGTAATATAAATAAATTTTATGCTCTCTTCCAAATGGATTTTTTTCTTCTGAAATAGTAAAAATATAGAGAATCTTTTAGTTAAAAAAAATTTGCTATAGTGAAAAAGTAATGTATTAAAGGAAAAGATTTATCCATATCGAGGAGGATCATGAAATCAAGCAAAAATTTGTTAAAAATAAAAAAAATATACATGTTGAGAAAGGTGTGCTCAATTCTTATATTTAAATCACAATTGCTTTCAATTGACTTTCTAAGTGTTGAAGTTTATCTAAGCCATAAGTGCTTAATTTGTAATTCGATCAAATTTTTTTTTTTTAATACATTGACTACTCTTTAGCACAATTGAATTTTCAAGGCAATTATATCAAATAATACGTTACAAAATATTTTATTTTCATTTATATATGTAAAGGAAATGAAGGAAAGAAAAAAATTCATCCTCATGTAGGATGATTATGCAATTAGATAGATAATTTGTTAAAAATAAAAAATCCATGTTGCAAAAGCTGTGCTCAATTCCTATATTTGTGTTAAATTCATTCATGTGACCGTCCAAGTTTAGATCTTTAATTTTACCAAAAGTGATTAATTTGTAATTTGCTTAATGTTTACCCTTTATAGGGTACTGCTAGGCAACTCAATTATGTTTTCAATGCAATTTTTTCAAATAAGAAGTTAAAAAATATATTCTTTATGAGCATGCATCGTTCTCATTAAATTGTGTTTATTTCACAAAAAGGCATAAACGTTTCTGTCATAATTTACAACGTTTCCAAATTATAACTCATTAGTGCACATTCGAAATATGCATTGGCAGTTATAATTTATTTTCATTTAAATAAATAGAATATATATCATCTAAATATCAAGCAAGGTGCTCTTTTTGTAATATCGAATACTAAAGTATTTTACATCATGGCCACAAGCTAACTAAAGCTGAGCCTTACTATTGTGCTTGTCATCTCTTTAGTAATTTCAAATTCAACTTCTTATGACCTTAACTCTCCCCCACCATCAAATAATGATCCTTCAAATAATATTATCTGTGAGTAAATTTGACACTTTCCTCATTATCATTATATTGTTATAATAGACTATTCATTTTCACACATGGTAATACAATATTTAAATTGTAATTTTACTTTTCTTTGTTGTATAACATCATCAAGATGTAGGGCGAATTAAGTGTTCTTTTTTTGAGCAATATACAATGAAATTATTAGTTCAAATGATGAAAAAACACATATCTTCATATTTAGTCTATTTTCACTGTATCATTTTTTACACATCATTTTGTACACACTAAAATCTTTCTAATAAACTCAACTCAGATAGTTATTCTAATTATTTTCCTTTATGCAGCTGCCATCCGTGTATCTGGACAAAATGGATATGATTATATAATTTTGAAGGTGAAGCCATTTGCACATGGTAGACTTTTTAATGATGTGGGAGAAACATTTTATTAAAGAATTGTGCACATCTTTGTATCAACTATTTGGAAGACTCATTTTCAAAACGTAATAATAAAAATATAATTTTATCTCATAAATTTGGTTGTTCATCTAAGAAATCTTATTACTCTTAGTAATTTTTTACAACTAAATCTCATATTTGTTTTAAAGACAACTATCTAAAATAATAAGTTCAAAAAATATTTTTTTGTCAGCATGTCTCATTCTCATTAAGTAGTATTTTTTTCGCAAAATGTCCTGAATATTTTCATAATAAATAACTACATCCCACATTTATAACACATTAGAGTACGTACAAAGTTGTTAAAGCAGTTATTATTACACTTCATTTAAATAGGTGGACTAACATATCCTATGAAAATCAAGCAAGATGTTCTCTTTATAATATTGAATACTAAATTATTTTACATCACGACCACAACCCAACTAAAGCATAGCCTTTTTATTGTCCTTGTCTTATCTCTAGTAATTTACATTGCAACTCTTATAACCTTGCTTCTCCCCCTCTTTTTGATCCATTGGCTAATGAATATTTGAGTAAATTTTGCACTTTCGTCATTATCAATTTATTGTTATTGTAGACATTTCATTTTCATGCATAATAAAAAAAATACCTAGAAAGTTGTTATGGTTTTATACGGAATAGAGCATCATCATGATATAGGAGAATTAAGAGTTCTATTCTCAAAAAAATTTCGTTGAATTTATTTGTGATTTTTTTAATAAAAAATAACACATCTTCAAATTAAGTGGATTTTAGGAATAGGTTTTTTTTACTCATGAATTTAAGTAAATTACGATCTTTTCAATAAATTCGAGTGAGATATTTATTCTAACGATTTTCATTTATACAACTATCATCTATCTATTCAAAGAAGATGGATATGGATATATATAATTTTGAAAGCGAAGCCATTTGCGCATGATAGACTTTTAATAATAAGGGAAACATGGTTTTTTTTAATTCATTATATTAAATTAATAATAAAAATCTATTTTTCTCTCAAATTTTCATGTTCCTCTAACAAATTATATTATTCCAAGTTAATATTCACAAACATAATAAATGGAAATTGCATTCTAACTAAAAAAATGGTTCACGGAATCATAAGAGTACTAATTATTTTGAAATTAAATGTTGAAAAACGATAAAGTCGTTTTGCTTTTAATTCATTTGATATGTAAATTACATGTCGCTCTAACTTACTAATAACATTTATTTAAAAATAGTAAAAAAGTTGTGAAAATTTTGATATGTTTTATTATACGATAACTTAGATGTGTTAGGTATGTATATCATGCATCACTAAAGGTGCAATGATTAATATTAAATTCACTATAAATCAATATTCACAAAAGGAGAAATTGTATCCTCTTGAGTTTTGATCAATTTTGAAGACAATTAGTCAACCATCATTATGATTTCCCTAGAGGTATTAAATATTATATTTTCAAAAATTGTACAATTGAATTTGCATAGCTGTCATAGTACATTTTAATTAAATACATTGAACACCAAGAGTAATGATATGAAAATCCATTTATTATTTGTTTATAGTTCTTCTAGTAGTAAAAATTTACTCACCTTGTTGATGTAGACTTTTATAATTTCAAATGAAGTACCAAATATTCATAATATAATTTTTCATACAAAAAGAGAAAAGAAAAGAAGAAAAAGAGTAGTGGTATCGAAGTCATGACTTGGCACTGCCACTAAAAAATATATTCTTTATGAGCATGCATCGTTCTCATTAAATTGTGTTTATTTCACAAAAAGGCATAAACGTTTCTGTCATAATTTACAACGTTTCCAAATTATAACTCATTAGTGCACATTCGAAATATGCATTGGCAGTTATTATTAATTTTCATTTAAATAAATAGAAATATATATCATCTGAAAATCAAGCAAGGTTGTCTTTTTGTAATATCAAATACTAAAGTATTTTACATCATGGCCACAAGCCAACTAAAGCTGAGCCTTACTATTGTGCTTGTCATCTCTCTAGTAATTTCAAATTCAACTTCTTATGACCTTAACTCTCCCCCACCATCAAATAATGATCCTTCAAATAATATTATCTGTGAGTAAATTTGACACTTTCCTCATTATCATTATATTGTTATAATAGACTATTCATTTACACACATGGTAACACAATATTTAAATTGTAATTTTACTTTTCTTTGCTGTATAACATCATGAAGATGTAGGGCGAATTAAGTGTTCTTTTTTTGAGCAATATACAATGAAATTATTAGTTCAAATGATGAAAAAACACATATCTTCATATTTAGTCTATTTTCACTATATCATTTTTTACACATCATTTTGTACACAATAAAATCTTTCTAATAAACTCAACTCAGATAGTTATTCTAATTATTTTCCTTTATGGAGCTGTCATCCGTGTATCTCGACAAAATGGATATGATTATATAATTTTGAAGGTGAAGCCATTTGCACATGGTAGACTTTTTAATGATGTGGGAGAAACATTTTATTAAAGAATTGTGCACATCTTTGTATCAACTGTTTGGAAGACTCATTTTCAAAACGTAATAATAAAAATATAATTTTATCTCATAAATTTTGTTGTTCAGCTAAGAAATCTTATTACTCTTAGTAATTTTTTACAACTAAATCTCATATTTGTTTTAAAGACAACTATCTAAAATAATAAGTTCAAAAAATATTTTTTTGTCAGCATATCTCATTCTCATTAAGTAGTATTTTTTTCACAAAATGTCCTGAATATTTTCATAATAAATTACTACATCCGACATTTATAACACATTAGAGTAGATACAAAAGTTGTTAAAGCAGTTATTATTACGCTTCATTTAAATAGGTGGACTAACATATCCTATGAAAATCAAGCAAGATTTTCTCTTTATAGTATTGAATACTAAATTATTTTACATCACGGCCACAACCCAACTAAAGCATAGACTTTTATTGTCCTTGTCTTATCTCTAGTAATTTACATAGCAACTCTTATAACCTTGCTTCTCCCCCTCTTTTTGATCCATTGGATAATGAATATTTGAGTAAATTTTGCACTTTCGTCATTATCAATTTATTGTTATTGTAGACATTTCATTTTCATGCTTAATAAACAAAATACCTAGAAAGTTGTTATAGTTTTATACGGAATAGAGCATCGTCATGATATAGGAGAATTAAGAGTTCTACTCTCAAAAAATTTTCATTGAATTTATTAGTGATTTTTTTTTTAAAAAAAAAACACATCATCAAATTAAGTGGATTTTAGCAATAGGATTTTTTTACTCATGAATTTAAGTAAATTACAATCTTTTCAATAAATTCGAGTGAGATATTTATTCTAACGATTTTCATTTATACAAATATCATCTATGTATTCAAAGAAGATGGATATGGATATATAATTTTGAAAGCTAAGCCATTTGCGCATGATAGAATATTAATAATAAGGGAAACATGGTTTTTTTTTTAATTCATTATATTAAATTAATAATAAAAATATATTTTTCTTTCATAAATTTTCATGTTCCTCTAACAAATTATATTATTCCAAGTTAATATTCACAAACATAATAAATAGAAATTGCTTTCTAACTAAAAAAATGGTTCATGGAATCATGAGAGTACTAATTATTTTGAAATTAAATGTTGAAAAACGATAAAGTCGTTTTGCTTTTTATTCATTTGATATGTAAATTACATGTCGCTCTAACTTACTAAGAACATTTATTTAAAAATAGTAAAAATGTTGTGAAAATTTTGATATGTTTTATTATACGATAACTTAGATGTGTTAGGTATGTATATCATGCATCACTAAAGGTGCAATGATTAATATTAAATTCACTATAAATCAATATTCACAAAAGGAGAAATTGTAACCTCTTGAGTTTTGATAAATTTTGAAGACAATTAGTCTACCATCATTATGATTTCCCTAGAGGTATTAAATATTATATTTTCAAAAATTGTACAATTGAATTTGCATAGCTGTCAAAGTACACTTTAATTAAGTACACTGAACACCAAGAGTGATGATATGAAAATCCATTTATTATTTGTTTATAGTTCTTCTAGTAGTAAACATTTACTCACCTTGTTGATGTAGACTTTTATAATTTCAAATGAAGTACCAAATATTCATAGTATAGTTTTTCAGAATGTCAATATATGAGACAAGTACATGTTATAGTTAAATATTAATTAAAGTCAAGTATATAAGAATAAATTTTATTTTCTATACACAGATTTAAAATTATTAATTACCTATAATTTCACGATAGAACCAGTAAAGTTCTAGAATGAATTCATGCTCTTTCATGAATATGAATGGAAAAAAATCGTGTTATTAATTTAGATTAAATGATAACAAACATACTTCATGTATATTGTTGCATGATAATAATTATTTTATTAAATTGGGCAATATTAATAAATTTTATGCTCTCTTCCAAATGGATTTTTTCTTATGAAATAGTAAAAATATAGAGAATCTTTTAGTTAAAAAAAATTTGCTATAGTGAAAAAGTAATGTATTAAAGGAAAAGATTTATCCTTATCGAGGAGGATCATGAAATCAAGCAAAAATTTGTTAAAAAGAAAAAAAATATACATGTTGAGAAAGGTGTGCTCAATTCTTATATTTAAATCACAATTGCTTTCAATTGACTTTCTAAGTGTTGATGTTTATCTAAGCCATAAGTGCTTAATTTGTAATTCGATCAAATTTTATTTTTTTTAATACATTGACTACTCTTTAGCAAAATTGAATTTTCAAGGCAATTATATCAAATAATACGTTACAAAATATTTTATTTTCATTTATATATGTAAAGGAAATGAAGGAAAGAAAAAAATTCATCCTCATGTAGGATGATTATGCAATTAGATAGATAATTTGTTAAAAATAAAAAATCCATGTTGCAAAAGCTGTGCTCAATTCTTATATTTGTGTTAAATTCATTCATGTGACCGTCCAAGTTTAGATCTTTAATTTTGCCAAAAGTGATTAATTTGTAATTTGCTTAATGTTTACCCTTTATAGTGTACTGCTAGGCAACTCAATTATGTTTTCAATGCAATTTTTTCAAATAAGAAGTTAAAAAATATATTCTTTATGAGCATGCATCGTTCTCATTAAATTGTGTTTATTTCACAAAAAGGCATAAACGTTTCTGTCATAATTTACAACGTTTCCAAATTATAACTCATTAGTGCACATTCGAAATATGCATTGGCGGTTATAATTTATTTTCATTTAACTAAATAGAAATGTATATCATCTGAAAATCAAGCAAGGTGCTCTTTTTGTAATATCAAATACTAAAGTATTTTACATCATGGCCACAAGCCAACTAAAGCTGAGCCTTACTATTGTGCTTGTCATCTCTCTAGTAATTTCAAATTCAACTTCTTATGACCTTAACTCTCCCCCACCATCAAATAATGATCCTTCAAATAATATTATCTGTGAGTAAATTTGACACTTTCCTCATTATCATTATATTGTTATAATAGACTATTCATTTTCACACATGGTAATACAATATTAAAATTGTAATTTTACTTTTCTTTGCTGTATAACATCATCAAGATGTAGGGCGAATTAAGTGTTCTTTTTTTGAGCAATATGCAATGAAATTATTAGTTCAAATGATGAAAAAACACATATCTTCATATTTAGTCTATTTTCACTATATCATTTTTCACACATCATTTTGTACACAATAAAATCTTTCTAATAAACTCAACTCAGATAATTATTCTAATTATTTTCCTTTATGCAGCTATCATCCGTGTATCTGGATAAAATGGATATGATTATATAATTTTGAAGGTGAAGCCATTTGCACATGGTAGACTTTTTAATGATGTGGGAGAAACATTTTATTAAAGAATTGTGCACATCTTTGTATCAACTGTTTGGAAGACTCATTTTCATAACGTAATAATAAAAATATAATTTTATCTCATAAATTTTGTTGTTCATCTAATAAATCTTATTACTCTTAGTAATTTTTTACAACTAAATATCATATTTGTTTTAAAGACAACTATCTAAAATAATAAGTTCAAAAAATATTTTTTTGTCAGCATATCTCATTCTCATTAAGTAGTATTTTTTTCGCAAAATGTCCTGAATATTTTCATAATAAATTACAACATCCCACATTTATAACACATTAGAGTACGTACAAAGTTGTTAAAGCAGTTATTATTACACTTCATTTAAATAGGTGGACTAACATATCCTATGAAAATCAAGCAAGATGTTCTCTTTATAATATTGAATACTAAATTATTTTACATCACGACCACAACCCCACTAAAGCATAGCCTTTTTATTGTCCTTGTCTTATCTCTAGTAATTTACATTGCAACTCTTATAACCTTGCTTCTCCCCCTCTTTTTGATCCATTGGCTAATTAATATTTGAGTAAATTTTGCACTTTTGTCATTATCAATTTATTGTTATTGTAGACATTTCATTTTCATGCATAATAAACAAAATACCTAGAAAGTTGTTATAGTTTTATACGGAATAGAGCATCATCATGATATAGGAGAATTAAGAGTTCTATTCTCAAAAAAATTTCGTTGAATTTATTAGTGATTTTTTTAAAAAAAAATAACACATCTTCAAATTAAGTGGATTTTAGCAATAGGATTTTTTTACTCATGAATTTAAGTAAATTACGATCTTTTCAATAAATTCGAGTGAGATATTTATTCTAACGATTTTCATTTATACAACTATCATCTATGTATTCAAAGAAGATGGATATGGATATATAATTTTGAAAGCTAAGCCATTTGCGCATGATAGAACTTTAATAATACGGGAAACATGGTTTTTTTTAATTCATTATATTAAATTAATAATAAAAATATATTTTGCTTTCATAAATTTTCATGTTCCTCTAACAAATTATATTATTCCAAGTTAATATTCACAAACATAATAAATAGAAATTGCTTTCTAACTAAAAAAATGGTTCATGGAATCATGAGAGTACTAATTATTTTGAAATTAAATGTTGAAAAACGATAAAGTCGTTTTGCTTTTTATTCATTTGATATGTAAATTACATGTCGCTCTAACTTACTAAGAACTTTTATTTAAAAATAGTAAAAAAGTTGTGAAAATTTTGATATGTTTTATTATACGATAACTTAGATGTGTTAGGTATGTATATCATGCAAGGTGCAATGATTAATATTAAATTCACTATAAATCAATATTCACAAAAAGGAGAAATTGTATCCTCTTGAGTTTTGATCAATTTTGAAGACAATTAGTCAACCATCATTATGATTTCCCTAGAGGTATTAAATATTATATTTTCAAAAATTGTACAATTGAATTTGCATAGCTGTCATAGTACACTTTAATTAAATACATTGAACACCAAGAGTAATGATATGAAAATCCATTTATTATTTGTTTATAGTTCTTCTAGTAGTAAAAATTTACTCACCTTGTTGATGTAGAATTTTATAATTTGAAATGAAGTACCAAATATTCATAGTATAATTTTTCATACAAAAAGAGAAAAGAAAAGAAGAAAAAGAGTAGTGGTACTGAAGTCATAACTTGGCACTGCCACTAAAAAATATATTCTTTATGAGCATGCATCGTTCTCATTAAATTGTGTTTATTTCACAAAAAGGCATAAATGTTTCTGTCATAATTTACAACGTTTCCAAATTATAACTCATTAGTGCACATTCGAAATATGCATTGGCAGTTATTATTAATTTTTATTTAAATAAATAGAAATATATATCATCTGAAAATCAAGCAAGGTGCTCTTTTTGTAATATCGAATACTAAAGTATTTTACATCATGGCCACAAGCCAACTAAAGCTGAGCCTTACTATTGTGCTTGTCATCTCTCTAGTAATTTCAAATTCAACTTCTTATGACCTTAACTCTCCCCCACCATCAAATAATGATCCTTCAAATTATATTGTCTGTGAGTAAATTTGACACTTTCCTCATTATTATTATATTGTTATAATAGACTATTCATTTTCACACATGGTAATACAATATTAAAATTGTAATTTTACTTTCCTTTGCTGTATAACATCATCAAGATGTAGGGCGAATTAAGTGTTCTTTTTTTGAGCAATATGCAATGAAATTATTAGTTCAAATGATGAAAAAACACATATCTTCATATTTAGTCTATTTTCACTATATCATTTCTTACACATCATTTTGTACACAATAAAATCTTTCTAATAAACTCAACTCAGATAATTATTCTAATTATTTTCCTTTATGCAGCTGTCATCCGTGTATCTGGACAAATTGGATATGATTATATAATTTTGAAGGTGAAGCCATTTGCACATGGTAGACTTTTTAATGATGTGGGAGAAACATTTTATTAAAGAATTGTGCACATCTTTGTATCAACTGTTTGGAAGACTCATTTTCAAAACCTAATAATAAAAATATAATTTTATCTCATAAATTTTGTTGTTCATCTAAGAAATCTTATTACTCTTAGTAATTTTTTACAACTAAATCTCATATTTGTTTTAAAGACAACTATCTAAAATAATAAGTTCAAAAAATATTTTTTTGTCAGCATATCTCATTCTCATTAAGTAGTATTTTTTTCGCAAAATGTCCTGAATATTTTCATAATAAATTACAACATCCCACATTTATAACACATTAGAGTACGTACAAAGTTGTTAAAGCAGTTATTATTACACCTCATTTAAATAGGTGGACTAACATATCCTATGAAAGTCAAGCAAGATGTTCTCTTTATAGTATTGAATACTAAATTATTTTACATCACGACCACAACCCAACTAAAGCATAGCCTTTTTATTGTCCTTGTCTTATCTCTAGTAATTTACATTGCAACTCTTATAACCTTGCTTCTCCCCCACTTTTTGATCTATTGGCTAATTAATATTTGAGTAAATTTTGCACTTTTGTCATTATCAATTTATTGTTATTGTAGACATTTCATTTTCATGCATAATAAACAAAATACCTAGAAAGTTGTTATAGTTTTATACGGAATAGAGCATCATCATGATATAGGAGAATTAAGAGTTCTGTTCTCAAAATATTTTCGTTGAATTTATTAGTGATTTTTTTTAAAAAAAATAACACATCTTCAAATTAAGTGGATTTTAGCAATAGGATTTTTTTACTCATGAATTTAAGTAAATTACGATCTTTTCAATAAATTCGAGTGAGATATTTATTCTAACGATTTTCATTTATACAACTATCATCTATGTGTTATAAGAAGATGGATATGGATATATATACTTTTGAAAGCGAAGTCATTTGCGCATGATAGACTTTTAATAATAAGGGAAACATGTTTTTTTTTTAATTCATTATATTAAATTAATAATAAAAATCTATTTTTCTCTCAAATTTTCATGTTCCTCTAACAAATTATATTATTCCAAGTTAATATTCACAAACATAATAAATGGAAATTGCTTTCTAACTAAAAAATGGTTCATGGAATCATGAGAGTACTAATTATTTTGAAATTAAATGTTGAAAAACGATAAAGTCATTTTGCTTTTTATTCATTTGATATGTAAATTACATGTCGCTCTAACTTACTAAGAACATTTATTTAAAAATAGTAAAAAAGTTGTGAAAATTTTGATATGTTTTATTATACGATAACTTAGATGTGTTAGGTATGTATATCATGCAAGGTGCAATGATTAATATTAAATTCACTATAAATCAATATTCACAAAAGGAGAAATTGTATCCTCTTGAGTTTTGATCAATTTTGAAGACAATTAGTCAACCATCATTATGATTTCCCTAGAGGTATTAAATAATATATTTTCAAAAATTGTACAATTGAATTTGCATAGCTGTCAAAGTACACTTTAATTAAACTACAATTAGTCAACCATCATTCTTCTAGTAGTAAACATTTACTCACCTTGTTGATGTAGACTTTTATAATTTCAAATGAAGTACCAAATATTCATAGTATAATTTTTCAGAATGTCAATATATGAGGCAAGTACATGTTATAGTTAAATATTAATTAAAGTCAAGTATATAAGAATAAATTTTATTTTCTATATACAGATTTAAAATTATTAATTACCTATAATTTCACGATAGAACCAGTAAAGTTCTAGAATGAATTCATGCTCTATCATGAATATGAATGGAAAAAAATCGTGTTATTAATTTAGATTAAATGATAACAAACATACTTCATGTATATTGTTGCATGATAATAATTATTTTATTAAATTGGGCAATATAAATAAATTTTATGCTCTCTCCCAAATGGATTTTTTTCTTCTGAAATAGTAAAAATATAGAGAATCTTTTAGTTAAAAAAAATTTGCTATAGTGAAAAAGTAATGTATTAAAGGAAAAGATTTATCCTTATCGAGGAGGATCATGAAATCAAGCAAAAATTTGTTAAAAAGAAAAAAAATATACATGTTGAGAAAGGTGTGCTCAATTCTTATATTTAAATCACAATTGCTTTCAATTGACTTTCTAGGTGTTGATGTTTATCTAAGCCATAAGTGCTTAATTTGTAATTCGATCAAATTTTTTTTTTTTTTAATACATTGACTACTCTTTAGCACAATTGAATTTTCAAGGCAATTATATCAAATAATACGTTACAAAATATTTTATTTTCATTTATATATGTAAAGGAAATGAAGAAAAGAAAAAAATTCATCCTCATGTAGGATAATTATGCAATTAGATAGATAATTTGTTAAAAATAAAAAATCCATGTTGCAAAAGCTGTGCTCAATTCTTATATTTGTGTTAAATTCATTCATGTGACCGTCCAAGTTAAGATCTTTAATTTTGCCAAAAGTGATTAATTTGTAATTTGCTTAATGTTTACCCTTTATAGGGTACTGCTAGGCAACTCAATTATGTTTTCAATGAAATTTTTTCAAATAAGAAGTTAAAAAATATATTCTTTATGAGCATGCATCGTTCTCATTAAATTGTGTTTATTTCACAAAAAGGCATAAACGTTTCTGTCATAATTTACAACGTTTCTAAATTATAACTCATTAGTGCACATTCGAAATATGCATTGGCATTTATTATTAATTTTCATTTAAATAAATAGAAATATATATCATCTGAAAATCAAGCAAGGTGCTCTTTTTGTAATATCGAATACTAAAGTATTTTACATCATGGCCACAAGCCAACTAAAGCTGAGCCTTACTATTGTGCTTGTCATCTCTCTAGTAATTTCAAATTCAACTTCTTATGACCTTAACTCTGCCCCACCATCAAATAATGATCCTTCAAATAATATTATCTATGAGTAAATTTGACACTTTCCTCATTATCATTATATTGTTATAATAGACTATTCATTTTCACACATGGTAATACAATATTTAAATTGTAATTTTACTTTTCTTTGCTGTATAACATCATCAAGATGTAGGGCGAATTAAGTGTTCTTTTTTTGAGCAATATACAATGAAATTATTAGTTCAAATGATGAAAAAAACACATATCTTCATATTTAGTCTATTTTCACTGTATCATTTTTTACACATCATTTTGTACACACTAAAATCGTTCTAATAAACTCAACTCAGATAGTTATTCTAATTATTTTCCTTTATGCAGCTGCCATCCGTGTATCTGGTCAAAATGGATATGATTATATAATTTTGAAGGTGAAGCCATTTGCCCGTGGTAGACTTTTTAATGATGTGGGAGAAACGTTTTATTAAAGAATTGTGCACATCTTTGTATCAACTATTTGGAAGACTCATTTTCAAAACGTAATAATAAAAATATAATTTTATCTCATAAATTTTGTTGTTCATCTAAGAAATCTTATTACTCTTAGTAATTTTTTACAACTAAATCTCATATTTGTTTTAAAGACAACTATCTAAAATAATAAGTTCAAAAAATATTTTTTTGTCAGCATATCTCATTCTCATTAAGTAGTATTTTTTTCGCAAAATGTCCTGAATATTTTCATAATAAATTACTACATCCCACATTTATAACACATTAGAGTACGTACAAAGTTGTTAAAGCAGTTATTATTACACTTCATTTAAATATGTGGACTAACATATCCTATGAAAATCAAGCAAGATGTTGTCTTTATAGTATTGAATACTAAATTATTTTACATCACGACCACAACCCAACTAAAGCATAGCCTTTTTATTGTCCTTGTCTTATCTCTAGTAATTTACATTGCAACTCTTATAACCTTGCTTCTCCCCCTCTTCTTGATCCATTGGCTAATGAATATTTGAGTAAATTTTGCACTTTTGTCATTATCAATTTATTTTTATTGTAGACATTTCATTTTCATGCATAATAAACAAAATACCTAGAAAGTTGTTATAGTTTTATACGGAATAGAGCATCATCATGACATAGGAGAATTAAGAGTTCTATTCTCAAAAAAAATTCGTTGAATTTATTAGTTATTTTTTTTTAAAAAAAAATAACACATCTTCAAATTAAGTGGATTTTAGCAATAGGATTTTTTTACTCATGAATTTAAGTAAATTACGATCTTTTCAATAAATTCGAGTGAGATACTTATTCTAACGATTTTCATTTATACAACTATCATCTATGTATTCAAAGAAGATGGATATGGATATATATAATTTTGAAAGCGAAGCCATTTGCGCATGATAGACTTTTAATAATAAAGGAAACATGGTTTATTTTTTTATTCATTATATTAAATTAATAATAAAAATCTATTTTTCTCTCAAATTTTCATGTTCCTCTAACAAATTATATTATTCCAAGTTAATATTAACAAACATAATAAATGGAAATTGCTTTCTAACTAAAAAAATTGTTCATGGAATCATGAGAGTACTAATTATTTTGAAATTAAATGTTGAAAAATTATAAAGTCGTTTTGCTTTTTATTCATTTGATATGTAAATTACCTGTCGCTCTAACTTACTAAGAACATTTATTTAAAAATAGTAAAAAAGTTGTGAAAATTTTTATATGTTTTATTATACGATAACTTAGATGTGTTAGGTATGTATATCATGCATCACTAAAGGTGCAATGATTAATATTAAATTTACTATTAATCAATATTCACAAAAGGAGAAATTGTATCCTCTTGAGTTTTGATCAATTTTGAAGACAATTAGTCAACCATCATTATGATTTCCCTAGAGGTATTAAATATTATATTTTCAAAAATTGTACAATTGAATTTGCATAGCTGTCAAAGTACACTTTAATTAAATACATTGAACACCAAGAGTGATGATATGAAAATCCATTTATTATTTGTTTATAGTTCTTCTAGTAGTAAACATTTACTCACCTTGTTCATGTAGACTTTTATAATTTCAAATGAAGTACCAAATATTCATAGTATAATTTTTCAGAATGTCAATATATGAGACAAGTACATGTTATAGTTAAATATTAATTAAAGTCAAGTATATAAGAATAAATTTTATTTTCTATATACAGATTTAAAATTATTAATTACCCATAATTTCACGATAGAACCAGTGAAGTTCTAGAATGAATTCATGCTCTTTCATGAATATGAATGGAAAAAAATCGTGTTATTAATTTAGATTAAATGATAACAAACATACTTCATGTATATTGTTGCATGATAATAATTATTTTATTAAATTGGGCAATATAAATAAATTTTATGCTCTCTCCCAAATGGATTTTTTCTTCTGAAATAGTAAAAATATAGAGAATCTTTTAGTTAAAAAAAATTTGCTATAGTGAAAAAGTAATGTATTAAAGGAAAAGATTTATCCTTATCGAGGAGGATCATGAAATCAAGGAAAAATTTGTTAAAAAGAAAAAAAATATACATGTTGAGAAAGGTGTGCTCAATTCTTATATTTAAATCACAATTGCTTTCAATTGACTTTCTAAGTGTTGATGTTTATCTAAGCCATAAGTGCTTAATTTGTAATTCGATCAAATTTTTTTTTTTTTTAATACATTGACTACTCTTTAGCACAATTGAATTTTCAAGGCAATTATATCAAATAATACGTTACAAAATATTTTATTTTCATTTATATATGTAAAGGAAATGAAGGAAAGAAAAAAAATTCATCCTCATGTAGGATGATTATGCAATTAGATAGATAATTTGTTAAAAATAAAAAATCCATGTTGCAAAAGTTGTGCTCAATTCTTATATTTGTGTTAAATTCATTCATGTGACCGTCCAAGTTAAGATCTTTAATTTTGCCAAAAGTGATTAATTTGTAATTTGCTTAATGTTTACCCTTTATAGGGTACTGCTAGGCAACTCAATTATGTTTTCAATGCAATTTTTTCAAATAAGAAGTTAAAAAATATATTCTTTATGAGCATGCATCGTTCTCATTAAATTGTGTTTATTTCACAAAAAGGCATAAACGTTTCTGTCATAATTTACAACGTTTCCAAATTATAACTCATTAGTGCACATTCGAAATATGCATTGGCATTTATTATTAATTTTCATTTAAATAAATAGAAATATATATCATCTGAAAATCAAGCAAGGTGCTCTTTTTGTAATATCGAATACTAAAGTATTTTACATCATGGCCACAAGCCAACTAAAGCTGAGCCTTACTATTGTGCTTGTCATCTCTCTAGTAATTTCAAATTCAACTTCTTATGACCTTAACTCTGCCCCACCATCAAATAATGATCCTTCAAATAATATTATCTATGAGTAAATTTGACACTTTCCTCATTATCATTATATTGTTATAATAGACTATTCATTTTCACACATGGTAATACAATATTTAAATTGTAATTTTACTTTTCTTTGCTGTATAACATCATCAAGATGTAGGGCGAATTAAGTGTTCTTTTTTTGAGCAATATACAAAGAAATTATTAGTTCAAATGATGAAAAAAACACATATCTTCATATTTTGTCTATTTTCACTGTATCATTTTTTACACATCATTTTGTACACACTAAAATCGTTCTAATAAACTCAACTCAGATAGTTATTCTAATTATTTTCCTTTATGCAGCTGCCATCCGTGTATCTGGTCAAAATGGATATGATTATATAATTTTGAAGGTGAAGCCATTTGCCCGTGGTAGACTTTTTAATGATGTGGGAGAAACGTTTTATTAAAGAATTGTGCACATCTTTGTATCAACTATTTGGAAGACTCATTTTCAAAACGTAATAATAAAAATATAATTTTATCTCATAAATTTTGTTGTTCATCTAAGAAATCTTATTACCCTTAGTAATTTTTTACAACTAAATCTCATATTTGTTTTAAAGACAACTATCTAAAATAATAAGTTCAAAAAATATTTTTTTGTCAGCATATCTCATTCTCATTAAGTAGTATTTTTTTCGCAAAATGTCCTGAATATTTTCATAATAAATTACTACATCCCACATTTATAACACATTAGAGTACGTACAAAGTTGTTAAAGCAGTTATTATTACACTTCATTTAAATATGTGGACTAACATATCCTATGAAAATCAAGCAAGATGTTGTCTTTATAGTATTGAATACTAAATTATTTTACATCACGACCACAACCCAACTAAAGCATAGCCTTTTTATTGTCCTTGTCTTATCTCTAGTAATTTACATTGCAACTCTTATAACCTTGCTTCTCCCCCTCTTCTTGATCCATTGGCTAATGAATATTTGAGTAAATTTTGCACTTTTGTCATTATCAATTTATTTTTATTGTAGACATTTCATTTTCATGCATAATAAACAAAATACCTAGAAAGTTGTTATAGTTTTATACGGAATAGAGCATCATCATGACATAGGAGAATTAAGAGTTCTATTCTCAAAAAAAATTTGTTGAATTTATTAGTTATTTTTTTTTAAAAAAAAATAACACATCTTCAAATTAAGTGGATTTTAGCAATAGGATTTTTTTACTCATGAATTTAAGTAAATTACGATCTTTTCAATAAATTCGAGTGAGATATTTATTCTAACGATTTTCATTTATACAACTATCATCTATGTATTCAAAGAAGATGGATATGGATATATATAATTTTGAAAGCGAAGCCATTTGCGCATGATAGACTTTTAATAATAAAGGAAACATGGTTTATTTTTTTATTCATTATATTAAATTAATAATAAAAATCTATTTTTCTCTCAAATTTTCATGTTCCTCTAACAAATTATATTATTCCAAGTTAATATTAACAAACATAATAAATGGAAATTGCTTTCTAACTAAAAAAATGGTTCATGGAATCATGAGAGTACTAATTATTTTGAAATTAAATGTTGAAAAATGATAAAGTCGTTTTGCTTTTTATTCATTTGATATGTAAATTACCTGTCGCTCTAACTTACTAAGAACATTTATTTAAAAATAGTAAAAAAGTTGTGAAAATTTTTATATGTTTTATTATACGATAACTTAGATGTGTTAGGTATGTATATCATGCATCACTAAAGGTGCAATGATTAATATTAAATTTACTATTAATCAATATTCACAAAAGGAGAAATTGTATCCTCTTGAGTTTTGATCAATTTTGAAGACAATTAGTCAACCATCATTATGATTTCCCTAGAGGTATTAAATATTATATTTTCAAAAATTGTACAATTGAATTTGCATAGCTGTCAAAGTACACTTTAATTAAATACATTGAACACCAAGAGTGATGATATGAAAATCCATTTATTATTTGTTTATAGTTCTTCTAGTAGTAAACATTTACTCACCTTGTTCATGTAGACTTTTATAATTTCAAATGAAGTACCAAATATTCATAGTATAATTTTTCAGAATGTCAATATATGAGACAAGTACATGTTATAGTTAAATATTAATTGAAGTCAAGTATATAAGAATAAATTTTATTTTCTATATACAGATTTAAAATTATTAATTACCCATAATTTCACGATAGAACCAGTGAAGTTCTAGAATGAATTCATGCTCTTTCATAAATATGAATGGAAAAAAATCGTGTTATTAATTTAGATTAAATGATAACAAACATACTTCATGTATATTGTTGCATGATAATAATTATTTTATTAAATTGGGCAATATAAATAAATTTTATGCTCTCTCCCAAATGGATTTTTTCTTCTGAAATAGTAAAAATATAGAGAATCTTTTAGTTAAAAAAAATTTGCTATAGTGAAAAAGTAATGTATTAAAGGAAAAGATTTATCCTTATCGAGGAGGATCATGAAATCAAGGAAAAATTTGTTAAAAAGAAAAAAAATATACATGTTGAGAAAGGTGTGCTCAATTCTTATATTTAAATCACAATTGCTTTCAATTGACTTTCTAAGTGTTGATGTTTATCTAAGCCATAAGTGCTTAATTTGTAATTCGATCAAATTTTTTTTTTTTTTAATACATTGACTACTCTTTAGCACAATTGAATTTTCAAGGCAATTATATCAAATAATACGTTACAAAATATTTTATTTTCAATTATATATGTAAAGGAAATGAAGGAAAGAAAAAAAATTCATCCTCATGTAGGATGATTATGCAATTAGATAGATAATTTGTTAAAAATAAAAAATCCATGTTGCAAAAGTTGTGCTCAATTCTTATATTTGTGTTAAATTCATTCATGTGACCGTCCAAGTTAAGATCTTTAATTTTGCCAAAAGTGATTAATTTGTAATTTGCTTAATGTTTA
The DNA here is from genome assembly GCA_027563935.2 of Costus lasius. Classification (NCBI taxonomy): domain Eukaryota; kingdom Viridiplantae; phylum Streptophyta; class Magnoliopsida; order Zingiberales; family Costaceae; genus Costus; species Costus lasius. The sequence continues at coordinate 90,491,357 of CM050454.1, read as the reverse complement.
CCCTTTATAGGGTACTGCTAGGCAACTCAATTATGTTTTCAATGCAATTTTTTCAAATAAGAAGTTAAAAAATATATTCTTTATGAGCATGCATCGTTCTCATTAAATTGTGTTTATTTCACAAAAAGGCATAAACGTTTCTGTCATAATTTACAACGTTTCCAAATTATAACTCATTAGTGCACATTCGAAATATGCATTGGCATTTATTATTAATTTTCATTTAAATAAATAGAAATATATATCATCTGAAAATCAAGCAAGGTGCTCTTTTTGTAATATCGAATACTAAAGTATTTTACATCATGGCCACAAGCCAACTAAAGCTGAGCCTTACTATTGTGCTTGTCATCTCTCTAGTAATTTCAAATTCAACTTCTTATGACCTTAACTCTGCCCCACCATCAAATAATGATCCTTCAAATAATATTATCTATGAGTAAATTTGACACTTTCCTCATTATCATTATATTGTTATAATAGACTATTCATTTTCACACATGGTAATACAATATTTAAATTGTAATTTTACTTTTCTTTGCTGTATAACATCATCAAGATGTAGGGCGAATTAAGTGTTCTTTTTTTTGAGCAATATACAAAGAAATTATTAGTTCAAATGATGAAAAAAACACATATCTTCATATTTTGTCTATTTTCACTGTATCATTTTTTACACATCATTTTGTACACACTAAAATCGTTCTAATAAACTCAACTCAGATAGTTATTCTAATTATTTTCCTTTATGCAGCTGCCATCCGTGTATCTGGTCAAAATGGATATGATTATATAATTTTGAAGGTGAAGCCATTTGCCCGTGGTAGACTTTTTAATGATGTGGGAGAAACGTTTTATTAAAGAATTGTGCACATCTTTGTATCAACTATTTGGAAGACTCATTTTCAAAACGTAATAATAAAAATATAATTTTATCTCATAAATTTTGTTGTTCATCTAAGAAATCTTATTACTCTTAGTAATTTTTTACAACTAAATCTCATATTTGTTTTAAAAACAACTATCTAAAATAATAAGTTCAAAAAATATTTTTTTGTCAGCATATCTCATTCTCATTAAGTAGTATTTTTTTTGCAAAATGTCCTGAATATTTTCATAATAAATTACTACATCCCACATTTATAACACATTAGAGTACGTACAAAGTTGTTAAAGCAGTTATTATTACACTTCATTTAAATATGTGGACTAACATATCCTATGAAAATCAAGCAAGATGTTGTCTTTATAGTATTGAATACTAAATTATTTACATCACGACCACAACCCAACTAAAGCATAGCCTTTTTATTGTCCTTGTCTTATCTCTAGTAATTTACATTGCAACTCTTATAACCTTGCTTCTCCCCCTCTTCTTGATCCATTGGCTAATGAATATTTGAGTAAATTTTGCACTTTTGTCATTATCAATTTATTTTTATTGTAGACATTTCATTTTCATGCATAATAAACAAAATACCTAGAAAGTTGTTATAGTTTTATACGGAATAGAGCATCATCATGACATAGGAGAATTAAGAGTTCTATTCTCAAAAAAAATTTGTTGAATTTATTAGTTATTTTTTTTTAAAAAAAAATAACACATCTTCAAATTAAGTGGATTTTAGCAATAGGATTTTTTTACTCATGAATTTAAGTAAATTACGATCTTTTCAATAAATTCGAGTGAGATATTTATTCTAACGATTTTCATTTATACAACTATCATCTATGTATTCAAAGAAGATGGATATGGATATATATAATTTTGAAAGCGAAGCCATTTGCGCATGATAGACTTTTAATAATAAAGGAAACATGGTTTATTTTTTTATTCATTATATTAAATTAATAATAAAAATCTATTTTTCTCTCAAATTTTCATGTTCCTCTAACAAATTATATTATTCCAAGTTAATATTAACAAACATAATAAATGGAAATTGCTTTCTAACTAAAAAAATGGTTCATGGAATCATGAGAGTACTAATTATTTTGAAATTAAATGTTGAAAAATGATAAAGTCGTTTTGCTTTTTATTCATTTGATATGTAAATTACCTGTCGCTCTAACTTACTAAGAACATTTATTTAAAAATAGTAAAAAAGTTGTGAAAATTTTTATATGTTTTATTATACGATAACTTAGATGTGTTAGGTATGTATATCATGCATCACTAAAGGTGCAATGATTAATATTAAATTCACTATTAATCAATATTCACAAAAGGAGAAATTGTATCCTCTTGAGTTTTGATCAATTTTGAAGACAATTAGTCAACCATCATTATGATTTCCCTAGAGGTATTAAATATTATATTTTTAAAAATTGTACAATTGAATTTGCATAGCTGTCAAAGTACACTTTAATTAAATACATTGAACACCAAGAGTGATGATATGAAAATCCATTTATTATTTGTTTATAGTTCTTCTAGTAGTAAACATTTACTCACCTTGTTCATGTAGACTTTTATAATTTCAAATGAAGTACCAAATATTCATAGTATAATTTTTCAGAATGTCAATATATGAGACAAGTACATGTTATAGTTAAATATTAATTAAAGTCAAGTATATAAGAATAAATTTTATTTTCTATATACAGATTTAAAATTATTAATTACCCATAATTTCACGATAGAACCAGTGAAGTTCTAGAATGAATTCATGCTCTTTCATGAATATGAATGGAAAAAAATCGTGTTATTAATTTAGATTAAATGATAACAAACATACTTCATGTATATTGTTGCATGATAATAATTATTTTATTAAATTGGGCAATATAAATAAATTTTATGCTCTCTCCCAAATGGATTTTTTCTTCTGAAATAGTAAAAATATAGAGAATCTTTTAGTTAAAAAAAATTTGCTATAGTGAAAAAGTAATGTATTAAAGGAAAAGATTTATCCTTATCGAGGAGGATCATGAAATCAAGGAAAAATTTGTTAAAAAGAAAAAAAATATACATGTTGAGAAAGGTGTGCTCAATTCTTATATTTAAATCACAATTGCTTTCAATTGACTTTCTAAGTGTTGATGTTTATCTAAGCCATAAGTGCTTAATTTGTAATTCGATCAAATTTTTTTTTTTTTTAATACATTGACTACTCTTTAGCACAATTGAATTTTCAAGGCAATTATATCAAATAATACGTTACAAAATATTTTATTTTCATTTATATATGTAAAGGAAATGAAGGAAAGAAAAAAAATTCATCCTCATGTAGGATGATTATGCAATTAGATAGATAATTTGTTAAAAATAAAAAATCCATGTTGCAAAAGTTGTGCTCAATTCTTATATTTGTGTTAAATTCATTCATGTGACCGTCCAAGTTAAGATCTTTAATTTTGCCAAAAGTGATTAATTTGTAATTTGCTTAATGTTTACCCTTTATAGGGTACTGCTAGGCAACTCAATTATGTTTTCAATGCAATTTTTTCAAATAAGAAGTTAAAAAATATATTCTTTATGAGCATGCATCGTTCTCATTAAATTGTGTTTATTTCACAAAAAGGCATAAACGTTTCTGTCATAATTTACAACGTTTCCAAATTATAACTCATTAGTGCACATTCGAAATATGCATTGGCATTTATTATTAATTTTCATTTAAATAAATAGAAATATATATCATCTGAAAATCAAGCAAGGTGCTCTTTTTGTAACATCGAATACTAAAGTATTTTACATCATGGCCACAAGCCAACTAAAGCTGAGCCTTACAATTGTGCTTGTCATCTCTCTAGTAATTTCAAATTCAACTTCTTATGACCTTAACTCTCCCCCACCATCAAATAATGATCCTTCAAATAATATTATCTGTGAGTAAATTTGACACTTTCCTCATTATCATTATATTGTTATAATAGACTATTCATTTTCACACATGGTAATACAATATTTAAATTGTAATTTTACTTTTCTTTGCTGTATAACATCATCAATATGTAGGGCGAATTAAGTGTTCTTTTTTTGAGCAATATACAATGAAATTATTAGTTTAAATGATGAAAAAAACACATATCTTCATATTTAGTCTATTTTCACTGTATCATTTTTTACATATCATTTTGTACACACTAAAATCTTTCTAATAAACTCAACTCATATAGTTATTCTAATTATTTTCCATTATGCAGCTGCCATCCGTGTATCTGGACAAAATGGATATGATTATATAATTTTGAAGGTGAAGCCATTTGCACATGGTAGACTTTTTAATGATGTGGGAGAAACATTTTATTAAAGAATTGTGCACATCTTTGTATCAACTATTTGGAAGACTCATTTTCAAAACGTAATAATAAAAATATAATTTTATCTCATAAATTTTGTTGTTCATCTAAGAAATCTTATTACTCTTAGTAATTTTTTACAACTAAATCTCATATTTGTTTTAAAGACAACTATCTAAAATAATAAGTTCAAAAAATATTTTTTTGTCAGCATATCTCATTCTCATTAAGTAGTATTTTTTTTGCAAAATGTCCTGAATATTTTCATAATAAATTACTACATCCCACATTTATAACACATTAGAGTACGTACAAAGTTGTTAAAGCAGTTATTATTACACTTCATTTAAATAGGTGGACTAACATATCCTATGAAAATCAAGCAAGATGTTCTCTTTATAGTATTGAATACTAAATTATTTTACATCACGACCATAACCCAACTAAAGCATAGCCTTTTTATTGTCCTTGTCTTATCTCTTGTAATTTACATTGCAACTCTTATAACCTTGCTTCTCCCCCTCTTTTTGATCCATTGGCTAATGAATATTTGAGTAAATTTTGCACTTTTGTCATTATCAATTTATTGTTATTGTAGACATTTCATTTTCATGCATAATAAACAAAATACCTAGAAAGTTGTTATAGTTTTATACGGAATAGAGCATCATCATAATATAGGAGAATTAAGAGTTCTATTCTCAAAAAATTTTCGTTGATTTTATTAGTGATTTTTTTTAAAAAAAATGACACATCTTCAAATTAAGTGGATTTTAGCAATAGGATTTTTTTACTCATGAATTTAAGTAAATTATGATCTTTTCAATAAATTCGAGTGAGATATTTATTCTAACGATTTTCATTTATACAACTATCATCTATGTATTCAAAGAAGATGGATATGTGTTGGGGTATGCCCTTAAGGCTAATGTTTGAGGCCTTGGGATTGTATCAGTATTATGTATAAACTTTTATGTTTATAAAGGCATGGTTGTTATTCAGGTTGTTACATTGTCTGCTGCAATAAGTGTACTTCTGAATAATGTCTCAGTACTGTTCAGCTAGGCTGACATGCAGTAAAGTCCTTAGTCGATATATCTTGGTGAACATGAGACAGCCTTGATATGGTTAAGACTAATATGTGTTCTAATCTTATAGGATGCTTCGAGCATGGAATAAGATGTAGACTCATGGGTACATTGGATGTACTGGACAGACCCTACTAGGTTATTCAATTGCTTGTCACAATGTGAATAATCCTTGAATGCGACAAGTGGCACATTTCCTCTGACTTGAGATCACTTGTGTTTTCTAAATGATGATTGTCATTGTTTTGAGGTAGTTCAATATCATTTGAAACATAATGATTATAGACTATCTTGGATAGTGAGCTTGAGTCAGGTTAGGGCACTAGTGATAGACATAGGATTGCCGTCTCCTTGTTTAAGGAGTGTGATGTTCTAAAGGGGCCCCCTGGATGAGATGATTGAGAAAAGAGTATGGCCATACCCAGGTGACTATGTTCATCTGTTCTAATCATGCTCATCATATTGGAGATACAAGCTTGACACGCTTGTCCAATAAGAACATCCAGTGGCAAAGGAAAGATGCATGCCTTGTGAATTGGATTCACACTTGTGCTGTGGTTTGGGTGTAGTCTTGGAAGACTCTTTCCTTTATATCGGGAGATAGTGATGTGTTGCTAGATACCCCTTACTGATCGTGATAACGTGAGTTATCGTTACCGACATTTAAAGGAAACCCTCAGGGTCGCACAATTTGATGATATGGCTTACTTAAGTCAGATCGTGTGGACTGAATTATTCAGGTTCAGTTTAAAGGGATTTAATCTCTGATTGTAAGTGAGATCTGGTCTGATCATGTTTGATTGATTAGGGCTTGAGATCGGTAAGCTTCGATTGAGAGAATGGATGCTGGATCGGTGAGATCAGGAGCATCAAGAGATCGACGGTCAGATCAAGAGCCTTAGGGTTTATTGTGGTCTGGACTGATTGCTTGGTTTGTTTGGTTATTGAACCAAATCGATTTGAACCAGCTCATTGGTTGAGCGTATGGTTCAATCTAAGAGGAGTTGCGATTGGGTAAACCCATGATCGCATTTGGAGGTGAGGCTTTCTATTTTTAGAAAGCATGATCACTTACGTGACCACGCCTCATGAAACTTGCCTCTTCACGCCTTTGTCGCCAACTTGAGTATTCGGCGCTTGCATTCTCGTGTGGAGAAGTGTAGACGACAAGAGGAAATATTCGGCCAAGCAAGGTGATCTCTCCCCTTTCCATTCGGCAAGACAATCTTGGAGCCTTGCTAGCACAAGGAGCACCAAGGAAGAGTAGGTGACATCAATTGTGTGCGTCACCTTAGGAGAAGGAGCATTTGCGCCTTTCCTTCCAAGACACCATCTAAGCGATGGCAATGGTAAGAATCGCTTCTCATTGAAAGTTGAATATATTACATGCTATGCGATCCTTTTAGAAACCCTAGATTCCGCTAGAGTTTTTGTTGCGCCTCCTATTAGGGTTTCGCCCCCCCTTGTGGGGACCCCCTTTCAATTGGTATCAGAGCCTGATTATTGCATGATAATATGTTTGCTTTCTTTGTGATCCTATGTATAGATCTATAAGTTACATGCGATAGTTGTGGTTGGCGAATTTTACATGCTTGATAGAGATGTTTTTTCTCCTTGGCGCATGTTTCTTGTTGGCGCATATTGTATGTTTTGTCAAAAACTTATATTACATGCGCGACTCATTATAGATCTAAGGCCCTGCTTTAAACCCTTAGACGGGTTATTAGGGTTGAAGTCATCCCCTAGGTTAGATCCAGACAGTCTGATCAGACCATCTGACAGCCTTGATGGGTTGACCAGATAGCACCTGTGCGATAGCACCTGGTGGCTATAGGTCGACTGCAGACAGGCGTGTAGCGATGTCTGATTGAGACGACTAGTGAACACACATGAGTTAGGCCCGGGGTCACACCCGCTTGCCAGATCTCATGAGGGTTGTTCGGCCCTGGCGCATGCATGGTTGACCTTTTGGTCGACTCAAGTCAGTTAGGACTTGGTGCATGCAAGGGCAGTGGATCTGACTAGGTTGGATGAGTGGATCCCTAGTAATGGACCGTTGTAAGGTTGTAGGGCAAATAAGGAAATTAAAATTGATGCCTATGGGGTTTTCGAAATTTAATTTTCATGATTGGATCACATGTTGATTGATGCCTATGTATGTTTATTTATTCTTATGTGGGCTGCCCATGTTAAATGTGTGCTGTGCTGGGGCCTGCGTGCCTGGAAATTAAAGTTGTAAATTAATTATTGTGATCTGCGTATCACATTGTATTTAATTTATAAAGTGTAATTGACCTGCGTGTCAATCTTGTCTAGATAGATTAATTTGTAAGTTAATCAGACAAGAGCACAGAGCACACTTGGCAGAGGCGCATGCAGCAGTGGCTTGACCAGGAGGGAGGTCCAGGGTTCGACTCTGGGACTAGGCGCATTTTCCCTGGTGGGCGCACCTCAGCTGCAAATGGCGCTTGGGCCCTGGTTTGGGCCAAATGAGCAGCTAAAAGACCCATGAAGAAAAGCAAGTGAAGACTTAAGTTAATTAAGGTCTTACTTAGGCTATGGGCTTTTACCACATAAGATCCATGCTTTCTTTTATTGTTTAAATAAGTAGAACAGCATGATTTATTTATCTTCTGCTATCACCATAGGAATTGCATGATAGTGAAGAAGATAAAAGACCGTTAAAATCCAACGCTAAAATATCAAGCTCGTATGCCTTCTGACGCGAAACCTCACTGTTCTGATTATTGTTGGAGCCGTGTTGTACCCACTCAGTGGGCACGTCCATCTATCTTCAGACGGTGCGGGATTACACCTGCGTGTTACAGAGAAGGGATTTATCGCTTCTCGTTGCTCAGCATAGCACGTGGTGGTCCAGGGAGTAGGTCGGGTCAGCTTGGCCATGCAGGCTACATATGTGGCGCATATGGTAGCACATGGAGGCAGCCATCTGTGGGGTCAGAGACTGTGTTGTACCAACTCAGTTGGCACAGTCGGCTGGATTGCCCAGATGAAGGGGAATCGCACGGGTTGGCGATTGGCTGGGACAGCCTACCAGAGATTAGTGCTTATACTCTCTGTGCATATTATCTCGCCTGAGCGGGACGCGGAGACCAAGTATGAAATCTGGATCCCATCTCACTAAAAGAGTTCTACTCTTTCGGGCTGTTTTGCTGGATTTTTCAGCCGGATAAAATAGTGAGAAAAAGAATCCTTCTTAAGTCCTGATTGATTCTTGACATTGATACTGACCTTGCTGTTCTTGCATTGTTGTAGATACCTACAGCAACGAACACCATGAACTTCAATGTGCGATCCCTACTGGAAAGGGAGAAGTTTGCTGGGCCGAACTTCTCAGACTGGTTCGGACACCTTAAGATTGTTCTTAAGGCAGAGAGGAAACTGTATGTCCTCGAGACGGCAATACCGCCTCAGCCCACTTCGAACGCCGCAAGGGCGGTTCGGGAAGCCTATGAAAAGCAATGATAGCATTGATGTCGCTTGCCTGATGCTAGCGTCTATGACGCCACCGCTGCAGCGTCAGCATGAGGATATGTCGGCTATAGAGATTATAGCGAACCTCAAGATGCTGTATGCTGCACAGGCGAGGACTGAACGCTATAATTTGACCAAGCTTTTCTTTCAGAGCAAACTGGCTGAAGGGAGCCCAGTGGGAGCTCACGTGCTCAAGATGATTGGGCACAAGGAGGCTCTAGAGAAACTGGGGCATACCATCAATCAGGAGCTTGCTGTAGACATTATTCTGCAGTCTCTCCCGCCCTCTTTCGATGCGTTCATTATTAACTTTAATATGAACAAAATCGACTGTACTCCGGCAGAGCTGCTGAATATGCTCTTAACTACTGAGGAGACTCTGAAGGGAAAGCCTTCGACCTCTGTCCTAATGGTTCCTTCTAGGAACAAGAAGAAGGGGAAGAAGGGCAAGGCCCCTGTCAAGAGTTACAGCAAGGCTCTGAAGCAAAAGGTTAAGCGGTCAAAGGAATACAGATGTTTCCACTGTGGCCAGCTGGGTCACTGGAAAAAGGACTGTAAAGCGCTCCAAGGAGATAAGAAGGGAAGCTTTGCTTCTGGCTCAGGTATTTATGTGACGGAAGTCATGATATCCTCTTCTTCTATTTCATGGGTGTTGGACACTGCATGTGGAGTTCACATTTGTTCAAATGTACAGGAACTCAAGAGAAGAAGGCAGGTGGGACAGCATGAGGTGGACCTATGAGTTGGAAACGGGGCACGGGTTGCTGCTGTTGCTGTAGGAGACTATTTCATCTCTTTGCCATCTGGGCTTGTATTAGAACTAAACAGTTGTTACTTTGTTCCCAGCATTACTAAAAATATTATCTCCATTCCTGCTCTTGTCAGGAAGGGATTTTCCTTTGAATGCAATATTTCAAAGTGTGTTTTATCTTTTGATAATATTGTTTATGCAACTGGTTCAATTAACAATGGGTTATTCATGTTGGACATGGAATGTTCTATACAAAATGTTGATATTAAGAAAGCCAAGTATGCTGATGACAGCACCTTGCTATGGCATAGTCGTTTAGGCCATATTAACAAGAAGCGCATTAAGCGGTTGCATGATCATGGACTGCTGGGATCATTCTCCTATGAGGAGATTGATACATGCAAGGCTTGTTTAATGGGTAAAATGACGAAGCCACCTTTTCCTAACAAAGGTCAAAGGGCTTCAGGTTTACTTGACCTTATACACAGTGATGTGTGTGGGCCATTTAGTAAACATGCCAGAGGTGGCTATCAGTACTTCATTACCTTTACTGATGATTTCAGTAGATATGGGTATGTCTATCTGATGAGACATAAAAGTGAATCTTTTGACAAGTTCAAAGAGTTCAAGAATGAAGTACAGAATCAGCTAGGCCGAAATATCAAGGCACTTCGTTCTGATCGAGGTGGAGAATACTTGAGTCATGCGTTTACTGACTATCTGAAGGAGTGTGGGATTATCTCACAGCTCACTCCACCAGGAACACCGCAATGGAATGGTGTGTCCGAGAGGAGAAATAGAACGTTACTTGATATGGTTCGTTCTATGATGAGTCAGGCTACTCTTCCATATTTCTTTTGGGGATTTGCACTGGAGACAGCTGCAAAGGTACTAAACCGAGTGCCATCCAAGGCAGTTTCTAAGACTCCATATGAGTTATGGTATGGGAAACAGCCGAGCTTGACATTTATCAGGATCTGGGGCTGCGAAGCTTATGTCAAAAAGCTCGCCTCTGGGAAACTGGAGAGCAGATCTGAGAAATATATCTTTGTCGGTTACCCTAAGGAAACTAAGGGTTATTATTTCTTCGTGTTGGGGTATGCCCTTAAGCCTAATGTTTGAGGCCTTGGGATTGTAACAGTATCGTGTAATAAACGTTTATGTTTATAAAGGCATGGTTATTATTCAGTTAGCTACATTGTCTGCTGCAATATATGTTCTTCTGAATAATGTCTCAATGCTGTTCAGCTGGGCTGACATGCAGTTAAGTCCTTAGTCGATGTATCTTGGTGAACATGAGACAGCCTTGATATGGTTAAGACTAATATGTGTTCTAGTCTTATAGGATGCTTCGAGCATGGAATAAGATGTAGACTCATGGGTACATTGGATGTACTGGACAGACCCTACTAGGATATTCAATTGTTTGTCACAATGTGAATAATCCTTGAATATGACAAGTGGCACATTTCCTCTGACTTGAGATCACTTGTGTTTTCTAAATGATGATTGTCATTGTTTTGAGGTAGTTCAATATCATTTGAAACATAATGATTATAGACTATCTTGGATAATGAGCTTGAGTCAGGTTAGGGCACTAGTGATAGACATAGGATTGCCGTCTCCTTGTTTAAGGAGTGTGATGTTCTAAAGGGGCCCCCTGGATGAGATGATTGAGAAAAGAGTATGGCCATACCCAGGTGACTGTGTTCATCTGATCTAATCATGCTCATCATATTGGAGCTACAAGCTTGACACGCTTGTCCAATAAGAACATCCAGTGGCAAAGGAAACATGTATGCCTAGTGATGTGGATTCACACTTGTGCTATGGTTTGGGTGTAGTCTTGGAAGACTATTTCCTTTATATCGGGAGACAGTGATGTGTTGCTAGATACCCCTCACTGATCGTGATAAACGTGAGTTATCGTTACCGACATTTAAAGGAAACCCTCAGGGTCGCACAATTTGATGATATGGCTTACTTAAGTCAGATCGTGTGGACTGAATTATTCGGGTTCAGTTTAAAGGGATTTAATCTCTGATTGTGAGTGAGATCTGGTCTGATCATGTTTGATTGATTAGGGCTTGAGATCGGTAAGCTTCGATCGAGAGAATGGATGCTAGATTGGTCAGATCAGAAGCATCAAGAGATCGACGGTCAGATTAAGAGCCTTAAGGTTTTATTATGGTCTGGACTGATTGCTTGGTTTATTTGGTTATTGAACCAAATGGATTTGAACCAGCTCATTGGTTGAGCGCATGGTTCAAGTGATAAGAGGCATTGGCGATTGGGGTGATACATGGTCGCAAGTGAAGAAATGGGATGCTATTTTTAGATAGCACATCTCTTAACGTGACCACATCTCACGTTCACGCCAAGAGAATACTATTCTCGTCTCTTGCTCTCTTGACGCCGTTTTGAGCATTCGTCTCTTGCACTCTCGTGGGTGAAGGAGTGGACGACAAGAGGAAACATTCGACCAAGCAAGGATCTCTCTTTTCCTTTCCATTCGGCAAGACAACCTTGGAACCTTGCTAGCACAAGGAGCACCAAGGAAGAAGCGCATTGATCATCTTGTGTGCGAGACTTAGGAGAAGGTTCGCTTGCGCCTTTGCCTCCAAGACACCATCCAAGTGATGGCAATGGTGAGTATCGCTTCTCATTGAAAGTTGATCATATTATATGCTATGCGATCTATTAGAAACCCTAGATTCCGCTAGAAGTTTTTGTTGCGCCTCCTATTAGGGTTTCGCCCCCCTTGTCTAGGGGACCTTCACTTCTATCCCAAAGAGAACAAGGTGTTTGTTGCTCGGACGGCCATATTTCTTGAGAAGGAGTTTCTTCTGCAAGAGGCCAGTGGGAGAGAAATAAAACTGGATGAGAATCCAGAGGAAGGACAAAGTAGTCAAGCGCAGTTGGATGAGCCTGAGCCGGTAGAACAGGTTATTGAACAACCTGAGGCTCAGATATCACGGGAACCGTGAAGATCGGGAAGGATCCGTCGACAGCCTGAGCGCTATGACGGAGTCTACATCATTGATAATGATGAACCCCTCACTTATGCGGATGCGGTCAGTGGACCGGAGTCAGCGAGATGGCTTGAAGCTATGCGCGCCGAGATGGACTCCATGTCAGATAACCAAGTCTGGGATTTGGTTGATCCGCCTCCGGGAGTTATCCCTATAGGCTGTAAATGGATCTTCAAGAAGAAGATTGACATGGATGGTAACGTGGTTACCTATAAAGGCAGGCTAGTTGCGAAAGGTTTCAAACAAATCTACGGGATAGATTATGATGAAACTTTCTCACCTGTAGCCATGTTTAAGTCTATTCGGATTCTTTTCGCGATAGCAGCATATTATGATTATGAGATCTGGCAAATGGATGTGAAAACAGCTTTCCTGAATGGAAATCTGGATGAGGATGTGTATATGACACAACCAGAAGGTTTCACTAATCCATCAGATCGTCATAAAATATGCAAGTTAAAGAAGTCCATTTATGGACTTAAACAAGCATCTAGGAGCTGGAATATTCGTTTTGATGAATCAGTCACTGAATTTGGTTTCATCAAGAACGAGGATGACCCGTGTGTATATAAGAGGTTTAGTGGGAGCGTGATTACTTTCCTAGTCCTCTACGTCGATGATATCTTGATCATTGGAAATGACATTCCTGAAATGCATGCGGTTAAGGCATGGTTAAGAAAGTGTTTCCAGATGAAAGATCTAGGAGAAGCAGCCTATGTATTAGGTGTGAAGATCTACAGGGATAGATCTAAGAGGCTTCTCGGGCTGTGCCAGAGTACTTACATCGATAAAGTCCTGGAGCGATTTCATTTAGAGAATTCTAAACGAGGATATCTTCCAGTCAGACATGGTCTAAATCTTTCGAAGAGTCAGTGTCCACAAACACAGACTGAGAAAGATGAAATGGACAATACGCCTTATGCTTCGGCTATTGGATCCATTATGTATGCGATGTTGTGTACTCGCCCAGACGTCGCTTACGGGTTAAGCGTGACCAGTCGGTTCCAAAGTAATCCAGGTCAGGCACACTGGATTGCAGTCAAGAACATTTTAAAATATCTTCGGAGGACCAAAGATATGTTCTTGATATATGGTGGTCAGGAAGAACTTAGTATTGAAGGATATACTGACGCTTCGTTCCAGTCTGACCAGGATGATTTCCGATCGCAATCAGGCTATGTATTTAGCTTGAATGGAGGAGCAGTGGTGTGGAAGAGTTTCAAACAGTCAATCGTTGCTGATTCCACAACAGAAGCCGAGTATGTTGCAGCCTCGGAAGCATCCAAGGAGGCAGTGTGGATTCGTAAGTTCGTTTAGGAACTTGGTGTTGTTCCTTCGAGTGCAGATCCTTTGGTGATCTTCTGTGATAACACTGGAGCAATAGCACAGGCAAAGGAACCACGGTCGCACCAGAAGTCCAAGCACATACAGAGACGGTTTCATTTGATCAGGGAGATCATTGATCGTGGCGAGATCAAAGTCTGCAAGGTACATACAGATGACAATCTAGCAGACCCGCTTACTAAGCCTCTGGCGCAGCAGAAGCATGTGAAGCACTGTAATAATATGGGTTTGAGATTTCTCAACCATTAGATTAAGTGCAAGTGGGAGATTGTTGGGGTATGCCCTTAAGGCTAATGTTTGAGGCCTTGGGATTGTATCAGTATTATGTATAAACTTTTATGTTTATAAAGGCATGGTTGTTATTCAGGTTGTTACATTGTCTGCTGCAATAAGTGTACTTCTGAATAATGTCTCAGTACTGTTCAGCTAGGCTGACATGCAGTAAAGTCCTTAGTCGATATATCTTGGTGAACATGAGACAGCCTTGATATGGTTAAGACTAATATGTGTTCTAATCTTATAGGATGCTTCGAGCATGGAATAAGATGTAGACTCATGGGTACATTGGATGTACTAGACAGACGCTACTAGGTTATTCAATTGCTTGTCACAATGTGAATAATCCTTGAATGCGACAAGTGGCACATTTCCTCTGACTTGAGATCACTTGTGTTTTCTAAATGATGATTGTCATTGTTTTGAGGTAGTTCAATATCATTTGAAACATAATGATTATAGACTATCTTGGATGGTGAGCTTGAGTCAGGTTAGGGCACTAGTGATAGACATAGGATTGCCGTCTCCTTGTTTAAGGAGTGTGATGTTCTAAAGGGGCCCCCTGGATGAGATGATTGAGAAAAGAGTATGGCCATACCCAGGTGACTATGTTCATCTGTTCTAATCATGCTCATCATATTGGAGATACAAGCTTGACACGCTTGTCCAATAAGAACATCCAGTGGCAAAGGAAAGATGCATGCCTTGTGAATTGGATTCACACTTGTGCTGTGGTTTGGGTGTAGTCTTGGAAGACTCTTTCCTTTATATCGGGAGACAGTGATCTGTTGCTAGATACCCCTCACTGATCGTGATAACGTGAGTTATCGTTACCGACATTTAAAGGAAACCCTCAGGGTCGCACAATTTGATGATATGGCTTACTTAAGTCAGATCGTGTGGACTGAATTATTCAGGTTCAGTTTAAAGGGATTTAATCTCTGATTGTAAGTGAGATCTGGTCTGATCATGTTTGATTGATTAGGGCTTGAGATCGGTAAGCTTCGATTGAGAGAATGGATGCTGGATCGGTGAGATCAGGAGCATCAAGAGATCGACGGTCAGATCAAGAGCCTTAGGGTTTATTGTGGTCTGGACTGATTGCTTGGTTTGTTTGGTTATTGAACCAAATCGATTTGAACCAGCTCATTGGTTGAGCGTATGGTTCAATCTAAGAGGAGTTTGCGATTGGGTAAACCCATGATCGCATTTGGAGGTGAGGCTTTCTATTTTTAGAAAGCATGATCACTTACGTGACCACGCCTCATGAAACTTGCCTCTTCACGCCTTTGTCGCCAACTTGAGTATTCGGCGCTTGCATTCTCGTGTGGAGAAGTGTAGACGACAAGAGGAAATATTCGGCCAAGCAAGGTGATCTCTCCCCTTTCCATTCGGCAAGACAATCTTGGAGCCTTGCTAGCACAAGGAGCACCAAGGAAGAGTAGGCGACATCAATTGTGTGCGTCACCTTAGGAGAAGGAGCATTTGCGCCTTTCCTTCCAAGACACCATCTAAGCGATGGCAATGGTAAGAATCGCTTCTCATTGAAAGTTGAATATATTACATGCTATGCGATCCTTTTAGAAACCCTAGATTCCGCTAGAGTTTTTGTTGCGCCTCCTATTAGGGTTTCGCCCCCCCTTGTGGGGACCCCCTTTCAATATGGATATATATAATTTTGAAAGCGAAGCCATTTGCGCATGATAGACTTTTAATAATAAGGGAAACATGGTTTTTTTTTAATTCATTATATTAAATTAATAATAAAAATCTATTTTTCTCTCAAATTTTCATGTTCCTCTAACAAATTATATTATTCCAAGTTAATATTCACAAACATAATAAATGGAAATTGCTTTCTAACTAAAAAAATGGTTCATGGAATCATGAGAGTACTAATTATTTTGAAATTAAATGTTGAAAAACGATAAAGTCGTTTTGCTTTTTATTCATTTGATATGTAAATTACATGTCGCTCTAACTTACTAAGAACATTTATTTAAAAATAGTAAAAAAGTTGTGAAAATTTTGATATGTTTTATTATACGATAACTTAGATGTGTTAGGTATGTATATCATGCATCACTAAAGGTGCAATGATTAATATTAAATTCACTATAAATCAATATTCACAAAAGGAGAAATTGTATCCTCTTGAGTTTTGATCAATTTTGAAGACAATTAGTCAACCATCATTATGATTTCCCTAGAGGTATTAAATATTATATTTTCAAAAATTGTACAATTGAATTTGCATAGCTGTCAAAGTACACTTTAATTAAATACATTGAACACCAAGAGTAATGATATGAAAATCCATTTATTATTTGTTTATAGTTCTTCTAGTAGTAAAAATTTACTCACCTTGTTGATGTAGACTTTTATAATTTCAAATGAAGTACCAAATATTCATAGTATAATTTTTCATACAAAAAGAGAAAAGAAAAGAAGAAAAAGAGTAGTGGTACCGAAGTCATGGCTTGGCACTGCCACTAAAAAAAAGAAGAAAGTGAAAGAAAAGAAGGGCAGTGGTACCAAAGTTATGACTTGGCACTGCAAATTCAAAACAAAAGAAAAGAAGGGCAGTGGTACTGAAGTTGTGACTTGGCACTGCAAATTCAAAAAAAAAGAAAAGAAGGCAGTGGTACCGAAGCTACGGCTTGGCACTGCAAAAAGAGAGAGAACGGTGGTACCGAAGTTATGAGCAAGACCTTTGCTACTACCTTAAGGATTACCTTTTGGGTGCTTTAGTGGATTAATGCTTCATGTGGTAAGGAACTATTATTATCCAGATTATCGTACATTTGTTGTCCATAGATCTGACTTAGATACTCTGCTTTTTCATCTTGACATCTTTTAAGTCTACAGTGATTTGTGCATCCTTTGATTAGATTTTGTCTTAGCATTTATAGATCATTGCGGAGTAATAACTTTTGTCGAACAACTAGCACCCTCATGAAATTTTATTTCTTTTTACTTGAGGAGAAGCAAAGATTTAAGTCGTGGGTATTCTGTTGACACAGATTTATATGACATTTCAAGTATGATTTTATAGTCAGAATCACCTATATTTCTGGGCTTTTTGCCTCATTATTGCCTTAATTACTATACATATATGGAATCTACACCTCTTTTGGTATTTTCACGTTTTTAGGTCAAAACGACCACAAAGAGGGTGGATTCTGGGACTTTCGAGGGGAATTCCTCTTAATTCAGGAAGGTTCTAACTGAAGATTTTCGGAGTCATTGAGGCCTTTGTTGGAAATCACGACCAGGTCGCGATCAGAATCATGCCCGTGACTCATCTCTGCACTTAAGCTGAAACCGATAAATCACGACCGGGTCATGACCAAATTCACGCCCGAGATCGCGGACCCGCCAGTTTCGAAACCGCGACTTTAGCCTTGGTTTCTTCAACCTAACCTAAGGTAATGCAAGGGGGCAACTAGGACCTTTCTCCCCCGTTGACAAATGGGCATGGAGTAGCCTTTTGGAAGCAAATTCTACCACGAAATCATGATTTCGTGGAGATAAGGGTGGCTGATTTCTAGGGCATGGGAAGAAAGCAGCGAAGACTTTCCTTGTTGCAGAATCTAGGAAATTACAACAACACATGGGATTTTGGTAGAGCATGGGGAAAAGGAGGGAAGCTTTAGCCTATTTTAGAAGGGAGAGTTCAGCAAAGAAAAGGGGGGATTCGCACGGGTAGAGAAGAGACTACTACGCTTGGGAGAAGGCCACACCAGGAAGAAGGGGGTTGCGCACCTGCATCTATTGAAGACACTTGTTGCGTGAGCTCCTTAAGGTTAAATCTGTAAGGAAGATCTTGCATCTACATTCAATTTGCTACACCATTTTATATAATCTTCTTAGCAAAGTGTCTTATGATCTTGCCTTCCTCTTGCAATCGCTGCATAAGCCTACATATATATGAGATGTTTAGTATTGTAGTTCACGCTTTTACCATGAATATTGTAGGCTAAGTTCTAAATCAGGATCTGGGATAGCCCTTGATGAATTACTAGTTGTAATGGTTTAGCTCTATTAGTCTAAAGTCCTCGCTCGACCCTATGAGCGCGCCTTGCCTGCATCACTCGGAAGAGTATGCTTGAACCTTTAATCACCGCAAGTAAGTTTTGTTAATAAGCATCTCTAGGAGGAAAACCTCGCTTGTAGATCTGTACTTACTACAGGGATTATAGGGAGCTCAGATGTTTTAGGGAGAAGCTTGTCTGACCGAGCGTCAAACCCATTTGGTTGTGAGTTTATCCTTTCTGTTGGCATGCTATGCCTACCTGCTCAAAAGGGAGCATTTGAGCCTTTAATCACATCAAGTGAGGTTTGTTAATCAGCATCTCTAGGAGGAAAATCTCGCTTGCAGATCTGTACTCACTAACGGGGATTATAAGGAACTTGGATGCTGCAGAGAGACACTCGTCCAACCGCACATCAGAACCCTACAGATTGGACTGATAATCTAGTTTGTGGGAGTGGACAAGATTATTGGAGGGAGCCGCCTGTATGATAGGTGACTAAATCCCTTGGACTAGGTAGGACATTGGAAATAGAGTTTAACTATTCAACTGTAAGAAGTCAAAGCGGTGAACTCATATCCTGATGCATCTCCTCATTAACATTCTCTCGTGCAAATTCCTCTATTTATGTTTAATCATTCCAACATTTAAACTTCACCAATTTCGACATCGTCTAGCTAGCAAATTCGAGATCTGTTGGTACTTGCCCATTAGTCACTATGGGATCGATATTTTATTACTTCGATAGACCCATGCACTTGCGGGGAAACGCCCATCTATACCAGTGGGCACTATCAGTACACAATCGTAGATGTAAACAAAACATAATAATGACAATGCCAGAATGATATATATAAAATATCAATGTCAAATAGTATATAGAATAGACCAACATCTGGTCCTAAGGGCATATACACCAACATCCTTCACTTGTCTATTTTACTTTCATCCCAAGGTAATAGGACATAAGTCCAAGATTTGTCATCTCAAATTCTCAATTCATTTATCTTTTTAAATTTTTTCGTCATTTCTAGGTTGTTACCTACAAAGATAAGATCTTCAACATAAAAAAAAAAAGAATCAACATTCCATCATTATTCTATTTTAGGTACAAGGCATGTTTGTTGAGACATTTCGCAAAACCATTTTCCAAAAAATATTTAGAAATTTTGCAATTCTATGATCTTGGAGCTTGCTTTAGCCCATGGGCCCATGGAGTGCTTTTCTTAGTCTTAGTACCTTGCCTTTCTTCCTTTCATCATATAGCCCTAAGGTCGCTCCACATATATCTCCTCTATAAGATATCTATTCAAGAATGCTAACTTAACATCAATCTAAAAAATATTCTATTTGTTTTGAGTAGCTAAAGAGATAATTAGTATTATAATTTCTAAGTGAGCAACAAGAGTAAAAACTTCATTATAGTCAATAACTTGCTTTTGTTTGTAGCTTTTTGCTAGCCTAGCTTTTTGTCTCTCTACTTCTCCTTTTGAGTTCTTGATTTTGAACACCCATTTGACTTCAATGGCTTTATATTCTTTAGGTAAATTTATTAGCTTCCAAGTGTTCTTTTTGTTATATTCCTTTTATCTATTCATTCATGGTTTTTCTCCATTTTGCCTCGTTAATAGCCTCATCAAAGACAATAGGTTCAATAACTACAAAGAGATAAATAAATGAGACACAATCAATTCTTTCAATTTCTCAGTATAAGTCTTCAAGTCTCTTTGTGCATATTTATCTTCCACTAGAACTTCCTTTTAAAGTGGATTCATTTTTGCATAGTTGATAATTGAGGTGTAATAGGTTTCGGTCTTTCTTCATCTTCATCTTGTTATAAGGAGGAAATGAGATCATAGTCACTTTGATCTTCTTGTATATTCTAGTCCCATATAGCTTCCTCATCGAGGTCTATATCTCTACTAACAAATGCTTTCCCATTAGTTGAATCATAGAGCTTACACCCTTTAGTTCTTGAATCATAGCCAATAAATACACATTTTCTACTCTTATCATCAATCTCAGTACAATATTTATTATGAATGTGAGCATAAGCTATACTATAAAATACCCTTAGATGTGCTACTAATGATTTCTCTCCTCTCCAAGCTTCAATGGGAGTCTTTTCATTCAAAGCTTTCATTTCACACCTATTCTAGAGGTAGATAGCCCAAAATTCTTTTAGCATCTCTTTTGTTTTCATCATGCTCCTAGCTATTTTTAAGACTTTCTAGTTCTTTCTTTCCACAAATTCATTTTGTTGAAGGGATCCTGGTGCAATTAGGAATCGTCGTATCCTATGTGTGTCATACAACTCTTGAAAGTTCTTATAAGTAAACTATCATTCTCTATTAGATCTTATAGCTTGAATCTTGTATCCATTATCTTTTCCACAAAAGCTTTAATTTTTTGAAAACATGTGAACACTTCTGATTTTTTTTTGAAAAAATATTATCATATTTTTTTTACTAAAATCATCAATGAACAAGAGAAAGTACTTGTTCTTATCAAAGGAGCTTGGGGGTAATTAGCTCAAATACATTTGTGTGTACCAACTAGAGGGGTCTGGATGCTCTTGACTTAGATTTATTTGGAAAGCTCTTCCTAGGCTACTTTCCAAGTAGACACCCTTCACATAAATTACTTTGCTCATCTATGTCAAGTAGCCCTCTCACCATTCTATCTTTTGCCATTTTCCTAAGTCTAGTAAAGTTGATATGGCCTAACCTTAGATGTCATAGCCATGATGATTCCTTATAACATACCCTTAGACTTGTGTTGCTCCTGTTTGTATAGGCAACACAAACAGACTATACTTTGCCATTGTGATGCATCTGCAAGTGCACGGATTTATCGAAGTAATAAAATAAAGATCGTTCCCAACGAGGATCTGGCAGTCAAGTACTGATTATACGACTTGTTTAAATCTAGGCTAATCAATTCTTGGTCTTTGTGTGAACTCTTAAGTACGAAAGACAAAGAGGTAACGTTCTTGGGTTAAAATATGGTTTTAAAAGATCGGGACTTGGGGTTTCACTACACTGACAATTATGAACTCGATGATAATTCTTTGAACAAAAAACTATAGTCATGAAAGGGGTTTTTCCTAAAGTACAGATTACCTCCTCCCGAAGCGTAATCCGGTATCTAACTACGCTAACTCCCTACTCTCGTGATAGTTAACGTAACCAGGCCCATTAAGTTTTATGAAAAACCTTGTAAATCCTTCAAACGAATCCAAATTACTCTCGTGTTTGGATCCGTAGGTTTGAATAAAATAGCTCTGACATTGCGATTTACCTCCCAGTTCTTCTCGCAATGTCTAAAACGCAACTATACTTTGCTAGAGTAAATTATGAAATAAACTCAATTATATTTAAATCAATGCTATAATAATCATAATCAAAGAGTAGAAATACAATTTTAATTCATGAATTTTCAGTGGGCTATATCCCAAATCCCAAAAGTAAGTTTAAGCAGACCTATTCATCGTGTACAACATGAATATAGATGAATATTGCATTGAATCTTATTAAAAGTACAAGATTTCACTAAGAAAATAAATAGAAAAGCTTTCCCTCTATCTGGAGATGAAGATGAAGTGATCAATTCCCTCTTTTGCGTGAATTCTCGCCGGAAATTTACCTTGGAATCGAGTTTCACCCTAGCCGTCGCCTCTGGTTGTGTTCGCCTGGAAAAGTCCCCTTAGCCCTCCAAAAATCCCTTTTTTATATAGTTTAATCAGTTTAGAACCTATCAAGGAAGAATTCTAGAGATTTTGGTTCAATTCTGGTTCGATTTGGGGTTGAATCAAGTGAAAAAGTCAATGGGGCAAAAAAAACTCACAACCCGTAAATAGTTTACGGCTGCGGCCGTAAATGTTTCTGTGAATAAAGTCCTGTGTACACAGAAAGATTCACGGCCTCACCCATGAAAGTTTATGTGAACTTTTTTACTTAGTCACGATTTCACCCTTCGAACGCAAAACTCACAGCCAAGGTTGTGAAAGTCGCGTTTGATGCTATTTTCGCTCCAAATTTGACATGCGATCTCGTAATCTCCTCGGGAACTGTGCTATGACTTTAAAACTCGTGAAATCCTTCAATTTAAAGCCAATTTACCTGTATTTTCAATAAAACCAAGAAAAGTAAAGATTTCATATCAAGTGAAGCAAAAGTAATAAAAATTGGTATAAAATCATGAAATTAAGCCTAAATATCATATAAAACACAGGCAAAATATGATGGAAATGCAACGTATCAAAATACCCTAGACTTAAAGCTTTGCTTGTCCTCAAGCAATATTTTGATATGTATGGAGAATGTAAAGATAAGGAACATTCTTATATGTTCTCTCCTTAATAGCGACCTTAGTTTACAATCCAAGCAGTCGATCTTTTAGAACTTAAGTAATTCCAAGAAAAATCATAATAGAGGTAAATTCTCAAGAGCTTACAATCCAAGAAAGATAAAATTCACAGTTCATGTCATAATATTCATTCTTCACGTACTAAGTATCAAATACTCTCAACTTAATAAATCCACATTACTCAATAGGCAAAAATTTATTTCAAGGAACTTGGTGATGTTAAAGATAGAAATTTTTAGAGCAATTTGGTCTTTAAACGGTTATATGCCCTTTCCTGTTAGCATCATAACATTGTTTAAAGTATACCACAAAGTAGTATAATTTAGCTCATAGTTGATAGGCCCCACAAGTGTATGGTTTCTATCGCAGTAGTAAAATATCGTCCCAAGGGAGCAAGGTGATAGTACCAACTTTTAGTGTCATTGATAGCTAGACAATCCAAAATAATAATTGAAAAATCTAACTAAGCTAGAAATATCGACTCAGGGAATCAATGACTATATGGAATTTTCAGTTTTAAGAAAGCTTCGGGACTTTAGGTTTCACCACGTCGAATGCTTAAACATAAAGCAATTAATGAGTCGAATTTAGAAACAGATTACCTTCTCTCAAAGCATAATCCAACAGTAAATTATTCAAGGTGATTAGTCCTATTGTACAGCTTACCTTCTCTCGAAGCGTAAACCGGTGCCTACTTAAGCGTAAACCACCTATTCCTTTTCCCCAAAGTTTGATTGAAGTAAAACCTGATGAGCGATTTGGGTTATGCTACAACAAAGAAATCTTGAACAAAGTGGTTGAGATAATTCATGTGACCCAGATCAACAAAGACCCATTGGCAATTGACATGATTGATGATGATGACGACGATGATGAGGTGACTAAAATTGATATTCAAGTAAATTCCCAACTGTAAGACTTAAATCCAACTATCGATGCAGGAAAGGGAGGAGTTAAGACACTTGACATCATTAACCTTGAGATAAGTGAAATTCTGAAATGTGAATTTGAATCTATCCTAAGATTGAGGATGTTTAACATGATCAACTTGCTTTTGAAACACATGATATTTATTTTGGTGGGAATTCTTTCAGGACGGCAAAAAAGCAAGAGACTATATGCACTTTATTATGCTAGTGACCCGCCAGCAACACCATGATATTCAAGCATTGGTCAAGCTAAATACCATAAATTAGCGCTTCTTGGGAAGCAACCCAAGTATCTTACTCTAGTTGATTTTATTTCCAGTGTTTTTCCTTATTTGCTTTCATGGTTTGTGTAGTTTAGTTATATTAACATGTTTTGATGAGTCTTCCTTATTGATTAATCTAAAATGCTTGATGATCTGATTATTTTGTTATATTTCAGGATGACACGAGGAGGTATTGATCAATTTTAAACCCCTACTTTCATCTAATCCAGATTTGGTTTTCCTCCTAATTGCAGTTTCTGTTTTTACTCAGCTTCAAGGCTTTATTATCTGATAATGGTGGTAATCTTATAGATCAAGCATATACACTCATCTGGTGCTGACCACCAAATACTGAATGCCTTAACAAACATTGGTGCTGAAGTTATCATGGAGGTTCCTAATGATCAGTTGCTAAGAATAGGCGAATCGCAATCGCTTAACAGGAAAACACAAGCTGCGGCCGAGCTGATGATTTTCAGTTTGCACTCTTTGGAGAATGTCTAAGCTCATATTTGCTTACTTATTTATTCCCAGCATTGCCATTCAGTTTGTAGTTGTATTTAGGAGTATTATGTTGGCCTTGTTGTGCCCTTTCACTATTTACATTATCTATCTCCTTGGTTTTCATATGTTCCTGCTTATTTTGATATGGTTATTGATGCTTCTGCTTGATTTTGAATGACACAGGTATATCCCAAACTGATCCTAAGGAGATAGGCATTTTCTGTCATTTTTCCAAAAATCACGGGTGGGTCATGATGGAAATCTCGACCATGATTATCACTCAGCCAACATCAGAATTTTGCCGAGAGAATTACGGCAGAAAGGTGACTGAAGCCACGGCCGTAATCAGCAACGCATAATTATACGAGGTGATCATGCCCGGGGTATGCTGAAAATCGTGACCGAGATTTCTCAAAGACAAAACAAAGACTTATCCGCCAAGAAAATTACGGCAGAGCTGTGATTATGGTCAGGGCCGTAAAATCTGCACAAAATCTTACAGGAGAAATCACGGGCGAGTCATGACAAAAATCATGGGAAATTTCCAGAAGACAGAATGTGTATAAAATTGACGAGAGCATCACGGCTGCCCAGTGATTAAAGTCACGACTGTAAAAGATAGCACCAAAATTCTGCGAGAGAATCATGACCGGGTGATGATAAAAATCTTGACTATGACATCTGTGAAGATATTTCGACGAGAGCATCACGGCAGAGTTGTGAAGGTAGTAAATGGCCATAAATGTGGATGCATAATTTTTATAAGGAAATCACGACTAGGTCATGATGGAAATCTTGACCGGGATTTTTACAAAGCTGAATGAAGAAATCTCACCGAAAGAATTACAGCAGGGGCTGTGATTGGTCACGGCCGTAATAGCTATGCCCAAAGGTCCATCCAAAGAGGATAACGACTGGGTCATGACAAAAGTCACGGGCATGATTCCTAAACTGCTATCAGATCCTGACTTGCCGCCCAACCTTTTCACTGAGGGTTCCCATTCCTCAGTGGAACTCGCACAGCCCACCAGCTCTGCCCCAACAAGTCATCACTACTCAATTTTTTGGTGACACCTCCGACCTCATTCGGCGATCACTACACTCCAAGTTTTCCATCTTCATTTTGCCGAACTCTCTGTTCCAATAACCTACCCTTCAGTGCTTCATGGCAGCAACTTCATTTGTATCTTTCAGCTCAACCATGTCGCCTGGAAAGAAGTCGACGAGAAAGCGACCGGCCGGCAGTTCCCGTCCAGCACCTACACCGCCGCAACACCCAGGTTCAGCGGAGATAGAAATACGTGACAAGCTCCAAGCTGCTCATTACTAGGTCCTTTCTGGTTGCCGATTCATCAACACAAGGAGTCCCACATTGGCTCTCCAAACTTCAATGGAGACATTTTTTGGGGCTACATCTCCTTGATGACCGCCTACTCCCCACGAAGTGCCCAAGCATCCACGATCTCCATTCTAGGACAGCACCAACTGGCGTCTACACCTAGATCCCATTGCTCAAGAGGATTCTACTATACCACTCGACATGGATCCTGGCTCTTCCTCTGGTGCCCAACCGAAGACTGCCACCTGTCCTTCTACTGATGATATTCTACAGCTTATTCGCTAGGACTAGCTTATGCGGGGGAAGCAAATTGCACACCTAATTGAGGCCACGCACTCCTTCAAGATGTTTCTTCACACGTACCTCTCAGAATCCCTCCCGTGAAGAGGACGACCAAGACAAGATAGTCCATATCTCGAATTCATCGCCATCCAATGATGACAATGACCCAGATGAATGCAGCAAGAAGAACTACACTTTTGTAAGTCTTTCCCTCTTCTGCCCCTTTATACATACTTTGTGCATCGAGGACAATGCATTCTCTAGCTTTGGGGGAGATTTACATATTTTGGCTATTATCCTGACATATTTCGGTATTGTAGGGTCATCATGCTTAAAACTTTATTTTTAAGAAAAACTTTGCTGTTGTATGATGTTTTAACGACGTCTTGTCAATGCTTTAACTATGACATTTTAAATTTGCTGATGAATCATTTTGAGTTAGTTTGAACCATGTTGAATATGCTACCTCAACCATGCTATTTGAACAAGTGAACTTGTTGCATATCAGTTTTTTTAACTTGATGGTTGAACTATTTCATTCATGGCTAGATTTATCTTCTTGCTACTCGCTTACCATAATCTTGTGTTGAAAACATTCCATGCACCCCCATGACTCTGGAAGAACAAGTTTTACATCACGTTTATTGTTCAAAATCGAAGAAGCTTCATTTTCTTATGACTCCATAATATGCTAAACGATATATTCTAGCCACTTGATTCCTTACACACTGGATACTTAAGGATTGAACTTTGATAAGCTTTGCATCTAGGAAGCATCTGTGCCATTTGTTTGGGTGATTATAGACCAAACCACTTGACACAATTACCACTCTTCGTAACTCATGGTATTGGTTTTGGTTCGAGCTCCTCTAACTTGGCACCGTATAAGAAATTGAGAGAAAAAAAAGAGAGAAAAACAAAAGGCAGTGGTACCGAAGTTACAACTTAATAAGTTACAAAATATTTTATTTTCATTTATATATATAAAGGAAATGAAGGAAAGAAAAAATTCATCCTCATGTAGGATGATCATGCAATTAGATAGATAATTTGTTAAAAATAAAAAATTCATGTTGCAAAAGTTGTGCTCAATTCTTATATTTGTGTTAAATTCATTCATGTGACCGTCCAAATTTAGATCTTTAATTTTGCCAAAAGTGATTAATTTGTAATTTGCTTAATGTTTACCCATTATAGGGTACTTCTAGGCAACTCAATTATGTTTTCAATGCACTTTTTTCAAATAAGAAGTTAAAAAATATATTCTTTATGAGCATGCATCATTCTCATTAAATTGTATTTATTTCACAAAAAGGCATAAACATTTCTGTCATAATTTACAACGTTTCCAAATTATAACTCATTAGTGCACATTTGAAATATGCATTGGCAGTTATTATTTATTTTCATTTAAATAAATAGAAATATATATCATCTGAAAATCAAGCAAGGTGCTCTTTTTGTAATATCGAATACTAAAGTATTTTACATCATGGCCACAAGCCAACTAAAGCCGAGCCTTACTATTGTGCTTGTCATCTCTCTAGTAATTTCAAATTCAACTTCTTATGACCTTAACCCTCCCCCACCATCAAATAATGATCCTTCAAATAATATTATCTGTGAGTAAATTTGACACTTTCCTCATTATCATTATATTTTTATAATAGACTATTCATTTTCACACATGGTAATAAAATATTTAACTTGTAATTTTACTTTTCTTTGCTGTATAACATCATCAAGATGTAGGGCGAATTAAGTTTTCTTTTTTTGAGCAATATACAATGAATTTATTAGTTCAAATGATGAAAAAACACATATCTTCATATTTAGTCTATTTTCACTATATCATTTTTTACACATCATTTTGTACACAATAAAATCTTTATAATAAACTCAACTCAGATAGTTATTCTAATTATTTTCCTTTATGCAGCTGTCATCCGTGTATCTGGACAAAATGGATATGATTATATAATTTTGAAGGTGAAGCCATTTGCACATGGTAGACTTTTTAATGATGTGGGAGAAACATTTTATTAAAGAATTGTGCACATCTTTGTATCAACTGTTTGGAAGACTCATTTTCAAAACGTAATAATAAAAATATAATTTTATCTCATAAATTTTGTTGTTCATCTAAGAAATCTTATTACTCTTAGTAATTTTTTACAACTAAATCTCATATTTGTTTTAAAGACAACTATCTAAAATAATAAGTTCAAAAAATATTTTGCACTTTCATCATTATCAATTTATTGCTATTGTAGACATTTCATTTTCATGCATAATAAACAAAATACCTAGAAAGTTGTTATAGTTTTATACGGAATAGAGCATCGTCATGATATAGGAGAATTAAGAGTTCCATTCTCATAAAATTTTCATTGAATTTATTAGTGTTTTTTTTTTAAAAAAAACACATCTTCAAATTAAGTGGATTTTAGCAATAGGATTTTTTTACTCATGAATTTAAGTAAATTACGATCTTTTCAATAAATTCGAGTGAGATATTTATTCCAATGAATTTCATTTATACAACTATCATCTATGTATTCAAAGAAGATGGATATGGATATATAATTTTGAAAGCAAAGCCATTTGCTCATGATAGACTTTTAATAATAAGGGGAAACATGGTTTTTTTTAATTCATTATATTAAATTAACAATAAAAATTTATTTTTCTCTCATAAATTTTCATGTTCCTCTAACAAATTATATTAATCCAAGTTAATATTCACAAACATAATAAATGGAAATTGCTTTCTAACTAAAAAAATGGTTCATGGAATCATGAGAGTACTAATTATTTTGAAATTAAATGTTGAAAAACGATAAAGTCGTTCTGCTTTTTATTCATTTGATATGTAAATTACATGTCGCTCTAACTTACTAAGAATATTTATTTAAAAATAGTAAAAAAGTTGTGAAAATTTTGATATGTTTTATTATACGATAACTTAGATGTGTTAGGTATGTATATCATGCATCACTAAAGGTGCAATGATTAATATTAAATTCACTATAAATCAATATTCACAAAAGGAGAAATTGTATCCTCTTGAGTTTTGATCAATTTTGAAGACAATTAGTCAACCATCATTATGATTTTCCTAGAGGTATTAAATATTATATTTTCAAAAATTGTACAATTGAATTTGCATAGCTGTCAAAGTACACTTTAATTAAATACATTGAGCACCAAGAGTAATGATATGAAAATCCATTTATTATTTGGTTATAGTTCTTCTTGTAGTAAAAATTTACTCACCTTGTTGATGTAGACTTTTATAATTTCAAATGAAGTACCAAATATTCATAGTATAATTTTTCATAATGTCAATATATAAGACAAGTACATGTTATAGTTAAATATTAATTAAAGTCAAGTATATAAGAATAAATTTTATTTTCTATATACAGATTTAAAATTATTAATTACTATAATTTCACGATAGAACCAGTAAAGTTCTAGAATGAATTCAAGCTTTTTCATGAATATGAATGGAAACAAAATCGTGTTATTAATTTATATTAATTGATAACAAACATACTTCATGTATATAGTTGCATGATAATAATTATTTTATTAAATTGGTCAATATAAATAAATTTGATGCTCCCTTCCAAATGGATTTTTTCTTCTGAAATAGTAAAAATATAGAGAATCTTTTAGTTAAAAAAATTTGCTATAGTGAAAAAGTAATGTATTAAAGGAAAAAGATTTATACTTATCGAGGAGGATCATGAAATCAAGCAAAAATTTGTTAAAAAGAAAACAAATATACATGTTGAGAAAGGTGTGCTCAATTCTTATCTTTAAATCACAATTGCTTTCAATTGACTTTCTAAGTGTTGATGTTTATCTAAGCCATAAGTGCTCAATTTGTAATTCGATCAAATTTTATTTTATTTTTATACATTGACTACTCTTTAGCGCAATTGAATTTTCAAGGCAATTATATCAAATAATACGTTACAAAATATTTTATTTTCATTTATATATGTAAAGGAAATGAAGAAAGAAAAAAAATTCATCCTCATGTTGGATGATCATGCAATTAGATAGATAACTTGTTAAAAATAAAAAATTCATGTTGCAAAAGCTGTGCTCAATTCTTATATTTGTGTTAAATTCATTCATGTGACCGTCCAAGTTTAGATCTTTAATTTTGCCAAAAGTGATTAATTTGTAATTTGCTTAATGTTTACCCTTTATAGGGTACTACTAGGCAACTCAATTATGTTTTCAATGCAATTTTTTCAAATAAGAAGTTAAAAAATATATTCTTTATGAGCATGCATCGTTCTCATTAAATTGTGTTTATTTCACAAAAAGGCATAAACGTTTATGTCATAATTTACAACGTTTCCAAATTATAACTCATTAGTGCACATTCGAAATATGCATTGGCAGTTATAATTTATTTTCATTTAAATAAATAGAAATATATATCATATGAAAATCAAGCAAGGTGCTCTTTTTGTAATATCGAATACTAAAGTATTTTACATCATGGCCACAAGCCAACTAAAGCTGAGCCTTACTATTTTGCTTGTCATCTCTCTAGTAATTTCAAATTCAACTTCTTATGACCTTAACTCTCCCCCACCATCAAATAATATTATCTGTGAGTAAATTTGACACTTTCCTCATTATCATTATAATTTTATAATAGACTATTCATTTTCACACATGGAAATACAATATTTAAATTGTAATTTTACTTTTCTTTGCTGTATAACATCATCAAGATGTAGGGCGAATTAAGTGTTCTTTTTTTTGAGCAATATACAATGAAATTATTAGTTCAAATGATGAAAAAACACATATCTTCATATTAGTCTATTTTCACTGTATCATTTTTTACACATCATTTTGTACACACTAAAATCTTTCTAATAAACTCAACTCAGATAGTTATTCTAATTATTTTCCTTTATGCAGCTGCCATCCGTGTATCTAGACAAAATGGATATGATTATATAATTTTGAAGGTGAAGCCATTTGCACATGGTAGACTTTTTAATGATGTGGGAGAAACATTTTATTAAAGAATTGTGCACATCTTTGTATCAACTATTTGGAAGACTCATTTTCAAAACGTAATAATAAAAATATAATTTTATCTCAAAAATTTTGTTGTTCATCTAAGAAATCTTATTACTCTTAGTAATTTTTTACAACTAAATCTCATATTTGTTTTAAAAACAACTATCTAAAATAATAAGTTCAAAAAATATTTTTTTGTCAGCATATCTCATTCTCATTAAGTAGTATTTTTTTTCGCAAAATGTCCTGAATATTTTCATAATAAATTACTACAGCCCACATTTATAACACATTAGAGTACGTACAAAGTTGTTAAAGCAGTTATTATTACACTTCATTTAAATAGGTGGACTAACATATCCTATGAAAATCAAGCAAGATGTTCTCTTTATAGTATTGAATACTATATTATTTTACATCACGACCACAACCCAACTAAAGCATAGCCTTTTTATTGTCCTTGTCTTATCTCTAGTAATTTACATTGCAACTCTTATAGCCTTGCTTCTCCCCCTCTTTTTGATCCATTGGCTAATGAATATTTTAGTAAATTTTGCACTTTTGTCATTATCAATTTAATGTTATTGTAGACATTTCCTTTTCATGCATAATAAACAAAATACCTAGAAAGTTGTTATAGTTTTATACGGAATAGAGCATCATCATGATATAGGAGAATTAAGAGTTCTATTCTCAAAAAAATTTCGTTGAATTTATAAGTGATTTTTTTTAAAAAAAAAATAACACAGCTTCAAATTAAGTGGATTTTAGCAATAGGATTTTTTTGCTCAGGAATTTAAGTAAATTACGATCTTTTCAATAAATTCGAGTGAGATATTTATTCTAACGATTTTCATTTATTCAACTATCATCTATGTATTCAAAGAAGATGGATATGGATATATATAATTTTGAAAGCGAAGCCATTTGTGCATGATAGACTTTTAATAATAAGGGAAACATGGTTTTTTTTAATTCATTATATTAAATTAATAATAAAAATCTATTTTTCTCTCAAATTTTCATGTTCCTCTAACAAATTATATTATTCCAAGTTAATATTCACAAATATAATAAATGGAAATTGCTTTCTAACTAAAAAAATGGTTGATGGAATAATGAGAGTACTAATTATTTTGAAATTAAATGTTGAAAAACGATAAAGTCGTTTTGCTTTTTATTCATTTGATATGTAAATTACATGTCGCTCTAACTTACTAAGAACATTTATTTAAAAATAGTAAAAAAGTTGTGAAAATTTTGATATGTTTTATTATACGATAACTTAGATGTGTTAGGTATGTATATCATGCATCACTAAAGGTGCAATGATTAATATTAAATTCACTATATATCAATATTCACAAAAGGAGAAATTGTATCCTCTTGAGTTTTGATCCATTTTGAAGACAATTAGTCAACCATCATTATGATTTCCCTAGAGGTATTAAATATTATATTTTCAAAAATTGTACAATTGAATTTGCATAGCTGTCAAAGTACACTTTAATTAAATACATTGAACACCAAGAATGATATGAAAATCCATTTATTATTTGTTTATAGTTCTTCTAGTAGTAAACATTTACTCACCTTGTTGATGTAGACTTTTATAATTTCAAATGAAGTACCAAATATTCATAGTATAATTTTTCAGAATGTCAATATATGAGACAAGTACATGTTATAGTTAAATATTAATTAAAGTCAAGTATATAAGAATAAATTTTATTTTCCATATACAGATTTAAAATTATTAATTACCTATAATTTCACGATAGAACCAGTAAGGTTCTAGAATGAATTCATGCTCTTTCATGAATATGAATGGAAAAAAATCGTGTTATTAATTTAGATTAAATGATAACAAACATACTTCATGTATATTGTTGCATGATAATAATTATTTTATTAAATTGGGCAATATAAATAAATTTTATGCCCTCTTCCAAATGGATTTTTTCTTATGAAATAGTAAAAATATAGAGAATCTTTTAGTTAAAAAAAATTTGCTATAGTGAAAAAGTAATGTATTAAAGGAAAAGATTTATCCTTATCGAGGAGGATCATGAAATCAAGCAAAAATTTGTTAAAAAGAAAAAAAATATACATGTTGAGAAAGGTGTGCTCAATTCTTATATTTAAATCACAATTGCTTTCAATTGACTTTCTAAGTGTTGATGTTTATCTAAGCCATAAGTGCTTAATTTTTAATTCGATCAAATTTTATTATTATTTTTTTAAATACATTGACTACTCTTTAGCACAATTGAATTTTCAAGGCAATTATATCAAATAATACGTTACAAAATATTTTATTTTCATTTATATATGTAAAGCAAATGAAGGAAAGAAAAAAATTCACCCTCATGTAGGAGGATTATGCAATTAGATAGATAATTTGTTAAAAATAAAAAATCCATGTTGCAAAAGTTGTGCTCAATTCTTATATTTGTGTTAAATTCATTCATGTGACCGTCCAAGTTTAGATCTTTAATTTTTCCAAAAGTGATTAATTTGTAATTCGCTTAATGTTTACCCTTTATAGGGTACTGCTAGGCAACTCAATTATGTTTTCAATGCAATTTTTTGAAATAAGAAGTTAAAAAATATATTCTTTATGAGCATGCATCGTTCTCATTAAATTGTGTTTATTTCACAAAAAGGCATAAACGTTTATGTCATAATTTACAACGTTTCCAAATTATAACTCATTAGTGCACATTCGAAATATGCATTGGCAGTTATAATTTATTTTCATTTAAATAAATAGAAATATATATCATCTGAAAATCAAGAAAGGTGCTATTTTTGTAATATTGAATACTAAAGTATTTTACATCATGGCCACAAGCCAACTAAAGCTGAGCCTTACTATTTTGCTTGTCATCTCTCTAGTAATTTCAAATTCAACTTCTTATGACCTTAACTCTCCCCCACCATCAAATAATGATCCTTCAAATAATATTATCTGTGAGTAAATTTGACACTTTCCTCATTATCATTATAATTTTATAATAGACTATTCATTTTCACACATGGTAACACAATATTTAAATTGTAATTTTACTTTTCTTTGTTGTATAACATCATCAAGATGTAGGGCGAATTAAGTGTTCTTTTTTTTGAGCAATATACAATGAAATTATTAGTTCAAATGATGAAAAAACACATATCTTCATATTTAGTCTACTTTCACTGTATCATTTTTTACACATCATTTTGTTCACACTAAAATCTTTTTAATAAACTCAACTCAGATAGTTATTCTAATTATTTTCCTTTATGTAGCTGCCATCCGTGTATCTGGACAAAATGGATATGATTATATAATTTTGAAGGTGAAGCCATTTGCACATGGTAGACTTTTTAATGATGTGGGAGAAACATTTTATTAAAGAATTGTGCACATCTTTGTATCAACTATTTGGAAGACTCATTTTCAAAACGTAATAATAGAAATATAATTTTATCTCATAAATTTTGTTGTTCATCTAAGAAATCTTATTACTCTTAGTAATTTTTTACAACTAAATCTCATATTTGTTTTAAAGACAACTATCTAAAATAATAAGTTCAAAAAATATTTTTTTTGTCAGCATATCTCATTCTCATTAAGTAGTATTTTTTTTCGCAAAATGTCCTGAATATTTTCATAATAAATTACTACAGCCCACATTTATAACACATTAGAGTACGTACAAAGTTGTTAAAGCAGTTATTATTACACTTCATTTAAATTGGTGGACTAACATATCCTATGAAAATCAAGCAAGATGTTCTCTTTATATTATTGAATACTAAATTATTTTACATCACGACCACAACCCAACTAAAGCATAGCCTTTTTATTGTCCTTGTCTTATCTCTAGTAATTTACATTGCAACTCTTATAACCTTGCTTCTCCCCCTCTTTTTGATCCATTGGCTAATGAATATTTGAGTAAATTTTACTTTTGTCATTATCAATTTATTGTTATTGTAGACATTTCATTTTCATGCATAATAAACAAAATACCTAGAAAGTTGTTATAGTTTTATACGGAATAGAGCATCATCATGATATAGGAGAATTAAGAGTTCTATTATCAAAAAATTTTCGCTGAATTTATTAGTGATTTTTTTTAAAAAAAAATAACACATCTTCAAATTAAGTGGATTTTAGCAATAGGATTTTTTTACTTATGAATTTAAGTAAATTATGATCTTTTCAATAAATTCGAGTGAGATATTTATTCTAACGATTTTCATTTATACAACTATCATCTATGTATTCAAAGAAGATGGATATGGATATATATAATTTTGAAAGCGAAGCCATTTGTGCATGATAGACTTTTAATAATAAGGGAAACATGGTTTTTTTTAATTCATTATATTAAATTAATAATAAAAATCTATTTTTCTCTCAAATTTTCATGTTCCTCTAACAAATTATATTATTCCAAGTTAATATTCACAAACATAATAAATGGAAATTGCTTTCTAACTAAAAAATGGTTGATGGAATCATGAGAGTACTAATTATTTTGAAATTAAATGTTGAAAAACGATAAAGTCGTTTTGCTTTTTATTCATTTGATATGTAAATTACATGTCGCTCTAACTTACTAAGAACATTTATTTAAAAATAGTAAAAAAGTTGTGAAAATTTTGATATGTTTTATTATACGATAACTTAGATGTGTTAGGTATGTATATCATGCATCACTAAAGGTGCAATGATTAATATTAAATTCACTATAAATCAATATTCACAAAAGGAGAAATTGTATCCTCTTGAGTTTTGATCAATTTTGAAGACAATTCGTCAACCATCATTATTTTTTCCCTAGAGGTTTTAAATATTATATTTTCAAAAATTGTACAATTGAATTTGCATAGCTGTCATAGTACACTTTAATTAAATACATTGAACACCAAGAGTAATGATATGAAAATACATTTATTATTTGTTTATAATTCTTCTAGTAGTAAAAATTTACTCACCTTGTTGATGTAGACTTTTATAATTTCAAATGAAGTACCAAATATTCATAGTATAATTTTTCATACAAAAAGAGAAAAGAAAAGAAGAAAAAGAGTAGTGGTACCGAAGTCATGACTTGGCACTGCCAATAAAAAATATATTCTTTATGAGCATGCATCGTTCTCATTAAATTGTGTTTATTTCACAAAAAGGCATAAACGTTTCTGTCATAATTTACAACGTTTCCAAATTATAACTCATTAGCGCACATTCGAAATATGCATTGGCAGTTATAATTTATTTTCATTTCAATAAATAGAAATATATATCATCTGAAAATCAAGCAAGGTGCTCTTTTTGTAATATCGAATACTAAAGTATTTTACATCATGGCCACAAGCCAACTAAAGCTGAGCCTTACTATTGTGCTTGTTATCTCTCTAGTAATTTCAAATTCAACTTCTTATGACCTTAACTCTCCCCCACCATCAAATAATGATCCTTCAAATAATATTATCTGTGAGTAAATTTGACACTTTCCTCATTATCATTATAATTTTATAATAGACTATTCATTTTCACACATGGAAATACAATATTTAAATTGTAATTTTACTTTTCTTTGCTGTATAACATCATCAAGATGTAGGGCGAATTAAGTGTTCTTTTTTTTTAGCAATATACAATGAAATTATTAGTTCAAATGATGAAAAAACACATATCTTCATATTTAGTCTATTTTCACTGTATCATTTTTTACACATCATTTTGTACACAATAAAATCTTTCTAATAAACTCAACTCAGATAGTTATTCTAATTATTTTCCTTTATGCAGCTGCCATCCGTGTATCTAGACAAAATGGATATGATTATATAATTTTGAAGGTGAAGCCATTTGCACATGGTAGACTTTTTAATGATGTGGGAGAAACATTTTATTAAAGAATTGTGCACATCTTTGTATCAACTATTTGGAAGACTCATTTTCAAAACGTAATAATAAAAATATAATTTTATCTCATAAATTTTGTTGTTCATCTAAGAAATCTTATTACTCTTAGTAATTTTTTACAACTAAATCTCATATTTGTTTTAAAGACAACTATCTAAAATAATAAGTTCAAAAAATATTTTTTTTGTCAGCATATCTCATTCTCATTAAGTAGTATTTTTTTCGCAAAATGTCCTGAATATTTTCATAATAAATTACTACAGCCCACATTTATAACACATTAGAGTACGTACAAAGTTGTTAAAGCAGTTATTATTACACTTCATTTAAATAGGTGGACTAACATATCCTATGAAAATAAAGCAAGATGTTCACTTTATAGTATTGAATACTAAATTATTTTACGTCACGACCACAACCCAACTAAAGCATAGCCTTTTTATTGTCCTTGTCTTATCTCTAGTAATTTACATTGCAACTCTTATAGCCTTGCTTCTCCCCCTCTTTTTGATCCATTGGCTAATGAATATTTGAGTAAATTTTGCACTTTCGTCATTATCAATTTATTGTTATTGTAGACATTTCATTTTCATGCATAATAAATAAAATACCTAGAAAGTTGTTATAGTTTTATACGGAATAGAGCATCGTCATGATATAGGAGAATTAAGAGTTCTATTCTCAAAAAATTTTCATTGAATTTATTAGTGATTTTTTTTAAAAAAAAACACACCTTCAAATTAAGTGGATTTTAGCAATAGGATTTTTTTACTCATGAATTTAAGTAAATTACAATCTTTTCAATAAATTCGAGTGAGATATTTATTCTAACGATTTTCATTTATACAACTATCATCTATGTATTCAAAGAAGATGGATATGGATATATAATTTTGAAAGCTAAGCCATTTGCGCATGATAGAACTTTAATAATACGGGAAACATGGTTTTTTTTAATTCATTATATTAAATTAATAATTAAAATATATTTTGCTTTCATAAATTTTCATGTTCCTCTAACAAATTATATTATTCCAAGTTAATATTCACAAACATAATAAATAGAAATTGCTTTCTAACTTAAAAAAATGGTTCATGGAATCATGAGAGTACTAATTATTTTGAAATTAAATGTTGAAAAACGATAAAGTCGTTTTGCTTTTTATTCATTTGATATGTAAATTACATGTCGCTCTAACTTACTAAGAACATTTATTTAAAAATAGTAAAAAATTTGTGAAAATTTTGATATGTTTTATTATACGATAACTTAGATGTGTTAGGTATGTATATCATGCATCACTAAAGGTGCAATGATTAATATTAAATTCACTATAAATCAATATTCACAAAAGGAGAAATTGTATCTCTTGAGTTTTGATCAATTTTGAAGACAATTAGTCAACCATCATTATGATTTCCCTAGAGGTATTAAATATTATATTTTCAAAAATTGTACAATTGAATTTGCATAGCTATCAAAGTACGCTTTAATTAAATACATTGAACACCAAGAGTGATGATATGAAAATCCATTTATTATTTGTTTATAGTTCTTCTAGTAGTAAACATTTACTCACCTTGTTGATGTAGACTTTTATAATTTCAAATGAAGTACCAAATATTCATAGTATAATTTTTCAGAATGTCAATATATGAGACAAGTACATGTTATAGTTAAATATTAATTAAAGTCAAGTATATAAGAATAAATTTTATTTTCCATATACAGATTTAAAATTATTAATTACCTATAATTTCACGATAGAACCAGTAAGGTTCTAGAATGAATTCATGCTCTTTCATGAATATGAATGGAAAAAAATCGTGTTATTAATTTAGATTAAATGATAACAAACATACTTCATGTATATTGTTGCATGATAATAATTATTTTATTAAATTGGGCAATATAAATAAATTTTATGCCCTCTTCCAAATGGATTTTTTCTTATGAAATAGTAAAAATATAGAGAATCTTTTAGTTAAAAAAAATTTGCTATAGTGAA
Organism: Costus lasius; assembly: GCA_027563935.2. Lineage (NCBI taxonomy): Eukaryota > Viridiplantae > Streptophyta > Magnoliopsida > Zingiberales > Costaceae > Costus > Costus lasius. The sequence goes on along the minus strand of CM050454.1, from coordinate 90,452,417 downwards.
AAAGTAATGTATTAAAGGAAAAGATTTATCCTTATCGAGGAGGATCATGAAATCAAGCAAAAATTTGTTAAAAAGAAAAAAAATATACATGTTGAGAAAGGTGTGCTCAATTCTTATATTTAAATCACAATTGCTTTCAATTGACTTTCTAAGTGTTGATGTTTATCTAAGCCATAAGTGCTTAATTTTTAATTCGATCAAATTTTATTATTATTTTTTTAAATACATTGACTACTCTTTAGCACAATTGAATTTTCAAGGCAATTATATCAAATAATACGTTACAAAATATTTTATTTTCATTTATATATGTAAAGGAAATGAAGGAAAGAAAAAAATTCATCCTCATGTAGGATGATTATGCAATTAGATAGATAATTTGTTAAAAATAAAAAATCCATGTTGCAAAAGCTGTGCTCAATTCTTATATTTGTGTTAAATTCATTCATGTGACCGTCCAAGTTTAGATCTTTAATTTTGCCAAAAGTGATTAATTTGTAATTTGCTTAATGTTTACCCTTTATAGGGTACTGCTAGGCAACTCAATTATGTTTTCAATGCAATTTTTTCAAATAAGAAGTTAAAAAATATATTCTTTATGAGCATGCATCGTTCTCATTAAATTGTGTTTATTACACAAAAAGGCATAAACGTTTCTGTCATAATTTACAACGTTTCCAAATTATAACTCATTAGTGCACATTCCAAATATGCATTGGCAGTTATAATTTATTTTCATTTAAATAAATAGAAATGTATATCTTCTGAAAATCAAGCAAGGTGCTCTTTTTGTAATATCGAATACTAAAGTATTTTACATCATGGCCACAAGCCAACTAAAGCTGAGCCTTACTATTGTGCTTGTCATCTCTCTAGTAATTTCAAATTCAACTTCTTATGACCTTAACTCTGCCCCACCATCAAATAATGATCCTTCAAATAATATTATCTATGAGTAAATTTGACACTTTCCTCATTATCATTATATTGTTATAATAGACTATTCATTTTCACACATGGTAATACAATATTTAAATTGTAATTTTACTTTTCTTTGCTGTATAACATCATCAAGATGTAGGGCGAATTAAGTGTTCTTTTTTTGAGCAATATACAATGAAATTATTAGTTCAAATGATGAAAAAACACATATCTTCGTATTTAGTCTATTTTCACTGTATCATTTTTTACACATCATTTTGTACACACTAAAATCTTTCTAATAAACTCAACTCAGATAGTTATTCTAATTATTTTCCTTTATGCAGCTACCATCCGTGTATCTGGACAAAATGGATATGATTATATAATTTTGAAGGTGAAGCCATTTGCACATGGTAGACTTTTTAATGATGTGGGAGAAACATTTTATTAAAGAATTGTGCACATCTTTGTATCAACTATTTGGAAGACTCATTTTCAAAACGTAATAATAAAAATATAATTTTATCTCATAAATTTTGTTGTTCATCTAAGAAATCTTATTACTCTTAGTAATTTTTTACAACTAAATCTCATATTTGTTTTAAAGACAACTATCTAAAATAATAAGTTCAAAAAATATTTTTTTTGTCAGCATATCTCATACTCATTAAGTAGTATTTTTTTTCGCAAAATGTCCCGAATATTTTCATAATAAATTACTACAGCCCACATTTATAACACATTAGAGTACGTACAAAGTTGTTAAAGCAGTTATTATTACACTTCATTTAAATAGGTGGACTAACATATCCTATGAAAATCAAGCAAGATGTTCTCTTTATAGTATTGAATACTAAATTATTTTACATCACGACCACAACCCAACTATAGCATAGCCTTTTTATTGTCCTTGTCTTATCTCTAGTAATTTACATTGCAACTCTTATAACCTTGCTTCTCCCCCTCTTTTTGATCCATTGGCTAATGAATATTTGAGTAAATTTTGCACTTTTGTCATTATCAATTTATTGTTATTGTAGACATTTCATTTTCATGCATAATAAACAAAATACCTAGAAAGTTGTTATAGTTTTATACGGAATAGAGCATCATCATGATATAGGAGAATTAAGAGTTCTATTCTCAAAAAAATTTCGTCGAATTTATTAGTGATTTTTTTAAAAAAAAATAACACATCTTCAAATTAAGTGGATTTTAGCAATAGGATTTTTTTACTTATGAATTTAAGTAAATTACGATCTTTTCAATAAATTCGAGTGAGATATTTATTCTAAAGATTTTCATTTATACAACTATCATCTATGTATTCAAAGAAGATGGATATGGATATATATAATTTTGAAAGCGAAGCCATTTGCGCATGATAGACTTTTAATAATAAGGGAAACATGGTTTTTTTTTAATTCATTATATTAAATTAATAATAAAAATCTATTTTTCTCTCAAATTTTCATGTTCCTCTAACAAATTATATTATTCCAAGTTAATATTCACAAACATAATAAATGGAAATTGCTTTCTAACTAAAAAAAATGGTTCATGGAATCATGAGAGTACTAATTATTTTGAAATTAAATGTTGAAAAACGATAAAGTCGTTTTGCTTTTTATTCATTTGATATGTAAATTACATGTCGCTCTAACTTACTAAGAACATTTATTTTAAAATAGTAAAAAAGTTGTGAAAATTTTGATATGTTTTATTATACGATAACTTAGATGTGTTAGGTATGTATATCATGCATCACTAAAGGTGCAATGATTAATATTAAATTCACTATAAATCAATATTCACAAAAGGAGAAATTGTATCCTCTTGAGTTTTGATCAATTTTGAAGACAATTAGTCATCCATCATTATGATTTCCCTAGAGGTATTAAATATTATATTTTCAAAAATTGTACAATTGAATTTGCATAGCTGTCAAAGTACTCTTTAATTAAATACATTGAACACCAAGAGTGATGATATGAAAATCCATTTATTATTTGTTTATAGTTCTTCTAGTAGTAAACATTTACTCACCTTGTTGATGTAGACTTTTATAATTTCAAATGAAGTACCAAATATTCATAGTATAATTTTTCAGAATGTCAATATATGAGACAAGTACATGTTATAGTTAAATATTAATTAAAGTCAAGTATATAAGAATAAATTTTATTTTCTATATACAGATTTAAAATTATTAATTACCTATAATTTCACGATAGAACCAGTAAAGTTCTAGAATGAATTCATGCTCTTTCATGAATATGAATGGAAAAAAATCGTGTTATTAATTTAGATTAAATGATAACAAACATACTTCATGTATATTGTTGCATGATAATAATTATTTTATTAAATTGGGCAATATAAATAAATTTTATGCTCTCTTCCAAATGGATTTTTTCTTATGAAATAGTGAAAATATAGAGAATCTTTTAGTTAAAAAAATTTTGCTATAGTGAAAAAGTAATGTATTAAAGGAAAAGATTTATCCTTATCCAGGAGGATCATGAAATCAAGCAAAAAATTGTTAAAAAGAAAAAAAATATACATGTTGGGAAAGGTGTGCTCAATTCTTATATTTAAATCACAATTGCTTTCAATTGACTTTCTAAGTGTTGATGTTTATCTAAGCCATAAGTGCTTAATTTGTAATTCGATCAAATTTTATTTTTTTTTAATACATTGACTACTCTTTAGCACAATTGAATTTTCAAGGCAATTATATCAAATAATACGTTACAAAATATTTTATTTTCATTTATATATGTAAAGGAAATGAAGGAAAGAAAAAAATTCATCCTCATGTAGGATGATTATGCAATTACATAGATAATTTGTTAAAAATAAAAAATCCATGTTGCAAAAGCTGTGCTCAATTCTTATATTTGTGTTAAATTCATTCATGTGACCGTCCAAGTTTAGATCTTTAATTTTGCCAAAAGTGATTAATTTGTAATTTGCTTAATGTTTACCCTTTATAGGGTACTGCTAGGCAACTCAATTATGTTTTCAATGCAATTTTTTCAAATAAGAAGTTAAAAAATATATTCTTTATGAGCATGCATCGTTCTCATTAAATTGTGTTTATTTCACAAAAAGGCATAAACGTTTCTGTCATAATTTACAACGTTTCCAAATTATAACTCATTAGTGCACATTCCAAATATGCATTGGCAGTTATAATTTATTTTCATTTAAATAAATAGAAATGTATATCATCTGAAAATCAAGCAAGGTGCTCTTTTTGTAATATTGAATACTAAAGTATTTTACATCATGGCCACAAGCCAACTAAAGCTGAGCCTTACTATTGTGCTTGTTATCTCTCTAGTAATTTCAAATTCAACTTCTTATGACCTTAACTCTCCCCCACCATCAAATAATGATCCTTCAAATAATATTATCTGTGAGTAAATTTGACACTTTCCTCATTATCATTATATTGTTATAATAGACTATTCATTTTCACACATGGTAATACAATATTTAAATTGTAATTTTACTTTTCTTTGCTGTATAACATCATCAAGATGTAAGGCGAATTAAGTGTTCTTTTTTTTTTTAGCAATATACAATGAAATTATTAGTTCAAATGATGAAAAAACACATATCTTCATATTTAGTCTACTTTCACTGTATCATTTTTTACACATCATTTTGTACACACTAACATCTTTCTAATAAACTCAACTCAGATAGTTATTCTAATTATTTTCCTTTATGCAGCTGCCATCCGTGTATCTGGACAAAATGGATATGATTATATAATTTTGAAGGTGAAGCCATTTGCACATGGTAGACTTTTTAATGATGTGGGTGGAACATTTTATTAAAGAATTGTGCACATCTTTGTATCAACTATTTGGAAGACTCATTTTCAAAATGTAATAATAAAAATATAATTTTATCTCATAAATTTTGTTGTTCATCTAAGAAATCTTATTACTCTTAGTAATTTTTTACAACTAAATCTCATATTTGTTTTAAAGACAACTATCTAAAATAATAAGTTCAAAAAATATTTTTTTTGTCAGCATATCTCATACTCATTAAGTAGTATTTTTTTTCGCAAAATGTCCCGAATATTTTCATAATAAATTACTACAGCCCACATTTATAACACATTAGAGTACGTACAAAGTTGTTAAAGCAGTTATTATTACACTTCATTTAAATAGGTGGACTAACATATCCTATGAAAATCAAGCAAGATGTTCTCTTTATAGTATTGAATACTAAATTATTTTACATCACGACCACAACCCAACTAAAGCATAGCCTTTTTATTGTCCTTGTCTTATCTCTAGTAATTTACATTGTAACTCTTATAACCTTGCTTCTCCCCCTCTTTTTGATCCATTGGCTAATGAATATTTGAGTAAATTTTACTTTTGTCATTATCAATTTATTGTTATTGTAGACATTTCATTTTCATGCATAATAAACAAAATACCTAGAAAGTTGTTATAGTTTTATACAGAATAGAGCATCATCATGATATAGGAGAATTAAGAGTTCTATTCTCAAAAAAATTTCGTTGAATTTATTAGTGATTTTTTTTTAAAAAAATAACACATCTTCAAATTAAGTGGATTTTAGCAATAGGATTTTTTTACTTATGAATTTAAGAAATTACGATCTTTTCAATAAATTCGAGTGAGATATTTATTCTAACGATTTTCATTTATACAACTATCATCTATGTATTCAAAGAAGATGGATATGGATATATATAATTTTGAAAGCGAAGCCATTTGCGCATGATAGACTTTTAATAATAAGGGAAACATGGTTTTTTTTAATTCATTATATTAAATTAATAATAAAAATCTATTTTTCTCTCAAATTTTCATGTTCCTCTAACAAATTATATTATTCCAAGTTAATATTCACTAACATAATAAATGGAAATTGCTTTCTAACTAAAAAAAATGGTTCATGGAATCATGAGAGTACTAATTATTTTGAAATTAAATGTTGAAAAACGATAAAGTCGTTTTGCTTTTTATTCATTAGATATGTAAATTACATGTCGCTCTAACTTACTAAGAACATTTATTTAAAAATAGTAAAAAAGTTGTGAAAATTTTGATATGTTTTATTATATGATAACTTAGATGTGTTAGGTATGTATATCATGCATCACTAAAGGTGCAATGATTAATATTAAATTCACTATAAATCAATATTCACAAAAGGAGAAATTGTATCCTCTTGAGTTTTGTTCAATTTTGAAGACAATTAGTCATCCATCATTATGATTTCCCTAGAGGTATTAAATATTATATTTTCGAAAATTGTACAATTGAATTTGCATAGCTGTCAAAGTACACTTTAATTAAATACATTGAACACCAAGAGTGATGATATGAAAAATCCATTTATTATTTGTTTATAGTTCTTCTAGTAGTAAACATTTACTCACCTTGTTGATGTAGACTTTTATAATTTCAAATGAAGTACCAAATATTCATAGTATAATTTTTCAGAATGTCAATATATGAGACAAGTACATGTTATAGTTAAATATTAATTAAAGTCAAGTATATAAGAATAAATTTTATTTTCTATATACAGATTTAAAATTATTAATTACCTATAATTTCACGATAGAACCAGTAAAGTTCTAGAATGAATTCATGCTCTTTCATGAATATGAATGGAAAAAAATCGTGTTATTAATTTAGATTAAATGATAACAAACATACTTCATGTATATTGTTGCATGATAATAATTATTTTATTAAATTGGGCAATATAAATAAGTTTTATGCCCTCTTCCAAATGGATTTTTTCTTATGAAATAGTAAAAATAGAGGGAATCTTTTGGTTAAAAAAAATTTGCTATAGTGAAAAAGTAATGTATTAAAGGAAAAGATTTATCCTTATCGAGGAGGATCATGAAATCAAGCAAAAATTTGTTAAAAAGAAAAAAAAATATACATGTTGAGAAAGGTGTGCTCAATTCTTATTTTTAAATCACAATTGCTTTCAATTGACTTTCTAAGTGTTGATGTTTATCTAAGCCATAAGTGCTTAATTTGTAATTCGATCAAATTTTTTTTTTTTAATACATTGACTACTCTTTAGCACAATTGACTTTTCAAGGCAATTATATCAAATAATACGTTACAAAATATTTTATTTTCATATATATATGTAAAGGAAATGAAGGAAAGAAAAAAATTCACCCTCATGTAGGATGATTATGCAATGAGATAGATAATTTGTTAAAAATAAAAAATCCATTTTGCAAAAGCCGTGCTCAATTCTTATATTTGTGTTAAATTCATTCATGTGACCGTCCAAGTTTAGATCTTTAATTTTGCCAAAAGTGATTAATTTGTAATTTGCTTAATGTTTACCCTTCATAGGGTACTGCTAGGCAACTCAATTATGTTTTCAATGCAATTTTTTCAAATAAGAAGTTAAAAAATATATTCTTTATGAGCATGCATCGTTCTCATTAAATTGTGTTTATTTCACAAAAAGGCATAAACGTTTCTGTCATAATTTACAACGTTTCCAAATTATAACTCATTAGTGCACATTCGAAATATGCATTGGTAGTTATTATTAATTTTCATTTAAATAAATAGAAATATATATCATCTGAAAATCAAGCAAGGTGCTCTTTTTGTAATATCGAATACTAAAGTATTTTACATCATGGCCACAAGCCAACTAAAGCTGAGCCTTACTATTGTGCTTATCATCTCTCTAGTAATTTCAAATTCAACTTCTTATGACCTTAACTCTCCCCCACCATCAAATAATGATCCTTCAAATAATATTATCTGTGAGTAAATTTGACACTTTCCTCATTATCATTATATTGTTATAATAGACTATTCATTTTCACACATGGTAATACAATATTTAAATTGTAATTTTACTTTTCTTTGCTTTATAACATCATCAAGATGTAGGGCGAATTAAGTGTTCTTTTTTTGAGCAATATACAATGAAATTATTAGTTCAAATGATGAAAAAACACTTATCTTCATATTTAGTCTATTTTCACTATATCATTTTTTACACATCATTTTGTACACAATAAAATCTTTCTAACAAACTCAACTCAGATAGTTATTTTAATTATTTTCCTTTATGCAGCTGTCATCCGTGTATCTCGACAAAGTCGATATGATTATATAATTTTGAAGGTGAAGCCATTTGCACATGGTAGACTTTTTAATGATGTGGGAGAAACATTTTATTAAAGAATTGTGCACATCTTTGTATCAACTGTTTGGAAGACTCATTTTCAAAACGTAATAATAAAAATATAATTTTATCTCATAAATTTTGTTGTTCAGCTAAGAAATCTTATTACTCTTAGTAATTTTTTACAACTAAATCTCATATTTGTTTTAAAGACAACTATCTAAAATAATAAGTTCAAAAAATATTTTTTTGTCAGCATATCTCATGTTGGGGACCAAAGATATGTTCTTGATATATGGTGGTCAGGAAGAACTCAGTATTGAAGGATATACTGATGCTTCGTTCCAGTCTGACCAGGATGATTTCCGATCGCAATCAGGCTATATTTTTAGCTTGAATGGAGGAGCGGTGGTGTGGAAGAGTTTCAAACAGTCAATAGTTGCTGATTCCACAATAGAAGCCGAGTATGTTGCAGCCTCGGAAGCATCCAAGGAGGCAGTGTGGATTCGTAAGTTCGTTCAGGAACTTGGTGTTGTTCCTTCTAGTGCAGATCCTTTGGTTATCTTTTGTGATAACACTGGAGCAATCGCACAAGCAAAGGAACCACGGTCGCACCAGAAGTCCAAGCACATACAGAGACGGTTTCATTTGATCCGGGAGATCATTGATCGTGGCGAGATCAAAGTCTGCAAGGTTCATACAGATGACAATCTGGCAGACCCGCTTACTAAGCCTCTGGCGCAGCAGAAGCATGAGAAGCACTGTAATAATATGGGTTTGAGATTTCTCAACCATTAGATTAAGTGCAAGTGGGAGATTGTTGGGGTATGCCCTTAAGGCTAATGTTTGAGGCCTTGGGAATGTATCAGTATCATGTATAAACTTTTATGTTTATAAAGGTAATGGTTGTTATTCAGTTTGTTACATTGTCTGCTGCAATAAGTGTACTTCTGAATAATGTCTCAAAGCTGTTCAGCTAGGCTGACATGCAGTTATGTCCTTAGTCAAGATATCTTGGTGAACATGAGACAGCCTTGATATGATTGAGACTAATATGTGTTCTAATCTTATAGGATGCTTCGAGCATGGAATAAGATGTAGACTCATGGGTACATTGGATGTACTGGACAGACCCTACTAGGATATTCAATTGCTTGTCACAATATGAATAATCCTTGAATGCGACAAGTGGCACATTTCCTCTGACTTGAGATCACTTGTGTTTTCTAAATGATGATTGTCATTGTTTTGAGGTAGTTCAATATCATTTGAAACATAATGATTATAGACTATCTTGGATGGTGAGCTTGAATCAGGTTAGGGCACTAGTGATAGATATAGGATTGCCGTCTCCTTAAGTGGAGTGTGATGTTCTAAAGGGGCCCCCCTGGATGAGATGATTGAGAAAGTGTATGGCCATACCCAGATGACTATGTTCATCTGATCTAATCATGCTCATCATATTGGAGCTACAAGCTTGACACGCTTGTCCAATAAGAACATCCAGTGGCAAAGGAAGCATGTATGCCTTGTGAATTGGATTCACACTTGTGCTGTGGTTTGGGTGTAGTCTTGGAAGACTCTTTTCTTTATATCGGGAGACAGTGATGTGTTGCTAGATACCCCTCACTGATCGTGATAACGTGAGTTATCGTTACCGACGTTTAAAGGAAACCCTTAGGGTCGCACAAATTGATGATATGGCTTACTTAAGTCAGATCGTGTGGACTGAATTATTTGGGTTCAGTTTAAAGGGATTTAATCTCTGATTGTAAGTGAGATCTGGTCTGATCATGTTTGATTGATTAGGGCTTGAGATCGGTAAGCTTCGATTGAGAGATTGGATGCTAGATCGGTGAGATCAGGAGCATCAAGAGATGAACGGTTAGATCTGGAGCCTTAGGGTTTAATTAAGATCTAGACTGGATCGCTTGGCTTGATTGGTTCTTAAACCGAACCAAATTGAACCGGCTCATTATATGAGCGCATGGTTCAAAAGGAGATGGCGTGAACGTGTGAGCGAAGTGTGGTTTCTATTTTTAGAAACCATGATCTCCACTTGGAGATCTCTCATGTTCGAATAGGGATAATCCTATTCTCGCTCGTCTTCCTATCGTGACTTCTCTCTCTCGACACTTTTGTGTGTGGCGGCGCTTGAAGCTACTGAGGAGGAGGATTCGGCCAAGAGTGATCAACATCTCCATCCCTTTCATTCGACAAAGACCCTTTGAAAGGCTTTGCTAGCACAAAGGATTCAAAGGAGTGAGCGCATCGATCTTCTTGTGTGCGTCAACTTTGGAGAAGGTTCATTTGCGCCTTTGCTTCCAAGGCACCATCAAACCGATGGCTATGGTATGAGTTCTTCTTCATCCATTCAATCATTTAAAAGTTAATTATATGACATATAAAGATCTCTTGAAACCCTAGCTTCCCATGCGAAAATATTGTTATGCGCCATCTTTAGGGTTTCGCCCCCCCCCCCCCCCCCCCCTTGAGGTTAGGGGACTTTCAATTGGTATCAGAGCGTAGGTTTTATATGTTCATATGATTGCTTTGTGATCCATGTATGCTTAGATCTTCATAACATGCGAAAAATACATGATAAGTTTTCATATGCGAAAATACTTGTATTTGTTTGTTTTCAGTTGGCGCATGTTGATTGGCGCATAGTTGTTTTCTTCTAAACTACTTCACATGCGCGCCTCTTATTAGATCTAAGGCCTTACTGTAAACCCTTAGACGGGTTATTAGGGTTGAAGTCATCATCTAGGTTAGATCCACACAGTCTGATCAGACCATCTGACAGCCTAGATGGGTTGACCAGATAGCACCTGTGCGCAAGCACGAGGTGGCTATAGGTCGACTGCAGACAGGCGTGTAGCGATGTCTGATTGAGACAACCATGAACGCACATGAGTTAGGCCCGGGGTCACACCCGCTTGCCAGACCTCATTGTGGTCGTTCAGCCCTCGCGCATGCATAGTTGACCATTTGGTCGACTCAAGTCAGTTAGGACTTGGTGCATGTAAGGGCAGTGGATCTAACTAGAAATGATGAGTGGATCCCTAGTAATGGACCGTTGTAAGGTAGTAAGGGCATATAAGGAAAATAAAATTGATGCCAATGGGGTTTTTCAAAAAATTTTATTTTCATGGTTGGATCGCATGTTGATTGATGCCATATGTATGTTTATTTATTCTTATGTGGGCTGCCCATGTTAAATGTGTGCTGTGCTGGGGCCTGCGTGCCTGTATTAAAGTTGTAAATTAATTATTGTGATCTGCGTATCACATTGTATTTAATTTATAAAGTGTAATTGACCTGCGTGTCAATCTTGTCTAGATAGATTAATTTGTAAGTTAATCAGACAAGAGCACAGAGCACACGTGGCAGAGGCGCATGCAGCAGAGGCTAGACCAGGTGGGAGGTCCAGGGTTCGACTCTGGGACCAGGCGCATTTTCCCTGGTAGGCGCACCTGAGCTGCAGATGGCGCTTGGGCCCTGGGTTGGGCTAGATAAGCAGCAAAAGTCCCATGAAGAAAAGCAAGTGAAGACTTAAGTTATTTAAAGTCTTACTTAGGCTATGGGCTTTTACCACATAAGATCCATGCTTTCTTTTATTGTTTATATAAGTAGAATAGCATGATTAATTTATCTTCTGCTATCACCATAGGAATTGCATGATAGTGAAGAAGATAAAAGACCGTTAAAATCCAACGCTAAAATATCAAGCTCGTAAGCCTTCTGACGCGAAACTTCACTGTTCTGACTATCGTTGGAGCCGTGTTGTACCCACTCAGTGGGCACGTCCATCTATCTTCAGACGGTGCTGGATTACACCTGCGTGTTACAGAGAAGGGATTTATCGCTTCTCGTTGCTCAGCATAGCACGTGGTGGTCTAGGGAGTAGGTCGGGTCAGCTTGACCATGTAGGCTACATATGTGGCGCATATGGTAGCGCATGGAGGCAGCCATCTGTGGAATCAGAGACTGTGTTGTACCAACTCAGTTGGCACAGTCTGCTGGATTGCCCAGATGAAGGGGAATCGCACGGGTTGGCGATTGGCTGGGACAGCCTACCAGAGATTAGTGCTTGTACTCTCTGTGCATCTTATCTCGCCTGAGCGGGACGCGGAGACCAAGTATGAAATCTGGATCCCATCTCACTAAAAGAGTTCTACTCTTTCGGGCTGTTTTTGCTGGATTTTTCAGCCAGATAAAATAGTGAGAAAAGAATCTTTCTTAAGTCCTGGATTGATTCTGAACATTGATACTGACCTTGCTGTTCTTGCATTGTTGTAGATTCCTGCAGCAACGAACACCATGAACTTCAATGTGCGATCCCTACTGGAAAGGGAGAAGTTTGCTGGGCCGAACTTCTCAGACTGGTACGGACACCTTAAGATTGTTCTTAAGGCAGAGAGGAAACTGTATGTCCTCGAGACGGCGATACCGCCTCAACCCGCTCCGAACGCCGCAAGGGCGGTTCGGGAAGCCTATGAAAAGCATGTCAATGATAGCATTGATGTCGCTTGCCTGATGCTAGCGTCTATGACGCCACCGCTGCAGCGTCAGCATGAGGATATGTCTGCTATAGAAATTATAGCAAACCTCAAGATGCTGTATGCTGCACAGGCAAGGACTGAGCGCTACAATTTGACCAAGCTTTTATTTCAGAGCAAACTGGCTGAAGGGAGCCCAGTGGGAGCTCACGTGCTCAAGATGATTGGGCACAAGGAGGCTCTAGAGAAACTGGGGCATACCATCAATCAGGAGCTTGCTGTAGACATTATTCTACAGTCTCTCCCGCCCTCTTTCGATGCGTTCATTATTAATTTTAATATGAACAAAATCGATTGTACTCCGGCAGAGCTACTGAATATGCTCTTGACTACTGAGGAGACTCTGAAGGGAAAGCCTTCAACCTCTGTCTTAATGGTTCCTTCTAGGAACAAGAAGAAGGGGAAGAAGGGCAAAGCCCCAGTCAAGAACTACAACAAGGCTCTGAAACAGAAGGTCAAGCGGTCGAAGGAATACAGATGTTTCCACTGTGGCCAGCTGGGTCACTGGAAAAAGGACTGTAAAGCGCTCCAAGGAGACAAGAAGGGAAGCATCGCTTCTGGCTCAGGTATTTATGTGACTGAGGTCATGTTTTCTTCTTCTATTTCATGGGTGTTGGACACTGCATGTGGAGTTCACATTTGTTCAAATGTACAGGAACTCAAGAGAAGAAGACAGGTGGGACAGCATGAGGTGGACCTACGAGTTGGAAACGGGGCACGGGTTGCTGCTGTTGCTGTAGGAGACTATTTCATCTCTTTGCCATCTGGGCTTGTATTAGAACTAAACAGTTGTTACTTTGTTCCCAGCATTACTAAGAATATTATCTCTATTCCTGCTCTTGTCAGGAAGGGATTTTCCTTTGAATGCAATATTTCAAAGTGTGTTCTTTCTCTTGATAATATTGTTTATGCTACTGGTTCAATTAACAATGGGTTATTCATGTTAGACATGGAATGTTCTATACACAATATTGATATTAAGAAAGCCAAGTATGCTGATGACAACACCTTGCTATGGCATAGTCGTTTAGGCCATATTAACGAGAAACGCATTAAGCGGTTGCATGATAATGGACTGCTGGGATCATTCTCCTATGAGGGGATTGATACATGCAAAGCTTGTTTAATGGGTAAAATGACGAAGTCACCTTTTCCTCACAAAGGTCAAAGGGCTTCAGGTTTACTTGACCTTATACACAGTGATGTGTGTGGGCCATTTAGTAAACATGCCAGAGGTGGCTATCAGTACTTCATTACCTTTACTGATGATTTCAGTAGGTATGGTTATGTCTATCTGATGAGACATAAAAGTGAATCTTTTGACAAGTTCAAAGAGTTCAAGAATGAAGTACAAAATCAGCTAGGCCGAAATATCAAGGCACTTCGTTCTGATCGAGGTGGAGAATACTTGAGTCATGCGTTTACTGACTATCTGAAGGAGTGTGGGATTATCTCACAGCTCACTCCGCCAGGAACACCGCAATGGAATGGTGTGTCCGAGAGGAGGAACAGAACCCTACTTGATATGGTTCGTTCTATGATGAGTCAGGCTACTCTACCTTACTCCTTTTCGGGATTTGCACTGGAGACAGCTGCAAAGGTACTAAACCGAGTGCCATCCAAGGCAGTTTCAAAGACGCCATATGAGTTATGGTATGGGAAATAGCCGAGCTTGACATTTATCAGGATCTGGGGCTGCGAGGCTTATGTCAAAAAGCTCGCCTTTGGGAAACTAGAGAGCAGATCTGAGAAATGTATCTTTTTCGGTTACCCTAAGGAAACTAAGGGTTATTATTTCTACGATCCCAAAGAGAACAAGGTATTTGTTGCTCGGACGGCCATATTTCTTGAGAAGGAGTTTCTTCTGCAAGAGGCCAGTGGGAGAGAAATAAAGCTGGATGAGAATCCAGAGGAAGGACAAAGTAGTCAAGCAAATTTGGATGAGCCTGAGCCAGTAGAACAGGTTATTGAACAACCTGAGGCTCAGATATCACGGGAACCGCGAAGATCGGGAAGGATTCGTCGACAGCCTGAGCGCTATGACGGAGTCTACATCATTGATAATGATGAACCCCTCACTTATGCGGATGCGGTCAGTGGACCGGAGTCAGCTAGATGGCTTGAAGCTATGCGAGCCGAGATGGACTCCATGTCAGATAACCAAGTATGGGATTTGGTTGATCCGCCTCCGGGAGTAATCCCTATAGGCTGCAAATGGATCTTCAAGAAGAAGATTGACATGGATGGTAATGTGGTTACCTATAAAGGCAGGCTAGTTGCGAAAGGTTTCAAACAAATCTACGGGATAGATTATGATGAAACTTTCTCACCTGTAGCCATGTTTAAGTCTATTCGGATTCTTTTCGCGATAGCAGCATATTACGATTATGAGATCTGGCAAATGGATGTGAAAACGGCTTTCCTGAATGGAAATCTGGATGAGGATGTGTATATGACACAACCTGAGGGTTTCACTAATCCATCAGATCGTCATAAAATATGCAAGTTAAAGAAGTCCATTTATGGACTTAAGCAAGCATCAAGAAGCTGGAATATTCGTTTTGATGAATCAGTCACTGAATTTGGTTTCATCAAGAACGAAGATGACCCGTGTGTATATAAGAGGTTTAGTGGGAGCGTGATTACTTTCCTAGTCCTCTACGTCGATGATATCTTGATCATTGGAAACGACATTCTTGAAATGCATGCCGTAAAGGCATGGCTAAGGAAATGTTTCCAGATGAAAGATCTTGGAGAAGCAGCCTATGTATTAGGTGTGAAGATCTACAGGGATAGATCTAAGAGGCTTCTCGGGTTGTGCCAGAGTACTTACATCGATAAAGTCCTGGAGAGATTCCATTTAGAGAATTCTAAAAGAGGATATCTTCCAGTCAGACATGGTCTGAATCTTTCGAAGAGTCAGTGTCCACAAACACAGACTGAGAAAGATGAAATGGACAATACGCCTTATGCTTCGGCTATTGGGTCCATAATGTATGCGATGTTGTGTACTCGCCCAGACGTCGCTTACGGGTTAAGCGTGACCAGTCGGTTCCAAGGTAATCCAGGTATGGCGCACTGGATTGCAGTCAAGAACATTTTAAAATATCTGCGGAGGACCAAAGATATGTTCTTGATATATGGTGGTCAGGAAGAACTCAGTATTGAAGGATATACTGATGCTTCGTTCCAGTCTGACCAGGATGATTTCCGATCGCAATCAGGCTATATTTTTAGCTTGAATGGAGGAGCGGTGGTGTGGAAGAGTTTCAAACAGTCAATAGTTGCTGATTCCACAATAGAAGCCGAGTATGTTGCAGCCTCGGAAGCATCCAAGGAGGCAGTGTGGATTCGTAAGTTCGTTCAGGAACTTGGTGTTGTTCCTTCTAGTGCAGATCCTTTGGTTATCTTTTGTGATAACACTGGAGCAATCGCACAAGCAAAGGAACCACGGTCGCACCAGAAGTCCAAGCACATACAGAGACGGTTTCATTTGATCCGGGAGATCATTGATCGTGGCGAGATCAAAGTCTGCAAGGTTCATACAGATGACAATCTGGCAGACCCGCTTACTAAGCCTCTGGCGCAGCAGAAGCATGAGAAGCACTGTAATAATATGGGTTTGAGATTTCTCAACCATTAGATTAAGTGCAAGTGGGAGATTGTTGGGGTATGCCCTTAAGGCTAATGTTTGAGGCCTTGGGAATGTATCAGTATCATGTATAAACTTTTATGTTTATAAAGGTAATGGTTGTTATTCAGTTTGTTACATTGTCTGCTGCAATAAGTGTACTTCTGAATAATGTCTCAAAGCTGTTCAGCTAGGCTGACATGCAGTTATGTCCTTAGTCAAGATATCTTGGTGAACATGAGACAGCCTTGATATGATTGAGACTAATATGTGTTCTAATCTTATAGGATGCTTCGAGCATGGAATAAGATGTAGACTCATGGGTACATTGGATGTACTGGACAGACCCTACTAGGATATTCAATTGCTTGTCACAATATGAATAATCCTTGAATGCGACAAGTGGCACATTTCCTCTGACTTGAGATCACTTGTGTTTTCTAAATGATGATTGTCATTGTTTTGAGGTAGTTCAATATCATTTGAAACATAATGATTATAGACTATCTTGGATGGTGAGCTTGAATCAGGTTAGGGCACTAGTGATAGATATAGGATTGCCGTCTCCTTAAGTGGAGTGTGATGTTCTAAAGGGGCCCCCCTGGATGAGATGATTGAGAAAGTGTATGGCCATACCCAGATGACTATGTTCATCTGATCTAATCATGCTCATCATATTGGAGCTACAAGCTTGACACGCTTGTCCAATAAGAACATCCAGTGGCAAAGGAAGCATGTATGCCTTGTGAATTGGATTCACACTTGTGCTGTGGTTTGGGTGTAGTCTTGGAAGACTCTTTTCTTTATATCGGGAGACAGTGATGTGTTGCTAGATACCCCTCACTGATCGTGATAACGTGAGTTATCGTTACCGACGTTTAAAGGAAACCCTTAGGGTCGCACAAATTGATGATATGGCTTACTTAAGTCAGATCGTGTGGACTGAATTATTTGGGTTCAGTTTAAAGGGATTTAATCTCTGATTGTAAGTGAGATCTGGTCTGATCATGTTTGATTGATTAGGGCTTGAGATCGGTAAGCTTCGATTGAGAGATTGGATGCTAGATCGGTGAGATCAGGAGCATCAAGAGATGAACGGTTAGATCTGGAGCCTTAGGGTTTAATTAAGATCTAGACTGGATCGCTTGGCTTGATTGGTTCTTAAACCGAACCAAATTGAACCGGCTCATTATATGAGCGCATGGTTCAAAAGGAGATGGCGTGAACGTGTGAGCGAAGTGTGGTTTCTATTTTTAGAAACCATGATCTCCACTTGGAGATCTCTCATGTTCGAATAGGGATAATCCTATTCTCGCTCGTCTTCCTATCGTGACTTCTCTCTCTCGACACTTTTGTGTGTGGCGGCGCTTGAAGCTACTGAGGAGGAGGATTCGGCCAAGAGTGATCAACATCTCCATCCCTTTCATTCGACAAAGACCCTTTGAAAGGCTTTGCTAGCACAAAGGATTCAAAGGAGTGAGCGCATCGATCTTCTTGTGTGCGTCAACTTTGGAGAAGGTTCATTTGCGCCTTTGCTTCCAAGGCACCATCAAACCGATGGCTATGGTATGAGTTCTTCTTCATCCATTCAATCATTTAAAAGTTAATTATATGACATATAAAGATCTCTTGAAACCCTAGCTTCCCATGCGAAAATATTGTTATGCGCCATCTTTAGGGTTTCGCCCCCCCCCCCCCCCCTTGAGGTTAGGGGACTTTCAATTGGTATCAGAGCGTAGGTTTTATATGTTCATATGATTGCTTTGTGATCCATGTATGCTTAGATCTTCATAACATGCGAAAAATACATGATAAGTTTTCATATGCGAAAATACTTGTATTTGTTTGTTTTCAGTTGGCGCATGTTGATTGGCGCATAGTTGTTTTCTTCTAAACTACTTCACATGCGCGCCTCTTATTAGATCTAAGGCCTTACTGTAAACCCTTAGACGGGTTATTAGGGTTGAAGTCATCATCTAGGTTAGATCCACACAGTCTGATCAGACCATCTGACAGCCTAGATGGGTTGACCAGATAGCACCTGTGCGCAAGCACGAGGTGGCTATAGGTCGACTGCAGACAGGCGTGTAGCGATGTCTGATTGAGACAACCATGAACGCACATGAGTTAGGCCCGGGGTCACACCCGCTTGCCAGACCTCATTGTGGTCGTTCAGCCCTCGCGCATGCATAGTTGACCATTTGGTCGACTCAAGTCAGTTAGGACTTGGTGCATGTAAGGGCAGTGGATCTAACTAGAAATGATGAGTGGATCCCTAGTAATGGACCGTTGTAAGGTAGTAAGGGCATATAAGGAAAATAAAATTGATGCCAATGGGGTTTTTCAAAAAATTTTATTTTCATGGTTGGATCGCATGTTGATTGATGCCATATGTATGTTTATTTATTCTTATGTGGGCTGCCCATGTTAAATGTGTGCTGTGCTGGGGCCTGCGTGCCTGTATTAAAGTTGTAAATTAATTATTGTGATCTGCGTATCACATTGTATTTAATTTATAAAGTGTAATTGACCTGCGTGTCAATCTTGTCTAGATAGATTAATTTGTAAGTTAATCAGACAAGAGCACAGAGCACACGTGGCAGAGGCGCATGCAGCAGAGGCTAGACCAGGTGGGAGGTCCAGGGTTCGACTCTGGGACCAGGCGCATTTTCCCTGGTAGGCGCACCTGAGCTGCAGATGGCGCTTGGGCCCTGGGTTGGGCTAGATAAGCAGCAAAAGTCCCATGAAGAAAAGCAAGTGAAGACTTAAGTTATTTAAAGTCTTACTTAGGCTATGGGCTTTTACCACATAAGATCCATGCTTTCTTTTATTGTTTATATAAGTAGAATAGCATGATTAATTTATCTTCTGCTATCACCATAGGAATTGCATGATAGTGAAGAAGATAAAAGACCGTTAAAATCCAACGCTAAAATATCAAGCTCGTAAGCCTTCTGACGCGAAACTTCACTGTTCTGACTATCGTTGGAGCCGTGTTGTACCCACTCAGTGGGCACGTCCATCTATCTTCAGACGGTGCTGGATTACACCTGCGTGTTACAGAGAAGGGATTTATCGCTTCTCGTTGCTCAGCATAGCACGTGGTGGTCTAGGGAGTAGGTCGGGTCAGCTTGACCATGTAGGCTACATATGTGGCGCATATGGTAGCGCATGGAGGCAGCCATCTGTGGAATCAGAGACTGTGTTGTACCAACTCAGTTGGCACAGTCTGCTGGATTGCCCAGATGAAGGGGAATCGCACGGGTTGGCGATTGGCTGGGACAGCCTACCAGAGATTAGTGCTTGTACTCTCTGTGCATCTTATCTCGCCTGAGCGGGACGCGGAGACCAAGTATGAAATCTGGATCCCATCTCACTAAAAGAGTTCTACTCTTTCGGGCTGTTTTTGCTGGATTTTTCAGCCAGATAAAATAGTGAGAAAAGAATCTTTCTTAAGTCCTGGATTGATTCTGAACATTGATACTGACCTTGCTGTTCTTGCATTGTTGTAGATTCCTGCAGCAACGAACACCATGAACTTCAATGTGCGATCCCTACTGGAAAGGGAGAAGTTTGCTGGGCCGAACTTCTCAGACTGGTACGGACACCTTAAGATTGTTCTTAAGGCAGAGAGGAAACTGTATGTCCTCGAGACGGCGATACCGCCTCAACCCGCTCCGAACGCCGCAAGGGCGGTTCGGGAAGCCTATGAAAAGCATGTCAATGATAGCATTGATGTCGCTTGCCTGATGCTAGCGTCTATGACGCCACCGCTGCAGCGTCAGCATGAGGATATGTCTGCTATAGAAATTATAGCAAACCTCAAGATGTTGTATGCTGCACAGGCAAGGACTGAGCGCTACAATTTGACCAAGCTTTTATTTCAGAGCAAACTGGCTGAAGGGAGCCCAGTGGGAGCTCACGTGCTCAAGATGATTGGGCACAAGGAGGCTCTAGAGAAACTGGGGCATACCATCAATCAGGAGCTTGCTGTAGACATTATTCTACAGTCTCTCCCGCCCTCTTTCGATGCGTTCATTATTAATTTTAATATGAACAAAATCGATTGTACTCCGGCAGAGCTGCTGAATATGCTCTTGACTACTGAGGAGACTCTGAAGGGAAAGCCTTCAACCTCTGTCTTAATGGTTCCTTCTAGGAACAAGAAGAAGGGGAAGAAGGGCAAAGCCCCAGTCAAGAACTACAACAAGGCTCTGAAACAGAAGGTCAAGCGGTCGAAGGAATACAGATGTTTCCACTGTGGCCAGCTGGGTCACTGGAAAAAGGACTGTAAAACGCTCCAAGGAGACAAGAAGGGAAGCATCGCTTCTGGCTCAGGTATTTATGTGACTGAGGTCATGTTTTCTTCTTCTATTTCATGGGTGTTGGACACTGCATGTGGAGTTCACATTTGTTCAAATGTACAGGAACTCAAGAGAAGAAGACAGGTGGGACAGCATGAGGTGGACCTACGAGTTGGAAACGGGGCACGGGTTGCTGCTGTTGCTGTAGGAGACTATTTCATCTCTTTGCCATCTGGGCTTGTATTAGAACTAAACAGTTGTTACTTTGTTCCCAGCATTACTAAGAATATTATCTCTATTCCTGCTCTTGTCAGGAAGGGATTTTCCTTTGAATGCAATATTTCAAAGTGTGTTCTTTCTCTTGATAATATTGTTTATGCTACTGGTTCAATTAACAATGGGTTATTCATGTTAGACATGGAATGTTCTATACACAATATTGATATTAAGAAAGCCAAGTATGCTGATGACAGCACCTTGCTATGGCATAGTCGTTTAGGCCATATTAACGAGAAACGCATTAAGCGGTTGCATGATAATGGACTGCTGGGATCATTCTCCTATGAGGGGATTGATACATGCAAAGCTTGTTTAATGGGTAAAATGACGAAGTCACCTTTTCCTCACAAAGGTCAAAGGGCTTCAGGTTTACTTGACCTTATACACAGTGATGTGTGTGGGCCATTTAGTAAACATGCCAGAGGTGGCTATCAGTACTTCATTACCTTTACTGATGATTTCAGTAGGTATGGTTATGTCTATCTGATGAGACATAAAAGTGAATCTTTTGACAAGTTCAAAGAGTTCAAGAATGAAGTACAAAATCAGCTAGGCCGAAATATCAAGGCACTTCGTTCTGATCGAGGTGGAGAATACTTGAGTCATGCGTTTACTGACTATCTGAAGGAGTGTGGGATTATCTCACAGCTCACTCCGCCAGGAACACCGCAATGGAATGGTGTGTCCGAGAGGAGGAACAGAACCCTACTTGATATGGTTCGTTCTATGATGAGTCAGGCTACTCTACCTTACTCCTTTTCGGGATTTGCACTGGAGACAGCTGCAAAGGTACTAAACCGAGTGCCATCCAAGGCAGTTTCAAAGACGCCATATGAGTTATGGTATGGGAAATAGCCGAGCTTGACATTTATCAGGATCTGGGGCTGCGAGGCTTATGTCAAAAAGCTCGCCTTTGGGAAACTAGAGAGCAGATCTGAGAAATGTATCTTTTTCGGTTACCCTAAGGAAACTAAGGGTTATTATTTCTACGATCCCAAAGAGAACAAGGTATTTGTTGCTCGGACGGCCATATTTCTTGAGAAGGAGTTTCTTCTGCAAGAGGCCAGTGGGAGAGAAATAAAGCTGGATGAGAATCCAGAGGAAGGACAAAGTAGTCAAGCAAATTTGGATGAGCCTGAGCCAGTAGAACAGGTTATTGAACAACCTGAGGCTCAGATATCACGGGAACCGCGAAGATCGGGAAGGATTCGTCGACAGCCTGAGCGCTATGACGGAGTCTACATCATTGATAATGATGAACCCCTCACTTATGCGGATGCGGTCAGTGGACTGGAGTCAGCTAGATGGCTTGAAGCTATGCGAGCCGAGATGGACTCCATGTCAGATAACCAAGTATGGGATTTGGTTGATCCGCCTCCGGGAGTAATCCCTATAGGCTGCAAATGGATCTTCAAGAAGAAGATTGACATGGATGGTAATGTGGTTACCTATAAAGGCAGGCTAGTTGCGAAAGGTTTCAAACAAATCTACGGGATAGATTATGATGAAACTTTCTCACCTGTAGCCATGTTTAAGTCTATTCGGATTCTTTTCGCGATAGCAGCATATTACGATTATGAGATCTGGCAAATGGATGTGAAAACGGCTTTCCTGAATGGAAATCTGGATGAGGATGTGTATATGACACAACCTGAGGGTTTCACTAATCCATCAGATCGTCATAAAATATGCAAGTTAAAGAAGTCCATTTATGGACTTAAGCAAGCATCAAGAAGCTGGAATATTCGTTTTGATGAATCAGTCACTGAATTTGGTTTCATCAAGAACGAAGATGACCCGTGTGTATATAAGAGGTTTAGTGGGAGCGTGATTACTTTCCTAGTCCTCTACGTCGATGATATCTTGATCATTGGAAACGACATTCTTGAAATGCATGCCGTAAAGGCATGGCTAAGGAAATGTTTCCAGATGAAAGATCTTGGAGAAGCAGCCTATGTATTAGGTGTGAAGATCTACAGGGATAGATCTAAGAGGCTTCTCGGGTTGTGCCAGAGTACTTACATCGATAAAGTCCTGGAGAGATTCCATTTAGAGAATTCTAAAAGAGGATATCTTCCAGTCAGACATGGTCTGAATCTTTCGAAGAGTCAGTGTCCACAAACACAGACTGAGAAAGATGAAATGGACAATACGCCTTATGCTTCGGCTATTGGGTCCATAATGTATGCGATGTTGTGTACTCGCCCAGACGTCGCTTACGGGTTAAGCGTGACCAGTCGGTTCCAAGGTAATCCAGGTATGGCGCACTGGATTGCAGTCAAGAACATTTTAAAATATCTGCGGAGGACCAAAGATATGTTCTTGATATATGGTGGTCAGGAAGAACTCAGTATTGAAGGATATACTGATGCTTCGTTCCAGTCTGACCAGGATGATTTCCGATCGCAATCAGGCTATATTTTTAGCTTGAATGGAGGAGCGGTGGTGTGGAAGAGTTTCAAACAGTCAATAGTTGCTGATTCCACAATAGAAGCCGAGTATGTTGCAGCCTCGGAAGCATCCAAGGAGGCAGTGTGGATTCGTAAGTTCGTTCAGGAACTTGGTGTTGTTCCTTCTAGTGCAGATCCTTTGGTTATCTTTTGTGATAACACTGGAGCAATCGCACAAGCAAAGGAACCACGGTCGCACCAGAAGTCCAAGCACATACAGAGACGGTTTCATTTGATCCGGGAGATCATTGATCGTGGCGAGATCAAAGTCTGCAAGGTTCATACAGATGACAATCTGGCAGACCCGCTTACTAAGCCTCTGGCGCAGCAGAAGCATGAGAAGCACTGTAATAATATGGGTTTGAGATTTCTCAACCATTAGATTAAGTGCAAGTGGGAGATTGTTGGGGTATGCCCTTAAGGCTAATGTTTGAGGCCTTGGGAATGTATCAGTATCATATATAAACTTTTATGTTTATAAAGGTAATGGTTGTTATTCAGTTTGTTACATTGTCTGCTGCAATAAGTGTACTTCTGAATAATGTCTCAAAGCTGTTCAGCTAGGCTGACATGCAGTTATGTCCTTAGTCAAGATATCTTGGTGAACATGAGACAGCCTTGATATGATTGAGACTAATATGTGTTCTAATCTTATAGGATGCTTCGAGCATGGAATAAGATGTAGACTCATGGGTACATTGGATGTACTGGACAGACCCTACTAGGATATTCAATTGCTTGTCACAATATGAATAATCCTTGAATGCGACAAGTGGCACATTTCCTCTGACTTGAGATCACTTGTGTTTTCTAAATGATGATTGTCATTGTTTTGAGGTAGTTCAATATCATTTGAAACATAATGATTATAGACTATCTTGGATGGTGAGCTTGAATCAGGTTAGGGCACTAGTGATAGATATAGGATTGCCGTCTCCTTAAGTGGAGTGTGATGTTCTAAAGGAGCCCCCCCCCCCCTGGATGAGATGATTGAGAAAGTGTATGGCCATACCCAGATGACTATGTTCATCTGATCTAATCATGCTCATCATATTGGAGCTACAAGCTTGACACGCTTGTCCAATAAGAACATCCAGTGGCAAAGGAAGCATGTATGCCTTGTGAATTGGATTCACACTTGTGCTGTGGTTTGGGTGTAGTCTTGGAAGACTCTTTTCTTTATATCGGGAGACAGTGATGTGTTGCTAGATACCCCTCACTGATCGTGATAACGTGAGTTATCGTTACCGACGTTTAAAGGAAACCCTTAGGGTCGCACAAATTGATGATATGGCTTACTTAAGTCAGATCGTGTGGACTGAATTATTTGGGTTCAGTTTAAAGGGATTTAATCTCTGATTGTAAGTGAGATCTGGTCTGATCATGTTTGATTGATTAGGGCTTGAGATCGGTAAGCTTCGATTGAGAGATTGGATGCTAGATCGGTGAGATCAGGAGCATCAAGAGATGAACGGTTAGATCTGGAGCCTTAGGGTTTAATTAAGATCTAGACTGGATCGCTTGGCTTGATTGGTTCTTAAACCGAACCAAATTGAACCGGCTCATTATATGAGCGCATGGTTCAAAAGGAGATGGCGTGAACGTGTGAGCGAAGTGTGGTTTCTATTTTTAGAAACCATGATCTCCACTTGGAGATCTCTCATGTTCGAATAGGGATAATCCTATTCTCGCTCGTCTTCCTATCGTGACTTCTCTCTCTCGACACTTTTGTGTGTGGCGGCGCTTGAAGCTACTGAGGAGGAGGATTCGGCCAAGAGTGATCAACATCTCCATCCCTTTCATTCGACAAAGACCCTTTGAAAGGCTTTGCTAGCACAAAGGATTCAAAGCAGTGAGCGCATCGATCTTCTTGTGTGCGTCAACTTTGGAGAAGGTTCATTTGCGCCTTTGCTTCCAAGGCACCATCAAACCGATGGCTATGGTATGAGTTCTTCTTCATCCATTCAATCATTTAAAAGTTAATTATATGACATATAAAGATCTCTTGAAACCCTAGCTTCCCATGCGAAAATATTGTTATGCGCCATCTTTAGGGATTTAATCTCTGATTGTAAGTGAGATCTGGTCTGATCATGTTTGATTGATTAGGGCTTGAGATCGGTAAGCTTCGATCGAGAGAGATGATGCTAGATCGGTGAGATCAGGAGCATCAGGAGATGAACGGTTAGATCTGGAACCTATTGGTTCAATGAGGTCTAGACCATGGCTTGGGCTGATTTGATTTGGTTTTTTGGACCAAAGTCAATTGGATCGATTGAGCATGAACCGGTTCACATGTGTGTGAGCGCTTGGTTCAATGCTTAAGCGTTTTGGTCGGTTTTCAAAGCATTACTTCATGTCATTCCATTTTTGGAAAGTCATCAAGGCGACTTTGTAAAAACGCCTCAACGCTTCTCTTGGATGATGACCGCTTGCAATCTCGTGGAGAGGAGAGTGGGTTGATGACAAGAGGAGGCATTCGGCCGAGCAAAGCCATCTCTATCCTCTCCTTCACGCGACAAGGTCCCATTGAAGCACTTTGCTAGCACAAAGGATTCAAAGGAGCAAGCCATCTTCACTTGTTGTGTGCGTCACCTTTGGAGAAGGAGCACTTGCGTCTTTGCTTCCAAGGCACCAACCAAACCGATGGCATTGGTATGATCTACTCTTGATCTATTCAATCTATGATAGTTGATCATATGGCATGCAAAAGATCATCAAACCCTTGCTTCCGCTTGCAAAATTTTATTTGCGCCATGCTTAGGGTTTTCGCCCCCCTCTCGAAAGGGGTTTCTTCAATTGGTATCAAAGCTTGGCTTTATGCATGCTATTATGTTTGCTCGTGTGATCCATGTTTACACTTATGCTTAGATCTATGGTTGGTTACATGCGCAAGCTCATGAAAAATTTATGATGCGAAAACAACATGCATGATGTTTATTGCTCTTAGCCGCATGTATTGGTGCTTGTTGTTGTTTTTGTCAAAGTTGCGCTCCCCCTTGAAGGGGACTCTACAATTGTTATGGATGGCGCATGTTTGTTGGCGCTTCTTACATGTTGTTTTTGACAAAACAAAAGATCTTGCGCGCCTCATCTAGATCTAAGGCCCTACTTTAAACCCTTAGATGGGTTGATGGGGTTGAAAGCATCATCTAGTATAGATCAACTAAGTCTGATCAGACCATCTGACAGCCTAGATGGGTTGACCAGATAGCACCTGTGCGCAAGCACGAGGTGGCTATAGGTTAACTGCATCAAAGGCGTGTAGCGAGGTCTGGTTGAGACAACCAGTGAACACACATAAGTTAGGCCCGGGGTCACACCCGCTTGCCAGAACTCATGTTGGCTGTTCAGCCCTTGGCGCATGCATGGTTGACCATTAGGTCAACTCGAGTCAGTTAGGACTTGGTGCATGTAAGGGCATGGATCTAACTAGATTGATGAGTGGATCCCTATCAATGGACCATTGTAAGGTTGTAAGGCACATAAGAAAAATTAAAATTGATGCCAATGGGTTTTCAAAATTTTATTTTCTTGTAATGGATCACATGTTGATTGAATGATGCCATGATGCTTGTTTATTTAATCTTATGTGGGTTGCCCTTTTAATGTGTGCTGTGCTGGGGCCTGCGAGCCTGGTAATTATTATTTTTGTGATCTGCGAATCACATTTTAATGAATTTATTGTATAATTGACCTGCGAGTCAAGCTTGTCTAGATAGATTAAAATGTATTTTAATTAGACAAGAGCACAAAAGCACACATCGCAGAGGCGCATTCAGCTGGTGGGTGCACCTGAGCTGCATTGAGCGCTAGGGCCCTGGGTTGGACCAGATGAGATGCAAAAGACCCAAGAAGAGCAAGTGAAGACTTAAGTTGATTTAAGGTCTTACTTAGGCTCTATGGGCTTTTACCACATAAGATCCATGCTTTCTTTTTATTGTTTAATAAATAGAATTGCATGAGTTTTTTATCTTCTGCTATAGCCATAGGATTTGCCTGATAGTAAGAAGATAAAAGACCGTTAAAATCCAACGCTAAAATATCAAGCACGTAATGCCTTCTGACGCGAAACCTCACTATTCTGACTATCGTTGGAGCCGTGTTGAACCCACTCAGTGGGCACGTCCATCTATCTTCAGA
This sequence comes from Costus lasius, assembly GCA_027563935.2. Classification (NCBI taxonomy): domain Eukaryota; kingdom Viridiplantae; phylum Streptophyta; class Magnoliopsida; order Zingiberales; family Costaceae; genus Costus; species Costus lasius. Next base: position 90,424,942 of record CM050454.1, on the reverse strand, counting down.
CGGTGTGTGATTTCACCTGCGTGTTACAGAGAAGGGATTTATCGCTTCTCGTTGCTCAGCATAGCACGTGGTGGTCCAGGGAGTAGGTCGGGTCAGCTTGACCATGTAGGCTACATGTGTGGAGCATATGGTAGCACATGGAGGCAGCCATCTGTGGGATCAGAGACTGTGTTGTACCAACTCAGTTGGCACAGTCTGCTGGATTGCCCAGATGAAGGGGAATCGCACGGGTTGGCGATTGGCAGGGACTGCCTACCAGAGATTAGTGCTTGTACTCTCTGTGCATCTTATCTCGCCTGAGCGGGACGCGGAGACCAAGTATGAAATCTGGATCCCATCTCACTAAAAGAGTGTTACTCTTTCGGACTGTTTTAATGGATTTTTCAGTCAGATAAAATAGTGAGAAAAGAATCTTTCTTAAGTCCTGGATTGATTCTAAACATTGATACTGACCTTGCTGTTCTTGCATTGTTGTAGATTCCTGCAGCAACGAACACCATGAGCTTCAATGTGCGATCCCTACTGGAAAGGGAGAAGTTTGCTGGGCCAAACTTCTCAGACTGGTTCGGACACCTTAAGATTGTTCTTAAGGCAGAGAGGAAACTGTATGTCCTCGAGACGGCTGTGCCGCCTCAACCCGCTGCGAACGCCGCAAGGGCGGTTCGTGATGCCTATGAAAAGCATGTCAATGATAGCATTGATGTCGCTTGCCTGATGCTAGCGTCTATGACGCCACCGCTGCAGCGTCAGCATGAGGATATGTCGGCTATAGAAATTATAGCGAACCTCAAGATGCTGTATGCTGCACAGGCGAGGACAGAACGCTATAATCTGACAAAGCTTTTCTTTCAGAGCAAACTGGCTGAAGGGAGCCCAGTGGGAGCTCACGTGCTCAAGATGATTGGGCACAAGGAGGCTCTGGAGAAACTGGGGCATACCATCAACCAGGAGCTTGCTGTAGACATTATTCTGCAGTCTCTCCCGCCCTCTTTCGATGCGTTCATTATTAACTTTAATATGAACAAAATCGATTGTACTCCGGCAGAGCTGCTGAATATGCTCTTGACAACTGAGGAGACTCTGAAGGGAAAGCCTTCAACCTCTGTCTTAATGGTTCCTTCCAGGAACAAGAAGAAGGGGAAGAAGGGCAAGGCCCCTGTCAAGAGTTACAGCAAGGCTCTGAAACAGAAGGTTAAGCAGTCGAAGGACAACAGGTGTTTCCACTGTGGCCAGCTGGGTCACTGGAAAAAGGACTGTAAAGCGCTCCAAGGAGATAAGAGGGGAAGCATTGCTTCTGGTTCAGGTATATACGTGACGGAAGTCATGGTTTCATCTTCTTCTATTTCATGGGTGTTGGACACTGCATGTGGAGTTCACATTTGTTCAAATGTACAGGAACTCAAGAGAAGAAGACAGGTGGGACAGCATGAGGTGGACCTACGCGTTGGAAACGGGGCACGGGTTGCTGCTGTTGCTGTAGGAGACTATTTCATCTCATTACCATCTGGCATTGTATTAGAACTAAACAGTTGTTATTTTGTTCCCAGCATTACTAAAAATATTATCTCCATTCCTGCTCTTGTCAGGAAAGGATTTGCCTTTGAATGCAATATTTCAAAGTGTGTTTTGTCTTTAGATAATATTGTTTATGCAACTGGTTCAATTAACAATGGGTTATACATGTTGGACATGGAAAGTTCTATACAAAGTGTTGATATTAAGAAAGCCAAGTATGCTGAAGACAGCACCTTGTTATGGCATAGTCGTTTAGGCCATATTAACAAGAAGCGCATTAAGCGGTTGCATGATCATGGACTGCTGGGATCTTTCTCCTATGCGGAGATTGATACATGCAAAGCTTGTTTGATGGGTAAAATGACGAAGTCACCTTTTCCTCACAAAGGTCAAAGGGCTTCAGGTTTACTTGACCTTATACACAGTGATGTGTGTGGGCCATTTAGTAAACATGCCAGAGGTGGCTATTCGTACTTCATTACCTTTACTGATGATTTCAGTAGGTATGGGTATGTCTATCTAATGAGACATAAGAGTGAATCTTTTGACAAGTTCAAAGAGTTCAAAAATGAAGTACAGAATCAGCTAGGGCGAAATATCAAGGCACTTCGTTCTGATCGAGGTGGAGAATACTTGAGTCATGCGTTTACTGACTATCTAAAAGAGTGTGAGATTATCTCACAGCTCACTCCGCCAGGAACACCACAATGGAATGGTGTGTCCGAGAGGAGAAATAGAACGTTACTTGATATGGTTCGTTCTATGATGAGTCAGGCTACTCTTCCATATTCCTTTTGGGGATTTGCACTGGAAACAGCTGCAAAGGTACTAAACCGAGTGCCATCCAAGGCCGTTTCAAAGACGCCATATGAATTATGGTATGGAAAACAGCCGAGCTTGACATTTATCAGGATCTGGGGTTGCGAGGCTTATGTCAAAAAGCTCGCCTCTGGGAAACTAGAGAACAGATCTGAGAAATGCATCTTTGTCGGTTACCCTAAGGAAACTAAGGGTTATTATTTCTTCGATCCCAAAGAGAACAAAGTATTTGTTGCTCGGACGGCCATATTTCTTGAGAAGGAGTTTCTTCTGCAAGAAGCTAGTGGGAGAGAAATAAAACTGGATGAGAATCCAGAGGAAAGACAAAGTAGTCAAGCACAGTTGGATGAGCCTGAGCCGGTAGAACAGGTTATTGTGCAACCTGAGGCTCAGATATCGCGGGAACCGCGTAGATCGGGAAGGATCCGTCGACAGCCTGAGCGCTATGACGGAGTCTACATCATTGATAATGATGAACCCCTTACTTATGCGGATGCGATCAGTGGACCGGAGTCAGCTAGATGGCTTGAAGCTATGCGAGCCGAGATGGACTCCATGTCAGATAACCAAGTCTGGGATTTGGTTGATCCGCCTCCGGGAGTAATCCCTATAGGCTGTAAATGGATCTTCAAGAAGAAGATTGACATGGATGGTAACGTAGTTACCTATAAAGGCAGGCTAGTTGCGAAAGGTTTTAAACAAATCTACGGGATAGATTATGATGAAACTTTCTCTCCTGTAGCCATGTTCAAGTCTATTCGGATTCTTTTCGCGATAGCAGCATATTACGATTATGAGATCTGGCAGATGGATGTGAAGACGGCTTTCCTTAATGGAAAACTGGATGAGGATGTGTATATGACACAACCTGAAGGTTTCACTAATCCAGCAGATCGTCATAAAATATGCATGTTAAAAAGGTCCATTTATGGACTTAAACAAGCATCTAGAAGCTGGAATATTCGTTTTGATGAATCAATCTCTGAGTTTGGTTTCATCAAGAACGAAGATGACCCGTGTGTATATAAGAGGTTTAGTGGGAGCGTGATTACTTTTCTAGTCCTCTACGTCGATGATATCTTAATCATTGGAAACGATATTCCTGAACTGCATGCTGTTAAAGCATGGTTAGGAAAATGTTTTCAGATGAAAGATTTAGGAGAAACAGCCTATGTATTAGGTGTGAAGATCTACAGGGATAGATCTAAGAGGCTTCTCGGGCTGTGCCAGAGTACTTACATCGATAAAGTCCTGGAGAGATTCCATTTAGAGAATTCTAAACGAGGATATCTTCCAGTCAGACATGGTCTGAATCTTTCGAAGAGTCAGTGTCCACAAACACAGACTGAGAAAGATGAAATGGACAATACGCCTTATGCTTCGGCTATTGGGTCCATTATGTATGCGATGTTGTGTACTCGCCCAGACGTCGCTTACGGGTTAAGCGTGACCAGTCGGTTCCAAAGTAATCCAGGTATGGCGCACTGGATTGCAGTCAAGAACATTTTAAAATATCTGCGGAGGACCAAAGATATGTTCTTGATATATGGTGGTCAGGAAGAACTCAGTATAGAAGGATATACTGACGCTTCGTTCCAGTCGGACCAGGATGATTTCCGATCGTAATCAGGCTATGTTTTTAGCTTGAATGGTGGAGCGGTGGTGTGGAAAAGTTTCAAACAGTCAACTGTTGCTGATTCCACAACAGAAGCCGAGTATGTTGCAGCCTCGGAAGCATCCAAGGAGGCAGTGTGGATTCGTAAGTTCGTGAGAGAACTTGGTGTTGTTCCTTCGAGTGCAGATCCTTTGGTTATCTTTTGTGATAACACTGGAGCAATCGCACAAGCAAAGGAACCACGGTCGCACCAGAAGTCCAAGCACATACAGAGACGATTTCACTTGATCCGGGAGATCATTGATCGTGGCGAGATCAAAGTCTGCAAGGTTCATACAGACGACAATCTGGCTGACCCGCTTACCAAGCCTCTGGCGCAGCAGAAGCATGAGAAGCACTGTAATAACATGGGTTTGAGATTTCTCAACCATTAGATTAAGTGCAAGTGGGAGATTGTTGGGGTATGCCCTTAAGGCTAATGTTTGAGGCCTTGGGATTGTATAAGTATCATGTAATACATTCTTGTGTTTATAAAGGCAATGGTTATTATTCAGGTTGTTACATCATCTGCTGCAATGTGTGTTCTTCTGAATAATGTCTCAATGCTGTTCAGCTAGGCTGACATGCTAAATGTCCTTAGTCGATATATCTTGGTGAACATGAGACAGCCTTGATATGATTGAGACTAATATGTGTTCTAATCTTATAGGATGCTTCGAGCATGGAATAAGATGTAGACTCATGGGTACATTGGATGTACTAGACAGACCCTACTAGGATATTCAATTGCTTGTCACAATGTGAATGATCCTTGATTGCAACAAGTGGCACATGTCCTCTGACTTGAGATCACTTGTGTTTCTAAATGATGATTGTCATTGTTTTGAGGTAGTTCAATATCATTTGAAACATAATGGTTATAGACTATCTTGGATAATGATCATGAGTCAGGTTAGGGCACTAGTGATAGATAGAGGATTGCCGTCTCCTTGTTGAAGGAGTGTGGTGTTCTATAGGGGCCCCCTAGATGAGATGATTGAGAAAGTGTATGGCCATACCCAGGTGACTATGTGCATCTGATCTAATCATGCTCATCATATTGGAGCTACAGGCTTGACACGCTTGTCCAATAAGAACATCCAGTGGCAAAGGAAACATGCATGCCTTGTGAAGTGGATTCACACTTGTGCTGTGGTTTGGGTGTAGTCTTGGAAGACTCTTTCCTTTATATCGGGAGACAGTGATGTGTTGCTAGATACCCCTCACTGATCGTGATAACGTAAGTTATCGTTACCGACATTTAAAGGAAACCCTCAGGGTCGCACAATTTGATGATATGGCTTACTTGAGTCAGATCGTGTGGACTGAATTGTTTGGGTTCAGTTTAAAGGGATTTAATCTCTGATTGTAAGTGAGATCTGGTCTGATCATGTTTGATTGATTAGGGCTTGAGATCGGTAAGCTTCGATCGAGAGAGATGATGCTAGATCGGTGAGATCAGGAGCATCAGGAGATGAACGGTTAGATCTGGAACCTATTGGTTCAATGAGGTCTAGACCATGGCTTGGGCTGATTTGATTTGGTTTTTTGGACCAAAGTCAATTGGATCGATTGAGCATGAACCGGTTCACATGTGTGTGAGCGCTTGGTTCAATGCTTAAGCGTTTTGGTCGGTTTTCAAAGCATTACTTCATGTCATTCCATTTTTGGAAAGTCATCAAGGCGACTTTGTAAAAACGCCTCAACGCTTCTCTTGGATGATGACCGCTTGCAATCTCGTGGAGAGGAGAGTGGGTTGACGACAAGAGGAGGCATTCGGCCGAGCAAAGCCATCTCTATCCTCTCCTTCACGCGACAAGGTCCCATTGAAGCACTTTGCTAGCACAAAGGATTCAAAGGAGCAAGCCATCTTCACTTGTTGTGTGCGTCACCTTTGGAGAAGGAGCACTTGCGTCTTTGCTTCCAAGGCACCAACCAAACCGATGGCATTGGTATGATCTACTCTTGATCTATTCAATCTATGATAGTTGATCATATGGCATGCAAAAGATCATCAAACCCTTGCTTCCGCTTGCAAAATTTTATTTGCGCCATGCTTAGGGTTTTCGCCCCCCTCTCGAAAGGGGTTTCTTCAAAATCAAGTTGCACAATTATTTCAATAAGGGCATCATAAAGTTTTACTTGGTTGGCTCAAGCACTTCTCTGAATTAACTTGACACCTTGTGACGCGACGTGCAAACATTTATGATGAATGTACCCCCGGTACTTAGTTAACTAGTAAACTCAAACTGTGTACACCACATAATGTACACAAACTCATTTCTTCACCTTAAAGTAGAAGAAAGCGGAGTTGTTCACTTTTCCCAACCCCTTCTTTTCATTTCATGACCCCCTTTTCTTTTTCTTTGTCGACAGTGCCAAGTTGGATGAATCTTTGGATTCATCTTCACTTCGGTATCACTGCGCCCCCCCTTTTTTGTGTGTCCTCAAATCAACTTGAAAAGCTGTCAACAAGGAATAAATAAAACATGAATCGTCAAAAACATAATGTCGTGTAAGACATAATTTAGAAGATGGGGATCAACCACTAAAACATCATGTAAATCACAGAAAAGCATACTCAATAACATTCTAAAACCTCGAACCGTAAGCATAAAAGTAGTCATAATAAGAACTCCCTTGAACTTAAGAAACACACACATCATCCTTAGTCTCATCATGGTTCAGAGCAGCATAAGAACTGAGGACAAGATCACAATAATATCATCACAGACTTATCTTTTTGGCACATTCTCAAGCAAAACAAAGCAAAACACGGACATGAAGAAACATCATAGGAACTCAGTGGTATGCAAGTGAAACAGCAAAGGCAACTAAAAGTACAATGCATCAAAATGAAAAAAAACTAACACATAATAAAGAGGGAAACCCTTACCCACGGCAAAGAACTACATAGTCTCATATGCAGCTCAAAAGTACATAATAGCAAAGCAACTTACTAAAGATAAAGCAAGATCACCATCGACGAGTGTTCAGAGTCCTCTGTATCTCCTGAATAGCCGCAAGCATAGAGTCCTGCATGCGGCCCTAGTGACTCTGCTAAGCCTCAATATTGCCCAGGCGTTGTAAAATGTCCTGCATCTCCTGGCGTGACTCGTGTTGCTCCTCGTGAATCGCCTTAAGATAGCCCTCGATGTTGGCGTAGGCGTTCATGGTGGACGCTGAAGAAGATGGCTCGGCATGTCTGAAAGTACGGAAGGAAGGAGAAGGTGGTGCCGTGTCCATCGGAACGTCCTCATCAGCTACTGGAAGCATATGCCAGTTCCGCCGCTCGTGAATGGAGGTGCACTGGGGGTTCGGTAATAGCATTGTGAAGTCACTCGCACGAAAGAGGAGGCTGAAGGCGTAACCCTCGTGGGTGATCATCTTCATCGCCTGGCATGACTCCAAGTCAATGCGGGTGCTACCGCACGCGTGCTCCACTCCATAGAGCTCAATGCCCATAGCAATAGCAATCGGAGTGATGAGTCCTCCAGAGGCAACGACCCCCTCTGAGCGGTGGCCAACTTCTGCAATTGTTTAATTAGATAAAACACAGTTTTTAACTTGCAAGAGTGTACCATGGCCTAGAGGTAAAGGAGCTCGGTGGCGCGCACTAAGCTGTCACTCTCCCCGCGCGCGAAGATAGTGTGTGCCAACACCCGAAGCACGTAGCGAAAGCACGGGTTGCTGACATGACTCGCCCGCACCATATGAGAGACATAAGGGCGCTGATCAGATATCGCCTCCCAAAAAGCTTGATCATTATACTCTGGTGGACTTAAACTAGTGTCATCCTCCGGAAAGCCATAGATCTGGTTTATCTAGGATAGTGTAAGGATATGATCTTAGTTCGCCAGCCAGAAGGAGATAGTGCCGTCGTCGTCGTCGTCATGGATATTTATGTCGACCTCCAAGGATGACATAAACTCCAAAGTGATCAGCACGTATGTCGATGGTGCCGTCCGAAAAAACTTCTCCGAGCCGATTTACTAAAACATGAACAAGACGTTGTCGTGGAGCCCTAGCATCGTAAGAGTGGCCCGGTCACGATAGCGGGTATTGATAACCCACCCTGACTCCAATAGATCATAACGGGCCTTCTGCGCGGCATCCCGGAATGTAATACCATATTGGTTCGGCTCCGATTCCACGGCTGGCCTCTTGGAAGATTTCCGCGCCATGGTCTTCTTGCGGGTCGACATCTTGTAGAGGGACGGCTGAGAACTGCTGGCTGGAAGAAAGAAGAAAAGCAGCGGCGACAGATTCCGGCAATGTGGCAGTGGCGAGCTGCGCAAACAAGAGAAGAGCCACGTCCGACAAATTGGCAGTTGTAGATCTGGAGATCTGGAAGCGTCTGGGGAAGAGCCGGTGACAGCACCGAAGAAAACTGGCGAGACCACAAAGAAACTGTGGATGGCGGTGGTGGAAGTGAAGAACTAGCGGCGGCATAATAGAAAACTAGAGATATGGGGCAAAAACCCTAGATATGAAAAACTGGGAGTGCCAAAAGGTCAGGAGGACTGGCAGCCGGAAGTAGGGAAGCTTAGAGCACAGTCGGTGGCGAGATCTGGCTAAAATCGGTGAAATATGCTACGGGGCGGCGAAGACAGGCGGAGGGGCGGAAACTCGCCTAGAAAACGAGATCGGAGGCTCACCGAGAAGCGGAAGAGGCAGCTGAAGCTCTAGACGGCGGCAGACGATAGATCTGAGGGGTTTTGAGCCTGGAAAAAGGGAAAAAGTGGCGGTAGCGGTGCTGGAACGGGTGTGAACCCTAAGTTCCGCCGCTGCGATTTCTTATAGGCGAAGAGTTGAACTCGATCAAAGTTATAAACACAGGCGTGATGAGGTGCATGGCCCAATCGTGTCTAGCTCGGCGAAACGGGCGGAAGGTAAGCACGCCCGTCACGGAGAACACGGCCTGGCCGTGTCTGGCTCGGCCAAATCCAACCAAACCTAAACATGTCGGTGATGCGGATCACGCCCATGCCATGATAGAGTCGTCGAAAATCTCCCAATCTCGATCACGGCAGTGACTAGAAACGTGGCATAGCCATGCCTGCTTCGGCAAAACACCCCTGATATCGATGAGGCCATCACGGCGAGGCCGTGATCACTATGGCGACATGCAAAAATTCCTAAAAAATTATAAAAAATTCTCACAATTAGTAAGATGCTATTCAATGTATAAAATCATAAAAATCATGCCATGGGATATCACAAAAATATCAAAACAAATATAACAGTACAACAAAAGAAACAATCACAACAATAAATTTCAATTTTGTCCAATCAACACAACACAACAAATGATAAATCCTTGGGGTGCTTCCCAAGAAGCACTGGTTTTAGGTCAGCAGCTTGACCAATGATCGTGCTTCAGGGCACGTATAATGGATCAAAGGCAGAAGAAATGACATATGAATGCCCCTTTCTCCTTCGCCTAAAATTAACACCTATGGAGATAAGTAGTAATAATAATAGGATGTTGGGAAACACCGGGGACATTTTACAAATTTTGGCATTGAAACAATACATAATACATGCGCAGCGGAATCAATGTCCCCGAAATAGGCTAGTCCCAAAAACCTAGTGCGGATCGTCAAGCGAGGGGATCGACATGATGTGATAGAAAGTACCTGAAGCGAGCACGGTTATGCCGATGTCGAGATAGGCACCCACGTGTTCTCCCTCTGTAGTCTCACACACACGGACTCCTCGAGCTCTCTTCTTCCTCGCTTGGTGCTAGCCTCGGGAAGAAGATCCACGCCTTTGATTCACTTCCTTCAACCTTGCGCCACCTTCAAGGTATATGCGCCAAGGGTTGAGAAGCCGCCAACTCCAAGCCTTCTCACGCCAAGAAGAGAAAAGGAGATGCACACTTGCGGCTAGGGTTTGGAGGAAGAGAAGATTGCGCCTCTTGAACCCTTGCTCTCGCCCCTTCTACTTGCACACGCCTCCAAGGAGTGGCACTCATGAAAAATCATCATCCAAGAGGGGCGACAAGGGGTCCTATTAATAGGGCAAGAGGTGGTTCATGAAGGGCTAGGATCAAAACAAGTGAGCGGCTAGGATGAGAAGGTTTGAAGCAAGGAAAGTCTCTAAGACATTTCCATAATTCTCATTCAACCCTTCCTTATTCGCCCAAGCCTTCCCTTGTGCGCCAAGGCCTTGCCTTGCGCCCCAAGTAATGCCATATAGGCTTTCATACCATAAGGGATAAAGGGGGAGGCGCATATTGCTTCTAAATGAAGCAAACTTTGCCAATTCTCCCCATTATGCCCATAGGTGCCAAGGGGAGAAGACTTGTCCCCATTATACCCTTTTAGTCCTTCTTCTCTTCATGATAACTTATCAGTGAGCCCAACTTAGCAATGGGCCTAGCCCAAAGTCCATTACCCATGTTAACCAAGCTATTGGATCCAATCCAACTTAACCCAAGGTTAAATGAGGCTAACCATGGTTAATTCGGCCAATATGCCAAAAACAGAAGTTGGTTCCAATAAGTTTCTTCCATCTCACCAGACCCATTGGCGCTGATGAAATCTCCAAAATAGATCCGAGTTATCCAATAACTCGATCATAAGGCTTCCCGATCAATACGAGAACTCGAGTGTCTTGGTGTGTGACCCTGTATGTTACTTTGACGTTGGCAGTGCAGACCTAAAGTCTCACAAGCAGTGAGTGGCACCTAGCAGTGCATCGCTGCTACTCAAGTCATCAGAATAGATATCGACATCGACATCCCCATCATCGCAACAGGTGCAGATACATTACAGTCCGTTTGCCAAACTGATATCCGATTGGACAAGTGTGTCATCACTTGTTTTCATCCAATCACATGGCTATGACTAAATCAGGTCTTTACCTGGGTATGGCCATACACTTTCAGTCATAGACCATAGAGGAGCTCCATGGATATCATACTTCCACAAGGAAGGGGCAAATCCTTTATCTGTCAATTGGTCTTCTCATATGGGTCGTGACATACTCAATGGCAACCCTTATAACCTCCCAGCTACGACGAGGCGTTAGGTTGTATCAAAGTATATCTCTAACCATATAGAAGAGTCAATGACCTCAAGTCTAAGGATCAATGTATCTCCTATCACTTATGAGGTTAACTTATGACACCAAGTCATAGCCTCACAGCGGGTCGGTCCAGTATATCCACCACTGATATACCCATATGTCTGCGTTAGCACCCCGTGCCTAACCAGCCCATATACCAGTCTTATAAGTACCATAGCTGTCCCTTATCCACTAAGGTATATCGATTGGGGACATTCTTTTGAGCACAGATCCAATCTGTCTCCAGGGACATTATCATGTAAGTACATTATCGCAGATGTAAACAAACATAGATAATGACAATGCCAGAATGATATATATAAATATCTCAGTGAAGTAGTACAATGTTTGACCAAATATAGGTCTCAGGGCATATACACCAACATAGGTGTATAGTAAAAAATATCTTTAAATCCTGCAAAATAAGAACATGTTCACTTGCTAAGTCTTTCTTCCCAAAATCAAATAAACACTTCTCATCAACCACACTATGGAACAATCGCGCGCAACCAAAATCAGGGTCCGCCGTAAACAAGTTATCTCGAATGGTCTGGTCCTCCCTCATCAAAGTAGCACCTACTTCCATATTAGTGCAAAGGTGGGATGCAAGAAAATCCCACGTGGCCTCTGAATAATTCACAAGCGCAAGTACTATCTCAATGCTACAGCACGAGCCTGAAAAAGCGAGATCTGGCATATCAATAGAAAGCTTAAAGTCTAAAATAGTATTACTAAAGTTTAGAGATAGCTTCCCTTTCTTGACATCTATAATTGCCCCGACGGTAGCTAGGAAAGGGCGGCCCAAAATAAGCGGTAATCTTGAATTCTCTAACATATCCAAAACTACAAAGTCTACAGGGAGAAAGAGTTCCCCGACTTTAATCGGCACATCCTCTACTATTCCCTCTAGGCGAAGTATAAAGCCATTCGCAAGCTGAAGAGCTATGGGCATGCGTTCCAGGCCTCCCAAATCTAATCTTTTGAACAGAGAGAGAGGCATGATACTCACACTCGCCCCCATCACATAGTGCTCTCTTGATGGAAAAATTGCTGATACTACAAGAGATAGAAAAACTACTAGGATCTTGGAGCTTCGCAGGCATAAGTGAGTCATACTGTCTTGTCAATGCCGTGGCCAACATCTGAGGATAGGAGACAGATGGGGGTGTGTGGTGTGTGGGGTCAAAAAGTGTTACATTGAAAATGTAATATGACCTTTATTAAATTCACCTTAAATTAATAAGGCTTTTTTGTTTAATAGGTTCTGGCTTCCAATGAGCGCAAGCACTCATTGTTAATTACCCTTGAAGTCAGGGAACCTTTGATTAGGAGATCTATATCATGAAATAAAATATAAGGCCAGACAATTTTATTCATGAACATCATAAAAATACATGTCTTGACATAATACATAAGCGACAAAAGAAAGGAATTTTTGTCAATTGGGATAGTTTTGTATTTGTGTTTGGTCTTGCGATGGCGTATTAGATGGTTGAACTTTGAGAATATCCGACCTTGGCAACACAATGTCGTATTGAGGAACTACGCCCCGATGGTAAACATCGATGTACGCACCTCCCAAACAATATACCATCATGATGCATTAAGGCATGTTGGATATTTGCATTTGGAAAATCATCTGGCCTTGCGACTTGTTGGATGTTTTGACTTGGACAATTATTCGGCCTTGCGGCATATTAGATAATTTGAATTTGGAAAATTATCCGGCCTTGTGGTGTGTTGAATAATTTAATTTGAAAATATCCGGTCTTACGACTTGTTGGATATTTAATTTATAAATATCCAGTCTTGCGACTTGTTGGATATTTAAATTTGAGAAAATTATCCGGTCTTACAACTTATTGGACAATTTAATTTAGAAATATCCGGTCTTGCGACTTGTTGGATATTTAAATTTGAGAAAATTATCCTGTCTTACGACTTGTTGGATATCAAGATTTGAGGAAATTATCTGGCCTTGCGGCATGTTGGATAATTTGATTTGGAAAATTATCCGGCCTTGCGGCGTGTTGGATAATTTGAATTTTGGAAAAATTACCCGGTCTTGCGACTTGTTGGATAATTTAATTTTGGAAAATATTCGGTCTTATGAGTTGTTGGATATTTTAAATTTGAATTTGGGAAAATATCCGGCCTTACGGCTTGTTAGATAATTTGAATTTGAGAATATCCAGTCTTGCAACTTGTTGGATAATTTGATTTTGAAAATACTTCAACCTTAATAAATACAACGTTATATTGAGGAGTAACACCCCGACGATGAACGTAGACGTACACACCTCTTAAACAATATTACATTATGTTGGGCAAGGAGTATTATTATTATGGATATGGATTTCAAATTGATAAATATTCAACTGGAAAATGATTAGTGAATATTTATCATATTTTGACTCAAGATCTGATTGGGTTATATGTGAAGAATTGGACAAATTTTGATTTGGGTTTGATCCAGACTTAAATTTGGTCTGAAACTCATTCAACGGTCCTTCGTAAAGGATGGATTACATTGCATCAATTTGGATCTAGACTTCACTTAATTAGAGAGCACCATAGGGCCATTAATTTTCATTACTTCAGCCTTTAGTGGTCAATTGAATCCATATTGAGTTCAATTAGGCTTGGGTCAAGTTGAAGCTTCATCCGCTATGATCCAGACTTCTACTGCTAAGGTTGAGGTGAAGGGAGCAGCAAGCTTCATGCTAAATCATGAGCTATGCAATGCTTGCTCGATTTTCTTTTCCTTTGCTCTTATAATGTTTCTTGGATTAGCCTCAGCTCCCAGTAAGTCGTTTGAAGAGATAATAGGTTCATGTTGGACACTACTTGTACAGAACATATTTTGAAACTTAATTTTGTCGTTATCATCATTAGGAAGTCTTCCACACATGCATCTACCAATTCTTTAGTTCCTTTATTAGTCATCAGTGTTGGAAGTTCTTCACCAAGATTTTCATGCGATGCATTCGGCAAGGCTTGAATAGTAAGTGCATCAACAATTGGAAGCCCACCAGGATACTCATCTCCAGATGTTGTATTTTTTTTTAAAATTCCTTTCTATCGAATGAGCAATATCACAATTGCTCATTTCATTTGCCAGATGAGCATGATTTGGCAGATTTTTTTTATGCGACTTTGTGCAATCAAATTTACCAGGTAACTCTGGAGTTGGTACAACACAATATGCAAGAACATGAATTTCTGCGGAATCAAATCCTGTCAATCATGACTCTCCAATTCTTCTTTGTGATTGTCCTTGTTGGCTTGATTCACTAAGGAATGAACAGGCTCACAATTATTGACCTGAAGAATGTTAGATCCGGCTTTCTAGATCCGAACTACTTAGAAAGTTCGAGATATGATTTTGCGGAGTTATTAGGATTGAAGGAGGCATTTCTATGATTCAGAGGCACCATTTGGGGAGTTCTGATTGGCGGAGCTCTTAACAATGGCTTAGCTCTGGCGGAGGACTCTTTGCTAGAGGAATCGGAGAGCAAGAATCTAAAGCACCCGCTCCGCGCCAACGCCATGGGAAAGGCGGAGAGGAAAAAGAGTGTCATCGATATCGAGATGATAATACATCTGACATTGCTGCACATATTCTGGATCAAGCTTGGGCCAGGTGCAAGAATTGTGAGGTTCAAGTTATCCCAGAAGTTTCAGTAAATTTTTGTTGAGGCTTTGACAACCGTCTCTGACTTTTCTTGTCATCAATTGGATTCCAACTGAATCATCATCAGCCACAGAAATTTGCTCAACTCCACCAACTTTTCTTTTCTAGTCTTGTCGAGAGTTCTTCAACCTTAGTAGCGTACTTCACCTCTCCCGGTAATTTTAATCTTTTTTTATCTCTAGCAAAGTTCTTGGATTTTATTTTATTGCCTTCTCTATTTTGTGCACCAGTCATGAATTTTGAGTGCAAATTCCCTTTTTCTTTTTTCTTTTTTTCGGTAAATTAGCATCGTTGCAAATTCCCTTTGAGAGTATGAGGCTTTTCCAGAGTTTGGTGGTGATCAACCGGCTGGATCATCGCTGGAGAAGTGTAGATCATGGGTTTAGTTTTTGGTGGAGTAGAGAAAAGAGTATCAGATTTGTTTCTCTTCGAAAACGATGCTCCAGCCTTCTCCCTTCTTTCTCTTTTTTTTTTATACGTGTCTCTTCCATTTTTTTGTTTCATGTCGAAAGCTTGTTCCTCTCTCTCAATCTTCGCAGCTTCTTGCCCCTCAAATTTTTATGTGCTGAAGATCCCCAACCAACCCTCAATTCTTTTTTTTTTGTATTCTCCCTGTTCTTCCTCGCTTTTTTTTAGGCCGTCCCCCTCTTCTGGCCTTGCCTCTAAATGCCTTCCTCCTTTGTATTTTTTTAAGCTCTCCTTCTTGGTCGCCCTCCATTGTTGTCTCTCAATTCTGGAATTTTTTATGTTGCCTCCGAATTCTTCCGCCGCTTCTTCTTGCCACTCTTGCCGAAATATTATTTTACCCAGCCTCTATTCTCTCTCTTTTTTTTTTCTTATTATCGTTGTCGGGGTTGTGGCCGATGATGATTTCATAATCGTCGGAGGCACGAGCAAATACGCCATGGTCTTCAACATGGTGCTCGACGTTGAAGATGATTGAACCCTCCGGGATGGAGCAGAGGGGAAGGATGTTGCCAATCATTTGGGAGGCCTTGCGACCAAAGTAAATGAACTGGGCAGTGTAGATGCCCTCGGCGGAGATAAATAGCTCCTTCTCGAGCTTGTACCGGAAGGGATGGCAGAAGATGACGCTTGTGAGGGGCCGCATTTTCTCAAAACGTTTCTTTCTGAGAAATTCTGAAAGTTGATTATTTACCGTTGGATTGACATGAATCCCAATAAATCTATTAGTTTATTTACTCAGTTTTCATCGTTAGCTCCCCATTTTCTTTCTGTTTTTACTGTATATACCACCATCCAAAATATTTTATAATATAGTGAAATATTTAATGCTATGATAGAAATTTAGTAAACATAGTGGAAATTTAGCAATACAATGTAGAAATTTAGTAATACATGGTAGAAATTTAGATAAATTATATTTTATTTACGCATACTTTTTTATTTTTTATGTATTGTTTTTATATATATTATAATAATGTAAAAATTTAATACAATAAAGTAGAAATTTCAATGAACTTTATGTTAAACCTAAGAAAATAAAATATTATATATATTTTTTACTTATACATATTTTTTATAATTTTTTATATATATTATAATATAGTAGAAATTTAATATTATATAGTAGAAATTTAGTTAACTACCTTATTACCAAGAAAATAAAATCCTAACTAGCTTACATAATGGAAATATATATAAATATATAATAGATCTTAAGATAATATATATATAACATAGATTAACTATATTTCTATTATATTATATTAAATTTCTATGATATTAAAATATATATATATATATATAATTCATTAAAAATATGTATAAATAATAAATAACTTTTATAATATTTTATTTTATTACTAGTTAACTAAATTTCTACTAAGTAAGCTAGTTCAGGTTTTATTTTCTTAGTACTAAAGTACTTAACTAAATTTTCACTATATAATATTAAATTTCTACGATATTATAATGTATGTAAAAAAAATTAAAAAATATATGTATAAATAAAAAAAGATCCTTAAACCTAAGAAAATAAAATATAAATATATATTATATATATTTTTTATTTATACATATATTTTTTAATTATATATTTTAATATCATTGAAATTTAATATAATATAATAGAAATATAGTTATATTATGTTATATATATATTTTATCTTGAGATCTATTATATATATATATATATATATATATATATATATATATATATATATATATTCATTATGTAAGCTAGTTAGGATTTTATTTCCTTGGTAATAAGGTAGTTAACTAAATTCAACTATATAATATTAAATTTCTATGATATTATAATATATATAAAAAATTATAAAGAAATATGTATAAGTAAAAAATATATATAATATTTTATTTTCTTAGGTTTAACATAAAGTTCAATGAAATTTCTACTTTATTATACTAAATTTTTATATTATTATAATATATATAAAAACAATACATAAAAAATAAAAAAGTATGCGCAAATAAAATATAATTTATATAATATTTTATTTTCTTAATATTAACTTAATTATTATAATTAATTTAGATTTTAAAAAATACTTATCTAAATTTCTATCATGTATTACTAAATTTCTACTTGTATTACTAAATTTCTACCATGTTTACTAAATTTCTATCATAACATTAAATATTTCACTATATTATAAAATATTTTGGAAGGTGGTATATGCAGTAAAAAACAGAAAGAATACGGGCAGCTAATGATGAAAACTGAGTGAATAAACTAATAGATTTATTGGAATTCATGTCAATCCAACGGTAAATAATCAAATTTCAGAAAATTTCTCAAAAAGTTTGTTTTTGAGAAAACGCCGCCCTTGTGAGGGGCTTTTCGCAGTTGTCTCGAAGTCGACGAAGGCAGCGGCAGTAGCTGACTTGGAGGAAGTGACAGTAGCGCGAATTGGAAAGGAGTAGTTGTGGATGCTACAATGCTAGCTCCGAAGATCGGACCTTTAGGGCTCGTGCCGAAGAAGATTGGAGAGGACATCGCCAAGGAGACAGCCAAGGATTGGAAGGGCCTCCGCGTCACCGTCAAACTCACAGTGCATAATCAGCAAGCTAAAGTGATCATCGTCCTATCGACTGCTGCCTCGTCATCAAGGTCCTCTCTTTTCCCCTTTGCCAAAACCTCACACCTCTCGGCTACTTCACTTTTCAGCAAACTAGGTTTCTTCCTCTATTTTTTTTTTTTTTGCTTCTTCCCCTTTTGTCTTACAGCCTCCTCTTCTCTTTATTTTTTATTATTTTTTTTTTAGCTCGCATCCTCGCCCCTCCTTTCTTTCTTCTCTCATGCCAAAACCCCTTCAGCCGAGCGCCCCTCACAGTTCTTCCTCGCTTCTCCTCCTTTTCTTCTACAGGTCGCCTCCCCTTTTATTCTGATGGCTATGCTGCCTTTTATTGCCGAGATCCATAATCACCATAAATGACAATGAATTATTTTCTAATGCCCCTTTGATTTCTGATTGATGCGCTGCCTTTTATTGCCGAGATCCACAATGACAATGAATTATTTCCTAGTGGCCATTTGATTGATTCCCTCGTCATCATCTTTGCTTTCTTTCTTTTTTTTTTTTAATTTTATATGTATCTTTCTAAATCCAATTTATTTCTTTATGAGACTGCCAGCCAAGATTCAACCCACTTTCCTTTTTTTTTTTGGCATAATTTGATTTCTCCCCCTTTTTTAAGAAAATTTTAATAATCACCCTTATTCAATTTTTTTAAAAATTTACTGACAATTATGGCAAATTTATTCATTCATCTTTTTGCCTCATTCAACAATCACCTCTAACAAATGCCCCCACAACAGATTTGTATAAGCGATGAGCGCATATAAATTCGTTGGCAAAGATACCTCGCACTAATATCGCACTAAAATGGCGAGTAGCAACCATATTCACAAAATACTTGTTTCAAATATTGTTTAGTGGAGGCATGGTTTGAAACATTATATGTATTTGAGATAAGTAAATGATGCACTTGGCAAGGGTTTCCAAGTCTTGGACCAATAAATGTGTGCATCCATCCAAGGACTTAGATAGCTTTTGAATGTGTGACTGATAGCATCGTATAAGATATGTTGGATGAGTGCATTGTCTTCTATCCTTGAATATGAAGCATGTGAATATGATATGAGAGTGTTAGACCCCTTTTTTAATCAATACTTGTTGTATGGTTGGAAGAGGTCTCTTCATTGTTTTTTTTCTAATATCTTACGTGCTTTATCACCATGGAGAAATTTGAGTGCTTGTTGTATCTTTGGACGAAGTATATGCTTGAGTGATGGCCAATAGACTCTCTTAGATTGAGAAAGTTGGGCCATTTGCATCTTGACTAGGGAAGGAAGCCTTTTCTTTTCATTATCTTCTATTTGATTGACTTGTGATTCAATTAGTTGGAATTTGTGACTCGCTATGTATTCCATGTCACATGTCTTCATGTTGAATGTAACATTTATGATAGAGAACCTCAAAGCACCATAAGTATGATCTCAATGGTTATCTCATCATCGGTATGATTTATTCCGTGTATGGTATTCCACTCTCTTTGCTTCAAAATCCACTGACTAGGACAATATTTCTGTAACATCTCAAACCAGAAATGAATTGGCTGGAGCTAGATTGCATCACTGCATATGTCATGTGTGAACAAATTTTCATGATGGCTCAACATAATTTCTTGTATTGGTGAATGCCACTATTTTTGGGCTTTAAATGCCTTGACGAGGATTTAGAAGTGATGATTAAAGATTGCACCTAGTGTGACAAGTAAGGTGCTCAACAAAGATGTCCTCATATTGATCCGTTGATGAGGATGGGATATTCATGATTGAATTGTTTTGGGTTGAGGAGGGTGGGTGGGCTTTCTGCATTATAAATTTGATTGACGACAATGTGACCACCAGATTTTGCCAACGTTCTATCAAACCATCAAAGACTTTGGTGGTGTCAATTCATCTTTTTTTACCCTTGATTTTGGTATCAATAGGCTTGCCAAAGTAATGATGCCCCCAATGTGATGTTGCATTTGTAGTGACATCTTTGTTTTTCCTTGATAATTTATCTCGTTTATCTCTGATCGTCAATAGTTATGAATCCCTTAGCTTCAACTTGAGTATGAGCTTGTCTTGAGTACTTGGGAATGATATATTACTTCTCAAAAAGCTTCCGTTTCTCAAGAGTTCTAGATCTTGTAAGATTCGACATCTCTCTTCATACACTTTAATAATCCATAAAAGGAGCTGTCCCTGTGTGTACAAGTTGCTAATGTTTAGCACTTGAGTTACATCATCTTGTAACATGGTCAAATATTGACTCATCTTCAAGTTGGTGATTGTAATCTTTCATTGACTTTATACCAACCAAGGTTTTGATCATTGCTTCTTAATGAATAATATTACTCAATGATGGACTTTGAGAAGCTTTGGTGTAAGTGTACATTCATGAAGGATCAAATGTGGTTTTGTTTGAATCTCCTTTAGCAATGTGAAACGCTTTGAGAG
The DNA here is from genome assembly GCA_027563935.2 of Costus lasius. Lineage (NCBI taxonomy): Eukaryota > Viridiplantae > Streptophyta > Magnoliopsida > Zingiberales > Costaceae > Costus > Costus lasius. Next base: position 90,404,695 of record CM050454.1, on the reverse strand, counting down.
TAAAACAAAAGTTGTCACTGTCAGCGGAGCGAAGACTTCTTCAGTGCTAATTCCTAGCCTGAATACAAGTGTCTTTGGAAGCAGAGAGAGTTAAGATGGGTTACTAAGCTTGTAGAGGCTTAAACATTCGAAATGGGTGAATAGGCTTTTGGGCCAAACATTCAAAATGAGTAAATGGCCATTGGGCCAAACATCCAAATTTGAGTAAACCGACTGATAGAGGGCCGAACGTTCAAAATATGGGCGAATGGGCCTTTGGATGAATGGGTCCGTTTGAGATTTGGATGGATGGGTCATGGGACCAAACGTTTAAAATTTGGATGAACGAGCCATTGGGTCAAACGTTCAGAATTTGAGTGATTGGGTCGTGGGACCAAGCATTCGAGATTTGGATGAATGGGTCGTGGAACCAAACGTTTAGAATTTGAATGAACGAGTCGTTGGGCCAAATGTTCGAAATTTAGTGAACGGGTCGTGGGACCAAACGTTTAGAATTTGGATGAATGGGTCATGGGACCATACGTTCAGAATTTTAATGAACGAGCCGTTGGGCCAAACGTTTAGAATTTGATGTGAACGAGTCGTGGGACCAAGCATTCGAGATTTGGATGAATGGGTCGTGAGACCAAACGTTCAAAATTTGAATGAATGGGTCATAGGACCAAACGTTCGACATTTGGATGAACGGGTCGTGAGACCAAACATTCAGAATTTGAATGAAGGGGTCATGGGACCAAATGTTTGAATTTGGGATGAATAGGCCGTGGAACCAAATGTTCAGAATTTGGGATGAACGGGTCGTGGGACCAACCGTTCAAAATTTGGGCGAACGAACCGTTGGGCCAAATGTTCAAAATTTGGTGAATGGGTTGTGGGACCAAGCATTCGAGATTTAATGAACGGGTCATGGGACCAAACATTCAAAATTTGAATGAACGAGCCGTTGGGCCAAACGTTCAGAATTTGGTATGAATGGGCCTTTGTGGCCTCTAGATATTTAGAGTTTGAAGTTTGTCATATGCTCGGCCTTCACGACTTGTGGACATGTGAAATTTAAGCAAATATTCTATCCTTATGACTTGTAAATATTTGAATTTCGATCTTAGCATGTAGTCATTTCTTTGCACATAGTATTGTATTGAGGATCTATGCCCCGATAAAAAATATCGATGTACGCATCTCTCAAGCAATACTTCACCATAATGCACTAAAATTCTACATTTGGCGTCGTCGAATATTTGTAGTAGTTTCCCTTGAGGAGCAGTAGGTCTCCAAAATTTGAGTTTTGAATAGCAGAATGCTCATTTTGGATCTTAAGTATATGATTTCACATGAACTTTGAGAAGAGGTGTTGTCTTCTTTCTTTTGGTAAGAATTTCTTCATGCCCCCTGTGCTACTAAGGAGCTTGCACTTGATTTATCTTTGACCCATCAAATCTCTTAATGACATGATGAAGTAGTGCCTGAGTGACTAGGCAAGAAGCTTTAGCCTTGTGGCATTAACCATTTTAGAAGAAAACATTCAAAGCAATTAGTCAAAACATAGCCCGAGCCAAAATGCCCCCTTATTTGAGATGCATGCTTTATCATCTCTTTTCTTCGTTGGAAGGATAAGATAAGTCCTTGACCTTCAATAATCTTACATGATACATTTAAGATCCAATATCTTAATATTTCATTTGTTCGAGAAGCTTTCAATTTTTAGCAAACTGAGAGCTTTAAACGACCTTGATGTCTTTTGATCCTACTGTGAATTGACAAGAATAAATTTTAGCTCGTGTAAGCAGCTTACAGTTATTGGCAAACTGTTAGTCATAAACGAACTTAATGTTTTCGATCCTACTACCATTTGATTAGGATCAATATGGTTGCTCGTATGAGGAGCATACAATTTTTATCAAACTACCAGCTATAAACGGACTTGACATTTTCGATCCCACTGCTATTTGATTAGGATCATTTTGGTTGCTCGTATGAGGAGCATACAGTTTTTAGCAAACTGCCTGCTATAAACGGACTTGACATTTTGATCCCACTACCGTTTGATTAGGATCAATTTAGTTGCTCGTATGAGGAGCATACAGTTTTTAGCATACTGCCAGCTATAAACGCACTTGACATTTTTGATCCCACTACCATTTGATTAGGATCAATTTGGTTGCTCGTATGAGGAGCATACAGTTTTTAGCAAACTGTCAGCTATAAACGGATTTGATATTTTCGATCTCACTGCCGTTTGATTAGGATCAATTTGGTTGCTCATATTAGGAGCATACAGTTTTTAGCAAACTGCCAGCTATAAACGGACTTGACATTTTGATCCTATTGCCGTTTGACTAGGATCGATTTTGTTGCTCATCAATCTTTACATTGCTTCCTTGGATGATGCATCAATTTCATCCTTTGATGTCAGACTTGAATGTGAAAGAAACATTCCATCATGATGCATTAAGGCATGTTGGATATTTGGATTTGGAAAATCATCCGGCCTTGCGGCATGTTGGATATTTGGATTTGGAAAATCATCCGGCTTTGCGGCTTGTTATGTTTTGACTTGGATAATTATCCGGCCTTGTGGCGTGTTGGATAATTTGAATATGGAAAATTACCCGGCCTTGTGGCGTGTTGGATAATTTAATTTGGAAATATCCGGTCTTGCGACTTGTTGGATATTTAATTTGGAAATATCCGGTCTTGCGACTTGTTGGATATTTAAATTTGAGAAAATTATCCGGTCTTACGACTTGTTGGATAATTTAATTTGGAAATATCTGGTCTTGCGACTTGTTTGATATTTAAATTTGAGAAAATTATCCGGTCTTACGACTTGTTGAATATCAAGATTTGAGGAAATTATCCGGCCTTGCGACGTGTTGGATAATTTGAATTTTGGAAAAATTACTCGGTCTTGAGACTTGTTGGATAATTTAATTTTGAAAAATATCCGGTCTTGCGACTTGTTGGATATTTTAAATTTCAATTTGGGAAAATATCCGGCCTTGCGGCTTGTTGGATAATTTGAATTTGATAATATCTAGTCTTGCGACTTGTTGGATAATTTGATTTTGAAAATACTTTAACCTTAACAAATATAATGTTATATTGAGGAGTTATGCCCCGACGATGAACGTCGACGTACGCACCTCTCAAACAATATTACATTATGTTGGTCTAGGGTTTAAGTATTATTATTATGGATATGCATTTCAAATTGATAAATATTCAACTGGAAAAAGATTAGTGAATATTTATCATATTTTGACTCAAGATCTGATTGGGTTATATGTGAAGAATTGGACAAATTTTGATTTGGGTTTGATCCAGACTTAAATTTGGTCCGAAACTAATTCAACAGTCCTTCGTAAAGGATGGATTACATTGCATGAATTTGGATCTAGACTTCACTTAATTAGAGAGCACCATAGGGCCATTAATTTTCTTTACTTCAGCCTTTAGTGGTGAATTGAATCCATATTGAGTTCAATTAGGATTGGGTCAAGTTGAAGCTTCATCCGCTATGATCCAGACTTCTACTGCTAAGGTTGATGTGAAGGGAGCAGCAAGTTTCATGCTAAATCATGAGCTATGCAATGCTTGCTCGATTTTCTTTTCCTTTGCTCTTATATTGTTTCTTGGATTAGCCTCAGCTGCCAGTAAATCGTTTGAAGAGATAATAGGTTCATGTTGGACACTACTTGTACAGAACACATTATGAAACTTAATTTTGTCGTTATCATCATTAGGAAGTCTTCCACACTTGCATCTACCAGTTCTTTAGTTCCTTTATTAGTCATCCGTGTTGGAAGTTCTTCACCAAGATTTTCATGAGATGCATTCGACAAGGCTTGATTAGTAAGTGCATCAACAATTGAAAGCCCACCAGGATACTCATCTCCAGCTGTTGTATTTCTTTTAAAATTCCCTTCTATTGAATGAGCAATATCATAATTGCTCATTTCGTTTGCCAGATGAGTGTGATTTGTCAGATTTTTTTATGTGACTTTGTGCAATCAAATTTCCCAGGAAACTCTGGAGTTGGTACAACACAATCTGCAAGAACATGAATTTCTGCGGAATCAAATCCTGTCAAACTTGACTCTCCAATTCTTCTTTGTGATTGTCCTTGTTGGCTTGGTTCACTAAGGAGTGAATAGGCTCACAATTATTGACCAGAAGATTGTTAGATCCGGCTTTCTAAATCCGAACTACTTAGAAAGTTTGAGATACGATTTTGACGTCGTCTTTTGGGAGGCTGGGTTCCGGGAAGGATTTGCGGAGTTATTAGGATTGAAGGAGGCATTTCTATGATTCAGAGGCACCGACTGGGGAGTTCTGATTGGCGGAGCTCTTTGCAATGGCTTAGCTCGGGCGAAGGACTCTTTGCCAGAGGAATCGGAGAGCAAGAATCTAGAGCACCCGCTCCGCGCCAGCGCCATGGGAAAGGCGGAGAGGAAAAAGAGTGTCATCGATATGATAATACATCTGACATTGCTGCACATATTCTGGATCAAGCTCGGGCCAGGTGCAAGAATTGTGAGGTTCAAGTTATCCCAGAAGTTTCAGTAAATTTTTGTTGAGGCTTTGATAACCGTCTCTGACTTTTCTTGTCATCAATTGGATTCCAACTGAATCATCATCAGCCACAGAAATTTGCTCAACTCCACCAACTTTTCTTTTCTAGTCTTGTCGAGAGTTCTTCAACCTTAGTAGCACCTCTCCCGGTAATTTTAATCTTTTTTTTTATCTCTAGCAAAGTTCTTGGATTTTATTTTTTTGCCTTCTCTATTCTTTGCACCAGTTATGAATTTTGAGTGCAAATTCCCTTTTTCTTTTTTCTTTTTTTTTTGATAAATTAGCATCGTTGTTTGGATTAGATCTGGACCATCAGAAATATTGAACTGCCTGATTAGATCTAGTCCATTGGATAGACAACAACAGGATCTGGCCGTTGGAAGAAAAAAAAATCGAGCGTCTCCTCCCTTTCGTCTGCGACGGAGACGAACAGAGATCGTCGTCGCTCGTCGTCCGGCGTTCGTTTCGCGAAGCTGCTTCGGGTGGAAGGTCATCACACCAGGATTGAATGATGGTTGGATTCCGGGATCGATTGGCGGCGGATCGACAAAGAACAGACTCGAGCAGGGCGCCTTGGGCGAAAACAGGGGTCGCCGGAGAATCTTTTGATTCTGGCGATCCTTCCGTCAGGAAATCGATTGCTTCAGTCTGTTGGTGCGCAAGCGGGAGGAGGATTATTTGCCAGAGTCTGAGCTTCATCCTTCAGCTGGATGCGATCAACGGAGCAAGGAAGTCTGGTGGAGTCAAGGATTCTGAAAAGAATAAGTGACTCTTCATAAAATCCTTCAAATCCAATGATCTAATCATCAGATGGTCAAATCATTGGACCAAGTGGTTCGCCTTTGAGAGTATGAGGCATTTCCGGAGTTTGGTGGTGATCTACCGGCTGGATCATCGCTGGAGAAGTGTAGATCATGGGTTTAGTTTTTGGTGGAGTAGAGAAAAGAGTATCGGATTTGTTTCTCTTCGAAAACGATGCTCCAGCCTTCTCCCTTCTTTCTCTTTTTTTTTATATGTGTCTCTTCCATTTTTTTGTTTCTTGTCGAAAGCTTGTTCTTCTCTCTCAATCCTTGCAGCTTCTTGCCCCCTCTAATTTTTATGTGCTGAAGACCCCCAACCAACCATCAATTCCTTTTTTTTTTGTATTCTCCCCGTTCTTCCTCGCTTGTTCCTCTCTTTTTTTTTAGGCCGTCCCCCTCTACTGGCCTTGCTTCTAAATGGCTTCCTCCTTTGTATTTTTTCTAAGCTCTCCTTCTTGGTCGCCCTCTATTGTTGTCTCTGAATTCTGGAATTTTTTTTATGTTGCCTCCAAATTCTTCCGCCGCTTCTTCTTGCCACTTTTGCCGAAATATTATTTTGCCCAGCCTCTATTCTCTCCTTTTTTTTTTTTTGCTTATTGTCGTTGTCGGGGTTGTGGCTGATGATGATAGCGTAATCGTCGGAGGCACGAGCAAATACGCCATGGTCTTCGACATGGTGCTAGATGTTGCAGATAATCGAACCCTCCGGGATGGAGCAGAGAGGAAGGATGTTGCCAATCATTTGGGAGGCCTTGCGGCCAAAGTAAATGAACTGGGCAGTGTAGATGCCCTCGGCGAAGATAAATAGCTCCTTCTGGAGCTTGTACCGGAAGGGATGGCAGAAGATGACGCTTGTGAGGGGCTTTTCACGGTTGTCTCGAAGTCGACGAAGGCAGAGGCAGTAGCTAACTTGGAGGAAGCACGAATTGGAAAGGAGTAGTTGTGGATGCTACAATGCTAGCTCCTTAGCTCCGAAGATCGGACCTTTAGGGCTCTTGCCGAAGAAGATTGGAGAGGACATCGCCAAGGAGACAGCCAAGGATTGAAAGGGCCTCCGCGTCACCGTCAAACTCACAGTGCATAATCAGCAAGCTAAAGTGATCATCGTCCTATCGACTGCTGCCTCGTCATCAAGGTCCTCTCTTTTCCCCTTTGCCAAAACCTCACACCTCTCGGCTACTTCACTTTTCAGCAAACTAGGTTTCTTCCTCTATTTTTTTTTTTTTTTGCTTCTTCCCCTTTTGTCTTACAGCCTCCTCTTCTCTTTATTTTTTATTATTTTTTTTTAGCTCGCCTCCTCGCCCCTCCTTTCTTTCTTCTCTCATGCCAAAACCCCTTCAGCCGAGCGCCCCTCACAGTTCTTCCTCGCTTCTCCTCCTTTTCTTCTACAGGTCGCCTCCCCTTTTATTCTGATGGCTATGCCGCCTTTTATTGCCGAGATCCATAATCACCATAAATGACAATGAATTATTTTCTAATGCCCCTTCGATTTCTGATTGATGCGCTGCCTTTTATTGCCGAGATCCACAATGACAATGAATTATTTCCTAGTGGCCATTTGATTGATTCCCTCGTCATCATCTTTGCTTTCTTTTGATTGCTGAATTTCCTTCTTTTTTAAAAAAAATTTATTTGTATCTTTCTAAATCCAATTTATTTCTTTATGAGACTGCCAGCCAAGATTCAACCCACTTTCCTTTGTTTTTTTGGCATAATTTGATTTCTCCCCCTTTTTAAAGAAAATTTTAATAATCACCCATATTCAATTTTTTTTAAAAAAATTTACCAACAATTATGGCAAATTTATTCATTCATCTTTTTGCCTCATTCAACAATCACCTCCAACACGGTGGTGAAAGAATGAAGACCTCTTGTTTTACCTCCGACTCTATGGGTAGGTTCCCTAAATACTAGACATCTGTGCTATTCTTTTTAGACTCTACAACAATCAATTCTCTAGGTGACACATGGGGAGCTTCCAATTGAGTTCCACCGCATGTCAGAATCGTGTTGCAGTGTTCTCTTGGATTTGCCTCGGGTTGAGAAGGAAGCTTCCCTAACGGCCTAGAAGACGAACTAGCTTGTTGAGCAATCTGGTTCTCAAGTGTCTTTGAATGAGAAATTAGGGAGTCCACCTTGGAATTTAACTGCCGAATAGACTCATCAACACCATCATTTCGTTTTGACTGAGTATTGATAAAATTCTCCAGTAGTAACTCTAAATTGGATTTCTGAGGCTGATTAAACTGTCTTTGTTGAAATCCGGGTGGTTGCCTGAATTGAGGATGAGAGAACTCTTTGCTAGAATTTCCCTGGGGAGCCTGATTGTTGAAGTTCGGTGGGTTGGCTTGGTTCTGAGTGTTCCGGTAGGAGAAGTTCAGATGATTTCTCCACCCGGGGTTGTATGTGCCTGAAAATGGGTCATTCAGGTTCCTCTGATCTTGTTGTATAGCATTAACGTGGTCTAAAGACAAATCAAAAGAAAAAGGGGCCATAATCTGGTAGTTAGTAGCACCGTGTCCCAAGATACCACAAACTTCACATGTAATCAAATTAACAGACGATGTATTAAAATTCATTGAAGTAAGTTGGTGCGACAAGGAGTCAACCTTTGCCGCCAATGAACTGAGCATGTCGAGGTCATGCTTACTTCCTCCTCTTACCGGAACGTTTCTCTCATTCGTCCACTAGTAGTGATTCAGAGCCATGTCCTCGATCAAATTCATGACATCGTCGATGTTCTTGTTCATAAGCGCTCCGCCCGCGGCTACGTCTACAGACAAACGTGTATTATACAAAAGACCGTTATAAAAGGTATGCACTAATACCCATTTTTTCAGTCCGTGATGCGGGCACATTCGTAGCAACTCCTTGAAATGGTCCTAGGCCTCGTAGAGCGACTTGTTTTCCCTCTGGCTGAAATTCGCTATTTGGTTCCTTAGTTGAGCCGTCTTGCTCGGTGGAAAGTATTTGGAGAGGAACGCATGAGAAAGCTGATCCCATGTTGTGATTGAGCCTTGAGGAAAGGACTATAGCCATGCTCGTGTGCGGTCCCTAAGGGTAAAAGGGAAAAGACGTAAGCGAATAGCACCAGAAGTTACCCCATTAATTTTGAGGGTATCACAGTATTGAAGAAAAATTGACAAATGAAGATTGGGGTCATCTTGTGGTGAACCACTGAATTGGTTCTGCTGAACCACTGAATTGGTTCTGCTAAACCATATGCACAAGGGCCTGCTTTATCTCAAAATTATTTGCTTCGACCACCGGTCGAGCAATGCTAGAGTGCAGGCCTTGCACGTTTAGTGTAGCAAAATCTTTCAGTGAACGGTTCTGGTCCATTGCAGATGTGGTTCGATGAGGCTCCTCAAGCTGTTGATCCTGGATTTTCATTTGAGCTCGAAAGGTCCTTTCAATTTCTGGATCTCCTGGCACTAGCGTTCCTATTCTAATTGTTCTTGGTATGCACAGGGTTAGTAGACCAGAGAATAATATAAGCTTGAAGAAAGGAAGAAGACAAGATGTATTAACAAATATACTAAAATAAAAATAAAAAGCAAACACAAACAAAAAGTATCTAGTCTATCAACTCAATAGTTAAGTCGATATTGACTATGCCTTGCTCCCCAGTAACGACGCCAAAACATGATAGACCCCGCAAGTGTATGGTTTCTATCGCAGTAGTAAAATATCATCCCAATGGAGCGAGGTGTCAAGTACCAACTTTTAGTGTCATTGATAGCTAGACAATCCAAAATAAGAATTGAAAAATCTAACTAAGCTAGAAATATTGACTCAGGGAATCAATGACTATATGGGATTTTCTATTTTAAAGAAGCTTCAGGATTGTAGGATTCACCACGTCGAATGCTTAAACGTAAAGCAATTAATGAGGCGAATTTAGAAACAGATTACCTTCTCTCAAAGCATAATCCAATAGTAAATTATTCAAGGCGATTAGTCCTATTGTATAGCTTACCTTCTCTCGAAGCATAAACGGGTGCTTACTTAAGCTAATTTCCTACTCTCGTAGCAAAACTAACTTAAGAAAGATCCAATGGGCTCTATGACAATTGTTAACCCTCGAGTGATATTGAACGACTCTCATAATTCATATCACAAGTCTAAGTTGGACAGTCAAGTGTTACGATTCACCTCTTGGTACTTCTCGTAACACTTAACACATATAAAACGTTCGGCCAAAACATATATACGCAAGTAAGCACATCCAAATTAGATAAACAAATTACTTGAAAATATCACTGAAATTCACATGAGAGTTTTACATTTGGAGAATTGTTCAATTGACTATGCCCGAGTGTCGAAATAGGGTTTACTCTAGAGTATACATTGTTTCACACAAAAAAAACCCAAGAAATTGCATTGGAAAGTAAGGGAAATTATAAATCAAGGGTAGGAGACGATGAATCTTTAGTCTTCTCTCAAAAGCTCTAAAGAAATCCGTTGAATCAAGCCCTTGAACGCAAGTTTTTGCCCGTCTTTTGCCATGGTCGAATTCTCCAAGGATTCAATCCTTGTAATCACCCAAAATCATAACTTTTATACCTTAATCAAAGCCCTGAGCAGTTAGGAAGGTAAATTGAGAGTTTTTCCCAATTTCTATGCCCTTGGACCGTCGGATTTGGCAAAGAAACGGCCGATGGTCGCGATTTGTGGACGCCATCACGAGCGTGATGATCATCATGGCCAGGCCGTGTTGAAGTCTGGAATCTGCGATGATGTAAGCACAGGCGTGACAGTGGACACGGGTAGGTCTATAATGGGTTGGTGAACTAGGTCTAGAAACATCAATCTGACATGGCTCATCCTCTTTTGGTTCATCACCCCGAAAAGGTGGCGGACTAGCATGGGACTGCACATGAGCAGGTTGTGTTTCTAAGCCCGGTTCACTGCCATGTTCTATGTTGGGCTATTCCTCTTCATCATCTAATCTACCCCTTGGTTCGACTAATTGTTTCCCACTCCTAGTAGTGATAGCATTGTAGTGCTCCCTAGGGTTTGGTTCAGGTTTAGCAGGTAATTTCCCTGGGGGTCTATAAGACGTGCTGGCTTGTTGTGCTATCTGAGTTTCTAAAATCTTATTGTGTGCAGTCAAGGACCCTACCTAAGAAGTAAGCTGATTTATTGTGTCTTTTTGGTGCTTCATTTCATCCATAATTTTTTTAAATTTCTAGTCTTGACTAGCCATGAATTTTTCAAACATAGATTCAAAACTAGTGTTCTGGGGTTTATTTTGATTTTGCTGCCTCTGTTGGTATCCTCTCTCCTCAATCTGTCCCCTTACAATATTATTATTGTTCTTCCAAGATAAATTTGGGTGGTTTCTCCATCCAGGGTTGTATGTACTAGAGTAGGGGTCCTTATTTCTACTTTGATTGTAACCCCCTACAGTATTAACTTGTTCTTTACCCTGATCAACAATAACTCTACAATCTTCAGAATAGTGTCCATTATTACCACAAATTTCATAGATAACAGAAGATGAAACTACAGCAGTTTGCATTTGAAAAGAATCAAACCTATTGCACAAAGAATCTACTTTTTCAGCAAAAGTGCGCTAGTTATCATTTTCATTCTTACCATGAGGAGGCCGATATATCACTCCTCTCTCTATAGTCCACTGGTTGTGGTTCAGCGCCATCTCCTCAAGCAAGTTGAAAGCATCATCAATGGTTTTGTTCATGAGGGCTCCTCCTGCAGCAACATCAACAGTCAGGCGGGTATTATAAAGTAAACCATTATAAAATATATGAATTGAAACCCATTTTTCAAGGCCATGGTGAGGACACTTCCACTGTAACTCATTGAAACGCTCCCATGCCTCGCTAAAAGACTCGCCATCCTGTTGTGTAAAGCTTGTAATCTGGTTCCTTAACTGGATTGTCTTGCTGGGTAGAAAGTATTTCATCAGGAAAGCATTAGACAATTGATCCCATGTAGTGAAGGTACCAGCAGGTTGAGAGTGAAGCCAAGAGCATGCTCGGTCCCAGAGAGAAAAAAGAAACAATCTGAGTTTCAATGCATCATTAGAAACACCATTGATTTTAATTGTATCACATAATTCAAGAAATAAAGCAAGATGCTAATTAGGATCTTCAAGTGGGGATCCTCCAAATTGATTTTGTTGAATCATAGATAGGAAAACAAGCTTGATTTCAAAGTTATTAGCCTCTATCGCTAGTCTAGCAATGCTAGAATGTATCTCCTGTGAATTAGGGGCTGCGTAGTCCCTAAGTGATCTTCTGTCTGCCATGACTACTTCTTCTTTCTGCCTTTCTTCAAATATGAGTTTTCTGCACAGTCTAAGAGTTTTGTTAATCTCAAGGTCTAGGGGAACTAGAGGTCCTGATCTAAGATTCCTGCGTATGCACAAGTAAGAAGATTAAATAAACTCAAAATATGCAGAAAAGTATAGAAAGCAGAATAAATCTCAATATCTTTGATATTAACAAAAACCAAGGTCCCCGGCAACGGCGCTAAAAACTTATTGTGTTCTCAAATGCACGGATACTCAAAGTAATAAAAAGTTATCAAACCACAGATACCTTGTTGTTAAGTACCAATGAATCGATTTCTCACTAGCTAAGCAAACTGAATATGACGCAAGCAAACGATTGGAAAGTTTACTAAATATCAGAGGGAAAGCAATGGGACTAGGGGTACTACCATCTTAATTTCAATGACCGGATACAATTAAAGACTCATCAGTTTATCTTTGCTATGATAAAGATGTAATTTGCTTTAATAAGAAATTATCTCACTCTCGCGCAGACAATTTGCATAAAATAATTCTCACTCTCGTGCAGATTTATTCTATGTTTAAGGAAAAGCAAACCTTGACATAGAGATTTAAGAATCACTCTCGTGCATTCAATCCCTATATCAAAATCTCAAGCGAAACTAAGTATTCTCATACCCTAGTTTCACAGGTTTTACTTAAGGGTTTCTGACAATCAAATATCTATCTCTAGCATATTTTCATGTCTAAAACAATAATATTTTCTAGATCAATCTATCAACAAGTCAATAAATTTCTAAAACCTAGGGATAAGAACATAACTAATTTCTTACGATGAACTCCTAAACCTCAATTTTAGGGTTCCAAGCTTTGCAAATTACCTTTCGGTCCATATCACAAAGCTCTAACACATGCCAATGATTGAAACAAGAAAAGATCACAGACGTAAATCACTTAAGTAAAATTATCATATCAAAAACATCCTGATGAAATAAAGATCATCTAGTTATTAAGAAATAAAGAGGTCTACACCCCCTTGTCCCAAAGAGGTTTAAGCTAGCATGATTAAAGGATACAATAAAACATTATTCAGAAGGATCAGAAACTGAAAGAGTAGAGGTAAGGTTACTGAACAGGGCTATAATAAAAATTATAGCCCGTAATTATCCTGGAATCGCGATGAACAGTGACGGCGCCCTTGTTTTCATTGATTTCTCTCTCGATCGGTCTCCTTTCACTCTGAAACTTTTTGTGTGTCCTCTCCTCCTTCAGGCGAAGCTTCTTCTTAAATTTCACGGTCGATGGTGGCTTGTATGCTTATCGGCAATGAACCCTAGGGTGACGGCGATTTTTTGGAATTCTCCTCCAATGATTGATTAAAATTTGGTCTTTTGCTTCGAAAATCTCCTCCTCTTTTGTCTCGTCATTTCCCTCTTTTCGGATCTTGAAATGGTGGCCTAAAAATCAAGAAATCGTCTTCGCAAGTAATTTGCCGAAGAATCGGGCAAGTCACGGAGATCTGGGTTTGAATTATGGCACCGAGAAGATCATTATGGCACCGATTATACGACTTGTTTAAATCTAGGCTAATCAATTCTTGGTCTTTATGTGAACTCTTAAGTACGAAAGATAAAGAGGTGACGTTCTTGGGTTAAAAATCTAGTTTAAAAAGATCGGGACTTGGGGTTTCACCACACTAACAATTATGAACCCAATAAAGATAATTCTTTGAATAGAAAACTATAGTCATAAAAGGGATTTTTCATAAAGTACATATTACCTCCTCCCGAAGCCTAATCCGATATCTAACTACGCTAACTCCCTACTCTCGTGAAAGTTAATGTAACCAAACCCATTAAGTTTTATGAAAAACCTTGAAAATCCTTCAAACAAATCCAAACTACTCTCGTGATTGGATTTGTAGTTTTGAATAAAATAGCTCCGACGTTGCGATTCATCTCCCGGTTCTTCTCGCAACGTCTAAAACGCAACTATACTTGGCTAGAGTAAATTATGAAATAAACTCAATTCTATTCAAATCAATGCTATAATAATCATAATCAAAGAGTAAAAATACAAGTTTAATTCATGAATTTTCAATGGGCTACATCCCAAATCCCGAAATTAAGTTTAAACGGATATGTTCATCATGTACAGCATGAATATAGATGAATATTGCATTGAATCTTATCAAAAGTATAAGATTTCACTAAGAAAATGAATAGAAAACCTTCCCCTCGATCTAGAGATGAAGATGAAGTGATCAATTCCCTCTTTTGCGTGAATTATCACCAGAAATTTGCCTCGGAACCAAGTTTTGCTGTAGCCGCCACCTCTGATTGTGTTCGCCCAAAAAAGTCCACTTAGCCCTCCAAAAATCCCTCCTTTATAGTTTAATCGGTTCAGAACCTATCAAGGAAGAATTATGGAGAGTTTAGTTCAATTCTGGTTCAATTTGGAGTCGAATCGAGTGAAAAACTCGAAGGGGCAGAAAAACTCACGGTCCGTAAATAGTTTATGGCTGCAGCCATAAATGTTTTTGTGAATAAAGTCCTGTGTACACAGAAAGATTCATGGCCCGTGAAGGATTCACGGCCTTACCCATGAAAGTTTCTGTGAACTTTTTTACTTAGCTACGATTTCACCCTTCGAACGCGAAACTCACGGCCAGCCGAGAAACTCATGGCCAAGGCTGTGAAAGTCGCGTTTGACACTATTTTCGCTCTAAATTTGACGTGTGACATAGTAATCTCCTCGGGAATCATGCTATGACTTTAAAACTCATGAAATCCATTAATTTTATGCCATTTTACCTGCATTTTTAATAGAACCAAGAAAAGTGAAGATTCTATACCAAGTGAATCAAAAGTACTAAAAAGTAGTATAAAATCATAAAATTAAGCCTAAATATCATATAAAACACAGGCAAAAACATAATACAAATGCAACACATCACATGGGCAGTCTAGCGATTATAGTCCCCACACTATCTTTTGGATAGAAGTTGTGGCTAATAGTATAAAAAGTGTAACCTTTTTCCAATGATTGTCCTATACTGAAAATATTATTTTTCATATAAGGAGCATAGTAGACATTTGAAATAAGTTATGAGCATCATCTTTCAACCTTATCAAAATTTTACTTTTCTCTCTAGGAATCTTAGAAGAGTCTCTGAAGGTGATGGTGCCATTAACATTCGTATTCATCTTTATAAATAGTGATTTGTCTCCACATATGTGATTATTAGCTCTAGTATCAAGGTACCATGAGGACTTATCACTTTATTTCAAATCTTTGTATAATAATCAAAAGAGTTGAATCAACATCATCATTATTTTCTTTGTGAGAGAAGTTAGTAGTAGCATCATTTTTTAAATTCTTACATTTCAATGAAACATATCCATAACCTTGATAAGTAAAACATTCTACCTTAGACTTGTTATAACTTGGCTAATATTATTGTCTTTCTCCTCTACCTTGACCATGTCCTCTTGTTAAATTCAAGCAAGGTGTGCTTTCCTTGTTTTGAGGAGTATTGTATGTACCTTGTCTGTTGGGCTAAAATTTCATGTAGACCTTTATTTAAACAAAAAAATAAAAACATAGATTATGAAGTATTAAAACTTGCAAATAATATTTAAAAGAGAGTTAGAAATATAGAACCCAGAGGCGCATTGCGGCTTGTTCTTAGGTGAAAATCTGGGCTCTCGTGCGAGTTAAATCCAGATTGAACACCCAGGATATAACCGGGTATTCCTCTCCTACGGGTACAATTGTGGAGAAGTTGATCGAACGTCCTTTCGGCGTTGAGCAGCCAAAACAAAAAAATTAAGAAGAGATAAAAGAAAAATATATGAAAGAGAGGGGAAGAGGAAAGATCTAAGAAAGAAAGAATTCTTTCTTCATCTTGTTAACTGGATGGCAAAAGGCATTTTTCATGCTTTAAACTAGCACAATTGTTAGCAAGTTAATGCTAACATTAACCAACAAGTAACGTTAGCATTTAATGCCAACGTTAAAGTGACATTTTTTTAATTTTATTCCAACAATTCCTCACAAAATTTTTAAAAAAATTCTAAATATAATTAAACTTAACAAGATGAATATATATATATATATATATATATAATGTTAGTATTTAATGCTAATGTTTGATGTTTGTAATGTTACTAGCTAACATTAACTAGCCTTTAGAAAAGGCTTAAAATATCTCATACGATGGATGAGATTTGCTCTTCCGCTTTCCCCTCATTCTTCTTCTTTTCTCCAATTTATTTTATTTCATAGATCTTTGATTTCATTGTTTGTTGCTGAAAGGACATTTGATCAACTTCTCCATGGCCATGCTCGTAAGAGAGGAATACTCGGTTATATCCTGGGTGTTTAATTCAGAATTAACTCACATGAGAGTCCGAATTTTCACCTAAGGACAAGCTGCAATGCGCCTCCGGGTTTTATCATTCTAACTCTCTTTTAAATATCATTTGCTAGTTTTATTGCTTGATAATTTATGTTCTAATTTTTTGTTTAAATAAATGTCTAGATGAAATTTTAGACGAACATCATCTTCCTCTTCCGAAGTCATAGCTTTATTCTCTTGCTCTTTCTTGTCCTCTTAAGCTTATATTACCACCCCCCCCCCCCCTTTCAGTTTTCTCTTTCAAGTTTAGTTTTATTCCCCCCCTTTCAGTTTTCTCTTTCAAGTTTAGTTTTATTTGAAAGACTTATTTGATAGATTCCTTCTTCTTTCGATTAAGCTTCTCCTTATGTGTTTCTAGTAATCTAGTGAGTTCTTTATTGGACATCTCGTCTGGATCCCTTATTTCTTCAATAGGTATTACTATATAATTAAATATCTCCATTAGTGATCTAAGAAATTTTTTTAAATACCATTAGGTCGGCTATATCTTCACCAAGCCTTCGCATTTGGGTCACAATTGGTAAGATTCTGCAGATGTAATCCAACACAATTGCTGAGGTTCATGAGCTTGCTTTGTTGTGGTCGTATTTGACACTTTTTTGAAGTTGCCTCATCTAGTGCTTGGAGAATCAAGGAAATAACTTTTTTTTTTATTTTGGAAAAGATCCTTCTGAGCTTACGTGTTAACATTATTTGAAATTATATGGCTATTTTGGAAAAGATCCTTTTGAGCTTATCTAGTCTAATTTGGACTAAAATTTGACTTTCCAAAATAGTTTATCCAAAATCATCGGCTGCCTCCTTTTAATAAATCCAATTTTTTTAATAATTCTAAAAATATTAAAAAGTGGTAAGCTCACTACGGCTAACTGTATTGGACAACTATTCACCCAATATTCTTCTTCTACAAATCGGTGTTTAGAAAAATAAAAAAATCGCTAAACCACAGTAAACTACACAAACCGAACCGAACTATCAGCTAGCGGAATAGATCAGTTTGGCCATTGGGCGAGTTTTCAAGAGGATAAAAAAATTCGATTTAGGATCGGTTCAACTATCTGAACCATTGGTTAATTGCTCGAAATCAGTGTATATATATATATATATATATATATATATATATATATATATATATATATATATATATATATATATATATATATATATATATATATATATAAATAAAGTAACTTAAGCTTTGGATTAACTAGTTATATGGCCTAAACCCATAGCCTAACTAAATAAGCCAAATACCCAATAACCCACCCAACCCAAACTCTGCTTTAGATTCAATGTGTTTTTGATTCTTTCCTCATAGTTTTTCGTCCAAGGAAACACATAAATACTCTCCTTACTCCTTAGCCACGACCAATATCCAACTCATGTCTCATGCAGCCAACCTTCGAGTCATCTCTCTGCATCACCACTGTCTCCCCTATTTCACCCTATGGTTTCTCTTCGATTCATCTCTTTGCATTGCCACCATCTCCCCTTCACCTCTGAGGGCTCCTGTGTCATCTCCACTGTCACGCCCCCGCGGGAAGCCAGCTATTTCTGACATAGGGTTCCCCAGGGAGTAACAATATTGATAGGAACCAAAAAACTACAATAATCCAATATCCTTTATTAAATAAATAAACCAAATTTATCATCAACGGTTTTATAACACAATATTTGAATGCAACTATCCAAATTATCAACTAAAATAAAATACAAAGACAAACTATCTCAACACGGGCTGGTATCTACTATCTACTCTATCCCTCCCAGATGCTAACTCTGTACCTGGAAGAGAAACAAAGGGGGGTTAGCAAAAATGCTAAGTAGGAATCAACAAACATGGTGAGGGAATCAATTAACAAGATAATTCAATGATTGAAACAACAATATATAAATAATATAAGAACGTCGTGCAAATCATCAAGCTTGGCCAACAGATCTCAATCATGAGCCGCACTCATTTTCAGAGTGTTTCCACTGTCAGCTCACACAGAGGAATGACTGTCATAAACAGCCCGGTGAATGTTGCGTCCAACATCTGACATCCGTAGTATTGTCCTCAAGACAACTGGCAGTGCCGTACCAGCATCTCAGATAGTCTGATACGCGTCGGAACTATAACTCAGATGAACAAGCCACTGGAGAATAAATCATCCAGGTCAGAGGTCAATATATATCACGACTTTACCATCACATATTTACAACGGTTCCATATACTCATGTGTCAATATCACAGATACACTATTATTCAACCATGCTCATATGTCAACAAGTCAGATATCTTAACACAGTTTTGTTAATCATGTATACAGAAATAGAATATGACCAATGAACAAGATAATATGAGGTAAACTGATTTTAAGAAGCAAAACAAACAGATGAGTCAAATAGGTCTCAGTGTCAATCAGTTCTAATATATATGCATCATATATCAAATCAAAGGATTAAGCAGCAAATCCTATAATCTTGACACTGTAACAAAGGAGTAGGGTAAGATTCCTACCTCAATCACTGTTATCCTGAATTCTTTTGAAAAGCCAGTAAGTTGTATATCAAACAAATGCAAGCTGATTATTGGATCAACCACTCTATAACATGAGTTTGTACATGAACTCTATTAATAAACATTCTAATTTGAAAACCAAAACTACCAACATGTAGAACATAACCCTAAACCTAGAAAACTACTCTAAAACCCACTAAACCGGACGGAATTGAAGTGAACCGATCAATTTACCCTGAACCAAGTCAGATCGACACTTAGAACTTACATTACACCAAATATACAAGTCATCTAAAGAAACCTAGATTACCATTAGATAGGAAATTTAATTACCTTTCCAACGACTACCTGAACCGGCCCAGATTCGACCGAATTGCGGTCGAACCGGTCGAAATTCAATTACTGACCCAACTGGAATTGAACCGGTCGGTCTAGTTCAATTCGATTTCAAAATTCAGCGACCAGTTTATTTATAAATAAACCGCTGCCCAAACCCTAATTTTGGACTGAACTGACGTTCGCCCGCGCCGCCCAAACGCCGCCGCGCAAGGCTGCCGGACTTGCGTCGGCGAGCTCCCGAGGGCGCGTCGAAGATCGGATCGCCGCCAAACTTCGCCAGTAGACTCCCGATGACGAAGCGGGGTTCTACGACCAGCTTCGGCGAGTTTTCGGCCCACGATCGAAGCATCCGAAGTGACAGAAGGTATCGACGGTGGCGCCGCCGCCGTCGATACACAAAACTTAACCAAACTCATCTATACCGAAACAGAATTTCACCAAAACTTCAGGAAAGGTAGGATACCTTGCTACGATGTTGTATCGTAGCCTAGAGCCAAGAGATCGCTGTCGATGGAGGCGCTAGATGACTGGAACTTGTGGCGGCGCCGCTTGAGCTCCGGCGACGAGTTCGAGTTCGATTTCTCCCCTGTGGAGGCGCTTCGAGGCATGAAGATGCTCTAGGTTCTGATTCTCATCGAGACGAGCGGAAGCCCTCTAATATAGAGGTAAAACGCGTCCAAGGTCGGCAAGATCACGGTGGCGACTCGATCGCCACAAAAATCGGAGAAGACGACGCGTCAACTCGGTTTCCGAAATTCAAATTTAAATCTAGATCAAATAGAATGGGTGCGATTTAAATAACAAAAGAAAATGTAGCCCAGTGGTTGGGCTTAGCTGATTCCG
Organism: Costus lasius; assembly: GCA_027563935.2. Lineage (NCBI taxonomy): Eukaryota > Viridiplantae > Streptophyta > Magnoliopsida > Zingiberales > Costaceae > Costus > Costus lasius. Next base: position 90,384,959 of record CM050454.1, on the reverse strand, counting down.
CGGACGCGTCGCGGGTTTGAGTCCCAGCGAACGCAGTTTTCGTTTTAATTAAAATCAATTCAAATCCGACTTAACAAAAAGGAGCATGGACTAATATTAGAAACGAAGACTTAGCTTGGTGGTTGGGCTGCGTCCAAAAATCGAATGCGTCGTGGGTTCAAGCCCCCGCGAGTGCATAATAAGTTTTTATATAAAACTTATTATTTTATCCTTTTAAAATTCTGATAAAATTTCAGAAAAATCATAAAAATTACTAAAATATAATTTCTCGATTTCTAAAATAAAATTTTAATATTTATGAAATCAACGTTATAACATTATCCACCCCTTAAAAAGAATTTGGTCCTCCAAATTCAGAGTACACAAAAATAATAGCATAATAGCATAACTATGAAAACTAAGAATTACACCAAGTCCGGAGTCTGTTGAGTCTCCTGCTGAGTCGCTGTATAAACTCTTGCTGGAGTTGCAGATCTTTGCTGAGATCCTCTATGTGGTATCTGATTAACTTGACCAGCTCTCTCCTGATAAGTCCTCGGTCTAGAGCTTTGCTGATAACTTTGTTGTGGGGGTTGAAATCCTCTTTGTGGGCAATCTACCTTATAATGACCCCAACCTTTGCATAGTTGCATTGAATCTCATTGGAAGGGCATACATTAGCCAAATGTCCTTCTTGATTACACTTAAAGCATTTTCTCACAGACCCTGCTAAATTAAAGCTTGGTGCATATGAAGAATGTACAGGTCTCTGATGGCTATCAAATACTGCTCTTGATCTTTTCCCTCTGTTATCATAGGTTTCTGTCTCTACTGTTCTAGTTGACTGGCTGACTTTTCTCTTTTCTTCTAATTCTTGGACTTCCTCCATTTGTTTTTTTTTAGCCACATCTATTAGAGAAGCCTCTATCCTGAATGCTGTATTTACCACTGCCTGAAAACTATCTAAGGGGATAGTATTCATCTGTTCCTTTATTGTATGGTGTAATCCTTTAATAAAAAGTTGGCATTTTCTCCTTTCAGTGGTTACTAACTCTGGAAATAAATCTGACAATCTCTCAAAATCAGTTACATAAATATTTACTGTCCTTTTCCCTTGTTTTAAATTTAGGAACTCTTGCATTTGGCTATCCTGAAAAGATTCTGAAAAATATTTCTCAAAGAATGCATCTTTAAAATCAGCCCAAGAGATAGGGTCATTTCCAAAAGTAACTCTCATTCCAGACCACCATGTCCCAGCTCTATCAGATAAGAAATATGTGGCCAATTCTACCTTCTGCTCATCTGGACATCCTAATGCCCTAAAGGTTTGCTCTACTTTTAGTAACCAATCTCTAGCAGCCCAAGGGTCAGTAATTCCTCCAAAATCACGAAATCGATCTTTTCCCAACTGTGAGAACTGCATCAGCATATTAGCTAACCTAACTGGTTGGTTTACTACTGGTTGTGGTACCAATGATGGAGAGGAAGATTCACCCTCATCCCTTACTACTGCTGGTACTACACGGGAAGCATGTGGTGCTGCTTCTAAGGGTACTGAGGCATCATACCCACTTCTTCTTCTTGTAGGGGCTCTAGGTAAGTTTTGAGGTAACTGTACTTCAGCTTCAGGAGAATTTCTAGCTTCTCCAATGCTGTGAGCACTCACCCTCTGACTTCCACCTCCACGTCCTCTACTTCCTTGACTTGGAATTGCTCTGCATCTAGTTCTTGGTGCCATCCTGTTAACAAAATAACATGTTATATAATAAAGTTTATCTATTCATTTATTTCAACCTTAACCCAAACTCAGTCCTGAGGTTCCTATATCCTTAGGTTTTCTTACTCAACCTATAGCTCTGACCTGTGGGTTATGGGCCCACAGAAACTTATACCTCTAATACCATTTTAAATTGTCACGCCCCGGCGGGAAGCCAACTATTTCTAGCATAGGGTTCCCCAGGGAGTAACAATATTGATAGGAACCAAAGAACTACAATAATCCAATATCCTTTATTAAATAAATAATCTAAATTTATCATCAACGGTTTTATAACACAATATCTGAATGCAACTATCCAAATTATCAACTGAAATAAAATACAAAGACAAACTATCTCAACTCGGGCTGGTATATGCTATCTACTCTATCCCTCCCAGACGCTAACTCTGTACCTGGAAGAGAAACAAAGGGGGGTTAGCAAAAATGCTAAGTAGGAATCAACAAACATGGTGAGGGAATCAATTAACAAGATAATTCAATGACTGAAACAACAATATATAAATAATATAAGAATGTCGTGCAAATCATCAAGCTTGGCCAACAGATCTCAATCATGAGCCGCACTCATTTTCAGAGTGTTTCCACTGTCAGCTCACACAGTGGAACGACTGTCATAAACAGCCCGATGAATGTTGCGTCCAACATCTGACATCCGTAGTATTGTCCTCAAGACAACTAGCGGTGCCGTACCGGCATCTCAGATCGTCTGATACGCGTCGGAACTATAACTCAGATGAACAGGCCACTGGAGAATAAATCAGCCAGGTCATAGGTCAATATATATCACGACTTTACCATCACAGATTTACAACGGTTCCATATACTCATGTGTCAATATCACAGATACACTATTATTCAACCATGCTCATATGTCAACAAGTCAGATATCTCAACACAGTTTTGTTAATCATGTATACAGAAACAGAATATGACTAATGAACAAGATAAAATGAGGTCAACTGATTTTAAGAAGCAAAACAAACAGATGAGTCAAATAGGTCTCAGTGTCAATCAGTTCTAATATATATGCATCATATATCAAATCAAAGGATTAAGCAGCAAATCCTATAATCTTGACACTGTAACAAAGGAGTAGGGTAAGATTCCTACCTCAATCGTTGTTATACTGAATTCTTTTGAAAAGCCAGTAAGTTGTATATCAAACAATGCAAGCCGATTATTGGGTCAACCACTCTGTAACATGAGTTTGTACATGAACTCTATCAATAAACATTCTAATTTGAAAACCAAAACTACCAACATGTAGAACATAACCCTAAACCTAGAGAATCACTCTTAAATCATATGAACTGAACCTAAAACCCACTGTACCGGACGGAATTGCAGTGAACCGATCAATTTACCCTGAACCAAGTCAGATCGACACTTAGAACTTACATTACACCAAATATACAAGTCATCTAAAGAAACCCAGATTACCATTAGATAGGAAATTTAATTACCTTTCCAACGACTACCTGAACCGGCCCAGATTCGACTGAATCGGGGTCGAACCGATCAAAATTCAATTACTGATCCAACTGGAATTGAACTGCTCGGTCCGGTTCAATTCGATTTCAAAACTTAGCGACTGGTTTATTTATAAATAAACCACCACCCAAACCCTAATTTTGGACCGAACCGACGTTCGCCCGCGACGCCCAAACGCCACCGCACAAGGCTGCCGGACTTGCGTCCGCTACTTGCGCCGGCGAGCTCCCGAGGGCGCGTCGAAGATCGGATTGCCACCAAACTTCGCCAGTACTCTCCCGACGACGAAGCGGGGCTCTACGACCAGATTCGGCGAGTTTTTGACCCACGGTCGAAGCATCCAAAGCGACAGAAGGTATCGACGATGGCGCCGCCGCCGTCAATACACAAAACTTAACCAAACTCATCTATACCGAAATTGAATTTCACCAAAACTTCAGGAAAGGTAGGATACCTTGCTACGAGGCTGTATCGTAGCCTAGAGCCGAGAGATCGCTGTCGATGGAGGCACTGGAAGACTGGAACTTGTGGCGGCGCCATTTGAGCTCCGACGACGTGTTCGAGTTTGATTTCTCCCCTCTGGATGCGCTTCGAGGCTTGAAGATACTCTAGGTTCCGATTCTCATCGAGATGAGCGGAAGCCCTCTAATATAGAGGTAAAATGCGTCCAAGGTCGGCGAGATCGCAGCGGCGACTCGATCGCCGCAAAAATCGGAGAAGACGACGCGTCGACTCGGTTTCCGAAATTCAAATTTAAATCTAGATCAAATAGAATGGGTGTGATTTAAATAACAAAAGCAAACCTAGCCCAGTGGTTGGGCTCAGCTGATTCCGCGGACGCGTTGCGGGTTCGAGCCCTAGCGAACGCGGTTTTCGTTTTCATTAAAATCAATTCAAATCCGACTTAACAAAAAGGAGCATGGATTAATATTAGAAACGATGACTTAGCCTGGTGGTTGGGCCGCGTCGCGGGTTCGAGCCCCCGCGAACGCATAATATAATGTTTTATATAAAACTTATTATTTTATCCTTTTAAAATTCCAAAAAAAATTTAGAAAAATCATAAAAATTACTAAAATATAATTTCTCAATTTCTAAAATAAAATTTTAATATTTATGAAATCAAGGTTATAACATCCCCCTTGCGAGTTTACGCCAGTAGCTAGTGACGCGCTAGCCTTCCATCTCGTCTCCCACCTAGTCTTGCCTCGCAGCTCTCCTCAACCTCAAGAGTGTGACTGCAACACTCCCCACTCAGACACTTCTCTCAGCCTCACAGGTGCGATTCTCCTCATCTTCTCAATGCTCATCTTATCGATAGGTCAACCCTCATCGAAATTAGATGAGTGCTTATAGTCAGCACCCATCTATCTTCTAACTTTCTGATGTAGGCAGAAGTCTTGACCAAAGGCGGTACAAATAGAGCTTAATGTTTCCATAAGCACATAAAGTTCCATTTACTTTGTATTGCATAGCATGCATTCTAGATTAGGTAATTTTTTAAATTTACCATGCATCTTATATGTTTGTTGCAAACATTATTAATGTACCCATGCATCATGATAGCTGAAGACATATTTACTATTAGCCCTAATTTGCCAAAAGTAAAATCAGGAATTGGTCTGCTATTTGTTACTCCTGAAAACGGAATACTGCATTATTCTCTAGTACTTACTAAACCATGTACCAACAATGAAGCTAAGTATGAAGCTTTTATCGCTGGTTTGGAACTTTGAATCGAAATGGGCATTGACAATTACATATGTATGGAGACTCACAGCTCATTATCAAACAAGCAAATGGCGAATATAAAATTAGAAAAGCAAAATTATGTAAATATTACACCAAGGCTAGAGAACTTATTAAGAAAATACCAGATGTTACCTTGACTCGCATAAGTAGAGCTACCAATAGAAGAGCAGACACATTGGCAAAACTTGCAAATGAAATGACTGACCCTTCTAGTGAGCAAATCGATGTCACTATCAAGAATAGGAAACTGATTACGTCCACATCTACAACCACTAAGGATAATAACGCACATGCGGATGATACATCGAATATCATGGCAGTGACATTAGAACAAGGAAATGACTAGAGAGAACCTTTTATAAATTATTTCAAAGGGGGAATGCTACCAGAAGATAAAACTCAAATAATGCAGTAGAAAAAGAGAGCTTTACGATATGTATATGCGAACAATACCTTATATCGCCGCTCATATGAACAGCTATAGCTTCGATGCATTGCTGGAGATAAAGTCATATATGTGCTACATGAAATTCATTCAGGACTTTGTGGAGCCCATCAATCTGGACCCAAAATATATCTCAAAATTAAGAGGTCTGGATACTACTAGCCTAGTGATGCAGGGGCATTTTGAGAACTTAATTATATGTTTATTTTCCTTTTGTTGCAATTAGGATTAGTTCAGGTTTTATTTCCTAGGCTTTTTAAATTTCTAGTCCATGTATTAGGCTATAATTAGTTTAGGTTTGCATTCCCCTTGTTTTAAGTAGGAATAAGCCAAGTCAACATCTCAAAGAAGGACAAAGCTCAAATCTAATATCAGTCATGTCAACATCAAGCTTCAATGGTCAAATGACTCAAAACAAGTCAACTCTAGTCAACATTCAACAACATACAGATCCTCATCAGTCAACGTCAACAATCTTCAAAGAATTCCAAAGTCAAAATCAGCCAATCACCAAGCACATCAGTCAAAGTCAACAATTTCCAAAAGGATAGCTCGGCTACAATATTCCAATCCAAGACACCTCTTCATGTCAAAACCAGCCACGCATAAACCTGCAAATCATGACCAGCTACAACATTCCAATTCCAATTCCAAAGCTGCGAATGCAGCCAAGCCAATCAATGTGCCAACCAATTTTTCAGCATGCACAAAGGGAATACTGCACACAGATGTCAGTCGATCACAGCTGGCCAACTAGCTCCAAGGTTGCCTTGCATGCGCCTGCAACTTCTAGCTAATTTATCTCCGGTCAAGCTCCATGCGCCTACAGCAAAGCTCAATTGCTTTGTTCACAAGTAAAAAGGAGCCCAAGAGTCTAATTCATCTCCACCATCCATGTTGAAAGGAGGATTAACAGCCATCAGATATTTTGAGGGACTATGTATTCGATGAGGAGAAAAGGGCTATAAAATTAATGTAATTCTCATTTTGAGTAGTGAAGTTAGAAAATTATTTTTGGAAACCTTTGGGTTGGTGTCTTCCTCCTCGTGAGGTTAGGGTGAGCCGATGGCCCCTAGTGTGTTCTTGAGGGTGAGCCGCTGGCCCCTTACTCCTATTCTTCAGGGTGAGCCACTGGCCCCTCTTCCTCTTCTATTCTCTTCTTTCCCTCATCTCTTATCTTCTCCAGCTTCTCCAACTTCTGCCCTGCATCACCTAGCATAGTACAAGATTGCATTGAATACACAAAAGCCTGTCATTTATGCCAAGTGCATGGAGATTTGATCCACAAACATCCTAATCCCCTCCACCCAATGGTCTCATCTTGGCCACTTGAAATGTGAGGAACTAACATAACTGGACCAATCAAACCTCCATCTTCCCATGGCATTGCTTCATCTTGGCGGCAACTAACTATTTATCAAAATGGGCTGAGGCCATTCCCTTGAAAGAAGTCAAAGCTAGTAACGTTCTCAATTTCTTTCATGAGAATATACTTAGTCAATTTGGAACTCCTAGGAGGATATTTTCTGATAACGAAGTCGCGTTCAAAAATGCTATCATCTACAAGTTTGCGAGTCATCATAAAATTGACTGGCGATATTCTTCGATTTACAATCCAAGAGCAAATGGCCTAGCTGAGGCATTCAATAAAACTTTATTCAAACTATTAAAGAAGAATATATCCAAGAACATAAGGGAATGACATCAGAATTGATAGAGGTATTATGGGCTTATCGAACCACATATCGAACACCAACTCAATCCACACCATATTCTTTGGTCTTTGGCGTCGAGGCGATACTTCCTCTTGAAGTAGAAATACTTTCACTAAGGATTGTTGTTCAGCACAATATGCTGTTGAAGAAAGCATACAATTGCGTCTTGATGAATTAGACACTCTAGATGAGCAAAGGCTAATTGCGCAACAAAATTTGGAGCTATATCAAGCACGAATGACAAGGGCGTATGATAAGTTGACCAGAGAACGCACGTTCAATAAAGGAGACCTCGTCTTAGCGTTACGATGACCCATCATCACCAACAAAATGGCAAAAGAAAAATTCAATCCTAACTGGGAAGGACCATACGTGGTAGAGAAGGATTACGATGGAGGAGCCTATCAATTGGTCGATCAAAATGGACAGCGTCCAATGCCACTTATCAATGGACGATTTTTAAAGAAATATCATGCCTAGCTTGAGATCAATCCTAGTCAAATGGTAATAGGATCTAAAACATCAAGTTCGTTTATGGTTGGCAATTTACGAAAAATTGTAAGTTCCTAACACGAGCGAAGATCCGATCTTATTCGAACGATGATAAGACTGCAAATTTCAATTCCGTTTATGGTTGATAATTTACCAAAAATTGTAAGCTCCTAACATGAGCGTAGATCCAATCTTATTCGAACATTGATAAGATTGTAAATTTTAATTCCGTTTATGGTTAGCAATTTAATAAAAATTGTAAGCTCCTAACACGAGCGCAGATTCAATCTTATTCGAATGGTGATAAGATTGCAATTTTAAATTCCGTTTATGGTTGGCAATTTACCAAAAATTTTAAGCTCCTAACACGAGCGCAAATCCAATCTTATTCAAATAGTCATAAGATTACAAATTTCAATTCCATTTATGGTTGATAATTTACCAAAAATTGTAAGCACCTAACACGAGCGAAGATTCGATCTTATTCGAACGGTGATAAGATTGCAAATTTTAATTCCATTTATGGTTAGAAATTTACCAGAAATTGTAAGCTGCTAACACGAGCGCAGATCCAATCTTATTCGAACGGTGATAAGATTGCAATTTTCAATTCCATTTATGGTTGGCAATTTATCAAAAATTGTAAGCTTCTAATACGAGTGAAGATCCAATCTTATTCGAATAGTGATAAGATTGCAAATTTCAATTCCATTTATAGTTGAAAATTTATCAAAAATTATAAGCTCCCAACACGAGCAAAGATCTAATCTTATTCGAATGGTGATAAGATTGCAAATTTTAATTCCATTTATGGTTAGCAATTTACCAAAATTGTAAGCTCCTAATACGACTAAAGATCCAATCTTATTCGAATGGTGATAAGATTGCAAATTTCAATTCCATTTATAGTTGAAAATTTACCAAAAATTGTAAGCTCCTAACATGAGCGAAGATCTAATCTTATTCGAACGGTGATAAGATTGCAAATTTCAATTCCGTTTATGGTTAGCAATTTACCAAAAATTGTAAGCTCCTAACACGAGCGCAAATCCAATCTTATTCAAATGGTGATAAGATCACAAAGTTCAATTCTGTTTATCGTTGACAATTTACCAAAAATTGTAAGCTCTTAACACGAGCGTAGATCCAATCTTATTCGAATGGTGATAACATTGCAAATTTTAATTCCGTTTATAGTTGGCAATTGATGATTCCAAATTTCATAGTATTTTTCACACTTTACTAGTCTTTTGAGTCATAATCTTGCTCTTTTGCTTTATTTTTACACCTTATTTGCCAAATACTTCGGAATCTACACCATTCTTTGTTTTTGATCAATTTCAGGCAAAAAGGTATCATTATCACCAGTTTTCAAGCACTTTCAATGCATGAACGAGTTCTAATAATCAAGGGGAGTTTACACATCAAATTTCAAGTTAAAACAAGCCCTCTAGCAAAAATACGACACTACCATAATTTTGGGACAAATTTCCACGGTACTGTAATTTCAGCATAACCAACCATAAGTTTTAGCAAAAATACGGCACTGCCGTAAATATTTCCACGGTACCATAATTTCCGACGATTTCACATAGAAACTTTCAGAGTCATCCGAGAGAAATACGGCACTACTGTAATTTTGAGACAAATTTCCACGGTACCGTAATTTCAGACAATTTTGACCAAAGGAATTAGGCAAAAATACGGCACTGTCGTAAAGATTTCCACGGTACCATAATTTTTACCCAGAATTAACAAAAGAAATTACAGCACTGCCGTAATTATTTTATGGTAACGTAATTTTGCACCCAGATTTGTGAGTTTTCCGCTGCAAACTTAAAAACATGATTTCTCGAGATTTAGGGCACCAATTGAAGATCCGAAAAAAGGGAAAGACTCAGGATAAGCAGGCGGAGATTTGTGAAGCAAAAGGAACAATTTTCATTCACGATTCACAGAGAATTTGAGAGAATCGCCGCCACATTAGGGTTCATCGCCGTTCGCTGCTCCGACCATCTTCGGCCACGATTTTTGAAAGGAAGCTTCGCCTGAGGAAGAAGAACACACCACATAAGTTTCAGAGTAAAAGGAAGTCGATCGAGGGAGATATCATCAAAAATATGATCGTGGCACTGTTCATCGCGATTTCGAATCAATTACGGGTTGTAATTTAGATTACAGCCATGTGTTGTAATTTTTACTCCTCCCTTACGATTCCTAATCATCATAAAATTATGTTTTGCTGTGATTCTTTTGCCATGCTAGCTTAAACTTTCTCTTGAGACATGGGGGTTTAATCCTCTTGATATTTCAATGACTAGATAACTCTTCTTACATCAATATATTTTTGCTATGGTAATTTTACTTAAGTGATTTATGCCTTTAATCGTTTCTAGTATCATGCATTAACATGTCTTAGAGTTTTGTTTTATGGACTGAGAAGATGATATCCCGAAACTTAGAACCCTAAAATTTATAATAGGAACTCATCGTAAGAGATTAGTTGTGTTCTTATCTTTACATTTTAGAAGTTTAACTCTTGTTGATGTTTTGAATTAGAAATTATTATTGTTTTAGACATGAAAACATGCTAGAGATAGATGTTGAATTGTTAGAAAACCTTAAGTAAAACCTGTGAAACTAAGGTACGAGAGTGCTTAGTTTTGCTTGAGATCTTGACATTGAGGTGGAATACATGAGAGCGATTCTTAATCTCTTTGATCAAAGTTTACTTTTATTAAACATTGAATAGATCTTGCACGAGAGTGAGGATCGTTCTTTGTAAATTGACTACGTGAGAGCGAGTTAATTTCTTTATTAAGTAAACTATTTCTTTACCATAGCGAAAATAAGTTGATGAATCTTTAATCATATCTAGTCATAAATATTAAGGAGGATAACCCCTAGTCCCAACTCTCTCGCTTTGATTTTCCGTATACCGTTCGATTGCTATTTTCATAATTCTCGATTCGCTTAGCTAGTGAAAACTCAATCCGTTAGTACTTAACAACGAGGTCTCTATGGTTCGATATCTTAAATATTACTTTGAGTATCCATGCACTTGCAGACATACAACAGCAATATACTAAAAATTGTAAGCTCCTAACACGAGCGCAAATCCAATCTTATTCAAATGGTGATATGATTGCAAATTTCAATTTCGTTTATGATTGGCAATTTATCAAAAATTATAAGCTCCTAACACAAGCGCAGATTCAATCTTATTCGAACGTTGATAAGATTGCAAATTTCATTTCCATTTATGGTTGGAAATTTTACTAAAAATTGTAAGCTCCTAACACGAGCGAAGATCCGATCTTATTCGAATGGTGATAAGATCGCAAATTTCAATTCCGTTTATGGTTGGCAATTTACCCAAAATTGTAAGATCCTAACATGAGCGTAGATGCAATCTTATTCGAACTGTGATAAGATTGCAAATTTTAGTTCTGTTTATGGTTGGCAATTTACCAAAAATTGTAAGCTCTTAACACGAGCGAAGATTATTTGAACGGTAATAAGATCGCAAATTTCAATTCTGTTTATGGTTGGAAATTTACTAAAAATTGTAAACTCTTAACACGAGCGAAGATCCGATCTTACACGAACGGTAATAAGATTGCAAATTTCAATTCCGTTTACGGTTGACAATTTACCAAAAATTGTAGGCACTAACATGAGCGAAAAATCGGATCTTATTCAAACGGTAATAAGATCGCAAATTTCAATTCCGTTTACGGTTGACAATTTACCAAAAATTGTAAGCTCCTCACACGAGCACAAAAAAAAAATTTGCAACATTATGAAATATTGTTTGGGAACTACATATGTCGATGCTTGTCATCGGGGCATAACTCCTTGATATAACATTGTGTGTGCAATAAAAAAAAAGGGGAAAAAGAAAAGCGACACAATGAAATATCATTTGGGAACTACGTATGTCGATGCTTGTCATCGGGCCGTAACTCCTCGATATAACATTGTATGTGCAATAAAAAAAAGGGAAAAAGAAAAGCGACATAATGAAATATCGTTTGGGAACTACATACGTCGATGCTTGACATCAGGGCGTAGCTCCTTGATATAACATTGTATTTGCGATGCAAAAAAAAGGGTGCCATAACTAGATAGCCATAGGGGAATTTATTGTCCAAGAATATAACAGTTCATGTTAATATTTGATAGCTGAAACACATCAAACAAAATAATATCTTTGGTGCAAACAAACTCAAGAGAAATTTCTTCTACAATCTTATCTAGAAGAATAATACAAACATCATGCAAGTTATATACTCATCCAAACATAGCAGCTTATAAAAAGAAGGAAAGAGAACCATCATTTCAGTAGTCTACTATACTCAAAACAAGTTTAAATGGCACCTTAGAGTGCAACTTACAAAAAAAAATCATCATCACCACAGTCCATCAATACAATGTACTCAAGCATTTTTTTAATGGTTCTATGAAAGTCCAGCTTACAAAAAAAAAAGAAAAAGGAGAAAATCAATAGTCTACTGATACAATGAACTCAAACGATTTTTAATGGTTCCCTAAAGTGCAAATTTTTGCTCTTTAATCTTAATCGCGGTCTTCAAGAGCTCTGTATACGTGTTCTCTTTTAAGACAGATATCTTACTCCCAAGCCCTTGGATCGATTCAAGATTGCCTTTCTCTTTGACTTCAATATGTGTTATATCATCTTGTTCCTTCTGCAATTCTGATACCTTGATGTTTTTATCCTCTATGAGTTTTTGCATCTTTTCTGTGAGCTTCTGCATCTCTTCATCCAAATGTGCTACCTCAACTATCAAGCGCTGACAAGATATTGAGTGTATACTCTTCTTATCCTTTAAAGCGCCTCTCAGTATGTTTAGCTCCTGTAATGACTTTTCTGCTTCATCTATTAGAGTGTCATACTCCAAGATGCTCTAATTGTGAGATGATGTTTGCTTAGACTCTATCTACTTTAAAGTAGACCATATCTTTTGGCTCAATTCTTCCCAAGTATCAGCTCGGGCTCCAAAGCTAGCTATAGCATTTGAAATTACCATTGAAGAATGAAGAAATTGTTCTGCTGAAGGAAACCTATATGCCTCATGGAAGACTTCCAAATAACTTGTTATCAATCCTGGAATGGCATGTTCTGACCAATGGTGCAGTCCCTTTGATGGTTGAATGACAGCAGGATCGTGGTCTTGCCTTAATGATATAAATGTCCCTATTTCAAGTAAGAAAAGTACATGTTAATATAAAAAAAAGAGGGGAGCATTCTAAGAAAAAGGAAGGAGTAATGCCATCATTTTGAAGACTTAGCTCAGCCTCAGTTGAATTAGCTCCAACATTTTTAATGACATAAGTGAAATATAACAGCTATCTAATCAAATATCATATGCATACTTACCAAGAGGAGTGTCAACTTTAGGAAGGGATCCATCAGCCATAACAAGAGTAGAACCTAAGAATATAAATGCATCAGATATTTGCAAAACCGAGCAAGCCAATTATAAACCCTTACCATCTGGTTGAAGTGTCACAGCTTCGACATTGGAACATACTGTATCCATCACCATCGAAGCATCATCCAAGGACTCAGCAGGGGTAGGGACAATTGGGACAACTGCAATCAATTCACAATCATAAGAGGGTTTTAAAAAAAAAGAAGAATAAACTCACTCCCTTTTAATGCTTTGATCACACCATCTAATGAATTGCTTGAAGTTGGGCTTGACTTTGATTCAGCTAAAATGGTCAGAAGAACCTCCACAGCAAGAACACCATTATCTGTACCAGGCGCCTGCTAACTCTCCTATGCAAGAATGATGCTGACATTGCCAACCTCTTCCCCTACTGCAAAATGATAAGGACCAGAGAAAAGAAACAAAAAATTATAAGACAAAGCTCACTAACCTAATCTCAGTGATTCAACAATTTCTTCTCCTTGTATATCATCATGAATGTGTGGCGAGGTACCAGCATCGAGAGTGTTGTCTGCTAAATGTTCTAATGCACCCTCCGATATAGGGTCATGTGGGTTGTCACTTTGTTCCCTTACACTCTGGGGATAAAATTATATAAAAAAAAAGAAGAGAAAGACTAAAGGTGATAATAACAAGGTAGAATAAAATGTGTCTCATTACCTCGACATGAGGATCCAGCTCTTCTTTAGGAGATCTTTTTAGCCACTTGTGTGTAGAATTGAGGAGCTCAAATTTAAAACCAAACGATAGTTGTATAATAGTAGTACCATGAAACCCTTTTTCTTGCAACTTACTCGATGAATTTGAAGAATCACTCATTGGGTAATTGAAATATGCTTTCAGATGCATGTTGTGCCACACCAGGTATTTAAAGTTGCATTGAGGTGCGCGATTGCAAGATGGGACAGTATAAGAAGAATTAGTCCTACAATGAAGAAGTGTACGCCAACACTCAGCAAGAATAGAGATATGTTTAGATAAATCAGTAAAATTGAGAACACTCTTGGGGACAACCTAGTCAAAACCAAATTGACGAGCACACCTACGGGGATTGTACACTTCCATTGAAGCCATATTGCCACTCCTGAATGGCAACCAACTAACTCGAATACTTATGAAGAATTCAAGTGCGGCGAGCTTTTGTGAAGTTATAGTAGCCAGAAACTCATTATCAAAAATGCTCTACTTGATCTGGAAGAAGCCCCTTCTTGTTTGGAAAAATGACTCGAGCATGACCAAAGGCTTCAGATTTACAAAGAAGTGGATAGGCAATGTAACCTTTAAAGTGGACAGGAATTGCTCCAGTAATACGTATCAGATAAAGCAGTTTAGATTGAATACTCTCAGGTGTGATGGTATTATATAATCCCTGAAACTGTATGTTAAACCATACAAATAAATAGTGGAGAGAAAGCAACGTATCTTTTAAACCTGGGGAATTACTCGTACAAGCCTCTCTTAAAGATCTAAACAAATTTGTCAAAGCTGCTAGCGCTAAGGATATTTGAACCCCTTCTGATAATTTCTCAACCATAATAAATACCTGTAGTCTAATTCGGTCTAGATATTTCTAAGGAACAACAAAGTAGCACAACCAGCAAGACAAAAATGCAATAAGAAATGTTTTACGGTCTATATCTTGGGCAGCAATCTCAGGTCCTGATATTTTATGCCTTTTACATTGAGCCAAATATACATTCGAATTATTTTATTGCAGAAAATCAGATTGTGTAGCTCATGATCTTAATCCAAATGATTACACCAAATTGGGTCAAACTGAATTTGGTTTGAACCATTTGCAAGAGCAACGTTTCCATATTTGTTTCCTTGTGATTTCTTCAATATAGCAAGCTGTTACAGATGACTCTTCCTCCTACGACTTAGTCAATTTGTTCTCCCTCACAAGTTATAGGATTGTATGGTAGCAAGCGAGCAAGCAAGGAGAAGGGAAATACAACATGGAGAAAATATAACACTTTTCCTCACCTCATTCCCAGCCAAGTAACCTTGGCTTCACAGCAGTTGCGCACAAGCCAAACCTTTTTCCCAACCCAACCTTAAAACTCGTCTACTCCCTCTTTTTTTTTCTTAATCTTGCCACTCTTCTTTTTATTCCCAGCTTTATATTAGCTACAAATCTCACAGTCCCAACACACTACAAATGAGCCTCACACCGACTCTTTCCTTACAAGCATCAAGGAGATAGCAGCCAAGATTAAGGAGTATTCAAACACTCCTTTGAGCAACAAGGGCAGCTTGGCTGCACCTGAGAGTCCAATTAAGAAGGCAAGGTGCAGCAGCCACAAAAACAGCAAGGAATGACCAATACTGCAGTTGTAATTCCAGCCACCTAGCATGTTATAATCTTGATTTTAATTTATTAATTTTTAATTTAGATTTTAAATTTTAAATTTTAAAAATTTTCTATTATTAGTACCCTAATCCCCTATAAGTATACCCTAATCCCTCCCTTAATCTCTAATTACCTATCTATCTCTCTCTTTCCCTCGTGCACCGCACGAGCTTTGCATTTTCCCCTGTTCTTTTCCTCTTCCCTTGCGAACGAACACGTTGCCGCTGCTCATCTCTGCATTCGTAGTCTTCCTCGTCAGAAGCAAGCGCGGCGTCGGTGGCATCAGGAAGAGGCGCCGGCGGCCACCCTGCCTCCCCTTGGTGCAGCGCCCGTTGTTCGACGAGATTTCGGGCACGTGCGGCTGGTTCAGAAGCAGCGACGAGTCCTCCGCTACGGCGGTGAAATCCTTCCGGTGGATCCAGCGGGTCCAGTCAGTAGCTTTTCCTTCTTCCGGCAGTCCAACTCCTCCCAGCGGCTTCTTCTTCCTTCTCCCGGCGTTGCCTCCTTCCAACGCAGGTGAGCGACACCTCCTCTTTCTCTCTCGACGTCGGCGGCCCTGTCCCTTTCCAGCGTCGGCGACTTTTCCTCTCCAGGTGGCGGCAAAGCTTCCAGCGGCGAGCGCCGGTAAACTTATGCACAGCAGCGAACGAACGAGCGTTCGTTCGTGTCGAGTGTTGCAGCGGTGACATTCTGACGAATGAACGAAGCATTCGTCCGCGTCGAGATTTTCGGCAGAGGTAAGTTTAATTTGTTTTTATTTTATTTAATTATCTATTGATTCTTTTCCTAAGGAAAAAATGAGTAAAAACCTAAGTTCTGCTATTATTTATGTTTGGAGGAAAATTATTTACATGATAGCTATTCTAGGGTTAAATTTGATCTAAAATAGAAAATTAAGGGTTGAGGGTAATATTATGTATTGATGCTTGATAATTAATAACAAGGTTTATTTAAATTATCCAGTTTAGAAAAGGAGGTAATTGAGCTTTTAGAGGGAATCCTAGATTTCAGCACTTGAGGTAGGAATCTATCCATACTCCTTTTGTTACGGTGTCAAGAACTTATAGGATTTGTTGTTTATTCCTTTAATTTAATATATGATGCATAAATTAGAATTGATTAACACCGATATCTATTTGATTCGTCTCCTTGTTTTGTTTCTGAAATTCTGTTGACCTATCTTATTCATTTGGTCATATTTTGTTTATGTATGAATGGTTAATAACGTTGTATTGAGATATTTGATATATTGGCATATGAGCATGATTGAACAATTGTGTATCTGTGATATTAACATATGAGTATGTTGGAACAGTTGAATATCTGTGATGTTAAAGTCGTGATATATTGACCTCTGGACTGGATGATTTATTCTCCAATAGCCTGTTTGTGTGTGATATAGTTCCGACGCGTATCGGGCTATGGTTGTCAATCAGGGTACCGCCAGTTGTCCTTGGGACAATACTACGGATGTCAGGTGTTGGACGCAACACTCCGAGCTATTTAGGATAGTCATTCCACTGCGTGAGCAATAGTGGAAACACTCTGAAAATGAGTGCGACTCTTGATTGAAATCTATTGGCCAGCTTGATGATTTACACGACATTCTGTATTTTATTTGTATATCGTTATTTCAGTCATTTGATATCTTGTTATTTGACTCCCTCACCACTTTGTTGATTCCTACTTAGCGTTTTGCTAACTTCCTTTGTTTCTCTTCCAAATACAGAGTTAGCTTCTGGGAGGGCTAGAGTAGATAGTAGATACCAGCCGGAGTTCAGATAGTCTTTTAGTTTTATTTCAGTTGATTTGTTTACTTATTGAATAATATGTTGTTAGAGATTGTGTTATAAAACTTTTGATGTTAAGTTTGGATTATTTATTTAATAAATGATATTGGATTATTATAGTTCTTTGGTTCCTATCAATATTGTCATCTCCCTGAGGAACCCTCGGCTAGGGATAGCTGGCTTTCCACCAGGGCATGACATAGCAGCTCACGGCAACACCAAAAATCACAGTAGAAGACTACTAAAATTCAGCAGGATAATAGCATCAAGCTCAATAGCAAAAACCCATAAGAAATGGCCCAAGAATACAGCATGAGATCAGCCCACAACTAAAACAACCTGACACCTTAGAAACCTTAGCAACTCAAAGGAACTTTACAATAAATTTCAGCACAAAACCACCACAAGACACCACCAACGAAACCACAATATAGCAGCTCCAAAAACTCAACAATACACAACTAACAAAGCGGAAGAGGGATCAATCCCTTAAAACCCAACCCAAAACAACATCCAGCACTCCCTTGTCCATAAATCTAGAAGAATCAATGCAGAGGATTCCAAGAAAACCACATACAACAAAGACGATGAAGTAATATACCTAGCCCAAAGTAGGGCTGATCCGTCCAGCTACTATGTACGCACAAACAGAACCTCCAGCCTTTTCGTAGAAGCTATTCAGCAACAAGGAACAAGCTGACGAGAGCAAGGATGACCAAAAAATACCAGGAAGGAAACCCCAGGTGAGGAAGCGGAACTGCGGGTGGTAGGGAAAGAAACAAGTGTTACCGCCTTTTTGAGCTCTCTAAGGTGCTTGGTTCTTCCGGATGTGAGCAGGGAGCTCGAGTTGGTTGCTGGAAGCCTCGTCGACGGAGGAAGCCCTAGATGGAGACAGACACTCTCCTAGGAATCTCTTCCTGGACCTAATCGCACGAGAAAAGGAGAGCTGCAACGAATTCTGCTAAGTGTCATAAGTGAAGTCCAGCCAAGAGTAGTGAAGCAGCCAAGAGTAGTGAAGCCACTTAAGTCTATTGCAGGTCAAAATCAAGTTAACTTACCATAGCCTCAAATGTGTATCTTCTCTTGGATGCTTCTTCAATCCTTTCTCTAATGTCAACTAGCATGGCTTAGCCTTATGGATATACCCACGGGAGGGAATCAGCTGTGTTGGGTCCTCACGCCAACTAGCCCTTGAGTCAGATTGCCACCTCTGACTCACCCTCTCCATTTAGACTGAATCGGAGAGCAAGGGTCACCCTGATCTAACTTGCCTTAGCGACTCAGGTTGCCCCGGTCCTCCACCAAACGAGCTACTAGTCAACCAGTAGCTACCCAATCTAGGTCAATAAGCCGACACGGTTCGACATATCTAGGTACTATGATGCGTCCATCGTCTCTCTGTCTTCAGTCTCCCCCACACCTGTCTATCGGGTCCAGGTACGCTTTCACACTCCAAGACCCGTGGTCGCTCACCCTCGCACATCATTCCGTGGTCTCGGCCACAATCTTGCCGTCGGAGCACGCGGCCCATTGCCTATACGGAAGGACACAACCGGCTTACGCACTACATAGTCTCGTCGCCAGGCGGCTTACTGCGTCAGTCCACTCAGTCCATCGGGCATATGCCCACACTAGTCCATCAGTGTGGTTACCTGGCACAAATGAGAACACTAGTTCATTAGTGACTCAATAATAATATGAGTACACCCACAGTCCATTGGGGGTCTCATGGATAAGTATGAGTACGCCCATAGTCCATCGGGGGTCTCATGAGTAAGGAGGGGATCCCCAAGTATAAATAATAGAGTTCGATTGCAATCGAAACTCGTGTCAGGTCCTGGACTCCATCATCCAAGTGATCCACATCTAAGGGCAAGACGTGATCATATATATGGAAAACCATAAGGATAGATATCCAAGTATCGGGGCCGTCATAGCAAGAATACCCCAGGCAAGGCAATGACTTCACTAGGCAATAGTGATATCATCAAGCAGTGCATTTCACCAGTTATGAAGTTGACGTTTAGCGATTGAAGAAGAGAAGCTCCCTTCTGCGTGTTACAGAAGTAAAATGATGAAGGAGATAATTAGAGCAGAGATCCGGCAGAGAAAGTGATGCCATTTTATGTTTCTCCATGTCACGGTGTGGCAAAGAGGCGGAGACGAATAGCAATAAATAATCTCGTGATAGAAGATGTGAAGGAACGATCTGATGATGGAAGCAGCATCGTTGGCCTGGCTGGACGACGACTGTGATGTCTAAGCAGTGCAGTTTACTAGCGATAGAATTGACAACTAGATATTACCTCTGTCTCATCGCGATTAGAATCATTCAGCGAAGAAGAGATGAAAGTGGGGTTGAGAGTATAGTGTTAGAAGAGAAGTTAGAAAGAGGAGAGAGGAAAAGAACCCCAAGGGCTACATTGTATTCATTAGATTTTCATTACAATATACACTACCAGTATATATAGAGTTACACAATGTGCTAGAAGCACAAGTCCTTTGACAGACGATAGGACACGTCCTTTGACAAACGATAGGACACGTCCTTTGACAATTAATCTCATTAATAGATAGAGATTGTAATCAAATCAAACTTGATTGCATAACTCTCATTAATCTTTGCTGTCATTACTCCCCCGCAAACTCAATGTGGATGGGCAGACATTGAGTTTGGATAGGAAACTTTGACAACAAGAGCTCAAAAAATGAGTGACGGCTGAAGAGAGGCCGTGTAAGGCACTGCTTATAGAAGCCGGCACAAGACGACTAAAGAGAGCGGCCAGAGATGATGGAGCTGTGGCGGAGTTGTGGCGGAGCTGATAAGATCCCTCGAGGGAGAAGCTGCTTCCACTGTTGAGGTAGGCTGAGAATGCTGAGAAGGCTCCGGTAGAAGCGCTGCACACGAACGCAGCCACAAGAGAACACAGAAACGTCCACATGCGTCAAAGGCACTGGAGAGGAAGGCGTCGCGTAGAAGCTTCTAGCTTCAAGGAGAGCGCAAGGGAGCACGATCAGTGTGCATCCAAAAGTAAGCGAAGAATTTTTGTTTAACTTCTTCCTTGAGATTCAAGTAATCATGGCGGAGCAGGAGCACAACAAGCCCGTCGAGAGTGGGGAGGAGGTGGTCGAGGTGCAAGATAGAGGCCTGTTCGACTTTACGGGGAAGTTGGAGGAGATGAAGAAGAAGAAGAAAAAGGGATTTCTTGGGAAGATCATGGATAAGCTGCCAGGCTATAACATTCCATCGACGACTGACGAAACAATGGGAGATGGAAAAATGGAAGAAGATACAACATTAGGGGAGAAGGCATAGGCAACAGAAATCGAGCGCCGCTTGAGACTGAGGCGAGAGCAAGCTCCGTTAAGAAACTGGAGAGGAGCCACGAGGCCCGAGCAAGGAGGTCGCGAGGCTCTGGAGGCGGCAAAGGTGAGAGCAGGCTTAGAAGGAACGAGGCGAAAAATTTGAAGAAAATTGCTAAGTTCTGCATAGAGACTGCCATGCAAGCAAGAGATAGGAGAGTGACCCTCCGCCGGTTGCAACCCTTACCGCAGCTGGGTTTAATTTATGGAATTATAATCCTAGACAGGCACAAACCCTCACTGGTCCCTCAACTGTCTAGTTTAAAATAACTCCATAAATTAGGGAGTGAAATAGGCACTGCAACTAGGGAATTGCTGAAACAAGCTGAAGAGAAAGACAGTAGGACTTGGATCAAATTAGGGCAATTGCCAGGGATATTGTCGGGAATTGGGGCATGAGGAATGGTCTGCGAGATCGCCGAAGAGGATGATAGAGAGGAAGGAGGAACGAAAGAGAAGAAGCCGAGGCGAGGAGGGCGCTGGCGCGATAGCCGCCATGATCTGATCTGAAGGTTGACTTGACGGAAAGAAGCGAGTTGGGTCGGGAGGATCGGATGGCCAATAACCCTAGAACAAGGGGGGTCGGAGGGGGGAGAAACCCTAGGAATTGTAGGGGAGGGGAGGCGCCACCACAAGGAGAGGGAGGCGAAAAGAGAGCTTGGTCGCACCGCCGGAACAGGAACTTAGGGGGCAACAGCGAGGCGGCCGTGGATATTATAGCGCACGGCGTGATGGAGAGGGGCCATCGCTGTTTGGAAAATGACTTACCACCCAATGGTGGTCACCGACCCGATAGGGATGCGTGGAGGTGCCAAGAGATGAAGGTAGTAGGAAGCAAGAGGCAGCGGAAGGTGAAGGGGGCGGACCTCCTGCCCTGCGATCTCAGCGGATTTGGGTCAAGAATGAAGGGGCGCCGTCGAAACCTGAGACTTTCGGAAGAAGACAGCGGCTCTTGTACAGGCGCAAGTGAAGATAAGAAACGAAGGAGAGAAACAGTGAGGATGAGTGGCGGCAGTGAGAGGAATCGTTTGGCTCTGATACCATGTTAGAAGAGAAGTTAGAAAGAGGAGAGAGGAAAAGAACCCCAAGGGCTACATTGTATTCTTTAGATTTTCATTACAATAGACACTACCTCTATATATAGAGTTACACAATGTGCTAGAAGGACACGTCCTTTGACAGACGATAGGACACGTCCTTTGACATACGACAGGACACGTCCTTTGACAATTAATCTCATTAATAGATAGAGATTATAATCAAATCAAACTTGGTTGCATAACTCTCATTAATCTTTGCTGTCATTATATAGGAGACGCCGCACTGCATGAACAGGTAGAGATGTAGGTTGACAAAGAGAAGCAAGAGATGTTGAGAGAGGCAGAACCGATTGAGAGAGAGATACTATCTTCTTATCTTTCTTTGCTATGGACGATATTGTGATGGATCAAATCAAGTGAAAAGTGGCATGGAAGAGCAGCAAGATCTGGCTGCAGCATTTCATCTGGTATAATGACGATAGATAACAGCAGATTTCTTTTACATGCAACTCATTCCCAAAGAGGTAGCAGGGAGGAGTTTTGGCAAGAAAGGTTGAAGTAGAGCAGTAAGCTTGACAATAGAGATGAGTGGCAGTTTATAATCTTGGCGACGGTATAAATGATCTGGCAAGAAGTTCAGTAGCAAAGAGGCATGGCTGGGTGGGCAAGATAGTAGGAATGTCGGTGATAGAAGGAGCATTGTGGTTGGAGCCCCTTATCTAAAGCTTTGCCTCCGTCTTCGAGTCACGAGAATGGCAGCTTCATTGTGGTTCGGAGACAACAAAGTAGACATCAGGGGTGGCAGCGGGTCAGGTATCTACATTGTCACCCAAAATCTGAATCCGTCATAAACCCAAGTTAAATATTATATTGTATAACCTGAATCCAAGTTGGATATTTAATTGAGTACCCGTGAATTAAATAAAATATAAATTATTTATTATTTATATTTTATAAAATATAATTTAAAAGTAAAATAATAGTAAATATATTTATATAGTAATTATTTATTATTATTTTATATTTTACTAATAATAAATATTTATATAATAGTTATATATATATATATATATATTTATTTATTTATTATTGAAATCGGATATCAGATATCGGGCACCGGGTACCCATATCATTAAAACTAAATCTGATTAAAACCCGACCCATTAAATTCAAATATGTCCCATTTAGATAAACGTGTACCCGACCATGAGAGGTAAAATTGCAGCACTAAGAGCAGCTGCTACATAAGATTATTTTACTTTTAATTAATTTTTACCAAATCAAACTGACTTGGGCTGATTCACATAAGGATTCATATTTACTCTGAATTTAAAATCACTTGCTGCTATAAAGTTTAAGTTTGATTTTATTTTGTCGAGTCTTTACAGTGACCCCTTCAATTACAGTGGATTTGCGGAGTCAGGGAGAGAAGCCGATCAAAGTAAAATTATTTACCCTCTATAATAAAAATTGATTTTCTGCCAAATTAACCGAACTTAATCGAATCATTTGACCCAAATTATAAAATTGATTTCGATCAAATTAAAACATTATAAAATTATAAAATTATTTAACCAAATTAATCAGTAGAATTTTATAATCGAATCATTTGACCCAAATTATAAAATTATAAAATTATTTACCCTCTATAATTTAACCAAATTCTGATCAAAATCAATCATTTGACCCAAATTCTACTTAATCGAAGCTCCCTCGTGTGCCACATTCCAATTAAATTCCATCTGCTACTGTATTCTTTAGCAAATTCTGGCTTAGAACTAAAACATTATTCATTTTATAAGATCCTGATCAGAATTTACTTTTCTTTTGATAATTAATTACACACATCAATCGACTTCGCTTGTGTTCATTATGTGGATTGAACATAGATACTCACAACTTTTCACCCAAAAATAATACATTGGATCATCACCCAATATTAATATATTTGACAAATTTCTAATTAGCAAGAATCAATTAAGGTTTAAAAATTTTGACAAGTACAAAAATAGAGTCCAACAAAAACAATTCCCAATGATATAGAATTCATATGAGATGATGCATAATATTTTCTCAACCCTAGGGTTTCGGAATTTTAATGGATTTATAACTTATTTCAATAGTACTTTTCTCAAGTTCTGTAGAAGTTTATCCTCACTGATGCAAAACTTATAGGAGATGATGTAGGATATTTTTCTTAAGTATACTAGTGATTTTTTTTTCTAATTTTTAGGGTATGTTTTATTGGGGGGCAAGAAAAAAAAGAGAGAAGAGTAAAAAGGAAAGGAAAAAAAATAAGTGGGAAGAAAAATGGTAAGGTTGGTTGTAAGGGAGGTGAGAAAAGTGTTTTCTCCTTCTTTTGGAGAGAATGCAAAAGGGGAGAAAATTAGCCTATTTTTCTTTTCCTCCCAAATCAATCTTTCTAATAAGTCACGAGAAAATGAGATTTCTTTCCTTTCTCCTTTTTTTTCTTTCCAATAAAACAGGTCCTTAATGTCTTTGTGTTAAGTAGATAATGTTATAGTTCAGTAGAACTCTATTCCCGTTGTTGTAAAACTTATATGAGATGATGTAGAATGTTTTCTCAAGCATGTTAGTGACTTTTATTAATTTTTAATAGGTTTGCGTTGAGTAGAACATACTATGGTAGAACTTTTCTCAAATACCCATTGATGTACAACTTATAGAAGATGATGAATAAAATTTTCTCAGGCATGTTAGTAACTTTTACTGATTTTAATGGGTTTATGTGTTGAGTAGAACTATGTGCTAGTTTAGTACAACTTTTCTCACGTTTGATAGAACTCTATACCCATTAATGTAAAACTTATAGGAGATGTTGCAAAATGTTTTCTCAAGCATGTTAGTTATTTTACTAATTTTTAATGGGTTTATGTGTTGAGTAGAGCTATGTTCTAGCTCAGTACTCCATTGATATGAAACTTATAGGAGATGAAGCATAATATTTTCTAATCATGTTAATGATTTTAACTGATTTATAATGCATTTATACAACTATGTTCTAGTTCAGTAGAGCTCTATCCCCATTGATGTGAAACTTATAAGAGATGATTCAGAATATTTTCTCAAGCATGTTAGTTATTTTTTCTGATTTTTGATTGGTTTATGTGTTGAGTAGAGCTATGTTTTAATTCAGTAAAATTCTATCCCCATTGATGTCAAACTTATAGAAATTTTTCTAAAGCAAGTTAGTGGTTATATTTTGATATTTGAAGGATTTATTTGATAAGTAAAACTTTTCTCAAGTTTGGTATAAATCTATGCCCATTGATGTAGAACTTATAGGCATGATGTAAGATTGTTAAAATCCCATTTTGGACATCTTTTATAAACACCTTCGGTTAGATTAGATTCGTCAGCCCTTTGAGTATTTAATTATGCAATGGAATGATGTAAAAAAAATGGTTCATGATGAATGGGAATTTGTTGAATTTTCACTAGGACATCTCACGCATCATTGGATCAAAAAGAGAACAAAAATTGGTTAATTTAAAGAATACTAACCCATATGCCATTTTATATCAAATAATTCGATGGATCTGCAATAGAAAGAGGAATATTTGAGAAATAATTAAGAAGTGCATGTGTTCGCCATCGTATAGTTGATAAAGAAAATATTTAAAAGTTGAGTATTGACTCGAAAAAAATTATAGTGGATTTTATATATTTATATTATTATTTTTAGTTATTTTTATATATTTTTATTTGATTTTTAAGTTAAATTAATTATTTGCATCGGAACCTACTTATTTTTTTATTTTTTTTTAATTTTTTAAGTTAAAAATAAATAATTTCATAGATATCCAAATCAATTGGACCAAGATGTGAAGTTGAAGAGGATTCGAGGCTTGAATGGATTAGAAAAAGTCAAAAATCTAAAAAGCAAACTCGAGATCATAAGGTCGTAATCATTTATACCATGGCAGGCAACCCAGTGATTACAAAAACTGGCTAGAATGCAGGAAACAGCTGAGTCCTTCGCCCACACTTTAAAAACTCGCCCAAATCATAATTTTGAGGCTAAATCAACTCAAAACTCAGTCAAAACTCACGAATAGCGAGTATATGAAGTTCTATAAATGATTGGAGGACGTGACATTGCAAAGGGGACATTTTCGAGAGTAAAACCTAGCAGTGGCAGTAGCTAGCATTTGGACTTCACCAATAGGGATCCCGGGCACCTCCGAGCATGAAAATTGCAAGGAAACTACACTCAACGGAGGAGAGAATACAAACAAAATTTAGAGAAAAAGGAGACCAAGTTTGGGAGAAAAAATGCAGTAGGCTGAAGTAGATTTGGCCCTCACAGCCACAACCCACAAGGTTGTGAGGGGTTAAACAACAGCCATCACACCCTTCTGACAAAAATGAAATTGAACTGAAAATTTTATTTTAATTTTTATTCAGATACCTAATATGTGAAAACTTGTTCTCATGAATATTTGTTATGAATTTATGTCTCTTCTAGTGTCAAATATTTTTTTGGGACTCAAGGGGCAGCTCTCTAATTATTTAATGATTTAAATAATTTTTAATCTTGTCCTTTGTTTAAGTGATGTTAATTCAATTAAAGTAATTTATAGAACTTGTAATTATCTAGATTTAGATTATTGCATGTATTAGGGGTTGTAACAAAGACCAAGAGGTGATTTACAATTCTAGAACCCTTTAACTATACCTGTAGAATTAGACTACAAGAGTAGCTAGAGCTTAGCAACCTAGTTATTGAATTTAATCCAACATATAATAACTCTAATTTATTTCAGATAAAATAGTGTTGGAACTTTTAGGGAAAACCCAAAAAGCCCAAACCCATCATTTGTTAAATTGTTTTATTTGGGCATTAAATTTTCTCATTATTAAATTAGCCCATTCATATATTTATTTAATTTTATTTTTAGTGGCAATTAATTAAGACCTAGTCGTCTTAATTAAAATCGTGCGACTGCAGCGCACATTTGGCACTACTAAGAATAGCCATTGTGACTTCTATATATAGACATATAGAGATGTGCACAAATGACACATATTCTTATACGCTCTCTTTCTCTCGTCTATCTCTCTCTCTTTTGCTGTCATCGCCGAAAGCTCCTTGTGTTAAACTGCTACACTGATGCGCCAGCAGTAGCAGCAGCCCCTGGTTGAATCTTCGAGGCTACAGTTCCGTACAAAACCCGCGCAAGGGACGAAATCTGCCTAAAGACAGATTCGCAAGAATCGCCTCCAGGTTTTTTAATTCAGTTATTTACAGTTAATTTTATAGGATTAGAACAATAATTTTAGGCAGATAATTTTCTAATCCTCGAAATTAACACGTTCTTCTAAGCCTCGCATCTGTTTAATTTAATTTAGTTTTCGCATCTGTCTAATCATTAGATCTCGTATCTCCTGATTATTAGATTACTGCTTTCAATTAATTAATATCCTTTAATCCTAATTAATTGTTACTTCTAATCTGATTTCGCATAGTTACCAAATCTCTCGCATTCGTTATTATCTGTTAGTTTGATAGTCAATCTGATTTATTTAATTAAGTTCTCTTGTAATTACTCCTGATCGCTAATCTTCATTAGTCGTAATTTCTTGCTTTACAATCGTTTTAATTCTGATTAGTTATAAAAATTCATCTGATCTAATTTCATATCTTCTAATTAGAGTTAATTATTCTTCTCGCATCTAATCTGTACCCTAATTACTATTTACCAATTTGTATTTAATTATTGTTAAGTTATCTGATTAAATCTGTTCGGATCTAATCAGTTTTAATTAGCTGCTCACGTCTCGCACTGCATTCTAATTAAAGTAATAAATTTCTATTACTTCTGCATCTTAATCAATTACTATTGTTAGTCTGTTACTTTCTTAATTTGGCTTAATTGCGTAATTAGACTTGCAATCTAATTTTGTCGCAATCCTCTTATGTTAACAGCATTTTCTGATTAATTCCTGTTAAACCTGCTGCTCGTCTCGCCTTTTGCATTATTAATTTGCTTAATTTGTGAACTGTTATTTCCCATCCTAATTATTGTGTCGGATTAAACCCTAATCACTCGGCGCACTCGCTGACGTCTCGCCCACGTGTGTTCGCACGTGTCGCCAAAAACACTGAGTCATCCTGTCAACCTTCTAGCTCTAGACCCTAAAACTTCAAACCTAGAAAATTCCAGTACAAAGGCAAAAATCCTAGAACCTTCCAAAATTCTAATAAAAGGCAAAATCAAAGAAATAAGAAGGTTTCAAGAGGCAAATTCTGCTTTGTTTGTGGAAGAGGCAACCATCTGGCTCCAGATTACTTCTACAGGAAGAAGGAAATGTTGCCTCCTAAAAAGACACAGCATTCCAAGCCTCAAGTTAACCTTCTAGAAGA
Organism: Costus lasius; assembly: GCA_027563935.2. Taxonomy (NCBI): domain Eukaryota; kingdom Viridiplantae; phylum Streptophyta; class Magnoliopsida; order Zingiberales; family Costaceae; genus Costus; species Costus lasius. The sequence goes on along the minus strand of CM050454.1, from coordinate 90,356,894 downwards.
TTCTCCTGCTGATTCCTCTCTTCGGTTAGTTACTTGCTTTCCCACTATTAATCTAGCTTGTCATGAATCTGATTGGTGGCTAGATACTGGTGCGAACGTACATGTATGTTCTAACCGCTCTTGGTTCACTTCTTACCAGGACACAAGTGGAGGAAGTGTAACAATGGGGAATGGATCCACTACCGCTATTCTTGGACATGGAGAAGTCACCCTGAAGTTCACTTCAGGGAAATCTCTTGTTTTAAATAATGTCTTATATGTTCCAGAGATCCGTAGGAATCTTGTTAGTGGATCCTGTTTAGTTCAGTCTGGTGTTAAAATTGTATTAGATGCCAATAAAGTTGTAATCTCCAAGGGAGATCTTTTCATTGGAAATTGTTTTACTTCCCTTGGCTTGTTTAAACTCAATATTGTTCCTTTAAATATCAATGAATCTTTTTCATCTTCATCTCTAAATGTTGAAATTTTTGTTGATTGGCACAGTAGACTAGGACATTTAAACTCTAAATATTTGTCTAGAATGGCTCATCAAGATCTTATCCCCAAATCTTCTTCTAAGGATGAAAATTGTCAGATCTGTTCTCTAGCCAAACAACCTAGAAAAGCTTTTAAGTCAATCCCTCATAAGGACTCTGATCTTCTAGAGCTCATCCACTCCGATGTATGTGACTCATGTAGAGAACCTACTAGAGGTGGTTGTAGATATTTTGTAACCTTCATAGATAACTCTTCTAGATTGTGCTATATCTATCTTCTGAAATCCAAAGATGAAGTTTTATCTAAGTTCAAGATCTTCAAAGCTAAAGTAGAAAATCAGCTGAATAGGAAAATCAAAATCATTAGATCTGATAGAGATGGGGAATATACCTCAAATGAATTTACCCAATTCTGTCAAGAACATGGGATAGTTCATCAGGTCACTGTCCCCTATTCTCCTCAATCTAATGGAGTGGCTGAAAGGAAGAACAGAACCCTGCTGGATATGGTAAATGCCATGCTACTAAGTTCTGGAGCTCCCCCGAACTTGAGGGGGGAGGCTATCCTTACAGCCTGTTTCATTCAAAATAGAGTTCCTCATAAAAACATCCTTGTGACTCCCTATGAAGCCTGGAAAGGTCATAAGCCTAACTTGAAATTCTTTCGTCTGTGGGGGTGTTTGGCTAAGGTTAAAATACCAGAACCCAAAAGAAAGAAAATTGGGCCTAAGACTGTAGATGCTGTCTTCATAGGCTACCCTTTAGACTCCAATACCTATAGGTGTCTTGTCATAAATTCTGAAATCCCTAAAATCTCTAATAATACTCTAATTGAGTCTAGATATATCTCTTTCTTTGAGAATGTCTTTCCCTTTAAATCCTCAACACCTCAGCCTGATTTGATTCCTAGCTCAAGTCAAACCTTTGATATTCATCTTGATCAATTTGATTATGTTTCCCAATCTAATCATATTGTTGAACCTAGGAGAAGCAAGAGAACTAGAGTAGCTAGAGATTTTGGTGATGACTTCGTCACTTACATGATTGAAGACACACCAAAAACTTACCAAGAAGCACTTAGTTTTCCTGATGCTCCTTTCTGGAAAGAAGCAATAAACAATGAATTTCAATCCATTGTCAGTAACAACACTTGGATCTTAGTTGACCTTCCTCCTGGGAACAAGCCCTTAGGTTGCAGGTGGATCTTCAAAAAGAAGCTTAGAACTGATGGTAGTGTTGAGAAGTACAAGGCGCGTCTAGTAGTTCAAGGTTTTCGTCAGAAAGCCGACATTGACTACTTTGACACTTATGCGCCTGTTGCTAGGATCACTACCATTAGGTTCCTTCTTTCTCTTGCATCCATTCATAAATTGATTATTCATCAAATGGATGTAAAAACAGCTTTTCTCCATGGAGACCTTGAGGAGGAAATCTATATGGCTCAGCCTGAAGGATTTATCGTGAGTGGCTATGAGGGAAAGGTTTGCAAACTGGTCCGTTCTCTTTACGGCCTCAAGCAAGCCCCTAAACAGTGGCACGAGAAATTTGATAAGACAATTTTGTCATATGATTTCCAAATCGATGACTCTGACATCTGTCTTTACTATAAGGTATCAAATTCTGACTTTGTGTTACTATGTCTATATGTAGACGACATTATGATATTGTCTAATAATATAGACATGGTAACTGACACTAAACATTTCCTTTCAAAACAATTTGATATGAAAGACATGGGAGAAGCTGATGTCATTCTTGGCATGAAAATTTTAAGACATCAAAACTCAATTTCTCTATCTCAGTCTCATTATGTTGATAAAATTTTAGAGAAATTTCTTCCTGCTTCCATCTCTTCCCTCAGTACACTTTTTGATCCTTCTAGTCATTTGACTAAAAATCAAGGAAGTGCTGTGAACCAAGAACTATATTCTAAAGCTATCAGTTCACTCCTTTTTCTAGCTAATAGAACCAGACCTGACATTGCATATGCTGTCTCTAGGTTAAGTAGGTACACTAGCAATCCTTGTAATGATCATTGGAATGCCATCAATAGAGTTTTTAGATACCTTAAGGGAACCAAAAATTATGTCCTGAAATACAGTGGATATCCTTCTGTGTTAGAAGGATTTTGTGATGCCAATTCGATCTCTAATTCTAACGACATCAAATCCACTTCTGGTTTTGTGTTCTCTTTAGGTGGAGGCGCTATTACATGGCAATCCACAAAGCAAACTATCATTGCTAGGAGTACCATGGAAGCAAAATTAGTTGCTCTTGACTTAGCTTCTTCTAAAGCTGAGTGGCTCAATAATCTATGTTCTTCCCTTCCAGTGGCACTAGTCCTAAACCCTCCAGTTTCCATTAATTGTGATAATAAAGCTGCTATTGATTTTTGCAAAAAGAAATTGGTGAATACAAAATTGAGCAGACATATCAAAATTAGACAAAAATCCATTAGATGGCTATCTTCACATAATGTTATTTCTTTATCGTTTGTGAAAACTGATGACAATTTTGCTGATTGCCTCACTAAAGGTTTGTCTCAAACCAAAGTGGTGGCCTCATCAAGGGGAATGGGGGTTTGTCCATAATGGGCCCTCCTACAGTGGCAACCCAACCTCCGTGAAAGGTAGACCCTATAAAGAGGTTCAATGGGTAACAAAAAGCTGACTGGTTGGTCAAGGAGTACCAACTAAAATTTTGTTAAAATACTATTGTGTTTATTGGAGTTTTGTAAAACTTCAATACCCCATTCCTAAGGTGATTCTGTACTCCTGTGTGGATGTAAGGTTGAGTATAACTCTTAAAGAAACCCAAAGGTATATCCTAGGAAGTGCCTCTACACACTTCCTCATAGGGTTCTCCTATATGTAACCTTTCCGTATACGGCCGCGGAATAGAGACTGGACCTCTCTAGCTAAGTGGAGGTTACATGAAAAGAAGATTATGCGCACGGCCAAAAATGCGCAACACCGTGACACAAGGTTGCTGTATCGTGTGTGCACCATTCAACGTTGGGCCAAAGGGAATATAGTTCAAGACCTGGTTCACTGCATTTCTTCCAATGGAGTTCTGTGTACTAAGTGTGAATGAAAAGCATGGGTTTTCCCTGACCGCGTGATATCGGCATTTGACAGCTCTTTTTCTTTAGTTTGAACTTTTTGTGTTTTTTGGGGGATTGTTGGAACTTTTAGGGAAAACCCAAAAAGCCCAAACCCATCATTTGTTAAATTGTTTTATTTGGGCATTAAATTTTCTCATTATTAAATTAGCCCATTCATATATTTATTTAATTTTATTCTTAGTGGCAATTAATTAAGACCTAGTCGTCTTAATTAGAATCGTGCGACTGCAGCGCACGTTTGGCACTAATAAGAATAGTCATTGTGACTTCTATATATAGACATATAGAGATGTGCACAAATGACACATATTCTTATACGCTCTCTTTCTCTCGTGCATCTCTCTCTCTCTTTTGCTGTCATCGCCGAAAGCTCCTTGTGTTAAACTGCTACATTGACGCGCCAGCAGCAGCAGCCCCTTGTTGAATCTTCGAGGCTACAGTTCCGAACAAAACCCGCGCGAGGGACGGAATTTGCCTACAGACAGATTCGCAAGAATCGCCTCCAGGATTTTTAGTTCAGTTATTTACAGTTAATTTTATAGGATTAGAACAACAAATAGTTGTATGTGAAGTGAATTATATTACTAGAAAATATTTAATTGAACATGTGATTTAAGCTATGAGAGTACTTTAATATCACTTGAGAGGGGAGCCTATAAAATTAAGCTATGATAGTGAATCTAAATTTACTATGGACTAAAATAAATTGCTATGGAACTTAAATACTAGAACAACAAGTAATAAGAGTGAATGTTGATTTAGTAAAGAGTTGAGAATCCAAGATAAGGTAACTCTAACTTAAGCTAATTTCTCTTTAGCAAAATTCAAACAATTGACATAAAAATTATTATAATTTTATCATCAAGTATCAGAGTGGTGAAACCTTGTTTTGAATTTCTCTTACTAAATTCCATCAACAACTACTTAATTTCAATTCCTCTTAAATTATCAATTTACTTAGCTAGTAGAAACACAATTCATTGGTATTTAACACATAGGTCCTTGTGAATTTAGAAATTCAAGAAATTTGAGTTTTTCTAACATCACACCTATGTGATGATTTGTCGCATGCCTGTGATCGTGCCTGATTTGTTTGATTTCTATTTTTCTGAACTTTCTAATTCTTCTAAAAAAATTATAAAAATCATAAAAATTCTTCTGAGTGCTAGAATCTAAAAAACTAAAATATTGGTTTTTCTATTTTTTGTTTCCATCATCACACCCTTGTGATGATTCATCATAGGCCTGTGATTGCGCTAACTGGAAACTTTTTCGATTCTTTTGAAAAATCTGAGTTCACTTAGCATTTTTTTTTTGTTTATGCACAGGACTCTTAGGTCTAGATAGCTCTTTCCTGTGTACCCTGAGATCATGAAAACTTTCAGGTTGTGTAGAAAAATTTAGATTTAACGAGATAGCAAAGATGTCTCTTAATCATAACCAATTTGCAACTAAAAGAGGTGTGGTATATAGACCACAAGGTAAGTATGAAAGTGATAAATTAGAAAAGGTAGATTATTTGGCCAATAAATTAGACTCTTTTAATATGCACTCTGTTATGACATCTTTTTCTATTAGTTATGATATTTGTGGATGTTTGGATCAATATGCTTATAAATGTCAATTAGAAATTCCTCCAAGTCCCAATTCACCATGGTCCCAATATGATCGATATTCTAATAATACATATAATTCTAGATGGGGAAATCAACCAACTTCTTTTTATGAGAATAACTCAAACCATATCTCTCAACCATACTTTAGGAATACTAAAAAAAATCAAACCTGGAGACCCTAATTGAAGAGGAAATTAAAAAAAAAACTAGACAACGGAGAATAGATTTCTTAAATTCACTAAATATGCATACTAACATGTTTAGCTCTATTTTCTATAATATTTATGAAAGTAAGAACATGACACTAGAGAATGCCAAGTTGGAGATTATAGGCAACAAAATGACTCATACTTTGACACTTATAACTTTAAATTAGAGAAAAAAAAATAATGGGTAGAACTCAACATTTATGGATGAATCTAGACAAAAAATCAAACCTTGAATCCATGTTAGAAAAAGTTATGGAAAACCAAAGTAAGAAAATTGAAAATCTTAAAGGGGTGATTAAGTAACAGGGGGACACAACTAATCAACTTAATTCTAAGGTAGAATCTATATCTACTCATAATGAAATATTAGAAATCTAAATGACACAAAAACTAGTTTTTTTTTTAATTTGTTATAGAACATAATTTAGAAACTGAGAAAATTGAGTTAGAAAATAATTTAGGGGAAAACAAATCTAAACTTTTTACTGTTAATGAAACTAAAATTATTGAAACTATCACAAACCGTGCTCATGATTTGGAATGCTTTACTGAAAACTTAGAAATTAATTTAGAAAAATCCTCATATGATTCTGGTGATAATTCTGAAATTAATTATTTTGATGATAAATTATTTGTGATTAAATCTAATGAAGCAAATGAGAAACTTGAAAAAGATTTAAAAATTATAGACATTGATGAATCCCACTCTGATGTTTTACCTCTATCTACTATTCAATCTTCTAATTCATTGCTTGAAAATTATCTAAATGGAAACTAGAAGACTTATGCATTTTTGAGAAACCTAAAGTGGAATTTAAAAATTAACCAAATATCCAATACATGAATCTTTATATCCTAGTCTTAATCTCCCTGAAATTGATGATGTAAATATAAAGAAAACACTAATGAATTTACTTTCTACGATAGTGTGATATTGAAAACATTGACTTTAATTTTTGCATATTAAAGAAAGTTACTGTGATAGTGTTCCACTTGAAATTTTGGATATTTGCTTTAGTAGCTAAATTTTTAGAACAATGAAAGAGTAAGCTACCTACTATGGCACTAAACCACTAGCTTCGCCATGATATTTGAGCCTTGGTTAAGCTAGTAACCTAAAAATTAGTGTTTCTTGGGAGGCAACCCAAACACTATTTTTGTTTTCTATTTCTATTTTTATCAAGATCATAATTGGCGCTCTTATTTTGTAGGAGAAACAAGCAATATGATGAAAAAAAAGAGAAAAAATAGTTTTCATAAATTTCTGCAATTATAGCCCATGATCACAATCATAAGCCTATAACCCTTCTTTCACTTTTCCTTGATTGGCCTAATCTTGCCACCAACACACTCCTTAGACCTCGAGGAACATTCAATGGCCCCTTTGTGAGTGTCATTTCGATCCTCATTAATTTTTACATTATTTGCTCAATTTATAAATGAGGATTGATGCTGAATCTAAGTTGTGGGTATTTCAATCTATCATTATGTGTGATTATCTTTTACTTAATGAATAAATGATTGCTCAGAATTTAAGTTGTGGGTGACTCTATTTCATCTTATGCCACAACTACAAATTTTCTATTTTGATGCAATAAGAGTACTTGAACCATGATATCATGCTTGTGATGAATGAGTGTAATCTAAATATTTGTGATTTTTGAGGACATGACTTTATTCTTTCTTTGATTATGCTTTATGAAAGGATTTGTGTAAATAATTTGATGGCTTAGGAATTTTTGAAATTACTTGTAGGATAAGAATTTATGAGTAAATGTAGTTCTCATGTTGATAAAGTTTATACATAAAGTTTTGTGCATTCTTATGATACAAGTTGGGTGATAACTTATTTGAGTTTGATTTGTCTACTTTTGCTTAATGGTGAAAATTTTATAAAAAGAAATTGGGTGATATTTGCATAAAAAGAAAGTGAGATTTGTTCCAATTCCTCTAGCCTAGTGAACTAAAGTCATTAGTTTGATTATACCAGTAATGATATACTTGAAATCAGTTTCAATCAAGTAATAGAGAGCATTAATTGAAAGTGTTTAACTCTTGAGCAGAAAGATCGATAATGATTTAAATACTATACCCTTGGCCGGTTCTCTTAAAATAATAAAAATAATAATAAAAAGAAAAAAAAGACAAAAAGCAGAGAGAGAGAGAGTAGGAGGTCAAGTGGACAACTCTACCGACTTCTTATGATTAAGGTTATGAGTTCTATTATACTACAAAGTAATATACTTTAAATAATATTATTATGCTAACAAGAAAATGCCAATAACCATTTAAACATTAGTTTGCTTTAAAAATCTCTACAAGAATAATATCCCCAAAATCTATAGTGGAGTTTTTACTTGAAAAGTAAATTTGGATTAATTAGATGGGAGGATGATATTGTTTGACAAGTTAAAGTTTGAATATGTTACAAAAAATTATTGAATTTTATTTGTCTTGGACTATGATATCTTGAGAATTTATTCATTAAATTTCTAAGCTTTGAAAATCATTGCTTATATCATAAATTAAATACATATCAAGATATAATAAGTAATTGACATTAAATACTTATATTATTCTTACATATTTTTGAGTCACTTTATATTATTGCTTGAAGAAAAGCAAAAGTTCAAGTTGTGGGTTTTGATGAGTCAAAAAGTCAGTGTATTTTATATATTTATATAATCTTTTTTAGTTATTTTTATGTACTTTTGCTTGATTTTTAAGTCAAATTAATCATTTGATTTGTAATTTATAGATTCTTTTATTTTTTATGTTAAAAATGTATAATCTAATAAATATCCAAGCTAATTGGACCAAAATGTGAAATTTAAGAGGATTTGAGGATTAAACAGATCATGACAAGTTAAAATAAGGAAATAGGCCTGAGATCACAAGGCTATGATCATCTACACCGTAGCTGCTATAGCTCTATGCTTAAAAAACTAGGCAGAATACAGGAAATAGCAAAGTCTTCTGCCCACAATTCAAAAACATACCAAAATCACAATTTAAGGCCAAATCGACACAAAATTCGGTCAAAACTCACGAATAGCTAGTATAGGAAGTTCTATAAAGGATTAGAGGAGGAGGTGTTGCTAGGGTTTGAACTTCACCGAGAGGGATCCTGGGCACCTCTGGCCACAAAAATTGCAAGGAAAGTTTGTTGTGTCCGCAAGTGCACGGGTACTTCGAAGTAATAAAAATATATCGAACCACAGAGACCTACGTGTTAAGTACCAAATAATTATTTTCTCACTAGCTAAGCAAATCGAATATGATGCTAGTAAACAATAGCAAAAGCGTACAGATAATCAGAGAGAAAACTGGGACTAGGGTTTCATCCACCTTAACTTCCATGACTAGATATGAATAGATGTTCGTCAATCAAATTTTATTATGATAAAGATATAATTTACTTCATAAAGGAATTATCTCACTTTCATGCAGACAATTATCCAAAGAATTGATCCTCACTTTCGCACAAGATCTATTCAATGCTGAAGATAAGTAAACCATAAACAAAGAACTCAAGGATCACTTTCGTGCATCCGAATTCTAAGTCAATTATCTCAAGTGGAAACTCAAGGATTACTTTCGTGCATCCGAATCTCAACACAGGTTCTACTTAAGGTTCTCCAACGTTCCGGTACTCAATTTCTTGCATTACCTCCTACGTTTATCATAGTAACTCAATCCAGGATTCAGATTATCAACATGACAATTATATCTCTAAAATCAAGAAATAAGAACAAACCTAATTTCTTACGATAAGTTCCTAGCTTTCAATTTTAGGGTTCCAAGTTCTCAAGCAAATCACCTTTCAGTTTATATCGCGAAAACTCTAAAACATGCTAATAATGTAAATCTTCGGAGAATTAAAGACAATCATCACATAAGTAGAATTATCATAATAAAATCATCCTGACGAAATTAACAATGTCTAGTCATTAATAAATTAAGGGGATAACACCCCCATCTCCCAAAGAGAAGTTTACACTTTCATGGAATTAAAAATACAATAAAAATTCATAAAAATTGGAATTCGAGAGAGGAAGAAGTTACTGATTTTACACCACCGTAATTTTGGAAGAATTTCGGGTGCTACATAACTGCTACAGTACCGTGAACAGTACTACTACAGTAAAATCTCAATTTACTATTCACGCCCGAATCTTCTTTTGCTGATTTCTCCCTCGATCGAACTCCTTTCGATCTGAAATTCTGGTGTGTCTTCTCCTCCCTTGGGCAAAGCTCTCCTATAAATTTCGCGGCCTGAGGTGGCTTCTATGCCTCTCGGCGAGAGGCCGTGCCCTAGAAATGCCCTTTCTGATTTTTCCCTCGATTCTTCACAAAATTCAATGATTCTTGTCCTTAAATCTCCTCCTCGATATATAGAACAATCTCCTTTTTGCGGTTTTTCAATTGGTGCCCCAGATCTCTAGATATTGTATCATAAAAATCGGGCTTTTCAAAGCGGCGGAAGACTCATTCAAAATTAAAATTACAGCTGTAATTTCGATTATGGCACTGCCGTATTTAGCTTCTGTATGTTTCTAGGATGAAATTACGGCATGTAAAAATAATTATGGCAGTAGTGTATTTTTGGGCAGAAAATTACACCCGTAATAAAAATTACACCAGGGGTGTATTTTTCAAACTTGCTCTGATTTGCATGAAAATTGACGTGCGGCATCGTTTCGACGTCTGGAATCCATTGGTGCGCTTAGATCTTCCAAAATCTATCAAAATATGGCACTTTTTACTTGAAAATCATCAAAAACAAGAAATGATGTAGATTCTGCAATATTTGACAAATAAGACTTAAAAACAAGCAAAAGGACACGAATATAACACAAAAAATACCTATCAAATGGCACAAAATTTGCTATAAATTTTCGTGTCATCAAACACATAAGGCTCAAATTTTGCTTGTCTTCAAGCAAATGAATAGAATAAAGAACAATGCTAAGTATGAAAAATATGCTCTTTTATGAAAAATAAATTTCTAAAATATAATCACTCATGAAATATTCTACCAACTTTTTGCATAAAATTTCGGATAAATACATCGTTCTCTGAAATTAATCTTTAAGATTCACAACTTTAATCAAATAAAATTTCGCAACTCGCATAATAAACAGAATCTTAGTCTCATGAATTCACCCATGTTTCAGTTTAAAATTATCATACCTTTGTTTACATGAATAGGATATCCAAAATCTTTTTCCACTCAAAATCTTTCTCTTTTTTTTTTTACAGACTTCAACCCATATCTTCGGTATCACTGCCAATTTTACGCAGTGCCAAGTAGGGGAGTCTCTCTCTATTTTTTGATCTTGGATTCTTTCTTCCCAACAAATAGTAAGATAAACTAAACATCAACTAGGTTAATCAATTGACATCAACTCAAAAATTACATTCATATTCTCATTTTATTCAAGAAAGATGTTTCACTTTTAAATTTCATTCATCAAACAACATACCTACCGAAAAATTTATGCATCAATCAATGAAGCATTCAACAAGTAGATATATATTGAAGAAATAAATTCAGCATAATTGGTATATCTTCATTCATTAACATGCATAAACATTCATCTTCATAGAAAAATCTACACACCTCTTATCACATGGATACAAGTCATAAAAATTTTTAAACATCAAAAATGTTAAAATTAATGCAAAAGGTGTGAAGCATGAAACTCATACAATCATAGTCAAAAGTGTAAAATGATAGATTCAAGCAACCACATCGAATAGAAATCTCGGTGAGTGATACAATCATAGAAAATAGCAAAAGAAATCAGGTAGCAACACCATATAATCATATCGAATAAGATCACTAGAAAGTGCAAACAATACTCACAAAACTATATAGCAAGCTCGATCATTGTCAGAGGTGTAGCATTGGGGCAAGTGCTGCTAGATCCAAAAATGTGTCTTTTAAAAATTTTACCTGCACAATTTAAGGTATATAAGGCTCAGACCAAAAATAGTCTCTTGCTTTAAAAAGAGATGATATAAAATATTTTTCTCAAAGAAAAATCAGAGATGTCATCAGTGGTCCAAGGAAGGTGCTAGTGGAAAGAGCTGATGTGGAATAGATGATGGTGCCGACATTAGAGTGATGATGAGTAGTCTCTAGTGGTCTGCTAGAGACTACAGTCTTGGAAGCAAAGTCATCGGCTGGTGGGCTGCGAGAGATAATGCTGCATAAAAAAAATATCAGAGTTACTAAATCAAGATCCTACTGCAAAAATAAAATCAATGGAAATAGAGGTAGCAGAAGAAGTAAGAGTCTACTAGTGGTAAAATCCAGAGTCAACGGCTGGAAACAGTGGTGTCAGAGGCAGATGTAGTGGTGGTGGCTGGGCCGCAGTTTCTGGTGCAAATCTGAAGACAAGGAGCTGCTAATGTCGATGGAAAGTAGTGCAGCTTATTGATTCAGATTCAAAAAGTAGCTATACCTAAGAATAAGATTTAATAATCCAAAAAGAAAATAGACAAAGCCAAAAGGTAGAATAAAACTTGTTCTTTCTAGGCGTATGAAAATCAAAGGATCAAAATCTACTAGGAATTTAGGGTATCAAGAGAAAGAGGGCTAATCAGATTACTAGATCAAAAACTGCACATAAGTTAATCAGACATCAAAAGTTGTCATGCTTCCTAGAATGATGAGAAAATATTTTCATGAAAACAACAAATACAAGAGATAGAAGAAACATGTGCTTCCAATTTCAAGTGAAAGATCAGGGTTACAACTTATCAAAGCATCTTAAAAAAAACTGCAGCAAAAGAGCTAATCAAATTAGTCAAACAAAACTGTCGCAGAAATTAATCAAGTACCAAAAGATGCTATGTGTTTTAGGATGATCCATGGACTTGAAAATTCAATAAAAATATCCAAATAATAGAAAATGATGAGTAATTCCAAATTGTACCAAAGATCAAAAAATTTTCTGACCCAGTTTTTTAAAATCACTGCGAGAAAACACCTAATCAGATAAGCAGAATGTAAGTTTCAAATTACAGACGTAAAATTCCTTACGGTAGTGCCGTAATATGCACAAAATTTTCAAGTCAAAAATCACTCAAAAACACGGCACGTAAAAATGATTACGGCCCTGCCGTAAAAGTCACAAAACCTTCTGGTCAAAAACGAACCAAAAATACGGTACCATGAAAATGATTACGGTAGTGTCGTAAAAGATGAAAAACTGTTGGCTCAAAAATCAACAAAAAATATGGCACCGTGAAAAGGATTACGGCAGTGCCGTATTTTGCGCAAAGTTTGATTTTCCCTGCAAAAGAGAAGGAAAATTGATTCTAACAATAAACTAAAATAAAAAAAAACTAAACTTAAGTAAGATTGCTTGGGTTGCCCCCCAAGAAGCACTAATTTTTAGGTCTATAGCTTGACCAAAACCCAAATTTCATGGTGAAGCAGGTGGATCAGTACCAAAGTAAATAGCATACAATTTTCTGCATTTCCGTTGTCCCAAAATTTTAACATCCAAAATTTCATATAAATCACGATCAACATGGCTTTCTCAAATATACAGAAATCAAAATCAAAATTTTTAATTCCACTCCAAGGATATTCAATGATCTTCTTATATTTGTTAGTAAGCAAAATCATTAGTCCTTTCTTCAAGATTACATCTTCAATTGCAATAGGACTTTGATGAAAAGGTTCAAGTATTGGATCATCAAAATAGTCTTTCTGTCTCACATTAGATTCTTCAATAAAGCATAATTTTTTAAATAAATCAGTAGACATGGGCAAAGCATCAGAGTGAGATTCATTAATTTTTGTAATATTTAAATCCTTTTCAAGTTCCTCATGCACTTCATCAAATAATTTATCAATTTCAAAATTATCAACAAAATCAGAGTAAGTTTTTTCTAAATCAGTCCCCTCATATCCTTCATCAGATTTAATCATAAATAATATATCATCAAAAGAGTCAATTTCGTAATTACCAAAAAGATTAACAAAATCAATTTTCTCAAACTTTTCCACAAATAATTTATCAAATGAATCAATTTTACAATTATCAAAATCAGAGTGAAATTCATTAATGTTCACATAAGGCTCAATTTCAAAACAATCATAATTAGAGGGGGAATTTTCTAAATCAATTTTCTCAATTTCCAAATCAAACTCAAATGAACAAGCTTGTTCCGCTATCTAGGTTTCCAAAATTTTCTTATGAGTTGTTAAAGATCCTACTTGAGAAGCTGACTAATTATCCCCTTAAGATCTTCAGTTTCCTTACTTTGATTTGTCATGATTTGAATTTGATTCGTCATGAATTTTCAAGCATGGGTTTTAACTAAGATTTCTCAGTATCCTCAAAGTATGGTTCAGAAACATGATTTGGAGGAGTTAAAAATTGGCAATCATAAGTATAATGATCAAAACATCTACAAAATATCACATCTAATAGAAGAATAAGATGTCCTAGAAGGATGCATATAAAAGTGTAATTTCAATTTGTCTGCAAGAGTGCACAATGAATCATCTTCATACATACCTTGTGGCGTGTATACCTCACCTCTTTCAGTTGTCCACGAGTAGTGATTAAAAGACATATCTTCAAATCTATCAAGAACAGAAAGATTATCCAACACAAATCAATCAAATTTTTTTATTTCTTTTTAAATATATAAAAAACACAAAACACAAGCAAATAAAAAAAAATATTTCAGAAATCACAGTTTCGTCACAACTTGTGAAAATCCAAAACCTGCAAAAACAAAAATCAAAGTTAAATCTGAAACAAATAAAACTTAGTCTAACAATATTAACAACTATTTTGATATTAACAAAACTAAGGTCCCCGGTAACGGCGGCAAAAACTTGTTGTGTCTGCAAATGCACGGATACTTCGAAGTAATAAAAAGATATTGAACCACAGAGACCTATGTGTTAAATACCAAATAGTTATTTTCTCACTAGCTAAGCAAATCGAATATGATGCTAGTAAACGATAGCAAAAGCGTACAGATAATCAGAGAGAAAATTGGGACTAGGGTTTCATCCACATTAACTTCCATGACTAGATATGAATAGATATTCGTCAATTAAATTTTATTATGATAAAGATATAATTTACTTCATAAAGGAATTATCTCACTTTCATGCAGACAATTATACAAAGAATTGATCCTCACTTTCGCACAATATCTATTCAATGCTGAAGATAAGTAAACCATCAATAAAGAACTCAAGGATCACTTTCGTGCATTCAAATTCTAAGTTAATTATCTCAAGTGGAAACTCAAGGATCACTTTCGTGCATCCGAATCTTAACACAGGTTCTACTTAAGGTTCTCCAACGTTCCAGTACTCAATTTCTTGCATTACCTCCTAAGTTTATCACAGTAACTCAATCCTAGATTCAGATTATCAACATGACAATTATATCTCTAAAATCAAGAAATAAGAACAGACCTAATTTCTTACAGTAAGTTCCTAGCTTTCAATTTTAGGATTCCAAGTTCTCAAGAAAATCACCTTTCGGTCCATATCGCGAAAACTCTAAAACATGCTAATAATATAAATCTTCGAAGAATTAAAGACAATCATCACATAAGTAGAATTATTATAACAAAATCATCCTGACAAAATTAACAATGTCTAGTCATTAAGAAATTAAGAGGATAACACCCCCCATGTCTTAAAGAGAAGTTTACACTTTCATGGAATTAAAAATATAATAAAAATTCATAAAAATTGGAATTAGAGAGAGGAAGAAGTTATTGATTTTACACCACCATAATTTTGGAAGAATTTCGGGTGCTACAGAACTACTATAGTACCATGAACAGTAGTGCTACAATATAATCGTGATTTACTATTCACGCCCGAATCTTCTTTCATTGATTTCTCCCTCGATCGAACTTCTTTCGATCTGAAATTTCTGGTGTATCTTCTCCTCTCTTGGGCGAAGCTCTCCTCTAATTTTCACAGCCTGAGGTGGCCTCTACGCCTCTCAGCGAGAGGCCGTGCCCTAGAAACGCCCTTTCTAATTTCTCCCTCGATTCTTCATAAAATTTGATGATTCTTGTCCACAAATCTCCTCCTCGATATATAGAACAATCCCCTTTTTACGGTTTATCAATTGGTGCCCTGGATCTCCAGATATTGTAACGTAAAAATTGGGCTTTTGAAAGCGGCGGAAGACTCGTTCAAAATTAAAATTACGGTCGTAATTTCGATTATGGCACTGCCGTATTTAGCATCTGTTTCGACGTCTGAAATTACAGCCCATAAAAATAATTACGTCAGTGGTGTATTTTTGGGCAGAAAATTACACCCAGGGTGTATTTTTCAAACTTGCTCTGATTTGCTTGAAAATTGACGGACGGCTTTGTTTCGACATCTGGAATCCATTGGTGCGCTCAGATCTTCCAAAATCCATCAAAATATGGCACTTTTTACCTGAAAATCATCAAAAATAAGAAATGGTGTAGATTCTGTAATATTTGACAAATAAGGCTTAAAAACAAGCAAAAGGACATAAATATGACACAAAAATACCTATCAAATGACACAAAATTTACTATAAATTTTCGTATCATCAAACACATAAGGCTCAAACTTTGCTTGTCCTCAAGCAAATGAATAGAATAAAGAACAATACTAATTATGGAAAATATCCTCTTTTATGAAAAATAAATTTCTAAAATATAGTCACTAATGAAATATTCCACCAACTTTTTGCACAAAACTTCGGATAAATACATCGTCCTCTAAAATTAATCATTAAGATTCACAACTTTAATCAAATAAAATTTCACAACTCACATAATAAACAGAATCTTATTCTCATGAATTCAGCCAAGTTTCATTTTAAATTTATCATACCTTTGTTTACAGATATCCAAAATCTTTTTCCACTCAAAATCTTTCTCTCTTTTTTTTTTACAGATTTTAACCCATATCTTCGGTACCGCTGCTAATTTTACACAGTGCCAAGTAGGGGAGTCTCTCTCTATTTTTGGATTTTGGATTCTTTCTTCCCAACAAATAATAAGATAAACTAAACATCAACTAGGTTAATCAATTGACATCAATTCAAAAATTACACTCATATGCTCATTTTATTCAAGAAAGATGTTTCACTTTTAAATTTCATTCATCAAACAGCATACCTACACAAAACTTTATGCATCAATCAATGAAGCATTTCAACAAGTAGATATATATTGAAGAAATAAATTCAGCATAATAGGTATATCTTCATTCATTAACATGCATAAACATTCATCATCATAGAAAAATCTACACACCTCTTATCACATGAATACAAGTCATAAAAATTTTTAAACATCAAAAATGTCAAAATCAATACAAAAGGTGTGAAACATGAAACTCATACAATCATAGTCAAAGTGTAAAATGATAGATTCAAGCAACCACATCGAATAGAAATCTCGGTGAGTGATACAATCATAGAAAATGGCAAAAGAAATTAGGTAGCAACACCATATAATCATATCGAATAAGATCACTAGAAAGTGCAAACAATACTCACAAAACTGTATAGCAAGCTCGATCATTGTCAGAGGTGTAGCATTGGGGCAAGTGCTGCTAGATCCACAAATGTGTCTTTTGAAAATTTTACCTGCACAATTTAAGGTGCATAAGGCTCAGACCAAAAATAGTCTCTTGCTTTAAAAAGAAATGATAGAAAATATTTTTCTTAAAGAAAAATGATGTCATTAGTGGTCCAAGGAAGGTGCCGGTGGAAATAGCTGATGTGGAATAGATAATGGTTAAGACAGTAGAATGATGATGAGTAGTCTCCAGTGGCCTACTAGAGACTACAGTCCTAGAAGCAAAGTCGTCGGCTGGTGGGCTGCGAGAGAAAATGCTGCATAAAAAAAATATCAGAGTTACTAAATCAAGATCCTACTACAAAAATAAAATCAATGGAAATAGAGGCAACAGAAGAAGTAAGAGTCTGCTAGTGGTAGAATCCAGAGTCGACGGCTGGAAACAATGGTGTCACAGGCAGATGCAGTGGTGGTGGCTGGGTTGCAGTTTCTAGTGGAAATCTGAAGACAAGGAGTTGCTAATGTCAATGGAAAGCAGTGCAGCTTATTGATTTAGATTCAAAAAGTATCTATACCCAAGAATATGATTTAATGATCCAAAAAGAAAATAAACAAAGCCATAAGGTAGAATAAAACTTGATCTTTCTGGGCGTATGAAAATCAAAGGATCAAAATCTACCAGGAATTTAGGCTATTAAGAGAAAGAGGGCTAATCAGATTACTAGATCAAAAACTGCATAGAAGTTAATCAAACATCAAAAGTTGTCATGCTTCCTAGAATGATGAAAAAATATTTTCATGAAAACAACAAATACAAGAGATAGAATGAAACATATGTTTCCAATTTCAAGTGAAAGATCAGGGTGACAACTTATCAAAGCATCTTAAAAAAACTGCAACAAAAGAGCTAATCAGATTTGTTAAACAAAACTATTACAGAAATTAATCAAGTACCAAAAGATGCTATGTGTTTTAGGATGATCCATGGACTTTAAAATTCAATAAAAATGTCCAAATAATAGAAAAAGATGAGTAGTTCCAAATTGTGCCAAAGATCAAAAATTTTTTCAACCCAATTTTTTAAAATCACTAGAAAACACCTAATCAGATAAGCAGAATGCAGGTTTCAAATTACGGGTGTAAAATTCCTTACGGTAGTGCCGTAATATGCACAAAAGTTTTGGGTCAGAAATCACTCAAAAACACGACACGTAAAAATGATTACGGCCCCTGCCGTAAAAGTCACAAAACCTTCTGGTCAAAAACGAACCAAAAATGCAGTACCGTGAAAATGATTACGGTAGTGCCGTAAAAGATAAAAAACTGTCGGCTCAAAAATCAACCAAAAATACAGCACCGTGAAAAGGATTACGGCAGTGCCGTATTTTGCGTAAAGTTTGATTTTCCCTGCAAAAAGAGAAGAAAAATTAATTCTAAAAATAAACTAAAGTAAAAGAATCTAAACTTAAGTAAGAGTGCTTGGGTTGCCTCCCAAGAAGCGCTAATTTTTAGGTCTATAGCTTGACCAAAACCCAAATTTCATGGTAAAGTAGGTGAATCAATACCAAAGTAAATAGCATACAATTTTCTGCATTTCGGTTGTCCTAAAAGTTTAACATCCAAAATTTCATGTAAATCACGATCAACATGGCTTTCTCAAATATACAGAAATCAAAATCAAAATTTTCAATTCCACTCCAAGGATATTCAATGATCTTCCTATATTTGTTAGTAAACAAAATCATTAGTCATTTCTTCAAAATTATATCTTCAATTGCAATAGGAGTTTGATCAAAAGGTTCAAGTATTGGATCATCAAAATAGTCTTTCTGTCTCACATTAGATTCTTCAATAAAACATAATTTTTTAAATAAATCAGTAGACTTGGGCAAAGCATTAGGGTGAGATTCATTAATTTTTATGATATTCAAATAATATATCATCAAAAGAATCAATTTCATAATTATCGAAAGGAGATTTAACAAAATCAATTTCCTCAAACTTTTTCACAAATAATTTATCAGATGAATCAATTTTACAATTATCAAAATCAGAGTGAAATTCATTAATGTTCACATAAGGCTCAATTTCAAAACAATCATAATCGGAGGGGGAATTTTCTAAATCAATTTTCTCAATTTCCAAATCAAACTCAAATGAACAAGCTTGTTCTGCTATCTAGGTTTCCAAAATTTTCTCATGAGCTGTTAAAGATCCTACTTGAGAAGCAAGCTGACTAATTATCCCCTTAAGATCTTCAATTTCCTTACTTTGATTTGTCATGATTTGAATTTGATTCGTCATTAATTTTTCAAGCATGCGTTTTAACCTAGATTTCTCAGTATCCTTAAAAAATGGTTCAGAAACATGATTTAGAGGAGTTAAAAATCGGCAATCAGAAATATAATGATCAAAACATCCACAAATATCACATCTAATAGAAGAATAAGATGTCCTAGAAGGATGCATACAAGAGTGTAATTTCAATTTATCTGCAAGAGTGCACAATGAATCATCTTCATACTTACCTTGTGGCGTGTATACCTCACCTCTTTCAGTTGCCCACGAGTAGTGATTAAAAGACATATCTTCAAATCTATCAAGAACAGAAAGATTATCCAACACAAATCAATCAATTTTTTTTAAATATATAAAAAAACACAAAACACAAGCAAATAAAAAAATATTTCAGAAATCAAAGTTATGTCACAACTTGTGAAAATCCAAAACCTGCAAAAACAGAAAACAAAGTTAAATCTAAAACAAATAAAACTTAGTGTAGCAATACTAACAACTATTTTGATATTAACAATACTAAAGTCTCTGGCAACGTCGCCAAAAATTTGTTGTGTCCGCAAGTGCACGGATACTTCGAAGTAATAAAAAGATATCGAACCACAGAGACCTACATGTTAAGTGCCAAATAGTTGTTTTCTCACTAGTGAAGCAAATCAAATATGATGCTAGTAAATGATAGCAAAAGCGTACAGATAATCAGAGAGAAAACTAGGACTAGAGTTTCATCCACCTTAACTTCCATGACTAGATATGAATGGATGTTCGTCAATCAAATTTTATTATAATAAAGATATAATTTACTTCATAAAGGAATTAACTCACTTTCATGTAGATAATTATACAAAGAATTAATCCTTACTTTCGCACAAGATATATTCAATGCTGAAGATAAGTAAACCATCAACAAAGAACTCAAGGATCACTTTCGTGCATCCGAATTCTAAGTTAATTATCTCAAGTGGAAACTCAAGAATCACTTTCGTGCATCCGAATCTCAACACAGGTTCTACTTAAGGTTCTCCAATGTTCCGGTACTCAATTTCTTGCATTACCTCCTACGTTTATCACAATAATTCAATCCTAGATACAGATTATCAACATGACAATTATATCTCTAAAATCAAGAAATAAGAACAGACCTAATTTCTTACGGTAAGTTCCTAACTTTCAATTTTAGGGTTCCAAGTTCTCAAGCAAATCACCTTTCGGTCCATATCGCGAAAACTCTAAAACATGCTAATAATATAAATCTTCGGAGAACTAAAGACAATCATCACATAAGTAGAATTATCATAACAAAATCATTCTAACATAATTAACAATGTCTAGTCATTAAGAAATTAAGGGCATAACACCCCCATATCCCAAAGAGAAGTTTACACTTTCATGGAATTAAAAATAAAATAAAAATTCATAAAAATTGGAATTCGAGAGAGGAAGAAGTTACTGTTTTTATACCACCATAATTTGGAAGAATTTCGGGCGCTACAGAACTACTACAGTACCCTAAACAGTATTGCTACAGTAAAATCGCGATTTACTATTCATGCCCGAATCTTTTTTCGCTGATTTCTCCCTCGATCGAACTCCTTTCGATCTAAAATATCTGGTGTGTCTTCTCCTCTCTTGGGTGAAGCTTTCCTGTAAATTTCGCTACGTGAGGTGGCCTCTACGCCTCTCGGTGAGAGGCCATGCTCTAGAAACGCCCTTTCTGATTTCTCCCTCGATTCTTCACAAAATTCGATCATTCTTGTCCTCAAATCTCCTCCTCGATATATAGAACATTCCCCTTTTTACGGTTTTTCAATTGGTGCCTGGATCTCCAGATATTGCATCACAAAATCGGGCTTTTGAAAGTGGTGGAAGACTCGTTCAAAATTAAAATTGCGGCTGTAATTTCAATTATGGCACTGCAGTATTTAGCTTCTGTATGTTTCTGGGCTGAAATTATGGCCCATAAAAATAATTAAGGCAGTGGTGTATTTTTAGGCAGAAAATTACACCCATAATAAAAATTACACCCGTGGTGTATTTTTCAAACTTGCTCTGATTTGCATGAAAATTGGCGGGCGGCTTCGTTTCGACATCTGGAATCCATTTGTGCACTCAGATCTTCCAAAATCCATCAAAATATGGCATTTTTTTACCTACAATTATCAAAAATAAGAAATAGTGTAGATTTTGTAATATTTGACAAATAAGGCTTAAAAACAAGCAGAAGGACACGAATATGACACAAAAATACCGATCAAATGGTACAAAATTTACTATAAATTTTTGTGTCATCAAAGTTGCATCCTAGAGAGAAGAGAATACACAAAATTTTAGAGTGCGAGGAGATCTGGTTTGGGAGAAATCAACAACATAAGTGGTAGATTTCTGAAGAAGACGTAGCAGGCTGAAGTAGATTCTGCCCTCACGATCACAGGAATGTGATGAGTTGAACTATCGCCATCACACCCCTATGACAACAGTGAAGTTGAACTGTAATTTTTATTTTCATTTTTATTCACATACCTGATTAGCAAAAACTTATACTTATGAATATTTGTTGTGAATTCATGTCTCGTTTAGCATAAAACAATTTTTTGGGACCGAGGGAGTAGCCCTCTAATTATTTGATGACTAAATAATTTTTAATCTTGTCTGAGTGATGCAAATTCAATTAAAGTAATTTATTGCACTTGTAATTATCTAAATTTATATTATTGTATGTCTTAGGGGTTGTAATAAGGACCGAGAGGTGACTTACAATCCTATAACCCTTTAACTAGAATTATAGAATTAGACTATAAGAGTAGTTAGATCTTAGCAACCTAGTTATTGAAGTTAATCGTACATGTAATAACTTTAATTTATATAATTACATTATTTTAGACAGCATAGTTGCCCTAAGAAATGAATTATATTGTTAGAAAAACTTTAATTGAACATGTGATTTAACCTATAAGAGTACTTTACTATTACTTCAGACGGGAAACTATAAAATTAACCCACGAGGGTGAATCTTAATTTATTAGGAACTAAAATAAATTATCATGGAACTTAATTACTAGAATAATAAGTCACAAGAGTGAATGTTGTTTTAGTAAAGAGTTGGGCATCTGAGAGGTGACAACTCTAACTTAGGGTAATTTCTCTTTAGCAAAATTTAAATAATTGACATAGAAATATATTATAATTTTATCATTGAGTATTAGAGTAGTGAAACTTTATCCCAGATTTCTCTTACTAAATTCCATTAGCATCTACATGATTTCAATTCCTCTTAAATTATCAATTTGCTTGGCTAGTATAAACACAATTTATTGGTATTTAATATATAGGTCCTTGTAGGTTCGATATCTTTTATTATTTTGATGTATTCATGCATTTGTGGACACATCAATTATTTTATATACTAAATAAAATTTCTCAGTTCCATAAATACATGTTATGTTGTAGCCTTGTGCATTTTCATGGATTTTAACTTAGGTTGAAGCTATTTATAGTTTTTTTATTATTTATATTTTTTTAATTAAAAAGTTAAAGAGTAAAAGAAAGATCTATGCAATCGCATTGGCGGGTGTATCATAATCATTAACGCAAGCTTTCCAATTTATGAGAAATTTTATTATGATGATAATGTTTAGATTTTTATTTTTTTCTTATATATATTTTTTAAAATTTAGTTATATGCGCATAGCCTCCTATGTAAAGATGATATAGCTGAGTAATATTCTTCACCTTTTTCATTGGACAACTGTTAGGAAAACAAGAAGTACATTCTTTAGAACTGTGGACAAATTGATTGAAGAGCTACATCGAAAGATAGCTCTTCTTGAAAAAGAAATAAAAAATCATAAAGAATAGAAATAAATTATGTCCTAGGAAGAGCTCTATCAAAAGATATCTCTTTTTAAGGAAGAATTTTAAAGATAAAAAAAGGAGTGTCTTATGAAGAGCTCTATCAAAAGATAACTCTTCTTAAAGAATAAAATAAAATTCTAAAAGAAGAAATTAGGCATAATTTATTACATAAAGAAGTAGAAGATGGTGAAGAAGAGGAGAAATGTAGAGAAGAAGAAAAAAATTGAATTAAGGCAAAGAGAAAAGGTGGAAAACTTGTTTGAAGACTATAATTACTCCATTTATGCAAGCATAAACAGATAAAAAGAAAAAGTTTGTCTATTAATTGTGAATTACTTTTGATACACATTAGGTAGGAGTATGTTTTAGTTCGGTAGAACTCTCATCCAAATGATATATAACTTGTAAGAAATGATGTAGCATATTTTCTCAAGTTTTTTTTTAGAGATTTTATCCATATTTTAATTGTTTTATTTGTATTCAAGCATTCAAGCCACTCAAAGACTTAGATATGTTTGCTAAACTTTTATGTTTGTTTACTAATCTAAGAAAATATTTAAGCATATATCTTTCTCTTGTGATTTATTAATAATTATGGGCCTATTAATTTGTAAGGGTGCAGGGTGCTTCATATTGTTGTGACTTGTGTGTGAGGCCTAAGGATTTTCAGTTTTACAAAATTAGTTCAGCTGCAAGCCTGCAAGCAGTGTGGTGATTTTCCTTCTTTTTTGTTTTCATTCACCATTTGCATCTGTAAGCAGGCCAAAGTCAACCACAAACAAACGTTAATCACATTCACAATCCTCCGTACAAATTTGTTGCTGCATGCATGCACAACACACAATAAGATTAACAAATTTATTATCAATACATCATCCGGTGGAACTCATGGAAGTCGATCTCACCGTCTCCGTCCAGGTCATACGCTCTGATCATGGCCTTGCACTCCTCGATCGACCTCTCGTCGCCCAGCCGCCCCAGCATCCTCTGCAGTCCCCTCGGCGTGATCCGCCCCGACCCCTTCACCGCCTCGAACATCTCAAACACTCTCCGCAGCTCCTCCTCCGCCCCGCCCTCCTCCCCCTCCATCAGCCGCACAAAGTCCTCGAAGTCCAACAGCCGGTCCCCGTCCGAGTCCAGCTCTGCGATGGCCTCTTCCACCGCTGCCGCCGGCATCTCCTCCCCGACCGAGGCGAAGGAGGCCCTCAGTTCATGGGACGAGATCCTGCAGTCTCTGTCTTGGTCAAAGTGCCGGAAGACCTCCCACAGCAGACTCCTCCTGTCCCCTGTCGTGCTGGGACTGGGAGAGGGGGAGTTGGAGCGGACTGTAGGGAGCCGGCTGTCGGGAACTGAAAGATTCGGCTTAGATTTCTTGAGAGAGAACCATTTAGAGGCTTTGTGCACGACCGTGTTGGCCATGATGTTGAACTAATGCTGTGTGTCAATCAATCACCAATGACGATATAAATATAAGGAAAGAAGTGAGGCGATTGATGACTTGGGGGACGGGATTTAAAGAATAAAAGCAAGCGTACAAGTTGAGGTAAAGGACAATTGACGTTCAGATATTTGAATTCGGAGGAAAGTTCGCGGGAGTTTCCGAGGGTGTACCAGTGGAATTTGAGGGGAATTGATGCTTTGTCATTGGGGTTGGGGAAACTGAAGCCCCCCATTCTCTTTGTACTCGGAAAGTTTCCTGTAAGTTTCTTCCTCTTTCTAGCTGAGCTTAAACCTCATTCATACCTGCTTGTCATGTACACGAAAATTTTGAGTTGCAGCGTGTAAAACGACTGAAAACAGCATGGAAATTTTCTTATAAAAAAGGAATTGTTAGGCAGGGCAGAAGACTTGGATTGTCTTAATTAATTAATTAAAAAAAAGTAGCAAGTCAATGCTTAATTGATGTCAGCCTTGTTTTTTATCTTTTGATTGGAATGTTTTTTTATCAATGACAATGAAGAAAACTAAAGATGGTAAAGCCTCCACTTTCGGTTGTTAAATAAGTCGTAAAAGTAACTTGAAATAACAAATCGAGGAACAATGTAACAAAGTGAGATGCACAAGACAAACTCACATTTACTTAGTTGCGACGTGCAATGCAAGTCAAAATTACCATTTCCCAAATAAAGTATGAACACAAAATTATAACACTGAAAAATTACAACGATCCACATTTCTTTCCACTAAGGAATCGGACTTTCATACTTCATGCTTCTCTTGGGGGTAAAATTTTACAATTATAATAAATCAATAAAACTAATAAATCTAAATTGAAAGACATAAAAAAAAATAGAAAAACAAAGAAAGTAAATAGAATCTAGGCAAAGATCTTCCCCTACCAACGGAATGGTGGAAAAAAGCTTATGTGCATCCTTTTTCAACTTTTAAGTAACAAAGAAGAATAAATTAATAGAAGAGAAAACAAGAGTCTTCGTTTCTCTCTTTATTTGATATATTTAATTCATTATCCTAAATGGAAAAGAAAAGTAGCCCCAATTTATTAGGTGAGTCACCCCTTCATAGAGTTAAACTAAATAAATAAAAATTGAAACATGTGTCTCTTAGAAATACGTAAGGACGCATATCTCTTGAAAGAGATTAAACTAAATAAAATTAATTTTAAAAAATAAAATGCAACCATTAAAAAATTTAATATTTTAAAATTAAATGAAACACCAAAAATCTCCCACATATTTTAGAATATCTGAAATAAATTAAAATAAATAAAATTATTGCCCATTGTTTAAATCACACAATCAAGAAAAAGTATTACACAACATACTAAGTACACAAATCTCCATGAAAAGAAATATAGTGAATCAAGCCTTCAACGATGCCCCTTTTTTCTTATTTCAAACAATGCACATGTGATATAGATAACTACAATACAGAGTTATGGATTTATGGCTATATGCATGTATTTTAATTTTTCATGACGCTTTCTAACGGTATTCATTTCTAATCCGTTATCGCATACAAATATTTTCATATAGAAAAGACCCTAGGTGTTTTGAGGCACTTCTTAGAATATCTTTGAGCCTTTTTTAGAGTTAAAACTCTTTCTTACCTCTATATAAGAGTACTATAATCACCTTGGTGAAATTAGAATTTTAATAGTAACTATTTGCATAAAATATTATTTATAATTATTATATTATATTTCTTTCGCTAGCCAATCCAATTGTAAAATACATAAATTATTTGTTTTTTAAACTTCAAAATAAATCAATTTCTAATTTTTTTTTAAATTGAAATGTTTTAATTTTGAAATAATTTTAGAAATTTGAATCATATAAATTTCAAAATAATTTTGGAACAATTTTTAATAATTAAATATATTTTAAAAAGTTTTGAATAATATAAAATAAATTTAAATTTATTAAATTATGAATATAATAATTTTAAATAATATATATTTGAAAATACAAAATATTTAAATCTCCAAATAATTTTATAAATATTTGTTATAAAATTTAAAATTATTTTAATTAGAAAATACTGATAATATTTAGAATAAAATTTTATTTAAATATTATTATAGAAATTTTAATAGTATTGTAGCTTTTAATTATAGAAGATTTAACATAGTTATCAATATGTAAATTTGAATTAGCAGGTTTAAATTGACTGAAGTTATTTAAATTTGAATTATTCAAAATATGAAACAATTAATTTTTTAGAAAAAATCATAATTAGTTAAAAATTTAGATTATCTTATTCTTAAAAATTGAATTGTAATCATTTTTTTAAAAATTTGGATTAATTAAATACAACTACTAATTAGTCACTACCATAAAAAAAATGTTTAGAGTAAAATTTCAAATTATAATAAATCAACAAAACTAATAAATCCAAATTAAAAGACATAAAAAATAGAAAAAATTAGGAAACAAACTACCACAGGAGGTTTGTATCTCTTATGTAGGTTAAATTAGGTGTTTTATCCTAAGATACAATTGAGATTGCGATCCCTATCGATGTGATGATGGTAAAGCTTGTCTGAAACTCTTTCGACTTTGAGAACTAAAAGAGATAAAATAAATAAATTTTAGGCGGAGGCTTCAAAAATAAGAGGAGAAAAAAAAATGATAGAGCCTTTACTTATCTTCCTATTAAATATATTTAATTCATTATCAGGTAAGGAAAGGAGGAAAGGAATCCCTATTTATTGGATGAAAGGACTCCTTCACTTCACTCTTTCATAATATTAAATAAAATAAATAAAATTGAAAAGACACATCTCTTAGAAATAAATAAAGAGACGCATCTCTTGGAAGAGATTAAACTAACTTGAATAAAATTAAAAGATTAGCCAATGTAACTATTTAAAATTTTTAAATTTTAAAACTAAATAAAACCCTGACATATTCAAGTTGTGGAAGGAGCTTTAAGAAGTTGTACAACAAATCTTGAGGAAGAGAGACTAGGAGAATAGAGGGAAAGAGGGGACTTTCTTCACACTTGAGAGGCGAGAGATTTTCTTCATTTTGAAGAATGAGGAGGAGAGAAATCTCAATCATAAGAGAGGAATAGGTAGTGTGTTATGTTTCACGAGAGAGGAATTTCTAGGAGATAAGAGTTCTACGTAAAGAATTATATATCTCCACGTGAACCTTCAAGATAATTTTTTATTCATATTATATTAACTTTAACTTTTCCTAGTGAACATTTATAAGCTTTTAAGATGGTTTTCAGTTCTCTGATTGGATTTTGTTGAGCTCAATAATAAGGAAGGTAACAAACAAATTTTAGGGGATATTGACATCCGCAATAATTATTTTTAGGACATGAATGAGTTAACTTTGTTTTATTCCAAACATGATTTTACCTAACCTAAACTCATTTAACTTCATGTTAAGTTAAATTAAATTAAGTTAAGTAAATGTGTTAGGTTAATTTTTTTTATTGACTGTTGAATAAACCTTCTTTCTGAATAGGATTGGATCCATTGAGAATTGCACAAATTATCTATCTCCAAACCTCAAACCATAGGACTGTAAAATCTGATCCATTGAGAATTGCACTATGAATATGAATATGTGACACCTTGATACAACAACCAAAGTATAACATTATTTCAACTAGACTAAAATATATGGATACATAGTCTAATACTACATTGTCCATTCAAATTACGGCACTTTCCATTAAAGTATACAAAACACATTGAACATTATATAATTCCCCACGATGCACCACTACTTTCATTACATGTTTCAACGTCTATCCAAATTCATCATAAGATATCATCTTATCCTTGAGTTGATTGTCTTAGTCCACTTGAAATATCAATAAATCTAAACATACATTAGTAAGTAAGCGTCTTCCAAAAAAAAAAAAGAGTAGTCCCTTAGATCCAAAAGAGGAAAGCCAACAATATGAAGTATGATAATAAAACTGAAATGCATAAATGATAAAACATAGATGATACTACATGCATCAAAAGGTATATAAAAACATGAATACTCATATATTCATCAAATACTAAACTATAATTATACTATAAAATTGTGTTGAAAAATACAATTGGTTTAACTAGTTTAATCGTTTGTTGTTTAATTGAAAATTGTGCACGTATAACTAATGTTAAGCATAGGAACTGTCAAATAATCTAGAACTAATACTAAACATGAAAATATATATAAGCAATACCTATTGGCACTAGGGGTCATCACTCTTAAAACACACTACACGATACTCACATGGGCTATCATATGTCACTGAGTCTCAATGTATACTAAATCTGGAGATCTCGGATTGTCCAGATCCACTTAGGAATAAAACTAGGTATGCTCAATCATAGTAACATGCAAGTATAACAAGATTGTGTATTGTCTACAATGTAGATACTAATAAATTTATCATGCTATATGTGTACAGAATAAATACTAGAGATGTAAAAATCAACATGTGTTATCAGCACATATAATAGTTACAATATATTTAGAAATTTATATATAAACCATCCAAGTAGGCAACAACAACAATGCACAAGATTCTATACTAACTAAATCAACTAGAATAAGGGATACAAAACCTTATCTACGTATACCAAGTTTGAGGTTTTACCTCTTTAGATACTACTTAATCTGATTTTATTCAATTAAGGCAAACGACTAATTTAGAGAATACTGTGCCGGGAAGGCACTCCAGGTTAAGGGATTATGTTGTTGTCCTTGCTAGAAGTCAAAGTGACATGGGGGGGGGGGGGGGGGGGGGGGGGGTGCTATTTGACTTAAGCAAATGATCTAACACTTCATTCACACTTCCAAGCGGTGTGTCTCAATCCTTAGAAGCAGTAGAGTTTTGTAAGACAGCAGGGTGAAGCTTTATCCACACATAAAACCCTCAAAGAATCTTAAAATAGATAGTTGGCGTCAATGACTCATTGTCGAGTTCACTCATTACCGAAGCACAACTCAAGATTAATTTAGACGTGCGATTCGCAATTGCATTGTGACTAGCTTGATAGTTAGGTTGAGTCCATCACTGGTTCAAGCTTTCGTAGTCATATATTGATGACACAAATTTTTATAGTATTTTACATGTATATTTATTTTAAATTTGTATCTCGTTTTCCTCCAATTATATACTTTATTACATGAATATATTAGATTTTACAGAAAATCTTTTTCTCTATGTTTTTAACTTTTTAGGTAAAAAGGCCTTAAATCAAAGCAAAACAAAGAGATTTCATCAAAATTGAGTTCAAAGCATAAAAAGGGACCTTCACCAAAAATTTGGAGACCAAAGCTAAACGAAAATTATCAACGGTAATTTTCGACGGTGATTACCAGGATGATGATGGATTTTGTGAAAAGTAAGTCAAAATAATACTTCTCAATGAGAGAAGAAGCTTACCCACAAATTTCAAGCTATTCTAAACTAACCTGATAATCACAGCCCGTGATTCTAGATTGAACATTGACACCGATTCAAGCGGACGACCGAGACCAAGTTTCAATCACTCCTCTAATTTGCTATAAAAAGATGTGGCTTAGAGAGAGCACTCAGGGGGCAACACTTCAACTAATTCTAAGCTCCTCTTGTTACTTCCTTGCATCGAATCAAAGCCGAGACGGTGTTGGTAGTGTAAAATCCTAGCTTCACCTTCCGTCAATCATAGCGACTAGGTTACAGGAAATTGGAAGGTGAAACTCATCCAGAGGGAAGGGACGAGAGCTTAGAAGAGTTTTGTGCTCAAATTTTAATAAATTCCATCAAAGATTGGAGGACATCTAAGTTAGAACAGTAGTAGACACATGCAGGGAAGGAGCTAAGTTCATAAGCACAATCATGACTGTGATTACCAGGAGAGAGAGAAAAATCCATATTTCAAAAAGTTTCTCTAGGGAGTTACAAAATTTTATTATTTCACTCTTTATGAACTGATTATAATTATTTGCTTGAGTTTAAGATGCCTTTATTGACAAACATTATAGCTTAAACTTATTTCAGGATATGGAGACTAACCCCTTAATTTTGTCCTTATAATGACTATCTAGCATGTTAATTTTATTCAATTGTGTTGAAGTTAGTTGTAGATGATTCACGATGCTTTTAGTTGATAATTCTTAAATTATTACATGTTTTGGGGTTAGGACGAGGACTAAAAGATGACTCCTAAACCTGAAAATCATTAATTGAATTTGTAATGTCTAGACTATACAAGTAGCTTGGTATATAAACTTTGTTTAGTGGGAATAATTCTATATGTAGTAATTTAGGTCTATTAATTAAATTGTCATAGAAACTAGAACAAGAATTGAAATGTGACTCTTAGTTTTGAAAGCTTACAATTAACCTTATAGCTAATGACCTACGAAAGTGGCTTAGTTATATTGAGGAATATAAAGTCTATAGTGTGCTTAATGAAGTTAAGCAAGGTTGGTACTCATAATGACAGACAGATATAGGATAGGTTAACATTAGGATGGGCTACTGAAAGAGGGTATTCTATATATTCTAAGGTAGATTTTCTTTTAACCGCAATTTGATATTTGATGCATGCTAATATAATTTATTTGGAAAAATTGTTATGGTGAACCTCATGCCCGAGCTTCCCTCATATTTACAGCCCCTTTTTCATTAACTGTGCTCTTATGATTGTTTGCAAACTAATTAATTCACCTAGATTACACAACTATAGTTTAATCAGTATTTAATTCTAGAGTCTCTGGGATCTATATTTTTATTATTTTGATACATTCATTCACTTACAAATGAGTGTTTAGGATTGTGGTGATACTGGCATCATACTCTTGATATGCAGTATCAAGTTTTTGGTGTCGTTACCGAGGATTCTACTAAATCAATAATTGATATAAAATCGTAGAAGTGTGAGGCTAGGAACTACTTCTCATCCTTAGTGTAGATTTTATATTCTGAAAAATTAGTGTTTCAAATTGCAATCACGAGCGATTATTACAATCACACATAGCGATTTGTATTCTGAACTTGTTAAGTTTTCTAAGCTATTCGAAACAAATCAAAATAATATTTTTTGAATTTTTTACTTTTTCTTTGATTTTTCTAAAATTTTTCTCAAATTTTTTTACAATCACACCTGGCGATTATATTTGAAAATTTTATATCTTTATGTTTTTCGGATTTAAAACATAAATTTTAAGAAAATCAACTTATTTTCACATATTCCCATCGTTTGGGAAATTTTTTGATATTTTTTGGGTTTATTTTATAATCACGACCTAACAAAAAAATTATTTTTGTCTCATTCTGTTGCCTGAGATATATTTGGATTTCTAAAATTTTGAAAACTCTACCTGTGCATGCACAAAAATCTTAGGACTAGATCACTTGTTGATCTATATTTTGAGATTGAAAAGACTTGTAGAACTAGAAGAAAAATTAGGTTTTCATAAACTTTGTAGGAAATAAATTTTGAAATATGGATCATAGGTCTCTTAGAGAATACAATTCAGAAACTTGTAGAGCTAGAGCATGACTTCATTCTCTACCTAGGGAGTCCATCACTACATGGGAGCAACTTTTACAGACTTTTCTTTAGAAGTACTTTCCACCCAACAAGATCGTCCAATTTAGAAATCAAATCATTTGTTTTTGCCAAAAAGAAGGAGAATCAATATATGAAGCATGAGATAGATTCAAGCAAATATAGAGGATGTGTTTGCATTATGGCCTAGAAAAATGGGTAATTGTACACATTTTTTACAATAGTTTGAACTATAATACTAGGATAACCATTGATGGAGCTGCTAGAGGAGCTTTGATGTACAAAAGTGTAGAAGAAGCTCTAAAATTGATAGAAGAAATTGAAAGTCCCCTAAACAAGGGGAGGGCGAAACCCTAATAGGCGCATATGAAAATTTTGACGCAGCGGAAGGGGTTTCAAGGATCTATGCATGTAATATGTTCAACTTGCAATGAAAAACGATTCTCACCATTGCCATCGCTTAGATGGTGTCTTGGAAGGAAAGGAGCAAGTGCTCCTTCTCCTAAGGTGACGCACACAATTGATGTCGCCTACTCTTCTCTTGGTGCTCCTTGTGCTAGCAAGGTTCCAAGAAGTCGTTGTCGAATGGAAGGGAAAGATCACTTTGCTTGGCCGAACACTTCCTTCTCCTTTTTCGTCAACTTCTTCACCACACGAGAGTGCAAGCCCAAAAACTCAAGTTGGCGACGAGAGAGGAGGAGAAACGAGAGATGAGGGCGTCTTAGGCGTGAACGTGAGTGATGGTCACGTATGTGATCATGCTTTCTAAAAATAGAAAGCCACTCACTCACATGCGATCATGGGTTTACCCCAATCGCAAACTCCTCTCAATTTGAACCACACGCTCACTCAATGAGCTGGTTCAATTTGGTTTGGTTTAATAACCAAATAAACCAAGCAATCAGTCTAGACCACAATAAACCCTAAGGCTCTTGATCTGACCGTCGATCTCTTGATGCTCCTGATCTCACCGATCTAGCATCCAATCTCTCGATCGAAGCTTACCGATCTCAAGCCCTAATCAATCAAACATGATCAGACCAGATCTCACTTACAATCAGAGATTAAATCCCTTTAAACTGAACCTGAATAATTCAGTCCACACGATCTGACTTAAGTAAGCCATATCATCAAATTGTGCGACCCTGAGGGTTTCCTTTAAATGTCGGTAACGATAACTCACGTTATCACGATCAGTGAGGGGTATCTAGTAACACATCACTGTCTCCCGATATAAAGGAAAGAGTCTTCCAAGACTACACCCAAACCACAGCACAAGTGTGAATCCAACTCACAAGGCATGCATATTTCCTTTGCCACTGGATGTTCTTATTGGACAAGCGTGTCAAGCTTGTAGCTCCAATATGATGAGCATGATTAGATCAGATGAACATTGTCACCTGGGTATGGCCATACACTTTCTCAATCACCTCATCCAGGGGGCCCCTTTAGAACATCACACTCCTTAAACAAGGAGACGGCAATCCTTTGTCTATCACTAGTGCCCTAACCTGACTCAAGCTCACCATCCAAGATAGTCTATAATCATTATGTTTCAAATGATATTGAACTACCTCAAAACAATGACAATCATCATTTAGAAACACAAGTGATCTCAAGTCAGAGGAAATGTGCCACTTGTCGCATTCAAGGATTATTCACATTGTGACAAGCAATTGAATAACCTAGTAGGGTCTGTCCAGTACATCCAATGTACCCATGAGTCTACATCTTATTCCATGCTCGAAGCATCCTATAAGATTAGAACACATATTAGTCTTAACCATATCAAGGCTGTCTCATGTTCACCAAGATATCTCAACTAAGGACTTTACTGCATGTCAGCCCAGCTGAACAGCTTTGAGACATTATTCAGAAGTACACTTATTGCAGCAGACAATGTAACAAACTGAATAACAACCATGCCTTTATAAACATAAGAGTTTATACATGATACTGTTACATTCCCAAGGCCTCAAACATTAGCCTTAAGGGCATACCCCAACAGAAATGACACTCAACGATCACCAATGCGGTGATGAAAATAAAACTACACATGAATGGTCAATTTTGTTAGACTTCCTAACTAATAAGTTTGATTTGCTATTTTATATAGTCATAGTCAATTTTGTTAATGTTTATGATAGAAGGCCGAAAACCAACATGAATTTTGAAGTCCCCATATAAGAAAGTGACCCTCATATTGATTCAAGAATAGCAAACTCGCTTAAGGATCGAAAAATCTCATAAAATAAAAAGATAACAAAAAGAAATAATCAAGAAGCAATTAGAAGAACTTTCCACTAGGATTAATGACATAACAATTTATTATGAGGAATTAGAGGAACATATCACAACATGATTTGAACATAATAAAGAAAAAAGTGATGCCATTATAACACGTAGTGGAAAACAATTGGAAGAACCCAAAAATACAGATACTAGGTGTCACGCCCCGGTCGGATCGGCCTAAAAACAGCGCTTAACCGCTGTCTTAGGGTAGTCCGGCGGAACACCGGAACGTGAACACGCTAGGGTTTCCGGACCGAATCTCGTCCCCAATTCGAAACCCTAACTTCCCCGCTCAACTTTTACCCCCAAATTACAAATCGCAAGAAGAAACCCTAACCCTAAATTTAGGAAACCAAACCCCAAATAAGTCAAAATCGAACGTCGAATTAATCTTGATTTCACTGTGCAAAATCGGTCGCCGAATCGCCTTTGCTGACGTCACACTGACGTTAGCCACCGATTAATTCGTTTACGCCGAAATCGTTCTCTGGGTGACGTCACGCTGACGTCGGCAAGCGAAATCGATTCTGATTTCGCCGAATTGAGCGTTGACCGCTCGGGTTGGTTGAATTGCCTCGGGACGAATACGCGCCGCGCTCGTCTTCTTCCTCGCACCTCACGACGAGCTTCGTCTACCGATCGCCGCCGCGCTCTTCCGTGGGCTTGCCGGGGAAGACTGCCGGTAGGGGAAAGATTGCCTTCGCCCTATGCTTCTCCGTCGCGGATCAAGCAGCCGTCTACCGCCGCTTCTCACTGGAATGCCGCTGTGGGAAGAAGACGCAAAAGCAGGGAACTCGTCGGATTTAGGGAAAACGCATTTTATTCAAGCGTACAAAAACCCTAACCGCTCCTCCTATCACGTCGGCAGCAACTCCAGCTGCCAACTACAGAGTCGCTCCCTCTCTTCACTCGCACTCCGGTACTCTCTATCTGAAGACCTCTCGGCGATCATCGAACGCCTCTCGCTCTGCAGCTCTCGTCCGATGCAGCTCTCGTCCGATCGATCCTCCTGCTCTTCTCCTCTACTCCAGCTTTAAAGAGCATCCGCCGCCTTCAGTCCTCTACTCGTCTGCGTCCGAGTCTTTCGGGGACGAGGCCTACGCTGCCTCCGAGTCTTATGGAGATGCCGCCAATGACGTTGCATCCGAGATCTCCGCCCGATCCGCTCGGCCTCTGCTGACGCTCGCTTCCGATCCGTGCGGAGCAAACATCTTTGCCACCGTGTATGCTGAGCCCGCGTCCTTCGGCGACGATGTCGTCTTCATCGCCTCCGAGCTTTGCGAAGACGAGGCCTCGTCCAAGTCTTGCGTCGCCTGCATCCGGACTCCGTGAAGTGCACATTCGCACGGCCGTGTATCGAGTGCGAGTCAACATCCCATGTTGACTGGGTGTTTTCCTTCCACGCGTGAGCTTTGTTCCTTCTTCTTGGGCTTGGTCTTGGCCTACCGGGCCTTGGGCTAAACCCGTGTTTTCAGGGCCTAACAATTCTCCCTGGCCCAATTTGGACATCGCCCTCGATGTCCGGCGCGGGCGGCCGCTCAACGCCGGCCGGCGAGCTCGCTCCTGTTTGGAGCTCTGACATCCATAGGTTTCTTCCACATCTCCTTATGTCTCTTCTGGTACTCAGCATCGTCAAATATAGCTTGACGCCTTCGTTCGTACACTACAGGGTCGGCTAAAGAGGGCCAATATCTCCCCTGGATCCACTGGGGCCCGTCGTCCCTCTCTGTGTCTAAAGAATAAGAGGACTTCGGTGGAGCCTTTTCCTCCACTACTTGCTTCTACGTCTTTTCCTCCTGTTGAGGTTTCGCATCTTCATGGCTCGCTTTCTTCTCGATATCAGCCTTACCGTTTGCATCCTCTGGCTTGGCATCTGCATCTGAGGAGGTCAATGATGATTTTTCAGTGACCACTGAGGCAATGTACATACCTCCTATCTGAGCCTCTACTAGTTTGTCATAAACCACCGCCGGTTTCTCAGCTAGCTCTCGATGCACGATCGCTGCAATCGCGTTCAACCGCTGTCGGTCCGGAAAATCGCATATCCGGTGCGGTCCTTTGCACAAGAAGCAGGCAATCGGTCTGAGTTGACGCTGCCCTCTCTCTGTAGGTCGAGTATGCTCCTACCGTGCTGGTTGTCCTCCATTCCGTCTGGGAGAGAGCCTCTCTCTCTCTGGCGCTCAGGGTCTGGGTGTAGATGGTCGTTTCGGGGGCGACCTTGCTGCTCTCTGAAAGGTCGTCCCTGAAGTCCTCTGGTCCACGAGAGACTCGGCTATAGCTGCAGCCGTTCTCCAGTCCTACGGCGCATGTCGTCGGACCTCCGTTGCCGCCCAGGGTTGGAGATTCCGGAGGAAGAAGTACCTCCTATCTCCCTCCGCCATCTCAAGTAGCTCCAGCATCAGCGCGGAGAACGCCCTGACATACTCCTGGATCGCCCCTGTGTGCTTCAGCCGATCTACCGCCTCTCGAGCCTAGTCCACCGAGTTTCCGGGAAGGAACTGCTGCCGCAGTTCCTCTCGGAACACCTCCCATGTCCAGCCAGCCGCTTCTAATGTCGAATCAACTTTGGTTCTCCACCAAAGTTTTGCATCATCTGAGAGATATGCTGTGCACACCCTCACCTTCTCCTGGTCTGAAACATGGTTAGCCTCAAAGTATTATTGCATATCCCATAGAAAATTACCCAATACTTTTGCTGATCTGGCCCCTTTGAACACTGCAGGTTCTAGGGTGTGAACCTTCCCGTTGGGAGTCCCATACTCCGTCCTGGCTGCTGTAGGGGCCCCGCCTTGTGCCTGCGCCAGTGCCATGCGCATCACCGCGAGGTCTGCCAATATCTGCTGCTGAGTTGCCGTGGTGTTGGCTACCTACGTTGCCAAAGTCGTCACTTGTCCTTGCAAGACCCCTACTTGTTCTTGTAGGGCCGCCATGCCTTCAACAATTTGGGGAGGCTCCACTCATCCGGCCAAAGTCTGTTGGATGGCAAGGATCTGCAACCTCTGTTCCTTTATTGTGCGATGGAGGTCCTCCACCTGAGGAACCACCGCATCTTTGCTGTTCCCTGTCAAACCGAGCACCTGCTCAATTCGCGCGATACGATCTCCTTGATTCACCATGCTGCTGAATCACTTTAGGCTCTGATACCAGTTCTCACGCCCCGGTCGGATCGGCCTAAAAACAGCGCTTAACCGCTGTCTCAGGGTAGTCCGGCGGAACACCGGAATGCGAAAACGGTAGGGTTTCCGGACTGAATTTCATCCCCAATTCGAAACCCTAACTTCCCCGCTCAACTTTTACCCCCAAATTACAAATCGCACGAAGAAACCCTAACCCTAAATTTAGGAAACCAAACCCCAAATCAAAATACCTCCTGATTTTGACCGAAGTCAAAATCGAACGTCGAATTAATCTTGATTTCACTGTGCAAAATGGGTCGCCGAATCGCCTTTGCTGACGTCACGCTAACGTTAGCCACCGATTAATTCGTTTACGCCGAAATCGTTCTCCGGGTGACATCACATTGACGTCGGCACGCGAAATCGATTCTGATTTCGCCGAATTGAGCGTTAACCGCTCGGGTTGGTTGACTTGCCTCGGGACGAACGCGGGCCGCGCTCGTCTTCTTCCTCGCACCTCACGACGAGCTTCGTCTGCCGATCGCCGCCGCGCTCTTCCGTGGGCTTGCCGGGGAAGACTGCCGGTAGGGGAAAGATTCCCTTCGCCCTATGCTTCTCCGTCGCCGATCAAGCAGCCGTCTACCGCCGCTGCTCACTGGAATGCCACCGTGGGAAGAAGGCGCGAAAACATGGAACTCATCGGATTTAGGGAAAAAGCATTTTATTCAAGCGTACAGAAACCCTAACCGCTCCTCCTATCACGTCGGCGGCGATTCCAGCCACCGACTACAGAGTCGCTCCCTCTCTTCACTCGCACTCCGGTACTCTCTATCTAAAGACCTCTCGCCGATCACCAAACGCCTCTCGCTCTGCAGCTCTCGTCCGATCGATCCTCCTGCTCTTCTCCTCTGCTCGAGCTTTAAAGAGCATCCGCCGCCTTCAGTCCTCTACTCGTCTGCATCCGAGTCATTCGGGGACGAGGCCTATGCTGCCTCCGAGTCTTATGGAGATGCCGCCAACGACGCTGCATCAGAGATCTCCGCCCGATCCGCCCGACCTCTGCCGACGCTCGCTTCCGATCCGTGCAGAGCAGACATCTTTACCGCTGTGTATGCTGAGCCCGCGTCCTTCGGCGACGACGCCATCTTCATCGCCTCCGAGCTTCGCGAAGATGAGGCCTCGTCCAAGTCTTGCGTCACCTGCATCCGGACTCCGTGAAGCGTGCATTCGCACGGTCGTGTATCGAGTGCGAGTCAACATCCCATGTTGACTGGGTGTTTTCCTTCCACGCGTGAGCTTTGTTCCTTCTTCTTGGGCTAGGTCTAGGCCTACCGGGCCTTGGGCTGAACCGGTGTTTTCAGGGCCTAACAATTCTCACCGGCCCAATTTCGACATCGCCCTCGATGTCCGGCGCGGGCGGCTGCTCAACGCCGGCCGGCGAGCTCGCTCCTGTTTGGAGCTCTGACGTCCACAGGTTTCTTTCACATCTCCTTACGTCTCTTCTGGTACTCAGCATTGTCAAATATAGCTTGACGCCTTTGTTCGTACTCTACGGGGTCGGCTAAAGAGGGCCAATATCTCCCCTGAATCCGCTGGGGCCCGTCGTCCCTCTCTGTGTCTGAAGCATTCGAGGACTTCGGTGGAGCCTTTTCCTCTACTACTTACTTCTACGTCTTTTCCTCCTGTTGAGGTTTCACATCTTCAGGGCTCGCTTTCTTCTCGATATCACCCTTGCCGTTTGCATCCTCTGGCTTGGCATCTGCATCTAAGGAGGTCGATGATGATTTTCTAGTGACCACTGAGGCAATGCACATACCTCCTATCTGTGCCTCTACTGGTTCGTCATCAACCACCACCGGTTTCTCAGCTAGCTCTCGATGCACGATCACTGCAATCGCGTTCAACCGCTGTCGGTCCGGACAATCGCGTATCCGGTGTGGTCCTTTGCACAAGAAGCAGACAATCGGTTTGAGTTGACCCTGCCATCTCTCTACAGGTCGAGTATGCTCCTCCCGTGCTGGTTGTCCTCCGTTCCGTCGGGGAGAGAGCCTCTCTCCCTCTGGCGCTCTAGGTCTGGGTGGAGATGGTCGTTTCGGGGGCGACCTTGGTGCTCTCTAAAAGGTCGTCCCTGAAGTCCTCTGGTCCACGAGAGACTCAGCTATAGCTGCAGCCGTTCTCCAGTCCTGCGGCGCATGTCGTCGGACCTCCGTTGCTACCCAGGGTTGGAGATTCCGGAGGAAGAAGTACCTCCTATCTCCCTCTGCCATCTCAGGTAGCACCAGCATCAGCGCGGAGAATGCCCTGACATACTTCTGGATCCCCCCTGTGTGCTTCAGCCGATCTACTGCCTCTCGAGCCTGGTCCACTGAGTTTCCGGGAAGGAACTGCTGCCGCAGTTCCTCTCGGAACACCTCCCATGTCTAGCTAGCCGCTTCTGATGTCGAATCAACTTTGGTTCTCCACCAAAGTTTTGCATCATCTGAGATATATGCTGTGCACACCCTCACCTTCTCCTGGTCTGAAACATGGTTAGCCTCAAAGTATTGTTGCATATCCCATATAAAATTACCCAATACTTTTGCTGATCTGGCCCCCTTGAACACTGCAGGTATCTGGGGTGCGAACCTTCCCGTTGGGAGCCCTATACTCCGTCCTGGCTGCTATAGGGGCCCCGCCTTGTGCCTGCGCCAGTGCCATGCGCATCACCGCGAGGTCTGCCAATATCTGCTGCTGATTTGCCGTGGTGTTGGCTACCTGCGTTGCCAAAGTCGTCACTTGTCCTTGCAAGACCCCTACTTGTTCTTGTAGGGCCGCCATGCCTTCAACAGTTTGGGGAGCCTCCACTCATCTGGCCAAAGTCTGTTGGAGGGCAAGGATCTGCAACCTCTGTTCCTTTATTGTGCGGTGGAGGTCCTCCACCTGAGGAACCACCGCATCTTTGTTGTTCCCTGTCAAACCGAGCACCTGCTCGATTCGTGCGATACGATCTCCTTGATTCACCATGCTGCTGAATCACTTTAGGCTCTGATACCAGTTCTCACGCCCCGGTCGGATCGGCCTAAAAACAGCGCTTAACCGCTGTCTCAGGGTAGTCCGGCGGAACACCGTAACGCGAAAACGGTAGGGTTTCCGGACTGAATTTCGTCCCCAATTCGAAACCCTAACTTCCCCGCTCAACTTTTACCCCCAAATTACAAATCGCACGAAGAGACCCTAACCCTAAATTTAGGAAACCAAACCCCAAATCAAAATACCTCCTGATTATGACCGAAGTCAAAATCGAACGTCGAATTAATCTTGATTTCACTGTGCAAAATCGGTCGCCGAATCGCCTTTCCGACGTCACGCTGACGTCAACCACCGATTAATTCGTTTACGCCGAAATCGTTCTCCGGGTGATGTCACACTTACGTCGGCACGCGAAATCGATTCTGATTTCTCCGAATTGAGCGTTGACCGCTCGGGTTGGTTGACTTGCCTCGGAACGAATGTTTGCCGCGCTCGTCTTCTTCTTCGCACCTCACGACGCTATTCGTCTGCCGATCGCCGCCGCGCTCTTTCTTAGGCTTGCCGGGGAAGACTGCCGGTAGGGGAAAGATTCCCTTCGCCCTATGCTTCTTCGTCGCCGATCAAGCAGCCGTCTACCGCCGCTGCTCACTGGATTGCCGCCGAGGGAAGAAGACACGAAAACAGGGAACTCGTCGGATTTAGGGAAAACGCGTTTTATTCAAGCGTACAAAAACCCTAACCGCTCCTCCTATCACGTCGGCGGTGACTCCAGCCGCCGACTACAGAGTCGCTCCCTCTCTTCACTCGCACTCCGGTACTCTCTGTCTGAAGACCTCTCGCCGATCACCGAACGCCTCTCGCTCTGCAGCTCTCGTCCGATCGATCCTCCTGCTCTTCTCCTCTGCTCCAGCTTTAAAGAGCATCCGCCGCCTTCAGTCCTCTACTCGTCTACGTCCGAGTCGTTCGGGGACGAGGCCTACGCTGCCTCCGAGTCTTATGGAGATGCCGCCAACGACGCTGCATCCGAGATCTCCGCCAGATCCGCTTGGCCTCTGCCGACGCTCGCTTCCGATCCGTGCAGAGCAGGCATCTTTGCCGCCGTGTATGCTGAGCCCGCGTCCTTCGGCGACGACGCCGTCTTCATCGACTCCGAGCTTCGCGAAGACGAGGCCTTGTCCAAGTCTTGCGTCGCCTGCATCCGGACTCCGTGAAGCGTGCGTTCGCACGGCTGTGTATCGAGTGCGAGTCAACATCCCATGTTGACTGGGTGTTTTCCTTCCACGCATGAGCTTTGTTCCTTCTCGGGCTTGGTCTAGGCCTACCGGGCCTTGGGCTGAACCCGTGTTTTCAGGGCCTTACAATTCTCCCACGCCCAATTTGGAGATCGCCCTCGATGTCCAGCGCGGGCGGCCGCTCAACGCCGGCCGGCCAACTCGCTCCTATTTGGAGCTCTGACGTCCACAGGTTTCTTCCACATCTCCTTGCGTCTCTTCTAGTACTCAGCATCGTCAAATATAGCTTGACGCCTTTGTTCGTACTCTACGGGGTCGGCTAAAGAGGGCCAATATCTCCCCTGGATCCGCTGGGGCCCGTCCTCCCTATCTGTGTCTGAAGAATTCGAGGACTTCGGTGGAGCCTTTTCCTCCACTACTTGCTTCTTCGTCTTTTCCTTCTGTTGAGGTTTCGCATCTTCGTGGCTCACTTTCTTCTCGATATCAGCCTTGCCGTTTGCATCCTCTAGCTTGGCATCTGCATCTGAGGAGGTCGATGATGATTTTTCAGTGACCACTGAGGCAATGCACATACCTCCTATCTGAGCCTCTACTGGTTCGTCATCAACCACCGCCGGTTTCTCAGCTAGCTCTCAATGCACGATCACTGCAATCGCGTTCAACCGTTGTCGGTCCGGACAATCGCGTATCCGGTATGGTCCTTTGCACAAGAAGCTGGGAATCGGTCTGAGTTGACCCTGCCCTCTCTCTGCAGGTCGAGTATGCTCCTGCAGTGCTGGTTGTCCTCCGTTCCGTCGGGGAGAGAGCCTCTCTCCCTCTGGCGCTCTAGGTCTGGGTGGAGATGGTCGTTTCGGGGGCGACCTTGGTGCTCTCTGAAAGGTCGTCCCTGAAGTCCTCTGGTCCACGAGAGACTCAGCTATAGCTGCATCCGTTCTCCAGTCCTGCGGCGCATGTCGTCAGACCTCCGTTGCCGCCCAGGGTTGGAGATTCCAGAGGAAGAAGTACCTCCTATCTCCCTCCGCCATCTCAGGTTGCTCCAGCATCAGAGCGGAGAACGCCCTGACATACTTCTGGATCACCCCTGTGTGCTTCAGCCGATCTACCGCCTCTCGAGCCTGGTCCACTGAGTTTCCGGGAAGGAACTGCATCCCCAGTTCCTCTTGGAACACCTCCCATGTCAAGCTAGCCGCTTCTGATGTCGAATCAACTTTGGTTCTCCACCAAAGTTTTGCATCATCTGAGAGATATGCTGTGCACACCCTCACCTTCTCCTAGTCTGAAACATGGTTAGCCTCAAAGTATTATTGCATATCCCATAGAAAATTACCCAATACTTTTGCTGATCTGGCCCCCTTGAACACTGCGGGTTCTGGGGTGCGAACCTTCCCGTTGGGAGCCCCATACTCCGTCCTGGCTGCTGTAGGGGCCCCGCCTTGTGCTTGCGTCAGTGCCATGCACATCACCGCGAGGTTTGCCAATATCTGCTGCTGAGTTGCCATGGTGTTGCCTACCTGTATTGCCAAAGTCGTCACTTGTCCTTGCAAGACCCCTACTTGTTCTTGTAGGGCCGCCATGCCTTCAACAGTTTGGGGAGCCTACACTACCCCGGCCAAAGTCTGTTGGAGGGCAAGGATCTGCAACCTCTGTTCCTCTATCGTGCGATGGAGGTCCTCCACCTGAGGAACCACTGCATCCTTGTTGTTCCCTGTCAAACCGAGCACCTGCTCGATTCGCGCGATACGATCTCCTTGATTCACCATGATGCTGAATCACTTTAGGCTCTGATACCAGTTGTCACGCCCCGGTCGGGTCGGCCTAAAAACAGCGCTTAACCTCTGTCTCAGGGTAGTCCGGCGGAACACCGGAACGTGAACACACTAGGGTTTCCGGACCGAATCTCGTCCCCAATTCGAGACCCTAACTTCCCCGCTCAACTTTTACCCCCAAATTACAAATCGCACGAAGAAACCCTAACCCTAAATTTAGGAAACCAAACCCCAAATCAAAATACCTCTTGATTTTGACCGAAGTCAAAATCGAATGTCGAATTAATCTTGATTTCACTGTGCAAAATCGGTCGCCGAATCGCCTTTGCTGACGTCACACTGATGTCAGGCACCGATTAATTCGTTTACGCCGAAATCGTTCTCCGGGTGACGTCACGCTGACGTCGGCACGCGAAATCGATTCTGATTTTGCCGAATTGAGCGTTGACCGCTCGGGTTGGTTGACTTGCCTCGGGACGAACACGCGCCGCGCTCGTCTTCTTCCTCGCACCTCACGACGAGCTTCGTCTGCCGATCGCCGCCGCGCTCTTCCGTGGGCTTGCCGGGGAAGACGGCCGATAGGGGAAAGATTCCCTTCGCCCTATG
The DNA here is from genome assembly GCA_027563935.2 of Costus lasius. Lineage (NCBI taxonomy): Eukaryota > Viridiplantae > Streptophyta > Magnoliopsida > Zingiberales > Costaceae > Costus > Costus lasius. The sequence goes on along the minus strand of CM050454.1, from coordinate 90,312,759 downwards.
CTTCTCCGTCGCCGATCAAGCAGCCGTCTACCGCCGCTGCTCACTGGAATGCCGCCGTGGGAAGAAGATGCGAAAACAGGGAACTCGTCGGATTTAGGGAAAACACGTTTTATTCAAGCGTACAAAAACCCTAACCGCTCCTCCTATCACGTCGGCGGCGACTCCAGCCGCCGACTATAGAGTCGCTCCCTCTCTTCACTCGCACTCCGGTACTCTCTGTCTGAAGACCTCTCGCCGATCACCGAACGCCTCTCGCTCTGCAGCTCTCGTCCGATCGATCCTCCTGCTCTTCTCCTCTGCTCCAGCTTTAAAGAGCATCCGCCGCCTTCAGTCCTCTACTCGTCTGCGTCCAAGTCATTCGGGGACGAGGCCTACGCTGCCTCCGAGTCTTATGGAGATGCTGCCAACGACGCTGCATCCGAGATCTCCGCCCGATCCGCTCGGCCTCTGTAGACGCTCTCTTCCGATTCGTGCGGAGCAGACATCTTTGCCGCCATGTATGCTGAGCTCGCGTCCTTCAGCGACGACGCCATCTTCATCACCTCCGAGCTTCGCGAAGATGAGGCCTCGTCCAAGTCTTGCGTCGCCTGCATCCGGACTTCGTGAAGCGGGTGTTCGCACGGCCGTGTATCGAGTGCGAGTCAACATCCCATGTTGACTGGGTGTTTTCCTTCCACGCGTGAGCTTTGTTCCTTCTTCTTGGGCTTGGTCTAGGCCTACTGGGCCTTGGGCTGAACCGGTGTTTTCAGGGCCTAACAATTCTCCCCGGCCCAATTTGGACATCGCCCTCGATGTCCAGCGCGGGCGGCCGCTCAACGCCGGCTGGCGAGCTCGCTCCTGTTTGGAGCTCTGACGTCCACAGGTTTCTTCCACATCTCCTTACGTCTCTTCGGGTACTCAGCATCGTCAAATATAGCTTGACGCCTTCGTTCGTACTCTACTGGGTCAGCTAAAGAGGGCCAATATCTCCCCTGGATCCACTGGGGCCCGTCGTCCCTCTTTGTGTCTGAAGAATTTGAGGACTTCGGTGGAGCCTTTTCCTCCACTACTTGCTTCTACGTCTTTTCCTCCTGTTGAGGTTTCGCATCTTCGTGGCTCGCTTTCTTCTCGATATCACCCTTGCCGTTTGCATCCTCTGGCTTGGCATCTGCATCTGAGGAGGTCGATGATGATTTTCCAGTGACCACTGAGGCAATGTACATACCTCCTATCCGAGCCTCTGCTAGTTCGTCATCAACCACCGCCGGTTTCTCAGCTAGCTCTCGATGCACGATCGCTGCAATCGCGTTCAACCACTGTCGGTCCGGTTAATTGCGTATCCGGTGCGGTCCTTTGCACAAGAAGCAGGCAATCGGTCTGAGTTGACCCTGCCCTCTCTCTACAGGTCGAGTATGCTCTTGCCGTGCTGGTTGTCCTCCGTTCCGTCGGGGAGAGAGCCTCTCTCTCTCTAGCGCTCTAGGTCTGGGTCGAGATGGTCGTTTCGGGGGCGACCTTGCTGCTCTCTAAATGGTCGCCCTTGAAGTCCTCTGGTCCACGAGAGACTCGGCTATAGCTGCAGCCATTCTCCAGTCCTACGGCGCATGTCGTCGGACCTCCGTTGCCGCCCAGGGTTGGAGATTCCGGAGGAAGAAGTACCTCCTATCTCCCTCCGCCATCTCAGGTAGCTCCAGCATCACCGCGGAGAACGCCCTGACATACTCCTGGATCGCCCCTGTGTGCTTCAGCCGATCTACCGCCTCTCGAGCCTGGTCCACCGAGTTTCCGGGAAGGAACTGCTGCCGCAGTTCCTCTCGGAACACCCCCCATGTCCAGCCAGCCGCTTCTAATGTCGATTCAACTTTGGTTCTCCACCAAAGTTTTGCATCATCTGAGATATATGCTGTGCACACCCTCACCTTCTCCTGGTCTGAAACATGGTTAGCCTCAAAGTATTGTTGCATATCCCATAGAAAATTACCCAATACTTTTGCTGATCTGGCCCCCTTGAACACTGCAGGTTCTGGGGTGTGAACCTTCCTGTTGGGAGCCCCATACTCCGTCCTGGCTGCTGTAGGGGCCCCGCCTTGTGCCTGCGCCAGTGCCATGCGCATCACCGCGAGGTCTGCCAATATCTGCTGCTGAGTTGCCATGGTGTTGGCTACCTGCGTTGCCAAAGTCGTCACTTGTCCTTGCAAGACCCCTACTTGTTCTTGTAGGGCCGCCATGCCTTCAACAGTTTGGGGAGCCTCCACTACTCCGGCCAAAGTCTATTGGAGGGCAAGGATCTGCAACCTCTGTTCCTCTATCGTGCGATGGAGGTCCTCCACCTGAGGAACCACCGCATCTTTACTGTTCCCTGTCAAACCGAGCACCTGCTCGATTCGCGTGATACGATTTCCTTGATTCACCATGATGCTGAATCACTTTAGGCTCTGATACCAGTTGTCACGCCCCGGTCGGATTGGCCTAAAAACAACGCCTAACCCATGTCTCAAGGTAGTCCGACGGAACACTGGAACGTGAACACGCTAGGGTTTCTGGACCGAATCTCATCCCCAATTCGAAACCCTAACTTCCCCGCTCAACTTTTACCCCCAAATTACAAATCGCACGAAGAAACCCTAACCCTAAATTTAGGAAACCAAACCCCAAATCAAAATACCTCCTGATTTTGACCGAAGTCAAAATCGAACATCGAATTAATCTTGATTTCACTGTGCAAAATCGGTCGCCGAATCGCCTTTGCTGACGTCACGCTGACGTCAGCCACCGATTAATTCGTTTACGCCGAAATCGTTCTCCGGGTGACGTCATGCTGACGTCGGCACGCGAAATCGATTCTGATTTCGCCGAATTGAGTGTTGACCGCTCGGGTTGGTTGACTTGCCTCGGGACGAACGCGCGCCATGCTCGTCTTCTTCTTCGCACCTCACGACGAGCTTCGTCTGCCGATCGCCGCCGCGCTCTTCCGTGGGCTTGCCGGGGAAGACTGCCGGTAGGGGAAAGATTCCCTTCGCCCTATGCTTCTCCGTCGCCGATCAAGCAGCCGTCTACCGCCGCTGCTCACTGGAATGTCGCCGTGGGAAGAAGACGCGAAAACAGGGAACTCGTCGGATTTAGGGAAAACGCGTTTTATTCAAGCGTACAAAAACCCTAACCGCTCCTCCTATCACGTCGGCGGCGACTCCAGCCACCGACTACAGAATCGCTCCCTCTCTTCACTCGCACTCCGGTACTCTCTGTCTGAAGACCTCTCGTCGATCACCGAACGCCTCTCGCTCTGCAGCTCTCGTCCGATCGATCCTCCTGCTCTTCTCCTCTGCTCCAGCTTTAAAGAGCATCCTCCGCCTTCAGTCCTCTACTCGTCTGCGTCTGAGTCATTCGGGGACGAGGCCTACGCTGCCTCTGAGTCTTATGGAGATGCCGCCAACGACGCTGCATCCGAGATCTCCCCCCGATACGCTCGGCCTCTGCTGACGCTCGCTTCCGATCTGTGCGGAGCAGACATCTTTGCTGCCGTGTATGCTGAGCCCGCGTCCTTCGGCGACGACGCCGTCTTCATCGCCTCCGAGCTTCACGAAGATGAGGCCTCGTCCAAGTCTTGCGTCGCCTGCATCCGGACTCCGTGAAGCACGCGTTTGCACGGCCATGTATCGAGTGCTAGTCAACATCCCATGTTGACTGGGTGTTTTCCTTCCACGCGTGAGCTTTGTTCCTTCTTCTTGGGCTTGGTCTAGGCCTACCGGGCCTTGGGCTGAACCGGTGTTTTCAGGGCCTAACACTAGGGAAGAGAGTAAAGAAAGAGAAGAATATAAGGAAAATCGTGTAGAAAAATTTTCCTCTCCTCTAAACCCTACTGAAGAAAAAAAATGACAAAGAAAATAACCTAAAAGATACCTCCCCGCCTATTTAACAGCCACCTATACCCTTTCCTCAGGCTATGTTTAACGGGAGAGAAAAAAAGTTGAAAGGAAAGGAAAGTAAAAAGAAAAGGAAAACATAAATAAAGGGAACGTAAACGGATTTTTTAAATTGTGTTTAATAAGAAGGAAATAAAATTGGAAAGATTGATATAGTCACTTCAATTTTTTCTTTTTGCACTCGCATTATATATATATAATTAAATACTATAAAAAAATTATAATTTAATATTAGTAAATAAATATAAAACTAATTAAATATTATTAAATACTATACAATTGATTAAATATTATTAAGTATTATAAATCTAATTAAATATTATTAAATACTATAAAATTGATTAAATATTATTAAATACTATAAATCTAATTAAATATTATTAGATACTATAAAAATAATAAAATATTATTAAATACTATAAAATTGATTAAATATTATTAAAGAATATAAAATTAATTAAATATTTAATTAATTACTATTAATAAAATTTCATCATAATAATATCTTCATAATAATTTTTTGCTTTTACTCACTGCTAAATTGTACTATCTAAATATGATCACTACTTTCTAGTAGTATTTCAAGAGACATGAACTAATGGGCTTTCATTTCTCCTATAATTGAATGACATTTTTAAAAATTAACTATAATTTCATGAAAAAAGGAAATCCAATAGCACTATGAACAAAGGAGCAACAAAGTCAAATTTCTCCAATCCAATAGCTATACTAATTTCGGGAAAAATGTTATATACGATGGCATCGCATAATGTTATATGCGATGAACCATTGAGATTGGTGACACATTATTATCTTGGGATGTGTGCGGTGGCATTCCAATGTAGACGTTGTCATAATATTGCACTTGAAACTGTCCGCAGCAGAGCAGGAAGGGGTTGTGGTGGTGGTGGTGGTTGCGGCGGCGGAGATGAAGCAGATTCGGAGGCAGCTGCCGCCTCGCGGAGGGCCGCTAGAAATAGTGGAGAACAGGGGAAGTACTTACAAAGGTTTGTTTGATAGAGGTTGTGTGGGCTCCGGAGTAGTTGCAAGGCCTGTCCTGGTTGTTGCCTTATTATGCTCATCCTGTTCCTTGTCGTGTTTTGGGGAGCTCAGCTCAGCTTCCCGCTTGATGTGCTTCTTCTCAGCTTCGCAGCATCAAAGGATCAGGGTAAACTTGTGAATGTTGCTACGAATCTTTTGTTAAACTTGTGAATGTTGCTAAAGATTCGTATGCTTGCCTCCCGTTGGCCTAATTTTTCATCTTTGAAGCTATCTCTTTCACAAGCTTAGTCCTTTGTGCACAGGATAGGAATCTCCAAACTTTAGGTTCTTTCAGGAATCTGTAATTAACTTACACAACAGAAAAAAAGTTGTATAAATTTGGGTTTGGAAATTTGGTTCTAGCAAGCTTGGCGGCGAAAAATGTCAAAGCTCAAGCTTCTTGATTTCCAATACAAGCTAGAGAAGACGAAGCAGAAGGCACGAAAGTGTCTATCCCTGAGAGACAGGCAAGCGTCGGACCTCACACGCTGCTTCGAGCCTAATGAGGAGGAGATGAGGAATGTGTTCACCAGGATATCAGGCGGCAAAGACAAGATCGACGTGGACGATTTGGAGGCGCTGCTGCACAAGCTGAAGATTTGGCAGCCGGGCCGGAAGGAGGCCGAGATGATGCTCTCGGTGGCAGATATGAACAGGGACAGCGCCGTGGACTTCGGGGAGTTCATGGAGGTGACCTGCAGGAAGGGCAAGTGAAGCAAAGCGAGGGAACGGGGAGGACGAGAGAGCACAGAGACGGAATACGTTTTCTAAGCGACCCGGGTCGCTTAGAAATTTTAAGCGGAGGGGCTTAATTTTTGCCCCGATATTTTACATCACGTATACGTATAAAATACTTTAATCAATATCACATATAAAACAAAAAATTATTACTTATATAAAAAAATATAATCTTGTATAGAATATTATATACATATACGTCATGTAAAATATCATAAATTTGGTACCATTGAAAAGTTTACAAGAAGTATATTATTTTTAAAAAAATAAAAAAAAAATGTTGAAGGGGCAAAAATTAAACTCCTCTATTTTTAAAAAAATAAAAAAAAAATATTGAAGGGGCAAAAATTAAACTCCTCCGCTTAAAATTTCTAAGCGACCTGGGTCGCTAAGAAAAAATACTCACAGAGACAAGCAGAACCCTACGCACATGCAAATGACTTTTTGGAATGCCACAGCACACATCCCAAAATAATAACCATGTGTCACCATCTCAATGGTTCATCATCGTATATAACATTGTGCAATGCCATCGTATATAACAATTTTCCCTAATTTCCTGGGAAAGCAGAACCTGAATTGATTGGATAAGATGAAACATTATTTTTTTGTATGCATGTTCTTTGCGTTTCACGCTTACAATACTGGCTAATATGTGCATACCTTATAAGAGAAGAAAAGAATTTATCAAACATTGCATAACTGAATTTTGATTACATGGTGTAAAGTAACATAGTCCATAACAATTTTGACAGTTTGCCAAAATAATTGCTTGAGTAATTGAACAGGTATAATATTAATGATACTCGCATTCCCATCAGGTTTCTATGTAAATTTGTCCTCACATTCATGTTGATCAGGAGGACTCAACTGCATCTTTCACATTCATGTTGGATCAGGAGGACTCGACTGGACTTATATAGCTGTGAATATTCCAAAGACGAAGAAGCTCTTTGGCATGTAATCAGTTGTTGCCTCATTGACGAAGAGGGTGGTGGTAGTTACACAGCCTGGCAAATGAGCAACAGGCAAAAATTTAGCCATATTTACATAAAGGAACGGGAATGTGCAGCGATATAGAAGAATGTATGTCTCAATGTAATGCTTACCCAAATGATCAAAGGGGGTAAACCTATCAAGAATTTTCCAAACTTTACTTATACAAGTTTCACAAATTATGAGCACAACCCAACATAAAGTTTTTTTTCCGTCCAAACAGCACTAACCAATAAAGTATTGCTGAAGGACAACAGAATTTTCATAGTAATAGTTGTTAGAGATTGATCTATACATAATATTACTAGCAACACTACCAATTTAGAGGGTCTTCGTATTAATCCAAACTATAGAAAATGGATAGCAACAAGGAACAACCTTTTTTTGAGAACATGGAACTTTTTTTTGAGAACATGGAACTTTTCTGCTTCATGGGAAAAAAAGAAAAGCTAAACAATTACCTATGTAGTTTCAAATTACAGAGAAGAATCATACTTTAAATAATACAAAGAGGCAAAAGAAAAAAGCAGGCACGTCCAATTAGGCTAAGTCAATTTTTTGTTCATTTTTATGAGTGCATGAATCTGCATAGCACCCAACATTCATAACAAACCAGCTTGATACCACAAAAAAATCATTCACAATGCAATAAATATCCCAATTGGGGAGAACTGTTTCGAGAGGCTATAGACATTCATGTAGAATTTTGGAGTACAATCAAATTTTCATTCTTTCAGTAGTCAATTTTTGATTCTTATGAGTGCATGAATCTGCATAGCACCCAATATCCATGACATACCAGCTTGACACCTCAAAAGAATCGAGTACAATGTCATTGTTTGATTAAAATCAAAACATATTCTAGCAATAAATATCCTAATTGGGGAGAACTGTTTCGAAAGGACTGTTTTGATAGGTTTTAGACATTCATGTAGAATTTTGGAGTACAATCAAATTTTCATTCTTTCAATAGTCAATTTTTATTCATTTTATGAGCGCATGAATGTGCAGAGCATCCAATAGCTTGACACCTCAAAAGAATCATTCACAATGTCATTGTTTGATTAAAATCAGAACATATTCTGGCAATAAATACCCTAATTGGGGAGAACTGTTTCGAGAGGCTTTGGACATTCAAGTTGAATTTTGGAGTACTATCAAATTTTCATTCTTTCAGTAGACTTCATGCATTTGCTACTCCACGGAGATACGGTGACCAAGGAAAAGAGGGTTTAATGTCTAAATCTCATAACAATGTAATTGAGTGGTGGTTATTTTCTCCAAGGATTTGCACCGTGCATCCCCTCAATGAAAACATCATCAAGCCACTGCAAACAAAACTGTTCGAGTATAGTTGATACCAACAGACATCATATGAGCAAATACCCGGACGGAGATTGAAAATATTATCTACTACTAGAGTTTCATAAAAGCCTTTATAAAATACACTATAAACAGAATTGAGGAAGGGCCACTAGATTGAGGGTGCATGAGAAGAGAAAGATTTGTTCTCTTTGAAGGGTTCAAAGAGTTCATTTCCACCAAAATTATTGTATGAAGTCATGCAATAATTTTCTCACTTCAAGCATGAAACGACCATTCTACCAATTTTTGGATACCAGATTCTCAACAGCGACCATCTCATGACATCTCATTTGCTAGATCTAGCTTCATACTAGCATAATTAAAGGTACCCAACCTCCCTATTAGCCAACTAAAGGCAACGAAGTTAAATGAATCAAGTGCAATCACTCTAGGGCTTGAAGCCCCTTCTGTTTTTCTCCTCTTCAGTGACAGAATCAAATAATTTGATTCCTCCTCACAATGCATAAATTAAAGATTGAGGGAAGCCACCTAAAATTGAAGCTTTATCTTTCTTAAGGAACATATTGTCCTTGTACCAAAACTATGGACCTAGATACACTCCATTTTTAAGGGTTTGGAATCGGAGAAACTACTGTTTGTATATAATTAAAGGGGAAAAGTAGAGGCACCTAGAAGATCATGAGATCGATGAGGACGAAGAGGAGGCAGAAGGAGGTAAGCCAAATGAACACCATGACCTCGACCCGACGTTCCACCGCCGGTTAATTTCCCTCCCGGATGGAGAAGGAGGACCCATATCCAGCGGCGACGGAAGCAGCAAATCGAGCAGCTCCCCGGCGATCTTGTTGTGGGGAGGGTGGGTAGATGAGCAGCAACTCGCTTGCGAACAACTCTGCCGCCGGTACAGCGCTACCTAAAAACCTTCTCACTAGCAATAGAGGCGAGCGATGAAGGGGAGGAAGAGAGAGCGATGAAGGGGAGGAAGAGAAGTGATGGAGGACGGTCACCACACCTACTTGCCTCACACAAGCCAGGAGGGCTTCAAACATGCTCAAATCCCACGCCCATGCCTCACAAATGCTATAGCAAGGCCTCGAACAATCGACTTGGCCATTACTAACCAAGTCCCTTCACCACTTGCCTTTTATGATGGAGGACGGTCACCACACCTGCTTGCCTCACACAAGCCAGGAGGGCTTCAAACATGCTTGCCTCACACAAGCCATGTTACAACTGCCCTACAACACTAAGGACCGGCGCCTCCCGCCGATCCCCTCGGGCCTCACACCCGCAGGGTCCAAGATTCGAGCCTCGGGCGAATCCCACGCCCATGCCTCACACATGCTGCAGCGAGGCCTCGAACCCTCGACTTGGCCATTACTAACCAAGTCCCTTCACCACTTGAGCTGTACCTTTTATGATGGAGGATGGTCACCACACCTGCTTGCCTCACACAAGCCAGGAGGGCTTCAAACATGCTTGCCTTACACAAGCCATGTTACAACCGCCCTACAACACTAAGGACCGGCGCCTCCCACCGATCCCCTCGGGCCTCACACCCGCAGGGTCCAGGATTCGAGCCTCGGGCGAATCCCACGCCCATGCCTCACACATGCTGCAGCGAGGCCTCGAACCCTCAACCGCCCTACAAGTGTGGTGACCGTCCTCCATCAAGAAGGCAATGCGAGCAAAGGGGAAGATGACACAGCTTCTCATCGGCAACAAAATCGAAAGAGGAAGAAGAAGTATAAAGAATACAACGACGAGCAGGGTTTGCAAAGCATACCTTATCAACAGATGGGAGCGAGGAAGGGGAAGAAGGCAAAAACTCGAGTCTTTGTTCGGAGCTCGTCTTCTTCCTGTGACGTGAAGCATAGACGAGCAGCAAGCAAGTGGCGCATGAGCGGGGTGAGATTAGAGCAGCACAGAGGAAGCTTATCGTTCCGCCCGAATCGGGCGGATCAATTTCGAGCGAAAATTAATTAACTTTCCCTCCGCGTTTCCCTCATCAATTTTCTGTCCGCCCCGTCCTGTTAAACAACCAAAAATTACATTCCTTTCATCTTTCCTTCCTCTCCCTCCTCTTTTCCACTTTGTTAAACACAGTGTCAGAGATTTGTTAAAGCAAAGCTTGATAAACAATTTGGTAGATTCCTTGAGGTTATGGATATACTTTACATCAACATACCTTTCACAGAAGCAATCATCCAAATGCCCTCTTATGCCAAATTTTTTAAAAAAATATTGTCTAATAAAAGAAAAATAGAAGATAATGGTATAGTTGCATTAACTGAAGAATGCAATGTTGTCCTCCAAAATAAACTACCTCAAAAGATGAAAGATCCTAGAAGCTTGTCAATTCCTTGCCAAATTGGTGATATGTCTTTTGATAAATCTCCTTGTGATTTAGGAGCTAGTATTAGCTTAATGCCCCTTTTTGTTTGCAAAAGGCTAGATATGGAAGACTTAAAACTGACATCAATATCCCTACAATGAGCAGATAGATTAACAAAAATTCCTATAGGTATCTAGAGAACGTTCCAATTCAAGTTGGAAAGTATTTCATTTTAGCTGATTTTGTAGTTCTAGAAATGGAAAAAGACTCAAAAATACCTATTATTTTAGGAAGATCCTTTTTAGCCACTGCTAGAGCTATAATAGAGGTAAAAAAAAATTAGAAAACTCTCACTGAATAGAGGAGATGACACTGTAGAATTTGACTTAATTGAGAGGATGAAAAAACCTTCTTCTTATGACACTTGCTATAACTTAGAAGTCTATGAAGTATATAATGACTATAAGGAAATAAGGCAACAAGAAATAGATAATTTAGAAATGTGCTTAATTGAACAAGAAACCTATCATGAAGAAGCACAAGAATACACTAAAATTCTAAATTCTACCCCTCTAGATACGGAAAATCAAAAGGAAGGCATTAACAAATCTGAAGAACAAGAACCACCAAAGTTTGAACTTAAAACCCATCCTGAGAACTTGAAGTATGAATTTTTTTAGGACCTAATTCCACTTACCATGTTATTGTAAATTCAGAATTAAATGAAAAAGAACTTGAATCATTACTATATGTGTTGAGAAAACATAGAAAAGCAATAAGGTACACAATAGAAGATTTAAAAGGGATAACTTTGTATACATAGAATCTTACTTGATGAAGATTCGAAACCCACTGTAGATTTTCAACGAAGATTAAATCCAAAAGAACTTTTGGATGTGGGATAATCTATTCAATATATGATAGTGAATGGGTGAGTTTTGTGCATGTTGTGCCAAAGAAGGGAGGGGTCACTGTACTAAAGAATGAGAATAATGAGTTGATACCAACTAGAGTAGTAACCGGTAGGCGGATGTGCATAGATTATAGAAAACTTAATATTGCAACTAGGAAAGATTATTTTCCTACCATTTATTGACCAAATGCTCGAAAGACTTGCTACACATTCTCACTGTTATTTTTTATGTGGTTATTCTAAATTTTTTCAAATCCCTATACATCCTGATGTTCAATATAAAATTATATTTAGATGTCTTTATCAAACTTTTTGTTATAGAAGAATGTCATTTGGGCTATGCAAAGCACCTGTCACTTTTCAACGACGTGTGATTGCTATTTTTTCATAATATATCGAGGACATTATGGATATATTTATAGATGAATTTATTATATATAGATCTAACTTTGAGTCTTGTCTTACTAACCTTTCCAATGTATTGTAGAGATATGAATCTTGTTTTAAATTGGGAAAAATGTCACTTTATGGTAAGACAAGGAATTATTTTAGGCCATTTGATTTCAGAAAGAGGAGTTAAAGTCAATAAAGCTAAAACTAAGATAATTGATAAGATGCCCCCACCAATGTTAGTTAAGAAAATAAGAAAAATTTTAGAGCATACCAGTTTGTACATGAGATTTATTAAACATTTTTTTTAAAATTGTCTAACCACTTACTAACTTATTGTCCAAAGATGTGAAGTTCAGTTTTGATAGCAACTGTTCTGATGCATTAGATAAACTAAAAAAGGGCATTAATTTTTGCACCAATCATAAACCACTTGATTAGAATTTACCTTTTGAACTAATGCGTTATGCTAATGATTGTGCAATTGGTGCAGTACTTGGACAAAGAAAGGATAAAAGGTTTCATGCTATCTACTATATTAGCAAAACCCTCAATGAAGCACAGCAAAATTATTCAACAATAGAAAAAGAACTTCTAGTTATTGTTTATGCTTTTGATAAATTTTGATCATATCTAGTTAATTCAAAATTTGTGATTTATTCTCACGCCCCGGTGGAAATCCAGCTATTCCTTTAGCTGAGGGTTCCCTAGGGAGATGACAATATTGATAGGAACCAGAGAACTATAATAATCCAATGCCATTTATTAAATAATAATCCAAACTTTAACATCAGAAGTTTTATAACACAATCTCTAAAAACATACTTTCCAATTTGTAAACAAATCAACTGAAATAAAAATACAAAAGACAAACTATCTCAACTTGGGCTAGTATGCTATCTACTCTATCCCTCCCAGAAGCTAACTCTGTACCTGGAAGAGAAACAAAGGAAGTTAGCAAAACGCTAAGTAGGAATCAACAAATATGGTGAGGGAGTCAAATAACATGATATCCAATGACAGAAACAACGATATACAAATAATATAAGAATGTCGTGTAAATCATCAAGCTAGCCAACATATCTCAATTAAGAGCCGCACTCATTTTCAGAGAGTTTTCACTGTTGCTCATACAGTGGAACAACTGCCTTAAATAGCCCAGAGTGTTACGTCCAACACTGACATTCGTAGTATTATCCTCAAGACAACTGGCGGTACCGTACCGACATCTCAGATAGTCCGATACGTGTTGGAACTATAAATCACATAAACAGGCCACTGGTAAATCATCCAGTCCAAAGGTCAATATATATCATGACTTTAACATAACAATTATTAACTGTTCCATATACTCATGTGTCAATATCACAGATACATAACTGTTCAACCATGTTCATATGCCAATATATCAGTTATCTCAATACAGTTTTGTTAACCATGCATACAAAAACAGAATATGACCAATGAACAAGATAAACGAGGCCAAATGAATTTCAGAAACAAGACAAGCAGATGAATCAAATAGGTAGCAGTGTCAACTATTTCTAATATATTCATCAAATATTAAATCAAAGAAATAAGCAACAAATCCTATAAATTCTTGACACTGTAACAAAGGAGTAGGGTAGGATTCCTACCTCAAGTGCTGAATATTCTGAATCCTTTTGAAAAGCCAACAAATTGAATATTAAATGATGCAAGTCGATTAGTGGATCAATCCCTCTATAACATGAATTTGTACATAACTGGCGATTGTGGCGATTCTGGCGATTCTAGGGCTTTGGCCCTAAGTTCCGGCGCCGGCCTGTTGCCGGCGGATTGCGGCCGTGGTTCGCTTTCGAGGGGCCTGGACCAGGAAACGGGGCGGGGCTGGATTACCATTCTCCTCCTTCGGCGGGTCTGGCGGCATGCGGTGATCGGGTGTCTCGGCGCGCGGAGGAGGGTATGCGTCAAAACCTTCTGAGCGATTTTTCCCTATTTCCTTGTCGACGTGCGGCGTATTTTCTCTCGTTTAGATCTTGGTTGAGCTCTGTTGAACATCTCTCTGGATTCTCGATCTTGGGCGTGAGCTAATTTTCTGTCTCTGGATTTCGACCGATTCTATTTTGGGAGTCTCTGCCCTTCGCTGCTATAGGGGCTTCAGTGGCGCGTGAATCCGTGCTCGGTTCCGTGCGTTTCTGCTCAAGGATTTCTTAGCTCTCTGGCGGGCGTGGGGTGACACGGATTCATTAGCTAGACCAGGTTGTAGGAATTATGGTCGAGCAGGGCCACAAACTCGTCCCCGGGAAGGCGGCTAGGGTGCAAGTGCAAGAAGAAGACATGAAAGAACACGTGAACTCTGGAACCTCTGAAGGTGAGCAAAGGACATGGCGCTCTCTATTTGCAACCACTAATAGAGACGAGCCGCTGTGTACGTTATGCCATTCAGAAGTGGATGTAAAGGGTGACATTCTGGAGATTGAGGCGCCAGAAGAAGAGCTCTCGAATAATATCGAATTCTGGAAGCACACACTGGTGGGATATTTTATGGGCTCTAGACCTAACTTCATCAGCTGGAAGCAGAAGGCATTGCAATTGTGGAACCCAAAGGGTGAGTTGGAGGTGTTAACTCTCCCAGTGGGGTTTGTCTTATTCAAGTTCAGTAATGAAGAGGACAAAATGAGAGTTATGGAAGGGGGCCCTGGTTCTTCTTTGGAAAGATCCTCTTCTTGAAACCGTGGAATCCATCGGATGACTTAGTTTGGGTGGACTTGTCGGCCATCCTAGTCTGGGTTCGCATAAAGAGTCTGCCACTAAGGTGGTGGTCAGCAGGCATAATAGGAAAGGTGGCTAGTGCCTTTGGAAAGCTGCTGTTTATGGATAAAGCTACTGCCACGAAGTCTCATCTGAGCTTTGCCCGTGTGTGTATTGAAATGAATGGAAGCACGCACCAGCTATCCCGAGTCGTTAATTGTACTGGTAAATGGGAAGGAGGGAACAGAGTTACAGTTTGAGTATGAGTCGATTCCGCATAGATGCAACAAATGCAATCAATTTGGCCATAATTTAAAAAATTGCCCTCTTCAGGAGCATAGAGGGGAGAAACAGGTGTGGGTGGAGAAAAATGTCAAGCTACTGAAGGCGGGTGCTGAGGCTGGCCCCTCTGAGGCTGGGAGTTCAAGAGGGGCTGATAATTACAAGGAGAAGGCTGACTTCGCGATTGGCGCTGATACCTTTAAAGCCGGCACACCGAGTAAACTTGTGGCTATTAGGAATGCTAAGGAAAAGCCTAAAATTCAGCAAGAGGTTGTCAATAACACAGAGGTCGTCAAAAATCTAGAAATCAAGGAGCACTCAATTCAAAAACAGGCTGGAATCTTTTCTCATGGACCGCAGGAGCTTAATCCTGCATCCAAAAACTCTAGCAAACCAGAATCCTCTAAAGCGACATCAATAGACAAATCTCAAGAAAAAGGAAAATCAATTGTAACTTCCACACCTATTCCAGGTCTGGAGGATGTCGGCGATGATATTGATATACTGGAGCTTGGAGATTTGACATGCTTGAACCTACCGATATCAAGGGAAGAAGCCGGATGCATGTTAGACCTGCAAGAATTTGTGGTTGCAGACTTGGGGCGGAAGAAGAAGAAGAAAAAAGGGAAAAATACATCTACCCCCTCTTCGAACCCTAAGAGCTCGAGTCCCACATCACCGGTCACCTCATAAATGGTTATCCGATAGCGTGGAAGGAAGGCCACCGCTCCAGTGTGGTGGTGTTTGGAAAAAGCGGCGAGATACATAAATAGCTATTTATTTGCGTTTGGCAGTTTTGGTATTCGTTCTCTTTGGGACCCCAAATTCAACCTTTCCTGCAAACCTGGGAGTTATATGGATACTTTCAGCATGGTCGTCAGTCTTTTTATTTTGTCCTAGACCTCTTGTCATGCTCGAGGAGGACAAATATGGGCTCCAGGGTGCCGGCAAATGCGGTTCTTTTGGCATCATACCACATGCATTTGATACTAATGTTTCTTTCATGCAGGGTTCTGGGATTTCACATCTACTATGTGTTGCCGGTGTCCTCACTATTATCCTACTATTATACCGGCTCATAAAATGGCACAAACCACACGTATAGAAAACTCAACCCAAATGTTTGTGAAGCCAAAGCTCATAACCGTTTGGCTTCCTGGTACTCAAAGAACTCTCCTACAGCCTACCAAAGATGACGTTAGAAGGGTGCGATAGAAGGCATGCAGGCGACTAGTCTCCAATGCTCCAGACCTCTTTTCCTTCGATGTTAGGGCGCTGCACGTACCCAGACCTGAGTTTCGGTGTTGTTTTTTTGTGGCTGAGGATGTATGGCATCAGCTTTGAACAATACCCTCTCTTTTGTGTGCTCCTTCGTGGTGTTTTGTTTTCGTTTTTTGTTGGTTTGCGTGTGAAAAATTGTATAGCAGGACCCATGCGTGCAAAACGCAGGGGAGACTCTGCCAAAATCGTTCGTGAATCTTGTGTGAGGATAGAGGAGTGGTGGCTGTACATAATTTTGTAACTATCTTTTTTAGTAATACAATCAACTTCTTGCCCTGGCAAAAAAAAAAAAAAATTGTACATAAACTCTATCAATAATTATTCTAACTTGAAAACCAAGATTACCAACATGTAGAACACATCCTTAAACCAGGAGAACCAATCTTAGATCAAGTAAATTGGACCTAAAACCCATTGAATCAGACATAATTGCAATGAACTGATCAAATTCACCCTGAACCAAGTCAGACCGACAATTAGAACTTAAATTACACAAAATATATAAGTCATCTAAAGACACACATACAACCATTGGATAGGAAATTTCATAAGCTTTCCAACGGCTACCTGAACCGGCCCAGGTTCGTCCGAATTAGGGTCGAACCGGTCCAGATTCAAGTACTGACCCGAATTTGAAATTGAATCGCTTAACCACTGTTGAACCGGTTCAAATCGATTTCAAAATTAATTTCAAACGCAACCGGAACGGGTTTATTTCCAAATAAACCACCCAAACCCTAAATTAAACTCGAACCGGACAATCGTCCGTGCCGCCCGACCGCAGCTGTGCAAGGTTGCCGGACTTGTGTCCGCTGCTTGCGCTGGTGAGCTCCCGAGCATGTGTCAAATGTCCGTTCGCCGCCAAACTTTGCCAGTAGGATTCTGACGACGAAGCGAAGCTTGACAACGGGCTGCGGCGAGCTTTCAACGCATGGTCGAAGCACCCGAAGCAGCCGAAGATATTGACGGTGCACCGCCACCGTTGATACACGAAACTTAACCAAAACTTATCTATACTCAAACAGAACTTCATCAAAACTTCACATAAGCCTACATACCTTGCTACGAAGCTGTATCGTAGCCCGGAACAGAGAAATCGCCATCAATGGAGGTGCTGGAAGGCTGGAACAGAAGGCGGCGCCGCTCGAACTCTAGCACTGGTTTGAACTCGATTTCTCCTTCCTGGCGGTGCGTCCAAGCTCGCACATGCTCTAGGGTTCGTGTCTTACCCACGAGAGCAAAAGCCCTCTAATATAGAGTCAGGACATGTCCCAGAATAGCAAATCGCCGCCGCCGACTCGATCGCCGAAAAAGTCAGGGAAGACGACGAGTTGACTCGGCCCAAAACCAGATTCGAATCTTAAATCAAGTAAACTCGGTGCTGTTTAATAAAGAAAACGTGACTCAGCCCAATGGTTAGGCTGAGTCCGAGAATTGAGTGCCTCTCAAGTTCAAATATCAGCGGACGCCTTTTTAACGTTTTTAAAATTTTAAACTAAAAATGGGTTAAATAAAATCCGATGCGACTTAATATCAAATCCCAAATCAGCCCATTGGTTCAAGTGAGTTGTGGCTAAAACGGCGTCGCGGGTTTGAGCTCCTGTTAACGCATTTTAAGTATTAATATAAACTTAATTTTTTTACCCCTTTAAAAATTCTGAAAAAAAATCCAGAAAATCATAAAAAATTCTAAAATATTAATTCTTAATTTTCTAAAATTTAAAATTTATATCCATAATAGAAAATTCAATTTCAAGTTATTATATTTATACTGATCATGTTGCTATTAAATACTTAATGAATAAAAAAGACTTTAAACCAAGATTAATAAGGTAGATTTAGTAGTTGGTCTTTGAAATGATATTATTATATCTTAAAACTACTCTTTCCACTGTCAAATTGTTTGGCATGGTATATTCTAATGAGAATTTATTAACCACTTGATTCATTTATGAAAAAAAAAAATCATGCCAAGGAGAAAGTTTTAATTTTTCATCAATGTCCATAGAAGGTAACATGTCATTATATTACATTTGTATACATGAACTTTATTTTTTTTTGGTGTAGTAATTTATGTCTCTATATTCTTATATCTTATGAGACAACTTAGTCGATTATTGATAAGAAATAAGGTGCATGACTACATCAACTATTGCGTGATGCAAATTATTGCATATCTTATAAAATTATGCCACTAGTTTGAAATCCAATATTTGAGTTAAAAGAGGTTATATAATTGCTTTGTAAGAATGGAGTTTGATCTCAAGAAAAGCTCAAAAACAAAAAACCGTTTGACATATTATAAGAGCATATTTGGTATTAACATAGCAATTACGACAAAAAACAAAACTAAACAAAAAGCCTAAGATGTAGATTCTAGACATGTAAAACCTTGAAAATAATTTGATAAAGATACATAGTTAAGGGTAGCTGTGAGAAAATTATGAAGGAATGGGTACATTGGTAAAACATGCTATGGGTAGGAAAACACAAGAAAATAAGTAAGCAGTTCAACTACGGGAATTGATTACCAAAAATAGGTAGAGTACTATTTGCCAAATTAGCATCACATATTATTAATATAAATGTAGCATGTATTTGCATTAAAACTTACTAAATGTACAATTTATTTTCTTGGCTTACAGTAAAAGTCTGTTGATTGTTACATAAACACTGGTTTGTTTTTTACGAAATAAATTATAAGTATTAATTTATACATAGTAAAAATAGATTTTAAATTAAATATTATTTTCATAAAAATATCTCTCTAACAGTATTAATTATACCAAAATAAAACTTTTCTGCATATTTAAAAATTTAATCATGATTGAGCAGGTATTGAACATACTTGTAATGTTGAATTATAGATCTAGTTTGATCCAGGTCTCAGATCAAAAATCTAATGGCAGATCTAAAAAGATTTGACTCAAATATGTAAGGATCAATATTTGGATTGTTTCGGAAATCATCCGATTGGCTGAGATTCGGATAAATCAATTTCAGCCGTTGATATTTCAATTCATCGATTTGCTATGATCGATAACTTTGATAAAAAATTCGAGTGTAGATTTTGAAAGATCCAACCCAACTTTGTAAGGATCGATATTTGATGACACCAAAATATATAGTATATTTTGTATCATTTTAGATACCTTTTCATGCTAAATTGAGGATCTTTTTCTTGTTTTTATGCTGAATCCATCAAATATTGCAAAGTCTACTTCTATTTTGGTTTTTCATGATTTTCAGGCAAAAAGGCATCATTTTAGGGTGTTTTCGAGCAAAATCAAACACATAGAAGAATTCTCATCATCAAGAAGAAGATACATGACAAATTTCACGCAAAACGGAGCAACTCACCAAAATACGGTAGTGCCGTAATCTATATTACGTTACCGTATTTCCATACGATACCGTAATATCGGAGCACCTGCCGTAATTTGGGAAAACTTCAGATCAGAAGATTGTGCGAAAAATACGGCACTGCCATAAGATTTTACACGGCTGTATTTTGGAGCACTTTCGGAACAGAGACCATTGCTGAAATTACGGCACTGCCGTAAACTATTTCACGGGTCGTATATTCTAGACGTTTCCGACCAGAGAGTTCAGCCGATTTTACGGCTGTGCCGTGAACCATATTACGGTGCCGTATTTCCCAGCACCTTCAGAACAGAACACTCGAGCGTTTTTACGGCAGTGCCGTGAACTATTACACTGCTGTATTTCTGTTTTTGAGCACGACTCCTAGGTCAATTTCGACGCCCGATTTTTGCGGAGAATATTGCAGGTGATCCAGAGCTTTAAATTGAATGCTGTAAGAAGAAGGAGGAGAGCTTACAACGAGAGGATCACATAGACACCAAAAGCCCCAAATTGCATCCACGATCGAGGGAGAAATCACGGTACACGCCGCCGCTTAGGGTTCCGCCGCCGCGACCAATCCAGAGCACCTCTGGCCGTGATTTTCATACTGAAGCTTCGCCTGGAGAAGGAGACAGTGTGCTAGAAGTTTCAAAACGAAAGGAGATTAATTTGAGGAGAAATCAAAGGAAGAAGAAGCGCCGCCACTGTTCACCACTTTCATTGCAAATTACGGCTATGAAATATTTCACAACTGCGCTGTATTTTCCTAAAACTCCTTTCTTGTTGATTTTTGATCTTATGAAATTATGGTATTTTGTAATTCCTTCACCATGCTAGCTTAAACTTATTTTGGGACATGGAGGAGTAATTCCCTTTGATTTTCTTAATGACTAGATAATCTTTTACTTTCATCATGATTATTCTACTTTGATAATTTTACCTATGCGATTATTGCTCTAAGATTCTCCTTAGTTTGCTTTTTGTCATCATGATTTAGAGTTTTCGCAATAAGGACCGAAAGGTGATTTGCTTGAGAACTTGGAACCCTAAAATTGATTAATAGGAACTCACCGTAGGAAACTAGGTAAAGTTCTTATTTCTTTATTTTAGTAAGTTAAATTGCCTTGATGATACTAATGAACTTAGGATTGAGTTATTGTGTTAAACGTGGAGATCTTGCACAAAAGTGAGGATCGGAACGTTGGAGAACCATAGGTAAAACGTGTGTTGAGTCTCGGATGCAAGAAAGTGATCCTCGAGATTCCACTCGAGGCAATCAACTTAGAACTCGGATGCACAAAAGTGATCTTTGAGTTCTTTGATTGATGATTTACTTATCTTCAGCTTGGGATGAATCTTGCACGAAAATGAAGATTTATCTCTGCATGGTTATCTGCACGAAAGTGAGATAATCCCTTTTTGAAGTAAATTGAGTCTTTATCATGTTAGAATTTGATTGATGAACATCTTTATATATCTAGTCATGGAAATTGAAGAGAATGAAACCCTAGTCCCAATTTCTCTCTGACATTATTCTCCCTTGTGTTTTCTCTCTCTGCTTGCCTTTCTTTTTTTCGATTGCTTAGATAGGAAGAAATCAATTATTCGGTACTTGATAGCATAAGTCTCTCTAGGGATCGATATTTATTTTATTACTTCGAGTGTCTGTGCACTTGCGGACACTACAAGTTAGGGACAACAAGTTTTTGGAGCCGTGCTAGGGAGTGACAATAGCCCTGTACGCCAATACCTTTGGCCGCGACACCTAAAACGAGTCTACCTGCTTGTATTTAAAAGTGTGTCCTTTCGGATCACATCAATATTCGGATTATTTCGAATGCTATCCGATTGGCTGAGATTCATGTGAATTAATTATAGCCATTGATTGCATTTGAATATGGATCAGCAGATGATTTAATCATGGCCTTTGATTCCAAGATAAATCTGGGTCGTCAGACCCAAACTAGGTAGATCTAAGCCATCATATTAGAGTTAGAAAATTTGGACTATTGGATTGAAATCAGAAGATCATGATCATTGTTTGTTTGATTAAATCCAAGCCATTGGATCGAATCTAGAAAATATGAACCATTAGATTAACACTGGAAGATCTAGGGCGTTTGATGAAGATGAAAAGATCTTTTCCATCAATTTTAATTTTAATCTGAGCCATTTGATTCTGAGTGATCAAATTTGAGCTGGTAGTTTTACATTCAATATAGGATTTGTTCCAAAAACAAGGATTTCCGCAAAGAATCCTTTGATTCCAGCGATCTGGCTATCAGATAGCCAAATCGTCCAAGTCATAGATTCACATGATCGAAGAGAGGGTTTGTTCAAAATTTTGACTTGATCCGACGGTTAGCTATTGGATACGATCGGATGGGAGTTTGAGATTTTTTTTTTATTTTGGTTTGGTGACAACAAGGCAAGGTGGCATTGAGTGTTAAATCAATCAATATGGACCACACATATATTAATTAGTAATTGTATATGGCTATCTTAAATTTTTAGCCGTGCTAAAGTGATGAATTAAGAAATTAATTATTATGACTTAATTATCTTAATTGTATGAAATATTATTATATGTAGAGACTTAGGATTTATTTCTATTTTTGTGATGGGTTAGAAATGAAAATAATATTAAATATGTCGTGGTCCCTACATGCATGTGTTTCCTTTATTAATTAATAAGGAGTTTTCTCTCCTTCCCTTATATATATATATATATATATATATATATATATATATATATATATAGGTGAACCCCATCAAGAAGACTCTGACGACTATTTTTCTGAGTCTGAGAAACACAAAGTCTATGGAAGACCAAGACAGGTTTCTTTCTCCAACTTCAAAAATATTATGGACTTTAGGTACGCTTACGCTATGGTTCTTCTTTTCTCAATGCTTTAACATATGTTTATCATGTTATGATTTAGTCATAACCTTTAGTCAATCCTACAAGTGGTATCAGAGGCAGGTTTATCTTATTCATTGAGAATATTAGAATATTTTTCATGATACAATCGATTTCACGTTATGACACAATTGATTTCACGTTGGTGAAATTTTTCTTCGATCTACAGTAAAATCAAAATCAAATCAGATTTTATTTTGATTTTATGATTTGGCACTCGTAGCCGTCATTAGGATTTATAGTGTGTTTTAGAAAGGAAAAGAGGAGGGAATGGATGGAGAGTTAGAAGGAGAGGGAAAATAGCTCTATTTGCTTTCCTCCCAAATTGGGCGGAAAATTAGACAAAAAGTTTGATTTGCCCTTCTCATACCTATTTTCACCATTTTCATTTTTATGCCCACTCTCCCTCTTATGCTTTTCTTGTAACTTTTTTCATCATCGTTGTCGTCATTGCTATCGTTTTTATCGCCATCACCATTGCCATTGTCGTCATCATCATCGCTCTCGTCGCCTCTTCACTGTTGCCTCTCATCTCTCGTCGCTGCCATTGATAGGTCCCACAAGTGCACGGTTTCTATCGAAGTAGTAAAAGTTATCGATCCCAGAGGGACTAGGTGTCAAGTACCGACATATCGTTTTATTGGTAGCTAGAGAATTCAAAATGGATTAAGAAATCTAAACTAAATTAATAAAACTAAATCAAAGATTCAATGGCTAAAATGGGAAATTATAATTTAGGAAATATCAGGACATCAAGTTTCACCACGTTGATAAACTACATATAAAATGTTAAAGAATCCAAGTTCAAAAACTTAAACTGCTCAAGGCGATCAATCCACTTGTACAGATTATCTTCTCTCGAAGCATAATCCGGTGTCTACCTAAGCCAATCTCCTACTCTTGTGGCTTATTGACTTAGGGTAGACCCAATGGGCTCTATGAAAGATCGTTAATCCTCGAGTAACATTAAATGACTCTCGTGGTTCAAGTCACAAGTTCAAAATAAGTGGGTCGAGTGTTACGATTCACCTCTCAGTTCATCTCATAACACCTAACCCGCGTAGAAAGCCCAGCCGAAGCAATCACATGAAATATGCACAACAAATATTGAATAAGCAAGTTTAATTATATTTCACTTAGATTTAGACAGCATTCAAGACATGAATTTGTTCAACGGGCTACACCCGAGTCCCAAAATAGAGTTTACTCTACAAAATACATCGTGTAACACATAAAAATTCTAGAAAATACAATCAAAAGTTGGGGAAATTATAGATCTTAGGTAGGAGACGATAAATCTTTGGTCTTCTCTCGATAACCCCGAAGAAATCCGTCCAAACGAGCCCTCGAACGCAAGTTTCACCCCACTTTTGCCCTAGTTGAGTTCTCCACAGTAACCACTCAAAAAATGTCTTTTTATGGCTCAATCTCTTCCTTAGGTCGTTAGGAAGTTTTCCCTAAAATTTCAGCAAATTCCAACTTTAGAATCCTCCAAATTGGGCGAAAAATCGTCGAAAGATCGAAACTGGCGGAAGCTGTCACGGCCATGATGGCCATCATGGCCTAGCTGTGAACATCCCGTCGCACAGATTTTTACCTCTTCACGGCCGTGAACATGATCACACCCTTACCGTGACTGTCTCGTAGAATGCTGCAGAGTTTTGCAGAGATGATCATAGCCGTGATCTTGATCATGGCTTGCTCGTGTTCTCTGCAGAAAGCTCTGATTTTGCCTCAAATTTGACTTGTGACCTCGTAGCACTGTGAAGAATCTTCTCCTGACTTCAAATCATGAAAAATGAGGAAAATACCTTGTATTTCACAAACAATAAAAAATAATGAAGTTTCTATACTTTAAAGGAAAAGAATCCAACATAAGGCAGAAAACAAGAATTAAGTCTGAATAAGTCATAAGAATAAGACTTTAAATCTAATAAAAATAAGGCTCATCAAAATATCACAGATTTAAATCTTGCTTGTCCTCAAGTAATTAAACTATTTAGAAAATCAATGATAATGAAAGAAGAATGTTCTAATGTCAAAGTATTGTCTAACATGAAAACCATTATACTCAATCCACTATTTAAGAATAAATTTGAGATACAATCTGAACTGATAACAGAAATAATTCTCAAAGTTAAACATTAAATCTGAAAAAGAATTAAACACTATCACCATATTGAGACCATGCATAATCATCAATTCCCAAAAGAGCTTTTCAAATTGCAATAATGGAATCATGAATTATAATCGGTTGGCTCAAGCTACTTCCATGAATTTACCTTTAACCTTGTATCACGATGGACAAACATTTGTAATGAATGCACCCTCGGTACTTGATTAGAAAACAAATTCAGAGTGTGAACACCACATAATGCACACAAAACTCATTTCTTTACACTAAGTTAGAAGAAAGTGGAGTTGTTCACCTTTACCAAACCCCTTCTTTTCTCATGACCCTTTTATTCTCTTTTTTTTTGTCGACAATGCCAAGTTGGATGAATCTTTGGGTTCATCGTCACTTCGGTACCACTGCCCCCTTTTTGTTTTTCAAACTCTTTTATTTTCTTTTTAATTTTTTTCTTCATTAAGCAAATGTATGCAACCAGATTGAAGGGCTGAAATAAGGAATAATATAATCATGACCAATCAACAACATAGCTTCATGTCAATAATTAAGTAAAAAAAATAAGGTTTAACCCAATGAACATCATTCATGTTACAGTATAATCATACTCAATAATAATTTGAAAACTCGGATTGAATGCATAAAATTAGCCATAATAAGAACTACTTTAACACAAAGAACAAACTAGACTTTCTACATCATAAGCTCTAAATAGCTTAATAACCGAAAACAAAGTGAGAATAACTGGAAAAATCATCACAGACTTAGAGTTTTGCACTATTCACAAGATCACAAGCAAAAATATATCATCAGCATTCAACATAACTCAGTCCAAACCAGAAGTAGATTAACATAATGCAAACCATAATCAAGCAAGGAGGGATACCCTCCTACCCACAGTAAAGAACTGCATAATCTCCTATGTAGCAGCAAAATAGAAGCAAGACCTGAAGAGAATCCAGAAACTTACTAAAAGTAAAATCAGTAGTCGCGGCGAAGATAAATCCTCAGAAGCACAGGCGTGAAGGAGAACACACTCGTGAACACAAGCACGGCCCGGCCATGACTATCCTGGTAGAATTTCAGTCGCAGATGCACACGCCCATGAAGGAGAACATGCCCAGGCCAGTGACAGCTTTTTCAAGCTGCGCAAAGCCATCTGCAAGGTGATCACGGCCGTGATTGTTGACACAGATTTATATAGCATTTCAAGTGTGATTTTACAATCAGAATCATCTATATTTCTAGGCTTTCTACCTCATTATTGCTAGAATTGTTTTACATCTATGGAATCTATACCTCTTTTGGAATTTTCACGTTTTCAAGTCAAAACGACCATAAATAGGGTAGATTCTGGAACTTTTGTGGTAGAGGAGCTCCTCCAAATTCAAGGTGATCCTAGCTAGAAGTTTTCGGATACATTGGGGCCCTCGTCAAGAATCACAACGGGGTCACGATCATAATCATGCCCATGATTCATCTCCATCCCTGAAGCTATAACTGATCAATCACGACTGGGTCACGACGAGAATCACGCCCGTGATCGCGAACCCGCCTGTTTCAAAACTGCGATTTTAACCCTGGTTTCTTCAACATAACCTAAGGTAACACAAGAGGGCATCTAGGTCTTTACTCCCTCGTTGACAAGAGGCAGTGGAACAGCTTTTAGGAGAGGAAATCTGCCATGAAATCATCATTTCGTGGAGATAAGGGCGGCTGAGTTGCAGGGCATGGGAGGAGGTTGGCATAGACTTTTCTTGCTGGAAAAATGCCAGCAGTTGCAGTAGCCTTGGCAGGACATAGGGAAGAGAAGAGAGCCCATCAGGAGAAGGGAAGATAAAAGAGAGAAAAGGACTTTCGAAGGGGAGATCGCATGTAGAAGGAGAGTAGAGACTGCTGCACTTGGGAGGAGGAGATAATCAAGGTCTGCGCATCTGCATCTATTGAAGACACTTGTTGCGTGTGCCCCCTAATGATAAATTTGTAAGAAATATCTTGCGCTTACATTCAATTTGCTACACTATTTGTACAATCTTAGCAAAGTATCATAAGATCTTACCTTCCTCTTGTAATTGCCACATAAACCTGCATATGTATGAGATGTTTAATGTCATAGTTTGTGCTTTCATCATGAACATTGTAGGCTAAGTTCTAAATTAGGATTTGGGGGAACCTTTTGATGACTTACTAGTTGTAATAGCCTTGCTCCAAACGCCCTAGTTTTTACTTAACCTTTGTGCGCTCTTTGCCTACATAACCCGTAAGGGAATGCTTGAGCCTTTGGTTGCCAAAGTGAGGTTTGTTACTCAGTATCTCTAGGAGGAAAAACTCGCTTGCGGATCTGTACTCACTTTTAGGGATCACGAGGGTCTTAGATGCGTCGGGGAGACGAAAGTCCGACCGAACGTCAGAACCCTACGGTTGAGGGTTTATCTAATCTGCATGTACTCCATGCCTGCATTACCTGGAAGGGGATGCTTGAGCCTCTAGTTGTCAAAGTGAGGTTTGTCAATCAGTATCTCTAGGAGGAAAACTCACTTGTGGATCTGTACTCACTTACGGGGATTATGAGGGCCTTAGACGCATTAGGCAGACTGAAAGGTTGTCTACGCGTTGGAACCATTCAGATTTGACCAATAACCATGTCCATGGGAATGGATAGGGGTATCAGTGGGAGTGACCTGGACGTTAGGGTCTGAATCCCTTGAACTGGATAAGGATCACGACAATTGAGTCTGATTATTCAGTAGTGAGGAGTCAAGAGGCGAACCCATATCCTGATGCTTCTCCCCATTAAAATTCTCTCATGCAATTCCTCCATTTACGTCCTTGTGCATTTAATTAGTTCAATATTTAAACTTCAACAATTTTGACGTCGTTTAGCTAGCAAATTCGAGATCTATCGGTACTTGCCCATTAGTCCCTGTGGGATCGATATTTTACTACTTCAATAAACCCGTGCACTTGCGGAAAGCCTATCAAGCTTTTGGGCCTATCAAATTTTTGGCGCCGTTGCCGAGGACTAATTTCAGTAATATTGGTAAGATTTAGAAATTACTAGACTAGAGACTCTTAGCTTAATCCTATATATTAGTATACTTTCTTTCATTTTGTTTTACACCTTTCTTGATTTAACGAGTTATTTGTGTTGTTAGAAATTTTAGTTTATGCATAGGACTCCACGCCCGGAACCTGCAATACCATTTGATTCGGAAATTGAAAGAACGTTTCGACGTCGGAAGAAACTGCAAAAACTGCAACCTGAAAAGGATTCCCAAACAGCAACCATGGACAGTAACAAGTTGCTCCGGGACTTCGTTGCACCGAATGTCCAAGGATTTCATTCTAGCATTGCACGCCCACCGATAGAGACGAACAATTTTGAGATAAAACCATCGCTGCTGTCGATGTTACAGCAAAACTGATTTGGTGGATCCCCAGCTAAAGATCCAACATGCATTTATCTGTTTTTCTTGAATAATGTGATACTCTTAAAATGAATGGTGTAACCACTGGCGCTCTGCGACTATGACTTTTTCCTTTCTTACTTAGAGACAAGGCACGAGCTTGGTTACATTCTTTACCATCTAGATCCATTACCACATGGGAACAACTCTCATATGCTTTCTTTGCAAAATATTTTACTCCAAGCAAAATCGCGCAACTGAGAAGCCAAATTACCAATTTCTCTCAAAAAGAAGGAGAATCATTATACGAGGCATCGGATCGCTTCAAGGAATTGCAACGAATGCGTCCTCACCATGGCCTCGAGAAATGGGTACTGGTACACACTTTTTATAGCGGCTTGCTTTATAACACTCATCTTACTATTGATGCAGCCGCTGGAGGAGCCTTGATGAACAAAGCGGTTGTTGATGCTTACAATCTGATTGAGGAGATGGCGCTCAACCACTACCAATGGTCGGGTGAGAGGTACTTCATCACGACAACCCGGTAAGTATGAACATGATGCTCTTAGTTCTCTCGCTGCAAAAGTAGATTCATTATCTCATAAACTTGACTCCATGAACATGCATCCTACTGATGACATTGAAATTTATAGTAAATTTAGTGCCATTTCATTGGTGTTCTTGTGTCATATTCATAGACTTTGCTTATATTTATGCCTTTTTATCGATATTTGTGAAATCTACACTCTTTTTGGTTTTTAATGATTTTCAGGCAAAAATGTACGATTTTCAGTCAATTTCAAGCAATCCGAATGCATGGATGAGTTCACAACATCAAGAGGAGATCACACGTCAAATTTCAAGAGAATTGGAGCCACGAACCAAAATACGGCAGGGCCATAATCTATATTATGGTACCATATTTTCATACGCTACCGTAATATCAGAGCACTGCCGTAATTTGGGGAGTTTTTCATCAGAAAGTTTCCTGAAAATTATGGCCCTGCCGTAAGAATTTACACGGGCTGTAATCTGGAGTGCCTTCAGAACAGAGACATTCACTGAAATTACTGCACTGCCGTAAACCATTTTACGGGCCGTAATTTCCAGACACTTTCGACCAGAGAGTTCAGCCAATTTTATGGCACCGCCGTAACGTATATTACAGTGCAGTATTTTCAAGAGATTTTAAATCAAAGAACGCGATCGATTTTACGGCAGTACCGCAACATATTACACTGTCGTAATTCTTATCTTAAATGCGATTCTACGGTCAAATTTGAAGCCCAATTTTTGCGGAGAAGATTGCCGACGATCGAGACATTTAAATTGGAAGCCGTAAGAAGAAGAAGAGGAGCTTTGGCCGAGACAAAGAAGAAGAGACCAAAAGCCCTAATTTTCGTCCACCATAGAGGGAGAAATCGCCTTGCATGCCGCCGCCCTAGGTTTCACCACTGGGAAGCGTATAGCGCATCTCCGGCTGTTAAATTTGAGTTAAAGCTACGCATAGAGGAGGAAAAGGTGCTCCAGAAGTTTCAGCATGAAAGGAAATCAATTGGAGGAGAAATCAACGAAAGAGGAGGCGCCGACACTGTTCACAACGTCCCCTTATGCAAATTACGGCTGTAATATAAATTACAGCCATGATGTGTTTTCTTAAACTCTCTTTTCTCTTTGATTTTTGATCTTTTGAAACCATGGATTATTGTAACTCCTGCACCATGCTAGCTTAAACTTTTATGGGACATGGGGGAGTAATTCCCTCTAATTCTTAATGACTAGATGATTCTTTTTCCACTATTTTGTCATGTATAATTTTAGCATGATAATTTTACTCATGTGATAATTGCACTTTTGATTCTCCATAGATTCATACTATTATTCATGTTTTAGAGTTCTCGCAATAAGGACCGAAAGGTGACTTGCTTGAGAACTTGGAACCCGAGAATTGCATGTTAGGAACTTTCTTTAAGAAATTAGGTTAGTTCTCATTGTTCAATTTTAGTAGTCAAATTGCCATGATAATGATATGAATCTAGGATTGTCTCAAGTTGTCAAACGTGGAGATCTTGTGCGAAAGCAAAGATCGGAATGTTGGAGAACCATGAGTAAAACTTGTGTTGAGACTCGGATGCACGAAAGTGATCCTTGGGATTCCACTTGAGATAATCAACTTAGAATTCTGATGCACGAAAGTGATCATTGAGTTCTTTGTTTGATGGTTTACTTATTTTCAACATTGGGATAGATCTTGCGTGAAAGCGAGGATTGATCCCTGTATGATTGTCTGCACGAAAATGAGATAATCCTTTTATGAAGTAAATTATGTCTTTACCATGATAAAATTAAATTGATGAATCTCTATTTACATCTAGTCTTAGAATTTAAACTGAATGAAACCCAAGTCCCAGTCTTCTCTCTCTGGTATTTCCGTTTTAGTCTTCTATTGCTCACTTGCATACTTTCGATTCACCTAGATAACAAAAAATCAATTATTCAGTACTCAGCAAACAAGGTCTCTGTGGGTTTGATATCTATTTTAGTACTTCGAGTATTCGTCCACTTGCGGACACAACAAGCTAGGTGACATAACAAGTTTTTGGAGCCGTGTCAGGGAGTGACAAAGTCCCTATACGCCAAACAACGAGTTTGGCCGTGACATCAGAAATAAATTTTGGTCTACCTACTTGTTGGGATACAACAAGTTTTTCGCGCCATTGCCGGGGACCTTGGCTTTTGTTGATATTGGAGATATTGAGAGTATTGCTAGATTAGGCTTTATTTTCTGTTTATTTTTTATTTTCTGTTATTTTCTATTATTTTCTGTTATTTTCTGTTTTTCTTGAAATTATTTGATCCATATACTTTGCATGCGTAGGAACCTTAGATCAGGATCCCTTGTACCTTTTGATCCTGAAATTAACAAAACACTTAGATTGCGCAAGAAGTTGAGATTTGAAGAGAACCAACAAGAAACACAAGAGGAAGAAATAGAAGAAATAGTTGATATGGCAGAAAGAAGATCACTTAGGGACTACGCAGCCCCTAATCCACAAGAAATCACTCTAGCATCGCTAGACTTGTCATTGAGGCTAACAACTTTGAAATTAAGCCTACTTTCCTTTCTATGATTCAACAGAACCAGTTTGGAAGATCTCCTCTTGAAGATCCAAACCAACACCTTGCTTTATTTTTAGAACTTTTTGATACTATCAAAATCAATAGAGTTTCCAATGATGCTTTGAAACTAAGATTATTTCCTTTTTCTCTTAAGGACCGAGCATGTTCATGTCTTCAAGCATAACCAACCGATACCTTTACAACTTAGGATCAGTTATCAAATGCTTTTTTGATGAAATATTTTCCACCAAGTAAGACCATCCAATTGAGGAATCAAATCTCAAGCTTTCAACAGAAGGATGGAGAATCATTCAACGAGGCATGGGAGAGATTTAATGATTTGCAAAGGAAGTGTCCTCACCATGGCATTAAAAACTGGGTTTTAATTCATACTTTTTATAATGGTTTGCTTTATAATACCAGACTAACTGTTGATGCTGCTGCAGGAGGAGCTCTCATGAGTAAAACAATTGATGATGCTTTCAAATTGCTTGAGGAGATGGCCTTAAACCATAATCAGTGGACTTCTGAGAGAGGAGTACTTTACAGACCTTCTCAAGGTAAGAACGAGAATGATGGATGGCGCACCTTGGCAGAGAAGGTAGATTCATTGTGCAACAGGTTAGACTCTTTTAAAATGCAAACTGCTGCTGTTACTTCTCTTGTTTGTGATATTTGTGGTAATGATGGTCATATTTCTGAGAATTGTAAAGTTATATCTAATCAAGGTAATGAACAAGTGAATGCTTTAGGGAACTGTAATCAAGGTAGAACTAATGATCCCTATACTAGTACTTATAACCCTGGATGGAGAAATCACCCCAATCTTTCTTGGAAAAATAATAACTATATAGGGGGACAAAATGAGAACAAAGGATATCAAAAGCCAAGTCAAAATCCAAATCAAAACTCAAATCAAATCCAAATTAGAATTCAAACATAGAATCCATGCTTGAAAAAATGATGGCTAATCAAAATCAATTCATGCAAAATAAAACTAAGGAAATTGAAGATCTTAAAGAAATGGTTAGTCAATTAGCTTCACAAGTAGGATCTCTAACAGCCCACAACAAAATTCTTGAAAATCAAATTGCCCAACAAGCTAGTAGTTCTTACAGAACCCCTGGAAAATTTCCTGCAAAACCAGAGATAACCCCTAGGGAGCACTGTAATGCTATTATCACTAGAAGTGGGAAACAATTAGGAGAACCTAAAGGGAAAGTTGAAAACAATGAGAAAGAGCCTAATGATGATCAAGATGAATTAGAGTTGAAAAAATCCTCTGAACATGAACAAGCCCAATCTAGTTTGCCACCTCAAAAAGGTGATGAACCAAAAGGGGATGTTTCATGTAAAGAAGATAATTCTAAATCTGGTTTACCTCCACCCTATAGGCCACCAATACCCTTTCCACAAAGGTTAGACAAACAATTTGGCAAATTTCTTGAAATTTTGAAAAACCTTTACATTAACATCCCTTTTATTGAAGTTATTTCTCAAATGCCATCTTATGCAAAATTTTTGAAAGAAATATTGTCTAATAAAAGAAAATTAGATGACTATGGTACTTGCACTGTAATTTTAACTGAGGATTGTAGTGCCATTATGCAAAATAAATTGCCACCAAAACTGAAGGATCTAGGTAGCTTCTCTATACCTTGTTCTATTGGCACCATGGCTTTTGACCGAGCCTTATGTGATTTAGGTGCCAGCGTGAGTCTAATGCCTCTATCTATTTGTAGGAAACTGGACATTAGAGAGCTCAAACCTACATCCATATCTTTACAGCTTGCTGATTCATCGGTAAAGTATCCTGTAGGTATAATAGAGAATGTTCCAGTCAAGGTAGGAGAATTTTTTATTCCTGCAGATTTTGTAGTTTTAGACATGGAGGAAAACCATAAAAATTCCATAATTCTTGGTAGACCACTGTTAGCCACTGCTGGAGCACACATAGATGTAAAAAAGGAGAAAAATTACTTTTGATATTTGTGGAAACACTATTGAGTTTGATCTTACCGATTCCTTGAATAAACTGTCATACTCTGGATCATGTTGTAGTGTTGACATAGTTAATGATGAAATTTATAATATTCATAGTTTATTTGATGAGACCTCAAATTTTGAAACTAATAATTTTTATGAGGATGTTGACATAGGATTACAGGAAAGGAGAGATGAAATTTTTGAGAAGAAGAAGAAGAAGAAGAAGAAGAAGAAGAAGAAGAAGAAGAAGAAGAAGATCTAAGTTGATTGATAAGGGAAAGAGGATCCTGAGCAAATTTGGCAACTGTTTCAAGGTTGAGCCTTATGTGATTCAAAGTGATGCCCAACCTAAAGAAAGATCAAAAAGGCAATCGGGGAATTCACGATCAAATCCGAGCGCAAAAGGGTCAAGCTGATGACCTTTAAATTAGCGCTTCATGGGAGGCAACCCAAGCTTTCTAACCTTTATTTATTTTCTTTTATTTTAATTTTTGCTTAGAACTAATTTTTCTTTTATTTTTGTAGGTGAAACAAGAATTGGTACAAATTATGGCACCGCCGTAATGTATATTACGGCACCGTGATCTTCGTCCGTTTTCGACCAGAGAGTTGTGACGAAATTACGGTACTGCCATAAGTTTTAACACGGTACCGTATTTTGTGTCCAAAATCTTCCCGAGAGCATTACTGATTTTACGGCACTACCGTAAGGTTTTACACGGGCCGTATTTTCGCGAGATTTTATGATGAGAGTTTTCGAAATTCACACCGAAATTACGATAGTACCGTAATATATTTTATGGGCATAATTTTTGAGTTTTCAATTTTTGAAAAAAAAAATCGCTGGTTAATTTTACGACGGTATCGTATTTTTGAGCCATTTTTGAGCCAAGAACTATTGTGATTTTACAGTGGTACCATATTTTATTTCACGGTACCATATTTTGGAGCAAGTTTTCACCCGAGGGATTCTTGATTTTTACGGCACTACCGTAAGATATTACACGGCCGTAATTATAATTCTGGCACGCGATTGCTGTGCCATTTTTAGGGTTTTCTAGGCCGTATTTCTGGGTTTCACATTCGTTCTCACTCGTTTTTTCACTGACTTTGCACCTCCAACCTTCTCCGACCACCAGAGCACGCCGACAACTCTTCCCATCCAGTTATTGCTGTCGATTTGGTACTCTCTTCACTGATTTTTTTGATTTTGGAGAGTTTACACGATTTTCGCCCTTTCACTCGTTCTTCCTCGTTTGCAGCTTGTTACTTTGAGATTGAATCATTATATCGCTATATGGTGCATTGAACATGTAGTTTGCAGCTTGTTACTTTGAGATGGCACCAAGAACAAAATCTATATTTCCAAGAAGGAAAGGGAAGGCCCCGGCTGAATCTTCCCAACCTCAGAATCCACATGGTATTATATTTAGGAATGAGATGCAAGAAACAAGGTATTATCGGATTCTAGAAAGGAAGGTTATCAGTACAAAGTACGCTGATATGAGGACTTTAGAAGCTTTGGGATTGTATGAGGATGTGCTGTGGATGTTTGATCGAATCAAGGCCAAGAAATTTTTTCAGATGACTCCACCCACTTATTTGCCACTAGTCCTGGAGTTTATGAGCAGCCTGATCATAGATTTGAAGGAGAATTCACATGGCCCTGCAGAAGGAGAGATTACATTCAGACTTGCTAATGAAAAAAGAAAACTTACATTGCAGGAGATCAGGACTATCTTTGATTTGAGTATAGATGGATACACTCAAATGCTCTTGGGATTCATTCAGGGCACATTTTGGAATCAGATTACTGATGAGAGTCATTTCTATACTGTTTCTGCCAGAGCTTCAAAGATTATGAATGTTACGCCCCGACGAAAGACTTCACTAGGGACGTAAGAGTTTAAGGAAATACAAGCTAACTCAAAAACATATCACATCCTAAACCACAATGATGCATTTAGATAACAAAATTTGTATAAACTTCAAATCTCACAATCCACACTAAAAGAAATCAAATCAGGACATGCTTATTACAAAATCATTCAAACTTTTCAACAAAATTCAAAGTTGATTAACAATTCAAAAAGAAGTACAAATGCCACAACTCAAGAAGGACCACTTTAGCTATTTATTCCCCATGACTGCAGTCTCTATCTAGCTATTCATTTTGGGGTTGGGCAGAACCTGAACCTGGAGGCAAAACAAAGGAGTTAGCAAGAAAAGCTAAGTAGGAATCACGAAGTGCATGTATCAAAGAAAGATAATTAAAAACAATTCCACTATTCTATATGTAATCATCACATCATCATAGTCGTGTAAAATCAAGAGCGTAACCACATAATAACCTCACAATCGAGTCCGCACTCTTTGTTAGAGTGTTTCCATCGTTTCTCAACCGATGGAACAACTGCCCCTCAGACAGCTCGGGGGATGTTGCGTCCAACATCCAGGACCCCGGTAAGTCTAATGACTTCCCGTCAGGTGACCTCTAGCTAGCACCTCTATAGCCGATCCACACTCGGCACTATAGAGTACACGGTGGTATCATAAGATCAATCAATGTCACGACTTACATGCATATATCAAATGTACTAAACTTTCCATCACCAATATTTTAGCAAAACCACTAATGTAACTATCAAGTCATGTCATGTCATCATAATGCATCAATAAATGAATAATGCTGATTACAAAGGAAATGAAACAATAATCATAGGAAAGAACAATAAGATAACACAACTTTTAAGTAAAACTCAAAATGCTGTATTTGAAAGGTGAGGGAATAGATTCCTACCTCAATAGTTGACTTATCAAAGTTCTACCAATATTCTGTATTATTGATCCACTTGAAGTCCAATCCTGATTTCCTTGTTACCTTAAAATTATAATACCATATATTTGTTAATTACTTATTAAGGTATGAAGACTAAGAATCCAAATACATATACCTATAACTATTTTGAGACAATGTTATCACTTATTAAATAACTCATTCATATTTTTAAATGTTACCCAAAAATATAGGTAAATAAAATTACCATGCCGCACAGAAATGTTCAAGCTAGTAAAAAGTTAATTTCACCACCTCTAACTATGCATTTCCATATTATTTCAATTAAGTATCCTATTGCCGTCATCATTTGAATCCATGAATTAATTCCTTTTGCTATTAATTTATTGTATCTCTATATTCCTGGAAGAATTAGCAACTATTTAAGAAATACTTAAGGGTTATATACAAGAACTCCAATTATCAAAGTAAAATTTTACAAATCTACTGTTACAGTTTTAAAGGAAAGAACCCAACTCTAGGAAGCTTAGATTGCAGCCGATTAACACTAGAAATCTCATAAAATAGAAGTCCAATTATTTGTATAACAAATCTAATACTTCTATTAATTAAACTATTAATATATATCTTGCCATCAGTGTCCACCAAAAGCCACGAAAATATCTTTAAATAGACTTCTCTTTCTGATTTGCAAAAATCCATCAGCAGCTCATTAAAATTTATTTAAGTGGAGTCTTATGGATCCAATTTAATTGTTCTATTGTCAAATACATGTGCCTTAGGAATTTTTAATAAATTTTGTACACTTGCCATTAACAAAATCTTTCTACTTAAATAATCAAAATCTCTTAAAACCACATACTTATATATATATACTGATGAAGGTGTAAATGCTGCTTAAGAAAAATAAGTGATGATTAATTATAAGGAGTACTTACAAACATGGAAAAATATGGTATTACAAATGACCAATTAAAGAACACATCTACCTGCTACAACGCATGAAAGTTATAAGAGATACTAACATAAAAATTAGTGACAACAAAGAAAACCAAGATTTATATACATCTAATCAAAACATATTAGCAAAAAGAAAAAGAAAGAAAAAGTTCGGTCATGGCAGCGTGTATTAAAATAGGTAGGGAGGCTATCATTGGTAGAGGAATTGATGGAGGCAGTAGCCCTGCTCTGAGGAGATCTGCTCGGACTCGTAGGGTACCTAATCGATATGGGTTCCCTTAGAGTCCCCTCTCTCTTGCATTGCATTTTAGGCTAAGTTGTTTTCAATAACACCATGCATCATGTAGTCAAATATGGTAAGTCTACTTGTAGTAGGTAGTGCATTGTAATTCATGAAACTTTATGTACTCTTGCATCATAATAGAGTAGTGCATGCATACAGTAGGCTCCATTTGGCAGGTCACTCAAGTAAGAAGCAGCTCAAGCTCCAGCTCAACATCACTCAAGGTCCACTCACCAAGTTCAGCTCCAGAAAAGGAAGGAAGACTTCAAAGTCCAAGTTCACTTCAAAGCCATGCTATGACTCACTTGCCATCCTTGTTGGGTGCCTATTCAGGAGGGCAAATCAGCCACCTCATCATCCACCCAAGATGATATGCGCCAACCTCTAGT
Organism: Costus lasius; assembly: GCA_027563935.2. Taxonomy (NCBI): domain Eukaryota; kingdom Viridiplantae; phylum Streptophyta; class Magnoliopsida; order Zingiberales; family Costaceae; genus Costus; species Costus lasius. The sequence goes on along the minus strand of CM050454.1, from coordinate 90,275,466 downwards.
CCAAGCAAGGAACGAATTCAATTCCCTCATCCATCAAGATCCAAAATCAAAGGGAATATCCATCAAGATCCACAATCAAAGGAGAGCATTTATGAAGACATTTATGATGAATTGCCATCTCTTGTTGCCGCCCAAGCCCTCATGGAAAGGATTTGAAATTTGAATCTCTTATCCATGCGCCAACAAACAATTCACCAAAGGATAAGAAGATACTCTCATCGCCCATCAAAACAATTAATGAGTTGCCAATAGAAGATCACCCAAAGAAGGAAGCTCTTAAAGAGGATTTGCGCCCACCTCTTGATTTTGAATTTCAAAATTCCATCCATCTTTGTAGTAGGCGCATGGAAGCTAATGACTATCCTGCCCTAGCCCCATCTCGCCTATAAAAGCATAGTCTTCCCCCTTGTATTCGATTACCTCTTGATGAAATACATTGTCTATTAGTTGCCTAGTTTAATTACTTGTGTTAGTGATAAAATTCCCTTTAGCCGAGCTCTTCACCTTCTTCTAGCTCTTCCACCGAAACCCTAAGAAGCTCTCCTCTTTGTTTGTGTGCGCCACCACAAGGAGTACTTCTTCACCCTCGGTTTGGAGCAAGAAGAGAAGCACCCTCGGCCTCAAGGAGTTCTCATCCCTTTCGGCTAAGTCTTCTTCTCTACACCTCTTATTTAACTTTAAGAACTCTCCTCTACACTCATCTTTGTTTATATAACTTATAGGTTGCGCTTGGAGTGGTCTAAGAGGGGCGTTTCCCCCTCTCCTTCTCCTTCTCCCCCTCTCTCTAGTTGCTTAAGATTAGCAAGGGAATTTGTGAGGCTTAACCTCACCCCTTGATTTATTCCTGTATTAAAATCCGTGACTTGTACGGATCTTCTGTGTTTGCTTGTAAGCTCCACCCTACACCTTCCATCAGAGTTGGACCGGTGAAGATAGGGAAGCACAGCCCTTCAATCCTCAAGGGCTGCACTGTAAGTTTATTTTCCTGCATTTACAGCTTTCTAGTGTAATTTTGATTTACTGTTCTTAGTTTAAACTCGGGTTTTCCTATACTTTAAAATACAAAAAAATTAGTTTCTTAACCTCGTTAGTATAACTTTGGTTTTCTCTTACTATTAAGCTATTTATCAAAATCAGTTTTTCAAAACCGTTGTTTTAATGCTCTAGACCCCCCCGTCCTACATCAGCTTGGTATCAGAGCTTAGGCTCTTAGACTAGAATTTTAAGCCTCAAAAACTTATTTTTCTACTTCTAAGCGGTCTTTGGAATTAGGTTGTTTGAAAGAATTTGGATCCATAACAGACTACATATTTATCTATCACTTTGCCTTATTTTTGAAACTATAGTTTTCAAAACACCCATGCAAACTCGGTCTAAAACTCAACAACAAGAACAAAATCCCACCATGGATCATACGGCCATGAATGAGAAGTTTGAATTCTTAACTGAGCAAATAGGGACCCTTACCCGAAGCCTTAATCAACTTACCACTGAGTTCCATGACTTTAGGGAAAGGTCTTCTAATCATGCTAGTGAACCACCTAGTCCTCATCATGTAGACACTCAACAACCACCTGCGTGGAACGGGCACCAAACCCCAACCCGTGCAGGCACCCAACCTATGTGGAATGGATACTCTAATCCACACCATGTAGGGACCCAACCCCAACCAACGTGGAATGGATACCCCAATCCAAACCATGCACACCAACCAACTATGTGGAATGGACCTCCCATTCAAACCCCACCTCAACCTAGATTTAGGGAGGATGAAGTGCACCGCGCTATCAAACTCAATCCCCCAACCTTCAATGGCTCTTTAGAACCCCGAGACTTCTTGGATTGGACAACCAAGCTCGAACAATATTTCGAGTGGAGCATGATTCCTGAGCACAGCAAAGTCCGACTTGCAAAGTGCCTTCTTGAGGGAAATGCCAGGTTGTATTGGACCAATATAGAGAACAACCAAGAGAGACTCAACCTACCCCCCATAGAAACGTGGCTAGAAATGCGCCAACAACTTAAACTGAAGTATGTCCCTTCATACTTTCAGAGTAAGTTGTTTGACCAAGCCTCTAGCTTAACCCAAGGATCTATGACCGTTGACCAATACACTGCTAGTTTTGAGGAATTCCTCCTTAGGGGAAACCCAGGAGAAAACCCTCTATTTACCCTTAGCAGGTATAAAAATAGTCTCCGATCTGAGATTAGAAAGGGCCTTACCTACTACCAGATAGACTCCATAGAGGTTGCCCATCTTAGAGCCAAGGAGATTGAACAAGAACTTAAGGTTGCCTTTAGGAGAGAGTTTAGTGCCTCTAGACCAAGTCCTAGACCAACCCAACCTCAAAGCTCTCCTAGACCAACTCAACCTCAAAGCTCTAGTACTCCCAAACCCAAGCCCTCTAGTTATCCAGAACCATCTAGGGTCAAATGCCATGGGTGTCAACAATATGGACACTATATGAAAGACTGTCCCAAACGAGTCTTATACCTAGGTGAGGAAAACCAAACCCTTAGACTTGAAGATATTAATGACCCAGATTCTGACTGCCAAATCCTAGAAGACAATGATTATGATAGTAGTGAGGAACCTGCCCAAAACACCTTAGGAGTTGTTAGGTGTACACTGATCAAACCCTCACCCACGGATGATTGGCGAAGAACTAGTATCTTCCATACTTACACGAAATGCAATGGAAACATGTGCAAAGTAGTGATAGATGGGGGTAGTAGTCTCAATGCTGTCTCCCACTCTGTTATCACCAAGTTTAAGCTTAAGATGGAAGCTCACCCAACCCCTTATAACTTCTCTTGGGTCAACCAGTCTAGTGTGCCCGTAACCCATAGGAGTCTAGTACCTTTACAGTTTGGTACCTATGATGGACAAATTTGGTGCGATGTCATCACCATGGATGTCGCCCAAGTCCTTCTAGGCAGACCATGGCTATATGACATGGATGTAGTCCACTACGGTCGGACTAATACCTATGTCTTTAGTCACTCAGGTCAAAAGATCATACTGAAACCATCTATGCCCAGAGAGCTTAAAGCCTCAACCAACAAGGGAAAAATCGAGGAGACCAAAACCACACAACCAACACTTCAGCTCATGAGACCTAAGGATTATAGGCCTGATCAACCTTTGTTCACCTTAGTCCTCAAGGAAGTCAACCAAGAGGAAGAGAGTAAGCCACCCCCTGAAGTAGAAACCCTCTTAGGACAATATAGTGAGCTTACCCCTGAAGAACTACCCACAGGACTTCCACCTCTTAGGGACATCCAGCATGCAATAGATCTTGTCCCAGGTTCAACCCTTTCCAATTTACCCCACTATAGGATGAACCCCACCGAGCATCAAGAACTTAAGAGGCAAATAGATGACCTATTAGAGAAAGGACATATCAGAGAAAGTCTGAGCCCTTGCGCCGTGCCTGCTCTGCTCACCCCTAAAAAGGATGGCAGCTGGCGCATGTGTATAGACTGCAGAGCCATAAACAAAATCACAGTCAAGTATAGGTTTCCTATTCCTAGACTTGATGACATGCTAGACATGTTAGTTGGCTCTAAGTGGTTTAGCAAGCTTGACTTAAGAAGTGGATACCACCAGGTCAGGATAAGGCTAGGTGATGAATGGAAGACTGCTTTCAAGACCAAGGATGGTCTCTATGAATGGTTAGTCATGCCTTTTGGCTTGACTAATGCTTCTTCCACATTCATGAGACTCATGACCCAAGTCTTAAAGCCTTTCATTGGAAAATTCCTGGTAGTCTACTTTGATGATATCCTCATCTATAGTAAGACTAAGGAGGAACACCTAGAGCACCTTAGGAAGACCCTTGACCTTCTTAAGGAAGAGCAACTCTATATCAATCTCAAGAAATGCTCCTTTCTGTCACATAGTGTGATCTTCTTAGGATTCATAGTGTCTGAGCATCGCCTTCAAGCCGACCCATCCAAGATCCAAGCCATCAAAGATTGGCCTGAACCTAAGACCATCACTGAGGTCAGAAGCTTCCATGGCCTAGCTACCTTCTATAGGAGATTCATAAGGAACTTCAGCTCAATAGTGGCACCTATCACTAGTTGCCTAAAACAAGGTGAATTTTCTTGGACTAAAGCTGCTAGCAAAGCCTTCCAAGAACTTAAGGACAAGATGACCACCGCCCCGGTCCTTGGACTGCCTGACTTCAGTAAAGTCTTTGAGGTAGATTGTGACGCCTCTGGAGTTGGCATAGGGGGAACCCTAAGCCAAGAAGGTCATCCCATAGCCTTCTTTAGTGAAAAGCTCAACGAGGCAAAACAAAAATACTCTACCTATGATAAGGAATTTTATGCTGTGGTCCAAGCCCTAAGGTATTGGAGACATTATCTCATTCATAGGGAGTTCACTCTCAATAGTGACCACCAGGCCCTCTCCTATCTAAGTGCTCAAAAGAAATTAAACTCAAGGCATGCTAAGTGGGTTGAATACCTACAACAATATACTTTTGTGCTTAGACATAAATCAGGATCTGAGAATAAAGTAGCAGATGCCCTCAGTAGAGTAACTTTATTATTGAACAAGATGCATGTTGAAGTTACTTGCTTTGATTCCATGAAAAATGCATATCTTGAATGTCCTGATTTTTCTACTTTATATGCTGACCTTAGTCAAGACCCATTAAGTCACCCCCTCTACACCCTTAGGGATGGGTATCTCTTTCTTGGACCAACCCTTTGTGTGCCTAAGACATCCATCAGAGAATTCCTTGTTTGGGAATTACACGGAGGCAGGTCTGCCATGCACCACGGCCGAGATAAGACCCAAGCCCTTGTAAAGGAACGGTTCTACTGGCCGAACCTTTACCAGGATGTAGCTAAGGTCGTGAAACATTGTAGGACTTGTCAGCTCACTAAAGTCCACAAGCACAGTCCTGGCCTATACATGCCCTTACCTATTCCCCAAGCCCCTTGGCAAGACCTTAGTATGGATTTCATTCTAGGACTACCCCGAACCTCAGCTAAACATGATTCTATATTTGTGGTAGTTGATAGATTTACCAAGATGGCCCATTTCATAGCTTGCACCAAAACCACCGATGCCTCCCATGTTGCTAAACTCTTCTTCAGAGAAGTTGTCCGGCTTCGTGGGACACCCTTAACTATAGTGTCTGATAGAGACCCTAGGTTTGTAAGTCATTTTTGGAGGACCCTATGGACCCTTCTAGGAACAAAACTCAAGTTCTCCACAGCCTACCATCCCCAGACGGATGGGCAGACTGAAGTGGTCAACCGATCACTTGGGAGTATCCTTAGGAGTTTAGTAAGTGAACATCCTGGCAACTGGGATAAACTCTTACCCACTGCCGAGTTTCCTACAATAGTACAGTCAACAAAACCACAGGTCTCTCCCCTTTCCAAGCCAACCTAGGGTATCAACCTAACAAGCCTATAGATCTCTTCCCTCTACCCAGACATTTTAGGACTTCTTTACCTACTCGTGACTTTGCTTTACATACTTCGCAAATGCATGCTGAAATATTCTCTAAAATGCTAGAGTCTATTAATCACTATCGCGAAGCTGCTAACAAGCATCACCGAGAAAGGTTATTCTCCACAGGTGACAAAGTGATCCTACGAGCACGTGAGGAGCGCATCCACGGGACAGGGCACAAATTGGAAGCAAAAGGATTAGGCCCCTTCACCATCATAGACAAAGTCAACGACAATGCCTATGTCCTTGACCTGCCACCTGAACTAGGGATCCCCACCACTATCAACGTGGAGGATCTCACCCTCTATCATGAGCCTATCCCCATACCAGATCCAGATGACACCAATAAAATGGAGATTGAGGCTATTCTCGAGGACCAAACCAAATTCACCACTAATGAGGTACAAGTGTTTTATCAAGTTAGACTCATTAATGGTGAAGAGGTATGGCTTCCTGAGTCAGAGCTAGCTATAGCCGCCCCTGAGTTACTCCAAGGGTACAAGGATAATTCTCCAGAGGAGAATCCTTTCAACCCGGGGAGAGCTGATGGAGGCAGTAGCCCTGCTCTGAGGAGATCTGCTCGGACTCGTAGGGTACCTAATCGATATGGGTTCCCTTAGAGTCCCCTCTCTCTTGCATTGCATTTTAGGCTAAGTTGTTTTCAATAACACCATGCATCATGTAGTCAAATATGGTAAGTCCACTTGTAGTAGGTAGTGCATTGTAATTCATGAAACTTTATGTACTCTTGCATCATAATAGAGTAGTGCATGCATACAGTAGGCTCCATTTGGCAGGTCACTCAAGTAAGAAGCAGCTCAAGCTCCAGCTCAACATCACTCAAGGTCCACTCACCAAGTTCAGCTCCAGAAAAGGAAGGAAGACTTCAAAGTCCAAGTTCACTTCAAAGCCATGCTATGACTCACTTGCCATCCTTGTTGGGCGCCTATTCAAGAGGGCAAATCAGCCACCTCATCATCCACCCAAGATGATATGCGCCAACCTCTAGTCCAAGCAAGGAACGAATTCAATTCCCTCATCCATCAAGATCCAAAATCAAAGGGAATATCCATCAAGATCCACAATCAAAGGAGAGCATTTATGAAGACATTTATGATGAATTGCCATCTCTTGTTGCCGCCCAAGCCCTCATGGAAAGGATTCGAAATTTGAATCTCTTATCCATGCGCCAACAAACAATTCACCAAAGGATAAGAAGATACTCTCATCGCCCATCAAAACAATTAATGAGTTGCCAATAGAAGATCACCCAAAGAAGGAAGCTCTTAAAGAGGATTTGCGCCCACCTCTTGATTTTGAATTTCAAAATTCCATCCATCTTTGTAGTAGGCGCATGGAAGCTAATGACTATCCTGCCCTAGCCCCATCTCGCCTATAAAAGCATAGTCTCCCCCCTTGTATTCGATTACCTCTTGATGAAATACATTGTCTATTAGTTGCCTAGTTTAATTACTTGTGTTAGTGATAAAATTCCCTTTAGCCGAGCTCTTCACCTTCTTCTAGCTCTTCCACCGAAACCCTAAGAAGCTCTCCTCTTTGTTTGTGTGCGCCACCACAAGGAGTACTTCTTCACCCTCGGTTTGGAGCAAGAAGAGAAGCACCCTCGGCCTCAAGGAGTTCTCATCCCTTTCGGCTAAGTCTTCTTCTCTACACCTCTTATTTAACTTTAAGAACTCTCCTCTACACTCATCTTTGTTTATATAACTTATAGGTTGCGCTTGGAGTGGTCTAAGAGGGGCGTTTCCCCCTCTCCTTCTCCTTCTCCCCCTCTCTCTAGTTGCTTAAGATTAGCAAGGGAATTTGTGAGGCTTAACCTCACCCCTTGATTTATTCCTGTATTAAAATCCGTGACTTGTACGGATCTTCTGTGTTTGCTTGTAAGCTCCACCCTACACCTTCCATCAGAGTTGGACTGGTGAAGATCGGGAAGCACAGCCCTTCAATCCTCAAGGGCTGCACTGTAAGTTTATTTTCCTGCATTTACAGCTTTCTAGTGTAATTTTGATTTACTGTTCTTAGTTTAAACTCGGGTTTTCCTATACTTTAAAATACAAAAAAATTAGTTTCTTAACCTCGTTAGTATAACTTCGGTTTTCTCTTACTATTAAGCTATTTATCAAAATCAGTTTTTCAAAACCGTTGTTTGAATGCTCTAGACCCCCCCGTCCTACATCAGGAATTATGTGGAGACATTTCAGTTTTGCATACCAAAGCAGGAATCAAATGAGAATTTGTAAAAAAAATCTTTGAAGGCATAATGTTCATCCCTTAGACATCAAATTAGATTTTTGTCGTCAAAAAAATTCATAAGAACCTAAATCCAAATTTAGACCGAAACGCTACCATAGAGAAATGATCAACAAGTAACTTGATAATTTTATCTCAACTGCTTCTCAATCAAGCTTATTTGACGATGCTGATTATGATAGCTGAAGAAAGGAAGGGTACAGGTTGTACAACATGAACCATCTTATTTTACCCAAAACACATAAGTTACTTGAGTTTGTTTTCGGATTCACAGCTATATCCTCAATAACTGATTTGGATCAGTGCATCATTTCTATTCCTCATCCTCTCAATTGACAAATTCTAAACCCTATTCAGAAGCAAGGAAGAGTCACACAAATGAAAACTTGTGTTAATATATTTTTTTTTTGTCGATTGGGAACAAAACTAGAATAATTATACTACTAATTTGGATCTGTAATGCCTACAGATGTATAAGGTAAAAAGAACTTCTAAAAATTTAGAATACTCATATCTCCTTTCTCCTTTCAAGAAAAGGGTTATTTCATCCAAGGAATTCAGAAATGCTCACATCAAAAAAAAAAAATCGAAAGAAGAAAGGAGGAAGAAATTAGCCGATAGTTAGGGATGAAAGATTTACCTCAATGAAGGGAAGAGAAAGAAATAAGATGGGAGAAGATAATAAGGCGTTCGTGCTTAGGAGATAATCTTCCAAGCGCCCAAATGAAATCCTTTCGTCGTTGCCCCTTGAAGAAAGAGAAGTTGCTGCCCAAGAAGAACTCGTGATCGCCTCCACTCATGAAGAGAAAAATAAAACATAAAATGGGAAGGAAAAAGAAACCCTCGATTAAAGAGAAAAAAGGGTTTCATAAAGCATTTTACACTAAGGTCCATAAGTTTCCCCTAATTACAACTAGGTCCTGCAAAATAAAACAAACAAACTAGAAAGTTAGTTTTTTTTTTAAAGATTAAATTATAACATTCTCCCCCTCTAATAAAAATTTGGTCCTCCAAATTGGCTTACCCTCCTCAAATAATTCGGGATATTGAGCTTTCAGGTCTTCTTCACGTTCCCACGTTGCTTCGCTTTCCGGATGGTTTTGCCACTTGATTTTGACCAACTTGACAACTTTGTTCCTTAGTCGATGCTCTTTCCTTTCAAGTATCTGAATAGGAGGCTCGGTAAAAGACACATCTGAAGCGATCGGTGGATAACTCTCGCTAACAATATGCGCCGGGTCTGGAATGTATTTCCTCAACATAGAGACATGGAAGACATTATGCACATGACCAAGTGATGGAGGCAATGCTAATCTGTAAGCTACAGCACCCACTCTATCTAGTATCTCGAAAGGTCCAATGTAACGAGGGGCTAGCTTTCCTTGCTTTCCAAATCTCGTGACCCCCTTGACCGGAGAAATTTTTAGAAACACATGATCTCCAACTGTAAACTCAAGGTCTCGTCTTCTTCTATCTGCATAACTCTTCTGCCTACTCTGCGCAGTCTTTAATCTCTGCCGGATCTGTTGAATTGCCTCAGCATTACCTTGTAAGATCTGTGGTCCCAATAACTGTTTCTCTCCTGTCTGCTCCCAAAGCACAGGTGATCTACATCGTCTTCCATAAAGTGCTTCAAATGGTGCCATCTGTATTGCTGAATGGTAGCTATTATTATATGCAAATTCAGCTAGATGTAAGTGACTCTCCCAACTCCCACCAAAGTCCAAAACACAAGCCCTGAGAAGGTCCTCTAAAGTCTGAATGGTCCGCTCGGACTGACCATCAGTCTGGGGATGGAAGGCTGTACTAAAATGGAGCTGAGTACCCAATGCTCTCTGTAGACTGCTCCAGAATCTAGATGTGAACCTCGGGTCTCGGTCAGATATGATACTCACTGGAACTCCATGTAATCGGACAATCTCTCTGCAATAGAGGTCAGCTAGTTTATCAAGAGGATCCGTCTTTTTAACTGCTAAGAAATGGGCGGACTTAGTCAATCTATCAACAATCACCCAGATTGAGTCATGCCCCCTCTGAGACCTCGGAAGTCCGGATACAAAATCCATCGTGATGTGTTCCCATTTCCACTCTGGAATAGGGATGTTCTACAATAGCCCTGCTGGTTTCTGGTGTTCTGCCTTAACTTGCTAACACACCAAACAACGTGAAACAAAGTCAGCTATATCAACTTTCATTCCAGGCCACCAATAAAATTTCTTAAGGTCTCTATACATCTTAGAGCTACCAGGGTGAATTGCAAACTTAGACCTGTGCGCCTCACTCATAAGTTCTTCTTTCATAGGATGATTTTGAGGTACACATAGTCTACCTCTGAATCGAATAACACCATCTGAGTCTTTAGAAAAATCTGGTCTCTTACCTTGATCCATCTTACTTACCAAATCACAAATATCTTTATCCACAAATTGATTTTCTTTTATTTTCTCAACTACTTGAGACTCTGCCATCATGACTGCTAAATACCCTTTTCCTGTATCATTCACAATCTCCACCCCCAATTCTGCTATTTCCTTTGCAAATTCAGTTTGAGCCACTCTTAAGTGTGTTAAAACTCCTCTGGACTTCCTACTCAATGCATCTGCAACCACATTTGCTTTGCCCGGATGGTAATTGATTGTACAATCATAATCTTTTAAAAGCTCTATCCATCGGCGCTGCCTCATATTTAATTCTTTCTGACTGAACAGATACTTGAGACTCTTATGATCAGTGAAAATCTCAAATGTGACTCCATACAAGTAATGCCTCCAAATTTTCAAGGCAAAGATAACTGCTGCTAATTCTAAGTCGTGAATGGGGTAATTCTTTTCATGTTCTTTAAGTTGCCTAGAAGCATAGGCAATAACTCTACCGTGCTGCATGAGAACACCACCCAATCCCTGAATAGAGGCATCAGTGTAAACTGTATATCCATCATCACCAGTAGGGAGTATTAAAACTGGAGCACTGACTAATCTGCTCTGAAGCTCTTGAAAGCTAATTTCACAAGATTTATCCCAAAAGAATTTTACACTTTTCCTTGTCAATTTGGTCAAAGGAGCAGCTAGCTTAGAAAATCCCTCCACAAAGCGTCTGTAGTAACCGGCCAGTCCAAGAAAACTCCTGATTTCCTGAACTGTCTTTGGCCTCTCCCAATCAAGTATTGCCTTAACTTTTTCGGGGTCCACGGCAATTCCAGCACCTGAGATAACGTGTCCTAAAAATGAGATCTCACTTAACCAAAAAGCACACTTGCTGAATTTGGCATACAATTTCTCTTTTCTCAATATTTCCAAAACAGTCCTCAAGTGTCTCTCATGATCCATAGCATCACGAGAAAACACTAGGATGTCATCAATAAACACTACTACAAATTTATCAAGGTACTCAATGAATACCCGATTCATCAAATCCATGAATGCAGCTGGTGCATTCGTCAATCCAAATGGCATCACAAGGAATTCATAGTGTCCATACCGGGTCCTAAATGCAGTTTTTGAAACATCCTCTGTTTTAATTCTGAGCTGATGATACCCTGACCTTAAGTCAATTTTTGAATACACACTGGTACCTTTAAGCTGATCAAATAGATCATCTATCCGAGGCAATGGATATTTGTTCTTAATTGTTGCAGCATTCAACTGCCTATAGTCAATGCACAACCTAAAGGTACCGTCCTTTTTCTTAACAAACAAAACCGGTGCTCCCCACGGAGAAACACTGGGGCGGATAAATCCTTTATCCAACAGTTCTTGCAATTGATCCTTCAGCTCTTCCAATTCCCTTGGGGCCATTCTGTATGGTGCCTTGGAAATTGGAGCTGTCCCAGGCTGTAACTCAATGCCAAATTCAATCTGTCTCATAGGTGGTAAACCTGACAATTCCTCTGGGAAGACATCTGTGAATTCTCTCACAATTGGAATCTGCTCAATAGGTATAAAAGACTGCGAATCTGCCCCAATAACAGATAGCAAGTATCCTTGGCATCCGCTAGCTAACAGACGCCTAGCTTGCAAAGTAGAGATCACAGGAGCTACCTGTCCAGAAACTCCTGTAAAAGTCCAAGTGGCTGAACTAGGAGGACTGAAAGTTACTGTGCGCTTAGAACAATTTACCAATGCATTATTGGTAGACATCCAATCCATACCCAAAATAATGTCAAAGTCTGAAAAATCTAAAATCATCAAATCTGTGTGCATGATTGTGTCACCAAAATTTAAGGGGCACTGCCTAAGTTCCCAACAAGACTTTAACACACCACCAGAAGGAACATGTACAATCAAATCAAACAAAGATGCAGATGGTTGTTTTCCTAACTTTTTAACAAAAGCAGATGCTATAAATGAATGTGTACTGCCGGTATCAAATAACAAACATGCAGGAACATCATATAAAGAAATGATACCTCTAAGAACAGAGCCTGATGCCTGCTGTGCATCCTGCTGAGAAAGAGCAAATACATGAGCTGGAGCTGAAGCTCGCTGCTGGGCACCCTGACGCTGAACCGGCGGACGACCTGGCTGTGCTGGTCTAAATGGCTGAGTCGCAGACTGACCACTATGCGCTGGCTGATACTGAGGTCGGGTATCCCTCTGAGGGCAATCCCTACGGTAATGACCCATCTGTTTGCAATTATGGCACTGCACTCTGCTCATGGGACATGATCGAGCCAAATGTCCCAACTGTCCACATACATAACATCTCCTATCCACTGCTGGACCCGTAGATCCCACACTCTGAGCGGGTCTAGGAGGCAACTGGGGTCTAGCACCACCCCTCTTGGGTTGCCTTCCAGAAAAGTCTATCGAATGAACACTGCTCTGACCCTGACTAAAAGATGTCCTGGACCTTTTTGAGTCTGAAAGAGCCACTGATTTCCCTTTGTCTTGAGTTATCTCAGCGCGAACTGATTCCACTCTAAGGGCCGCGTCTACAATCACCTGGAAGTCATCAAGCGGTGTAGCAGACAAACGGTCCTTAAGAGCAAAAGTCAAACCCCTCACAAAATGCTGGGACCTCTGTCTATCTGTGGCTACTATCTCTGGAAATAAACCAGCCAATCTATCAAACTCTATCAGATACTGTGAAACAGTCTTTCCGTATTGCTGTAATGTCATGAACTCCTGCCTTTGACTGTCAAGAAAGTTCTTTGAAAAATATTTCTCAAAGAAGACTTCCTTGAATACCCCCCAAGAAGATGCCCTAGCTCCAAGAGCAATCTGTCTGGCTGTCCACCACTCCTTAGCTCCATCAGCTAAGAAGTACTCAGCTAGTCCTACTTTATCTTCCTCTGGGCACTTCATTACTTTAAAAGTATCCTCTAGTCCCCTTATCCAATTCCTTGCAGCCCAAGGATCTGAATCCCCTTTAAAGTTTCCAAATTTTTCTTTTCCTAGCATGGCGAAGTGTGACAGCATCGTCATGAAACCAGAAGCATAGTACGGTGGAACTGGGGCAGGAACTCCACCCTGAATTGTATCGTGTATAACAGCTGGCGCAGGAGTTGGCATGCCAGCCAACCTATTAGGGTCCACAGAGCCAACTAAAGGAACATTCTAGTCAATATGCCCACCAAGGTTCTCATTTTGATCTTTGGCCAGATCAGGAGACCTCTGAGCAACAGACTCTGCTGGATTTTGAGCGCGACCAGCACGCACATTGCGTCTCCCCCGCCTACCTCTACCAGTGGGGCCAATACAAATCCTAGGTGGCATCCTGAAATTTACACAACAAAAGTCAGACAAAAGCACACTTTGTTATTTTACTTATTTACTTATTAATTATTATGCTTTTGTTTTTTTACCATTTGTTACTTTATTATTATTAACCTTAAGTCCTTAACCTTAACCCACCAGCCCTAGGTTCCTATAACCTATAGCTCTGATACCAAATAAACTGTTATGCCCCGGCGAAAGACTTCACTAGGGACGTAAGAGTTTAAGGAAATACAAGCCAACTCAAAAACATATCACATCCTAAACCACAACGATGCATTTAGATAACAAAATTTGTATAAACTTCAAATCTCACAATCCACACTAAAAGAAATCAAATCAGGACATGCTTATTACAAAATCATTCAAACTTTTCAACAAAATTCAAAGTTGATTAACAATTCAAAAAGAAGTACAAATGCCACAACTCAAGAAGGACCACTTTCGCTATTTATTCCCCATGACTGCAGTCTCTATCTAGCTATTCATTTTGGGGTTGGGCAGAACCTGAACCTGGAGGCAAAACAAAGGAGTTAGCAAGAAAAGCTAAGTAGGAATCACGAAGTGCATGTATCAAAGAAAGATAATTAAAAACAATTCCACTATTCTATATGTAATCATCACATCATCATAGTCGTGTAAAATCAAGAGCGTAACCACATAATAACCTCACAATCGAGTCCGCACTCTTTGTTAGAGTGTTTCCATCGTTGCTCAACCGATGGAACAACTGCCCCTCAGACAGCTCGGGGGATGTTGCGTCCAACATCCAGGACCCCGGTAAGTCTAATGACTTCCCGTCAGGTGACCTCTAGCTAGCACCTCTATAGCCGATCCACACTCGGCACTATAGAGTACACGGTGGTATCATAAGATCAATCAATGTCACGACTTACATGCATATATCAAATGTACTAAACTTTCCATCACCAATATTTTAGCAAAACCACTAATGTAACTATCAAGTCATGTCATGTCATCATAATGCATCAATAAATGAATAATGCTGATTACAAAGGAAATGAAACAATAATCATAGGAAAGAACAATAAGATAACACAGCTTTTAAGTAAAACTCAAAATGCTGCAATTTGAAAGGTGAGGGAATAGATTCCTACCTCAATAGTTGACTTATCAAAGTTCTACCAATATTCTGTATTATTGATCCACTTGAAGTCCAATCCTGATTTCCTTGTTACCTTAAAATTATAATACCATATATTTGTTAATTACTTATTAAGGTATGAAGACTAAGAATCCAAATACATATACCTATAACTATTTTGAGACAATGTTATCACTTATTAAATAACTCATTCATATTTTTAAATGTTACCCAAAAATATAGGTAAATAAAATTACCATGCCGCACAGAAATGTTCAAGCTAGTAAAAAGTTAATTTCACCACCTCTAACTATGCATTTCCATATTATTTCAATTAAGTATCCTATTGCCGTCATCATTTGAATCCATGAATTAATTCCTTTTGCTATTAATTTATTGTATCTCTATATTCCTGGAAGAATTAGCAACTATTTAAGAAATACTTAAGGGTTATATACAAGAACTCCAATTATCAAAGTAAAATTTTACAAATCTACTGTTACAGTTTTAAAGGAAAGAACCCAACTCTAGGAAGCTTAGATTGCAGCCGATTAACACTAGAAATCTCATAAAATAGAAGTCCAATTATTTGTATAACAAATCTAATACTTCTATTAATTAAACTATTAATATATATCTTGCCATCAGTGTCCACCAAAAGCCACGGAAATATCTTTAAATAGACTTCTCTTTCTGATTTGCAAAAATCCATCAGCAGCTCATTAAAATTTATTTAAGTGGAGTCTTATGGATCCAATTTAATTGTTCTATTGTCAAATACATGTGCCTTAGGAATTTTTAATAAATTTTGTACACTTGCCATTAACAAAATCTTTCTACTTAAATAATCAAAATCTCTTAAAACCACATACTTATATATATATACTGATGAAGGTGTAAATGCTGCTTAAGAAAAATAAGTGATGATTAATTATAAGGAGTACTTACAAACATGGAAAAATATGGTATTACAAATGACCAATTAAAGAACACATCTACCTGCTACAACGCATGAAAGTTATAAGAGATACTAACATAAAAATTAGTGACAACAAAGTAAAACCAAGATTTATATACATCTAATCAAAACATATTAGCAAAAAGAAAAAGAAAGAAAAAGTTCGGTCATGGCAGCGTGTATTAAAATAAGTAGGGAGGCTATCATTGGTAGAGGAATTATGTGGAGACATTTCAGTTTTGCATACCAAAGCAGGAATCAAATGAGAATTTGTAAAAAAAATCTTTGAAGGCATAATGTTCATCCCTTAGACATCAAATTAGATTTTTGTCGTCAAAAAAATTCATAAGAACCTAAATCCAAATTTAGACCAAAACACTACCATAGAGCAATGATCAACAAGTAACTTGATAATTTTATCTCAACTGCTTCTCAATCAAGCTTATTTGACGATGCTGATTATGATAGCTGAAGAAAGGAAGGGTACAGGTTGTACAACATGAACCATCTTATTTTACCCAAAACACATAAGTTACTTGAGTTTGTTTTCTGATTCACAGCTATATCCTCAATAACTGATTTGGATCAGTGCATCATTTCTATTCCTCATCCTCTCAATTGACAAATTCTAAACCCTATTCAGAAGCAGGGAAGAGTCACACAAATGAAAACTTGTGTTAATATATTTTTTTTTTTGTCGATTGGGAACAAAACTAGAATAATTATACTACTAATTTGGATCTGTAATGCCTACAGATGTATAAGGTAAAAAGAACTTCTAAAAATTTAGAATACGCATATCTCCTTTCTCCTTTCAAGAAAAGGGTTATTTCATCCAAGGAATTCAGAAATGCTCACATCAAAAAAAAAAAAATCGAAAGAAGAAAGGAGGAAGAAATCAGCCGATAGTTAGGGATGAAAGATTTACCTCAATGAAGGGAAGAGAAAGAAATAAGATGGGAGAAGATAATAAGGCATTCGTGCTTAGAAGATAATCTTCACCAAGCGCCCAAATGAAATCCTTTCGTTGTTGCCCCTTGAAGAAAGAGAAGTTGCTGCCCAAGAAGAACTCGTGATCGCCTCCGCTCATGAAGAGAAAAATAAAACATAAAATGGGAAGGAAAAAGAAACCCTCGATTAAAGAGAAAAAAGGGTTTCATAAAGCATTTTACACTAAGGTCCATAAGTTTCCCCTAATTACAACTAGGTCCTGCAAAATAAAACAAACAAACTAGAAAGTTAGTTTTTTTTTTTTTAAGATTAAATTATAACAATGAATCCATGCATTAAGTATACACATAGAGTGCTTGCGCATACTAAGTTTGGGAGAGGCGATAGTGACAGCATGGTCCGTCAAGCTGAGTTATATTTTCTTTGGGCATGCTGAATGGATTTGCTATTGATGTGGCTTTCTTCATGATGAAACATATGGATAAAGTTGCTAGGGCGAAGAGGGGCACAGTAGTGATAGTAGGACTGATTACTCCTATAGCCCAGTATTTAGGAGTTGAGCCCTATGGGATAGAACTTGCAAAGGGGAATGCAAGACTTGATCTTGAGTCTTGCATGACAATAAAAATGATAATTAGAGAGGGAGATGTCTTTTGTCTGGTTCTTGGACCAAATGTCCCTACTCTACCTTTACCCCACACTGAGAAGACCACAGTGAAAGAGAGAGCCAATTGGAAATTATCTCCGAGCACAGCCGAGGCAGCCTTTACACCACCACTTGACACTGTTCCACTGCTACCCACATGGGGTGGAGGAGGTGATCCTTTTGGTATGGAGTCACCCCAGCACACTACAGATTCTTCTCACCCTGCTGGTGACTCTTCACACAGAACTAGAGGAGGATTTCCTAGTGCCCACGATCCAGGATTCCAGGCTCTATCTGCACAGATGTATAATCAGGACCGCCGCATAGATAGGATGATTGACTCCATGGGGAGGGTGACTGAGTCTCTTGGACACATCCACTAGGATGTAGAGAGATTGAGCAATCATATAGAGGGCATGAGAAACTTCCTCTAAGATCGCTTTGGATATGAAGACCACAGGAACTATGGCTATTACGGTGATCAAGGAGAGCAACCACACTACGATCCTATGGATGCAACTACAAGGGACGCTGAGGCTACACACCCTGATGATGAGGAGTAAATGCTTTATGAGTATCATCTTCCCTTACTTCTTGCTATTTTATTCTCCCTATCTTATTGATATTGCATGTTTTTGAAGGGAAGGATGATTTCTCTACACTTGTGTCCGCCAGCACTATTCTGCTTTACGCACCTATATTCTTATATTTTCAATATGGTTGTATAATGATATTCTGCTATTAATGATATATTTCGATATGGTTGTACCGCACATGATTGATATTTTGATATAACATGTTGTTATTTGATGATGATAAGCATATTTTTGATTGATGAGGTTTATAGCCTCAATCTATTTTGAAAATAATATTGATGATTTGTTTGACTCTTATTGATAATGATGAATGAATCCAAAACTTGTGAATAAGTCTAGACCTATCATGCCGAATTTATTTCTTCAATGCATATCTATCTTTTGAAATTTGACATTGGTTGATGCATGAAATTTTGGGTAGATATATTATTTGAGGAATAAGATCTAAAAGTGAAACTACTCCTTTAAATAAAATGAGCATATGAGTATGATTACTGAATTGATATCAATTGATCAACCTAATAGATGTTTAGTCTATCTTGCTATTTGTTGGGAAGGAAGAATCCAAGATCCATAAAAATAGTGAGAGACTCCCCTACTAGGCACTATGTAAAATTGATAGTGGTACCAAAGACATGGGTTGAAGTCTATGTCTAAAAGATAATGAGAGAGAAAAAAAAATAAGACTCCTCTGCTTGGCACTATGCAAAATTGATAGTGGTACTGAAGAAAAGAGTTGAAGTCAAAAATAAAAAGGTGTGTATCTAAGTGGGTACATACCATCTGTGCAAAAACAACAAAATACATGAAAAAGAAAAAAAAATGAATAAAAAAATATGTGTAGAAAAAGATCTTGGAAACCTAATTCCTGTAAACAAAAGCATGATAGATTTGAACTGAAGATTTGGTGAAATCATGAGATTGAAAATTCTATTTATTATGCAAGTTGCAAAATTTTATTTGATTGAGTTGTGGATCTAGAGGATTGAGTTCTAAGAATGATATGTTTATTTAAAGTTTTGTGAAACAATTGATGGAATTTTTCATTGGTGATTGTATTTTAGAAATTTATTGAGCATGAGAAAGTTTATACCTCAATCAGTTTTTGATTTTTGCTTGAGGACAAGCAAAGATTGAGCCTTATGTGTTTGATGACACTGAAATTTATAGTAAATTTAGTGCCATTTCATTGGTGTTCTTGTGTCATATTCATAGACTTTGCTTATATTTATGCCTTTTTTTATTGATATTTGCGGAATCTACACTCTTTTTAGTTTTTAATGATTTTCAGGCAAAAAGACATGATTTTCAATCGATTTCAAGCAATCCGAATGCATAGATGAGTTCACAACATCAAGAGGAGATCACACGTCAAATTTCAAGAGAATTGGAGCCACGAACCAAAATACAGCAGGGTCGTAATATCAGAGCACTGCCGTAATTTGGGGAGTTTTTCATTAGAAAGTTTCTTGAAAATTACGGCACTGCCGTAAGAATTTACACGGGCCGTAATCTGGAGTGCCTTCAGAACATAGACATTCACTGAAATTACGGCACTGCCGTAAACCATTTTACGGGCCGTAATTTCCAGACACTTTCGACCAGAGAGTTCAGCCAATTTTACGGCACCGCCGTAACCTATATTACGGTGCTGTATTTTCCAGAGATTTTAAATCAGAGAACATGACCGATTTTACGGCAGTACTATAACATATTACACTTTCGTAATTCTTATCTTAAACGCGATTCCACGGTCAAATTTGAAGCCCAATTTTTGCGGAGAAGATTGCCAATGATCGAGACCTTTAAATTAGAAGCCGTAAGAAGAAGAAGAGGAGCTTTGGCTGAGATGAAGAAGAAGAGACCAAAAGCCCTAATTTTTGTCCACCACAAAGGGAGAAATCGCCTTGCATGCCGCCGCTCTAGGTTTCGCCGCCGGAAAGCGTACAACACATCTCCGGCTATGAAATTTGAGTGGAAGCTACGCATAGAGGTGGAAAAGGTGCTCCAGAAGTTTTAGCGTGAAAGGAAATCAATTGGAGGAGAAATCGATGAAAGAGGAGGCACCGACACTATTCACAACACTCCCTTATGCAAATTATGGCTGTAATTTATATTACAGTCGTGGTATGTTTTCTTAAACTCTCTTTTCTCTTTGATTTTTGATCTTTTGAAACCATGGATTATTATAACTCCTGCACCATGCTAGCTTAAACTTTTATAGGACATGGGGGAGTAATTCCCTTTAATTCTTAATGACTAGATTATTCTTTTTCCAATATTTCGTCATGTATAATTTTAGCATGATAATTTTACTCATGTGATAATTGCACTTTTGATTCTCCATAGATTCATACTATTGTTCATGTTTTAGAGTTCTCGCAATAAGGACCGAAAGGTGACTTGCTTGAGAACTTGGAACCCTAGAATTGCATGTTAGGAACTTTCTTTAAGAAATTAGGTTAGTTCTCATTGTTCGATTTTAGTAGTCAAATTGCCATGATAATGATATGAATCTAGGATTGAGTCGAGTTGTCAAACGTGGAGATCTTGTGCGAAAGCAAAGATCAGAATGTTGGAGAACCATGAGTAAAACTTGTGTTGAGACTCGGATGCACGAAAGTGATCCTTGAGATTCCACTTGAGATAATTAACTTAGAATTCGGATGCACGAAAGTGATCCTTGAGTTCTTTGTTTGATGGTTTACTTATTTTCAGTGTTGAGATAGATCTTGCATGAAAGCGAGGATTGATCCCTGCATGATTGTCTGCACGAAAGTGAGATAATCCTTTTATGAAGTAAATTATGTCTTTTCCATGATAAAATTAAACTGACAAATCTCTATTTACATCTAGTCATAGAATTTAAAGTGAATGAAACCCTAGTCCCGGTCTTCTCTCTCTGGTATTTTCATTTTAGTCTTATATTGCTCACTTGCATACTTTCAATTCACCTAGAAAACAAAAAAATCAATTATTCAATACACAACAAACAAGGTCTCTATGGGTTCGATATCTATTTTATTACTTCGAGTATCCGTGCACTTGCAGACACAACAAGCTTGGTGACATAACAAGTTTTTGGAGCCATGTCAGGGAGTGACAAAGTCCCTGTACGCCAAACAACGAGTTTGGCCGCGACATTAGAAATAAGTTTTGGTCTACCTACTTGTTGGGATACAACACCTATTGCCTCTAACGTTGCTATGCGTGAAATTTTTGGAGTGGAAGGTCATCTTTCTAACACCTGTCAATTAGGAAATATGGTATCACAATACCCCCCCCCCCACCTGCTTTAGTGAACGTTGTAGGTAACTTTGACAACTTTGTATCAACGCAAACCAAAGCAATAGATAGCATCTTAGAGGCAATCAAGGGTTTAACCACACACTAGAAGATATTAGAAAATCAAATAGCCTAGCAGGCTAGCACATCTACTAAACCGTCGGGCAGATTGCCCGGGCAACCTGAAACAAACCCTAGAGAACATTGCAATGCCTTACCACTAGTAGTGGCAAACAGCTTGAAGAGCTGGAAATGCCTAGACAAGAGCATTTTGAGCACGAAGGTAAAATTCCGGAGTCTGAGGAACCCATTGTCGTTAAGAGTGAACCACAAATGAAAGAGACTGAACCTGTATATGTGCCACCACCACCTTACAAACCACTCATTCCATTTCCCCAGCAAAAGCAAAACTTGATCGACAATTCGGTAAGTTTTTTGAGGTTTTAAAGAAATTGTACATTAACATACGATTCATCGATGCTTTATCACAAATGTCATCCTATGCTAAGTTTCTGAAAGAAATCTTATCTAATAAGAGAGAAATGGAAGTACACGGGACAATAGCGTTAATTGAAGAATGCAGCGCAATCATCCAAAACAAGTTACCACCAAAGTTGAAGGACCCAGGCAGCTTTACCATTCAATGCTTAATCAGAAACACACCATTCGACCGTGCTTTGTGCGACCTTAGCACCAGTGTAAGCCTGATGCCACTCTCTCTCTCTCTCTCTCTCTTTGCAAGAAACTGGACAATGGAGACCTCAAGCCGACAAATATCTCATTGCAATTGGCCAATCATTATGTACGACATCCAGTAGGAATTCTAGAAGACGTGCCAATAAAGGTTGGTAAATTTTTATTCCAGCCGATTTCGTTGTACTTGAGATGGAAGAAGACTCCAAGCTTCCTATAATACTAGGCAAACCATTTTTGACAACTGCTGGTGCTATAATCGACGTTAAAAATGGGAAATTGACACTGCGCATAGGTGAGGATACGGTTGAATTTGATATTACCGAAAGCCTAAAGAAGCCTCTTTTTGCATATTCCTACTGTAGTATCGGAGTCGTCGACGATGAGCTTAATTCGTCTCACATCCCTTGGACAAACGTTGACCCCCTCGAGGTGTGCCTGATGGGTGACTATGACGAAGAGCAGGAGGAAGAAGTTCTTGCTTATGCCAATATTATCGACTCGAGCACCGCAGTTGAGCCACATGTAGAAAAGCTTGAGGAATCATCTACACCGAAATCTGAGGTTTGTGAACGACTTAACTTAGAGCTCAAATCCTTACTGAGCAACTGTTGTATCCGCAAGTGCACGGATACTCGAAGTAATAAAATAGATATCGAACCACAGAGACCTTGTTGTCAAGTACTGAATAATCGATTTCTCGCTAGCTAGGCAATCGGAAAATAGTGAATCAATCTATCGAAAAGAACACGGAGAAAATATCAGAGAGGAAATTAGGACTAGGGGTTCATCTACTTTAATTTCTAATGACTAAATTAAGATAAGTATTTGTCAATCTAATTCTATTATGATAAAGGTAAAATTTACTTTTTAAATAAATTGTCTCGCTCTCGCGCAAATAATCATACAAAGAACCAATCCCCACTCTTGCGCAAGATCTATTCAAGGCTGAAAATAAGTAAACCATCAGCTAAGAATTCAAGGATCACTCTCGTGTATCCGAATTCTAGGTTGATCACCTCAAGTGGAAACTCAATGATCACTCTCGTGCATCCGAGTCTCAACACTAGTTTTACTCAAGGGTTTCTAACGACTCGATACTCAATCTCTTGCAATATCAAATCAAGTCTACACATTAACTCAATCCAAAGTATCAGAAATTCAACATGGTAATAAAATCACTAAAAATCAGAATTCGAAGAACAACCTAATCTCTTACGATAGTTCTAAACTCAACAATTCCTAGGGTTCCAAATTTCAAACAATCAACCTCTCGGTCTATTTTGCAAAACTCTAAAAGATGCTGATATTTAAGACACAAAGGAGAATCAAAGAACTATCAATCACAAAAGTAAAATTATCATAAAGAAATTAGTTTGACAAAGTTAAGATTTTCTAGTCATTAAGAAACAAAGAGATTACACCCCCATGTCCCAAAGAAAGATTAAGCTACCATGATGAAGGAATTATAATAAAACATATTTCTGTATGAATAGGAATCACAAAGAGGAGAAAAGAGTTACAAAACAGTGCTGTAATGAAATTACAACACCGTATTTGCCTGGAATTAGCACTATCACCGCTGTTCCGTTGATTTCTCCTCCAATAGGAATCCTTTTACTTTGAAACTTCAGATGCACGTTCTCCTTCACCAGGTGAAGCTCTCTATCAAAGTTTTGTGGCCGGAGGTGGTCTGTAGGTGGAGAACCGATGAACCCTAGCAATTCCGCCTCTCCCTCAATTTCTCCCTGGATCCGTGATAAAATTCGTTCCTTTCACTTTCTATGTTTTCTCCTCTTAAATATGAGTCCACCGCCTCTTTCAGATTGCAATTTGGAGGTCTGGATCAAAAGATATGGTCTTTGTAAGAATTGGGCGGAAAGATCAGAATTCTGAGTTCCAAAATACGGCACCGTGAGGAGTCATACGGCAGTGCCGTATTTCATTCTGTGAGTTCTGTGTAAATATTATGGTGCCATGATAATGTTTCTCGTAAATACAGTAGTGCCATATTTCTGCCAAATCCTTCTGGTCAGAATTTGCACAAAATACGGCACCGTGGAAACCCTCACGGTACTACTGTAATTCTTCCAAAAGTCTCTGGTCAAAATCGTCGAATAATACGACACCATGTAATTTCCCACGATAGTGCCATAATTCTATCAAAACTTTCTGTTTGAGAACGCTGAAGAATACGGCACCATGAAGATTCATACGGTACCATGAGAGTTGCGCTCAAAAATACAGTAGTGCCGTATTTTTGCAATTTGACTCCTTTTTTCTTGAAATTTGATGGGTAGACTCCTCCTGATGATTAGAACTCATTCATGCGTTGATATTGCTTGAAAACCAGTGATATTAATGCCTTTTTACCTGAAATTGATTAAAAACCAAAGATTGTGTAGATTCCGAAGTATTTGGTAAAAAAGGGTATAAAAGCAAAGTAAAAGAGTAAGACTATGGCTCAAAAGACTACCAAATAAGTATGAAAAATACTATGAAATTTGGAGTCATCAAACACATAAGGCTCAAACTTTGCTTGTCCTCAAGTAAATAAAGAAATCAATACTGAGTATTGGAACATAAATTTTCATATGACGAATAAATTTCTAGAATATAATCATCCATAGAGAATTTTATCAATTTCACACAAAATTTTCAAGTAAATACATCGTCTTCTGAAATTAATCTTTAAGACTCAATAATTCAATTAAATAAAAGTTCGCAATATGCATGGTAATAGAATTTCAACTTCATGAATTAATCTTGTTTTTGAGATTTTCATCCAATATGTTTTTGTTTACAGGAATAGGATCTCCAAATCTTTTTTCCACTCATTTTTTTTATTTGTCCTTGACATTCTCTAAATCGATTACCACCCTTTTTCCAATGATGAATTTAGAGTATGTTGGTCATATAACCACACATAATAGAACTCATATCTCATAGGTAGAAAGAATTTTCTTGAGACAGAGGAGTCAATGTCAAAGGAGCTCTCTCTTGGCATGCATCTACATAGATATACACTTTTGCAATGAACTTCAACTCTTGTCTTAGGTACCATTGTGAACACAATGCCAAGAAGAGGAGTTATTCTTTTTCTTTTTGTGGACTTCAACCCATGTCTTTAGGTCCCACTGTTAATTTTATACAGTGCCAAGTAGGGGAGTCATTCTTTCTCATGGATTTGGATTTCTTTTTCCCAACAAATAACATAAGAGATTATAAAGATTAACTAGATTAATCACTTGATATCAACTCAATAATATGTGCAAATATGCTCATTTTATTCAAAAGAATTATTTCACTTCAAGATTGCATTCACTAAACAATGCATTTACCTAGAATTTCATGCATCAATTAATGAAAAATTTCCAACAAATAGATTATATCAGAGAAATAAATTCAACATATAAAATCTGTTTCCAATTTCCAGAAATTGATATGCATGATAATTCGTTAAAAATTTTGGCATGGTGTTTGTAGTATTTTCAGAAAAATCCTTCTACACATCATCATCATATTGTGTCAACACAACCAAATCGAAATATCTATCAATAAAATCAAAAGGCGAGGATCCGTGGCATGTGAGCACAAGAAGTTTGAAGTATTCATCTTCCATTTGAACACATGGATTATCAGAAAAATATAAAGGATGGAATGCAAATAAGTAGGAAGAAAATACTCACAAAGGTCTATTAGTCTGTGTCAGACCCAATCATCCTCTATGTCTTCGGGTTCGCACCACTAGAGTTTTTTTTTTTGACAAAAATTAATTTTCACCTACAAAAAGAAAAGAAAAATTAGTGCTAATTTAAAAAAAACAAAAACAAAAACAAAGTAAAAAATAAGCTAGAGTAAAAGTGTTTGGGTTGCCTCCCAAGAAGCGCTAATTTAACGGTCATTAGCTTGACCATTGGACCTTGGAATTGATCGTGACCGTGTCTTCAGTCGCCATAATGATTGCTCAGTGCTTTGTTCGTGGCTTTCAAGAACATAAGGCTCAAACTTGAAACAGTATCCAAATTTATTTATGAGCCTTTTTACTTCTTCAGTCAATTTTGATATTCCTTTCCTCCTTCATCTCTTCTTCTTCTTTGCTGCCCTTTCCTGAAATTCTTGATTAGCACACCCAGAAAATGTATCAAATTCAGAAGGTTCTTCAAATAAAATATGCATGTCACAAATAACCTCCTCATAAACTGTTTCTATGCTACAACATGTCCCTGAGTGTGATGCCCTTTTTAAAGAATTAGTTAAGTCAAATTCAATTAAGTCACCACAAATATCAAATGTCAATTTTTCCTTTTTCACATTAATGCGAGCTCCAGCTGTGGCCAAAAAAGGTCTACCAAGTATAATAGAGTTTTTTGAATTTTCCTCCATACCCAGAACTATAAAATCAATAGGTATGAAAAACTTACCAATTTGAACAGGAACATTTTCTAAAATACCAACCGGATGCTTTACTGATGAATCAGCAAGTTGCAAAGACATTGAGGTTGGTTTGAGCTCTCCAATGTTCAGTTTCCTGCACAGAGACAGAGGTATTAGACTAACACTAGCACCGAGATCACATAAGGCTCGGTCGAAAGTAACACTCCCAATAGAACAGGGGACAGAAAAGCTACCAGGATCTTTCAATTAGGGTGGTAGTTTGTTTTGAATGATGACACTACATTCTTCAGTTAAAGCAATAGTGCCATAATCTTCTATTTTTCTCTTGTTAGATAAAATTTCTTTTAAAAATTTTGCATATGTAGGCATTTGAGAAATAGCATTAGTGAGAGGAATATTAATATACAACTTTTTTAAAACCTCCAAAAATTTCCCAAACTGCCTATCTAACATAGCTTGCACAATCCTTTGGGGAAAAGGAATAGGTGGCCTATATGGTGGTGGCAAATTAGTTTTAGGATCAGCAACTTTAGAGAGCAAATCACCATCTTTTGAAGGTTGTGATTCTAGAATAGGTTCACTGCTAATTTCAATTCTAGGCTCAACCTCGTCATCATCTAAAATTTCCCTAGGATCTTTCAATTGTTTCCCACTCCTAGTTGTGATAGCATTGCAATATTCCCTAGGGTTAGGTTCAGGTTTTGCAGGTAATTTCCCTGGGGGTCTATATGAAGTACTAGCTTGCTGTGCTATCTAGGTTTCTAACATCTTATTATGAGCAACAACACCATCCAACTTGGAATTGATTTGTTTAAGGGTTTCTTCAATCTCATCATTTTTGCTCATCTACTTACCCATGAATTTCTCAAACATCTCTTCTAAACTAGATTTTTGGGGTTGACTCTGGTTTGACTATCTCTGATTATACCCCCTACTCTCATTTTGCTCACTGGTATGATTGTTACTCCTGCAAGACAAATTAGGAGGGTTTCTCCAACCAGGGTTGTAGGTATTGGAGTAAGGGTCATTAGATCTACCTTGATTATAATCCCCTACTTCATTCACTTGTTCCTCACGTTTATCAATAATGATTTTACACTCTCTAGCATGGTGCCCATTGTTCCCACAAACCTCACAAACAATAGAAGATACAGCAGCGGTTTGCATTTGGAAAGAATCAAAACGGTTACATAATGAGTCTACCTTTTTTGCAAGAGAGCGCCAACCATCACCATCGTTCTTACCCTGAGGAGGCCGATAAAGCACTCCTCTCTCGGAAGCCCACTGGTTGTGGTTTAACGCTATCTCCTCAATCAAGGCATGGGCTGCATCAACAGTCTTGTTCATCAAAGCTCCCCCTGCAGCAGCATCAACCGTTAAGCGTGTGTTGTAAAGCAAACCATTATAGAAAGTCTGAATTAAAACCCAGTCTTCCAATCCATGGTGGGGGCACTTCCGTTGGAGCTCATTAAAGCACTCCCATGCTTCACTCATCGATTCACCATCTCTCTGAACAAAGCCTGTGATTTGGTTCCTTAACTGGATCATTTTACTGGGAGGAAAATACTTCTGCAAGAAGGCATTTGACAAGCGCTCCCAAGTAGTAAACATCCCAGTTGGATGTGCATGAATCCAGGCTTTTGCTATGTCCCTGAGAGAAAAAGGAAACAGTCTTAGTCTGAGGGCATCGTCAGATACACCATTAATCTTTATGGTGTCATAGAATTCGAGGAAAAGGGATAAGTGTTGGTTTGGATCTTCCAAAGGAGATCCTCCAAACTGATTCTGTTGAATCATCGATTAGAACGCTGGCTTGATCTCAAAGTTGTTCGCATCTATAGTAGGCCTAGTGATGCTAGAATGAATTCCCTGTGTATTTGGGGCTGCATAGTCGTTCAATGTCCTTCTTTCAGCCATGATGGATTCTTCTTCTCTTTCTTCTACAACTTGTGTCTCCTCAAATCTCAATCTCTTTTGCACTCTCAGTCTCAGAGTCTTGTTTATCTCAAGATCAAAAGGTACAAGTGGTCCTGACCTAAGATTCCTGTGCATGCAAAGTAGATAGATCAAGTGATTTCAAGAAAATAGAAAATAAACAGAAAAAAAACAAAACAGTAAATAAAACCTAGTCTAGTAATAATCTCAATATCTTCAATATCGACAAAACCAAGGTCCCCGGCAATGGCGCCAAAAACTTGTTGTGTCCGTAAGTGCACGGATACTCGAAGTAATAAAATAGATATTGAACCACAGAGACCTTGTTGTCAAGTACTGAATAATCGATTTCTCGCTAGCTAGGCAATCGGAAAATAGTGAATCAAACTATCAAAAAGAACACGGAGAAAATATCAGAGAGGAAATTGGGACTAGGGGTTCATCTACTTTAATTTCTAATGACTAGATTAAGATAAGTATTTGTCAATCTAATTCTATTATGATAAAGGTAAAATTTACTTTTTAAATAAATTGTCTCGCTCTCGCGCAGATAATCATACAAAGAACTGATCCCCACTCTCGCGCAAGATCTATTTAATACTGAAAATAAGTAAACCATCAGCTAAGAATTCAAGGATCACTCTCGTGCATCCGAATTCTAGGTTGATCACCTCAAGTGGAAACTCAAAGATCACTCTCGCGCATCTGAGTCTCAACACTAGTTTTACTCAAGGGTTTCCAACGACTCGATACTCAATCTCTTGCAATAACAAATCAAGTCTACACATTAACTCAATCCAAAGTATCAGAAATTCAACATGGCAATAAAATCACTAAAAATCAGAATTCGAAGAACTACCTAATCTCTTACGATAGTTCCAAACTCAACAATGGACTAGAGGTTGAGAAGGGGAGCTTCCCTAATGGACTAGAGGTTGAAGCAGCTTGTTGAGCAATCTGGTTCTCAAGTGTCTTCGAATGAGAAATCAAGGAGTCCACCTTGGAATTTAACTGCCAAATAGACTCATCAACACCCTCATTTCGCTTTGACTGAGCATTGATAAAATTATCCAGCAGTAACTCTAAACTGGATTTCTGAGGCTGATTAAACTGCCTTTGTTGAAATCCGGGTGGTTGCCTGAATTGAGGATGAGAGAACTGATTGCTAGAGTTTCCCTTGGGGGGGGGGCCTGATTGTTGAAATTCAGTGGGTTGGCTTGGTTCTGAGTTCCGGTAGGAGAAGTTTGGATGACTCCTCCATCCGGGGTTATATGTGCCTAAAAATGGGTCATGCTAGTTCCTCTGATCTTGTTGTGTAGCATTGACCTGGTGTATACACAAATCAGAAGAAGAAGGAGCCATAATCTAGCAGTTAGTAGCACCATGCCCTGAATTCCCACAAATTTCACAAGTAATTGAATTAACAGACGATGCATCAAAGTTCATAGAAGTAAGTTGGTGCGACAAGGAGTCAACCTTTGTCGCCAACGAACTGAGCATATCGAGGTCATGCTTACCTCCTCCTCCAGGATGTTTCTCTCATTCGTCCACTGGTAGTGATTCAGAGCCATGTCCTCGATCAAATTCATGGCATCATCGATGTTCTTGTTCATAAGCGCTCCGCCCGCGGCTACATCTACAGACATACGAGTACGATATAGGAGACCATTATAAAAACAATGCACTAGTACCCATTTTTCCAGTCCGTGATGTGGGCACTGTTGGTGTATATGCCCTGCAGACCAATGTATGGACATGGTCAGACATTGTTTGAATGTACTTTGATAGAATTTCTATTCTTTATAAAGGCATGGTCGTTATTATGCAAACTTCTCTACCTGCGTTGATGTATTAAGTTGCATAAATAATGTCCCAGGAGTTTGGTTGGATCCATTCTCATAAGCTATCCCCGGTCAAGGTACCTTAGTAGATATGGGACATCTTTGGTATATGTGAGACTGGTGTATGGGCTGGTTAGGTGCGAGGCACAGTAACACAGACATACGGGTGCATTGGATGCACTGGAGTGATCCACCGTGAGGATTGACTTGTCTAGTCAACAAGTCAATCTCACATACAAGAGGTTTGCATTGATCCTTAGACTTGAGGTATTCATATCTATATTTGATAATGGATGTGCTTTGATACAGTCTTACATCTCTCCGTAATTGGGAAATTAAAACGGCTGTCATTGGGCATGTCATAAGTCATGTAGGGACATGGATGACCAATAGTAGGATTTGCCCCTTCCTTCAGAGGAAGCATGATATCCACTCTGGGGGTGCCCCTCCTTATTGGTGCATGACAGGAATGTGTGGCCACACTAGTTGAGTCATGACCAATGCATTGGATGAATAAACTTGAGACTAATCTAATGACAGGATATCGGTATAGGCGAAGGGATCTATAATGCATGGGAATCCTCGTTGCTTGTTAGGGAGTTGTTTCCATATGACTTTAGTCCAAAGACATGGGTAGTAGTGATGTGTTGCTAGATACCCCTCACTACTTATGATGTTCTGTCATCATTGCCATCGTCATTTAGATCCTACGGGGTCACACGCAACAGACTCTTGACGTTGTTTTATGATCTGGATATCTTGGAATATATGTATTTGAGTTCATGTCCAAGGCAGATTCATGGTTGAATCTAATTTTAGGAGTTGGACTCCTAAGCTCAATAAGGATTCAAATTTGGATTGGATGAGGCCCATAATGGTTGGGCGCATGTCATAATCCAATTAGGAGTTAGACTCCTAATCCAACAAGAATCCAATTAGGAATTAGAATCCTAATCCAATTAGGAATTGGAATCCTAATCTAATTAGGATTCAAATCCTAAGAGGAGTGGAGGCGGTTTGGGCTTCATGGCTATAAAAGGAGGGGTATGCGCCCCTCTCAAAATAGATGAGATATCTACTCGAGCCGAGAGCAAGGAAGAGCAAGGCAACTTGGAGTTGTGCATGCTCTCTATCCCTAGCCACCATCTTCCTTGAAGTGTCGCCATCTTCCTTCACCCTTTGGCCGAAAGTTTCCTTGGAGGAAACTTGTTGGCGTGAAGTTCCTTCATCTTTTCTTGGCCGAAAGTTTCCTTGGAGGAAACTAGTTGGCGAGAAGAGCAAAGGAGAGCGCCACCATCTCTTCTTCCTTGTTAGCCGAGAGTTTCCTTGAAGGAAACTTGTTCGCGTGAAGAGCAAAGGAAGGAGCGCCACCACCCTTTTCCTTCTCCTCTTTGGCCGAGAGTTTCCTTGGAGGAAACTTCTAGGCGTGAAGAACAAAGGAGGGAGAGGAAGGAGATTCCAAGAGGTGATCTTCTCTTCCCAAGGCTAGCACCGGGCGTGGAAGGGAGCAACGTTGAGACGGTCGACGCGTAGATACTTGTAGAGGGTGAACACTTGGGCGCCTTCAACATGGCTTCAACGACTAAGCAAGCAAAAGAGGTATATCTCTAACACATCCTTGTGTCTTCTGTCTCGCATGGATCCTTGGGAAAGGAATATGTTTCGGGTGTAATGATTCTTCCGCTGCGTCCTGGGACTGCAAAATTTGAAATTACACCTGGTATTCCCTAACAGTGGTATCAGAGCTACTTGCGAGAAACACAAGGTGTACGTTTGCTTGTGTGAAAAATTTTTGGAAAATTTTTCTTCTGTCCATGCGCGTTTCACGTAGAAAGCATTTTTCATCCAATCTTCTCTTTTCAATTTTATGGCCGAAATTTGATTGTGTTCACAATGGATTTAAAACCAAAGGCGCACGTGGTTTTGTCAAGTAGGACGGGCATTGTGTCTTCGGACTGGCCAGGTCTCTTGATCTGACAATAATTGCCAGCCGATAGGGTCTATGAAATCATCATGGAACGTGATCTAATTTTAGCATAAATTTGGTTAAGAGAGTGTTTTGGATGATGTGGGCGCATAGGGTAATTAAAATTTGATATTGCTTGGCTTTTCAAATTTTATATGCGCCTCTTGCCTCTTGAGTGGGTTGATATGGTCATAGCGAGTGACCTCCTGTGTTGTGATGTGGAAGCATGTTTCCACTTGTGATGAATGCTTGTAAAATTTCTTTCCACCTGCGTGTGGTTCTCTCCCTATCTTGGTGTAAAGATTTTTCATCTTAGAATAGATGTAGAATTAGAAGATAGGTTAAGGCTTCATCTTGTCAACAAGGAGTCTTCTTCAACCAAAGTCAGAATTGGCGCCAGCTTTGGAAGCGTGGTGATGGGTTTGCGGCTGAAGGAAGGACACATGCTTTTGGCTTCTGGCATGGGGCTGATCTGCTATAGGGACTCGCAACCCTTGGATGCATGATAACATGTCACATGGCTCGTGACAAGTTATGTGTATGAAAAGGGCTATGACCATATCGACCATATTAGCATGCCTGTGATGGTTTATTATTCTGTCCATAGTATGCCTGTGATGTTTTTCTTTGCTGCCATAACCATAGGAAAAACTGCATGCTAGAAAAGAATAAAATTAACATGCAAAACTCTCATTGAAATATCAAGTCAGTAGCCTTCTAACGCGTAGCCCTCATCAAACTATCGATCAGTGGTGTTGTGAAGTGTTTTCCACCCTCATGGGACACACCCACTTATCTTTAGGAGGTGTGTGGTGGCAATGGTTTCCCCAGTCCATTTTAACCGGGCGCGCCTTCGCAAGGAAACTCGTTGACCCTAGGCATAATGGTTAGGATCAGACTTGACTGGTTTTTCATATGTCACCGACATGATGAAACACTAGAGGCAGCTGTTGAGAGGATAGGGTTCTGTGTTGTTTCCAGCCCTCGCTGGACACAGGACGCCTAGTCTATCTTAACTAAGAGGAGTTGTGCGCGGCACAATTGGCTGGCATGCCTACCTAAGGAAGTATGAGACTCTCTGTGCATCCCAACTCACCCTCGTGAGTCGCGGAGACCTCATGTGAAATTAGGATCCTACTCGCTGATTTCCATGTTGAGTTTGAGAATTCTCAACTTGCTTTTGGAAATAGTGGGAGCATAGCATTTAATTAAAGTCCTAGTTAAATGCTTTATCATAGTACTTATTTTACTTATTTGCTTATTGTAGATGGCATCTCCTAATCTAAGATTGAGACTTTATAAAAACAAATTGGATGAGACAAATTGGACAAAGTGGTTCAATATTTTGTCCAAGATACTAGAACAAGAAAACAAGGTGCATCTTCTTGAAAGACCTCCATCCCAGCCCAGTATATACTTTTGTACTGAGTGGGAGTGGAATGTTTATCTTGAACACTGTGAGGATAACAATCAGCACACTGCTCTTGTCTTAGAGTGCATGACTCCAGAGGTCAAGGTTGAGTGTGATGAGATGGGGATTTATGATTTTATCATACAACTCAAAGGTCTCTTCACACCATGCTCTATAGATAAAGATCAGGAGAGTTCTGTTGGATCTTTAGAGTGTATGCCTGAATCTGAGAATGACCATGGCTCTGTATCTTCGAAGCTAATACTTTGGAAGACTGGGAATGCATGGGTATTTCGAAGAGGATTAAGGCCCAAGAAGAGCATGGCAAAGAAGAAGGGATGTAAGCCATCCGTTTCAGGTATTGTGTTACTGAGGTCTTTTGTCTACTTCTTATTCATGGGTACTGGGTACCGCATGTGGAGCTTACATATGTTTTTCATATGCAGGAGCTCAAAAGAAGTAGGACGATCAGGCTTGGTGGGATCGACTCTCGGGTCAGGGACAGAGTATTGGATGCTGCTGTTGATATCATCTCACTGACTTGAAGACTTTATCTAGAACTTTGCTATTATGTATCAGCTTATGTATTAGAACATCATTCCTTTTGGAAAGGATTTCAGTTTGAAATAATAAATGATATTTTTCTTTAAATCTAAGATGTTCTATTGAAGTGATATAGTTGATAATAGTTTGTGGTTCTATATGTAACACAAGATCAGATCCAATGATTCAATAAACACCCTCTTATAGCATTGTCTCTTAAACCATAGAACAATGGTCACATCCAAAGGTCCATGGACTATTGGGATCATTATCCTTTTAGGATTATGATAAATGTAAGCCTTGTTCAAAGGAACAAAGTAACAGATGCTGCCTTCACCAAAAGGATTGAAGGGCAAGTGGCTTGTTGGATCTATTACACAGCAATGTGTGTAAACAAGCACTAAGAGGTGTTGTATACTTCATTAGGTGTGGGTATGCCATATCCAAGAACTTTGGAGAAATCCAAGAAGTTCACAAATGGAGTTTTGAATCAAATTGGTAGATCTATTAAAGCACTTTGATTGGATCAAAGTGATTAGTGGAGAATTTGATGACTGTCCTAAAGAGTGTGGGGTTATCTTACAGCTTACTTGGAACGCCACTGTATGGTGAATTTCAAAGAAAGAAAGAGGAACACATTGGATGTGGTTCCATCTTTGAATAGTCATGCAAATATACTACTATGATGCCATGCAAACAGATGTACTGTCACTCCATTGGAAAGTGTGCCTAAGATAGCTTTTGAGTTGGGAACTACAAATATCCCATTTCATCAATAGATGTTGGGAATGTAATATGCAGTGATTCAAAAGTATGTGTTTGTGGGGCACTGTAGAGTGCTATTTCTATCCCAAAGAGAACAAAAATATTTGTTGCTCAAACTGCTGTCTCTCTTAAGAAGATATTTCTTTTGAAAGGAGCTGGTGGGAGTAGATTTGATTGGGACAAGGTCCAGAATCAACCACAATACAATTAGACACAAATGGAGAGTTGAATCTCACATACAGGTTGAAAGTCAACCTGAAGTTCAAGTAACACAGGAACCACATAAGTCTGGATGGATTCGAAATGCTGGGCATGACAAATTTTTCATCAAGGATGAACCTAAGACTTATGATGAAATGGAAGCGGTCGATAGACCAGATTCCAAGAAATGGCTAAGCGCCATGAGAACCATAATGGACTCCATGTCTGCTGATCAGGTCTGGGACTTGGATGATAGACATAGAAGGTAATATTGTTACCTTAAAAGCAAGCTGGTGAATAAAAATTTCAAGCAAATCCACTAGGTGGATAGTGATGAAATTTTTACCAATAGCTGTGTTTGAAGTCCATTAAGGTATGTGCTTGTTATAATCGCATTTTCTGTTATGGCATGTTGTTATGAAAAATTGCTTTTCTTAATGGACGTCTGTAAGGGTATGTCCATATGGAAATAGCTAAAAGGTTTTCATATCAAGGACGTAAAGATATGCATGGTCTTATGCAAGCATGAGTCTGTGTTTACAAGAAGATTAGTGGGAGCACCATAATAATAATTCTTGTTCTAGATGATTGATGATATCCTACTCAAATGACATCTCAGCTCTTCACATGGTGAAGACCAAGCTGGAGAAGTATTTCGAGAAGGATGATCTCGGGAATGATGCCAACGTTCTTGGTATGAGGGTCTATAGATAGAGATCCAAGAAAGTCATTGCCCTTTAGTCAATCTATGTTCATCCAGGAGTTTCTGGAGAGGTTCATATTGGGTAATTCCAAATATTGATACCTTCCAGAGAGATATGGTCTGACTCTCACAAGGATGCTATGTCCTATGACACAGCTGGAGAGTAGTAACATGGGTCTAAAATCCTGTTACATTGGGTACAGGATAGATCATGTTTTGTGCATAGTGCACAAGACCACATATGGCAAATGCTTGGAGCATAGCCAGCAAGTTTCAATCAGATCCTAGTGTTTGACACTGGATAGCTATGAAAGCAATCCTTATATATACTTGGGAAGTATAAATGATGAGGTCTAGTCTATGATAGACAGGAAGAACTTTGTGTACAGGGGTACACTGACACTTCGTTCCAGTCTAATGACTATTGATCAGAGCCAGGATTTGCGCTTTGCCTTGTTATGGTGTTGTGTGCTGGAAGAGCATTAGACAAACCACAATGGCAAATTCTACAATTAAGGCTGAGTACATTGCAGCTTCTTGTGGTAGCCAAGGAAGCAGCTTCATTCACTTGAACTTGATTTAGTTCCTGGTGCTCGATGGTCCAATATACTTCTTATTGGGGCCATAGCATGGAACTTAGCACTCAAGTATGTACTGCAGCAATATCATCTGATCTTGTAGATCATGGATAAAGATGATGATTCAAATTTGTTAAAAAAAAGACAGATAGCAAGCTGGAAAAACCCACTGACGTAGCCTCTGGCATAGCGGAAGCTAAATAAGTCATACTAGAGACTCAGGGACTGATTAAACATCAATTGCCCTTGGTCTTAGTGCAAGTGGGAGATTGTTGGTGTATATGCCCTGCAGACCAATGTATGGACATGGTCAGGCATTGTTTGAATGTACTTTGATAGAATTTCTATTCTTTATAAAGGCATGGTCGTTATTATGCAGACTTCTCTACCTACGTTGATGTATTAAGTTGCATAAATAATGTCCCAGGAGTTTGGTTGGATCCATTCTCATAAGCTATCCCCGGTCAAGGTACCTTAGCAGATATGGGACATCTTTGGTACATGTGAGACTGGTGTATGGGCTGGTTAGGTGCGGGGCACAATAACGCAGACATACGGGTGCATTGGATGCACTGGAGTGATCCACCGTGAGGATTGACTTGTCTAGTCAACAAGTCAATCTCACATGCAAGAGGTTTGCATTGATCCTTAGACTTGAGGTATTCATGTCTAGATTTGATGATGGATGTGCTTTGATACAGTCTTACGTCTCTCCGTAATTGAGAGATTAAAACGGCTGTCATTGGGCATGTCATAAGTCATGTAGGGACATGGATGACCAATAGTAGGATTTGCCCCTTCCTTCGGAGGAAGCATGATATCCACTCTGAGGGCGCCCCTCCTTATTGGTGCATGACAGGAATGTGTTGCCACACTAGTTGAGTCATGACCAATGCATTGGATGAATAAACTTGAGACTAATCCAATGACAGGATATCGGTTTAGGCAAAGGGATCTATAATGCATGGGAATCCTCGTTGCTTGTTAGGGAGTTGTTGCCATTTGACTTTAGTCCAAAGACATGGGTAGTAGTGATGTGTTGCTAGATACCCCTCACTACTTATGATGTTCTGTCATCATTGCCAACGTCATTTGGATCCTACGGGGTCACACACAATAGACTCTTGACGTTGTTTTATGATCTGGATATCTTGGAATATATGTATTTGAGTTCATGTCCAAGGCAGATTCATGGTTGAATCTAATTTTAGGAGTTGGACTCCTAAGCTCAATAAGGATTCAAATTTGGATTGGATGAGGCCCATAATGGTTGGGCGCATGTCATAATCCAATTAGGAGTTAGACTCCTAATCCAACAAGGATCCAATTGGGAATTAGAATCCTAATCCAATTAGGAGTTGGAATCCTAATCTAATTAGGATTCAAATCCTAAGAGGAGTTAGATCTAGACAAGGCCCATTATCTTGGGCGCAAGTCATGATCCAACTAGGATTCAAATCCTAATAGGAATTGGCTTTGGATGAGGCCCATTGGGTTGGGCGCAAATCCTAGTCCAATAAGGATTTAATTAAAGGGCATAAATAGCATTGAGATTCAAATCCAATATGGGATTATGGATTAAATCTATTTATGGCAAATTGGAATCCTAATAGGGGTTGGATTCATACATGGCGCATGATATAATTCCACTTGTGGAATTTGCGCCCATTGGAGAAATTTGAATCCTAATTTGAATTTGTTTCCTTAATTGGAAACATGCTTGGATGTGAGGACTAATATGGTAAGTCCTAATCGAACTCAAATTGGCCTCATGATGCGCCAATTCAAATATGTGGCTGAAATTGAATGGGTTAATTCCTTGGAGGAATTTGAGCCATAATTTGAAAGGAAGAGTGGAGACGGTTTGGGCTTCATGGCTATAAAAGGAGGGATATGCGCCCCTCTCAAAATAGATGAGATATCTACTCGAGCCGAGAGCAAGGAAGAGCAAGGCAACTTGGAGTTGCGCATGCTCTCTATCCCTAGCCACCATCTTCCTTGAAGTGTCGCCATCTTCCTTCACCCTTTGGCCGAAAGTTTCCTTGGAGGAAACTTGTTGGCGTGAAGTTCCTTCATCTTCTTCTTGGCCGAAAGTTTCCTTGGAGGAAACTAGTTGGCGAGAAGAGCAAAGGAGAGCGCCACCATCTCTTCTTCCTTGTTAGCCAAGAGTTTCCTTGGAGGAAACTTGTTGGTGTGAAGAGAAAAGGAAGGAGCACCACCACTCTTTTCCTTCTCCTCTTTGGTCGAGAGTTTCCTTGGAGGAAACTTCTAGGCGTGAAGAACAAAGGAGGGAGACGAAGGAGATTCCAAGAGGTGATCTTCTCTTCCCGAGGCTAGCACCGGGCATGGAAGGGAGCAACATTGAGACAGTCGATGCGTGGTTACTTGTAGAGGGCGAACACTTGGGCGCCTTCAACATGGCTTCAACGACTAAGCAAGCAAAAGAGGTATATCTCTAACACATTCTTGTGTCTTCTCTCTTGCATAGATCCTTGGGAAAGGAATATGTTTCGGGTGTAATGATTCTTCCGCTGCGTCCTGGGACTGCAAAATTTTAAATTACACCTGGTATTCCCTAACAGGCACATTCGTAGCAACTCCTTGAAACGGTCCCAGGCCTCGTAGAGCAACTTGCCTTCCCTTTGGCGGAAATTTGTAATATGGTTCCTCAGTTGAGCCGTCTTGCTCGGTGGGAAGTATTTAGAGAGGAACGTATAGGAGAGCTAATACCATGTTGTGATGGAGCCCTGAGGAAGAGACTATATCCAAGCTCACGCGCAGTCCCTAAGGGAAAAAGGAAAAAGACGTAAGCAAATAGCATCAGAAGTTACCCCATTAATTTTGAGGGTATCACAGTATTCAAGAAAAATTGACAAATGTAAATTGGGGTCATCCTATGGTGAACCGCTGAATTGGTTCTACTAAACCATATGCACAAGAGCCAGTTTTATCTCAAAGTTATTTGCTTCGACTACTAGTCGAGTAATGCTAGAGTTCAGGTCCTGCACATTTGGTGCAGCAAAATCTTTTACTGAACGGTTCTGGTCCATTGTAGATGTGGTTCGATGAGGCTTCTCAAGCTGTTAATCCTAGACTTTTCTTTGAGCTCCAAAGATCCTTTAAATCTCTGGATCTTCTAGCACTAGCTGACCTGTTCTAATTGTTCTTGGCATGCACAGGGTTAGCAGACCAGAGAATAATATAAGCTTGAAGAAAGGAAGAAGACAAGAAGTATTAATAAATAAATTAAAAGTGAAAACAAAAAGCAAACACAAACAAAAGGTATCTAGTCTATCAACTCAACAATTAGTCAATATTAACTACTCCTTGCTCCCCGACAACGACGCCAAAAACTTGATAGGCCCTGCAAGTGCACAGTTTCTATCGAAGTAGTAAAAGTTATCGATCCCACAGGGACTAGGTGTTAAGTACCGACATATCATTTTATTGGTAGCTAGACAATTCAAAATGGATCAAGAAATTTAAACTAAATTAATAAAACTAAATCGAAGATACAGTGGCTAAAATGGGAAATTATAATTTAGGAAATATCAGGACATCAAGTTTCACCACGTTGATAAACTACATATAAAATGTTAAAGAATCTAAGTTCAAAAACTTAAACTGCTCAAGGCGATCAATCCACTTGTATAGATTATCTTCTCTTGAAGCATAATCCGGTGTATACCTAAGCCAATCTTCTACTCTCGTGGCTTATTCACTTAGGGTAGACCCAATGGGCTCTATGAAAGATCGTTAATCCTCGAGTGACATTAAATAACAGATGCAGGAGCATTACCAAGGAGGTCTAGAAGGATTAAGAAGCCCCCGGTCCGCTACGGGATGACTACTTGAAATATCTTACTTGAGAACAAGCTAAGTCAAAACACTTGTTTACTTCACATGTTTACTTTGTTCTTCCATCTTTGGTTGATTAGTTTGATAAACTATTTAACTTTGGGCCCAAGCTAGTCATGTTGGTTGTAAGACTAGTTGTGGGACAATTTTGTATTTTGAACACTTGTGTAATGTTGTAGGTAGGACTTAGCCTATGATTTATTTTCAAAACTCTATTTTATTTTGTAGTTGATGTATTAGGTTGTCTTAGACTAGGTTGTATCACATGTAATGCACCTACATGGCACCTATACTTCCCAACCTGCATATCTATGTCACAAGCTGAATTCATCATCAAATCAAGGAGGTCAACCAGCTGATTTCATC
The DNA here is from genome assembly GCA_027563935.2 of Costus lasius. Classification (NCBI taxonomy): domain Eukaryota; kingdom Viridiplantae; phylum Streptophyta; class Magnoliopsida; order Zingiberales; family Costaceae; genus Costus; species Costus lasius. The sequence continues at coordinate 90,235,209 of CM050454.1, read as the reverse complement.
ACCAAATCAGAGAGTCAACATCTTCAAAGAGTCAACATCTTCAACATCAAATCTGGGAGTCAACATCTTCAAAGAATCAACATCTTCAAGGCAACATCTTCAACATCAAATCTGGGAATCAACATCAGTCAAGGAAGTCAACTCCAACCAACAAAGCCCCCACATTTCCGGCTACCAGCATCACACTCAAGCTGCATCCACTCTCGGCCACCAAGTAAGTAAACCAAGCCAAGCTACGTTTACAATGCGTGCAGCCACCTCCAAGATGATCAAATCCAAGATGAAGTCACGCCTCAGCCACTCAAGTATCAATGCCACGTCAAAGACCACTCTTACCAGATGTCCAAGCATGAGCAAAGGAATATCCCGCTCAAATGCTTTCACCAGCCAAGGGTGGTTACGATGAAGAAGTCCAAGAGTCACATAAGATTGTAACGTTGGGAAGGAAGGTTTAAAGCCCATGTAGTTTTCACTTGCACTAAGTTTTGGAATGAAAAGAAATCTTTTGAATGAAATTCTGAGTTAGTGGATTCTACTCGTTGAGGGTGTGCCAGAAGGCCCTTCGTTTGTTACTTGAGGGTGAGCCGGAAGGCCCCTCCCCTTATTCCTTGAAGGTGAGCCGGAAGGCTCTTCACCCATCATCCCGCTGAATACGAATCTACCACCCAACTATTGTCCAATTCCGGCAAAGTTTGGAGCTAAAGATCATTGCTGAGTTGTTGATTCTGGAGGTACATGCGCACAGTTCTCATCTACACTGAGAGATCACTTCTAGGGACTAGTGATTGAAGGTTAAGAAGGGGTTTGGTCCCCTTCCTCCAAGGGGACCTTAGGTGTTCTCAAATCCACTCTTCACTTAGGATCTAAGATGCATGTAGTTCCTTGAAATGTCTGCACTTAACCATATATTTGCTAGTCCATATTGCATTTGAGCTACATACTTAAGGGTTCCTTGGGCTTAGGATTTTCATCCTTCATCAGTGGTATTAGAGCAACCCTTAGGCACTCTATAATCATTTGCTATTAGTTTTAGTTTATGCTGGAAACTGAATTACAATTTCTGCACCCTCACTATTCGCTGAATTTCCCCTGTTCTGATTCTGAAATTTTACTGTCGGATTTTTGGCTTTGTCTCTTCCTGCTGAATTTGCGTATTGTCGTGTGTTGTGAACAATCACTTGTATACTTAAATCCTATGCTGAGCCGAACTTCACTTGCGGCTTTATCTCTGATTCCTGTAGCTTACCATATTGTTCCTGATATTTGTTGCAATAGCTTCGTCTGCTCATTGTGTGATTACCTGCTGCAATTCTGTTATATTAACTACTGCTAGGAGAACAATATCATCAACTGTTAGTGCTAGATTCTCATCAAACAATAGGTGCTGTTTGACCACTAGACACTCTGAGATTAGTTCACTGTCGCACTCTATTTTCTGGTATTACTGTAGCTTATCAGTTGCATCTTCTGTTGTTTGGGCTGCATTTTGTGCTGTAAATATCTTAACTGTTTGCAACCTCTGTTGTCCTGCCAGTCTTATACTATAGTTACTTTGCTCGAAAGGTTGCATTTAACTCATCATTACCTGAGTTCAGTCTAGTTGATATATTTAACAAGGAGGTTTACTGGCGTGATATTTTTTCTTGCTGCTTAACCATCTGCTGGTTATTCTCTGCTTTGCCTTGTTAATACCTCCTGTGAACTTGATTAACACTATGGTGCGCACTAGGAGTACCCTATTAGCTGGTGAACCCGAGCAAGACCCTGCATCCCTGGCTGATGTGGTAGTCATGCTAGCTGAGTTGAAACAATCCATGGATGCTCTGAACCTAAGGGTAGGAAACATAGAATCTATCTCTAGAAATAACTCAACCCAGCCCAATCTGGAACCTAATTATCCTATAGAAGAGACCCAGCTGCAGCCCACACTTTCTCCTAGAAGACCCAATGAACACAACTGGGGGGAGGGAAGTGTTGGTGTATATGCCCTGCAGACCAATGTATGGACATGGTCAGGCATTGTTATGAAAGTACTTTGATAGAATTATCATAGGCATGGTCGTTATTATGCAGACTTCTCTACCTGCGTTGATGTATTGAGTTGCATAAATAATGTCCCAGGAGTTTGGATTGGATCCATTCTCATAAGCTATCCCCAGACAAGGTACCTTAGCAGATATGGGACAGCTTTGGTACATGTGAGACTGGTGTATGGGCTGGTTAGGTGCGGGGCACAGTAACGCAGACATACAGGTGCATTGGATGCACTGGAGTGATCCACCGTGAGGATTGACTTGTCTAGTCAACGAGTCAATCTCACATGCAAGAGGTTTGCATTGATCCTTAGACTTGAGGTATTCATGTCTAGATTTGATGATGGGTATGCTTTGATACAGTCTTACGTCTCTCCGTAATTGGGGGACTAAAACGACTGTCATTGGGCATGTCATAAGTCATATAGAGACATGGATGACCAATAGTAGGATTTGCCCCTTCCTTCCGAGGAAGCATGATATCCACCTCGGGGCGCCCCACCTTATTGGTGCATGACAGGAGAGTGTGGCCACACTTGTTGAGTCATGACCAATGCATTGGATAATAAACTTGAGACTAATCCAATGGCAGGATATCAGTTTAGGCAAAGGGATCTGTAATGCAATGGGAATCCTCGTTGCTTGTTAGGAGTTATTGCCATAATGACTTAAGTCCTATGACATGGGTAGTAGTGATGTGTTGCTAGATACCCCTCACTACTTATGATGTTTACATCATTGCCATCGTCATATGGATCCTACGGGGTCACACGCAATAGACTCTTGACGTTGCTTTAATCAAAAGCCTTTGGATCAAGTTATTGGATAACTTGGATCCATTTGGAAGATTTCATCAGCGCCAATGGGCCTGATGAGTTGGAAGAAAGTTATTGGAGCCAAACTTCATTTTTGGCAGGTTGACCCGAAATTGACCTAGATTGGTCACATTTGGATTAGGGTTGCATTGGATTGGATCCAATGGCTTAATCAACTCATGCCATGAAGTTTGGGCTAGCCCATTATCCAATGAGGCCCAATAATTAGTTATCATGAAGAAGTATAAGCAAATAAGGGTATAATGGGGAAGAATTATACCCCATTGGCGCCAAGGGCATAATGGGGTGAAGTGGGCGCATGTTGCTTCATAAGGAAGCATTAGGCGCCTCCCCCTTTGCTCCTTGGATGGAATACTTGCCTCTAAGGCAAGTCTTGGGGCTGATATGGCTTGAGAACTTTTATGGGAAGTTCTTGGGCGCATATGGATAGTAGGGTGAGGAATATGGTAATGTCTTGGAGACTTACCTTACCTCAAACCCTAATTTCTCCCAAGAAACCACCCTAGCCGAATTCTTCATGGATGTTGCGCCTAGCCCTTCTCCTTGGATGGAATGCATGCCTCTAAGGCATATCTTGGGCTGATATGGCCATTGGGCAAATTAGGATAGGTTGAATGAGGTTTATGGTAAAGTCTTGGAGACTTTCCTTACCTCAAGACTCCTTTATCCTAGCCGCCCACTTGGCATGATCCTAGCCATTGCCCTTGCCGCCTCTTGTCCTATTAATAGGACCCTTGCCGCCCCCTCTTGGTGGTTGGTTCGATTCCTTGGAGGTGTGAGCAAGGGCAAAGGGCGACAACATCAAGGTGGCGCAACCTTCCTCCTCTTTGTAGCCGCAAGTCCTTCTTCTTCTTCTCATCTTCTCTGGTGCAAGGATTCTTTGTGCTTGGTGGTGTCTTCTTGCCACGAGCCCTCATCGTTCCTTGGCCATAGGCGCACCTTGGAGGTGGCGCAAGCAAAGAAGAATAAGGAAGTACTTGGCGCATCATCTTCCTCCACATCTCTTCTTGGCGCTTCTACCTTGGAGGTGGCGCAAGTTTTGAAGAGAGTGATAAGGCTTGATTCTCTTCCCGAGGCTAGCACCAAGCGTGGAAGGGAGCAACGATCAAGGAGTCGATGCGTGGATACTTGTAGAGGACGAACACTTGGGCGTCTTCAACTTGGCACCTTCATCCTAACAAGCAATAAAGGTACTAACCCTAACACATCCTTGTGTTCTCTCTCTCGCATGGATCCTTGGGACCGGAATGTGTTTCGGGTGTAATGCTTCTTCCGCTGCGTCCTGGGACTGCAAAATTTTAAATTACCCCCGGCATTCCCTAACAGTGGTATCAGAGGTACTTGCGAGAAACACAAGGTGTACGTTTGCTTGTGTGAAAAATTTTTGGAAAATTTTTCTTTCATCCATGCGCGTTTCACCTAGAAGGCGCTTTCATCCAAACTTCTTTTATCATTTTTATGGTCAAAATTTGGATTGTGTTTATGATGGATTTAAGACCAAAGGCGCACGTAGTTTTGTCAAGTAGGACGGGCATTGTGTCTTCGGACTGGCCGGGTCTCTTGATCTGACAAAATTGCCAGCCGATAGGGTCCATGAAATCATCATGAAACTTGATCCCAATTTTAGCATAAATTTGATTGAGAGAATGCTTTGGATGGAGTTGGCGCATAAGGGGATAAAATTTGATTATTCCGGTTTTTCAAATTTTATATATGCGCCACTTGTCTCTTCCTTGGGTTAATATGGTCATAGCGGGTGCCCTCCTGTGTTGTGATGTGGAAGCATGTTTCCACCTATGATGAATGCTTGTAAAATCTTTCTGCCACCTGCGTGTGGTTCTCCCCCTTCTTGATGTAAAATTTTCATCTTTCCTTAGAATAGATGTAGAACTGTTTACATAAGATAGGTTAAGGTTCATCAAAGACAACAAGGTGTCTTCTTCAACCGATTTCAGAGTGGCGCCAGCTTTGGAAGCGTGGTGATGGATTTGCGGCTGAAGGAAGGACACTAGCTTTCGGCTTCTGGCATGGGCTGATTTGCTTCAGGGACTCGCAACCCTTGGATGCACGATAACATGTCACATGGCTCGTGACAAGTTATATGTATGAAAAGGGCTATGACCATATCGACCAAACTAGCATGCCTGTGATGGTTTATTATTTTGTCCATAGCATGCCTGTGATGTTTTTCCTTTGCTGCCATAACCATAGGAAAACTGCATGCTAGAAAAGAATAAAATCAACATGCAAAACTCTCATTGAAATATCAAGTCAATAGCCTTCTAACGCATAGCCCTCATCAAACTATCGATCGGTGGTGTTGTGAACTGTTTCCCACCCTCGTGGGACACACCCACTTATCTTTAGGAGGTGTGTGGTGACAATGATTTCCCCAGTCCAGTTTTAACCTGGGCGTGCCTTCGCAAGGAAATTCGTTGGCCCTGGGCATAACGGTTAGGACCAGACTTGACTAGTTTTTCATATGTCACTGACATAATGAATCACTAGAGGCAGCTGTTGAGAGGATAGGGTTCTATGTTGTATCCAGCCCTCGCTGGACACAGGGCGCCTAGTCTGTCTTAACTAAGAGGAATTGTGCGCGGCACAATTGGCTGGCATGCCTACCTAAGGAAGCATGGGACTCTCTGTGCATCTCAACTCACCCTCGTGAGTCGCGGAGACCTCGTGTGAAATTAGGATCCTACTCACATATTTCCAAGTTGAGTTTTGGGAGTTATCAACTTGTTAAGGAAATAGTGGGAGTATAGCATTTAATTTAAAGTCCTTGTTAAATGCTTTATCATAGTACTTATTTTGCTTGTTTGCTTATTGTAGATGATCCCATCTCCTGAACCTAGATTGAAACTTCTTAAAAATAAACTGGATGGAACAAATTGGACAAGATGGTTCAGACTTTTGTCCAAACTTCTAGAACATGAGAATGTGGTCTATCTTCTTGAAAGACCTCCAACCCAGCCCTGTATATATTTTTGTACAGAGTGGGAGTGGAATGTCTATCTTGAACATTGTGTGGATAGTGAACATTACACTGCTCTTATTTTGAGGTGCTTGACCCCTGAGGTCCAGGTTGAGTGTGATGAGATGGGGATTTATGATATGATCATACATCTTCGATGTCTCTTCACACCGGGCACTTCAAATAGTAATCAAGAGAGTGTTGTTGGATCTTCTGGGTGTTTGCTTGAATCCAAGAATGACTATGGTTCCGTATCTTCGAAGCTAAAACTTCGGAAGACTGGGAATGCATGGAAATTTCAGGATGGATTAAGGCCCAGGAAGAGCATGGCACAAAAGAAGGGATGTTATCCATCTGCTTCAGGTATTGTGTTACTGAGGTCTTTATGTCTACTTCTTATTCATGGGTACTGGGTACCGCATGAGGAGCTTACATATGTTTTTCATATGCAGGGGCTCAAAAGAAGTAGGACAATAAGGCTTGGTGGGATCGACTTTCGAGTCAGGGACGGAGCATTGGATGCTGCTGTTGATGTCATCTCACTGCCTTGGAGACTTTATCTAGAACTTTGCTGTTATGTACTAGCTTTTGTATTAGAACATTATGTCCATTATTTTGAATGGATTTTCAGTTTGAAATAAATTGGTATTTCTTTAAATCTGGAATGTTCTATAGTAGTAGTACAATTGATAATAGCTTGTAGTTCTATGTGTAACACTGAATAGATCAAATCCAATGATTCAATCAATACCATCTCTTTGCATTGTCTCTTGGGCCATAAGACAAAAGCCACATCCAAAAGTCCATGGACTATTGGGATCATTATCCTTTAAGGGTTATGATATATGTGAGCCTTGTCTAATGGACAAAATGACAGATGCTACCTTCATTTAGGAAGAAGAGAGAGGTTAGTTGCCTGTTGGATCTAGTGCACAGCAATGTGTGTAGACCCATGGAGACAAGCACTAAGTGGTATACTTCATTAAGTTGGGATATGACATATCCAACACGCAACTTTGGAGAAATCCAAGAAGTTAAGAAATGAAGTATAGAATCGAATTGGAGAATCTATTAAAACCCTTTGATTGGATCAAAGTAGGAAGTAAAGAATTTGATGACTATCTTGAGGAGTGTGGGGTTGTCTCACAGCTTACTTGGAACACCACAACTGTGTGGTGAAATTCAAAGAAAGAAAAGGGAACACATTGGAAGTGGTTCCACCTTTGAATAGTCATGCAAATTTACTTCCTTTAGAGGCCATGCAAGCAACTATTCTGACACTCCATAGTGTGTGTTTGTGGGGCACTAAGAGTGCTACTTCTATCCCGATGAGAACAAAAATATTTGTTGCTCAAACTGCTGTCCTTCTTGAGGAGATGTCCTTTTGAAAGAAGCTAGTGGGAGTAGATTTGATTAGGACAAGGTCCAAAAATCAACCACAATACAGTTAGACACAAATGGAGAGTAGAATCACACATGCAGGTTAAAGGTCAACCTGAGGTTCAAGTAACACAGGAACCACATAAGTCTGGATCGATTCGATATGCTAGGCATGACGAATTTTTCAAGGATGAACCTAAAGACTTATGAGGAAATGGAAGCGGTTAGTGGACTAGATTCCAAGAAATGGCTAAGCGCCATAAGAACCGTAATGGACTACATGTCTGCTAATCAAGTGTGGGACTTGATTGAGCCGCCAAAGGGGTAACACCCAGAGGCTATATATGGATCTTCTTAGAAGATAGACATGGAAAGTAACATTGTTACCTATAATGACAAGCTAGTGAATGAAATTTTAGATAAGTCCACTGGGTGGATAGTGATGAAATTTTTCACCGATAGCTTTGTTTGAGTCCATTAGGTATCTACTTGTTATAATTACATGTTCTGTTATAGCGTGTTGTTATGAAAATTGCTTTTCTTAATGGACGTCTGGAAGAGGATGTCTAGATGGAAATAGCCAAAATGTTTTCATACAATCGCCATAAAGATATGTATGGTATTATACAAGTATCCTGTGTTTACAAGAAGATCAGTGGAAGCATCATAATGTTTCTTGTTCTAGATGATTGATGATATTCTCCTCACATGGAATGACATCTCAGCTCCTCACATGGTGAAGAAAAGGCTTGAGATGTATTTCGAGAAGAATGATCTAGGGAATGATGCCTACATCCTAGGCATGAGGATCTATAGACGGAGATCTAAGAAAGTCATTGCCCTTTAGTCAATCTATGTTCATCCAAGAGTTTCTGGAGAGGTTTATATTGGATGATTCCAAATATTGATACCTTCCAGAAAAATATGGTCTAACTCTCACGAGGATGCTATGTCTTTTGACACAGCTGGAGAGTAATAACATGGGTCTAAAATCCTGTTACATTGGGTACAGGATAGATCATGTTTTGTGTATGGTACACAAGACCATTTGTGGCAAGTGCTTGGAGCATGTCCAGAAAGTTTCAATGAGATCCTAGTGTTTGACACTGGATAGCTGTGAAAGCAACCCTTCGTACTTGGGAAGTATAAAGGATTGAATTTTAGTCTATGATAGACAGGAAGAACTTTGTGTATAGGGGTACACTGACACTTCGTTCCAGTCTAATGACTATCGTTCACAGCCAGGATTTGTGTTTTGCCTTGATGTGGTGTTGTAGGCTGAAAGAGCTTTATGCAAACCATAGTGGCAAATTCTACAATTAAGGCTGAGTACATTGCAGCTTCTTGTGGCAGCAAAGGAAGCAGCTTCATTCATTTGAACTTGATTTAGTCCCTGGTGCTTGATGGTCCAGTATAGTTCTTACTGGGGCCGTAAGCATGTGTAAAGGAACTTAGCACTCAAGTATGTACTGCAGCAATATCATCTGATCTTGGAGATCATGGATAAAGATGATGATTGAAACTAATTAAAATAAACATAGATAGCAATCTGAAAAAACCCACTGACGTAGCCTCTGGCGCAGCGGAAGCTAAATAAGTCATACTAGAGACATAGGAACTGATTAAACATCAGTTGCCCTTGGTCTTAGTGCAAGTGGGAGATTGTTGGTGTATATGCCCTGCAGACCAATGTATGGACATGGTCAGGCATTGTTATGAAAGTACTTTGATAGAATTATTATAGGCATGGTCGTTATTATGCAGACTTCTCTACCTGCGTTGATGTATTGAGTTGCATAAATAATGTCCCAGGAGTTTGGATTGGATCCATTCTCATAAGCTATCCCCAGACAAGGTACCTTAGCAGATATGGGACAGCTTTGGTACATGTGAGACTGGTGTATGGGCTGGTTAGGTGCGGGGCACAGTAACGCAGACATACAGGTGCATTGGATGCACTGGAGTGATCCACCGTGAGGATTGACTTGTCTAGTCAACAAGTCAATCTCACATGCAAGAGGTTTGCATTGATCCTTAGACTTGAGGTATTCATGTCTAGATTTGATGATGGGTATGCTTTGATACAGTCTTACGTCTCTCCGTAATTGGGGGACTAAAACGACTGTCATTGGGCATGTCATAAGTCATATAGAGACATGGATGACCAATAGTAGGATTTGCCCCTTCCTTCCGAGGAAGCATGATATCCACCTCGGGGCGCCCCACCTTATTGGTGCATGACAGGAGAGTGTGGCCACACTTGTTGAGTCATGACCAATGCATTGGATAATAAACTTGAGACTAATCCAATGGCAGGATATCAGTTTAGGCAAAGGGATCTGTAATGCAATGGGAATCCTCGTTGCTTGTTAGGAGTTATTGCCATAATGACTTAAGTCCTATGACATGGGTAGTAGTGATGTGTTGCTAGATACCCCTCACTACTTATGATGTTTACATCATTGCCATCGTCATATGGATCCTACGGGGTCACACGCAATAGACTCTTGACGTTGCTTTAATCAAAAGCCTTTGGATCAAGTTATTGGATAACTTGGATCCATTTGGAAGATTTCATCAGCGCCAATGGGCCTGATGAGTTGGAAGAAAGTTATTGGAGCCAAACTTCATTTTTGGCAGGTTGACCCGAAATTGACCTAGATTGGTCACATTTGGATTAGGGTTGCATTGGATTGGATCCAATGGCTTAATCAACTCATGCCATGAAGTTTGGGCTAGCCCATTATCCAATGAGGCCCAATAATTAGTTATCATGAAGAAGTATAAGCAAATAAGGGTATAATGGGGAAGAATTATACCCCATTGGCGCCAAGGGCATAATGGGGTGAAGTGGGCGCATGTTGCTTCATAAGGAAGCATTAGGCGCCTCCCCCTTTGCTCCTTGGATGGAATACTTGCCTCTAAGGCAAGTCTTGGGGCTGATATGGCTTGAGAACTTTTATGGGAAGTTCTTGGGCGCATATGGATAGTAGGGTGAGGAATATGGTAATGTCTTGGAGACTTACCTTACCTCAAACCCTAATTTCTCCCAAGAAACCACCCTAGCCGAATTCTTCATGGATGTTGCGCCTAGCCCTTCTCCTTGGATGGAATGCATGCCTCTAAGGCATATCTTGGGCTGATATGGCCATTGGGCAAATTAGGATAGGTTGAATGAGGTTTATGGTAAAGTCTTGGAGACTTTCCTTACCTCAAGACTCCTTTATCCTAGCCGCCCACTTGGCATGATCCTAGCCATTGCCCTTGCCGCCTCTTGTCCTATTAATAGGACCCTTGCCGCCCCCTCTTGGTGGTTGGTTCGATTCCTTGGAGGTGTGAGCAAGGGCAAAGGGCGACAACATCAAGGTGGCGCAACCTTCCTCCTCTTTGTAGCCGCAAGTCCTTCTTCTTCTTCTCATCTTCTCTGGTGCAAGGATTCTTTGTGCTTGGTGGTGTCTTCTTGCCACGAGCCCTCATCGTTCCTTGGCCATAGGCGCACCTTGGAGGTGGCGCAAGCAAAGAAGAATAAGGAAGTACTTGGCGCATCATCTTCCTCCACATCTCTTCTTGGCGCTTCTACCTTGGAGGTGGCGCAAGTTTTGAAGAGAGTGATAAGGCTTGATTCTCTTCCCGAGGCTAGCACCAAGCGTGGAAGGGAGCAACGATCAAGGAGTCGACGCGTGGATACTTGTAGAGGACGAACACTTGGGCGTCTTCAACTTGGCACCTTCATCCTAACAAGCAATAAAGGTACTAACCCTAACACATCCTTGTGTTCTCTCTCTCGCATGGATCCTTGGGACCGGAATGTGTTTCGGGTGTAATGCTTCTTCCGCTGCGTCCTGGGACTGCAAAATTTTAAATTACACCCGGCATTCCCTAACAGGAAGTAGTAGACCTAACCAAGGATATAGAACCACCTACAGACCCGAGACCCAATATCAAGCTTATCACCATCCCAGGAGACCCATGCCCACCCATGATGATCCTTTGGATGAAGACCCACATGGTCGAGCCCCTAGTTACACTAGAGAAGATGATGAGATGTCTAGAACTATTTGGTTCAATCCACCCATCTTTGAGGGAGGTCTCGATACCCAAGAATTTTTGAATTGGCAAGGCAATGTTGAACAATATTTTGAATGGGGAAGGATTTCCGAGGCTAGGAAGGTTCAATGTGCTAAGTTCCTATTGCGTGGGTCTGCCCAAATGTATTGGAATAGTGTGGAAGTTAAGCTGGCTAGAATCGGTATACCACCTATCACTACTTGGAATGATATGAAGTGGAAACTATGTGAAAAGTATGTTTCACCAAATTATAGACAAAGGATTTATGACCAACTCTCTAGATTGGCCCAAGGTAATGGCACTGCTGTCGAGTATGTAGAAAAATTTGAGGACCTCTTGATTAAATGTGATCTACATGAGGATCCTTGACTAACTCTAAATTGGTTCAAAGGGGGATTGAGGACTGACATAAGGAGAGCTTTGATATCCCATAAATGTGACAACTTACAAGAAGCCTATCATTTGGTTATGGATCTTGAATATGATTTGCAGCAAATGCGAGTTCCTCTACCTAGGGCCAACCTCCCTACCGCACCCATATCAGCTAATCCTAGTTCGTTACCAACTAAGACACCCATAGTGGAGAGCAAGTCTAGGGATAAGGGGTCTACACAATCACCCAACAACAAACTTACTTGTTACAAATGCTCACAACCTGGCCACATTGCTAAAGATTGTCCCAAGAAAGCCTTGCTAATAGAAGAGCTTGCGGAGGTGGAAGAGGTTGAACCCGAGGGGAGAGAAGTGGAACTAGTACCTTATGCCCCTGAATACAATAGTGAGGAAGAACCCCCTCCTACTATGGCAATTGTCAAATGCACCTATATCAAGAATGCTCATGCTGAGGATTGGAAAAGGACTAGCCTATTCTATACCTATACCCAGTGCAATGGAAAGGTGTGCAAGATCATTATTGACAGTGGTAGTAGTCTTAATGTTATTTCTAGGCAAGCCGTGAATAGATTAGGATTACAGCAAGACAAACACCCTAAACCTTATAGCATTTCCTGGGTTGATAAGAAAAGCATTCCTGTGGCATTTAGATGTTCGGTACCCTTGAAATTAGCCCATTACCAAGGGAGTATTTGGTGTGATGTAACAGAGATGGATGTGGCTGATATTTTACTTGGTAGGCCATGGTTATATGATCTTGATGTTGTGCACTATGGGCGGAATAACACCTATGAGTTCATGGCTGACAATAAGAAGATTGTGCTCATGCCTAGTCTACCCCGTGAGCTTAGAGCCTCCCACAAGAAGGGAAAAACGAGTATTGAGGAGAGGCCTATCACCCTCTTAAGGACCCACTCCTTCTTTCAAGCCACTAAGGAAACAGGTGTTGTTTACACCCTTCTCATTCAGCCCACTAACCCTGACAACCAGCAAGAGCAGCCGACCATTATCACCAAATTACTTAAAGAGTACGAGTCTATTACCCCATGTGAGTTGCCAAGTGAATTACCACCAGAAAGGAGTGTGCAGCATGCTATAGATCTTGTCCCTGGTGCTACATTACCACACCTTCCCCATTACCGTATGAGCCCTACTGAACATGCTGAACTTAAGAGACAAGTGGATGAATTGTTAGAAAAGGAGCTGATACGTGAGAGTCTCAGCCCATGTGCTGTCCCTGCACTACTTACACCCAAAAAGGATGGAACATGGAGAATGTGCATAGATTGTAGAGCCATCAATAAGATCACTATTAAATATAGGTTTCCTATACCCAGGTTGGATGATCTCTTGGATATGATTGTGGGCTCCGCTTGGTTTGCAACGATTGATTTAAGAAGTGGATATCACCAAGTTAGAATTAGGGAAGGGGATGAATGGAAAATAGCCTTCAAAACCCAAGATGGTTTGTATGAGCGGATGGTCATGCCTTTTGGGTTGACCAACGCCCCCTCTACATTTATGAGGTTAATGCATCAAGTTTTAAAGCCATACATTGGGAAATTTTTGGTGGTATATTTTGATGATATCTTGATTTTTAGTAAGACAAGTGAAGAACACTTAGAGCATGTTAAGTTCACCCTTGATCTTTTAAAGAAAGAACAATTATTGCTGAACATTAAGAAATGTGAGGTGGAATTCCTTGGGTACATTATCAGCCACCAAGGGCTGAAAGCCACCCCTTCTAAAATTGCAGCCATCTTGGATTGGCCCTCTCTTACCACTCTAACCGAGGCTAGAAGCTTCCATGGGCTGGCCACCTTCTATAGGCGTTTCATTCATAACTTTAGCACCCTTGTGGCGCCCATTACAAACTGCTTGTACAAAGGGAAGTTTGAATGGACACCTATGGCCGAGAAGGCCTTCCAAGAGTTGAAGAGTAGAATTACTACCACCCACATATTAAGACTACCCGACTTTGGTAAACTCTTTGTTGTTGATTGTGATGCGTCGGGGGTGGGTATAGGTGGGACTCTTAGTCAAGATGGGCACCCTATAGCCTTTTTTAGTGAAAAATTAAATGATACTAGGCAAAAATATTCCAACTATGATAAAGAGTTCTATGCGGTGGTTCAAGCTTTAAAACATTGGAAACATTACTTGATACACAAAGAATTCATCCATAATAGTGATCATCAAGCTTTAATATACCTCAATAGTCAAGTCAAGTTGAACCCTAGACATGCTAAGTGGATTGAATTCCTACAACAATATACTTTTGTCCTAAAACATAAAGCTAAGGTTCATAATAAGGTGGCTGATGCTTTGAGCCGAAAGGTGATGATATTGACCACAATGCAAGTTTCGGTTGTTGGTTTTGATAAGCTTAAGGATGAGTGTGAGCGCTGTCCAGATTTCAAAGACATCTTCCATAATGCTAAGGAACTCTCAATGCCAACTACCACTTACTCTATTCATGATGGGTTTTTGTTTAAGGATGGCAAATTGTGTGTCCCTCGCACTTCTCTAAGGGATTTCCTTGTTTGGGAATTACATGGAGGAGGGGCTGCAGGTCACCATAGAAGAGACAAAACTTAGGCCTTAGTGGAAGAAAGGTTTTATTGGCCTTCTCTTTACAAAGATGTGTCAAACATTGTGAGCCATTGTCAAGTTTGCCAAGTTGCCAAAACCCACAAACACAATTCTAGATCTTACATGCCCCTACCTATACCTGAAGGCCCTTGGCAAGATTTGAGCATGGATTTTGTGCTCGGTCTACCCCGAACTAGTGCTCACCATTATTCCATTTTTGTGGTGGTAGACCGGTTCTCTAAAATGGTACATTTCATACCTTGTACTAAGACCACGGACGCATCCCATGTTGCTAGGCTATTTTTTAGAGAGGTGGTTCGCTTACATGGCTCACCACACACTATTGTTTCAGATTGCGACACTAAATTTGTGGGGCATTTTTGGGTAACTTTATGGAAAATCCTAGGAACAAAGCTGAACTTTTCTACTGCCTATCACCCACAATCTGATGGACAAACTAAAGTGATAAATAGGTCATTAGGGAATATTCTTCGTTGTCTTGTTGGGGAACATCCAGGTACTTGGGATAAATTGCTACCCACAGCTGAATTTTCCTTTAATAGTGCGGTTAACAGAACTACAGGAGCTAGCCCATTCCAAATCAATCTAGGATACCAGCCCCGTAAGCCCATAGACCTCGCACCTTTACCTTCACCCTTTAAGACCAATCATTCAGCCCTCTCTTTTGCACAACACATAGTCAAGATTCACAATGAGGTTAAAGATAATATTGCTAAGCACACTCTTAAATATCAAATTGCAGCTAATGCTCATAGGCGTTATGTTTCTTTTAATGAAGGGGACTTGATAATTTTCAGGAACAGGAAAGAAAGACAGCAAGGCACCAACAACAAGCTGCAACCAAGGGGGATGAGGCCCTTCAAAATCATCAAGAAGATCAATGATAATGCCTACGCTTTGGATCTCCCACCAGCCCTTGGGATTCATCCCACGGTGAATGTGGAAGACCTCACATTATACAAGGAACCGGTAGCCATCCTTGCACCACCAATGCCGCCACAAGCACATCGAATCTTGGAGGAGCAGCAACATTTCACAGCCAATGGAGTCCAGCGCTATTACCTTATCAAATGGAGTGATCATACCGAACATTGGGTACCCGAAGAGGAAGCACGTCAACTCTTACTGGAGGAGCTAGAGGACTTCAAGATTAATTCTCCGGAGGAGAATTCAGCACCCCCCCCCCCCCTGGGAAAGCTGATGCAGGAGCATTACCAAGGAGGTCTAGAAGGATTAAGAAGCCCCCAGTCCGCTACGGGATGACTACTTGAAATATCTTACTTGAAAACATGCAAAGTCAAAACACTTGTTTACTTCACTTGTTTACTTTGTTCTTCCATCTTTGGTTGATTAGTTTGATAAACTATTTAGCTTTGGGCCCAAGCTAGTCATGTTGGTTGTAAGACTAGTTGTGGGACAATTTTGTATTTTGAACACTTGTGTAATGTTGTAGGTAGGACTTAGCCTAGGATTTATTTTCAAAACTCTGTTTTATTTTGTAGTTGATGTATTAGGTTGTCTTAGACTAGGTTGTATCACATGTAATGCACCTACATGGCACCTATACTTCCCAACCTACATATCTATGTCACAAGCTGAATTCATCATCAAATCAAGGAGGTCAACAAGCTGATTTCATCACCAAATCAGAGAGTCAACATCTTCAAGGCAACATCTTCAACATCAAATCTGGGAGTCAACATCTTCAAAGAATCAACATCTTCAAGGCAACATCTTCAACATCAAATCTGGGAATCAACATCAGTCAAGGAAGTCAACTCCAACCAACAAAGCCCCCACATTTCCGGCTACCAGCATCACACTCAAGCTGCATCCACTCTCGGCTAGCAAGTAAGTAAACCAAGCCAATCCACGTTTACAATGCGTGCAGCCACCTCCAAGATGATCAAATCCAAGATGAAGTCACGCCTCAGCCACTCAAGTATCAATGCCACGTCAAAGACCACTCTTACCAGATGTCCAAGCATGCGCAAAGGAATATCCTGCTCAAATGCTTTCACCGACCATACTTACCAATCGAAAACCAGGCTGGTAATGATGAAGAAGTTCAAGAGTCACATAAGATTGTAACGTTGGGAAGGAAGGTTTAAAGCCCATGTAGTTTTCACTTGCACTAAGTTTTGGAATGAAAATAAATCTTTTGAAAGAAATTCTGAGTTAGTGGATTCTACTCGTTGAGGGTGTGCCAGAAGGCCCTTCGTTTGTTACTTGAGGGTGAGCCAGAAGGCCCCTCCCCTTATTCCTTGAAGGTGAGCCGGAAGGCCCTTAACCCATCATCCCGCTGAATACTAATCTACCACCCAACTGTTATCCAAGTCCGGCGAAGTTTGGAGCTGAAGATCATTGCTGAGTTGTTGATTCTGGAGGTACATGCGCACAGTTCTCATCTACACCGAGAGATCACTTCCAAGGACTAGTGATTGAAGGTTAAGAAGGGGTTTGGTCCCCTTCCTCCAAGGGGACCTCAAGTGTTCTCAAATCCACTCTTCACTTAGGATCTAAGATGCATGTTTAAGTTCCTTGAAATGTCTGCACATAACCATATATTTGCTAGTCCATATTGCATTTGAGCTACATACTTATGGGGTTCCTTGGGCTTAGGATTTTCATCCTTCATCAATAACTCTCGTGGTTCAAGTCACAAGTTCAAAATAAGTGAGTCGAGTGTTATGATTCACCTCTCAGTTCATCTCATAACACCTAACACGCGTAGAAAGCCTAGCCGAAGCAATCACATGAAATATGCACAACAAATATTAAATAAGAAAGTTTAATTATATTTCACTTAGATTTAGAAAGCATTCAAGACATGAATTTGTTCAACGGGCTACACCCGAGTCCCAAAATAGAGTTTACTCTACGAAATACATCGTGTAACACATAAAAACTCTAGAAAATACAATCAAAAGTTGGGGAAATTACAGATCTTAGGTAGGAGACGATAAATCTTCGGTCTTCTCTCGATAGCCCCGAAGAAATCCATCCAAACGAGCCCTCGAACGCAAGTTTTGCCCCACTTTCACCCTAGTCGAGTTCTCCCAAGATTCAAACCTTGTAACCACTCAAAAAAATGTCTTTTATGGCTAAATCTCTTCCTTAGGTAGTTAGGAAGTTTTCCCTAAAATTTCAGCAAATTCCGACTTTATAATCATCCAAATTGGGCAAAAAATCGTTGAAAGATCGAAACTGGCAGAAGCTGTCACGACCGTGATGGCCATTATGGCCTGGCCATGATCATCCCGTCGCACAGATTTTTACCTCTTCACGGCTGTGAACATGATCACACCCTGACCGTGACTGCCTCGTAGAATGTTGTAGAGTTCTACCGAGATGATCATGGCTTGCCCGTGTTCTCTGTAGAAAGCTCTGATTTGCCTCAAATTTGACCTGTGACTTCCTAGCACTGCGAGGAATCTTCTCATGATTTCAAATCTTTAAATTCTTCATGAAAAATAAGGAAAATACCCTATATTTCACAAACAATCGAAAATAATGAAGATTCTATACTTTAACGTAAAGAATCCAAAATAAGGTAGAAAATAAGAATTAAGCCTGAATAAGTCATAAGAATAAGATTTTAAATCCAATAAAAATAAGGCTCATCAGCCATTTCACTGTTGCCTCTCATCGTCGTCGTCAACATTAAAATAAAAAACATAGAGTATGTTTATCAATCTTTTTAACTTTCTTTCCTTCTAAATAAAAACAATGATGGAAAATCTTATTATTTTCTTTTTTCTTTATTTTCTCTTCTTTCTTACTTTCTTTTCCTTTTAACTTTCTTTTTTCCCTACTAAACGTAGCATTAAAAAAAATAGTCGTCTGCTGTTTTGGCGATGGTGGCAATGTCGCCGGCGCTGGATTCTTCGGTGAAATCGGATTCAGAAAAGTTTTCTTCTGTGTCCGATTTTTTTTTGGGCTTCTCTCCCAATCCCCGTTGGCGTTGTCGTCGGCGCTAGTCAACTTAGGTTAATCAGCGCCGCTGAAGGCATTGGCGGCGCTAATATGTTGTTGGCATCTGGATCAAGGGCTTCTACCCTATTTTGTCCTTGTCGGTGCTCGTCGCTGGTGGAGTAGTTGGCAATCATCACTGGCAATGCCATCGGCGAGGAGGACAAGGGTAGCTACTGCATTTGCACAATCAACTTAGGGCTTCTATCTTCGTTTTGGTGCCAGAAAATCACCGTCGGTTGTCGTTTGGTGAAGGTATGCTCGAGCGGTGGATCAGATCAGGGCTTTGGCCCTATGCCTGATGCCGACAGGAGTGGTGACGTCGTTGTCATCACTATTAAGGCTTCAACCCTAATTTCGTTCGGCGAGGGCTGCTTCTTCCGACGTGCGACGCGAGCGCACAGCTAGCGACACAGAAGGCAAGTGAGGCAGCGATTGCTGCCTTCTTGCTCTTCGGTGAAGACAGGCCTGGTGACGTGTGACTTCCCGGCATTTTTCCTCCATGTTTCCTGCGACGTGGGTTGTGTGCATCGCTCGGCGTATGCGGCGTTGTTAGGGCAGATCCTCGGCGTGTGCATGAGCGGATCCGAATCCAGATCCGTTATTGGTTCCGGGCTCACGGGCACATGTGTTCATACGGATTCGGCTCAAACTTGTCTTCGGATTTGGTTTGGACGTTTGGTCCGAATCCAATCTAGGTCTGAATTTGGGTCTTCTTGGATTCAGATCCATTTTTCGAGTCAGATCTGTCTATTGAGCTGGATCTGGGCCATTTTTTGGCCTGCTATCTAGATCTAGCGCTTGAGCTTGTCTTGCTGGGCCTAGGCCTATGCTATCTCTTTCTGCTGTGTTGTGCGCAAAAGCAATGCTACTATGTGCAGAAGCAGGCTATTGTGTTGTTTCTACTGTCTGGGTCTGGTTTGGGCCCAGTCATCTGGGTCAGGTTTTCTGCTCCGAGCAGAAGCAACAAAGAGCTGTTTGGCTAGCTGTGCTGCGCAGCAGCTGTCCAATACCAATTTTCATAAAATCCAAGAAAAATAATTGTATAATAATTTCAAACAATGGCATAATTATTTTTTATTATTGTCTCAATAATAAAAAAAGTCTGACATTGTGAAATATATTAATTGAAACAATATGACTACCAAAGTAGCGTATTGTGTAGGTTAATTTATTTTGTACTATTAAGATGGTGTGTATGTAATTCATGTGGGTATTAGTCGGCCCAAAGGAAGGTTGATACTTGGCCGAATTATATGCACACATATGGTAATGACATGTGATGATTATTTGGTTTTCTTGTCAACATTAAGTCGGTCCAAAGAAAGGCTTAGTGTTAGATGAGACTTATTATCAGTGTTTGATTACTGTAGTGAGAGTAGCATTTACAAGTTAATATTTATGTCCAAAGATGAAATATTAACATTGTGCTAGGTATCTTGTTATGCACCTATCATTGTTTGAATTTATTATTTTAATTTAAGTATGATTTGAAACTAATGTGAGTTTATTTAGTGATTAATTCTGCTTCCAGTGTTACTGCTAATATTAATTCCATACCTATGCTTAATGACACAAGCTTTAAATCATGACAAGAGAACATTACCACTGTTCTCGGAGTCATGGATTTAGACCTTGCACTCAGGGTAGAACGTCTTGTTGATCTTACCACTATAAGTTCCTCTAATGATAAGAGGGAGTTGGAAAGATAGGATAGTTCAAATAGCATGAGCCATATGATCATCTAGTGTGTCATACTAGAAGCATTTAGGGGCACACTACTAACAATCTCTCTAACGTATAAGAGTAATAGAAACATAAGAGAGCACATTATGAATATGTCTTATCTTGCTTCAAATTTAAAGACACTTAAGTTAGAGTTGTCTAAAGATTTACTTGTGCATTTCGTTCTCATATCTCTTCCTACACAGTTTAATCAATTTAAGGTCAGTTATAACTGCTAAAGGGAGAAATAGACTCTTAATAAGTTAATTTCTTATTTTGTATAAGAGGAAGAGAGATTGAAGCAAGACAAGTCAATGAGTGCTCATTTGACCTCTACCTTAAAGCATATTAAATAAATAAATAAATAAAAGGATAAAGAAGCTGCAGTAAGTAAACCTCAAAAGAAACAAAAGAAGGAATAGACTTAGGCATTCACCTATTTCTTCTGTAAAGGTAATGGACATACCAAAAGGACTGCACCAAGTATTATGCTTGGCGTGCATAAAAATATATACACTTCTCCCTTTGGTTTGTTTTAAAGTTAATTTAGCTGACGTACCTAGACACACATAGTGGGTAGATTCGGTTGTCACTACTCACATAAGGGTCCATGCAAGGTTATATGAATTGCTGAAAGCCAATTGATGCTGAAAGATTCGTCTATGTGAGCAATAGTAAACCAGTTGTTGTTGGGAAACCCCGGGGACATTTTACAATTTTTCAGAGACACATACATACATTGCACAGCAGAAGAATGTCCCCGAAACAGGTCGGTCCCAAAAACCCAGTGAACATCGCATGCAAGGGGGTCGACACGATGAGTTAGAAAATACCTCAGAGCAAGATGAGGTCGATGTCGTGATAGGCGCCCAAGTGTGCGCCCTCTGCAGTCTCACACACACGGATGCCTCGAGTCCTCTTCTTCCACACCCGGTGCTAGCCTCGGGAAGAAGATCCAAGCCTTAGGGAGATGCTCCAACCACCTTGCGCCACCAAGAGAGAAAGATGCGCCAAGTGGTAAGGAAGGAGAAGCTTGCGGCCACTTGATGGAAGAGGAAGAGATTGCGCCCTTGCTCCTTGCTCTCGCTCCCTTCTTATGTTCACGCCTCCAAGGATGAATCATATAAGAGGGGGCGGCTAGGGTCACATATATAGGGCAAGAGGCGATTAGGGCAAGGGCTAGGATCATGACAAGTGTAGGGCTAGGATGAGGAGGTTTGATGCAAGGAAAGTCTCCAAGACTTTACCATAAACTTCATTCAACCTTTCCATAATTGCCCAAGTACCATATCAGCCCAAGACATGCCTTAAAGGCATTCATACCATCAAGGGAGAAGGGCTAGGCGCAAATTGCTTCCTTAATGAAGCAATTTTGCCACCCTAACCCCATTATGCCCCTTAGGCGCCAATGGGGTTGGGTTTCTCCCCATTATACCCTTTTAGCCTCTCTTCTCTTCATGAGAACTTGTTATTGGGCTTCATTGGATAATGAGCTAGCCCAAACTTCATCCTATGGGTTGATTAAGCATTTGGATCCAATCCAATGCAACCCTAATCTAAGTGTGACCAACCATGGTCAAATACGGGTCAACCTGCCAAAAATGAAGTTTGGCTCCAATAACATTCTTCCATCTCATCAGGCCCATTGGTGCTGATGAAATCTCCCAATTAGATCCGAGTTATCCAATAACTTGATCATAAGGCTTCTCGATCAATACGAGAACTCAAGTATCAAGGTGTGCGACCCTGTAGGTTCTTCTGACGCTGGCAGTGCTGACCAAAGGTCACCACAAGCAGTGAGTGGCACCTAGCAGTGCATCGCTGCTACCCAGGTCATTGGAATGGATATCGACATCGACATCCCCATCATCGCAACTAGGTACAGATGCATTACAGTCTCTTTGCCGGACTGATATCCGATTGGACAAGTGTGTCACCACTTGTTTTCACCCAATCACATGGCTATGACTAAAACAGGTTCTTACCTGGGTATGGCCATACACTCTCAGTCATAGAACCATAGAGGAGCTCCATGGATATCATACTTCCCTAAGGAAGGGGCAAATCCTATGTCTGTCCATTGACCTTCTCATATGGGTCGTGATATGCTCAATGACAACCGTTATGACTTCCCAACTACGGCGAGGTGTTAGGTTGTATCAAAGCAAGTCGCTAACCATATAGAATGATCAATGACCTCAAGTCAAGGGATCAATGCATCTCCTGTCACTTGTGAGGATAACTTATGACACCAAGCCTCACAGCGGGTCTTTCCAGTATATCCTCCAATGATATACCCATGTGTCTGCGTCAGCACCACGTACCTAACCAACTCACATACCAGTCTCTCAAGTACCATAGCTGTCCCATATCCACTAAGGTACATCGACTGGGGACAATAGTTTGAGCACAGATCCAATCTGTCTCCAGGGACATTATCATGTTAGTACATGTGCGCAGATGTAAACAAACATTGACAATGACAATGCCAGAATGATATATATAAATATCAAAGTCAAGTAGTACATAAGTGGACCAAAACTAGGTCCTAGGGCATATACACCAACAATCTTCCCACTTGCACTAAGACCTAGAGGTTGAGGAATCTTAACCCCATATCTCTAGCGTGACCATCATGCTTCTGCTGCGCCAAAGCCTTGGTCAATGGGTCTGCCAGATTGTTCTCTGTGTCAACTCTGCTAATCTTGACATCACCTCTTTCAATGATCTCTCTGATCAGGTGAAATCTTCTGAGTATGTGTTTGGATCTTTGATGAGACTGTGGTTCCTTGGCTTGTGCAATTGCTCCATTGTTGTCACAGTAGAGTTCAATGGGATCCATTGCACTAGGGACCACCTGAAGATCAGATATGAACTTCCTCATCCAAACGGCTTCCTTGGCTGCCTCAGAAGCGGCCACATACTCTGCCTCGGTTGTAGAATCTGCTATGGTGGATTGCTTGAAGCTCTTCCAGCATACAGCGCCTCCATTTATCTTGAACACATAGCCGGCCTGCGATCTAAAGTCGTCAGGGTCAGACTGGAATGATGCATCAGTATAGCCCTGCACACTGAGCTCTTCCTGTCCCCCATAGACCAAGAACAAATCCTTAGTTCTCCTCAGATACTTTAGGATGTTCTTTACAGCCACCCAGTGCTGCAGACCTGGATTGGATTGGTATCGGCTGGTTATGCTTTCAGCATATGCCACGTCTGGTCTAGTACACAACATTGCATACATGATCGATCCTACTGCCGAAGCATAAGGAATTCGACTCATGTTATCCCTCTCAGCCTGTGTTGTAGGACACTAGCTCTTTGAGAGAGTAAGGCCATGTCTTACTGGAAGGTATCCTTTCTTGGATTGCTCCAAGTTAAACCTCTCTAGGACCTTATCAATGTAGGTACTCTGACTAAGGGCCAGGAGCCTCTTGGATCTTTCTCGGTAGATCCTCACGCCTAGAATATAGGCGGCCTCCCCTAAGTCTTTCATCTCAAAACACTTCCCCAACCATGTCTTCACAGCTTGAAGACTAGGGATGTCGTTTCCGATGAGCAGTATGTCATCGACATACAAGACCAAAAAAACCACCAAGCTCCCACTTAATTTTCTATATACACAGGCGTCATCTTCGCTTTTGATAAAGCCATAATCTCTCACAGCTTCATCAAATCGAAGATTCCAACTTCGAGATGCTTGCTTCATAAATGGATCTCTTTAGCCTGCAGACCTTACTAGCCTCTGCAGGATGGATGAAACCATCAGGTTGTGTCATGTACACATCCTCAGTCAGCTTCCCATTAAGGAACGCTGTCTTCACATCCATCTGCCATATCTCATAGTCATGATATGCAGCTATAGCAAGCAGAATCCGAATAGACTTAATCATGGCAACTGGCGAGAAGGTTTCATCATAGTCCACCCCGTGGACTTGTTTAAAACCTTTAGCCACTAGTCTACCCTTATAGGTAACTATATTGCCATCCATGTCTGTCTTCTTCTTGAAGACCCATTTACACCCTATGGGTTTTACCCCATCAGGCAGCTCAACCAAATCCCAGACTTGGTTAGCCGACATGGAATCCATCTCGGATCGCATGGCGTCAAGCCATCTCTCGGAGTCCGGTCCACTGACCGCCTCATCATAGGTTCTGGGTTCATCCTCAATGATGAAAATTCCATCGTGTTGAGTCAGCAGCGACCCGTACCTCTCAGGTGCACGACGAATCCTCCCAGACCTACGTGGGACCTATGTCTGAGCCTCAGGTTGTATAACAACTGGTGCAGATGGCTCAGATTCCATCTCTTTGTCTTGTGGTTGCACTTGGACCTCATCCAAGTCAAACTCCCTCCCACTAACTTCTTTTATAAGAAATTCTTTCTCTAGAAAGACAGCACCCCGAGCAACAAAAACTTTGTTCTCGGTTGGGACATAGAAGTAGTATCCTTTAGTTTCCTTCGGATACCCCACAAATACACAGTTATCAGATCTAGGTTCTAGCTTGCTAGAATCCTGACGTTTGACATAAGCCTCACATCCCCAGATCCTGATAAACGTGAGATTAGGGCATCTCCCACTCCATACCTCGTATGGTATTTTGGAGACACTCTTAGATGGAACATTATTCAGTATCAGAGAAGCTGTCTCAAGTGCATGCCCCCAGAATGAGGGAGGTAGAGTTGCATGACTCATCATAGATCGAACCATATCCAATAAAGTTTGATTTCTCCTTTCAGACACACCATTCCATTGAGGTGTTCCAGGAGGAGTGAGTTGGGATATGATCCCAGACTCTCTCAGATAGTCAAAGAACTCTCCACTCAGGTATTCTCCACCTCGATCTGATCGAAGAGCTTTAATGGATCTTCCAAGCTGGTTCTCTACTTCATTCTTGAACTCTTTGAATTTCTCAAAGGACTCAGATTTATGTCTCATTAGGTAGACATATCCATACCTACTGAAGTCATCAGTGAAGGTAATGAAGTAGTTGTACCCTCCTCTGGCTTGTTTATTGAAAGGCCCACACACATCAGTATGTATGAGATCCAATAAACCTCCTGCCCTCTCACCAATCTTGGTGAAGGGTGCCTTTGTCATTTTCCCTAATAAACAAGGTTCACAGGTATCAAATTCCTCCAAGGAACTTGAATCTAACAATCCATTTGCATGGAGTTGTTGGATGCGATTTTTGTTTATATGGGCTAATCGACAGTGCCATAGGAAAGCACCAACTGAACCACTCAGTTTGGTCCTTTTATTACTTATGTTACAGATAGAACTTTCCATATCCAAGATATACAGACCATTGCACAAAGTACCCTTCCCATAGAACATATTTGCAAATGAAAAAGAACATGAGTTCTTATTTATTTCAAACTTAAATCCCTTCTTTGCTAAGCAAGGAATGGATACAATGTTCTTAGTAAGTAAAGGTACACAAAAGCAATTATCTAGTTCTAATAGAAGTCCAGAAGGCAAGGAGAGAGTCAAGACGCCTACAGCAACAGCAGCAACCTGTGCCCCATTTCCAACGCGTAGGTCAATCTCTCCAGGTCGCACCGATCTACTTTTCTTGAGCCCCTGCATATTTGTACAAATATGAGCTCCACATGCGGTATCCAATACCCATGACATAGAAGTAGAAAGATTGACTTCTGTAACATAGATACCTGAGCTAGAAGTTAAGGCCAAGCCCTTCTTCTCATCATTCTGAAGCTGCTTGCAGTCCCTTCTCCAGTGACCCTGCTCGCCACAGTGAAAACACCTCTGGTCCTTTGACTTCTTTGCCTTTTTCTTCAGTCCCTTGGTAGGACCTTTGGCACTGCCCTTAGCACGTGCCTTACCCTTCTTCTTTATCTTCTTGGTCGCAGGGACCAAAAGAACAGAATTTGGTTTGGTCTTACCCATTTCACGCTCGGCTGTTTGGAGCATATTCATCAATTCCTCTCGTGTGCACTCAATCCGGTTCATGTTGAAGTTAATAATAAACGGACTGAAGCTAGGGGGCAGGGAATGCAGAATAAGATCCACAACCAGCTCATTGTCTATGGCATGACCTAGTCTTCTGAGATGATCCACATTCCCAATGAGCTTGAGAACATGGGGTCTCACTGGTGCACCCTCAGACAACTTACACCGAAAAACTGCTTTGGCGGTGTCAAATCTTTCAGTTCTAGCCTGAGCCTCGAACATCTGTTTCAGGTGAGTGATCATCTGAAAAGCGTTCTGCTCCTCATATTGCACCTGCAGTTCAGGTGCCATGCTGGCTAGCATAAGACATGCAACCTCCAAAGAGTCATCCTGATGCTTTCTATAAGCATCTCTATCTGCCGTTCGGGCATTAGGCGCAGGAGCCGCAGGAAGAGCCTGTTCAAGGACATACAGCTTCTTCTCGAGCTTGAGGACTATCCTCAAGTTCCGATGCCAGTCCATAAAGTTAGTTCCAACTAACTTATCCTTATCAAGGAGTGATCGCAGTAATAATCCGCCAGTGTTCGTAGCCATTATTCTACAACACCCAAGAAAAACAGATTAGTACTACTTCGAATCATTTAAACTGGA
Source organism: Costus lasius (assembly GCA_027563935.2). Lineage (NCBI taxonomy): Eukaryota > Viridiplantae > Streptophyta > Magnoliopsida > Zingiberales > Costaceae > Costus > Costus lasius. Next base: position 90,208,649 of record CM050454.1, on the reverse strand, counting down.
CTTGTTTTAAATGATTACTGCTCCCACTATTTTAAATTTGAATTGACAACCCACAAAGTCAATCGGGAAGTTTAAGACTTCCTAGTGAGATGGGATCCTTATTTCACATGAGGCTTTGCGTCCCACGAGGGTGGGATGAGATGCACAAAGTAACTCATGTTTCCTAAGGTGGGCGCGCCGGCCGGTTGCTCCAAGCAACTCCCCTTGTTGAGATAGTCTTGGGCATTTCATGTCCAGCGAGGGCTGGATATAACATGAAACCCTAACCTCTCAACGATGCCTCTAGACTTTCACTATGTGCCCAGTACATGTGAATTTATAGTCAAGTCCATTCCTAACCGTTTATGCCCAAGGCCAATGAGTTTCCTTGCGAAGGCACGCCTAGGTTAAAACTGGACTGGGGAAACCATTGTCACCACACACTTTCTAAAGATAAGTGGGTGTGTCCCACGAGGGTGGGAACCAGTTCACAACTCCACAGATCGATAGCTTAGTGAGGGCTACGCGTTAAAAGGCTTCTAGACTTGATATTTTATGAGGGTTTTTAAGGTCTCATCAGTTTTATCTTATGTCTAACAATACAGGCATGCAATCCTATAGTGATAACATAATGATAAAACATCACAGGCATGCTTTTAGCAGATAAGGAAAGCAGTAAAAGATGATGTGATCAAAGCCCTTTCAAGATATTGAACCAACCCATGCCAAAGGAGGTTCAACTCTTGACATAGGACTCAAGCCCCTAAGAAAGACCTATCCTAGCCGCCCTCTATCTTGGTCTTCATGGTTGGCTCCAAGGTCCTTCCTTCATGGCTTAGCTCTCAAACCTTAAGGGTAGACCTCAAAGGTTCGGCCAATGCCATGATCTTCCTCCAAGGAGAATGCGCCACAATGAAAGATGTCAAGTTAGCTAGCTCTCAAACCAAAGGGTTCGGCCATGCCTAACTTGTGCCATCAAGCAAGCTTGCGCCTTTTCCTTGATGCTTGTTGCGCCACCTTCATGCATGCGCCAAGCTCCAAGTACATGCGCTTCCCTAGTCTTCTTAAAAGCAAAAGGAAAAGCGGCACGCAGGCCTCACGAGGATACATCACAGGCATGCAAAGGGGGGCTTGACTAATGATCACAACATTATGCACAATCAAGGTATTTACTCATGCAATTCTACATGCTCATGAAAAACATAAAATCTGAAATTTTACTTTTTCATTAAAACTAGTTTCTTTTTCTCCTCTTCTTCTCACAAATCTTTTGGTTAATTGCGATTTATTTTTCAAGGTGATTTCAGAGATCCTTTCGGCTGGCAATTTTGTCAGATCAAGAGACTTGGCCAGTCCGAAGACATAATGCCCGTCCTACTTGACAAAACTACGTGCGCCTTTGATCTTTAAATCAGACAAGAAAAATAGTCCAAAAATCCAAAAGAGATTGAGAGGATGATAGAAACAAGAAACCCTAATTTTTTCCTACTTAGAAAAAATCGTTTGCCATGCATCATGCTATTTTCGAAAATAGAGATATGGCATGTGAGCATGAAAGAAAAGCATAAAACTTCGTTCGAGTCTTGCAAGTCGCTCTGATACCACTGTTGGGAAACCCCGGGGACATTTTACAATTTTTCAGAGACACATACATACATTGCACAGCGGAAGAATGTCCCCGAAACAGGTCGGTCCCAAAAACCCAGTGAAGATCGCATGCAAGGGGGTCGACACGATGAGTTAGAAAATACCTCAGAGCAAGATGAGGTCGATGTCGTGATAGGCGCCCAAGTGTGCGCCCTCTGCAGTCTCACACACACGGATGCCTCGAGTCCTCTTCTTCCACGCCCGGTGCTAGCCTCGGGAAGAAGATCCAAGCCTTAGGGAGATGCTCCAACCACCTTGCGCCACCAAGAGAGAAAGATGCGCCAAGTGGTAAGGAAGGAGAAGCTTGCGGCCACTTGATGGAAGAGGAAGAGATTGCGCCCTTGCTCCTTGCTCTCGCTCCCTTCTTATGTTCACGCCTCCAAGGATGAATCATATAAGAGGGGGCGGCTAGGGTCACATATATAGGGCAAGAGGCGATTAGGGCAAGGGCTAGGATCATGACAAGTGTAGGGCTAGGATGAGGAGGTTTGATGCAAGGAAAGTCTCCAAGACTTTACCATAAACTTCATTCAACCTTTCCATAATTGCCCAAGTACCATATCAGCCCAAGACATGCCTTAAAGGCATTCATACCATCAAGGGAGAAGGGCTAGGCGCAAATTGCTTCCTTAATGAAGCAATTTTGCCACCCTAACCCCATTATGCCCCTTAGGCGCCAATGGGGTTGGGTTTCTCCCCATTATACCCTTTTAGCCTCTCTTCTCTTCATGAGAACTTGTTATTGGGCTTCATTGGATAATGAGCTAGCCCAAACTTCATCCTATGGGTTGATTAAGCATTTGGATCCAATCCAATGCAACCCTAATCCAAGTGTGACCAACCATGGTCAAATACGGGTCAACCTACCAAAAATGAAGTTTGGCTCCAATAACATTCTTCCATCTCATCAGGCCCATTGGTGCTGATGAAATCTCCCAATTAGATCCGAGTTATCCAATAACTTGATCATAAGGCTTCTCGATCAATACGAGAACTCAAGTATCAAGGTGTGCGACCCTGTAGGTTCTTCTGACGCTGGCAGTGCTGACCAAAGGTCACCACAAGCAGTGAGTGGCACCTAGCAGTGCATCGCTGCTACCCAGGTCATTGGAATGGATATCGACATCGACATCCCCATCATCGCAACTAGGTACAGATGCATTACAGTCTCTTTGTCGGACTGATATCCGATTGGACAAGTGTGTCACCACTTGTTTTCACCCAATCACATGGCTATGACTAAAACAGGTTCTTACCTGGGTATGGCCATACACTCTCAGTCATAGAACCATAGAGGAGCTCCATGGATATCATACTTCCCTAAGGAAGGGGCAAATCCTATGTCTGTCCATTGACCTTCTCATATGGGTCGTGATATGCTCAATGACAACCGTTATGACTTCCCAACTACGGCGAGGTGTTAGGTTGTATCAAAGCAAGTCGCTAACCATATAGAACGATCAATGACCTCAAGTCAAGGGATCAATGCATCTCCTGTCACTTGTGAGGATAACTTATGACACCAAGTCATAGCCTCACAGCGGGTCTTTCCAGTATATCCTCCAATGATATATCCATGTGTCTGCGTCAGCACCACGTACCTAACCAGCTCACATACCAGTCTCTCAAGTACCATAGCTGTCCCATATCCACTAAGGTACATCGACTGGGGACAATAGTTTAAGCACAGATCCAATCTGTCTCCAGGGACATTATCATGTTAGTACATGTGCGCAGATGTAAACAAACATTGACAATGACAATGCCAGAATGATATATATAAATATCAAAGTCAAGTAGTACATAAGTGGACCAAAACTAGGTCCTAGGGCATATACACCAACAGTTGTAGTTCATGTAATATACATGTTTAGGTTATTATGTAAGACTAGTCACTATTTAGATTTGAATAAGACATTTGTTGTTTCGTCTCTTAGACAGAATTTAGTTTCTATTCCTATTTTGAATAAATAAGGATATTTTTGTTCATTTGGGAATAGTAAATTTACTTTGTCTAAAGATTCAAATCTTATTAGTACTAGTCTATTAAGTTCTTTTAATAACCTTTATGTGCTATATACAATTGCTTCATTTAATGAAACTCTGTATATATGTGGTACAAAGTGAAAATTAACAAATGAGAATTCTTTATGACACAAAAGATTTGGTCATATCTCTAGATGGAGAATGGAAGGACTTGTGTCTGATTGAATTCTTGAGTCACTTGATTTTACAAATTTTGAAATTTGTATTACTTAAAAGGGGAAACAAACAAACATAAAGAAGAAATTGGCAGCCAACAGAACTTCAGACGTCTTAGAATTAATTCATATAGAAATATGTGGTCCATTCCCTTCGGCTTCGTGGAATGGTCGACGGTATTTCATTACATTTATAAATGATTACTCCAAATAAGGCTACCTCTATCTTATTCATGAGAAGTCACAGGCATTAGACATGTTCAAAATTTTAAGGCTAAAGTTAAAAAATCAACTTGGCAAGTCAATTAAGAGTGTCACATCTGATTGTGGTAGTGAGTACTATGGCAGATATGACGGATTAGGAGAACAACATCCAAGTCCTTTTGTTAAATTCCTATAAGAAAGACACTAAAGACTGCAGTTTACATCTTTAACAGAGTTCCAACTATAGCAACTACTAAAACCCCTTATAAGCATTGGATAGGTAAGAAACCTAGTCTAAAGCATTTGCACACTTGGGGATGTCCAACTGAAGCAAGGTCTTACAGGCCAAATGAAAGAAAATTGGACTCCGAAACTATTAGTTGCTATTTTATTGGTTATGCTGAGAAGTCTAGGGGTTATAAGTTTTATAATCCTACTGATAAATCTATTTTTGAGACGAGAATTATTGAATTCTTTGAGGATGAGTTTGGGAGGGAAAATAATAAAGTTAAAGACGTTGTCTTTGAAGAGGAATTCATTACTCTTTCTTTGATCACTGTTGAGAATGATCAGATTTTAGTTTCTGATATTCATGATATTCAGTTTTTAGTTCCTGAGATTTCTCAACCAGTGAATTCAGATGAACCTATTGACTTAAATCAAGAAGTTATTATAGAAGAACAAACTCATCATACTCAAGAAGAAATGTCATTAAGGAGATCTACTCGAGAATTAGAACTTTCACTAAGCTATAGAAAGTTCTAATTCTCAAAAGTGGATTGATGCTATAAATGAGAAGTTAAAGTCTATGATTGACAATGACATTTGGGATCTTGAATCACTACATAAAGGTGTGAAACTTATTGGTTGTAAATCAATATTTACAACCAAAAGGGATTCAAAAGGTAGTGTTGAGAGATATAAAGCACGTCTTGTTGCAAAAGGCTTTACTCAAGGAAGGAATTGACTATAAAGAGACTTTCTCTCCGGTATCATCGAAAGACTCTTTTAGAATTATTATGGCATTAGTAGCTTATTTTGAACTTGAGTTGCATCAGATGGATGTAAAGACTGCGTTTCTCAATGAAGACATTGAGGAAACGATATATATGATGAAACCAGAAAGTTTTGTATCGAAAGATTCAAAACAACTAGTTTGCAAACTAAAGAAATTCATCTATGGACTTAAGCAGACTTCTTGTCAGTGGTATTATAAATTTCATCAAGTGGTCATCTCCTTTGGTTTTGAGATGAATGTAGTAGATAATTGTATATGCCATAAGTTCAGTGGGAGTAAATATATTTTTCTTGTTATATATGTCGATGACATATCGTTGTTGCTAAGGGAGACAAATTTAGTCTCAAACAATGCCCCAAGAATAATTTTGAAACTAAGGAAATGCGGAAGATTTCTTATGCATCTGTTGTCGGGAGTCTAATGTATGCTCAAGTTTATATGCGTTCGGATATTGCGTACATTGTTGGGATGCTTGGTAGATATCTAAGCAACTCAAGAATGGAGTTTTGGATAGTAGTTAAAAGGGTTCTATGGTATTTGTAGAAAAACTAAAGATAATATGCTCACATACAGAAAATCAGATCAGTTAGAAATCATTAGGTATTCTGATTCTAATTTTGCTAGATGCCAAGAAAATCACAGATCTACTTCAAGCTACATCTTCTCACTGGCTAGAAAAGCTATTTCCTGGAAAAATGCTAAGCAGACACTTATAGCTTTTTCCACTATGACAATTGAATTTGTAGCATGTTATGAGGCATATAACCATGGGATATGGCTGCGAAATTTTATCACAGGTCTACGCATTCTGGATAATATTGAAAGACCACTAAAGTTATTTTGTGATAATAAATCTGCAGTATGATATTCCAATAACAACAGGATTTCGTCAAAGTCTAAGCACATTGACATTAAGTTCCTAATTGTTAGATAAAGAGTTCAGAGTGGTCAGATATCTATAGAACATATTGGTATAAACTCCATAATTATGGATCTACTTACTAAAGTTCTAACACCCAAGATCTTTCATGAGCACACTATTCATATGGGTGTTATATCACTTAGTGATATATCAGTTTAGTGGGAGTTTGTATTTGGATTATATTGTGTACACACTAAAAAATAAAGTTTCAGTTTCACTCTAAACATAAAGTTTTGGTTTGATCTCATAAGGACTAAAGTTGGACCAGTTGGAAATAGGCATGTTATGATCTATTACATGAAATTTCCATGCTACACATCCATACATGATCTACGTCGTTGATTGTATTGATATACGTGACCATCGTTCGTGCTAGCCACGTTACATATTGTGACGAAGGCTGCCTTTATCCTATGTTACTATTTTCATAGACCAGATTGATAGAGATAATTTCAGATAAAAGATAACATTAAAGAGCTCATTAAGATATACAATTATATCAAGTAATATATATGCGAGTGGGAGATTGTTAAATCAATCAATGTGGATCCCACACATATATTAATTAATAATTATATATGGCTATCTTAAATTTTTAGTCATGCTAAATTGATCAATTAAGAAATTAATTATTACGGCTTAATTATCTTAATTGTATAGAATATTATTATGTGTAGAGGCTTAGGATTTATTTCTATTTTTATGATGAGTTAGAAATAGAAATAATATTAAATATGTCATGGTCTTGCAGGCGTGTGTTTCCTTAATTAATTAATAAGGAGTTATATATATATATATATAGGTGAACCCCACCAAGATTTCTCAAACTTCAAAAATATTATGGACTTCAGGTATGCTTCCGCTACGGTTCTTCTTTTCTCAATACTTTAACATATGTTTATCATGTTATGATTTAGTCATAACCTCAATCCTAGATTGAGTTCTGCGGCTCTTTATCCCTAAGTTTCCATATTAGTATGAGCAACGAAATTCTGCAACATGAAGAATGGATAGTTGACTACGGACAGGGAGCAGCAATGCCATCAAGGGTCCGGCTATGATTCTGGTGATAATTAGAAGGCGACAGATATGCGCCGATGCAAAAGGCAGGGTCCGGCAATAAATCAGAATTAAATTCCTTTTTCTCTTTATTAATCAGCGAACGAATGAGTCTGTGGGTATTCGTCGCTGATTTAAAATCTCAAAAATTGAACTATCGCATATCCGGGAAGCATGCTTTAATCCCTATTCTCTCGCTTCATTCGTTTTCTGGGATTTCAAGCCGTACTCTTTATTTATAAGACTTGTGTGCATCAACCATCCACAGATGATTAATAGCAAAGGGAATAAAGAACCGCGGAAGGCTTCTTGGCTCTTGCCATAGTCACTTTTAGAGTGGTAAGTGTCTAGTCCTTTTTATTTTGAAGTTTAGTTTATATCGTATATTTATTTCGAATTATCTCTCCATCAAAATAGATGTTTACTTCAGAATTGTCTTTCTATCAAAATAGTGTTTATTTTAGAGTTGTCTCTCCATCAAAGTAGACTCTAAAAAAAGAGGATAAGAACTTATAGTTGTATAATGAATTCTTTTCGTAGTGTTTCTCCTTGTGTCTGCATCTGGATGTCTGGGTTTATGAAATTATCTGTGTATCTCTGTTTTAGAGCCGGGTTTATGAAATTATCTGTGTATCTCTGTTTTAGAGCCAAGCAACTTATGCAATTCTCTGTATCTCTATTTTAGAGCTAAGCACCTCTTCTTATATTATCTACTTTGCTATTTTTATTATAATAAATAAAAATATTTATTTATTCTCATGTTCCCCGCGACACCTCCTCTTTCTCTATTTCTTTTTGCTTGCGATTATTTTTTGCTCTAAATTTAGCCCAATAGTTTTTTTTTCTTGTCAAATCAATTTTTAATTGGATTGTGTATGTGATTGGCGAGGGCTTCCCACTATCCTTTTATTTATTTATTATTTTTTATCCGCTGTCGTGTGGTCTCTCTTTCGCTAATCGTGGATTGTTACCAAAAAAAATAATGGAAATTTGCGACCGCATCAGCCGAGAAGCCACAAAACTTAGGGCCTATTTTATTGGGGGTAAAAAAAAAATACAAAGAAAAAAAAAATAAAAAAAAAATAATAAAGTTGGTAACAAGGGAGAGGAGAAAAGTGTTTTCTCTTTCTTTTAGAGAGAATGCAAAAGAAGATAAAAGTGGTCTTCTTTTCTCTTACTTCAAATCAGTCTCTTTAATAAAAGAGATGAAAAATTATATTTCTTTTCTTTTTTCCCAATTTTCATTCTAATAAAAGAGGCGCTTAATTTTGTCAATTTTGCAATCTTCTCCGCAGGGATTGTGGGCTTTTTTTATCATTTTACTCGATTGCAATTTTGACCCGTTCTCCAAATTAATTTAGTGGTCTAAATTGAATTGCAATTTTATCTCTCACTTATTTTTATTTTTTTTTGTCTCAGGTAAACAATGTCCTTCTTTTCAGAATTTTCAAATTCAATTTACTTTCGACTTATTTTTTAATATGTCAAAATCAAGCTTTTTAGTTAAAATTAAATTGTTAGGGGCTTTTTTTTTTGCTTGACTTAGTCAAAATTGAAATTTTGAGCTCGATTGGATTGGTCAAAATTGAATTGTTGTGCATTCGCAGTTGGAGAATTGCAACTTAGAATAGAGAATAAAAATTGGTTAATTTAAAGAATAGTAACCCATATGCCATTTTATATCAAATAATTCTATGGATCTGCAATAGAAAGAGGGATATTTGAGAAGAAATTGAGAAGTGCATGTGTTTGCCATCGTATAGTTGATTAAAAAAAAAAGAATTTTAAAGTTAGTATTGATGACTAAAAAAAATATAGTGGATTTTATATATTTATAGTTAAATTAGTGATTTAGTTCGGAATCTATAGATTTTTTTATTTTTTTTATATTTTTAAATAAAAAATATATAATTTCATAGATATCAAAACCAATTGGACCAAGAGATGTGAAGTTGAAGAGGCTCCGAGGCTTGAACGGATTAGAAAAAGTCAAAATCTAAAAAGCAAGCACGAGATCACAAGTTGTAATCATTTATACTATAGCTATCACAACCTAGTAATTACAAAAACTAGCCAGAATGCTAGAAGCAATTGAGTCTTTCGCCCACACTTTAAAAACTCGCCCAAATCATAATTTTGAGGCTAATTAACACAAAACTCAGTCAAAACTCACGAATAGTGAGTATATGAAGTTCTATAAAGGATTGGAGCAAGTGACATTGCAAAGGGGGTGTTTTCGAGAGTAAAATCTAGCATTTGGACTTCACCAATAGGGATCCGAGACACCTCCGAGCATGAAGATTGTAGGAAGTTGCGCCCTATAGAGAAGAGAATACACACAAAATTTAGAGAAAGAGGAGATCTAAGTTTGGCAGACATCAGCAACAAAAAGTAGTGGATTTCTGAAGAAAATGTAGTAGGTTGAAGTAGATTTTGCCCTCATGATCATAGGGTTGTGACGGATTGAGCAACATCCATCACACCGACATAAGTGAAATTGAATTGAAAATTTTATTTTAATTTTTATTCACATACCTAATATGTGAAAACTTGTTCTCATGAATATTTGCTATGAATTTGTTTGTTTTAGCATAAAATATGTTTTTGGGACTGAGGGAGTAGCTCTCTAATTATTTGATAATTTAAACAATTTTTAATCTTGTCCTTTGTTTAAGTGATGCTAATTCAAATAATGTGATTTATTGCACTTGTAATTATCTAGATTTAGATTATTGCAAGTCTTAGGGGTTGTAACAAAGACCAAGAGGCGACTTACAATCCTAGAACCCTTTAACTATACCTATAGAATTAATTAGACTACAAAAGTAGCTAGAGCTTAGCAACCTAGTTATTGACTTTAATTCAACATGTAATAACTCTAATTTGTTTCAGACAAAATAGTTGTATTGAGAAGTGAATTATGTTTTTATAAAATATTTAATTGAATATGTGATTTAAGCTATGAGAGTACTTTAATATCACTTGAGAGGGGAGCCAATAAAATTAAGCTACGATAGTGAATCTAAATTTATTAGGGACTAAAATATGGAACTTAAATACTAGAATAACAAGTACCGAGAATGAATATTAGTTTAGTAAATAGTTGAGAATCCGAGAGAAGACAACTCTAACTTAATGTAATTTCTCTTAAGCAAAACTCAAACAATTGACATAAAATTTTTTTATAATTTTATCATCAAGTATGAGAGTGGTGAAACTTTATTCTGAATTTATCTTACTAAATTCCATCAACAACTACTTGATTTCAATTCCCCTTAAATTATCAATTTGCTTAGCTAGTAGAAGCACAATTCATTGGTACTTAACATATAGATCCTTGTGAATTTAGAAAATCTAAAAATCTGAGTTTTTCTGACATCACACCTCTGTGACGATTTGTCGTAGGCCTATGATCACACCTGATTTGTTTGATTTCTATTTTTTTAAAACTTTTAAATTCTTTAAAAAAAATTCTAAAAATCATAAAAATTCTTCTAATTGCTAGAATATGAAAACTCTAACATTTGAGTTTTTCTATTTTTTGTTTCCATCATCACACCCTTGTGATGATTCATCAAAGGCCTGTGATTACACTAACTAGAAAATTTTTTTTGATTCTTTTAAAAAAATCTGAGTTCACCTAAGCATTTTTCTTTGTTTATGCACAAGACTATTAGGTCTGGATAGCTCCTTTCTGTGGACCCTGAGATTATTAACACTTTGAGATTGTGTAGAAAAATTTAGATTTGATGAGATAGCAGAGATGTCTCTTAATCACAACCAATGGGCAACTAAAAGAGGTGCAATATATAGACCACAAGGTAAGTATAAAAGTGATAAATTAGAAAAGTTAGATTATTTGGCCAATAAATTAGGCTCTTTTAATATGCACTCTGTTATGATATCTTCTTCTAGTACTTACGATATTTGTGGATGTTTGGGTCAATATGCTTATGAATGTCAATTAGAAATTCCTCCAAGTCCCAATTTACCATGGTCCCAATATGACCAATATTCTAATAATACATATAATTCTAGATGGGTAAATCAACTAACTTCTTGTTTTGAGGATCACTCAAACCATGTCTCTCTACCATACTTTAGGAATACTAAAACATCAAACCTAGAGAACCTAATTGAAGAGGAAATTAAAAAAAATCTAGACAACAGAAAATAGATTTCTTAAATTCACTAAATATGTATACTAATATGTTTAGCTCTTATTTCTATAATATTTGTTAAAGTAAACAACATGACACTAGAGAATGCTAAGTTGGAGATTATAGGCAACAAAATGACTCATACTTTGACACTTATAACTTTAAATGGGAGAATAAAAATAATAATGGGCAGAACTCAACATTTATAGATGAATCAAGACAAAAATTCAAACCTAGAATCCATGTTAGAAAAGTTATGGCAAACCAAAGTAGGAAAATTAAAAATCTTAATGGGGTGATTAAGTAACAAGGGGACACAATTAACTAACTTAATTCTAAGGTAGAATTTATATCAACTCATAACGAAATATTATAACCCCAGATGACACAAAAAACTAGTTTTTTTTTAATTTTTTATAGAACATGATTTAGAAATTGAGAAAATTGATTTAGAAAATAATTTAGGGGAAAACAAATCTAAAATTTTTACAGTTAATAAAATTGAAATTATTGAAACTATCACGAACTGTGCTCATGATTGGGAATGCTTAACTGAAAACTTAGAAATTAATTTAGAAACATCCGTATCTGATTCTAGTGATAATTCTGAAATAGATTATTTTGATGATAAATTATTTGTGATTAAATCTAATGAAGGGAATGAGAAACTTAAAAAAGATTTGAAAATTATAGACATTGATGAATCCAACTCTAATGTTTTACCTCTATCTACTAGTCAATCTTCTAATTCATTGCTTGAAATATCTGAAGGGAAACTAAAAGACTTATGCATTGTTGAGGAACCTAATGTGGAATTTAAAAATTAACCAAATGATCCAATACATGAATCTTTAGATCCTAGTCTTAATCTCCCTAACATTGATGATATAAATATAAAGAAAAGACTAATGATTTTACTTTTTGTGATAGTGTGACATAAAAAGCATTGACTTTAATTTTGCATACTAAAGAAAGTTATTGTGATAGTGTTTCACTTGAAAATTTGGATATTTGCTTTAGTAGCTAAACTTTTAGAACAATGAAAGAGTATGCTACCTATTATGACACTGATCCACTAGCTTCGCCATGATATTTTCGCTTTGGTCAAGCTAGTAACCTAAAAATTAGAACATGAAAGAGTATGCTGCCTACTATGGCACTGATCCACTAGCTTCGCCATGATATTTATGCCTTGGTCAAGCTAGTAACTTAAAAATTAGTACTTCTTGATAGGCAACCCAAGCACTATTTTTGTTCTTTATTTTCCATTTTTATCAAGATCATAACTGGCACTCTTATTTTGTAGGAGAAACAAGCAATATGATGAAAAAAGAGAGAAAAAAGTAGTTTTTATAAATTTATGCAATTATAGCCCACGATCACAATCATAAGCCTATAACCCTTCTTTCTCTTTTCCTTGATTGGCCTAATCTTGCCACCGGCACCATCCTTAGACCTCAAGCAGCATCCAATGGCCGAGTTTCATTTCGATCCTCATTAATTTTTACATTGTTTGCTCAATTTATAAATGAGGATTTGTGCTGAATCTAAGTTGTGGGTAACTCAATCTATCATTATGTGTGATTATCTTTTACTTAATGAATAAAGGATTTCTTAGAATTTAAGTTGTGTGTGACTATATTTTATCTTATGTCACAACTACAAATTTTCTATTTTGATGCAATAAGAGTACTTGAACCATGATATCATGCTTGCGATGAAATGATTGTAATCTAAATATTTGTGATTTTTGATGACATGACTTTATTCTTTCTTTGATTATGCTTTGTGAAGTGATTTGTGTAAATAATTTGATGGCTTAGAAATTTTTAAAATTACTTATAGGATAAGAAATTATGAGTAAATATAGTTCTCATGTTGATAAAGTTTATACATAAAGTTTTATGCATTCTTATGATACAAGTTGGGTGATAACTTATTTGAGTTTGATTTTTCTACTTTTGCTTGATGGTGAAAATTTCATGAGAAGAAATTGGGTGATATTTGCATAAAAAGAAAGTGAGATTTATTCCAACTCTAACCTAATGAACTAAAGTCATTAGTTCGATTATACCAGTTATGGTATACTTTAAATCAATTTCAATTAAGTAATAGAGGGCATTAATTAAAAATATTTAACCCTCGAGCAGAAAGATCGATAATGATTTAATACCATAACCTTGGTCGGCTATCTTAAATAATAATAATAATTAATAATAATAATAATAATAATAATAATAATAATAATAATAATAATAATAATAATAAGAAAAAGAAAAAAAATGAGAGAGAGAGAATTAAAGGTCAAGTGGACAACTCCACCGACTTCTTATGATTAAAATTATGAGTTATATTATACTACAAAGTAGTATACTTTAAATAATATTATTATGCTAACAAGAAAAGGCCAATAACCATTTAAACACCAGGTTTGCTTTAACAATCTCCATAAGAATAATATCCCCAAAATATATAATAGAATTTTTACTTGAAAAATAAATTTGGATTAATTAGATGAGAGGATGATATTATTTGACAAGTTAAAGTTTGAATATGTTACAAGAATTATTGAATTTTATCTGTTGGACTATGACATCTTAAGAATTTATGTATAAGGGTTGTTTATTAAATTTCTAGGTTTTGAAAATCATTGCTTATATCATATATTAAATACATATCAAAATATAATAAGCAATTGACATTAAATACTTATATTCTTCTTACACATCTTTGAGTCACTTTATGTTTTTGCTTGAGGAAAAGCAAAGGTTCATGGATTTTGATGACTCAAAAAGTCAGTGTATTTTATATATTTATACAATCTTTTTAAGTCATTTTTAATTCTTTTATTTTCTTTATTTTTATGTTTAAAATGCATAATTTAGTAGATACACTAGCCAATTGGACCAAGATGTGAAATTTAAGAGGATTCGCGGCTTGAACAAATCATAACAAGTTAAAATAAGGAAACAGGCCTGAGATCACAAGGCTATGATCATTTTACACTACAACTGCTACAGCTTTGTGATTAAAATACTAGGTAGAATATAGGAAATAGCCGAGGTCTTCTGCCCACACTTCAAAAACTCACCCAAATCACAATTTTAAGGCCAAATTAGCACAAAAATGGGTCAAAACTCAGGAATAGCTAGTATAGGAAGTTCTACAAAGGATTGGAGGAGGAGGCGTTCCAAAGAGGTTGCTAGGGTCTGAACTTTATCGAGAGGGATCTAGGGCACCTCTGGCCACAAAACTTGTAAGGGAAGCTGCGCCGCCCAAGAGAAAGAGGATACACAAAATTTTAGAGTGAGAGAAGATCAGATTTGGGAGAAATCATGATGCAGCGTGATAAGGGGAAGAACTTCTGGGGTCTGGTCTCCGTGGGGTTCACGGAGGAGACCTGGGTTAGCAGCGTTTTGCTCGAGCTGGAAAACGCTGAGGTAAAGGGGAACGACGAGGTGGCATTACGGGCGGTAAAACAGGGTGGGAACAGAGCGTACAGGGGAGTTCAAGGATCAGATCTCGTTTGGAAGGCCACAATAGAGATCTGAAAGTGCAGAGTCGAGCGGAAAACACCTTGTTCAGGGAGATTCTAGGTCCCGATCTCTTGCGGAAGGCCACGATAGAGATCTGGATTAACAGGTTAGAGGTGGCGGACGGGAAAAGCAGAGTTACGATACGGGATTGTTTACGACAGAACGCGAAGCGATCCGGCGAAGTTTCGAACATCAAACGGGACTAATCCGACGATGGAAATACTGGGTGAACAGAAGGGGTTCTCTGGGGTCTGCCTTCTCGTGTAAGATCACGATGAAGGTTCTGGCTTGCCGAGGTCAGTGGAGGCGGGCTGAGGCGCAGGGGATGGCGATGACAACGAAATGTTTACGCGAAGAAAAACAGAGCGATGACAACAACATTGCAGGCGGAAAAACATGGTGAAGCATGCGAGAATCGTATCGGAGCAACAACTATTCATCGACGGAAATCAAGCATCGTAGAATCAACGCTCAGTTTGGATACTCACCGCTGGTGGAAGGGATCGGTTGCCACAATCGCCAAGAACTGGATCCGCCGACCATTTTGCTTGCAGTCGTCGACATCGCACCATTCGTTCTCCGTCGGTCACAGGTTGCATCGCGGGAGTGTCCGCCTTTTCGATCTGCTTTGCGGGCGATTCTGAGGTGGAACTGGCACCGTGTTCCTGACCGTGAGCAGCGAGGGAAGTGACAGTCGTCAGTCGTCTCTACGAGGAAGAGGCCTGGCGTCAGTATGAGGCTGCTACGAAACCGGGAGAGGCGGAATCCCAGACTGTGGAACTACGGGGACAATTCACCCGTCGAACGAACACATAACAGATACGAAACTATTGCATTGAAGAAAAACTGGAAAAGATAACAAAACATCTCTGGTCTGCTCGCCTCAAGATGAGCGAGCGTTATTTATAGGAAGGTGACATTGAGCTTAGCGCAAATGGCATTTGCTAAACATGAATTAGTTACATTCTCCAGCTGGGTCGTGAAAGTTCTTCCAGGTTGGCGATGATTCTCGAAGCGGTGGGAGATGATTCTCGAAGCTGGCTTTGGGCGTTCCTTTTTGTGGCTGGTTTACAAGTCCATCCGTGTCGGAGGCCTTCGAGCTCGCGTCGACCTTCGTGGACCAGCGTTGTGGACGGCATCTACGTCAACTCCCCTCGGTGGACGGAAATTCTCCTCTGGAGAAGAATGTTGTTGGTATTCTTGTAGCAGTTGGGGTGAAATATTCTCAGCTTCTGTTTCAGGCACCCAAGCAGATTCGTCATTCCATTGGACCAGGTAGTGAGGTGTAGGCCCTTCTTTAGTAAGCACTGTTTGCTCGTCTGAAATCTGGTGGGGTTCTTCATTGTCTGGCGATGGCTCTTCTGGTAGAGGTGGATGGTAAGGAAGTAGGTCTTGCACGTTGAAGGTGGAACTGATTCCCATTGTGGCAGGGAGGTCCAGAACATAGGTGTTGTCTCCGATTTTATGCAGGATGGTAAATGGTCCCATGTTCTTGGCGTGCAGCTTGGAATTGATCCCCGTGCCAAGCCTCTCAGGCTTGATTCTCACAATTACCTGTTCACCTTCCTTATAGATTCAGGGCCTACGACGATGATTAACCGTCGCTTGATATTTGTTGTTGCTCAAATCGATTTTTCGTCTTACTTCTTTGTGTAAATCCGCGAGATGTTGTGCAAAAGTCAAAGCAGACTCAGAAATGTTGGTGGAAGAGGAAATGGGAAGCAAGTCAAGGGGTTTATTTGGCTGGTATCCAGTGACGATTTGGAATGGACTGAGCCCTGTCGATCTATTGATAGCACTGTTATAGGCGAACTCAGCGATAGGTAAGATAGTATCCCAACTAGTCTTATGTTCGGCTACGAGACAGCGTAAAAGATTCCCAAGACTGCGATTCACTACCTCCGTCTGCCCGTCCGTCTGAGGGTGGAAGGCCGAGGAGAACTTTAGCTTTGTTCCGAGCGAGACCCATAGGGTCTTCCAAAAATAGCTTACAAATCGAGTATCTCTGTCAGACACGATGGTCTTGGGTAGCCCATGGAGCCGAACTACTTCTCTTACAAAAATTTTGGCGACGTGGGAGGCATCAAAGGTTTTGGAACAGGCTAAAAAGTGAGCCATTTTTGAAAAACGATCCACAACGACAAAAATGGAGTCACACTTGGTGGATGTCCATGGTAACCCTACAATAAAATCCATGCTGATATCCTGCCAGGGTTTCATGGGGATCGGCAAAGGTGTGTACAAGCCGGTATTCGGTTTTCGCGTTTTGGCGGTTTGACAGATATCGCAATGTCGGACGATGAGTTCGACGTCCTTTCGAAGATTGGGCCAATAGAAACGTTCGGCAGCCAGCGCGTAGGTCTGGTCACGCCCATGATGGCCGGCGGCACCACCGGCATGAATCTCTTGCAGGAGGTATTCTCTTAAGGAAGTCCGTGGGATACAAAGGCGAGTGCCTAATAAAAGATATCCTTCCTTTAGAGAGTAGGTGGAGTTCAGGACCAGGCCATTGTTAAGTTGAGTGTAAATTTCTGAAAATTCTGGACACGCCTCATACTCGCCCTTCATATAGTCAAAGTTGGAAATCTTGGCTTGCAAAATATGTAACAGGTGTCGAACACGACTTAGGGCGTCGGCGGCTTTATTTTCAGTGCCTGCCCGGTGCTTCAGTACAAAGGTGTACTGCTGTAGGAATTCAACCCATTTCTCTGGGGTCTGCCTTCTCGTGTAAGATCACGATGAAGGTTCTGGCTTGCCAAGGTCAGTGGAGGCGGGCTGGAGGCGCAGGGGATGGCGATGACAACGAAATGTTTACGCGAAGAAAAACAGAGCGATGACAACAACATTGCAGGCGGAAAAACATGGTGAAGCATGCGAGAATCGTATCGGAGCAACAACTATTCATCGACGGAAATCAAGCATCGTAGAATCAACGCTCAGTTTGGATACTCACCGCTGGTGGAAGGGATCGGTTGCCGCAATCGCCAAGAACTGGATCCGCCGACCATTTTGCTTGCAGTCGTCGACATCGCACCATTCGTTCTCCGTCGGTCACAGGTTGCATCGCGGGAGTGTCGCCTTTTCGATCTGCTTTGCGGGCGATTCTGAGGTGGAACTGGCACCGTGTTCCTGACCGTGAGCAGCGAGGGAAGCGACAGTCGTCAGTCGTCTCTACGAGGAAGAGGCCTGGCGTCAGTATGAGGCTGCTACGAAACCGGGAGAGGCGGAATCCCAGACTATGGAACTACGGGGACAATTCACCCGTCAAACGAACACATAACAGATACGAAACTATTGCATTGAAGAAAAACTGGAAAAGATAACAAAACATCTCTGGTCTGCTCGCCTCAAGATGAGCGAGCGTTATTTATAGGAAGGTGACATTGAGCTTAGCGCAAATGGCATTTGCTAAACATGAATTAGTTACATTCTCCAGCTGGGTCGTGAAAGTTCTTCCAGGTTGGTGATGATTCTCGAAGCGGTGGGAGATGATTCTCGAAGCTGGCTTTGGGCGTTCCTTTTTGTGGCTGGTTTACAAGTCCATCCGTGTCGGAGGCCTTCGAGCTCGCGTCGACCTTCGTGGACCAGCGTTGTGGACGGCATCTACGTCAAATCAACAATAGAAGTGCTGGATTTTTGAAGAAGACGTAGCAGGTTCAAGTAGATTCTGCCCACGCGATCACAAGGTTGTGATGGTTGTGATGAGTTGAACCATAGCTATCACACCCCTATGACAATAGTGAAGTTGAAATAAAATTTTTATTTTAATTTTTATTCACATACCTGATCAGCGAAAACTTGTTTTATCAGGAAAAACAAGTCGCTTGCCTATTAATTGTTTGATACACATTAGGTAGAACTCTCATCCAAATGATATATAACTTATAAGAAATGATGTAGCATATTTTCTCAAGTGTTTTTTAGAGATTTTATCTATATTTAATTGTTTTATTTGTATTCAAGCATGCAAGCCACTCAAAGACTTAGATATATTTGCTAAACTTTTATGTTTTGTTTACTAATCTAAGAAAATATTTTAGCATGTAACTTTCTCTTCTGATTTATTAATAATCATCGGCCTATTAATTTGTAAGGGTGCTTCATATTGTTGTGACTTGTGAGGCCTAAGGATTTTCAGTTTTACAAAATTAGTTCAGCTGCAAGCAGTGCGGTGATTTTCCTTCTTTTTGTTTTCATTCACCTTTTGCATCTGGAGGCAGGCCAAAGTCAACCACAAACAAACGTTAATCACATTCACAATCCTCCGTACAAATTTGTAGCTGCATGCATGCACAACACACAATAAGATTAACAAATTTATTATCAATACATCATCCGGTGGAACTCATGGAAGTCGATCTCACCGTCTCCGTCCAGGTCATACGCTCTGATCATGGCCTTGCACTCCTCGATCGACCTCTCGTCGCCCAGCCGCCCCAGCATCCTCTGCAACCCCCTCGGCGTGATCCGCCCCGACCCCTTCACCGCCTCGAACATCTCAAACACTCTCCGCAGCTCCTCCTCCGCCGCACCCTCCTCCCCCTCCATCAGCCGCACAAAGTCCTCGAAGTCCAACAGCTGGTCCCCGTCCGAGTCCAGCTCTGCGATCGCCTCTTCCGCCGCTGCCGCCGGCATCTCCTCCCCGACCAAGGCGAAGGAGGCCCTCAGCTCATGGGAGGAGATCCTGCAGTCTCTGTCTTGGTCAAAGTGCCGGAAGACCTCCCACAGCAGACTCCTCCTGTCCCTTGTCGTGCTGGGACTGGGAGAGGGGGAGTTGGAGCGGACTGTGGGGTGCGGGCGGTCGGGGACTGAAAGATTCGGCTTGGATTTCTTGAGAGAGAACCATTTGGAGGCTTTGTGTACGACCGTGTTGGCCATGCTGTTGAACTATTGATGTCTGTCAATCAATCACCAATGACCATATAAATACAAGGAAAGAAGTGAGGAGATTGATGACTTGGGGGACGGGATTTAAACAATAAAAGCAAGCGTTCAAGTTGACGTAAAGGACAATTGACGTTGAGATATTTGAATGCGGAGGAAAGTTCGCGGGAGTTTCCGAAGGGAACAAAAATAAAATTTTTTATTTTTATTTTTTCTATTTTTATTTAGTTTATACTTTATTTATTTTATTTGCTATTTTAATTTTAGTAATGCTATTAGTGGAACATTTGTGATAGCAACCGTTCTAATCATTCGGGTTTGGCTTATAAATTGGCATGTGAGTATAGACACAATAGAAATTGCATAGCTGATAGCATTTGCAAGATCCCCACAGTCTTCTTTCTTCTTTTTGCTGCTCAAGGTCCGAAGGTAGCTGATCATCTTGTCCACGGTCGTGACCCGCAGGAGAAGGATACTAGTAGTATCCTAGGTGTTCTGTTTGGATTACGCTCGCACAATAGCCAAAATATTCATCAAAGATCAGTAGGATTTTTTGCGCCTCTAGGTTCTTTCATTCTTGTTTTAACTTTGTTATTTTATTGATTAGATAGAAATACTTTAATCTACACTCATGCTAACAATCTTAGGTGAATATCTACTAGTTATAGATTAAATTATTTCTTATATCAACGCATCAGTTTATTCCTTTTATTTTAAAATCTATATTGCATTACGAATTTTTCCTTCTTACTGTTTTAATAAAAAGAAAAAAAAATAAAAATCACTAATGTTGTGGCCTTCGTCGGCGACTAAAAAGGAAAAAAAAACACTGTCGTCACCTCCATCGACGACTAAAAAAAAATAGGGTTTTAACCCTATTCCCAAACCTTCGCTGCCAACACTATTCCGATCCATCCGTCACCTCCCGATCGTCGCTCACCTCGTTGCCGGCGCATCCACGTTGACTGGACGATCTTGGCTGCAGAGATCACCATCAAGAGTAGCAACGGGCCTTCGCGAAGCTTCGGCTGCGCTCGCTCGCGACTCCTCGGCGACATATTCTCTCAGCCCGACTCGCCTTCGCCGACGTTTGGATGCCGTCAAACACACTAATCGAGTAGCGAAGCAGCGGCGACACGGTATCAAAGTAGCAGCAGAAGTGGCGGTAGGGTTTTGCCGTGGAGATGGTCGCGCGTCGCGAATAGAGGCGTCGCCCATCGTCCACCTAACCGCTCGAATCCACCTGCCTTCGATCCATTGGCCTACTCACCTAGATCCACATCGCAACCATCTGCGTGCGCTTCCTCCGTTCGGCCGATGCGTTCAGCGCACGGGTGACGTCAACACACGTGCGTGATGTCAACGCGTTCGCTGACACGTTTAGCCACTAGATAATAAAAAAAGGGGAAATCCGATTTTAGCAGTAAGCGGCTGTGAAAAAAAAAATCAATAGTAATTATACTTTGTGCAATTTAAATTATTTTAGAATTGCATATAGTAAAATTTTATTTCTATGCTCTTCTAAAATTTGATCCGCTAGCATCATACTTTGTTATAGTTACTACTATTTTTTTTTGAAAGTAGAATAGCATGTGTAAATTTTTATTTACAGCATTTCTTATAATTCTAACTATGTTTAACTCTTTTGTCATAACATGTAAACTGTTTATTTCAATAATAATTCTTATATTAAGGAAGTTATTTATGCAAATAAATAATATTCTTATTCCCTTTAAAATAAAAATGGCTTTGGAAAATATTTTTAAACTTAAGAAGTTTAATAGACAAGATTTTGCTCCATGGCAAGAACAAATGGAAGCTTAGCTTATTTCTCTGGGTCTTATTACTGCTTTAGGAAAAACTCCTCCTTATACCCTATCTAGTTCTTCTTCCAAATCACCTAAGGAAATTGAATATCAATGTAGGTTTCACATCCTCTCTAGTCTTAGTAACAATCTTTATGAAACCTATAAGAATTTTAAAACTGCCAAAAAGGTTTGGCAAACTCTTGAAGAAACCTATTTAAAGGACTTTGAAGGTGTAGTTAAATTTATAGCTTCTCACTTCAATTCCTTTAAAGTGCATGTTCCTATAAATGACCATATTCATATTGTCCAAAACATAATTCATGAAATCCATAGAGGAAGAACCACTTTTAGTGAATCTTTCTAAATCTCCTGTCTTGGTCCAAATTTGGATAAGATATTAGGAGATCTCAAAATCCTCAAACTCTTAGTTCTGTAATCCAAGCTATAAGAGTTAAAGATCAATACAAACAAAGAGAATCAAATAAGGATGCTCCTAATCCAAGAATAAATATAACTAAAAGATCCAAGTCAAATCAAATAAACTCCTTTAAACCTAATAAAAAAAGGTTTAATCCTAGGAGTAAAAACGTTAAATCTAGGAACACCAATAACTCTAAAAGCTCCAAACCTAATTTTAAGGGGAATAAGAAATTGAAGTATGACCAATTTTGCTTTGTGTGCGGAAAAGATAATCAGCTAGCATCAAACTGCTTCTTCTACAAAACTGAGAAGGTCCAAACCAAGAAAAAAGGATTCAAACCTAAACCTAAAGTCAATGTAGTTGAGGGTGAACCTTCCACAAGCACTATCAGGTTAGTTTCCTTCACTCCTTTTGTCAATTTAGTCCATCATGATTCTGAGTGGTGGCTTGACTCTGGAGCTAATGTACATATTTGTACTAATAAAAAAATATTTTACTTCCTTTCAGAACACAAGTGGAGGAAATGTAGTAATGGGAAATGGAGCATTTGTGAACGTGCTGGGACATGGGAATGTCAACCTAAAGTTCACTTCTGGAAAGTCAATAATTCTCAAAGATGTTCTACTAGTTCTAGATGTGAAGAAAAATCTCATTAGTGGATCTATTCTAGTTCAATTAGGATATAAAATTGTTTTAGAAGCAAATAAGGTTGTCATTACTAAAAAAGATAATTTCATTTGTAAAGGTTTCATCTCAGGAAGACTCTTCAAAATAAATGTACTTCCTTGTTTAATTATTAAATATTCTTTTTCTTCATCTTCTATTGTATTAATCCCTGAAATAAATGATTTTTGGTATGGCAGACTTGATCATGTTAATTTCAAATCTATCAACAAAATGATAAATTTAGAATTAATTCCTAAAATAAATTCTAAAGTAAATCCAAAGTGTAAAATCTGTGCTAAAGCTAAACAACCTAGAAAATCTTTCAAAACAGTTGAATCTAGAAATTCACAAATTCTAGAATTAATTCATAATGATATTTGTGATTCAACTTCAACCTTAACAAGAGAAGGTAACAAATATGTTATAACTTTCATTGATGATTGTTCAAGATATTGTTATACTTATTTGATTAAAATTAAAGATAAAGTTTTAAATAAGTTTAAAATCTTCAAAGCTGAAGTTGAAAACCAAAAAGATAAAAGGATAAAAATAATTAGATCTGATAGAGGAGGAGAATACATGTCTAATGTTTTTACATCCTTTTGTCAAGAACATGGTATAATCCACCAAATAACAACTCCTTATTCACCATAATCAAATGGTGTGGTTGAAAGGAAAAATAGGACTCTTCTTGATATGGTTAATTTCATGATGTTGAGTTCAGGTGTACCTCAAAATCTTTGGGGCGAAGTTTTACTATCTTTATGTTTTATTCTTAATAAAATTCCTTTAAAAGATAAAGATGTCACCCCTTATGAATTGTGGAATGGTTATAAGTCAAGGCTTAATTTCCTTCGAATGTGGGGGTGCCTTGCTATAGTTAATATTCCTGAACCTAAAAAGAGAAAACTATGTCCTAAAGCTATAGATGTTGTTTGAGTTGGTTATTCTTTAGATAGTAACACTTATAAATTTTTGGTAATTAATTCTGAAATATCAGAAATATCAAATAACACATTAATTGAATCTAAAGATGCTTTCCTTTTTGAAAACATATTTCCTTTCAAAAATAAAGTTTCATCTAGTATTCAATCAACCTTAAATCAACCAGAAACATCTTTTACACCTATACTTACAAATCCTTTTCAACCATCTGAACCGAAAAGGAGTAAGAGAGTTAGAGTTGAAAAGAATTTTTTGATGACTTCATAATTTATTTAATTGAAGACACACCTAATTCTTATCAAGAGGCACTTAACTCTCCTGATTCTCCTTTCTGGAAGGAGACAATTTATACTGAGATGGAATCAATCCTAAGTAATCATACTTGGATTCTAACTGATTTACCTCCTGGTAATAAACCTTTAGGATATAGGTGGTTGTTTAAAAAGAAATTAAGAACTGATGGATTAGTAGAAAAGTACAAGGCGTGTTTAGTTGTTCAAGGCTTTGGTAAAAAGGCTGGCATTGACTATTTTGACACTTACGTACATGTAGTAAGAATAACTACTATAAGAGTTATGCTTGCATTTGCTTCCATCCATAACTTGTTTGTTCACCAAATTGATGTGAAGACTGCTTTTCTATATGGAGATCTAGAAGAAGAATTTTATATAAACCAACCTGAAGGATTTATCTCACATAGTTTTGAAAATAAAGTCTGTAGACTAGTTCAGTCATTATATGGACTTAAACAAACTCCAAAACAATGGCATGAAAAGTTTGATAAAGTAATAATTTCTTTTGGATTTCAAATTAATGAGTCTAATAATTGTTTATATATTAAAAAGATGGATGAGAATAAATTTATAATCTTACGCCTTTATGTAGATGATATTCTTATATTAGCACCTACTTTAGAATTAATAACTAAAATTAAATCTTATCTTTCAGATAATTTTAACACGAAAGATTTAGGAGAAGTAGATGTGATTTTAGGTATAAAGATAACAAATCTTCATATTCTTTGACCTTGTCTTAATCATATTACACTAATAAACTCCTAGAAAAATTTAGTTTTACTAATTGTTCTCCTCTTTCTAGTCCTTTTGATTCTAATGTTCTATTATAAAAGAATAATAGAAAATCTGTAAATCAAGAAAAATATGCTTAATGTATAGGATCACTTTTATACCTTTCAAATAGAACTAGACCTGACATAGCCTTTACCATATCTAGATTAAGTAGATACACTTGTAATCCTAGTCAGACTCATTGGAATGCCTTAAATAGAGTTTTTAAGTATCTTAAAGGTACTAGCTCTTATGGCTTAAAATTTTCAGGATACTCTTTTATGTTAGAAGGTTTTAGTGATGCTAATTAGATTTCTGATACTAATGACATTAAATCTACCTCTGGCTATGTTTTTCTATTAGGAGGAAGTGTTGTTACATGGTAGTCTTCTAAGCAATATATAATTGCTAGAAGCACCATGAAAGCAGAGCTAGTAGCTTTGGACGCTACTTGTATTAAAGCTGAATGGTTAAAGAATTTAATTTCTTCACTTCCATTTTCTTCTACTGTTTCAGCTCTTGTTTCAATTCATTGTGATTCTCAAGCTGCAATTGTGTTATGTAAAAAGAAATTAATAAATGTTAAAATGAGTCATCATATTAAAATCAGATAAAGGTCTATTAGATGGCTGGACTCACATGGAGTTGTAGCTCTTTCTTTTGTAAAGACTAAGCACAACTTAGCCGATGGCTTGACCAAAAGCTTACCTAGGACTAAAATCCTAGAAGTATCAAGAGGAATGTGAATTAGCATATAAAAAAATACCTTTCAACTGTGGGAACTCAATCTTTGTGATAGGAGATCCCTTAAAGGGGGTTCAATATGGTAATAACAAACTGATTGATTGATTGAGAAGCACTTTGAAAAATAAAAATTATAAAACACTCCGGTGTATGAAAACTTATGTGATAGAGT
Source organism: Costus lasius (assembly GCA_027563935.2). NCBI lineage: Eukaryota > Viridiplantae > Streptophyta > Magnoliopsida > Zingiberales > Costaceae > Costus > Costus lasius. Next base: position 90,183,216 of record CM050454.1, on the reverse strand, counting down.
TATACTCTACACTCTCATTCCTGAGGATAATCTTGTGCTTCTTATTGTAGGGTTAAGGAAAATTTCTCAAAGTGGTTAATTACCATGATATGAGCCTCTACACTCATCCCTTGTAGGGAACTTCCTATATAAGAGAGTCTGTATATGGCCGGGCTGAGGACATAGACAACCCTCAGAAGCTCTCATGAAGATACATGCACATGGCCAAAAATACGCAACCCCGCAATCGGTCCACCTGTATTGTGTGTGGGAATGTTAAAGTCTAGGTCAAAGGAAAGTAGTTCAAGACTAGTTTACTATTTTTCCTTCAAATGGAGACATTTTCACTAAATAAAAGATATGCCTTTAAGTGCACTGACCGCATAATATAGACAATGAGCAGAATTGAATTTATTCTATTTTTTTAGTTTATTTATATTTAAGAAAGTTTTAATTTTGTTGGAGATTGTTGGGATTGTAAAATTAAAACTTTTTATTTTTATTTTTTCTATTTTTACTTGATTTATATTTTATTTATTTCATTTACAATTTTAATTTTAGCAATGCTATTAGTGGCACACTTATGGTAGCCGTCAGATTTAATCTAATGGTTCTAACCATGGGGGTTTAGCTTATAAATTGGCGTGTGACCTTTAGGTATAGACACAACAGAAATTGCATAGCTGATAGCATTTGCAAGATCCCCACAATCTTCTTTATTCTTTTTGTTGCTCAAGGTCCGAAGATAGCCGATCAATTCTCCACGATCATGACCTGCAGGAGAAGGATACTAGTTGTATCCTAGGTATTCTATTTGGATTACGCTCGCACGAGAGCCCAAATATTCACCTAAGGTCAGCAGGATTCTCCGCACCTATAGGTTCTTTTATTCTTGTTTTAACTTTATTATTTTATTGATTAGATAGAAATACTTTAATGCTAACAGTACCTAGTACCTATGGAATTTGAGGGGAATTGATGCTTTGTCATTGGGGTTGGGGAAACTGAAGCCCCCCACTCTCTGTACTCGAAAGTTTCCTGTAGGTTTCTTCCTCTTTCTTGGTGAGCTTAAAACGACTGAAAATAGCATGGAAATTTACTTAATTCTTTTCTATACATAAAAAAGGAAATTGTTAGGCAGGGGAGAAGACTTGGATTATCTTAATTAATTAATTAAAAAAAGTAGCAAATCAATGCTTAATTGATGTCTGCCTTGCTTTTTATCTTTTTGTTTGGAATGCATCTCTCAATGACAATGAAGAAAACTAAAGACGGTAAAACTTCCACTTTCGGTTGTCAAATAAGTCGTAAAAGTTTAAAGTAACTTGAAATAACAAATCGAGGAACAATGTAACAAAGTGAGATGCACAAAACAAGCTCACATTTACTTAGTTGCGACGTGCAATGCAAGTCAAAATAACCATTTCCCAAATAAGTATGAACACAAAATTATAACACAGAAAAATTACATCGATCTACATTTCTTTCCACTAAGGAATCGGACTTTCATAGCTCATGCTTCTCTTGGGGTAAAAATTTTACAATTATAATAAATCAATAAAACTAATAAATCTAAATTGAAAGACATAAAAAAAATAGATAAACAAAGAAAGTAAATAGAATCTAGGCAAAGATATTGCCCTACCAACGCAATGGTGGAAAAAAGCTTATGTGCACGAATAAATTAAATAAACTTGAGAATGAAGTAAGAAGAGAAAACAAGAGCCTTCGTTTCTATCTTTATTAGATATATTTAATTTATTATCCTAAATGAAAAAGAAAATAGCCCCTATTTATAATTTGAGTCACGCCTTCATAAAGTTAAACTAAATAAATACAAATTGAAACACGCGTCTCTTAGGCTGTGTTTAATAGAGAGAAAAGGGGAAGTGAAAAGATGGAAAAGAGAAGGGAAAGACGTTTTCTCTAGTGTGATAGAACGGATGGACTGAAGGGTAGATGAAAAATCGAATCACTTTCCGTCGAGATGTGTTCCGCCCAAATCGGGCAGAAAATCAACTCTCATCAAACACAACGTTCGCGTCTCCCTCACCGAACCTCTGCTGCTCGCGATCTCGCCCTCGCCCTCACCGTTGCCGGTCGCTCGCTCGCCTCGCTGTCGCCAGTCGCGAGCTTGTGGTCGCTGCTCGCCCTTGCCGCTCGCGATCTCGCGGTCGCATCACCTCCCTCACTGCTTGAGTCACCTTGCCGCTCGCGGTCTTTGCTCACCCTTGCCGCTCGCAATCTCGCGGTCGCATTTCCCCCCTCGCCGCTCGTGGTCGCTGCTCACCCTCGCCGCTCATGAGCTCGCGAGTCCGTGGTCACGGCTCACCCTCGCCGCTCGCGATCTCGTGGTCGCATATCCCCCCTCGCCGCTCGCGGTCGCCTCTCCCCCCTCGTTGCTCTTGTCGCCTCTCCCCCTTGCCGCTTGCGTCACCTCGCGATCGCTGCTCACCCTCGCCGCTCGCAAGCTCACGGTCGCAGCTCGCACTCGCCGCTTGCCGACACAGCTCACCCTCGCCGTCGATGGTCGCCGCTCGCCGCACTTGAGATCGCCCTCGACGTCACAGCACGTCGGCGCCGCTCGCGAGCTCGCCGGCACCGCTTAGCGCCGTTGCTTGTGCATGCACATGCGCAACCTCCACCGCACATGCATAGCACATGAATCCTCCCTTTCCCTCTTCCTTCCCTCCCCCCTCCTCTTTCCCTTTCCCCTTGTTTTTTCCCTTCGCCCTCCTAAACACAGCCTAAGAAATACATAAGGACGCATATTTCTTAAAAGAGATTAAACTAAATAAAATTAAATTTAAAAAGTCAAAAATGCAACCATTAAAAATTTTAAAATTTTAAAATTTTAAAATTAAAGGAAACACTAAAAATCTCCCACATATTTTAGAATATCTGAAATAAATTAAAATAAATAAAATTATTGTTCATTATTTATATCACACAATCAAAAAAAGTATTACTCAACATACTTAATACACAGATCTACATCAAAAGGAGTATAGTGAATCAAGCCTTCAACGACGCCCCTTTTGCCTGATTTCGAACAATGCACATGTGATATAGATAATTACAACATAGAGTTATGCATTTATGGCTATATGCATGTACTGTAATTTCTCATGAGGGTTTTCTATTCCATTATCGTATATGAATATTCTCATATAGGAGAGACCCTATGTGTTTTGACGCACTTCTTAGGATATCTTTGAGTCTTGTTTAGAGTTAAATCTCCTTCTTACCTCTATACTCTACTTGTTACCTATCAAACCTCATTTTAAAGTCTACTTATCATAGAGGTTGGATTGCCACTATATAAAAGTCTAATTCAAACTAACCTTCATTCCCCTCAATAAAGTAAAATTTTAATCCCAAAAAGTTTTTAGTAAGATTTCTTTTTTCAATTCACCAAGATATTACCCTAGTGCCTTCTACAAAAGATATTTTAAAGTTAATTAGAATATTAATCCTACCACCATTCATTGAAAAGTATTTTATTGGATACAATAGCCTTTAGTAGATATATTGACATATTTTTTAAATTTTTTTATTATATGTAACCCTCACATTTCAAAGATTTAAATAAAGTATTAGTTGTATATGAATGCTAATTGACTAAACATGTTGTATATGCTATATAAGTAGGAAAATTAAACTTATGGAAATGAATGTTCCTAATTTAGAATCACTAAATTTTAAATTTGCATAAAATTTTATATTTTTTGATAAATTATCAATAATTATAGTGTTGTATACCCGTATTTAAGAATTGTATTCAATCTCATGATATAATCACTTGCTCAAAGTAGATCAAGTCCTAGTAATAAATGTGCTATAAATATTATTTAATTCAATTTATAGATAATATTTTCCTATTCTATAAGCTTCCTAGACCTATTTTAAGATGATAAACGAAGTATTACATGATATTTAATTTGATTTAAAATAGTAATGTAAACTATTTAAATTGTACAGTATCGTAAACTTTAAGGATATATTCAATCCCATTACATAATCACTTGCATGAATAAATTACATAATGATATAAGCAAATAAGTTATAAGTAGAACACATAAAGGAATTTGCAAGAATGTAAATAATTATATAAAATGATTTTGATTAAATTTTTTTAAAATTTACTGGACTATCCAAAGAATTTTTTAATAATATATTATAAAATACATAAATTATTTGTTTTTTAATTCAAAATAAATCAATTTCTAATTTCTTTAAAATTGAAATGTTTTAATTTTGAAATAAATTTAGAAATTAGAATCATATAAATTTCAAAATAATTTTGGAACAAATTTTAATTATTAAATATATTTTAAAAAGTTATGAATAATATAAAATAACTTAAATATATTAAATTATGAATATAATAATTTTAAATAATATAAATTTGAAAATAAAAAATATTTAAATTCCCAAATAATTTCATAAATATTTGTTATAAAATTTAAAATAAAAATACTAAAAATATTTAGAATCAAATTTTATTTAAATATTATTATAGAATTTTTAAAATTTTAATAGTATTATAGCTTTTAATTATAGAAGATTTAACATAGTTATCAATATTGAAATTTGAATTAGCGGGTTTAAATTGACTGAAGTTATTTAAATTTGAATTATTCAAAATATGAAACAATTAATTTTTTTAGAAAAAATCATAATTAGTTAAAAATTTAGATTATCTTATTCTTAAAAATTGAATTGTAATAATTTTTTTTTAAAATTTGGATTAATTAAATACAGCTACTAATTAGTCACTACCATAAAAAAATGTTTAGAGGAAAATTTCAAATTATAATAAATCAACAGAACTAATAAATCCAAATTAAAAGATAGAGGAAATAGAAAAAATTAGGAAACAAACTACCACAGGAGGTTTATATCTCTTACGTAGGTTAAATTAGGTGTTTTATCCTAAGATACAATTGAGATTGCGATCCCTATCGATGTGATGATGGTAAAGCATGTCTAAAACTCTTTCGACAATATAGATTAGCACTTGAAATATCAATAAATCTAAATATACATTACTAAGTAAGCCTCTTTCCAGAAAAAAGAATAGTCCCGTAAATCCAGAAAAGGAAAAAAACCAATAATATGAAGTATGATAACAAAACTGAAATGCATAAATGATAAAACATAGATAACACTACACGCATCAAAAGGTATATAAAAACATGAATACTCATACATGCATCAAATTCTAAACTATAACTATACTATAAAATTGTACTGAAAAATATAATTGGTTTAACTAGTTTAATTGTATGTGGTTTAATTGAAAATTGTACACGTATAACTGATGTTAAGCATAGGAACTGTGAGAATAATCTAGAACTAATACTAAACATGAAAATATATATAAGCAATACCTATGGGCACTAGAGGTCATCACTCTTAAAACACACTACATAATAATCACATGTGTCAGGATTCTCAATATATACTAAATCTGTAAGTACTAGAGATGTAAAAATCAACATGTGTTATCATCACATATAATAGTTACAAGATATTTGGAAATTGATATATAAACCATCCAAGTAGGCAACAACAACAATCTATACTAACTAAATCAACTAGAATAAGGGATACAAAACCTTATCTACATAAATCAAGTTTGAGGTTTTACCTCATTAGATACTACTTAATCTGATTTTATTCAATTAATCAACAATTAAGGCAAAACGAGTAATTAAATTGATCTGCATAATAGTTATATACATAAATGCTATCAAACTGACATCAAATATGTATACTAAGCCCAACGTTTTCTTGTACTACAAGCTAATCCACTTGCTTGTTCTTATCATTATATTATTAAGTGTTATTGTCATACCAAAACAAAAAGGATTATGGTTCATCAATCTACTACAGATTGGTATGAAATAAAATGAAATGAGTCTTCCATTATAACTCCACTTAAATATCTCCATTCTTCTTATTTATTTATGAGAAGGTCTATATGTGTGTATGTGTGAGTGTGTGTGTGGGGGGTTATAAATTTAATCAGATTCTTTGACAAAATATGCCCTAAAACTTAGAGAACCGATCTTCAATCCAACTGAATTAGACAAAATTATGATGAACTAGTCAGATTAACACTAAACCAAGCTAGACTGAGATTTTCCATATAGAAAGATATCAATTGTTATATTTCACCTCTCAATTCAACAAATTTAATCAAATTGTCTGACAGAATATGCTCTAAAACATAGAGAATCAATCTTCGATCCAACCGAATTAGACAAAATTATGATGAACTAGTCAGATTAACACTAAACCAAGCTAGACCGAGAGTTTAACTCAAAATTATATAAAATCTACAAACTATTAAATAACCAATCCAAAAACTAACTATTGGTAGACTCTGAAATTAAATCAATCAATATGTTAAGCTGGTCCAACTTAGAAATGGACCCAAACCTGAAATTAAACCCAATATTTTTCCAGTAAATTGTAATTAACCCAATTTAACCTAAAATTAAACTAACGCTTGCTTACTCTACCGTGTTGCTTGAGCACCACCATGCAAGGCCATTGAATCTAAGTTCCGACCTTGCACTAGCAAGTTCTCAAAGACACGCAACATCACCATTCATCCCTAAACTAGGCTAAATGACTTTTGTCTAATAAAAGGCGGTGACCGAATACCTCGTGGTGACCTTCCAACGTGTGCTAATCGCAATGCTGTTGTTTTCAATACTCTAATTGACCCTAAACCAAATTAAAACTTGATAAAACTATATGGGAAGATAGGTTACCCTGATACTATGCCGGGGAGACACTCCAGGTTAAGGGATTGTGTTGTTGTCCTTGCTAGAAGTCAAAGTAACATGGTGGTGCTATTTGACTTAAGCAAAAGATCTAACACTTCATTCACACATCCAAGCGGTGTGTCTTAATCCTTAGAAGCAGTAGAGTTTTGTAAAACAATAGGGTGAAGCTTTATCCACACATAAAACCCTCAAAGAATCTTAAAATAGATAGTTGACATCGATGGCACATCGTCGAGTTTGCTCGTTGCCGAAGCACAACTCAAGGTTAATTTAAATGTGTGATTCACAATTGTATTATGACTAGCTTGATAGTTAGGTTGAGTCCATCAATGGTTCGAGCTTTCACAGCCATATGCTGATGACATAAATTTTTATAGTATTTTACATGCATATTTATTTCAAATTTGTATCTTGTTTTCCTCCAATTATATACTTTATTATATGAATATATTAGATTTTACAAAAAAACCTTTTTTCTTTGTGTTTTGACTTTTCAGGTAAAAAGATCTTAAATTGAAGCAAAACAAAGAGATTTCATTAAAACTGAGTTCAAAGCATAAAAAGAGACCTTCACCGAAGATTTGGAGTCCTAAGCTAAACGAAAGTTATCAAAGATGATTGCAATCACCGGCAGTTTGATGGATTTTGTGAAAAGTAAAATCAAAATAATACTTCCCAATGAGAAAATAAGCTTACCCATAAATTTCAAGCTATTCTGAAGCAGTTTGATAATCACAGCCCGTGATTCTAAATTGAGCACGACACCAATTCAAGTGGATGACCGAGACCCTGTTTCAACTTTTCCTCCAATTTGCTAAAAGAAGATCTCCAAGACTAGGGCTTAGAGAGAGTACTCAGTGGGCAACACTTCGACTAATTCTAAGCTCCTCTCATTACTTCCTTGCGTTGAATCAAAGCTGAGAAAGCATCACCTTCCGTCGATCATAGCCATGAGGTTATAGAAAATTGGAAGGTGAAACTCATCCAGAGGGAAAGGACAAGAGCTTAGAAGAGTTTTGTGCTCAAATTTCAATGAATTCCATCAAAGATAGGAGGAGATCTAAGTTAGAACAATCACAACTGTGATTACAATCATGGCTAGGAGAGAGAGAAAATCCATATTTTGGAAATTTTCTCCAGGAAGTTACAAAAGTTTATTATTTCACTCTTTTGAACTGATTGTAATTATTTGCTTGAGTTTAAGATGTCTTTAATGACAAACATTATAACTTAAACTTATTTCGGGCCATGGGGAGTAACCCCTTAATTTTATCCTTATAATGACTATCTAGCATGATAATTTTATTCAATTGTGTTGAAGTTAGTTGTATATTATTCATGATGCTTTTAGTTGATAATTCTTAAATTATTACATGTTTTGGGGTTAGGACGAGGACTAAAAGGTGACTCCTAACACCGAAAATCATTAATTGAATTTGTAATGTCTAAACTATAAAAGTAGCTAGGTTTATAAACTTTGATTAGTGGGAATAATTTTATATGTACTAATTTAGGTCTATTAATAAATTGTCATAGAAACTAGAACAAGAACGGAAAGGTGACTCTTATTTTTGAAAATTTACAATTAATCTTATAGCTAATGACCTATGAAAGTGGCTTAGTTATATTGAGGAATATAAAGTCTATAGTAAGCTTAATGAAGTTAACTAAGGTTGGTACTCAGAATGACAGACATGTATAGGGCAGGTTAAACATTAGGATGGGCTACGGAAAGAGGATATTCTATGTATTCTAAGGTAGATTGTCTTTTAACACAATTTGATATTAGATGCATGCTGATATAATTTATTTGGAAATATTGTTATGGTGAACCTCATGCCTAAGCTTCCCTCGTATTTACAGCCCATTTTTCATTAACTGTGCTCATATCATTGTTTGTAAACTAATCGATTAACCTAGATTACACAACTACAGTTTAATCAGTATTTAATTCTAAAGTCTTTGTGGGATCTATATTTTTATTACATTGATACATTCATTCACTTACAAAAATGAGTGTTTAGGATTGTGGTGCTATTAAAATTATACTTTTGACATGCGATATCAAGTTTTTGATGTCGTTGTCGGGGATTCTACTAAATTAATATTGATATAAAATCGTAGAAGTGTGAGACTAGGAACTACTTCTCATCCTTAGTGTTGATTTTATTTTCTAAAAAATTAGGGTTTCAAATTGCAATCATGGTCAATGATTACAATCACACCTAGAGATTTGTATTCAGAACTTCTTAAGTTTTCTGAGCTTTTTGAAAAAAAAAAATCAATATATTTTTTTTTGAATTTTCATTTTTTCTTTGATTTTTCTAAAATTTTTCTCAAAATTTTTTACAATCATAGACGTGATTACAATCACACCTGGTGATTGTATTTGAAAATTTTATATCTATGTGCTTTTCAGATTTAAAACATAAATTTTTAGAAAATCAACTTATTTTTGAATATTCCCATTGTTTGGGAAGTTTTTTGATATTTTTTGGGTTTATTTTATAATCAAGACCTGGCAAAAAAGAATTATTATTTTTGTCTCATTCTATTGCCTGAGATTTATTTGGATTTCTAATATTTTGAAAACTCTACCTATGCATGCATAGAAATCTTAGGACTGGACCACTTGTTGATCTATATCTTGAGATTGAAAAGACTTGTAGAGCTAGAAGAAAAATTAGATTTTCAGAAACTTTGTAGGAAACAAAATTTGAAATATGGATCATAGGTCTCTTAGAGAATACGATTCAGAAACTTGTAGAGCTAAATCATGACTTCATTCTCTACTTAGGGAGTCCATCACTACATGGGAGTAACTTTCACATACTTTTCTTTAGAAGTACTTTCCACCCAGCATGATCATCCAATTCAGAAACCAAATCATCAATTTTTCCAAAAAGAAGGAGAATCATTATATGAAGCATGAGATCAATTCAAGCAATTACAGAGGATGTGTCTGCATCATGGCCTAGAAAAATGGATACTTGTACACACTTTTTACAATAGTTTGAACTATAATACTAGGATAACCATTGATGCAGTTGTTGGAGAATCTTTGATAAATAAAAGTATAGAAGAAACTGTCAAATTGATAGAAGAAATGACACTCAAGTATCACCAAAGGGGTGATGAAAATAAAACTCCACATGAATGGTCAGGTAAACTAGGAAATAATTACTACTCTTTGGAAAGAAAGTTTGACTTCCTGACCAGTAAGTTTAATTTGCTATTTTATATAGTCATAGTCAATTTCGTTAATGTTTATGATAGAAGGCCAAAAACCAACATGAATTTTTAAGTCCCCATATAAGAAAGTGACCCTAATACTGATTCAAGAATAGAAAACTTGCTCAAGGATCTAAAAATCTCATAAAATAAAAAGATTGAATAACAAAAAGAAATAATCAAGAAGGAATTAGAAGAACTTTCCACTAGGATTAATGACATAACAATTTATTATGAGGAATTAGAGGAACATATCACAGCATTATTTGATCATAATAAAGAATACAGTGATGCCATTATGACACATAGTGGAAAACAATTGGAAGAACCTGAAAATACAGATAGTAGGGATGAGTAAAGAAAGAGAAGAATATAAGGAAAATAGTGAAGAAAACTTATCCTGTTCCACTTGAGAACTTGAAGTATGAATTTTTTTAGGAACTAATTCCACTTACCCTGTTACCATAAATTTAGAATTAAATGAAAAAAAAAACTTGAATCATTACTATATGTGTTGAGAAAAATAGAAAAGCAATAGGGTACACAATAGAAGATTTAAAAGGGATAAATTTGCTTTTTTGTATGCATAGAATCATACTTGATGAAGATTTGAAACCCACTGTAGATTTTCAACGAAGATTAAATCCTAATATGAAGGAAGTTATGAAAAAGGAAGTCCTCAAACTTCTAGATCCTGGGATAATCTATTCAATATATGATAGTGAATGTGTGAGTTTTGTGCATACTGTGCCAAAGAAGGGAGGGATCACTGTACTAAAAAATAAGCATAATGAGTTATGATGTGCATTGATTATAGAAAGCTTAATGTTGCAACTAGGAAAGATTATTTTTCCTTACCATTTATTGACCAAATGCTCGAAAGGCTTGCTACACATTCTCATTGTTATTTCTTATATGGTTATTCTAGATTTTTTTTGTCAAATCTCTATACATCCTGATGATTGACACGCACCACAAGTGCACGGTAATGTCATAGTAATGTAAAAGATTGTCTAGCTCACAGGGAACAAGGTTAAGTACCAGAAAATCCAAGTTTCAATAGCTAAGCAGATTTGAATGGGGTTTTTAATATTAATTAACTGAAAACAAGAAATCAAGGCAATTACGGGAGAGTGTATGTATGAGAGAGATCAGAGCTTTAGTATCCACCACACTGATGATTTTTATTGCAATTTAGGGGATCTGTTACATGAATTCTTAGCATCGCACAAGGAACCTTTCCCTAAGGTACAAGATGTTCCCGTCTCGGTGGTACACCTCAGTGTTTATCTAAAACGGTCTCCTACTCTCGCAGTGGATCATTCTAAATAAACCCTATGCATACTGTGGAAGGTTATGAAACCCTTGAGTGAAAACCAAGCACTCTCGTGTCATGGATTCACATGTTTTATTAAGGAGATCTACCGTCATGATCCTCCCTCGGTATGAATCATGCTGGATGAAACATGATAATACGTGGCCAAGGTATAATCACGAAATATGCATAGCAAAGTAAAATATGCTTAAACAAAAATCTAAATTAACAATACGAAATAAGTTTCACAATAAGAATTCATCAGCGGGCTCCAACCAAGCCCCGAAATAGGTTTTACGCTAAAGTATTCATGAAATCACACAAAACTCTCTTTGTAAAGATAGGAAAACTAAAAGAAAGCGTTTCTGAGAGGGAGGAGACGATGAACCAAAGCAAATCTCCAAGTATCGCGATGGTCCGATCAACCAATCTCGCAAAGTCGCCCAGAAATCACATTGTCGCCATTCCTTCTTGCCCTCACCCGCTCGTGCGCCGATTTCTCCTCCTTTAGGAAGTTTCGAAGAGGGTTTTTATATCCCTTGGATTCGCCCTTCAATAAGCTTTCCAAAACATACTCACTTGCTAAATTTGGACATATGTAGGATTCAAAATCAAAGGAAATCCTAGAAGAGGTCAGATGCCCCAGTCGTTATCATGGGTGAACCCCACCTGGTTCACCAGGTGGTGAAGTTTTCTATACAGTTCTGCCAAAAATCCTTCTGATAGAGTCACGGGCGAACCCCACCGGGTTCACCTGCCAGTGAAGTGTTCTGTGAGTTTCGGTTGTCAGCAAAAGCACCGGTGAACCCCGCCGGGTTTACCTAGCCGTATTTCTCAAAATAACTCCGATTGAGCCAAAATTTCATGGGCAGCTTCATCATTTCGTAAGGAATCACCCCATGGCCTTAGAATCTTCAAAAGACTTTCATTTTGGGCGATTTCACCTAAAGTTTCTCAAAAATAAGAAAAAGTGAAGATTCTGAAGCTTTTAAGTAAATAAGTCTTAAAGGAGTATAAAAACATCAAAATAGGCTCAGATACATCATGGAATAATACCAAAAATCACTACTAAAATACAAGGCATCAAACACTCTCAGACTTAAATCTCTGCTTGTCCTCAAGCAATAAAATAAGATGAAATACATGATAGGTACAAGAGTAATCATTCGTGTTAATGCATCCAAATTAGAAAAACATCTACTAGTAATCCTAAGTCTAGTCAGAAGGAATCGAGTGATTGGGTGTTTCGAGTATTCAGCAGTTTGATCCCACAATTTCTAGAAGTCAAAGAACTCAGCCAGTAATAAACATAGAATTCACTCAAGCTTGCACATTACTCATGCTATTCCAATTCATCCAAATCAAATCATTGGAATTAACTCAAAGGTATTATTTAGGATAGGATATGCTAATTATAACATCGGACTTCAACTCATATCCTTATGTACCACTGCCAATTTTTCGTAGTGCCAAGTAGAAAAGTCTCTCTTTATATTTCAATTCATGTCTCTTTAGATTTCAACTCATATCCTTAGGTACCACTGCCAATTTTTTGTAGTGCCAAGTAGAGGAATCTAAGAGTTTTTTTTTATGTGTTAACATACCTTTTCATTTTATTAACAAATGAAGTGTCTTCCCAATAATAGAAAGGACTAAAGGAATGAATAGGTAAATGAGAATCACAATATGAATTATATATAAACTACAAGCATAAGTTATTTGGACAATCATAGAAATATTCGACCCACTAGTGAATGGTCGAAAACAATCCAGATCACAAAGATTTCAAAATCATAGACTTCATGAATATGTTCATAGAGTATTTTGATGCTTTGCATCTTAGTAGTATTTTTCCTTTGTATTCCATGATAAATCTAGGCTTATTTTGATGGTTTTATGCTCTTTATAGACTTATTTACATAAAAGCTTCGGAATCTTCACTTTTTCGTGCTTTTTGTGGAATTTCAGGTAAAATCACCCATTTTTGACCTCTTTTGAAGATTCTAAGGCCATGGGGTGATTTCTCATATGAAGACGAAGCTACACGTCAAATTTGGGCCCAATCGAAGTTAGCCTGAAAAATACAGCCAGGTGAACCCCACGGGGTTCACCAGCTTTTTCGCCAGCCAGCAGATTTCTTCACAGAGAGCTTCCCGGGCAGGTGAACCCGGCGGGGTTCACCCATGCTTCTCTCTGTTGCGCAGCACTCAGAACTGGTCAGAATACATCACGGCCTGGTGAACCTGGCGGGGTTCACTCGTGCTTCCTTCAGCCGAATCTGTCCATAGCAAATCACGGCCTGGTGAACCCGGCGGGGTTCACCCGTGATTCCAACCCAAGCGATGCGAGTTCGACCCTCTCTCGGATTTTCAGTAATTTCCAACCCGTTTTGCATCCAAATTTGGCAAGTAAGGACTCCACGGAAAGCTGATTCAAAGGAGAACACGTAGAATATAAAAGCCCCAATTTTTGTGACCTAAATATCGAAGAATCACATGACGAAGCGGCATAGGGTGGAAGAACACGGCAACGAGGCAATTTTCGGTGCTTTCAGAGATTGAGACGTCAGATCATCACAATTTCTTCTGGATACTTTCAGTTTATCATCTCCTTCCTCTTAGAATCACTTCCTTATAGTTTTCTTTCCATTAAAAGAGAGATTTTGAGTGTTTCAATGATGATTGTAGCGTAAACCCTATTTTAGGGCTCGGTTGAAGCCTTTGAAGATTTTGATTGCAAACTCTATTTTAATTCTATTATTTGGATTGTATTATGAGCATATTTTACTTTGATGCGCATATATCATGATTTTACCTTGGCTGAGTATTTTCATGTTAAAGCCGTTACGATTTATACCGAAAGGAGGATCGTAAGGGTGGAATCTCTTAATAAAACTTGCGAGACCACGACACGAGTGTGGTTGGTCTTCGCTCGAGGGTTTCAAAATCTGCCATAGAACTCATTGGGTTTGTCTAAAACGATCCACTATGAGAGTAGGAGATCGCCTTAGTCGAACACCGGGGTGTACACTCGAGAGAGGGCACCTTATACCCTAGGGATAGATTCCTTGTGCAAAATCAATAATCCAGATAACTAATAATTTTAAGTGCAATTAAGATCGTCATCGTGGTGGAAACCGTAGCCCTGATATCTCTCTCATATTTACTCTCTACTGTCGTAGCTTTGATCTTCTTGTTTTCGATTATTTAAGTTTTCAAAAACATGTTTCGATCCGCCTAGCTATTAAAACTTGGACTTTCTGGTACTCAGCCATGTTCCCTGTGGGATTCAACATCTTTTATATTACTTCGACATAACCGTGCACTTGCGGGACGTATCAAGTTTTTGGCGCCGTTACCGGGGAACGACGGTTGATATTAGTATATTTCTGAGAATTGGTAGACTAGGTTTTAGTTAGTTTTTCTTTACTGCACTACTATTTTTCTTTTTCTCTCTATTTGCCCGTTGCCTTAGAACTTTAAAATTTTGACTGACTATTTTATGCGAAGAAGTTCTAGGGCAGGTACATTCTTTGACATTGATCCGGAGATCGAGCGCACGTTCAGGACAAGAAGAAAGAAAAACCAAATTCAAAAGAAGGAAAACATGAACCATCTAGGAGGAGAAGATCAGATGGATCACATTCAGCTTGATGTGAACAATGACCGAGTACCTCAACCAGTGGGGAACAACTATAACAATTGGACATTGAAGGACTACTCTGCTCCCTACGCACATGGTTTACAATCAGGAATTGCTAGGCCCACTGTTGAGGCCAATAATTTTGAAATAAAACATGCTCTTCTTTCTATGGTGCAACAAAACCAACTTGGTGGTTCTCCTCTTGAGGACCCCAATATGCACCTCTCTATTTTTCTAGAATATTGTGATATGCTGAAAATTAACCGTGTGTCTGCTGATGCTATCAGGTTGCAATTATTTCTCTTCTCTTTAAGGGATAGAGCGAGGGCTTGGCTGCACACGCTACCTTCTGCTTCGATAAGAACACTTTCTCAAGCCTTTCTCTCTAAGTACTTCCCTCCATCCAAAATAATTCAGTTGCGGAATCAGATAACGAGTTTCATGCAAAGGGATGGAGAATCCTTATATGAGGCTTGGGAGAGATTTAAAGAGCTCCAAAGAATGTGTCCACATCACGGAATTGAGACTTGGGTCTTAATCCAAACGTTCTACAGCGGGTTGGATTACAACACAAGACTTATAGTGGACGCAGCAGCAGGTGGTGCTTTAATGAATAGAAGAGTGGAAGATGCAATGAACCTCCTCGAGGACATGACAATCAACCATCACCAATGGACATCTGAGAGAGGTACATCTACCAAGAAGTCAGGTAAGTATGACCTTGACTCTCTGACTTCTTTTACAGCAAAGGTGGAGAATTTGACTAGAAAGATTGATTCTTGGCCTGTTAATTCAATGGATGTTAACGCTATTTCTTGTGAGGTCTGTGGAGTCGCAGGTCATGCAGGGGTTGATTGTCAGGCAAGAGATGGACAGATGGCTGCGAACCACTCTGAGCAATTGAATGCTGTTGGAAATTTCAACCCTAACAACAATCCATATTCCAGCACATACAATCCAGGATGGCGCAACCACCCGAACTTCTCATACTGAACAACTCAGCCAATGCAACCTAGACAAGTACCTTCACAGCAAGCCTAGCCCCCACAAGGAAATTTCAGGCAGCCCCAATAGAACAATTTCAGACTACCAGGATTTCAGGCTAGGAGCTATAATGTGCCACCACCACAGCCAAGGCCAAATAATGATTCACAGTTGAGCAAGCAGCTTGAAGGACTGGCAGACATGATGAAGCTTATGATGACAAGAATAGACTCCTGGAGACACACAACAAGATGCTAGAGAGTCAGCTAGCCCAGCAAGCTAGCTCATCTTCCAGAGCACCAGGCAAGCTTCCATCCCAACTAGAGGTAAACCCGAGGGAGCATTGCAATGCAATCTCCACTCGGAGCGGCAAACAACTGGAGGATCCAAAGATGCCGACCGATGACAGGATAGATGAGTTGACTACCGAGTCTGTGGAACCGCATTCAGATGCAACACCAGTGGCACCTGAACCAGCCGAAGAAGAGCGGCCCTATGTGGGACCGCCTGCATATAAGCCACCGATCCCTTTCCCCCAGAGGCTTGTCAAGGCTAAATTGGACAAGAAGTTCGGTAAGTTTTTAGAAGTATTGAAGAAACTTTATATTAACATCCCTTTCGTTGATGCTCTTTCGCAGATGCCGACTTATGCAAAATTCCTGAAAGACATCTTATCTAAAAAGAGGAAGCTGGAAGATCAAGGGACCGTTGCACTTACTGAGGAGTGCAGCGTCATCATTCAGAACAAGCTCCCTCAGAAGCTTAAGGACCCAGGCAGTTTCTCCATACCCTGCCAGATTGGGAAGATGTCCTTTCAGAGAGCTCTGTGCGATCTAGGAGCAAGAGTCAGCCTCATGCCATTGTCACTTTGTTAAAGGCTAGACTTAGGGGATTTGCAACCAACTAACATTTCTATACAGCTTGCAGACAGATCAGTGCGTCAACCAGTTGGTATTTTAGAGGGCGTACCAGTTAAAGTAGGAGATTACTTTATTCCTGCTGATTTTATTATTTTGGAGATTGATGAGGATGACAGGCTCCCTATCATTCTGGGGAGACCTTTTCTTGCTACTGTTGGCGCTGTCATGGATGTTAAGAATGGGAAACTGTCCTTGAACATCTGCGGCAATGTTATACAATTTGATATGACTGACACCTTGAAAAAACCTTCTCTTGTAGGAACATGCTGTAACGTAGACATAGTGGAAAAAGCTGTACAGCATGCCGAGCCCTTTAGGAAAGAAGTGGACCCATTGAAATTTACCCTAACAAACCCCACCGAAGACACTAATAAAAGGAGTAAGCCGCAACCCTACGAAAACGCCACTACAAAGCACGCACCAAGTTTTGGCACGACAAGCGCATAGTAAAGAAAAAATTTCATGAAGGGGATAATGTACTTCTGTTTAATTCAAGACTTCGGCTATTCCCAGGAAAGCTCCGCACAAGATGGTCCGGTCCTTTTACAGTTCAGAAAGTTCAACCGTACAGTGCCATCACAATTTGGACAGAACGAACTGAGAGTTTCACAGTTAACGGGCACCGTCTCAAGCACTATTTTGAAGATGAGTGGGTCGAAAAAGAGGAAGTTCTTACTCTTTTAGACCCCACAAATTTGACACCTTGACACCTCTTATGGTCGAGCTACCGACCCTAAACTAGTGTTTTTGGGAGGCAACCCAAGTTTTTAGTTGTTTTTAGTTTTCATGCATTAATTTAGACATTGTTTTAGACTGTTAATTTCTATTTCATTTAATCTTCAGTTTTCTAAATGGGGTCGCTGCTAATTTAATGTCTCTTTGTGTTGTAGGATGAAGATTGAGCGCATGGAAATTTTTCCAGAATTTTTTGGGCATATCAGTGCACATCACGGCCTAATGAACCCCACGAGGTTCACCCGCAAAGCCCACTGTACCAGCGCATCTAGGGATATGTAAGCAAGCTTCACAGGCAGGTGAACCCCATGCATTTCTTTCTACAAGGAACCATCCAGTAAGCTTTACGGGCTGGTGAACCCTAGTGGGTTCACCCATAATTCTGTAGCCATAACTTCCCACAGTGAACTTCACAAGTAGGTGAACCCGGGTGGGTTCACCCGTATTTCATCACATCTTCACCCGAAATTAGGGCACCGCACGCAAGTTCCGCCGCCGCCTCCCGATTTTGACGAAACCAACCCGAATGTGCCTCCTTCTCTCCTTCTTAACACTCGAAGGAGGTCTTCAAGGGTTTGATCCAGGTTTCCCCTTCGTCGAGACAAGTCTCTTCTTCGATTGATTCCGGATTTCCGTCTCGCATGTTCTTTGAATTTTTCAGCCGATCCACCGCCGCCTTCATTTTTCCTTACATCTCCGCCGGATCTTCTCAACTCAAAGCTCACCGGCATCCTTCCGATCTTCTCTAGCCACCATGCCTACGCGAACAGAGGCCATGGCTTCCAAGAGGACCGCGCGACCTATGCAGGCATTCTCCGACTCGTCAGCCACCGATGACAACGAGTATGAGTCATCACCGACTCCCCCATCTTTCCGGCCACCACCGGCGACTCTAGGTTCGTCTTCGTCTCGGCATGGACGCATGCCTACTAGCCGGCAGACACCATACGTCTCTCCCCCGAACGAGTTCGGGATCATCTTCCGCAACGCCGGGCAAGAAGAACGATATCCAACGTTGCGTCAACGCCGAGTTCTTAACACGAGGTATCTAGACAAAGGCACATTGCAACTACTCGGGCTGTGAGAAGATGTCGACATGATGTACGCTGCAGTCGGTTGGGAGCAGTTCCAGCAGCTATTTTCTCCTACTTACGTTGGTATCATGCTGAAATTTTTGAGCTCTTTAGAAGTGAAGGCAGATCCGATTCTCAAAGATGATCCCGGCAGCCTGACATTCCGTTTGGGTAACATCGATCACACCCTCATTCTTTCTTAGTTATGTAGCATTTATGGTTTTTCAGAACCTTGTGTCTGCAAGGTCCCTACCGAGTACAGCGAGCAGGCCTTTTGGAGCGCGATTACTAATGAGCATTCTTACTCCGCTCGCGTAACCTATGCATCTAGCCTTTGTAACCCAGTGATTAAGTATGTTCACCGTGTGTTGGCCCATACCCTCTTTGGTCGCGGTGAGAGCGACGGAATGGTTCGACAGACTGAGTTATTCTATCTCTGGTGCATGCATCACAGCTTCTGAGTGGATTCTGGGTACTATTTGGCAAAACAGTTCAGCCGCGTCGCCCGTTCTTTGAAGGGGCGATAGTGATTGGCGGCCACATCACCCCTTTGGCAGTTTCATTAGGCGTCATCCCATACGGCACACTGGAAGTTGATTATACGCAAGGATGTTTCCTACTACATGACGTTCAAAGGGAGTTCATTCTGCCTTCCGTTACCGAACCCCTAGCGCACCACTGTGCGTGTGCGTGGGAACTGGTGTATCCAGCCAGTTGATGATCCAGAGCCCGACCCAGTCGACACCGCACCACCACCACCTGGCGTATTTTCCTTCGGCGGCACTTCACACTCTGATTCTATGATGTCTTTCTTACAGTAAATTAGGGAGGAACAGCTCCACCAACGAGAAGTAATCGACCACCTGGACACCACCATTTCCTATATTCAGCAAGACCATTCCTCTCGATGGGAGTCGATGGAGGCACACATGCAGAGGCAACACAAGATGATGGGTTCTGTGTGGGAAAGATATCAAGTATGGATGAGTGACTTTCCTTTCTCTCTGAGGAGAACATGGCTCGCATAGACACTTCTTTTGATGAGGAAGCCGAGCCAGATTATAGCGCACGCGAAAAGAGCAAGAGCTCATGGGCTTCTGGCTCTCGCTCGCGCAAACGGAGGTAGCTACCCCGAGCATCAACATTGACATCCACTCCTCTCACATCATGGCATTGCATAGAGGACTATGCAAACTTTTAGAGTGAGTGAGCTATCTCTACTCCGGTTTCTTCTTTTGTTTGTCTATCATGTGGCTGTTTGTCTTATGACTGTGGCATGACTTTTATTCTGTGATGGATGGTATTGTGGCATTGTATCTTATATGCCATTACATTCGTGGGCCTGGTCCACATCTTCAGGCCCCACTATGTGATAGTACTATATGACATTATGTTGTTGGTTTGTTGTGCCCGTAGTCTTTTATCGTGATTATGCTTTTCATATATGCTGTGAAATCTTTACATGAGCTTGCATAGTTTGCATGTGTATGAGTCTTATCCTATGAAAGCCATTTCAAAATTTTGAGTTTAATGCATAATTGGTTAGGAATAATTAATGATTGTTATTAATACCTCCTTGTTAGAAATACTTTTTGATCATGTCCATATATTCTATGATTTTAAAATTTTGTGATTTGGATTGACTCTGTGTTATTCATTAGTGGGTCAAACTTTCCTATGATTGTTTAATCAACTCAAGCTTGCAACTTACATGTGAATTGTATCGAGATGCATATTCACTTAGTTATTCTTTGAATTCCTTTCTGTTGTTGGGGAGACACTGCAATTGTTAGAAAGGATATGTTATCAACTGCTGTGATATATATATATAAAAAAAAACTCACCCTTAGATTCCTCTACTTGGCACTGTGAAAAATTGGGAGTGGTACCAAAGGATATGAGTTGAAATCTAAGAGTTGTGAATTGAAATCAATAAAAAGACTCCTCTACTTGGCATTGTGAAAAATTGGCAATGGTACCTAATGAAATGAGTTGAAGTCCAATGCAATAATCAGTGTATCGTACCCTAAATAAAACATTTGAGTTAACCCCGATGATTTGACTAGGAAAGATTGGAATTGCATGAGTGTTGTGTGTAAGCTTGATTGAATCCTATGTTTGTTGCTTACTAGGTTGTTTGGTATCTAGAAATTGTGGGATCAAACTGTTGAACACTTGAAACAATCATTTACTTGATTTCTTCTGATTAGATTTTGGATTGTTATTAAATGTTTTTCTAACTTGGATGTATGCCTTGACACGAAAGATTGCTCTTATACCCATCTTGTATTTCATCCTATTTTATTGCTTGAGGACAAGCAAAGATTTAAGTCTGGAGTATTTTGATGCCTTGCATCTTAGTAGTATTTTTTCCTTTGTATTTCATGATAAATATAGGCTTATTTTGATGGTTTTATACTCTTTATAGACTTATTTACATAAAAGCTTCATAATCTTCACTTTTTCGTGCTTTTGTGGAATTTTAGGTCAAATCACCCATTTTTGACCTCTTTTGAAGATTCTAAGGTCATGGGGTGATTTCTCATATAAAGATGAAGCTACACGTCAAATTTGGGCCCAATCGGAGTTAGCTTCACAAATATCACAGGGTTCACCAGTTTTTTCGCCAGCCAGCAGATTTCTTCACAGAGAGCTTCACGGGCAGCTCTGTTGCACAACACTCAGAACTCATCAGAATACATCACGGCCGGGTGAACCGGCGGGGTTCACCCGTGCTTCCTTCAGCCGAATCTGTCTAGAGCAAATCATAGCCTGGTGAACCCGGTGGGGTTCACCCGTGATTCCAACCCAGGTGATGCGAGTTCGACCCTCTCTCGGATTTTCAGTGATTTCCAACCTGTTTGGCATCCAAATTTGGCAAGTAAGGCCTCTATGGAAAGCTGATTCAAAGGAGAACGCGTATAATATAAAAGCCCCAATTTCGTGATCTAAATATTAAAGAATCACATGACGAAGTGGCATAGGGCGGAAGAACACGGCGATGAGGCAATTTTTGGTACTTTTCAGAGATTGAGACATCAGATCATCACGATTTCTTCTGGATACTTTTGGTTTATCATCTCCTTCCTCTTAGAATTGCTTCCTTGTAGTTTTCTTTCCATTAAAAGAGAGATTTTGAGCGTTTCAATGATGATTGTAGCGTAAACCCTATTTTGGGGCTCGATTGAAGCCCTTCGACGATTTTGATTGCAAACTCTATTTTAATTCTATTATTTGGATTGTATTGTGAGCATATTTTACTTTGATGCACATATATCATAATTTTAGCTTGGCTGAGTATTTTCATGTTTAAGCCGTTACGATTCATACCGAGAGGAGGATCGTCAGGGTGGAATCTCTTAGTAAAACTTGCGAGACAACGACACGAGAGTACTTGGTCTTCGCTCGAGGGTTTCAAAATCTGCCATAGAACTCATTGGGTTTGTCTAAAACGATCCACTGTGAGAGTAGGAGATCGCCTTAGTCGAACACCGGGGTGTACACTCGAGAGAGGGCACCTTATACCCTAGGGATAGATTCCTTGTGCAAAATCAATAATCCAGATAACTAATAATTTTAAGTGCAATTAAGATCGTCATCGTGGTGGAAACCGTAGCCCTGATATCTCTCTCATATTTACTCTCTACTGTCGTAGCTTTGATCTTCTTGTTTTTGATTATTTAAGTTTTCAAAAACACATTTCGATCTGCCTAGCTATTAAAACTTGGACTTTCTGGTACTCAGCCTTGTTCCCTGTGGGATTCGACATCTTTTATATTACTTCGACATAACCGTGCACTTGTGGGACGTGTCATATTTCTAATATGGTGATGCATTCAACAGGTCCTAATTATTCTTGACCAAACATGCATTCAACTATAAGAATTTAGCCTAGCTATCATAGGATCAAGGTTAGACATTATAAACCAATGATTGAACTTTTAAACCCAACATCACATTATCTTAGAACAACCACACGTAAAACTCATTCATAATTCACACATGATATGAGAATCATAGTAGAGATATCTAGATAAAACATAGAACCAACATCCAAACCAAGTCTAGACTCGTCATGCATAACAGTCAAGGGGCCTGAAGAGGTAGACTAGGCCCACGAATAGTAGCAAATATAATAGTCAAGGAGCCTGCATGATTTGCTCCCACCCTACATTGGTGTACATGAGCTCCATGTCGTCAAGGAGGCCCAGCAAGGTCAGTGTTCCCCGATCAAGGTAGCGCATGTTAAGCACCTAGCGCTTGTGAAGGAGGAGGTACCGTTCCTCTTGTGCGGCATTCCGAAAGATAATACCGAACTCATTTGGCAGAGAGGTATAAGGCTGCGGTCAGCTAGCCGAGGCCCATGCCCACTGGGATGATGAAGATCGTGCTATTGGCGGTGGTGGTGGAGGATGTGAGGGCGGCGACGGGGTGTAGTCATCGTCGTCAGATGAATTAGAAGGGAGGCGGGGAGCGGGGCATCTAGAGACTACCGCCTTCGTCTTTGGTGCCATATAGCAATGAGAGAAGTCCTTTGGAGACTCGGGGGGAACTCGAATTGAAGCAGTGGAAAACCTCTAGGAGTGCTGAGGAAGGAGATTGCAGCATGAGGGTGAAGATCGGGAGCAACAGGGGGCGCGGCGCACGGGTTTGGCAAAAACCCTACCCGTGTGCTGCCTTAAATACGGGCGAATAGCGGTTAGAAGCATGGGTGAACCCCATGGGGTTCACCAACCTGTGAAGCTTTCTGGTGGAAACTGGCAGCAACAGCATTACGGGTGAACCCCATGGGGTTCGCCAAGCCGTGAAGTCCTCTGGATGGTGAGTTAGAAGCTCGAATACGGTAAGCTTCACAGGTGTTCACCTTGCCATGAAGTTCATTGAAGAAGCCTTAGAGGCCTGAAATACCATGCTCCACCCAAGAATGCCAAATCCACCTAGTTGCTGCAATTTTATCCGTGAAAACCAAATTTTTGGATGAATACAGTATACTTCATGGGTGAACTCCATGGGGTTCACCTGGCCGAGAAGTTCTCTAGAAGGCTCAAAAATTTTGCCTCGAAAACCCTATCCTCCAAATAGCTTCCGATGACACAGAAAGGCATATAATTAGCAAGAATCCACAATCAAAATCAGAAAATAATCAAAACTAGTAAACAAAAATTATATCTAATGACAACAAGAAATAATGCAGCAAATCCAAAAATAATTAAGAACTTGGGTTGCCTCCCAAGAGCGCTAGTTTTAGGTCAATAGCTTGACCAAAAGAGTTTTCATATCACCAATTCTGCGGGGTTTGTGAGAGCAAGAACAACCCCTTACTCGACCCACTCATCTTCAAAGTAGTGTTTAAGGCGATGCCCATTGACAATGAAACTTCCCGTGCGTTCTGTCCAAATTGCGATCACGCCATAAGGTTGAACATGCTGTATCACGAAAGGGCCGGACCAACTTGTTTGAAGCTTTCCTAGAAATAATCAGAGTCTTGAATTAAAGAGTAGCACTTTGTCCCCCCACATGAAACTCTTTCTTCACAATATGCTTATCATGCCAATATTTGGTTCGTGCTTTATATATCTTGGCATTCTCATATGCAAAGAGGCGCATCTCATCCAATTCGTCAAGTTGCAACTTTCTCCTCTCCCCAATGCTTTTGAAGTCATAATTGATTTGCTTGACAGCCCAAAACGCCCTGTGCTCAAGTTCAACAGGTAAGTGATAGGATTTTTCATAGATAAGTTAGAAAGGAGACATACCCAGGGGTGTCTTGAATGCAATTCTGTAGGCCCATAAAGCATCATGTAGTTTTAGTGCCCAATCCTTTCGTGATCGCGATACAGTTTTCTCGAGTATTTGTTTGATTTCTCTATTAGAAACCTCTACCTGACCACTAGTCTGAGGATAATAGGGCATGGCAATCTTGCGTTTTACACCATATTTCTTCAAGAGTGCTCCCAACTTTTGTTCAATGAAGTGAGATCCTCTACCACTGATTAAAACACGTGGAACTCCAAATTGGGGAAAAATAGTTCGCTTCATAAGCCTCATGATGACCCTAGAGTCATTAGTAGCCTCTGCGGATACCTCGACCCTAATGTAGGAAGAGTCAGCACTAAAAAGGAAGAAGATCCGAGCCCAAATGAGCACCAGGAAATGTCTCTGCGAGCCAAACACAGCCAGGTCGTGCATCCAAACACGGGCATGATCGGCTCATCAAATTCCTGCGACCTTGATCACGGCCATTCACCCGAACATAGGCAGGCCGTATTCGGCTCGGCGATCTCTGGCGGCCCTGAATATGGGCGTGCATCCGAACACGGGCAGGCCATGTTCGCCTCGGCGAAAAATGGAAAAAAATGGTGATTTCAGGTGCGAACGTAAACATGGCCGTGCGTCAGAACATGGTGTTGTATTCCACAAGTGCACGGATACTTCGAAGTAATAAAAAGATATCGAACCACAGAGACCTTATTGTTAAGTACCAAATAGTTATATTCTTACTAGCTAAGCAATCGATTATAATGTAAACAAACGATAGAAAGAACATGAAATCAGAGAGAAACTGGGACTAGGGTTTCATCCACCTTAATTTCCATGACCAGATATGAATAAAAGTTTGTCAGTCTAATTTTATCATGATAAAGATATAATTTACTTCATAAAAGGATCATCTCACTTTCGTGCAGACAATCATGCAGGGACCGATCCTCGCTTTCGCGCAAGATCTATCCCAAGTTGTAAATAAGTAAATCATCAATCAAAGAACTCAAGGATCACTTTCGTGCATTTGAATTCTAAGTTGATTATCTCAAGTGGTATCTCAAGGATCACTTTCGTGCATCCGAGTCTCAACACGAGTTCTACTTAAGGTTCTCTAACGTTATGATCCTCACTTTCGCACAAGATCTTCACGTTTAACAAAATAACTCAATCCTAGATTCAAATTATCAAACATGGCAATTATTCTTCTAAAATCAAGAAATAAGAACTAACCTAATTTCTTACGGTGAGTTCCTAATATTCAATTTTAGGGTTCCAAGTTCTCAAGCAAATCACCTTTCAGTCCATATTGCGAAAACTCTAAAACATGCTTGATAATGAGAAAACTATAGAGAGTTATAGGCAATCATCACATAAGTAGAATCATCATAACAGAATTATACTGACGAAATAAAAGTTATCTAGTCAAAAAAAAATCAAGGGGAATTACTCCCCCATGTCCCATAAAAATTTTAAGCTAGCATGGAAAAAGAGTTACAATAAACCATAATGTCAAAAGATCAGAAATCGAAGAAAAGGGGAAAAACAACTTTACAGCACGGCTGTAATTTCTATTACAGCCGTAATTTCCTCCAAGAACCCGCAATGAACAGTGCCGGCGCCTAGTTTTTCATTGATTCCTCCTCCGATCGGTCTCCTTTTTCTCTAAAACTTATGGGGTATTGTCTCCTCCTCCAAGCGAAGCTTCCCCTCAAATTTCACGGCCAGAGATGAGTTGTATGCTTCCCGGCGGCGTAGCCTAGGGCGGCGGTGTGTAACTCGATTTCTCTCTCGACAGTGGATGAAAAATAGGGCTTTCACCCTTGGCGTGTTCTCCTCCTCCGAGGCTTTCCTTTTCCTTCTTACAGCTTTGAATTTAAAGGCTTGGATCATCCGCAATCGATCACGCAAAAATCGGGCTTCAATTTGACCATGGAAATCACGAATTTGGGTCATAATTACGGCCATGAAGTTTGTTACAGCACTGCCGTAATTTCTTTAAGTTCTTCTGTACAAGATTCGATAAGAATTACGGTACCGTGTAATGTTTTACGGTAGTGCTATAATTTATGGAAATCTCTCGGGTCAGAAGTCGCTTCAAAATATGGCACCGTGATTTTAGTTACGACAGTGCTGTAATTTCTCCAAAACGTTCTATATAGAAATCACCCAAAATACGGCAGTGCTCCAAAATTACGGTAGCACTCAAAAATACGGTACCATAATAATAATTACGACACTACCATAATTTGGGTTTTGGCTCCGATTTGCGTGAAATTTGTCATGTATTCTCTTCTTGATGATGGGAATTTTTCTATGTATTTAATTTTGCTTGAAAATGCCTTAAAATCGTGCCTTTTTACCTGGAAATCATCAAAAACCAAAATAGAAGTAGATTCTGTAATATTTGATTAAAAAAAAGGGATAAAAATAAGCAAAGTAGTGTAAATATGACACAAAAAGATCAATGAAATGACACAAAATATACTATGAATTTTGGTGTCATCAAACACATAAGGCTCAAACTTTGCTTGTCCTCAAGAAAATAATTAGAATAAAGAACAATGCTATGGAAAATATACCTTTTTTATGAAAAATAAATTTCTAAAATATAATCACTCATGAAATATTCCGCCAACTTTTTGCACAAAATTTCAAATAAATACATCGTCCTCTGAAATCAATCTTTAAGATCCACAACTTCGATCAAATAAAATTTCGCAACTCGCATAATAAACAGAATCTCAATCTGATGATTTCACCGAAGTTTCAGTTTAAATCTATCATACCTTTGTTTACAGGAATAGGATATCCAAAATCTTTTTCCACTCAAAATCTTTCTCTTCATTTTTTTTTTGTTTTTGATGGCATGCACCCACATAGATACACATTCTTTATTTGAACTTCAACCCTTGTCTTCGGTACCACTGTCAATTTTACACAGTGCCAAGTAGGGGAGTCATTTTCTTTTTCTCTCTCTCTCTCTCTTTTTTTTTTTACAGACTTCAACCCATATCTTCGGTACCACTGTCAATTTTATATAGTGCCAAGTAGGGGAGTCTCTCACTCTTTTTGGATCTTGGATTCTTTCTTCCCAACAAATAGTAAGATAAATTAAACATCAACTAGGTTAATCAATTGACATCAATTCAAAAATTACACTCATATGCTCATTTTATTCAAGAAAGATGTTTCACTCTTAGATTGCATTTATCAAACAACATACCTACCCAAAACCTTATACATCAATCAATGAAAGATTTCAACAAGTAGATATATATTGAAGAAATAAATTTAACATAATAGAAACATCTCCATTCATAGGTATGCATAAACATAGAAAAATTCACACCCCTCATCACATGGATTCAAGTCATAAAAAATTTTAAACATCAGAAATATCAATATCAATGCAAAAAAATTGTGGAGTATAAAACTCATGTATTCAAAAGATGTAAAGTGATAGATTCAATAATCACATAAGGCTCAAACAATGCAAAGGATGTACAGTGATAAAATTTTTTGGAGAAGGAAAGTATAGATAATCATATCAAATTACAAGAAAGTGCAAACAATACTCACAAAACTATATAGCAAGCTCCAATCATCGTCCGGGGTATAGTGTCAGGGCAGGTGCGGCTGGGTCGTCCTCAAAGATGTGTCTTTTGAAAATTTTTTGGTGGAAAGAGCTAATGCAGAATAGATGATGGTGCCGACAGTAGAGTGATGATGAGTAGTCTCTAGTGGCTTGCTAGAACCTACAGTCGTGGTGGCGAAGTCGTCAGCCGATGGGTGCGAGAGATAGCACTGCAAAAAAAAATCAGTCACTAATGAGGGTCATACTGCAAAAATAAATAAAATCAATGAAAATAGTATAGCGGCTGGAGTGAGAACCTGCTGATGGTATAATCCAGTGTCGACAGCTGGAAACATTGGTGTCAGAGGTAGCTAGAGTGGTGGTGGCTGTGCTGGCTAGAGGTGCTACAAATCTGCAGAAGAAGATGTAGGTGTCCAAGGATAGTAGAGCAGTCTACTAATACAGTTACAAAAAGTAGCTATACCCAAGAATAAGATTTAATGATCTAAAAAGAAAATAGACAGAATTATGAAGTAGAATAAAACTTGTTCTTTCCAGATGTATGAAAATCAGAGGATCAAAATCTAACAGGAATTTATGGTATCAGCAGAAAGAGGGCTACTCAGATTACTAGATTAAAAACTGCACAAAAGTTAATCAGATTCGAAAAGTTGCCATACTTCCTAGAATTGTAAGAAAATATTTTTATGAAAACAACAAATCCAAGAGATAGAATGAAACATGTACTTCCAATTTCATGTGAAAGATCAGGGTTCCAACTCATCAAAGCATCTAAAAAATCTGCAGCAAAAGAGATAATCAGATTAGTTAAAAAAAACTGCTGCAGAAATTAATCAAGTACCAAAAGATACTATGTGCTACAGGATGATCCATGGACTTTAAAATTCAATAAAAATATCCAAATAATAGAAAAAGATGAATAGTTCATATTTGTGCCAAAAATCAAAAAAATTTCCAACCCAGTTTCTTAAAATCACAGTGAGAAAACACCTAATCAGATAAGCAGAATGCAAATTTAACATTACGGGCGTAAAAATCCTTACTGCAGTGCCGTAATATACACAATATTTATCGGGTCAAAAATATCTAGGAAATACGGCACCGTAAAAATGGTTATGGCCCTGCCGTAAAAGTCACCAAACCTCCTAGTCAAAACGAACCAAAAATACGGTACCGTGAAAATGATTACGGTAGTGCCGTAAAAGATGAAAAACTGTCGGATCAAAAATCAGCCGAAATTACGGCACTGTGAAACAGATTACGACAGTGTTGTATTTTGCCCAAAATTCGATTTTCTCTGCGAAAAGAAAAGAAAAATTAGTTCTAAAAATAAACTAAAATAAAAAAAACTAAACTAAGGTAAGAGTGCTTGGGTTGCCTCTCAAGAAGCGCTAATTTTTAGGTCCATAGCTTGACCAAAACCCAAATTTCATGGTGAAGCAGGTGGATCAGTACCATAGTAAATAGCATACAATTTTCTACATTTCCTTTGTCCTAAAAGTTTAGCCACTAAACCAAACATCCAAAATTTCATGTAAATCACAATCGACGTGGCTTTCTCAAATATGCAGAAATCAAAGTTTTCAATTCCACTGAAAGGATATTCAATAATTTTCCTATATTTGTTAGTAAGTGATGTCTCGTATTTAAGTAGTCTTTTTTACTAATGTTTCCTAGTGAATCGAGACATATTTTCATGATTTTACATCTCTTTACAGCTTAATTCACTGAATTTCTTCAGAAGCTTCACTACTTGTCATATTTGTTAAATACCAAAAAATTCACTCAGTTCTAGAGCTATACGGATGCACGATCACATACCCGAGTGAATCTGGATTCATGATAAAAAATTTAGCTTCAGATGAGAGTTAGAGTTACCCGCATTCAACATTTATTGCCAGCTATCAAGACACACGCCATCAAGAGAACACACGCCATTAATGAGACACTCATGAATGAGGATAATGAGGCATTCATAAATGAGGATTTAATGAGACATTCATGAATGAGGAATTAATGAAACACTAGTCGCGATGATGGGGATGTCGATGTCGATATCCATTCCAATGATCCGGGTAGCAGCGATGCACTGCTAGGTGCCACTCACTGCTTGTGGTGACCTTTGGTTAGCACTGCCAGCGTCAAAGGAACCTATAGGGGCGCACACCTTGATACTCGAGTTCTCATATTGATCGGGAAGCCTTTTGATCGAGTTATTGGATAACTCGGATCTAATTGGGAGATTTCATTAGCACCAATGGCCTGATGAGATGGAAGAGAGTTATTGGAACCAAACTTTATTTTTGGCAGGTTGACCCGTATTTGACCATGGTTGGTCACATTTGGATTAGGGTTGCATTGGATTGGATCCAAGTGCTTAATCAACCCATGTAATGAAGTTTGGGCTAGCTTATTACCCAATGAGGCCCAATAACAAGTTGTCATGAAGAGGCAATAGGCTAAAAAGGTATAATGGGGAGAAACCCAACCCCATTGGAGACTAAGAGGCATAATGGGGTTTGGGTGGCAAAAATTGCTTCATTAAGAAGGAATTTGCGCCTAGCCCTTCTCCATTGATGGTATGAATGCCTTTATGGCATGTCTTGGGCTGATATGGTGCTTGAGCAATTATGGATAGGTTGAATGAGGTTTATGGTAAAGTCTTGGAGACTTTCCTTGCCTCAAACCCCTTCATCCTAGCCACACACTTGTCATAATCCTAGCCCTTGCCCAAACTGCCTCTTGCCCTATTTATTGGACCCTAGCCACCCCTCAAGAGGGGCGAAAGCAAGGGTTCAAGTGGCGCAACAACTTCCTCTTCCATCTTCATAGCTGCAAGCCTTCTTCCTCCTTTCCTCTTGGCGCTTGGAGCATTGGAGCTTGGCGGCTTGTCTTCTTCCCTCTTCCTTCTTGGCACAACTTCTCTAGAAGGTGGCGCAAGTGAAGTGGAGGTCTCCCTAAGGCTTGGATCTTCTTCCCAAGGCTAGCACTGAGCGAGGAAGAAGAGGACTCGAGGCATCTGTGTGTGTGAGACTGCAGAGGGCGCACGCTTGGGCGCCTACCTCGACATTGGCCTCATCTTGCTTTGAGGTATTTTCTAACTCATCGTGTCAACCCCCTCGCATGCGATCTTCACTGGGTTTTTGGGATTGGCTCGTTTCAAGGCTGTTGCTTCCGCTGTGCAATGTATTTGTGTAATCTCTATCTCTAAAAATTGTAAAATATCCCCGGGGTTTCCCAACAGTGGTATCAGAGGGACTTGCAAGACTCGAACGATGTAATTTCATGCTTTTCCATGCTCACATGCCATATCTCAATTTTCACAAATTGCATGATCACATGGCACATGAATTTTTCTAAGTAGGAAAAATTAGGGTTTCTTGCTCCTATCATCTTGTCAATCTCTTTTGGATTTTGGGTTATTTTCTTGCTTGATTTAAAGATCAAAGGCGCACGTAGTTTTGTCAAGTAGGACGGACATTATGTCTTTGGATTGGCCGGGTCTCTTGATCTGATAAAATTGCCAGCCGAAAGGATCTATGAAATCATCATGAAAAATTAATCACAAATAACCAAAAGATTTGTGATAAGAAGATGAGGAAAAGAGACTTGTTTTATGAAAAAGTAAAATTTCAGATTTTATGTTTTTCATGAGCATGTAGAATTGCATGAGTAAATACCTTGGTTGTGCATAATGTTGTGGTCATGAGTCAAGCCCCTTTGCATGCCTATGATGTATCCTTGTGAGGCCTGTGTGCCGCTTTTCTTTTTGCTTTTAATTAAGAAGAAGATTAGGGTAGCGCATGTACTTGGAGATTGGTGCATGCTTGAAGCTTGCGCACCTTTCTTGGTGGTGCAAGAAGCTTCTTCAAAGATGGCGCATCCTTGTGCTTGTGTGCTATCCCTCTTGTGGCTTGCTTGATGGCGCACCTTCCATGGAGGAAGACCATGGCATTGGCCAAACCTTGGGGGTGTACCCCTAGGGTTTGAGAGCTAAACCATGGAGAGAAGGACCTTGGAGCCAACCTTGAAGATCAAGCTAGAGGTCTACTAGGTTAGGTCTTGTCTTTGGGGCTTGAGTCCTAGGTCAAGAGTTGAACCTCCTTTTGGCATGGGTTGGTTCAATGTCTTGAATAGGCTATGATCACATCATTCTTTTACTACTTTCATTATCTGCAAAACGTTGCCTGTGATGTTTTATCGTTATGTTGTCACTATAGAATTGCATGCCTGTATTGTTAGACATAAGATAAAACTGATGAGACCTTAAAACTCTCGTTCAAAATATCAAGTCTAGTAGCCTTCTAATGCGTAGCCCTCAGCTATCGATCAGTGGAGTTGTGAACTGTTTTCCACCCTCGTGGGACACACCCACTTATCTTTAGAAAGTGCGTGGTGGAAATGGTTTCCCTAGTCCTGTTTTAACCTGGGCGTGCCTTCGCAAGGAAACCCATTGGCCTTGAGCATAACGGTTAGGAATGGACTTGACTAGATTTTCATATGTGCTGGGCACATGATTAAACTCTAGAGGCATCGTTGAGAGGTTAGGGTCTCATGCTGTATCCAGCCCTCGCTGGACATGAAATGCCTAGACTGTCTCAACAAGGGGAGTTGCTTAAAGCAACCGGCCGACGTGCCCACCTTAAGAAGCATGGGTCACTTTATCCATCTCATCCCACCCTTGTGGGACACAAAGCCTCATGTGGAATAAGGATCCCATCTCACTAGGAAATCTTAAATTTCCCGATTGACTTTGTGGGTTGTCAATTCAATTAAAATAGTGGGAGCTATGATCATTTAAAACAAGTCCAGTTTAAATGATTTGAAGTAGTACTAATCTATTGTTTCTTGGTTGTTGTAGAACAATGGCTATGAACACTGGCGGATTAACACTGCGATCCCTTTTAGATAAGGATAAGTTGGTTGGAACCAACTTTATGGACTGGCATCGGAACTTGAGGGTAGCCCTCAAGCTCGAGAAGAAGCTGTATGTCCTTGAACAGCCTCTTCCTACGGCTCCTCCGCCTAATGCCTGGACGGCAGACAGAGATGCTTTTAGAAAGCATCAGGATGACTCTTTGGAGGTTGCATGTCTCATGCTAGCCACTATGGCACCGGAACTTCAGGTGCAATATGAGGAGCAGAACGCTTTTCAGATGATCACTCATCTGAAACAGATATTCGAGGCTCAGGCTAGAACTGAGAGATATGACACTGCCAAAGCAGTTTTTCGGTGCAAGTTGTCTGAGGGTGCACCAGTGAGACCCCACGTTCTCAAGCTGATTGGGAATGTGGATCATCTCAGGAGACTGGGACATACATAGACGATGAGCTGGTTGTGGATCTTATTCTGTAGTCCCTGCCCCCTAGCTTCAGTCCGTTTATTATAAATTTTAACATGAACCGGATTGATTGCACAAGGGAGGAACTACTGAATATGCTCCAAACAGCCGAGCGTGCGATGGGTAAGACCAAACCCAATTTTGTTCTTTTGGTCCCTGCGACCAAGAAGATAAAGAAGAAGGGTAAGGCACGTGCTAAGGGCAGTGCCAGAGGTCCTACCAAGGCACTGAAGAAAAAGGCAAAGAAGTCAAAGGAGCAGAGGTGCTTCCACTGTGGCGAGCAGGGTCACTAGAGGAGGGACTGCAAGCAACTTCAGAATGAGGAGAAGAAAGGTTTGGCCTTAGCTTCTAACTCAGGTATTTATATTATAGAAGTCAACCTTTCTACTTCTATGTCATGGGTATTGGATACCGCATGTGGAGCTCATATTTGTACAAATATGCAGGGGCTCAAGAAAAGTAGATCGGTGCGGGCTAAAGAGATTGACCTACGAGTTGGAAACAGGGCACAGGTTATTGCTGTTGCTGTAGGAGTTTTAAATCTCTCCCTACCTTCTGGACTTCAATTAGAGTTAGATAATTGCTATTATGTACCTTCGCTTACTAAGAACATTGTTTCCATTCCTTGCTTGGCAAAGAAGGGATTTAAGTTTGAAATAAATAAGAACTCTTGGTCTTTTTCATTTGCAAATATGTTCTATGGGAAGGGTACTTTGTGCAATGGACTATATGTGTTGGACATGGATAACTCTATTTGTAACATAAATAATAAAAGGACCAAACTGAGTGGTTCAGTTGGTGCTTTCCTATGGCATTGTCGATTAGCCCATATAAACAAGAATCGCATCCAACAGCTCCATGCAAATGGGTTGTTAGACTCAAGTTCCTTGGAGGAATTTGATACTTGTGAACCTTGTTTATTAGGAAAAATGACAAAAGCACCCTTCACCAAGACTGGTGAGAGGGCAGGAGGTTTATTGGATCTCATACATACTGATGTGTGTGGGCCATTCAATAAATAAGCCAGAGGAGGGTACAACTACTTCATCACATTTACTGATGACTTTAGTAGATATGGTTATGTCTACTTGATGAGACATAAATCTGAATCCTTTAAAAAATTTAAGGAGTTCAGTCATGAAGTAGAGAACCAGCTTGGTAGATCCATTAAGGCTCTTCGATCAAATCGTGGTAGAGAGTACCTGAGCAGTGAGTTCTTTGACTATCTGAGAGAGTGTGGGATCTTATCCCAACTCACTCCTCCTGGAACACCTCAATGGAATGGGGTGTCTGAAAGGAGAAATTGAACCTTGTTGGACATGGTTCGGTCTATGATGAGTCATGTATGTTGATGACATACTGTGTTAGGGAATGCCGGGTGTAATTTAAAATTTTTGCAGTCCCAGGACGCAGCGGAAGAAGCATTACACCCGAAACACATTCCAGTCCCAAGGATCCATGCGAGGGAGAGAACACAAGGATGTGTTAGGGTTAGTACCTTTATTGCTTGTTAGGATGAAGGTGCCAAGTTGAAGACGCCCAAGTGTTCGTCCTCTACAAGTATCCACGCGTCGACTCCTTGATCGTTGCTCCCTTCCACGCTTGGTGCTAGCCTCGGGAAGAGAATCAAGCCTTATCACTCTCTTCAAAACTTGCGCCACCTCCAAGATAGAAGCGCCAAGAAGAGATGAGGAGGAAGATGATGCGCCAAGTACTTCCTTCTTCTTCTTTGCTTGTGCCACCTCCAAGGTGCGCCTATGGCCAAGGGACGATGAGGGCTTGTGGCAAGAAGACGCCACCAAGCTCAAAGAATCCTTGCGCCAAGAAGATGAGAAGAAGAACAAGAAGAACTTGCTTGCGCCTTTGATGGAAAGAGGAGAGCTCCAAGCCCTCAAGTTGTCGCCACCTTAAACTTCCAATTCTCTCCAAGAGATGTCACCACCAAGTCCTTCTCCAAGTTGCGCCAAGAGGTGAAGAAGGAGAAGAAGACTTGCGGCTGCAATGAGGAAGAAGGTTGCGCCACCTTGATGTTGTCGCCCTTTGCTTTGCTCTTGCCTCTCTATTTGTGCTCACGTCTCCAAGCATTCATCATCATGAGAGGGCGACAATGAGTCCTATAAATAGGACTAGAGGCGGCAAGAGCAATGGCTAGGATCATGCCAAGTGGGCGGCTAGGATAAAGAAGTCTTGAGATAAGGAAAGTCTCAAAGACTTTACCATAAATCTCATTCAACTTATCCTAATTTGCCCAATGGCCATATCAGCCCAAGACATGCCTTAGAGGCATGCATTCCATCCAAGGAGAAGGGCTAGGCGCAACAAGCATGAAGAATTTGGCTAGGGTGGTTTCTTGGGAGAAATTAGGGTTTGAGGTAAGGTAAGTCTCCAAGACATTACCATATTCCTCACCCTACTATCCATATGCGCCCAAGAACTTCCCATAAAAGTTCTCAAGCCATATCAGCCCCAAGACTTGCCTTAGAGGCAAGTATTCCATCCAAGGAGCAAAGGGGGAGGCGCCTAATGCTTCCTTATGAAGCAACATGCGCCCACTTCACCCCATTATGCCCTTGGCGCCAATGGGGTATAATTCTTCCCCATTATACCCTTATTTGCTTATACTTCTTCATGATAACTAATTATTGGGCCTCATTGGATAATGAGCTAGCCCAAACTTCATGGCATGAGTTGATTAAGCCATTGGATCCAATCCAATGCAACCCTAATCCAAATGTGACCAATCTAGGTCAATTTCGGGTCAACCTGCCAAAAATGAAGTTTGGCTCCAATAACTTTCTTCCAACTCATCAGGCCCATTGGCGCTGATGAAATCTTCCAAATGGATCCAAGTTATCCAATAACTTGATCCAGAGGCTTCTGATTAAAGCAACGTCAAGAGTCTATTGCGTGTGACCCCGTAGGATCCATATGACGATGGCAATGATGTAAACATCATAAGTAGTGAGGGGTATCTAGCAACACATCACTACTACCCATGTCATAGGACTTAAGTCATTATGACAATAACTCCTAACAAGCAACGAGGATTCCCATGCATTCTAGATCCCTTTGCCTAAACTGATATCCTGCCATTGGAATAGTCTCAAGTTTATTATCCAATGCATTGGTCATGACTTAACTAGTGTGGCCACACATTCCTGTCATGCACCAATAAGGTGGGGCGCCCCGAGGTGGATATCATGCTTCCAATATGGAAGGGGCAAATCCTACTATTAGTCATCCATGCCTCTACATGATTTATGACATGCCCAATGACAGTCGTTTTGATCTCCCAATTACGGAGAGACGTAAGACTGTATTAAAGCATACCCATCATCAAATCTAGACATGAATACCTCAAGTCTAAGGATCAATGCAAACCTCTTGCATGTGAGATTGACTTGTTGACTAGACAAATCAATCCTCACGATGGATCACTCCAGTGCATCCAATGCACCTGTATGTCTGCGTTACTGTGCCCCGCACCTAACCAGCCCATACACCAGTCTCACATGTACCAAAGCTGTCCCATATCTGCTAAGGTACCTTGACTGGGGATAGCTTGTGAGAATGGATCCAATCCAAACTCCTGGGACATTATATATGCAATTCAATACATCAACGCAGGTAGAGAAGTCTGCATAATAACCACCATGCCTTTAATAATTCTATCAATTTCATTAATTCTATCAAAGTACATTCAAGCAATGCCTGACCATGTCCATACATTGGTCTGTAGGGCATATACACCAACAATCTCCCACTTGCACTAAGACCAAGGGCAACTGATGTTTAATCAGTCCCTATGTCTCTAGTATGACTTATTTAGCTTCCGCTGCGCCAGAGGCTACGTCAGTGGGTTTTTCCAGATTGCTATCTGTGTTTATTTTAACTAGTTTGAATCATCATCTTTATCCATGATCTCCAAGATCAGATGATATCGCTGCAGTACATACTTGAGTGCTAAGTTCCTTTACACATGCTTACGGCCCCAGTAAGAACTATACTGGACCATCAAGCATCAGGGACTAAATCAAGTTCAAATGAATGAAGCTGCTTCCTTGGCTGCCACAAGAAGCTGCAATGTACTCAGCCTTATTGTAGAATTTGCCACTGCAGTTTGCATAAAGCTCTTTCAGCCAACAACACCACATCAAGGCAAAAAGCAAATCCTGACTGTGAACGATAGTCATTAGACCGGAACGAAGTGTCAGTGTACCCAGTACACAAAGTTCTTCCTGTCTATCACAGACTAAAATTCAATCCTTTATACTTCCCAAGTACGAAGGATTGCTTTCACAGCTATCCAGTGTTTGAACACTAGGATCTGATTGAAACTTACTGGCCATGCTCCAAGCATTCGCCACACATAGTCTTGTGCTAGTTGCACAAAACATAATCTATCCTATACCCAATGTATTAGGACTATAGAATCATGTTGTCTCTCTCCTGCTGTGTCAAAAGACATTGCATCATGGAGAGAATCAGACCATGTCTCTCTGGAAGGTATCATCCTTTGGAATGATCCAATATGAACCTCTCCAGAATCTCTTGGATGAACGTAGATTGACTAAAGGGCAATGACTTTCTTAGATCTCCGTCTATAGATCCTCATGCCTAGGATGTAGGCATCATTCCCTAGATCATTCTTCTCGAAATACATCTCAAGCCTTTTCTTCACCATGTGAGGAGCTGAGATGTCATTCCATGTGAGGAGAATATCATCAATCATCTAGAACAAGAAACATTATGATGCTTCCACTGATCTTCTTGTAAACACAGGATACTTGTATAATACCATACATATCTTTATGGCGATTGTATGAAAAC
Source organism: Costus lasius (assembly GCA_027563935.2). Classification (NCBI taxonomy): domain Eukaryota; kingdom Viridiplantae; phylum Streptophyta; class Magnoliopsida; order Zingiberales; family Costaceae; genus Costus; species Costus lasius. The sequence goes on along the minus strand of CM050454.1, from coordinate 90,145,007 downwards.
ATTTTGGCTATTTCCATCTAGACATCCTCTTCCAGACGTCCATTAAGAAAAGCAATTTTCATAACAACACGCTATAACATAACATGTAATTATAACAAGTAGATACCTAATGGACTCAAACAAAGCTATCGGTGAAAAATTTCATCACTATCCACCCAGTGGACTTATCTGAAATTTCATTCACTAGCTTGTCATTATAGGTAACAATGTTACTTTCCATGTCTATCTTCTAAGAAGATCCATATATAGCCTCTGGGTGTTACCCCTTTGGCGGCTCAATCAAGTCCCACACTTGATTAGCAGACATGTAGTCCATTACGGTTCTTATGGCGCTTAGCCATTTCTTGGAATCTAGTCCACTGACCGCTTCCATTTCCTCATAAGTCTTTAGGTTCATCCTTGAAAAATTCGTCATGCCTAGCATATCGAATCGATCCAGACTTATGTGGTTCCTGTGTTACTTGAACCTCAGGTTGACCTTCAACCTGCATGTGTGATTCTACTCTCCATTTGTGTCTAACTGTATTGTGGTTGATTTTTGGACCTTGTCCTAATCAAATCTACTCCCACTATCTTCTTTCAAAAAGATATCTCCTCAAGAAAGATAGCAGTTTGAGCAACAAATATTTTTGTTCTCATCGGGATAGAAGTAGCACTCTCAGTGCCCCACAAATACACACTATGGAGTGTCAGAATAGTTGCTTGCATGGCCTCTAAAGGAAGTAAATTTGCATGACTATTCAAAGGTGGAACCACTTCCAATGTGTTCCCTTTTCTTTCTTTGAATTTCACCACACAGTTGTGGTGTTCTAAGTAAGCTGTGAGACAACCCCACACTCCTCAAGATAGTCATCACATTTTTCACTTCCCACTTTGATCCAATCAAAGGGTTTTAATAGATTCTCCAATTCGATTCTATACTTCATTTCTTAACTTCTTGGATTTCTCCAAAGTTACGTGTTGGATATGACATATCCCAACTTAATGAAGTATACCACTTGGTGCTTGTCTCCATGGGTCTACACACATTGTTGTGTACTAGATCCAACAAGCATCTAACCTCTCTCTCCTTCCTAAATGAAGGTAGCATCTGTTATCTTGTCCATTAGACAAGGCTCACATATATCATAACCCTGAAAGGATAATGATCCCAATAGTCCATGGACTTTTGGATGTGGCTTTTGTCTTATGGCCCAAGAGACAATGCAAAGAGATGGTATTGATTGAATCATTGGATTTGATCTATTCAGTGTTACACATAGAACTACAAGCTATTATCAATTGTACTACTACTATAGAACATTCCAGATTTAAAGAAATACCAATTTATTTCAAACTGAAAATCCATTCAAAATAATGGACATAATGTTCTAATACAAAAGCTAGTACATAACAGCAAAGTTCTAGATAAAGTCTCCAAGGCAGTGAGATGACATCAACAGCAGCATCCAATGCTCCGTCCCTGACTCGAAAGTCGATCCCACCAAGCCTTATTATCCTACTTCTTTTGAGCTCCTGCATATGAAAAACATATGTAAGCTCCTCATGCGATACCCAGTACCCATGAATAAGAAGTAGACATAAAGACCTCAGTAACACAATACCTGAAGCAGATGGATAACATCCCTTCTTTTGTGCCATGCTCTTCCTGGGCCTTAATCCATCCTGAAATTTCCATGCATTCCCAGTCTTCCGAAGTTTTAGCTTCGAAGATACGGAACCATAGTCATTCCTGGATTCAGGCAAATACCCAGAAGATCCAACAACACTCTCTTTATTACTATTTGAAGTGCCTGGTGTGAAGAGACGTCGAAGATGTATGATCATATCATAAATCCCCATCTCATCACACTCAACCTGGACCTCAGGGGTCATGCACCTCAAAATAAGAGCAGTGTAATGTTCACTATCCACACAATGTTCAAGATAGACATTCCACTCCCACTCTGTACAAAAATATATACAGGGCTGGGTTGGAGGTCTTTCAAGAAGATATACCATATTCTCATGTTCTAGAAGTTTGGACAAAAGTCTGAACCATCTTGTCCAATTTGTTCCATCCAGTTTATTTTTAAGAAGTTTCAATCTAGGTTCAGGAGATGGAATCATCTACAATAAGCAAATCAGAAAAATAAGTACTATGATAAAGCATTTAACAAGGACTTTAAATTAAATGCTATACTCCCACTATTTCCTTAACAAGTTGATAACTCTCAAAACTCAACTTGGAAATACATGAGTAGGATCCTAATTTCACGCGAGGTCTCCGCGACTCACGAGGGTGAGTTGAGATGCACAGAGAGTCCCATGCTTCCTTAGGTAGGCATGCCAGCCAATTGTGCCGCGCACAATTCCTCTTAGTTAAGACAGACTAGGCGCCCTGTGTCCAGCGAGGGCTGGATACAACACAGAACCCTATCCTCTCAACAGCTGCCTCTAGTGATTCATCATGTCAGTGACATATGAAAAACTAGTCAAGTCTGGTCCTAACCGTTATGCCCAGGGCCAACGAATTTCCTTGCGAAGGCACGCCCAGGTTAAAACTGGACTGGGGAAATCATTGTCACCACACACCTTCTAAAGATAAGTGGGTGTGTCCCACGAGGGTGGGAAACAATTCACAACACCACGGATCGATAGTTTGATGAGGGCTACGCGTTAGAAGGCTATCGACTTGATATTGTATTGAGAGTTTTTGCATGTTTTTATTCTTTTCTAGCATGCAGTTTTCCTATGGTTATGGCAGCAAAGGAAAAACATCACAGGCATGCTATGGACAAAATAATAAACCATCACAAGCATGCTAGTTTGGTCGATATGGTCATAGCCCTTTTCATACATATAACTTGTCACGAGCCATGTGATATGTTATCGTGCATCCAAGGGTTGCGAGTCCCTGAAGCAAATCAGCCCATGCCAGAAGCCGAAAGCTAGTGTCCTTCCTTCAGCCGCAAGTCCATCACCAAGCTTCCAAAGCTGGCGCCACTCTGATATCGGTTGAAGAAGACACCTTGTTGTCTTTGATGAACCTTAACCTATCTTATGTAAACAGTTCTACATCTATTCTAAGGAAAGATGAAAATTTTACATCAAGAAGGGGGAGAACCACACGCAGGTGGCAGAAAGATTTTACAAGCATTCATCACAGGTGGAAACATCCTTCCACATCACAACACAGGAGGGCACCCGCTATGACCATATTAACCCAAGGAAGAGACAAGTGGCGCATATATAAAATTTGAAAAATCGGAATAATCAAATTTTATCCCCTTATGCGCCAACTCCATCCAAAGCACTCTCTCAATCAAATTTATGCTAAAATTGGGATCAAGTTTCATGATGATTTCATGGACCCTATCGGCTGGCAATTTTGTCAGATCAAGAGACCCGGCCAGTCCGAAGACACAATGCCCGTCCTACTTGACAAAACTACGTGCGCCTTTGGTCTTAAATCCATCATAAACACAATCCAAATTTCGGCCATAAAATTGATAAAAGAAGTTTGGATGAAAGCGCCTTCTAGGTGAATCGCGCATGGATGAAAGAAAAATTTTCCAAAAATTTTTCACACAAGCAAACGTACACCTTGTGTTTCTCGCAAGTACCTCTGATACCACTGTTAGGGAATGCCGGGTGTAATTTAAAATTTTTGCAGTCCCAGGACGCAGCGGAAGAAGCATTACACCCGAAACAGATTCCAGTCCCAAGGATCCATGCGAGGGAGAGAACACAAGGATGTGTTAGGGTTAGTACCTTTATTGCTTGTTAGGATGAAGGTGCCAAGTTGAAGACGCCCAAGTGTTCGTCCTCTACAAGTATCCACGCGTCGACTCCTTGATCGTTGCTCCCTTCCACGCTTGGTGCTAGCCTCGGGAAGAGAATCAAGCCTTATCACTCTCTTCAAAACTTGCGCCACCTCCAAGATAGAAGCGCCAAGAAGAGATGAGGAGGAAGATGATGCGCCAAGTACTTCCTTCTTCTTCTTTGCTTGCGCCACCTCCAAGGTGCGCCTATGGCCAAGGGACGATGAGGGCTTGTGGCAAGAAGACGCCACCAAGCTCAAAGAATCCTTGCGCCAAGAAGATGAGAAGAAGAACAAGAAGAACTTGCTTGCGCCTTTGATGGAAAGAGGAGAGTTCCAAGCCCTCAAGTTGTCGCCACCTTAAACTTCCAATTCTCTCCAAGAGATGTCACCACCAAGTCCTTCTCCAAGTTGCGCCAAGAGGTGAAGAAGGAGAAGAAGACTTGCGGCTGCAATGAGGAAGAAGGTTGCGCCACCTTGATGTTGTCGCCCTTTGCTTTGCTCTTGCCTCTCTATTTGTGCTCACGTCTCCAAGCATTCATCATCATGAGAGGGCGACAATGAGTCCTATAAATAGGACTAGAGGCGGCAAGAGCAATGGCTAGGATCATGCCAAGTGGGCGGCTAGGATAAAGAAGTCTTGAGATAAGGAAAGTCTCAAAGACTTTACCATAAATCTCATTCAACTTATCCTAATTTGCCCAATGGCCATATCAGCCCAAGACATGCCTTAGAGGCATGCATTCCATCCAAGGAGAAGGGCTAGGCGCAACAAGCATGAAGAATTTGGCTAGGGTGGTTTCTTGGGAGAAATTAGGGTTTGAGGTAAGGTAAGTCTCCAAGACATTACCATATTCCTCACCCTACTATCCATATGCGCCCAAGAACTTCCCATAAAAGTTCTCAAGCCATATCAGCCCCCAAGACTTGCCTTAGAGGCAAGTATTCCATCCAAGGAGCAAAGGGGGAGGCGCCTAATGCTTCCTTATGAAGCAACATGCGCCCACTTCACCCCATTATGCCCTTGGCGCCAATGGGGTATAATTCTTCCCCATTATACCCTTATTTGCTTATACTTCTTCATGATAACTAATTATTGGGCCTCATTGGATAATGAGCTAGCCCAAACTTCATGGCATGAGTTGATTAAGCCATTGGATCCAATCCAATGCAACCCTAATCCAAATGTGACCAATCTAGGTCAATTTCGGGTCAACCTGCCAAAAATGAAGTTTGGCTCCAATAACTTTCTTCCAACTCATCAGGCCCATTGGCGCTGATGAAATCTTCCAAATGGATCCAAGTTATCCAATAACTTGATCCAGAGGCTTCTGATTAAAGCAACGTCAAGAGTCTATTGCGTGTGACCCCGTAGGATCCATATGACGATGGCAATGATGTAAACATCATAAGTAGTGAGGGGTATCTAGCAACACATCACTACTACCCATGTCATAGGACTTAAGTCATTATGACAATAACTCCTAACAAGCAACGAGGATTCCCATGCATTCTAGATCCCTTTGCCTAAACTGATATCCTGCCATTGGAATAGTCTCAAGTTTATTATCCAATGCATTGGTCATGACTTAACTAGTGTGGCCACACATTCCTGTCATGCACCAATAAGGTGGGGCGCCCCGAGGTGGATATCATGCTTCCAATATGGAAGGGGCAAATCCTACTATTAGTCATCCATGCCTCTACATGATTTATGACATGCCCAATGACAGTCGTTTTGATCTCCCAATTACGGAGAGACGTAAGACTGTATTAAAGCATACCCATCATCAAATCTAGACATGAATACCTCAAGTCTAAGGATCAATGCAAACCTCTTGCATGTGAGATTGACTTGTTGACTAGACAAATCAATCCTCACGATGGATCACTCCAGTGCATCCAATGCACCTGTATGTCTGCGTTACTGTGCCCCGCACCTAACCAGCTCATACACCAGTCTCACATGTACCAAAGCTGTCCCATATCTGCTAAGGTACCTTGACTGGGGATAGCTTGTGAGAATGGATCCAATCCAAACTCCTGGGACATTATATATACAATTCAATACATCAACGCAGGTAGAGAAGTCTGCATAATAACGACCATGCCTTTAATAATTCTATCAATTTCATTAATTCTATCAAAGTACATTCAAGCAATGCCTGACCATGTCCATACATTGGTCTGTAGGGCATATACACCAACATACTGCTCATCGGAAACAACATCCCTAGTCTTTAAGCTGTGAAGACATGGTTAGGGAAGTGTTTCGAGATAAAGGACTTAGGGGAGGCCGCCTATAGCCTAGGCATGAGGATCTACCGGGATAGATCCAAGAGGCTCCTTGCCCTTAGTTAGAGTACCTACATTGATAAGGTCTTGTAGAGGTTCAACTTGGAGCAATCCAAGAAATGATACCTTCCAGTGAGACATGGCCTTACTCTCTCAAAGAGCTAGTGTCCCACCACACAGGCTGAGAGGGATGACATGAGTCGAGTGCCCTATGCTTCGGCAATGGGATCGATCATGTATGCAATGTTGTGTACTAGACCAGACATGGCTTATGCTGTGAACATAACCAGCCAATACCAATCCAATCCAGGTTTACAGCACTGGGTGGCTGTAAAGAACATCCTTAAGTAACTAAGAAGAACTAAGGATCTATTCTTAGTCTATGGGGGACAGGAAGAGCTCAGTATGCAGGGCTACACTGATGCGTCATTCCAGTCTGACCCTGATGACTTCAGATCGCAGGCCGGCTATGTGTTCAAGTTGAATGGAGGCGCTGTATGCTAGAAGAGCTTCAAGCAATCCACCATAGCTAATTCTACAACCGAGGCTGAGTATGTGGCCGCTTCTGAGGCAGCCAAAGAAGCCGTTTGGATCAGGAAGTTAATTTCTGAACTTCAGGTGGTTCCAAGTGCAATGGATCCCATTGAGCTCTACTGTGACAACAATGGAGCAATTGCACAAGCCAAGCAACCATGGTCTCATCAAAGATCCAAACACATACTCAAGAGATTTCACCTGATCAGAGAGATCATTGACAGAGGTGATGTCAAGATTAGCAGAGTTGACATGGAAAATAATCTGGCAGACTCATTAACCAAAGCTTTGGCGCAGCAGAAGCATGATGGTCACACTAGAGATATGGGGTTGAGATTCCTCAACCTCTAGCTCTTAGTGCAAGTGAGAGATCGTTGGTGTATATGCCCTAGGACCAAGTATTGGTCCATTATTGTACTACTTGATATTGATATTTATATCATTCTGGCATTATCATTATCTATGTTTGACTACATCTGCGATTATGTACTTTCATGATAATGTCCCTGGAGACAGATTCGATCTGTGCACAAATGATTGTCCCCAGTCAATGTACCTGAGTGGATATGGGACAGCTCTGGTACTTGTGAGACTGGTATATGGACTGGTTATGCACAAGGTGCTAACGCAGACAAATGGGTATATCAGTGGTGGATATACTGGATAGACCCACTGTGAGGCAATGACTTGGTGTCATGAGTTATCCTCACAAGTGATAGGAGATGCATTGATCCCTTGACTTGAGGTCATTGGCCATTCTATATGGTTAGGGACATGCTTTGATACAACCTAACACCTCGCCATAGTTGGGAGGTAATAATAGTTGTCATTGAGCATGTCACGACCAATATGAGAAGGTCAATGGACAGACAGAGGATTTGCCCCTTCCTGAGGGAAGCTTGATATCCATGGAGCTCCTCTATGGTTCTATGACTGAAAGTGTATGGCCATACCCAGGTGAGAACCTGATTTAGTCATGACCATGTGATTGGGTAAAAACAAGTGGTGACACACTTGTCCAATCGGATATTAGTTCGGCAAAGAGACTGTAATGCATCTGTACCTAGTCGCGATGATGGGGATGTCGATGTCGATATCCATTCCAATGACCTGGGTAGCAGCGATGCACTGCTAGGTACCACTCACTGCTTGTGGTGACCTTTAATCAGCACTACCAGCGTCAGAGGAACCTACAAGGTCGCACACCTTGATACTCGAGTTCTCGTATTGATCGGGAAGCCTTTTGATCGAGTTATTGGATAACTCGGATCTAATTGGGACATTTCATCAGCGCCAATGGGCCTGATGAGATGGAAGAGAGTTATTGGAGCCAAACTTCATTTTTGGCAGGTTGACCCGTATTTGACCATGGTTGGTCACATTCGGATTAGGGTTGCATTGGATTGGATCCAAGTGCTTAATCAACCCGTGTAATGAAGTTTGGCTAGCTCATTACCCAATGAGGCCCAATGACAAGTTTTCATGAAGAGGCAATAGGCTAAAAGGGTATAATGGGGAGAAACCCAACCCCACTGGCGCCTAAGGGGCATAATGGGGTTTGGGAGGCAAAAATTGCTTCATTAAGAAGGAATTTGCGCCTAGCCCTTCTCCTTTGATGGTATGAATGCCTTTTTGGCATGTCTTGGGCTGATATAGTGCTTGGGAAATTATGGATAGGTTGCATGAGGTTTATGGTAACGTCTTGGAGACTTTCCTTGCCTCAAACCCCCTCATCCTAGCCACACACTTATCATAATCCTAGCCCTTGCCCAAACCGCCTCTTGCCCTATTTATTGGACCCTAGCCGCCCCTCTCTTGTGTTCAATTCCTTGAAGGCATGAGAACATCAAGAGGGGCGAAAGCAAGGGGTTTCAAGTGGCGCAACAACTTCCTCTTCCATCTTCATAGCCGCAAAGCCTTCCTCCTCCTTTCCTCTTGGCGCTTGGAGTATTGGAGCTTGGCGGCTTGTCTTCTTCCCTCTTCCTTCTTGGCGCAACTTCTCTAGAAGGTGGCGCAAGTGAAGTGGAGGTCTCCCTAAGGCTTAGATCTTCTTCCTGAGGCTAGCACCGGGCGAGGAAGAAGACGACTCGAGGCATCCATGTGTGTGAGACTGCAGAGGGTACACACTTGGGCACCTACCTCGACATCGGCCTCATCTTGCTTTGAGGTATTTTCTAACTCATCGGGTTTACCCCCTCACATGCGATCTTCACTGGGTTTTTGGGCCTGGCTCATTTTCGGGGATGTTGCTTCTACTATGCAATGTATTTGTGTAATCTCTATCTCTAAAAATTGTAAAATATCCCTAGGGTTTCCCAACAGAAAACTGCGTTCAAGACCAAGGATGGCCTATACGAGTGGTTTGTCATGCCATTCGGGTTATCCAATGCCCCATCCACATTCATGCGCTTGATGAGTCATGTTCTCAAGCCCTACATGGGCAAGTTTTTGGTCATCTACTTCGACGACATCCTGATCTATAGTCGGACCCCGTGGCGAGCACTTGGAGCATCTTCGCTCCACATTTGAACTTCTACGCAAGGAGCACCTCTTCCTCAACACAAAGAAGTGCGCCTTCATGACCAACCGCATCTATTTTCTTGGGTATATTGTGTCTGATCAAGGCCTGTCCGTCGATCCAGCTAAGGTTGAGGCCATCCGGCATTGGCCCGAACCTCGTACTATGTCGGAGGTCCATAGTTTCTGAGGCCTTGCGGGTTTCTACCGCTGATTCATCCGTGGGTTTAGCACGATTGCCACCCCTCTCACCCAACATCTCTCTAAGGATGACTTCGAGTGGACCCCTGCAACTCAACGTGCCTTTGACGCCCTTAAGAATGCCTTGACCACAGCCCCAATCCTGCGACTCCTTGACTACTCAAAAGTCTTCGAGGTCACGTGTGATGCCTCCGGCACGGGCATCGGTGGTTCCCTTAGCCAAGAGGGTTACCCCATGACCTTCTTTAGTGAGAAATTGAACGCTGTCCGCCAACGTTACTCGACGTACGACAAAGAGTTTTATGCCATCGTTCAATCCCTTCGTTAGTGGAGGCACTATCTCCTCCACTGTGAGTTCGTGTTAAATAGCGAGCATCAGGCTCTCTCTTTCCTTAATGCCCAAAGGAAGTTGGGCGCTGATAGTGCCCACAAATATAGTAGGCATTTTCCATAAGTGCACGAGTCTATCGAAGTAATAAAATATCAATCCCACAGAGACTAATGGGCAAGTACCGATAGGTCTCGAAATTGCTAGCTAGACTACGTCAAAATTGATGAAGTTTAAGATGATAAAATAATTAATTGCGCAAAACATAAACAGAAGAAATCACACGAGTGGATTATAATGAGGAGATGCATCAGGATATGGGTTCACCACTTTGACTCCTTACAGTTGAATAATTAAACTCTTTTGCCAATGTCCTATCTAGTTCAAGGGGGCTCAGCTTCCTTGTTACGTAGGTAGCTCCCCTCCAATAATCTCGTCTGCTCCCACAGATTAGATTATCAGTCCAATCCGTAGGGCTCTGATGCACAGTTGGACTAGAGTCTCCCCACTACGTCTAAGCCCCTTATAATCTCCACAAGTGAGTACAGATCCTCAAACGAGTTGAAACTCCTAGAGATGCTGATTGACAAACCTTACTTGCGATGACTAAAGGCTCAAACACTCCCTTTTGGGAGGTGTATGCATAGCATACCAACGAAATGGATAAACGCTCAACCTAATGGGTCTGACGCACGGTCGGACTAGAGTCTCTCCGCCGCGTCTAAACTCCCTACAATCCCACGAGCGAGTACAGATCTGCAAGCGAGTTTTTTTTCCAGAGATCTAATTTATAAACCTCACCTCGGTATTCCCCTAAGTGAGTACAGACCCACGGGCAAGTTTTCTCCTATAGATCCGATTAACAAACCTCACCCTTGCAACTCAGGGCTCAAGCATACCTTTCCGGAAAATGCTTTCCTATAATCCTACGAGTAAGTACAGCCCTGCAAGTGAGTTTTCTCCTAGAGAAGCTGATTAACGAACCTTACTCGAGAGATTAAAGGATCAAGAATATCCTTGCAGGTAATACAGGCATTGCATGCTCACAAGGTCGAGCAAGGACCTTAGCGATTAGAACTAACTATCGCAACTAGTAAGTTATCAAGGGCTACCCCACATCCTAATTTAGTGTTTAGCCTAGCATTATCATCATGAAAGCGCAAACAGTGTTCTCTAACAACATACACATATCCATACTTGAACAGGAATTACACAACAAGAATGAGATCATGCGATGCTATGCAGAGATTACACAATAAGCACAACAAGTTGAGTATGAATACTAGGTTTTTCTTACAAATTTATTCCCAAGAGACTCACGCAAAAAGGTGTCTTCAACAGATGCAGTGCGCAGCTCTCCTTCTCCTCTTCGCAACCTCAACTCTTCTCTACGCCTCCCCTTTGCCCAGCGATTCCAGCCCCCTCCTCCTGTGTGAATCCTCCTGCCGAGCGATTGAATAATCCCCCCTCTTCCTCTTCTCTTCAGCCTTTTTATTCTAGTCCTCTCTGCGCCTTCTCCTTCTTCTCATCCCCTGCCAAAGCTGCTGCAGCCGCTGCCGTAGAAGACTTTCCACCAGCATCCATGCCCTACAAAAGCTACTGCAACCGACTATCTTCACGGAATCACCATTCGTGATCAAATCTACCGCCGAAAGCTGCTCCACACCTCCTTTGTCAACGGTGGAGGAAAGTCGTAAGCGCCCTTCAGCCTTCCCTCAGGTTTGATTGAAGAAATCTGGGCTAAAATCGTGATTTCGTAACAGGTGGGTCCGCGATCTTGGGCGAGAATTTGGTCGTGACCCGGTCGTGATTTATTGCTTGCAGCTTAAGTGCGGAGACAAATCACGGGCATGACTCTGATTGCGATCAGGTCGTGATTTCCAACGAAGGCTTCAATGAGTCCGAAATCTTTCAGTTAGGATCATCTTGAGTTAGAATGAGCTCCTCTACTGCAAAAGTTCCAGAATCTACCCCTTTTGTGGTCGTTTGGACCTAAAAACGTAAAAATACCAAGAGAGGTGCAGATTCCATAGATGTATCCAAATAAAGGCAATTATGAGACTTAAAGTCGTAAAATGGGGATGATTTATCAGTAAAATGGCATGTAAAACTCTATATAAATCTGTGTCAACAGGCGCCCGCCATGCTAAGTGGGTCGAGTGCCTACAGCAGTACTCCTTCATGATCAACCACAAGGCGGGCAAGGAGAATGTCATTGTGGATGCCTTAAGTCGAATTCAGACCCTATTATGCGTGATGTGCACTCATGTCAACACCTTTGACCATGTCAAAGAGGAGTACACCACAGCTCTGATTTTGGTGCCATCTATGCCGCCTTGACTGAATCCCCGAATCTCGAGTCCCCATATCAGTTGTGAGAGGGTTACCTTTTCCTAGGGAATTGCTTGTGCATTCCCCGCTCGTTGCTTCGAGACCATCTCTTGCTCGAGCTGCACGCAGGTGGTGTTGCCAGCCACTATGGCCGTGACAAGACACTTGAGATGGCAGAGGAACGCTTCTTTTGGCCTTCCCTCCGCAAGGACATGTCCATTGGCCAAGCCCCGTCCCCCGAACACGGGTCTCTACACTCCCTTGCCCGTGGCCGCAGGCCCCTGGCGGGACCTTGGCATGGACTTTGTCCTTGGGTTGCCCCGGACCGCCTCTCATTTCGATTCCGTCTACGTGGTTGTGGACTGGTTCTCGAAAATGGCCCACTTTATCCCTTGTTCGCGCACTGTGGGCGCGTCCCACATGGCACACCATTTCATTAGGGAGATTGTGCGTCTCCATGGTCTTCCATCAACCATTGTGTCCGACCGCGATACGTGGTTCGTGAGCCACTTCTGGCGCTCACTCTGGGCCCACATGGGAACCACCCTGAAATTCTCCACAGCCTACCACCCCTAAACTGATGGGCAAACCGAGGTGGTTAACCGCAGTTTAGGCAATTTGCTTCGTTGCCTCATAGGCAATCACCCGAGGTCCTAGGATACCATCCTCCCCATGGCAGAATTCGCATACAACAGTGTAGCCAATAGGTCTACGGGTCTTAGTCCCTTCCAGATTGTAACGGGTCGTCAACCTCACAAACCCATTGACTTGCATGACATTCCCATGGAGTCCCACTTATCCGAGCATGCTTACTCCTTTGCCCAGCATGTAGCTAGTTTGCATGATAAAGTTCGGCATCGTATCTTTTTGGGCAAAACTTATACTGCGCTGAAGGCCAACGAGCACCGTAGGCCATATCATTTCTCTGTTGGTGAGTTGGTGAGGGTGCGTATCCACCCCAGCGTCAATCGAACAGGGCACATTTTAAGCTCCAACCACGTTACATGGGGCCTTATGCGGTGGTGCGGCAGATCGGCTCCAACGCCTATGTTCTGGACTTACCCGATGACATGGGGATCCACCCCGTCTTAAACGTGGCAGACCTCCTCCCCTTCTATGGTCCCTTGGAGGAGACCTTGGACCCTGACGAGCCTCTAGCCCCTAGTTCTCCGAAGGAGAACACTTCAAATCGGGGGGGAGTTGATGTAGGAAGAGTCAGCACTGAAAAGGAAGAAGATCCGAGCCCAAACGAGCACCAGGAAATGTCTCTGCAAGCCAAACACAGCCAGGCCATGCGTCCAAACACGAGCATGATCGGCTCGTCGAATTCCTGCGACCTTGATCACAACCATGCACCCAAACATAGGCAGGCCGTATTCGACTCAACGATCTCTAGCGGCCCTAAACACGGGCGTGCATCCGAACACAGGCAGGCCGTGTTCGCCTCGGCGAAAAATGGAAAAAACGGTGATTTCATGCGCGAACTCAAACATGGCCGTGCGTCGGAACACGGGCAGGCTGTGTTTACCTCGGCGGATCCTGGCGACTCCAAACATGGCCGTGCGTTGGAACACGGGCAGGCCATGTTTACCTCTGTGGATCCTGGTGACTCTGAACATGGTCGTGCGTTGGTACATGGGCAGACCGTGTTTACCTTGGCAGAACCTGGAGCACCTGAACACGGCCGTGTTCGGCCCTGAAGATCTGAAGGAGCCCCGACGCCACCCCATTTCGACGTACGTCACTCTCCCTACCATGTTGCTCCACCTCATGATGACCCAAAGGGGCCCAACAAGATGACATTACGGTGGTCCCAATGCACCTCTCAACCGCTGGATCACTTTGTGGGAGTTGTGAGTCCGTTAGCCATCCATACCGAAGTTCTTCAGCCCAAAAACATCATGAGTCACCTGCCGGACGGCCCAACCACTGATGGGCCACACAACCACCTCAGTAATACGGCCCAAGAGCGCACCACTTTCGGTAGTAACTCAGCCCACGACATCCAAATTTTGCTGCTCTGTCACGGTTTGCTCCGAGCACGTCTAACCGCCTCCATACGAAAGACGAAGGACCATGCGACCAGCTTCATGGAATATTAGGTAGGAGTTTGTTTTTCCTTGTCTTGTAGCTGCAAATTGACCACTTTAGCGGTGATGCAGCGGATGTAGGGGCCTTAATTTCCGTACTCTTGGGGAACTAGACCATGATGCGGAAAACGTGAGAGGGTCTTGAGACGAGGGAAGTTAAACGTGTGCGAGCGAAGAAACCACGAGAAAATCGGTGAGAAAGACGATTAGATATTTCTTGAGCAATACCTAAATGCAGCGGAGGAGAAACAGCTCGAACACTAATGAAATTACTCACCTCACGCGTAAAGCCAAATTTTTTGAGTATGCAAGCGCGCACGAACAGAACCTCCATGAAGCAACAAGGGCGGCCTTCTGCAAGTCCAAGACACGGATCCGGGGAGCTAAAGTCGAAGACAATGTTGTTTGCAAAGGACCCGGAGCCCGGTGAGGGTTCTCCGGGTGTTTTGATTGAAAGCAAAAAATGAAGAGATTACAAGAACGAGGAAGCTCTAGGCGAGTTCCTCAGAGCTGGTGGACCGAGGCCTTGCGCAGGGAAGGCGACTACTAAAACCGAACTGGAAACAACACAAGTCCTCAGCCCTCTCTTATAGATCGAGGGGGAATGAGGGGCACATGCACAACACATGAGGGTAGTTGGAGAAGCCAACTCCTCTAACAACCTAAAAGGAGGTCAAGATGCCTCTAACAAACTAAAAGCATAATGCACGGGCAAGCTGTGCACGGACCGACTCCTTGGGCCGTTGAACGGGCCACCTTCGGTGGGCTACACCATTCCTGAGCATGAGACCATGAAGCAATAGAAGCGGCTGATCGTGGGCTGATTCTGAACATTCGTGGTAGTCTCTTGGGCCGAGTTGAGGACCCTGTTGTTGTATCGGTCGGTGGTGGTGTCCGGCGGGGGTCCTCGAGGAAGAGTGGCCATAGGAATGGGCTGGATGGACTCCGAAGATGCGGGTGAAGCCTCATTGATGAAGCGGATGGGGCAAGTCGTGGCGGATGAGGGGCTTACTACCCCCACAAAATGGTCCGGGGGGTGCGAAGACCGTTGCGAGCGTCGAAAGGGATGAAGAATGGCACCTTGAGATTTTCTGGAGCTGGTCACGGCTTGGCCGTGTTTGCCGTCACGGGCGTGATGGAGTGGCGCTAGATCTAACACGGCAGGAGGCACAAGGGAGTCCGGGGCGTCTTCTGTCAGCGAACTGGTCACGGCCTTCCCGTGCTTTCCGTCACGGTCGTGCTGGAGTGGCTCGAGTTCCAGCGAACTGGTCACGGGTGAAGGCATGGGCGTGCCGCGGACCATGTCTGCGTTTGCGTCCAGGCTGGACCGTGTCACGGGCGTGCTCGTCTTCACGGCCTGGACGTGATGGGGTTGACTGGCAGGAATTAAGGCAGGGCAGTAATATGATTTATGGGCCGTAATTTCGGGTCCAAAATCCATAGAATGTTGGTCCCAAATTACGGCGAGGCAGTAATTTTGCACTGAGAATCTGTAGCGTTTTTTGGCGAGCTGGTCACGTCCTGGCCGTGTTTGCTGTCACGACCGTGATGGGTTGCGCTACTTTTCGCCAAGCTCGTCACGGCTGGTGTCACGGGCGTGGTGGTGGCCATGCTCGCCTTCGCGTTTCTCTTCAACCGTGCCACGGTCGTGCTCTCGATCATGGCCTGGCCGTGTCAGGATCGGCTGGGTCTTGCGGAGTTGGACACGACTAGAGGAACGGGTGTGCAGGTGATCTGCGGGCTCGTCACGGCTGTGTCCACCGTCATGGCCTAGCCGTGTTCAGAGCGAGAGAGGGCCTTCTGGATCGAAACTTGCTGGGTATCCACCTCAGGCCCTGGGGAGTCTCTCCAAGTGTCTTCTAGAGGAATTGGGTCGTCTTCAAGTGCGTCTATGACTCCGTCAAGTGGCCTGCAATAGTAGTTGTTTGTTAATGTATGTTGTCTTTAGTAGTTTTGCCACGTTCTCTCCCCTCTTGTTCTATAAAAGAGGAGGTTGGGGTAACTTCTTCCTTAGTTATCTTAGTGAGTAGAGACCTCCTGGTCAGCTGAGAGCTTCCAGCGCGTACAAGTTGAAGTCGGTGCTTCGTCTTCGAAGTTCATACGGGTCAAGGGCGCCCCCTTGATTCCAAGTTGTTCCTCTTTCCCGGCTTTCAAAGAAGTAAATCCCACCCCACCGGTGGGTTAGGTTCGTCTGTTTTTTCCACTTCATTGCGTACATTTCCGCTGTGATTTTCATCCCTTCACCCACGGGTATCCGCTCGTCGGAGGCATGGCTGGTTCTCTTATTTTTTTGGTGTGTTTTCAGTTACATAGGTGCACGAGCTAAATCCTGCGCCACCGTTGCCCTTTGACATGCTGAGCTTAAAGTGCCAAGTGAACTTGCTAAATTGCTATGAGGTTAGTCTGTCACATTCAGTAGTTGGGTGTCGTTGGGTTCTTTTCGCATTCGTGTTGCCCCGATTGAGCTCGACGCTATCTTCATCGCGCTTTCCTCGTGTTTCCTTGCATTTCCGACACGTTTTCACTTCCCTCATCTCACGACCCTCTCCCGTTTTCGCGTGCATCATGTAACACCCTAGAGTATGGCTCTAAGGACCCTCCCACCCATTAGTAGCTTCATCAGACCCACTTCAACACGTAGTCAATGGCAACAAGAATATACCGTTTGCCACATGAAGACGAGAAGGGTCCCATAAAATCAATCCCCCACACATCAAAAATTTTTACTTCCATTATATCATTCAAAGGTAGCTCATCTCTTTTTGAGAGATTCTCAGTTCGTTGGTAGCTGTCACAAGTTAAAGCAAAATGTTTAGCATCATGGAATATAGAGGGCCAATATAAACCTGACTGTAGAACTTTAAAGGATGTTTTAGCTGCCCCAACATGTCCTCCATAGGGTGAAGAATGGCAATGGGTCAACACATCATGTATCTCCACCTCTGGCACACATCGTCTGTACAACCCATCAGCGCATCGCCGGAACAGATATGATTCATCCCAGTAATAATTCACATCATGCAAAAACCTTTTCTTTTTCTAAAAAGTAAGATCAGGGGAAAGAATGTTAGACACAATGTAATTCACATAATCTGCATACCATGGGAGTTGTTGTTCCAGTAAAGCATATAGATGTTCTTCAGGGAATGCATCGTTGATCTCCAACTCGTCATCCGTCTTCTTTTCAACATCTCTTTCAAGTCTGGAAAGATGGTCAGCCACCAGATTTTTCTCCCCTTCTTGTCTCTGATCTCAACATCAAACTCTTGTAGAAGGAGAATCCATCTAATAAGCCTTGGCTTGGCATCTTTCTTGTTAATCAAGCATTTGATAGCTGCATGATCAGTAAAAATAATTACTTTTGAATTAACCAAGTATGAACGAAACTTATCGAAAGCAAAGACAATTGCAAGTAGTTCTTTTTCTGTGGTAGCATAGTTTATCTGTGCATCATCAAGTGTTCTACTATCATAATATATGGCATGCAGCTTTTTATCTTTCCTTTGTCCTAAAACCGCCCCCATGGCTTGGTCACTAGCATCACACATTAATTCAAAAGGTAGTGACCAATCTGGAGATTGGATCACAGGTGTAGAAATCAAAACATCTTTGAGTTTTATGAAAGTTTCATAACATTCACTATCAAAACAAAAGATAGAATCTTTAGCTAAAAGGTTAGTTAAAGGACGAGCAATTTTGGAAAATTTTTTGATAAATCTTCTGTAAAAACCAGCGTGTCCCAAAAAACTTCTAATTCCTTTTACTGTTGTAGGCACCTTCAGATTTTCAATTACTTCGACCTTTGCTCTGTCCACCTCGATTCCGCGCTCAGAGACCAAGTGTCCAAGAACTATACCTTCTCGGACCATGAAGTGGCACTTCTCTCAGTTCAACACCAGGTTCACCTCTTCACATCTCTGCAAAACTTTAGATAGGTTAGACAAACAATGGTTAAAAGAAGAGCCATGAACAGAAAAGTCATCCAGAAATATGTCCATAAAGTCCTCATTATAATCTGCAAAGATGGCCATCATGGCACGTTAAAATGTCGTAGGGGTATTGCAGAGTCCAAAGGGCATCTTCTTGTATGCATAAGTTCCATAGGGACATGTAAAAGTCATTTTTTCCTGATCGTCGGGATGGATAGGAATTTGAAAAAACCTGAAAACCCATCCAGAAAATAAAAATAAGAATTGTGAGCCAATCTATCTAACATCTGATCAATGAATGGTAAAAGAAAGTGGTCTTTTCGTGTAGCAGAACTCAACTTCCTGTAATCAATACATATCCTGTATCCTGTAACTATGCGCGTTGGTATCAATTCATCTACATTAGTCTTAATTACTGTGACACCTCCCTTTTTGGGTACAACATGTACCGGGCTCACCCAAGAACTGTCTGATATTGGATATATAACTCCTGCATTAAAAGCTTGAGCATCTCCTTCTTCACGACGTCTTTCATATGTGGATTAAGTCGGCGTTGAAATTCCACATAAGGTTTGCTATTTTCTTCCAACAAAATCTTGTGCATGCAAATAGAGGGGTTAATCCCTTTAATATCATCAAGTGAGTAGCCTATCACCTTCTTGTGAAGACGGAGTCCTTGAAGGAGTAGCTCGGTTTGCTCATAGTCCAATTATGCACTAACTATCACTAGGTATGTAGAATTGTCACATAGAAATTCATATCTCAGTGAGCTAGGTAGACTTTTGAATTCAATCTTCTTCTCCCCTTCTTTCTCATGATTTTCTTCTAGCTCGGCGTGCGCGTCCAATTCTATACAGTTCTCTCAATAATATCTAAACTACAGCATGTACCTGCAAAAGAAGGTTTTTTCAAAGAGTCAGACAAATCAAATTGTATAACATTGTCACTGATGTTCAAGGACAGTTTCCCATTCTTGACATCAATGACAGCACCAGCAGTAGTAAGAAAAGGTCTCCTTAGAATGATAGAGAGTCTGTCATCTTCATCAATTTCTAGCACAACAAAATCAGCAGGAACAAAATAGTTTCTAACTTTAATAGGAACGTCCTCTAAGATACCAACAGGACGACAAACTTGTCTGCAAGCTGTAAAGAGATGTTAGTAGGTTGCAAATCACTCAAATCTAACCTTTTACATAATGACAATGGCATAAGGCTGACACTTGCTCCTAAATCGCATAAAGCTCTCTGAAAGGTCATCTCTCCAATCTGGCATAGTATAGAAAAACTCCCTGAGTCTTTGAGTTTCTGTAGAAGCTTATTATGTATTATTGCGCTACACTCCTCAGTAAGTGCAACCGTCCCTTGATCTTCCAGCTTCCTCTTGTTAGATAGGATGTCCTTCAGGAATTTGGCATAGGTTGGCATCTGCGAAAGGGCATCAACAAAAGGTATGTTAATATATAGCTTCTTTAAAACTTCTAAGAACTTACCGAATTGTTTGTCTAGTTTGGCTTTGACAAGCCTCTGTGGAAAGGGAATTGGAGGTTTGTATGCATGCGGCTCAACATAAGGCCGCTCCTCCTTCAGTCTGTTCATGTGTCATAGGAGTTGTCCCTTGGTTTAGATCTCTGGTGTCAGGTGTTGCATCTTCTCCTCTGTCATCAATTGGCATTTTAGGATCTTCTAGTTACTTGCCACTTCTAGTGGAGATCGCATTGCAATGTTCTCTCGGGTTGATTTCTGGTTGTGATGGTAGTTTCCCTGGTGCCCTGAAGGACGAACTAGCTTGTTGTGCTAGTTGATTCTCCAACATCTTGTTGTGAGTTTCCAAGGAATCTATCCTTGTCATCATTAGCATCATTATATCAGTCAGACCTTCAATCTGTTTATTCAAATGCGAATCATTGTTTGGCTTTGGTGGAGGATTGTAATTTCTGGCTTGAAATCCTGGGGGTTGTCTGTAGTTCACTTGTAGAGGCTGTTTGAAGTTTCCTTGTGGAGGCGAAGCTTGCGGCGGTGCTTGTCCTAGTTGCATCAGCTGAGTAGTCCGATATGAGAAGTTTGGGTGGTTGCGCCATCCTGGATTGTAAGTGTTGGAATATGGGTTATTAGTGGGATTGAAGTTTCCAACAGCATTTATGAGTTCAGGATGATTTGGAGTTAACTGCCCATCTCCCAACTGGCACTCAGTACCTACATAGCCTGCTTTCCTAGAAGATGTACCTCGTTCTGATGTCCATTGATGATGATTCATAGCCATATCTTCTAGGAGATTCATAGCATCTTCGACCACTCTGTTCATTAAAGTCCCTCTAGCTGCAGCATCGACTGTGAGCCTTGTGTTGTAGTCCAACCCATTATAAAATGTGTAGACCAAAACCCAAGTCTCTATTCCATGGTGTGGGCACATTCTTTGTAGCTCCTTAAATATTTCCCAAATCTCATATAAAGACTCTCCATCCTTTCGCATAAAGCTAGTTATCTGATTTCTTAGTTGAATGGTCTTGGATGGAGGGAAGTACTTTGAAAGAAAGGCTTATGATAGTTCTGCCCATGTCCTTATTGAAGCTGAAGGTATCGTGTGAAGTCATGCTCTCACTTTGTCCCTCAAAGAGAAGGGAAACCGTCGGAACCTGATAGCATTAGTAGAAACGCCATTAATTTTCAATGTATCGCAGTACTCTAGGAATATAGCAAGGTGCATGTTGGGGTCCACAAGAGGAGAACCACCAAATTTATTTTGTTGAACCATAGATAACAAAGCAGGTTTAATCTCAAAATTATTGGCTTCTACAGTAGGCCTGGCAATTCCTAATTGCAATCCATGAACATATGGAGTAGCATAATCTCTTAGCATTCTGATATTGTAATTCCCCGCAGGTTGGGGTGCTTGATCATTGTTCACTTCCAATGGTATGTGTTCCATCTAACTTTTGTCCTCTTTCTGCTGAAGTTGTTTAAGCTTTCTCCTGCTTCTGAAAGTTTTCTCTATCTCAAGATCGATGTCAAAGAATTCACCTACCCTGGAACTTCTTTGCATAAAAAGTATCAGACACAATTGCAAAGTTCTAAGGTAGACGACAAGCAAAAAATGAAGATAAGTAACGGCGAAATAAAAATAAACTAACAAAAGCTTAGTCTACCAATCCTTAGAAATATACTAATATTAACCGTTGTTCCCCGGCAACGACGCGAAAACTTGACATGTGCCGCAAGTGCACGGTAATGTTGTAGTAATATAAAAGATTGTCAAGCCCACAGGGAACAAGGTTAAGTACCAGAAAATCCAAGTTTCAATAGCTAAGCAGATTTGAATGGGGTTTTTACTATTAATTAACTGAAGACAAGAAATCAAGGCAATTATGGGAGAGTGTATGTATGAGAGAGATCAGCGCTTTAGTATCCACCACACTGATGATTTTTATTGCAATTTAGGGGATCTATTATATGAATTCTTAGTATCGCATAAGGAACTTTTCCCTAAGGTACAAGATGTCCCCTCTCGGTGGTACACCTCGATGTTTATCTAAAACGGTCTCCTACTCTCGTGGTGGATCATTCTAAATAAACCCTATGCGTTATATGGAAGGTTATGAAACCCTCCAGTGAAAATCAAACACTCTCATGTCATGGATTCACAAGTTTTACTAAGGAGATGTACCGTCACGATCCTCCTCTCTATATGAATCGTGCCGGCTGAAACATGGTAATACGTGGCTAAGGTATAATCACGAAATATGCATAGAAAAGTAAAATATGTTCAAACAAGAATCCAAATTAAAAATACAAAATAAGTTTCACAATAAGAATTCGTCATCGGGCTTCAACCAAACCCTGAAATAGGTTTTACGCTACAGTATTCATGAAACCGCACAAAACTCCCTTTGTAAAGATAGAAAAACTATAAGAAAGCATTTCTGAGAGGGAGGAGACGATGAACCGAAGCAAATCTCCAAGTATCGTGATGGTTCGATCATCCAATCTCGCAAAGTTGCCTAGAAATCACGTTGTCGCCATTCCTTCTTGCCCTTGCCCTCTTATGTGCCAATTTCTCCTCCTTTAGGAAGTTTTGGAGAGGGTTTTTATATCCCTTGGATTCGCCCTTCAATAAGCTTTCCAAAATGTACTCACTTGCTAAATTTGGACATATGTAGGATTCAAAATCGAAGAAAATCCGAGAAGAGGTCGGACGCCCTAGTCATTATCACGAGTGAACCCCGCCAGGTTGACCAAGTGGTGAAGTTCTCTGTATAGTTC
The DNA here is from genome assembly GCA_027563935.2 of Costus lasius. Taxonomy (NCBI): domain Eukaryota; kingdom Viridiplantae; phylum Streptophyta; class Magnoliopsida; order Zingiberales; family Costaceae; genus Costus; species Costus lasius. Next base: position 90,122,721 of record CM050454.1, on the reverse strand, counting down.
TACAAAAAATCCTTCCGAAAGAGTCACGGGCGAACCCCGCCGGGTTCATATGCCAGTGAAGTGTTCTATGAGTTTCAGTCGTTAGCAAAAGCACCGGTGAACCCCACCGAGTTCACGTAGCCGTATTTCTCAAAATAACTCCGATTGAGCCCAAATTTCATGAATAGCTTCGTCTTTTCATAAGGAATCACCCCATGGCCTTAGAATCTTCAAAAGACTTTAATCTTGGGCGATTTCACCTAAAGTTTCACAAAAATAAGAAAAAGTGAAGATTCTGAAGCTTTTAAGTAAATAAGTCTTAAAGGAGTATAAAAACATAAAAATAGGCTCATATTCATCATGGAATAATACCAAAAATCACTACTAAAATGCAATGCATCAATGATCAACATAAAACTACATTTACATGTCCTTTTGGAACTTTTGTTTATTGATGACATGTAAAAATATGATATTTCGTGACCCAATTTCATTCGTATCTTAGAGCATAATGCATGTTTCATCTCATTTATTTACTCAAATGCTTCATATTCTTCAAAACCTTCACTTTTCCTCCGTTTTAATGAAATGCAGGTATTTGACCCCAAAATCAATGGAATTTGGAGAATATGAAGGTATGGGACGATTTCCCATGATGAGACGAAGCTACCTGCCAAATTTCAGCCCAATCAGAGCTTTCTACAAGATGCACCGTCATGGGTGTGTACCCATGCATGGCCGTGCATGACCCTGCTACTCCAGGCTTCACCGAGCCGTACACAGCCATGGGTGTGCAACCATGCACGGTCGTGATCCATAAGTTATTCCGTGACAGAGCCGTACACGGGCATGGCCGTGCATCCATGCACGGCCGTGTATCGTCGCGAACTGCTCGACAGGCGTCCACTATTTCGTGAGCGGATGATAGTGAAGGAAGGTGAACTTTACAGCTTGATCTTCCCCGGGAGCGATGTGAAGTTGCCGCTGCCAAACCCAGCATGCACCACAATTTGTGAGCGGCAGAACGGGAGAGTAGAAGCAGTTGAAGATGTGGATGTGCCTCTTGCAACTGAACCACCGCAACCTGCTCAGCAGCGCCCTTCTACCCAGCTCGACTGCATTGAGGCCTATGTCCGCTTTATCCGGGACGCACAGGAAGAGACTCATCTGTCTGTCTCTGAAGGCAATTACCGGATCCAACAACTTTAGACAGAAGTGGAGCGCCAAGGACGAACACAGTCCTCTATTTTAGAGTCTGTGCATGAGTAGAGTTGGCCATGGGCCGTGCCCGGGCCCGCCTCGGCCCGGTTCCAGTCGGGCCGTGCCAGGCATGGCCCGGTTCAAATCGTGACGTGCCGGGCACGGCACGGCCGGAAAATCGTTGGGCCCGGCACGGCCCGCGGCCCGATTAACCGTGCCGGCCCAGGCACGGTTCGGTTGAACCGTGAGCACGGATCCGGCACGCGGGCCAGGCACGGCCCGCGGGCTGCTTTCGGCACGCGGGCCGAATATGGCCCATGGGCCAAAGTTGGCCCGCGTGCCAAATTTAAAAAAAATAATTTAATAAGTAAATTATTACTTAATTAAAATATATAAAATATGAAAAAATAAAAAAAATTGAGAATGTATATTGCACAAATTTTTGAACAAATGTTAAAATTTTATATATTTTAGACCGGACCCATTACAGGCTGCCTACGTACCTCACTCAAAGGAGGAATCAGGTCTACATAGTTCTTTTTTTACAACTCTTTTTACAACTCTTTCTACAACTCTTTTACAACTTTTTTTATAATTATTTATTACAACGTTTATCCATTGTTGCTTCCGCTTGCACTTCCAAGACTTTGTTCATCATCATCCGATGAAGTTGAATGACCACCTTTATCTTGAAGACGATCTTCAGCATCTAGCCAATCTTTAAGACAAATACACATTTCCACGCTTTCTTCGTTCATTCGGCTTCGCTTCTCGTCCAGCACCCTGCCGCCTGCACTAAAACAAGACTCCGATGCTACAGTAGACACCGGAGGAGTTAGTAGATCACGTGTCATGGCAGAAACCACAGGATATGATTTTCCTTGTAATCTCCACCATGATAAAATATCAAAATTATCTATTTGTTCTTCTGTGAGTAAAGATGTATGATTATTTTCTAAAAAAAATGTTAATTCATTAAAATTACTAGATCGACTTGTTGATGTTCCTTTTCTATTTAAAATTGAGCGTATTCTTCCTGTAATATTTTTACTACTAGTAGATACATTAGTTTGAGAGGATGTTGGATTCATTGTATTTCCAAATTTTAAATTATAAACATTATACATTTCATCTAATAAGGTAGAAACTTCATTTTTTTTCTCATCTACTCCTTCAAGTTCCATATTTTTATAATATTCATCTAATAAAATATGAACACCTTCTAATTTTAATCTAGGATCCATAATTGAAGCTAAACAATATAAAGGAGATATATTTTTCCAATATTTTTTAAATTTTGTTTCCATTTTTAAAATTACTTGAAAAACATTTTCATCATGTCTATATTGAGAAAACATTTCACTAATTAAAACTAAATGTTCTAAAATTAAACATGATGTAGGATAATAAACACCAGATAAATGAGTGCTAGCATTATAAAAAATTTCTAAAATATTATGTAATAATTTTGCTTTATCCCAATCATTTTCTTCGATATTTCCATCAGGCATTCTTTCATTATAAAATAATGTAAGAGGATCCTTAAATGGAAAACATGTTGTTAGCATATCATAAGTAGAATTCCATCGTGTTTTAATATCAAGTTTAAATTTTTTATATGACAAACCATAAGATTTACATATTTGTCTAAAATCTTGATTTCGAGAAGTAGAAGAAGTAACAAATCTAACAGCATTTCTTAATTTAGTTACATGTTCATCTACTTCTCTTATTCCATCTTGAACACATAAGTTTAGAATATGGCATGCACATCGTATATGAAAAAAAGCACCATTAAATATTGGATTTAACAATCTTTTTAATTTATCAATTGCACTATCATTATTACTTGCATTATCAAAACTAATTGAAAAATTTTTATTAATTATATTATATGAATGTAAAATGCTATGAAATTGTCTAACTATAGCATTTGCAGTATGAGGATATTCAAAAATTTTAAATGCAATAATTCTTTTTTGTATAAAAAATTCACTATCTATCCAATGTGCCGTAATACACATGTATGACTGATCAGAATGATTACTGGTCCAAATATCAGATGTTAAAGAAATACAAGAAGTTAATGTAATTAAAACTTGTAAAAGATTAGTTTTATATTCAGAAAAAAATTTTATAGCATCCCTACGCATGGTTTGTCTACTTACTTTTTTATATTTAGGTTGTAGTGATTTATGTATAAATTTTTCAAATTTATAATTTTCTGCTAAAGAAAATGGTTGTTCATCCCAAACAATAAATTTAACTAATTCTTTTCTAAGAACTTCAGTAGAATAATTAAAAATTTCAAAAGAACTAGAGGAAAGATTTAGAGTAGCCTGTGCACGATCGATTTGAGTTTGATGGCTTCTGATGTGGCGAGTCAAATGACCAGTTCCACCCGATGATTTGCAAGTCAAGACTTTTTTGCACTTTTTGCAGCTGGCTCTTTCTTCGCCGTTAATCATCACCACATCGAAGCTCTTCCAAACGTCGCTCGTGCGTTTTCTTGAGCCTGACACAGTAGACTCGTGAGGGTTTGCACTGCATCCCTCCTCTCCCTGCATAGTGTTAGTAGGCTCAAATTCAACATGATCTTGCTGTTGTTGATTTGGGTCGTAAGGCGGAGGGTTGGCATCTTGATCTTGATCGGGTGGCATAACGGGGTTAGTACTTGTCCCCATTAGCTCTTGCTCGAATGCCTCAATCTCCCATGGCAAAAGATCCCATGTATTGTTCAATCCCGCCATTAATTCTACATATAATATTAAAAGTTAGCCAAAAAAATTTAAAAAATAAGATTAAATACTTACTAATAATAAATTATACATTAAAAAATTACCTTATCACGTGTTTGAAGATCGCTTAGTAAGTAAGAACTAAGAAGTTGAGGTTTCACTTTCAGCCTTCAACAACCTTAATTTAATCATAATTATGAAAAAAAATTATATTAGAATAATTTAAATTTAAGTACAATTACATTATAAAAGACTAAAAGTAAATTAATTTACTACTTACTTGATCTTCTCCACGTGACTAGACCGAGGGACTGAGGGAGCTTTGAAATCTTGATGGCTAATTGAAACTCAAGACTTAGAAAAGAGATTAAGAAAGTATTAAGAGAGAATGAGAAAGTAATCCAAAGTTAATTGGAAACTTGTGTGAAGAAATGAGAGGGTTGGGGGGTCAATTTATAGGGATGAATTGGGTGTAAATTTACATATTTATCCCATATTTTTAATTATTAAAAGGGGCTAAAATGGTAATTTTATAACATAAAGACAATTATATCCCTAACTTTTAAATTTTTTCAAACCGTTATAGGGCTATTTTGGTAAAAACGCATGCCCAATTCAAATTTTCGAACGTTGCCGCCCATTCCAGCCGTGCCGTGCCCGTGCCGGCCCGCATGCCGTGCCGAGCACGGGTCCGTGCCGTGCCTGGCCCGGCCCGCGGGCCGTGCCGTGCCTGGCCCGCCCCGACCACGGGCCGTGCCCGGCCCGGCCCGCGAGCCGCGGACCTTCGGCCCAGCACGACCCGAGCCGAGCCGCGGGCCGCCCGCGGCCCGTTGACTTGGTCAACGGGCCGTGCCCGGGCCGGCCCGTGTCGTGCCGGGCCGTGCGGGCCGCGAGCCGGCCCGGCCCGTTGGCCACCTCTATGCATGAGCTTCAAGCGAGACTCCGTCGACGCTGGGGATGAGCTTCTTTGGTTTCACCCGTCACTTGGTCAGCTTTTTGTTTTTCTAGTAGTTTATTTTAGTTATTAGTTTTCATCTGTCTGCTTTTAGTTTATTACATTCTTAGTTGCATGTTTTAGTTTTCTTAGTTGTGTCAACATCTATAGTGTCTTACCCAACCCCACTCTTTTCATTCATGATATTTGCTTTGTCTTTTAGTATTGCATTGTTCTATGCCTACTTGATTGCTTGGGATATAAATCTTGACTTTTATCTGCCAATGGTCTATAATGGTTATGCTTTGCACATATGATTCTTTGATTTCCCCTAGTTGATTGATGTAATTAACCCGATTCATTGTTGGTGGAATCTTTAAGAGTATGCTTGTTATTTCACCTTAGCCTTGATATGCATCTCATTGGTAGAAAGTGATTGTATCTAGTTTCTGTCTCTACTTTATTTGTGCACTTTGTCATGGGGGTTAGAAATAATAATGGTGGTACCGAAGTGTTCTTGTACATAGCACTTTGTACTTCCACTTGGCACTGTTCATAGCATCTCACTAAAAAAAATAAAAACAAGGGTTAGTGGTACCTAAGTTCCTTGTTCATCGTATTTGGCACTAACCCCATGGTTTTCAATAATAACAGTGGTACCGAAGTGGTACCGAAGCAAAGCTTGGCACTTGGCACTGTTTGTTCTTATCTAAAAAAAAAAAAAGCACCACATAGGGACTATGTGGTACTGATGCTATTCTCCCATGACTTAGTACACAGTGTTATGCTTTTTGAAAGCTTGATCAATCATATCATGTGCATGAGATGCATTGTAGAGGTTTTCGGTTATGTAACTTTGCATGTTCTATAGATTGCATTCATGATAATTGGTTTAATTTGCTTTCCATACTGCATTATAACCTGAAGAGTTGTTGTGTTTAACCATTAACCTCATTAGACCTACTTAAGCTACTTTGAGATTTCTTATTCCATGTCATCATTGTATTCTAGACAATTCAATTGCTTGAGGACAAGAAAAACTTTAAGTCTGATGTATTTGATGACATGTAAAAATATGATATTTCGTGACCCAATTTCAATCGTATCTTAGAGCATAATGCATGTTTCATCTCATTTATTTACTCAAATGCTTCATATTCTTCAGAACCTTCACTTTTCCTCCGTTTTAATGAAATGCAGGTATTTGACCCCCAAAATCAATGGAATTTGGAGAATCTGAAGGTATGGAATGATTTCCCATGATGAGACGAAGCTCCTTGCCAAATTTGAGCCCAATCAGAGCTTTCTACAAGATGCACGGTCATGGGTGTGTACCCATGCACGGCCGTGCATGACCCTGCTACTCCAGGCTTCACCGAGCCGTGTATGACCCTGCTACTCCAGGCTTCACCGAGCTGTACACGGCCATGGGTGTGCAACCATGCACGGCTGTGATCCATAAGTTATTCCGCGACAGAGCCGTACACGGGCATGGCCGTGCATCCATGCACAGCCGTGTATCGTCGCGAACTGCTTGACAGGCGTCCGGTATTTCGCCCGTAACTTTCTATTCTTAGCTTGGATTGGAGCAAAATTTGGGGCAGACCTTCCTAACTGGCATACGATTTGGGACTGGAATCATTGGATTTGGAGAAGCAACCGTGGAGAACGAGCGAAAAAGGCGAGACCTTAGGGTTTTGGGGTGATTTCGGAGGCGACAACACTGTTCCAGCTTGATTTCTTCGTCGTTACGGCGTGGATCTTCATGCTGGATCTTCTTCCATCGACAATCTACCCTCTCTTTGGTTTGATTTAATTATTATGAGAGATTCTATGTGTTTAACGATGTATACACTAGCATAAACTCTTCTTTTCGGGGTTTGGGCGTAGCCCACTGTAAGAATGCTTGATAATATGACTTGGTCTATATATTCCTCTATTTATCTTTGTTCTTATTCATGTTTAGGATGTTTTAATTCTTGTTTACATACTGGTCATATGTATGCATGCTTTAGATGTCAAGGGAAGGACTAAGAGATGAACCTTGACCATCGGAACCCCTAGACTGGACTGGTGATTTCGTGTTGCGAGAGCACTCGAAATCACTCGAGGAACCCTAATCTTTCACAAATCCCATTGGATCCGCCTTAACCCTAGTAAGCCACGAGAATAGGAGACTTGGGTTAAGACGGATACCGGACCGTGTCCTGAGAGGGAGCGCGTCTGTACCCTAGGAAAGGTTACCTTGAGAACTTAGATAAAACTTTATTTAAATTGTCAAGTCCTAATATTTATGCATGCTTCAATGTGGTGAAACCTAAAACCCCGAATCTCTCTTATAATCTCAAAACCCCTTTTGCCTTGCTTTCTGCTTCGCTTGATTTAAGTCTGCTTTAGTTTAATTGCTTGCTCTAGGATTTTAGACACTTCTCTATTAATCGTTAACCTAGCTATTGATTTATTGATTAGTTAGTACTTTGCTTATAGAAGAATGTATAGAGATTTGAAAGAAACTATTTTTTCAAAAAAATATCCAAGACGTTATGGATGTATTTATAGATGACTTTATTGTATATAGATCTAACTTTGAGTCATGTCTTACTAACCTTTCCAAGGTATTGCAGAGATGTGAATCTTGTTTTAAATTGGAAAAAATGTCACTTTATGGTAAAACAAAAAATTGTTTTGGGCCATTTAATTTTAGAAAGAAGAATTGAAGTCGATAAAGCTAAAACTGAGGTAATTGAAAAGATGCCCCTGTCAACATTAGTTAAGGAAATAAGAAGATTTTTAGATAATACCACTTTGTATAGGAGATTTATTAAATATTTTTTTAAAAAAAATTGTCTAAACACTTACTAACTTATTGTCCAAAGTTGTGAAGTTCAATTTTGATAGCAACTGTTCGGATGCATTAGATAAACAAAAAAGGGCATTAATTTTTGCACCAATCATAAACCAACGAACTGGAATTTACCTTTTGAAGTAATGTGTGATGCTAGTGATTATGTAATTGGTATAGTATTTAGACAAAAGAAAGGACAAAAGGTTTCAAGCTATCTACTATGTCAGCAAAAACCCTCAATGAAGCCCAACAAAATTATACAACAATAGAAAAAGAACTTCTAGTCATTGTTTATGCTTTTGATAAATTTAGATCATATCTAGTTAATTTGAAAATTATGGTTTATACTGATCATGTTACTATTAAATATTTAATGAATAAAAAAAGACTCTAAACCAAAATTAATAAGGTGGATTTAGTAGTTGGTCTTTGAAATTAGTTTTTGAAATGATATTATTATATCTTAGAACTACTCTTTCTATTGTCAAATTGTTTGGCATGGTATATTGTAATGAGAATTTATTAACCACTTGATTCATTTATGTAAAAAAATCATGCCAAGGAGAAAGTTTTAATTTTTCATCAATGTCCATAGAAGGTAACTTAGTAGATCTTATGAGACAACTTAGTAGATTATTGATAAGAAATAAGGCGCATGACTACATCAACTATTGCGTGATGCAAATTATTGCTTATCTTATAAAATTATGCCACTAGTTTGAAATCCAATATTTGAGTTAAAAGAGGTTATATAATTGCTTTGTAGGAATGGAGTTTGATCTCAAGAAAAGCTCAAAAACAAAAAACAGTTTGACACATTAAGACTTCTAAGAGAATATTTGGTATTAACCTAGCAATTACGACAAAAACAAAACTAAACAAAAAGCCTAAGTGGTAGATTCTAGATATGTAAAACCTTGAAAATAATTTGATAAAGGTACATAGTTAAGGGTAGCTGTGAGAAAATTATGAAGGAATGGGTACATTGGTATAACATGCTATGGGTAGGAAAACACAAGAAAATAAGTAAGCAGTTCAACTAGGGGAATTGATTACCAAAAATAGGTAGAGTACTATTTGCCAAATTACCATCACCTATTATTAATATAAATGTAGCATCATAATTGTGTATTTGCATTAAAACTTACTAAATGTACAATTTATTTTCTTGGCTTAAAGTAAAAGTCTGCTGATTGTTACATAAACACTAGTTTGTTTTTCACGAAATAAATTATAAAAGTATTAATTTATAAATAGTAAAAATAAAATTTAAAATTAAATATTATTTTCATAAAAATATCTCTAACAGTATTAATTATACAAAAATAAAACTATTCTGCATATTTAAAAATTTAATCATGATTGCGCAGGCATTGAACATACTCGTAATATTGAATTATAGGCATGGCATTAAACTTACACAACGGATGAAATCAGAAGCACGCATTTTTAATCTAAACACAGGCGAAATCAAAAGCCATCCACATGGATGAATTTATACCTAGCCATTTGATAAGAACAGAAATATTTTTTTAGTCTACGCTTTTTCGCTCACACAACTAACGCCACAATCACAATTTCGGCATGACAAAATTGTTGGTGTTCAAGATTCGTTCATGACAATATTTCATATTTTCCTTTAAATATTCATCAGCCACGAACATGCTAGAACTGACTAAAAAAACTATGTTATAAGAGTCAATCATGACAGCATGCACGTTTCATTCCCAGGGAAACATTGAAATGATGCGATGGATGCATAACAGCTTGTAATTACTGCAATGATTATGGAGACACCAATCAAAGGTCATCCTATCTTAAGCCAAACACATTTTCACCATTATTCAAAATAAACAATATAGAACGTGACACCAAAGGCTCTATCAATTCTAGGAATAAAACATTATCGCCCAGTCCAACTGTACAGAAATTGAAATTCCGAGTATACAAAACGCTATCAATTGCTGCTATATCTCCCAGCAAGTCATACATAGTTTCATACATTAGAAGACTATGTGATGAACTAAAACACCTGTTGCATCTGCAGCTTTTTCGAAAATCAGAAATCATAAAGCTCACTTATCAAAATCCGAAGCATTTGAAGTAGCACAATCCCAGAATGATGTTTTGCAGCCGAATGGTTATTTGCTGAAACATAGCCATCACTCATGAGTTGATCAACATCTCAATGTCAGCTCCTACTTCAGAAAGCTTTGATTCCTTGGAAACTTTTGCAGCTTTAGCTATACTGAGTACATCAAAGTCAATTGCAATCGACTTCACAAGACCATTTAACATCTGAAGCAGAAGTCAAGGTCAAATTTTGGCTTCCGCATCTTCCAAAACTATAACAATATTGAAACCACAAAACTACTAAACTTGGCAAAAGAAATTTACCTGTTTCTTCAACACAAAAGGATAAGTGAAAAAATTATAAAGAGAAAAGTGTGTACAGGAAAATTGCACAAGGGCCTGCGCAGGAATAATGTACAGGCTTTGTTGCTTAAAGGAAGACTGTTCTTGTAACGTGAACCTCACCTAGGTCCTTAAAGGTGTAGCTTATTATGGCATTAGAGGTCCTATAAAAAGCTCACAAGTTTGAATTTGAACATATGATGCCAAAAAGGTCAAGCTAGATTCTGAGGCAAAAAAAAATGCCATATGGGAGGTCAAGGTTTCAGTGAGAATTCTTTAGCCATCTAAGCTGACTTTTGAAAAAAAAAAAAAAAACAGAAGGCAAAGATCACAGCTTGCCATGATAGAGTACAGGCGGTACATGATTATAAAATATTTATATAAGTTTGAACAAATTTAACCGCATCAAATGATGAATAAATTAATCAGGATGCTGGATTCCTCAAGTGGCATTAAATATAGATACAAAAATATACAAAAATGAAAGCCAAGTCTCCAAGATTGGAAGGAAATATTATGAAGAGAACAGGTGGCAGATAGTTGGAAAAGAAAGCCAAGGGTTTCGATTAAGAGACAGGGTTATTACATCTATTTCTTATATCCAAATGTGTAACATGTCTTTCAGCAGATTTGTTTAAAGGAGAAACCCGGTGACTAAACCCAATGAAAACATGGAAATCAAGCTATTGAGTGCCCCGCACACAGTAAAGAATACCACCCAATTCTCAAACCAAGGAGCTTGTGACGTATAAAATCCATGCATATAGGTTGGCAAATGGATTGGTACATAACCCGTAAATATATTATGATGCATCTAGACTGCTAGAAATACTCTCAGCTTTTTTTCATATCTAAAATGGACAATAGTTACAATACTAGGGTCTAAATGAGCACGAACTATATAACTAGCATAGGATACAAGTGTGCCAATCGCAACAAGTGCACGAAACCTTCCATCAACATCTTGGTTTCCATCCTCTGCAATCTGACATCATTGGTCAGAAGAAATTATCGTATCAGAATTATTCACAAAAACAACAGTGGTTGAAAATAACAAAATCAGTTCACTACGCTCTACTGCCTGTACATATAGAGTATATCTACTAATGCTGAGTTTTTTATAAATTGAATTTATAAAGCAACTTTGGAAAAGCATGTAGGGAGGTGTTTACTAAAAATGACTTTCGGAAAGCAATACTTTGGCCTAAAACATTTCGAAATAGATTTACCAAACACTCTTCTTCTCGCCAAAGTACCTTTATCCTTAAAACCACTTTGGACACGCATTCATAAAAATATACCAGTAATCATAAGAAGCAACGAAGAAGGTTTTTAGTGAATCATTTGCGAAAACAATGTCCATACTTCAATAGCAGCAGAAAGAACTTGAGCCTGGCCGTCTTTGTCCTTTGACTGAACTAAAAGCACAGCATAACTGTAATACAAATTTGAAAAAAATATCACATAACTGTAATTCTCATTGAATCATGTTTACAATAAATTGCGAAAGAAAAACATGCACAAATAAGCACTATAATCATTTGAATATAGCTCACAGGATTGCATTCATTAGAATTACAATGTTTTCTAGCAGAGTATCTATATCTTCCACAGGTACTAATATATTTTTCTGGACAAAAAGAGAGTTAACTCAATAACAGGGATCTACCAGAGCACTTGATAGACAAGCGGGAATTCTAAGAAAAACATATGCAAGCTAAGAAACATATTTGTTTTAACTAGATAAATCTACAATAGTAATAATGATCACAAACGTTTGACAAAAAGAAAAATATAAAACCACCATTTACTTTTAATTCCTATTTCCATCTTTTATTTCTTAATGTCTCACTGCAAAATTAAATTTCAATTGTTTGTAGTTTAAAAGATATATGAATAACAAGACTATGAAGTGAATGGGGAATCTAATCAAAATGCCACTCTTCCATCTATTTTTAGATTATAAGTGTGGTTATGATGGAGCCAGGTTATTCACCCTTTTGTCTGCCATAAAACACAATTGTGTAAAGTACATCGGTGGAGAATGATTATTTTTACTCTTGAGAATGTTTTTAACAAACTCAAAACCACAATTGTAACGGAAGAAACAATTCTCATCATTCTACCACCCATAAAGTCCATAACTATTATAAATTTTTTTAAACCCATCAGTTTCTCCATAAAGGTGACAAATCAGGACTTACTTCAATAACAATGTAGCATAACATAGATGTGCATTCTTGTTAAAAAATGAACGGCAACTGGATAAAGCATCAAGAACCTGCAAGTGCACAGAACAGAAAATTAATTCTAGTAAAAACATATTACTGAAGAAGGAACAATCAAATGTTTAAGCTGCAACATCCATTGCTGACCCCTTTCTACAAGAGTGTTAGTGAAGTAATGTGGTACTATCATTTACTCTATTCAGTCTCGCGTTAATAGCAATTGATCATTAAAAGGATTACAGATATTTGAATTATTTATCCATAAATCCACAAGATTCTGATATTTTCTTTTGGAAGACATATAACCATGGACTTATATAGTAGAATTTCTCATTTCTGTTTATAAGAATTATATTGTGAAAAATATGCACAAAACCAGTGTTTCATTACATTACTCACATGTAAAATATCCAAGATAATGGCACATTTTGGTATAAACCAAAATTTCCAAACTAATCATACTATAATAGAACTTGCATTTTAGCGTTTCAATTATTTAGAAAAAGCCACCATCGTCTCCAAAATCACCAACAAAATTAAACTCAGACAAACGTTTTCAATAGATCACTAAAGCAGAATGAACTAACAATGATGTACTGTGAAATTGGCTAGAAACTTGAGATCTCAATTGATAAACTTTCGTTTGTATTCAAAGGTCAGCTACACTTTATCTACAAATTACTCGGCAACAGCCCAGCTTTTTGTAAAAAAGAGAACAGGAGTATATGTTATATAAAAGATTCAAACCTTACCAAGACATAATTTTAAGCTAATAATCGACAAAAGGGCTGCATCATATAAAGACCATGTATGTTAAGTAAGAATAATGCAAGAAAATAGAAAGTAATAATTAGAAACCCTGCAGCATCTTCAGAATTTACAATGAGATAATTCTAAAGCTAATATGAAGCTTTCTCTATATCCTTCCATTTCCCAAGATTGTTTCTTTATCGGGTAGGATGCATGGAATATTTAATTAAGACCAAGGTTAGAAATTTCAGTTCGCTGAAATTTTATGGTTTGTACCAATCTGAGATTGGACAGGTGTTACTGTGATTTCAATTTCATTGTAGCAAATCAATCATGACTAGATCGGTACACCAGTTCGGACTAGTTTTTCAAACTTTAGTTAAGATAATAATCACAGATGATAAACACAAAAGTGAATGCGACCTATGAGAGAATCCTCATTACATCTCTGTTCAAGTACTTCACTTTTCCCAGGTTCCATTTATCCATTGTCTAGTTTACTCTATCACTTCTTCCCAATATATAAAATGAATTAAAACTAATAAAAAACGATCAATTTTAATTATTTATACCAAAATTTCAAACATACAAAACAGAAATTTGCTAAATTGAATCAATCTTGGATGAGAGAATACAAATCAAATGTCTTATACAAGACCAATGGATACATGAAACCTTAACTTGGCAATGGCATGCACTGCAAATATTGACAAAAAGTAGTGCTTCCTTCAATAGGCTTAGATGAATAACGCCATTCTAGATTTTGCTTCCTATTTTATTGTAGAATTGCAATTAAAACATGTTTTAATTTTTAGCACTAGGTAGAATAATTGATGTCACACAACGGACAGCTGCATAAATTTAAACGAGAATTGCAGTGCATTTAAATTAGGCATAGACGCATAGTCTAGCTCTAATCATATCAATGGTATGGCCCTATGTAGTGATGCGTGGCGGTTGGCTAAGCAGCAGAATGATTGCCCAAGAAAAAATCATTAGTGTATTTTTGCTAATTCTTAAAGTAAAATTTTTGAATTTTAAGCTTTGATGTAAACATTTGTCCATTCTGAAATTTCAGCAATTGGCTAAGACCACATTTTCAATCTCCTGAGCGTCAGTAAGTGTCACAAGAAAACATACAGTAAAAAGGATAACCGAAGCAGTAGCGCAATTTATTTCCAACAATTTTGACATGCACAATGAAGAACCTGGAAAACATGTAAGATAAACACTCAACTTTCCTATTTCACAAGAACAGTTCCATGAGCAACCAGAATTCTTGAAAATGCTACCAGGACTTTAATTCAAAAATGGAATAATGATGATAGGTCATACGATCTAGGTAAAAAATCACAACTCAGCAGTTTCTAATAAATGATGGGGCAATCTAGTACCAGTATACTGCAGCATACATAAATTATGTATTACCATTCTAATATAAATTCTTCAGACTAGTAAAATATAATTTATTTACTACCATTCCAATTGTATTTGAATACATGATTGAATAATGAAGCAATATAGTCATACCTGACTGTAGTGAGACTGTAACCACGCTGAGAAACATGAATGCCTAAAAAGATTTGTAATTGCTCGAATGATAGTTAAAAGATTTGCTGCCTGAGGAGCAGTTGTGGCTTTTACTAATGTCTCCATGAGTACATCTGTGACAACACATTAGTAGCCAATATCAATCCAAGTCTCTAATTTCATGCTAACAAGAAATTAAAGAAATGCTTGCATTAAGTTGAGCAATTTATATCCATGTGTAAAAGAAAATTTATTCGCTAATACCATTCCCATTCTCAACGTGCTTGTGAAGCAAACTAGCCCCATCAGGATGCAAGACAATCATTCGCAAAATATCAATCCCTGTAAGGCAATAGAAACAGAACATGTTGGGAAGATGACATTGTTGTTTGAGCTCAACAATTGTAAGACAATTTGGAGGAAGTGTTATAAGACACAGATATAATTGTAAAGCACATTGCCACATTCAACATGGATGCTTATTGTGAAACAAGGTATGTAAGAGATGTATAAGCTACAAAAGAAACAATGTCGTGCAGTGCAAGAAAAGGAATAATGAGCATTTAAGAAATGATTCAAACAAAGGAATACCAGGAAATAACATTGCAACCGGCCAGGATTTTAATATCTTCAACAATAAAAGAATGTCAACATCTGCAAAGGAACTGCAATGATAGTGTGACGTATCTTTTAAAATCTTTGCAATAGCAGCCATCCTTGACAACTCATGTTCCGAAAGTGACTGCGACTTCTCCTAATGAATGAGGTACATGTAAACTAATGAGATATACGAAGAGAAACAAATGGACTGTACAGCCATGATATAAAATCAAAAACTTGCAGTAAAGAGGCAAAGCCTTTATCACATTACAACATAGACAATAACGAGAAATGCAGCTCCAAATTATTTGGGTTAGTTAGACGGATCACTTTGACTTAGTAATTTCTTTATCTAATCACAAGAACATAAACCATGCAGCATTAAAGAGAGCAAAATTGATCACATCCCAAAATCCATACCCAACCCCCCATGCTATAGTAGAGCATTAAAATGACTCAGTAGTTTTGTCAATGGTTTGTGCCTTATTAGATCAATTTAGCCCCAAAGTATGAAGTAGAGCTTGTGTTTTTATTCTAATTTACCAACCAAATTTGATGTCAATGCATATGAAATCTTCTTGACCATACCATTATCAAAAGATCGTGAAACCTGGAAAAAGATTATTGCAATTGAAGAGAAGCCAATTTCAGTAACTAAAGTCATTGACAAATGCCACAATAAAGAGTATCTCATTAACAGCCTCCAACAAATATTGACCTGCTTATGTAGGAAGCAGCGGGAGATGACCATACATGCATCAAAAGTTTTTACTATCATTATTACCTTTTGGAGCAATTAGCACAATCAATTTAAATATGGCATAAGTATTACCACATTATTTGCAAGTTCTGCATTAAACTCTGTAATCTTCTTTAGAATTCCATCAAATTGTGCCGAATCAAAGAAAAGCATCCCTGTCTATAAAATCAAAAAATACTAGTAAAGATAAGGATGTTCTATTAGATAAAAAAAAAATAACTGGTGATGCCAAAAATAATAATTGTTTTCAGAAGAGAACTATCTGTACATTATTCATTACTGTGTAAGAAACATAACCGTTAATAAGATTTGAGATTGGACATGAAATTTTGAAGTGTTTTAAGTATTTGAAGTTAAATAAAAGTATATAAGTTTGACATCAGAATCACTATGCTATCTGCTTGACTTTTATCCACCATTGCCACAGATAATCTAACAGATCACAAATTAGAACTGTTGCATAAGTCACATAGAACTAATATGCTTTTCTACTTGTAGAATGCATGCAGCAAGAAACTTGAAATTCCTGGTTTGCTTCCCAGGCTAGAAAAGAGATTTCCAAACCACTTGGTTTAGTTGTGAAATAAGAATACAACACCTCAAGATATCACCTATATACCTATTCCTTCGCACAAAAAACGTTCTATACAAACACAAGGGCCAACAAGAATATGAACTAGGTAAAGTTTAACTTACCTGTTAGACATTTATCATATACTAGCATCACCAAAGCTGTCAGTTGGTTCCAAGGAAATAAAATGCCGGTCCAAACTACCTGGTATTTCCAGTCTGTAAATCTTGGACCCGGAGCAAGTCAGTTCGGTCAGCTAAGTATATATATATATATATATAACCAAGCTAAGTATATATATATAACCAACTGGCATGTATTGATACTGCCAGTACATACCAGTCCAACAATGGACTGGTTTTCTAACTGTGGTTAGTTTAAATAATAAAGACCTTAGTGGTTGATAACAAGATTTTGTATTCAAATCCTACCTTCACCACTAACTACTACTTGCCTACTTGCATTAACAATCACCTAAAGAGATATTAAATATGTTTTCCCATTGGAATCAACATTGAGCACCGGCTCCTTTTCCTGCTTCACTATTAGGCATATGTAACTCAAGAAATTGAGCATATTTAGTTAATGCATAACTAACAGCAGGCTAGCAGCTAAGGTCATGCTATAAACATTGTGGATCACAAATAAAGTCTATAGAATCAAGAAATCAAACAGCCCATGTCCACCTACACTAGACAACGTCAATCAACATTTCTGTGGTCACAGAAACTAAAAGGAAAGAGTACATACCTTTGGAATGTGCTTAAAAGATGGCACTGGTTCAATACCTATAATAATACAAGAGCGGAAGACGCCAGGAAAAAGATTGCATCATATTAGTTGTCAGACGAAACATTATCATGCTTCAGCAAGAGGTAACAAGTTCCAAACCATATATATAAACTGAAGAGCACAAACCTCGTGAAATGGAAGATTCTCCAGGTATATATGCATTATCTGAATGAAACGGATGTAAAATATAGAATAAGAGCATATAAACATAAAAAATTGTAAAAGACAATTTGCATAACAAAAAAAGTGCTTGTTCATACACCCAGTATAAGGATCCCGAAAAGATGGGTCTAGAGAAAAGTCCCTTTGCCCAGTGTTTTTAAGTATAAACTCGACAACTTGCTGCCGGTATGAAAGAGGCAGACCCTCCTTGAGAAGCCACTTATCAGCAACTGCGTAAGGATTTTCTGCAAATACAGTAGTTTTTAGCCTAAGAAGCAAGCTATCAAGATTCAAACCATAATCTTATACAAAAAAAATTACTGTGATGCCTTGGACAATAAAAAATCATATATTAAAGCAAGAAAGCACAAAGTGTCTCCAGAATCCAGATAGAACTAGCAGCTTTGGAAAATAGACTTTCTAAGATGATCGAAATGACATAGTTATATAGTTAGGTCTTGAAAATTTGGTATAGAGAAAGCAAACAAAATCTCCAATGCAAAAACTTAAAGATGGTAAATAATAACTAAAAAAGAGAAGATACAAAAAATAGGCTCACACTACGGCATCCAGAAAATTAATATCAATAAAAATTTATATACAAGTGTGACATAATAAATTTGAGATTCGATATTAGTAATCACCTGTTCGGTTATATGGTAACTTGCGAACAGGTTCACCATCCCCAATATCAACATCAAAAACTGAAACCCAAAAAAGAAAAAGTGTAAAGTTCCCTTAAAGAAATAAAAAAACATATATAAGGAAAGGTCTAATTCACAACTCATTGAAGCATACCGAAATCATAATGAATACCATCAAGAACCTGATTACCAGCACTTTCTCCTGGTCCATCAACAATTTCACCTATCTGATCATTTAGTAGGGAAGAAAATAAGATCAACAGCTTCTTAAAATGGCAAAATGTACATATCAACATGTAAACATCAAAAGGATAGCATGTATTAACTAATATTGTTCCATAGGATTTCATATTGGAGAGGTATGTGCAGATATAAATGAAGTAAACCAGATTTCTTTCCGTGTCTATTAACTGCTTTCTTCCTTGCATTTCTATTTCAGTGACAGCTTTGCCAAGTTGTACATTACCTGAATCCATGTCATACTAATCAAATCCACTAAAACAAATACCAACAACACCTAAGACTTCATTTTAAGATCAGCATCACCCAGAAACAATCTGAAAATATAAACATACATTGTTCTTTAAGAGGCCAGAGACTAAGCACTTGTCCTAGTTAAGGTTTAGAATCTTGCCAATAGATAGATGATAGTAAACAGATATGCATAAATATGTTAAATATATATACAGTAATAAATTAATAATTACCACGACATATAATTGCTAGTAATTTAGAAGGTAATTTTTGTATATCATACATAGTAGTCAAGGTTTCAAGAACCGGTCCGATGGCTCGGTCCGATGGCCGGCCGGACCAGTATGTACCGGTGGTACCGTACCGGTACCGGACAAAATCAACGAAGGCGGCACTCGGCAAGCGGAATCAACGAAGGCGGCAGGCAGCCGGCGGCGCTAGCAGGCAGCGGAAGCTTCGATCCGGCGAAAGCTTCGATCGAAGCTTCCGCCAACGACAGCTTCTTCCGCCGCCGGTAGATTGAAGCTTCCGCGGCGGAAGCTTCTGCCAGCCGCGGAAGCCTCCCTTGCGCCCGCCGAAGCCACCCGCTGCCTCCCTCCGCGTCTCCACCCTGTGCCGCGTTCCGCTCATAGTTCCGGTGCCGGCGACTGGTCGGACCGGTAGGAACGGTTCTTGAAACACTGATAGTAGTAAGGTATGTAAGCAAAAAATACTAAAATTAATATGATTTTATCAAAATTGACAATCCGATACTATGCTGATAGAATTCTTTTTAGCCTAATGTTTTGTTATTGCAATACTATGTTATAAATAAATCTATTGTTCGGTCACCAGAATAATATTAAGTCTAACTTGTCACTAAAGCATATTGATATAGTTGTATGTTACTGCGATACTTAAGATGTAGCTTATACTTTATAGCAGTTACAGTTACTTCAAGACAGTAAAAGATGTTTCAAATGCAGTAACCCAAACCTTTACTGTGCCACAATTACTGTAGGTTGGCTAAAGCTATCTCAACAACCTGAGCTATACGAATACATTATTGTTTTCTAGGCCTCTTTAATGGTTTCAAAGGCATCTTGTCCGCAAATGCTAGGCATCAAAGAGAGTTCACTGTTATTTCTTCTACCTCTTACTCTCTTATTAAGCTACTCCCACATTTTCCCTAATGTTTTCCTTCGTCATATGCCTTAAGCTCCTGCTTAAATTTGTATCTTAATAAGCAGAGCAACTGATGCTAGAACAACTAACTTGAGTCAAACGCCTAAGCTGTGCTCTTAAAAAATTCCTGCCTGGCAGTGTCAGAGCTGCACTTTGCGTAGGTGTCAAGGCGATCGTCAAAGCACCTAATAACGACATTGAAAGACAATACCATGGAACACTTTGTTTTAAGACTTTGATTTATGATCATTGGTCACGGCTACTTGGCCTTCTAGAATGAAACTTCAAAAAATATTTCAGACTCTTATTTTAATAGAACAAAGCTCCTGCTTGATCAATAGCAATATCATGGGGTCAAGTTAGTTCAACTAGTAAAGTCCTTAGTGATAACAAGGGCTTAGGGGCCAAGTCCCACTTTCATCAATTACTCACCCATGTCAATAGAAAATAGCAATCACCAATGCACCTCACTTAGAAACATGAAAAAGAAGGTACTGAAAACATCCACAAAGGATCCACTTCTAGATTATGGAATCTTCTACTATATGAGGTGAGATAAGGATCCTGTTTTAGGAAATTAAAAATTTGAACGTAGAATAAAAGATACTTGAGCCAGAACTTCACTGGAAATCAGTCCTCGAAATTTGGAGTCTACATATAAGTGAACAGTGCACTGAATTCATTGACTTGAGAAGGGAGGCTGCAGAAAAAAACTCTAGCATCCTTTTTGCAAGAAGATGCTTCTTTTCTAGGAAAAAATTAAATCGAAGAATGATATCTTCGATCCTCACTTCCCTAAGAGAGCATGTGTTGAGCATATATTTAGATAATGTAATCAGATAGCAGATTGTGCCTTTCCCTCCGATTTCTTGCTTTCTTTTGGAACTGTGCAGCTTTCTCAAATTTGCTAACTGAGAAGGCAGTAAATAGAAAGCGCACTTCCATTTTTAATCCAGTGTTTTTACAATAATAGTCGGACCATGAACTAATACACTGACCATATGTGATACGTTATGGCCCATGTCTACAGCACTCTTGGAGAAACAAGGAGAACAGCTCAAGCAAACTTGCATAAAATCATTAAAAATTATAGAAAATCAGTCTGAGAGTACAATTGTTGCACAAGTACTTTAAATTATGATCTATTCTAGATTCTTCAATGTGATATAGCGTGGCCATGTATATAAGCACTCTTCGAGAAAACAGGAGAACAGCTCAAGAAAACTTCAAAGTAATTTCTAAGAATATAGAGTCCAGTTGACACAATGTCAAAAACATAGAAGTAGGAAACATGTTTTTTTCTTTATTTTGTAAGATTAGTTTATGACATAGAGTTAAGAATTATTCATTCTAAATTTTCTCAAAATAACTCATCGAGTTAAAATTGTATAGACTCACATCCAAAAAAGAAGCAACTATTGAATCTTGAAAAAATGAAATAAGTCTTACAACTTTTTAAAATACATACTTTGTCCCACTTAAATTCTTTTGAATTCCAAGAATAAGCAACTCCATTATCACCTTCTCTAATTATTTTTGTTTGCCCATCCTTTGTGCCTATTAACCACAAAAAGAAATCAAATGAAAGAAAAATAAAGAATATGTAACAATATAAATCGTGAAGAACATAATCAGTAAAGGATATTGTACATTATATTTTGTATGAACAGCATACAGAACTCAATATGTACATTGCGATGATTGCTGTTGTAGAGTTTCTAGTTGTTAACCGCATATAACTGAACATAGAAAATAGTTGAACGAAATATCTCATATTTGATCGAGCCCATCTTAAATTTACTCTACCAGTTGGCCATGTACATAATAGTAAGAGTTTTTTTCTCTGAATTTAGACATCACTCATCGATCTATGATCAACTTCCAGCCTATCAATGGTTATAATAGACGCCCTGGTTGATCCTTTTGTCCCAAGGACTAATTCTGTTTTTAGACCAAACTAAGTTTATAAAAATAAATCAATAGCTAGAAGAACATCAGTCATCTTTTATTTCCTAAAAAAATTTATATGATGATTTACTATAATGAACTTCCCTCTTATTGATATAGTGAGTGACAAGTCATGATCGGGTTGACAGCATTGATGAACCTTCTACAAAAAGTAACCAAAATATGGATGCCCCAAGCAACATTATTCGGTTCAAAGAATTTGTATTTGCCTTAAATTTGTCAAAATATGTTTAAATACCATATGCAAAAAAAATGAAGCTAAAAATGCCTTTTGTTTGTAAAAAAAGTGTTGGTTTGGATTGTTCTACAACTTTTTAGCCTGAAAATACCACACAGACCAATTGTGAGTAAAGTGGTAATCCTTCATTAGGTGCACAGTTTAAAGTATTGATACAAGTCCAAGGTTTTTAATACCAGTCCATACCATTGTCGAACTAGTCGATACTAGTTGGTACCAAGGATTGCAATACCATGCCGTACCACCCAATTTGTACTGTGCGTACGGCACAGTACCGGTCCAGTGGCCGGCCGGTCCCGGAACGCACGTCGGAGCACGGTCACGAGCAAACGGCGGAAGAAGGTAGCAGGCGGCGTGGAAGCTTCCACTGCGTTCTAAACTTCTGGCAGCGGCGAATGAAGCTTCTATTGTCGCCGCTACCGCCAACGACGTTTGTATGGTACATACGGTACTGTACTAGTCCAGCGACTCACCAGACCTGATTTGCAAACCTTGGTTAGTACTACCAACCAACCAAGAATTTAAAAACCAATATGTATCGCAAGTGCCATCCAGTAGTATATACTAGTATGATCTTGTACCAATACCAATACAAAGTTAGCATCATGTGTGCATATATATATATATATATATATATATATATATATATATTGCTTGTATTGTGTGTTGATACGGACTGATATAGACTAATATGTACTGGTTTGATAGTGCTCAAAACCTTGGTATAGAAGCTACAGTACCATAAAAAATATATACATTATACAATATGAACTAGTCCAACCTTGCAACAATATCAATACAAGGTTGGTGTTATTCATATATACATAAATGGTATAGTCATATTATTGGTATTGTGTCAGCACCAGACTAATATGGATAGATACATGCTAGCCTAACAGTGGACTGTTTATTGGTACTTAAAACCTTAGCATCAACACCCGGTACCCACAATACTAGTTAGTACCATTAAAATATATATTATATAAAAAATATACATTATATATAAATTATATATTGCACTGATATCCGGCAGTATGCACTAATTTTAAAAATATTAACCAAGTTAACATATTATTCATTGCTTAGACTGATACATATTATAACAATATATATTAGGGGTACCAACAATAATATGTTATATTATATTATAATATTGGTATAGGCTAGTACTTAAAGGTTAAAACTAAGGTTTTCAATATTAGTTATTGAGCAGCCGAATACAAAATGTTTGACCTTGAACATAGTCCTCCTGTATTAGTACACTTAGTGTAGTAGGTACATGAGTTAGTAAACTTGATATGTACCTATCTTAGTCATGACTAGTGTCACACCCAAGCCGTTTCAACCCATCCACGTCAGCACTTGTGTATGAAACTTTGCACCGCTTTCACCCAAAAATCGAAATCCGAAATCAATTTCGATTTCGTCCGCCGAAATCAGCCGCGCACGAATTTTCGTTGACTCGGTCCACCCTCGAAACGAACGCCAAAAGCTTCACGTCATCGTCTTCCTCACGCAGCCGCCGCCTGCGTCCGTCGTTGGCCGCCGTCATTGGGAAGGAAAGGTGGACGGGTGAAGGGCGTGCGGCAGGGCCGAGCGGCGTCCACTCGGCCCTCAGCCTTAGCTGCCAAGAACCCCGCGCCGGAGGTTTGAAGCTCGGAAGCATGAACAGTGAGATAGCCGGAAACACATAGACACGCCGGAGAATACAACCAAGCTAGGGAAATTTCCGTTTGATTGATCAGGTCGAACCTACATACACCGTACAAGCTTCGCTCAAGCTCTCTCACGTCGACGGCCCCTCGCCGTCGACTTACAGACCTCTCGTTCCTCACCGAAAGACCTCGTCGGCGCCCTGAAGCTGCCGGCTCACATGGGGGAGGCGGAGGAAGCTCGCCGCCGGTGGTTCCGGTCCGCCTCCCCCTCCTCTTCTTTTGGACGAACCTGGAAGGAGCTGCTTGTTCGTCGTAGCCTCGGCGACTCCCGGAACAGGGGAAGCCGCCCTCTCTTCGGCGAGCCTCGGCGACTGTCTAAGGGAGCCGCTTCTGTCCCCGCCTCCTTCCGCTCGCCGGGCTTAAAATGAAGAAGGAGACGCCACCCTTGGAAAGCCAAGCCAACCAGCGCCCGCTGACTTTCCTTCTTCATCATTGCCGAATAACGTGGATTCGGCCGCGTTAACATCGCCTGGATAGCAGCCGCCATTAGCGTCGGAGAAGTCGCTGTCGTCCATGCCGGAATGGTCGCCGTTGCCTACGCCGTTGATCGCGTCGCCGATGAAGCCGCTGAGGACGCCGAGGACTTCGCCGTCGAAGCCATCCGCGTCCGCCTCTTTCGTCCGGTTTTGTCGAAGCAACAGACGAGATCTGATTTTGGTCAACCCCTCTTGTTGACCCAAAATCTCGGCTTCAGCCGTGGGATCGGGCTGCGTCCAGCTTTGGTTGCACGGATTTGGGCCTCCATCCGGCCCATATGCCCTATAGTCCTGTCCAGGATGAATTGCTCTTCACATTCTCCCCCACCAAACTCGGACGAGGGCGACGTCCTCTTCAGGGTCCTACATCGGAGCACCGCCTGTGCCCCAATCTGATGATATATGCCATTGAATCAACCTTGCATGGATTCGACACTCCGTCCAACTTAACACAACCAGGTTCACGTACTAGCGCACCACCCTCTGGTACTCCGCCCAACCTCCTGTGATCCAGCCGACGTCCTATCGTGCTCTTGTGCTCCGCCCAACTCAATGCTATCAGGGTCATATCCATAACACATCATCCTCAGATGCTCCGCTCAACCTGTAGTGATTGAGTTCACGTCCTATCGCACTGAATCATCAAGTTCATCAGCAACCATATCACCAACTCGAAGCCCCGGGAAAGAGTCTCACAGACCCTCATCGGCGTACCCTCTACACCGGAATCCTCGTCACCCGCCTAGTGACGGCATTGGAGCCCACTGCTCCAGGAAGAAGCTTCGCAGACTTCTCATCGTCGCCACCCTCTGACGACGGCATCGGAGCCCGCTGCTCCGGGAAGAAGCCTCGCAGACTTCTCATCGTCGCCACCCTCTGACGACGGCACCGGAGCCCTTTGCTCCAGGAAGAAGCCTCGCAAACTTCTCATCGGCATCTCACTCGCAGATGTCGGGATCCTCGTCACCCACCTGATGACGGCATTTGTCACGCCCAACTTAATCCCACCGTCCACGTCACCCATAATCGCTTTAAACTGTGTGCCCAAAATGAAGTCGCGCTCGGATTTCTTCAACCCGCGTTCGAATTCTTCATTGACTTGTCAATGTCTCGGAACGAACGCCTGAATCGAGTTCTTCGTTCGGCATCACCGGAGCCAATGGTAGTGGACAGGAGGGAAGCGTGCGGCAGGCTCGAACCGCGTCCGAACCTCAGCCCTCGTTGCGGAAGCATTCACGAAGGGAAACCTCGCAGCCAGAGATGGTGAAGGAGATGCCGAAGGAAGGAGAAGACGCCGGAAATACAAGGGGCTCATCCGGAGAAGACAAGCATAAGGGAAAATTTCCGTTTGATCAAACCTACCTAAAACCCTTTTACATGCTTCACTCAAGCTCACTCACGTCGACGGCACCTCGCCGTCGACTTACAATCCTCTCACGCCCGCTGCCATCGTCGGGGTAGGCGGAGGAGCGCGTCGCCGACTCCGGTTCCGCCTCCCCCTTCCTTTTCCTTCGTGGACGAAGCTGGAGGAGCTACGCTCATTTGTTACGACAGGAAGAATCGCCCGTCCTCCTCCCTCCTATCGTCTCTCGCCGAGCTTCTTAAGGAGGAAGAAGCGACGCCGGATTTGGGAAGGAATCGACTGCCAGTTGTCCTTCCTCTTTCACCTTCTGCGAGTCACGCCTCTGCGCATAATCCCTTGCCGATCGCGTCCGCTGTCGACGCCACCAGTCTCACTGATATCGCTCGCCTTTTCTGCCTCTGCATCCGCCGGATGCGTCCACCTGTTGATCCAGCCGGAGCAGACGCCGCTGTCGGCGTCGGGGATGGTGCTAGGGAAGGCGCCGGAGATCCTGCTGTCGCCTGCGAGATCGCTCCGCAGACGTCGCCGAAAGATCAGAGTTGGATGCTGCGCGTCCACGAGGTAATCCATTTTGGGCGTTGACCCAAAGCTGTCGCAACGGATCCGATGTGGATTGGGCCGCCGCCCAATCCACTTACTCCTTAGCCCAATCCAAATTAACTTGAGCATCACAACTAGTATAGTGTATGGACCAAGGATAAAACCATGCTTTGGACAATAGTTGGGTGTATAATAAAATGTTACCAAAGTAAATCACTGAAAAATTATCAATAAAGAATTGCAAGACTTGGCTCATTACTTCCATGGAAATACTATGCGGGTTTGATAATCAAAGGGATATAACCAACTATTCATACAGATCATTAAAGGCAATCTTCCTATCTTAGTCATGACTAGTATAGTGTATGGACCAAGGATAAAACAATGCTTTGGACAATAGTTGGGTGTATAATAAAATGTTACCAAAATAAATCAGTGGAAAATTATCAATAAAGAATTACAAGACTTGGCTCATTACTTCCATGGAAATACTATGCGGGTTTGATAATCAAAGGGATATAACCAACTATTCATACAGATCATTAAAGGCAATCTTCCACTTATTGTTTAGTCTAATCCTGATTTTGATGTTACTTAGTTTGCAAGTCAATTTTAAAAAATCAGTGAGATTTGGCAATCACATCAATTTTAAAAAACCATTAGTGATGCACAATTTGGAAGCCAATCTTCTTGACGATATGACTATCAATATATATTCACCATGACAGCACAAAGACAAACTTTCTCAAATAAATCCTATTTTTAATAGTTTTCAACTTATTACTTAGTTTAGTTTGTTTGAAGGTTTTAAATACTGGTCTAGGCCGCTGTTCCAGCCTAACCTTGAACCCGTCTACACCATCTAATGGAACAGAGCATAGTGGGTGTAGTGGAGGAGGAGGAGAGGAGAAGAAGGCATGCGATGAGCAACAAGCTGGTGAGCGACAAGTGGCTAGTGGATGTGCAATGAGCGGACAAGCGATGAGCGGCCAGCAGGTTTTCTTCTTCCTCTCCTTAGAAGGCTCACAACAAATGATAAGGCTTGCAAACAAGCTACGAGTGGCAAGCGTAGGTGGCAATGAGCAAAGACCGAGCGGTGAGCTTTCTTCTTCTCTTTGATTCTTCCTCTCCTCTCCTCATTTCTTCCTTCTATTCTCCTCTTCTTCCACTCCACTACACGTCCCATATACAAACCAACTGTACATACTAGTTTTTCAATCCATGGTTTGTTCATCAGGATTCATTTGATAGTATGGAAGATTGAATGTTTATGAACTTGTTTCTCATAGGTGAAAAGGCATTAGGTAAATTATCAGAAACTACAATCTGTAGATCACTCTAAAGTTTCCAAATTTCCCAAGAAAACACAAAGAAACACTTTTGAGATACTAAGGCCAATATGTTTGTCCATCCTTCTCAAATTAAGATTGTGTATAAAGATCAAAGGATTGCTTGGAAGGTTAGGATGATGCTAGTTGTTCATTGAGTTTGCTTTTGTTCTTACTAGGTACCGTAGGATAGAGTAAAAAGTTCTTACTGTTGTATTTGACCTTAGGTAAGGTAACTAAGGTCAACTAAGAAAGCTACGTGCAATATTCATCAATACAACACATCATCTCCTATTAGTGTAATTCACATTTAAATATGTGCATGATTCCACTCTTTCAAAGGTTCAATTTACTCATGCAACTTTGTATAGATGAAGATGTAAACAAGTGCAAATTTGATCCAACTAAGTGTAGAAAGAGAAATCATTGATGTAACTTCACCATCAATGACTATCTCAGCAAATTTTATTTTCTATTTTACCGTAGTATGGAAAATTTAACTATGCCTAAATATATCATAAGTATAGAGGACGAGAAGATATGATAACATTAACATAGTGTTTTCATGAAGGAAAAATTGGAAGGAAAGATGGGAAAGTGATACTTTTCTTCTTTTCCTTGGAGGGATATAAAGGAAAAGATGAGAGTGAATGGTTCCTAAGGTAGTATTCCATAATTTTAGTTCCATCAAATTTGGGTAGGTATTAGAGAGCAAAGTAGAAAAATACATAAAAGATAAAAGAAATACTACCCATTCATAGATTAAAAAATCACTCTATAATGTTCAGTGGTCCGTACTAGTGTCTAAGGTTGGTATCAATATATATTTTATATATATAATAGGTACCATCGGATATAAAACAATGGACCAATACCTTAAATCTCGTACATATCATATTCCTAATACCTAGCTTCTTTGTGCATCTACATTTGCTGAGTGATAAAGAAGAGGGGGTAAAGTGTCTCAATAAATTTTAGGAGTTTAATTCTTTCTTTTCTTTCTAGGAAATATAACCAAGAAAAATGTACCAGTGCAAACCAGTACCTTACACCGATACCAGACCGGTACCTTAAATCTTGTATATATCATATCCCTAATACCTTAACTTCTTTGTGCATCTACACTTGTTAGTGATAAAGAAGAGGGGGTAAAGTGTCTCAATAAAATTTAAGAGTTTAATTCTCTCTTTTCTTTCCCTCAAAGGAAATATAACTAAGAAAAATTTAACACTTTTCTATCATTTTACATTTCCATTTTCAAAATAGAATTCCTTCCGTATACACATTGTAAGTCTAAGTCCTATTGTATTATCAAAGTTCAATCATCATCTTTCTTGAATAGTTCCCGTAAAGAATTAAAATTCAACTCAACCTAGTGGTACCAAAGTTAAGTCATGATGACACTAGGATAAGATATTAACCTGGTAGTGAAGGTAGCACTAGTCAAATTTAAATTAGGAAGAAGAAGGAAAAAGGAGGAAGAGAAGCTCACCACTTGCCCTCACTACTCGTCCTCCTTTAGGTCCATTCTTCTTCTTGTTCAGGTCCATAACATAAAGGAAGAAGAAGAAAGGAGGAGAAGCTCACTGCTTGCCCTCACTGCTCGTCCATCTTTGCTGCTCTTGTGACTCACTATGACGTCACAAGAGTTGAACACATCATGAGAGCATCTATAGTTGCGAGCAAAAGCAGTGAAACATCGCTCGAGTAGCAGTTTTCTTCCAAGCTTGTTGCCCTCACAACTCGCCCTTGATGTTCATCTGCCCTTTGCTACTCCTATGACTTGCTGTGACATCACAAGAGCTGAACACATCATGAGAGCTTATGGAGCTGCGCACCAAGAGCAAGGGCAGTGGATGCAATGCAAGGGCAGCGGAACATCACTCGTGCAGCAGTTGGCTTCCTCCAATTTTTAAAACTTTGAGTATAGTCAATATATACTGATCCAAATACCCTATACAAATTAGGTTTAGACAATAAAATCTTGAAAACTAGTTGGTACCAACCATAAACTAGTGGAACCAGTTGGTACAACTATCAGTGTACGATGGAAGAGCAATGAAACATCGCTCGTGAGGCAGTTTTCTTCCTCTATCTCCTTCTGCTCCGCTACAAGTCCATAAAGGATGAAAAAGGAGGAAGAGAAGCTTGCTGCTTGCCCTCACTGCTCCTATGACTCATGACATCACAAGAGCCAAACACATCACTAGAGCATCTGGAGTTGTGCGCTAAGAGAAAGAACAGTGGATGCAACGCAAGAGTAGCAAAACATTGATCGAGCAATAGTTTCCTTCCTCCAGTTTTTAAAACTTTGAGTATAGTCAATATATACGGGGCCAAATACCCTATACAAATCAAGCTTATACAATAAAACCTTGAAAACTAGTCGATACCAATTATAAACTGGTGGAACCAGTCAATACAAGTACAACTATCGGTTCACCACCAATTACACCTAAACTTATAGTGGAACTACTAGTACCACCTACCAACATGAATAAAAAATAAAAAAACAAATGGTGGAAATTTTGCACCAAATTCTTAGGTTGAAACTGTCCAACTAATTGTTAGGTGGAAACTATTCCACCTACCTATCAGCATCAATAAAAATTAAAAAAAAAAAACAAATAGTGGAAACTTTCCACCAATTAGGTGGAACCAAATCCACCCAAAGTTTAAAAAATGGATCAGAGCCAGCTGGTTTTTGGTTTAGATCAGACTAAGCGGCGAAGCCACCGGGATGCAGCTCAAGAGGAAGCGAATGAGGAAGAGGAAGGAGAGGAAGAAGGAAAAGGAGAAGGAGAGGAAGAAGGAAATGGAGGAGAAGAAGGAAAGGAGAAGAAAGGAAGAAGCAGCAAACACATTCGATGGTGGTTCAAAGTGGACCAAGCGGCAAAGCCACCGGGATGCAACTGAAGAGGAAGAGGAAGCGGAAGGAGAAGGAGAGGAAGAAGTAGCGGACGTGTCCTGGTGGTGGACACGTCCGGTAGACATGCCAGATGCAAGTGTACCTCTCTTTTTTTTTTTTTTTCTTCTTCTTCTTCTTTCTCGTCCTCTTCTTCTTCTTCCTCCTCTTCTTTTCTCCTTGCTTTGCATGGTTACACCGGTTCTTATCCAATACGGACCAAAATATACCGATCTGACTGCCGACCAGTACAACTAGATCTTCAAACATTGGTTCCACCAAATTGTTATACCAACATTAAAAAAATAAAAAAATTATAAATAAAATCATAGTTGAATGGGAGCTCTACATAAGCTCTCATTTCACTAACACTTCTCTTAATCCCTCTCAATACGTCTACTCTATCTAATAGTCCCTTACATTCTTCAATATTACTCAAAATTTTCTTTCATTAGCATCACATAGCTCCTAAAAGCCAGAAAGTTGAGTTCACTTGGCATTATGCACAAAAATACCAAAAAATCATCACTATTGGTAATGCCTTCATAGCAGCATCTTCTAAGATAAAAGTGCAACTTACATTAAACATCTTATCAATAGATATCACAATATTTCCAAATGCACAAAATTGCCTGCTGATATCCACAAAGCAATTTGTGAGAATCTCAAATCATTTTGCATTGAAAAGCACACTATCATCAAAGTGCATGAGAAATTCCATCAGCATATAGTGGCCTCATATCATTTGCTCTTAGATGAAGCTATTGAACATTTTAAGATAGAGACTTCTATTTGAACTTGGAGGGCTCACCACGCCTTACCCTTCAATTAACTTCTATGCAATTCATAGAACAACCTCAATTTGAGGCTGGTAATAGAAGTGGCGCTGGTACCGAAAGTGCAAAAAAATCTAAGTTATATATCAAATAAGCCAAAGTGCAAGTAAATGACATTTGGAAAAGTTCAAATGTTTAGAGAAGAGGAAATAACATTTGGAGATACTATTTCTTTGGATTTACAATAGGATTGATCTAAGTAATGTAATTTATATTATAAATACAAGACATTATGAACCAAGTTGTCTTATTATGATATATTTTAAATGTTACTTGATTTTAAATGTTACTTGATTGGTGGTCACAATTTAAAGTTAAAGCTCTAAACTTATAAAATATAGCAATGGACATGCCATCAAGTGGATGTGAACGTAATTGGTCGACTTTAACTTTGATTCGTATAAAAGTGTAAAATAAACTTTCATATCGTCAACTAAAGAAATTAATATATGTGCACTATAATACATGACTCCGGCTTAGGATTCTAAAAGTGGCAAAAAATAAAGAGCTAAATTGGATCCTTTTAATACTTTATTCAAGATGATGCTGACCCGATGATAGATTAGCGGTCAGCAATAGAAGATCAAAATATAGCTATGGGTGAGCCTAGTAATCAACCTCACCTCTCTTAATATATTACTAATATCATTGAGAGACCAAAGGACTAAATCATAAAGAAATAATGACCCCGGATAATCAATTGAAACAGGATATACTGCTGCAACAAAATGGAATCCAACTATCACACTAACAATAAAGCCAATAATGAACACAACCATTAAGCCAAAAAATGAGAAAAGAGTTTAGCAACTAAAAAAAGGAAAGCTCCAATAGGCCCGTTATCTAAAATTGATGAGCCAGAATAGAGTCTTGAAGAAACATCTTCATGGTGCCAATTGACTTCTAAAGGATATGATTCAAAAATAGCTTATATATATCCATATCCTCTTTCAATTCCCATGTCAATCCTAATCCCAATTGCGATGATAATTGTCTCATAGGAGGTAGTGACCTATCCATGTGGGTTTCCCTGTCTTGAGAAGATTTCCAAATGCAACGAGAGGTTTATTGAATTAGTATAATTTGTTTTGTACTTTTGGATGTAGACCAAGGTATGTATAAAAAGTTTCTCATATTACATACCTTGTTCAATGAGTGTGTATGAACGTATTTAGATAATCCCTACTCCCTAGTCCCTACATATAAATTTGATTGATCTTTTTTTTTTATCTCTAAATGCATTAGAATTGTTTAAATTCATTATTTTTAAAGTTAAATTATATCACAACATCAAAATAATTCTTTTAAAAACAAAACTACACAGTTTGAGGTGGATTAAGTTGAACTGACTACATCGTGTGTTGACACAATCACTACACCATATATACCAATCCGGTCGATGACCTACCAATATGGATCAATATATTAAACCTTGGTTTCTTTACTATGTGTTGTAGTTGATAAAGAATAAGTCTTCACTGATTGGATGATTAATTTGAATTGACCAATAATAACCTGCTTCCAAAAAAGAGGGTGCAATCAACAACCATGAGGTATATGTTTAAACATAAAAAAGATATAAAATTTCAATGATCTTGCACTAGGATTTCTCTATAAATTCAAGTGAATACAATGTAACCGCATTCTTAAATATCTAATCTAAAACCCTTAATAAACATAATAAGTGTTTGCAAAGGTTCTTCACAAACTTCACAAGGATTTGGAATTGTTCAAAATAGTTAAATGTATTCTACAGGCATATAGCCTAAAATTATAAATTGATTTGAAATATACACTAATACTTTTTTGTTGCACCAAGTTTTACTTTAGCAAAATAGAGAAATTAGATGTACTTAATCTAATACCTAACCTTCCTTCACATGACTCATAGTTTCATACATGTATCAATTTGTGGCAGTGACTCTTGATTGCCAAAATGAAAATCAATCTAAATATATGCAAGATAATAGTGATGATAACAAAAGTGTCAGTGACAGTTGGTGCAACTTCACCAAGCGGCAAAATTCAATAGAGATGAAGATGATGTTGTTGACAATGATTGGCAATCAAGCATGGGAGCACAACAATTTTTTGATTGGATCGGTGAATAAATGCATAGCAATGAACTCCAAAAAACAACAACTAGCTTAGTAGATTAGCCATATTGTAAGGATGGAAACTAGATGCTGAAGGCTGACAAAATCTAGAAGGCTGGCTATAGATCAGCTTGTATCCAGCTTCATTAGAATTATCATACATTGTTGTAAGTGGGATCATTGGGTAAATAGATAGCAATGGGGGAATCACCAGACCCAGCAAGAGCAATTGAAGAAAGTGGAAAGCTTGGTAAATATCATCAAGACTCAGTAGTTGCAGGTCCTCGGACTTGGAGATCCCCTTTTCTAATTTTTTCTTGTACAATCCGGTGGTGTGTAGCAATGTGAATAGGAACATTGGAAGGTGGTAGTGGGACAATGTTGGTGACAACAAAGTTGGCTCAGTGGAGGCGGGTTATGTTATGTAGGCAATAACTAATTTGAAAGGAAAGATGAACAGTGGGAGAAGCCATGAGAGAGAAAAAGAAGGACAAGAAAGTGTTTTTATCTCATAGAAAGTGATGAAGAACAAAAAGAGAAAGGGAAGACAAAGATCAGTGAAGAAATTTTTAATAATAAATTATAAAATGAGATGTTTGTCTTAACACAAATAAGTCGTATATAAGTTTCACAAACTTAAACAATTAATAACCAACTACTAAACCTAATTACACCATACATACAAACAAAGAAATAATGATACAGGTCGTACTAAGCAAACAGGGTAGTTTGCAAAACTATAGTAAATTATGGCATTTTAATTCTCAAGAGTAATTATCTAGCATTGTACAAATACAGAATAAATATTCATTGAAGAAAATGATAAAGTATCTCAAAGTAATAAGAAACCAACTTGTTGCCAATGATAGGACTTTAACCCTCGTAGATTTGGAAAACTACTCAAAAGCTAGCACGAATATACATGTAGAAGAAAGTACAAAGCATAGTGGCTGAAAACACTAAAATATTATACTATGATGTAAAAGTTACTTGACCTGGAATTTGCAAGCCCTCCAAACCAGGAAGATCCGTCAAGTTATAACCAGCAACTTTCTTCCTGAGATAATTTTACCATATAGATGGAAGAAATTAAATGGAAAATAATATACCTACAAGACTGGTATATATCTCAGTTCACTT
Source organism: Costus lasius (assembly GCA_027563935.2). NCBI lineage: Eukaryota > Viridiplantae > Streptophyta > Magnoliopsida > Zingiberales > Costaceae > Costus > Costus lasius. Next base: position 90,088,330 of record CM050454.1, on the reverse strand, counting down.
TTCACACAAAACTGTCCACATTACACAATTCATCAGGCACAATTAGCTATTAATCTGATCCGAAGAAAAGAGTTCGTAAACTTGCACCTAACAAGTATTATGCCAAATTAATAAATTTTAAACAATAAGCTTTAGCTTTGATTAATCAAATCAGATTGGTAATAAATTTGCACAATAGAATAGATTACTTGCCTGCTTGTTTTATATTGAGTCAGTTCCAATGCAAAAGCTTCAAGCTCCACTGGATCACAATTGCGATCACTATGAGATGTCCATATTCTAACTGTTCCATCAGAACATGCTGTAACAATGTCTCCATTTTCCAAGAATTTGACATCCCAGACACAACCTGGGTGTTCAATGCTTTGGATACATGTCCCATCTGCATTGCACAAGATTAATAAGCTTCTGATAATCACAAAGAGAAATAGATAAGTTGAATGGTTGTTATCAGGAAGACAAAAGGAAGCTCATAAATTCTGCACAAGAGGCAATTTTCATTTAAGATAAAATGTAATGCTATAGATTTGCAGAGTTCATCATCAGAACTTTGAGAGAGTTTTCAAATAACAAGAACTCCAAAAGAAAAAAGCTTCTTAATTTTGTGACGTTACATGCGAAATCCAAGAAAAAATACCCCTCCATATCTTAAGGAAATGATCTTCACTTCCGCTTGCAACAAGTCCAGATGAATGGGCGTCTACAGAATACACCAGAGAAGTATGACCAATCATCTCCATCAAGACTTGACCAGTCAATGCCCATAACTTGATAGTACTGCCGTTCAATTGATATTTCAAAGTGAGCATCCAATAGATTAGAAAATATTAATGGACTCCACGTGAAGAATGATTTATGATTTGCAGTAACCATAAACAAGAAATGAAATATTATATTTTTTGCATGAAAACATTTTCATTTCACTATTGATATAAAGTTTCATCCCTGCATGTAACATTGAAATGAAAATACACGAGTAACCTAAACTGTGAATTTACTGCCACCAACAATTGATTGTAAAGAGACAAGTGATAGTGGTGATGCAGAAAATTCAGTTGCTTTTTGAACATAGCCAATACTAACTTACTAATCATGAGATGCAGAAAGGACTCCACGTCCAGGCATCACTGCTACTCCACGAACAGTATCTGTCAAGCCGTAATATAAAATTACAAATTAATCTTTATCTATGGAAAAACAAAACAAGTGAATGCAAGGTTTTGCATAGAAAGCAGAAGAATTATATTCTTCTACAGAGCCACGGAAGAGAAGCAAAAAGATCCATGTTGAGCGCTTCTAAATAATATAAACAGCAATGCAATAATAAAAAAAAAATCAAACTAAAGGTTGTGTGGCATCCTAGTTTAATCCCACCTCCCTTATGGTTATAAGGCCTAATAAACTTGTTAATGTTACTTTTCCAAAATAAGAATTTTTTAATTGTCACGATATTTTATTTCTATCAAGTTAATAGTGTTAGCGTTGAGCCTTGCATGTCAACTCATGTGATGAATTTTACACAATACTTGTGTACATATTTCTGTCGTTCACCAATACTATTATAAGGTATATTACCCGTCTAATGAGGTCTTGTACTGGATGACAGTTGCAAAATATGTTTAATATTTACACAATAATCTGAAGGGTTTCTAATCATTTATCTATTAGGAATTGGCACTAATAAATCAAACCGTCTAACCCGATACTACATACTCATACTCAATCAAGAGGATACCTCATGTTACAAATATCAATTAGGGGCAAAATATATGTCGGTCAATTAAAAACTGATTTATATTGTCTGGTATGGTGGTACATACCGAAACCAATACAAGGCTGGCATGGGAGGTCCTCTGCTGAATTTAGAAGTTGAGGAAGATGACTTGGTAAGGTGTGACCTACAGCACAACTACTTCATGGTAATGGTGAGTGAGAGTCTAGGACTTGCTATCAATATGGGTGTCTAGGATGATTAGGTCAAGATGAGAGAAGACTAACTCTAGTCACTTTGTTACCGATACACTTAGATGATCTCAAGAAGAAGAAGAGTGCAGCAAAGCTTGTGGCTGACAGAATCGCTGTGCACATAAGCAGCTTCTGCTCCACTCCAATACGCATTGGGTCTGTGCTCGGACCAGTACAACTAGTCATACTGCCCAGTATCAATCGATGTTTTAAACATTGTTACATACATATACATACAAAACCACCTTTTAACTCATGACAACAATACTAACCAATATGGGACTAAACATGTGATAGTAACACAACCTAACATATCTAAACTCAAACACGCACAAATAGGATAATTTGCTCGCCTAGATGGTTCATAACAAATGATATTAAAGTAAATCTAGTATTAAGTATGGTAAGTAAACTACCAAGAAAAGGTTGTCATAGATGATGAGGTTCTATAGGTTTGAATCTCAAGTCATACCAAATTCTAAATTATGTGTTAGGAATAGAGGCTTGATAAGGATGTCAAGACTTATTTCCTAATTTAATATGCATGGAAAATATAAGGACACTTTTTATGGTTTATAATACTTAATAAGCTTACTACTATTAACTTAACTTAAGCATTTTCTATTAGGTTATTTTGTTGTCAAAAATGCCTTCTGGATCTTAGGATCTTTCGATCCTACAACCCAAATAAGGCAAAAATTAGGCAAACCGTTCCGGAATGAATGTAGGATCTGAAATATGGTAGGATCTTACGATCTCATAATCCGGGTCTTAGGATCGGGTAGGATCTTACGATCCCACCGATTCTACTCGATCCTAGGTTAATAGGTAAAATAAGTTCATATTTGATTACTATTATACCTCTATTATGTCAAAAGCCTTAAATTGATATATAATATAATTTCTCGTCTTTAATTGTCATCATTTACTCTTTCTTTGACCAACATTTATCAACTTAAAGCTCATTATTATCTAAACTATATTTGTCTACTCCAACTATTTATTAGAGTCAACTTTGTAATATTTGACATTGTCCTTTTTATTGTCATTATAATGTATACTTTCATATTCATCATTTTCCATGCTTTTATCTTGCTATCTTCATATCCATGAATGTTATTTCTAGTTTTATTGTACACATTTATTGTATCCATCTATTAACTTATCTCCATCATTATTACCTCACAAATATTCAATTTCATAGTTTTACACTATACAACTAATCTATCTATTCAATGTATCCATATATATATATATATATATATATATATGTATATATATATATATGTATATATATATATATATATATATATATATATATATACATATATATATATATACATATATATATATTACTTATTAGAATAGTTATAATACTCTTAAGTCTAATTAGATGAATATATTTTATAATATATATTTTTTAATTAATTTGGTAGGATCTTACGATCAAATCTTATGTTCCGATCCTACAAAGCCTTCGTTGTTCCTAGATAGGATCTCGATCTTGACAACCTTGCCCTTAGGCCCATCAAGCTGATGGGTTTGTCTTCTAAGGTTGAGTTTGGCATAGACGCAGCAACATTGTTACTATAGTACATGCTATTAAGGGTGTTTGGTAGAGTAGCTTGGAAGAGTTCTATAAATACTATTATTGTTATTTTAAATTTTAAATATTATAACTAAATAATACTAATAAGTGAGAGTTTACGCTGTATATTTCTTATAATTAAAAAATTTTAAGTTTTTAAATATTTAATTTTATAAAATTATTAATTTATATATTAACTAATATATTGATTGATAAATAAATATTAATTAATTGAATTATATATAATATAATTAGAAAAATAATTTAACGTTAAAATTACATATTTTATAATTAAAGAAAACTTATTTTAAAAATTTAAAACAATTATTTTTATAAAATTATTTATTTTTATAAGATCAAATAATTATTTTTAATATAAAATTCAATGATTAATTTTATATTTAATGAAATTAAATTAAAATTATTATAAATTAGATTAATCAATATAATGATATATTAAATTTTAACACATATTTAATATTATATATATTTAAAATTTAATTACAATATTAGTACATTATATATTTAAAATTATATATATTTTTTAAAATTTAAATATATATAATTAATTATTATATATATAATTATAAAAATATTTAATATTTGTAATAGAAAGGAGCAACAGGTTGAAGAAAACAAAACAAAGGCTCAAATTCGAACCATGCCCCATCGAGACAGATGCACAGCAGTAAAAGCAAAAGGGGGGGGGGCACTATTTTTGCTACTATTCCACCGCTCAGCAGTCTAAAATTTTAATAAAAATGCACTACTTCTCCTTCCCTTTACCACGCTATCCAAATGCGGCCTAAGTATGTAGATCCTAACAAATGGTATTATAGTGAAACTAGTCCTAAGTATGAAGCGATTGTAATAAGAAAGGGTTATCTTGCTTGGTGGAGACTACTAATGGCTAGCCTCACATGTTCTTAATTATGTATGATTTTGGGTTATAAATTAGGTGTTGCAGGAAAATTTGTACTAGCACATTAGGTTTAATAAGCTTGCAACCACTATTTTTAGATTTCTGCATTTGTCATGTTGTCTTAGGTTCATTAAATTAATAACTCAGCTTTCTTAAGTCATTTGTAACAAGTTGAGAGATGTACAGTAACCAATATGTTGTAAATTTAGACATGAAAGAAGAAAATAGCAATAATTTTATGAGTGACAAAGATACTAGGATATGCCAAGGCAAATTTTCATAGATCAGCAGATAAAGAGATCAGAAATTAGATAAAGAGAAGCATGCAGAAACAGAAATACCATTTCTAAAATTGACCTCCAATTCCCTTTTGTACAAAAAATTCAAAGCTAAAGAAACAAAGCACCATGAAAAAAAAATAAGAATGTTAGCCAACAACTACAATTTAGAAAGAGATTGACCATCTTATTTCTATCCTTATGCAGTAATCAAGGTTAGCAATATCTACTCGTCAACTTGCCATCATATCAGTTCGAGTTGATTATACTGACTAAAGACAATAATACAGTTAATATCTCAACACAGCCACTAACGTGATCAGATCAATTAACTGATCATTGGGGTTAATCTCTCACCCTAGACATATCAATCAGGTGACCATTTTACGTTATTGATGGACTTTGAAATCACAAAAACATGCCAAAAGAAAGTAGGAAACTAAACGAATCCACTAAGTACTAGCCTTCAAAGCTCAAAAGTATAAAATTAGAACGAGACGCTGATTCCATAAATAATACATCTTTTCATCTCATCCCTCAAATTGACTGAGCAGCAAATATAAAATTTGTAGCATAACTAAAATATTGCTTCTAATGTTGGAAATCACATCAGCATACATAAATATATTGAAGATCCAGGAATAAGATGACAATATTCAAATATGAAATATAAGAATAAATATTCAAACAAAGAAGAAAAATAGATGAGAAGAAATCTCAATCCTCTTACAAAGAGAAGAAATTATATTAGAAACTTATGACACTGAAACAACTCATAGAAGAACTCATTGGGCATTCCATGTTTCATAAACATCAGCATGATGAAAAATAATACTAGACCAACCTGCATGACCCACAAAAGTGTGTAAACAGGTCCTTCCTCTCCAGAGCTTAAGAGTCGAATCACTAGAACCTAGACAACAATGAAAACAAATCCTTCTATCAATAAAAAGTGCATACAGCTGTACAGGTCTTAACACTACTATTATATCAGTACGACCTGAAGCTAGAGAACAGCTTTAATCAAAAATCAACCCAAAGAATTGATCACTCATCACTAATCATATGTAGATCACAATAGCATACTTATGTTAATTCAGTTTAGGTTATCATTCCACTCCTTGGACATGCTTCTCAGTACAAGAGATAGAAGGCCACAAACGTACCAATTGATCATTTGCTTTTCATATTCAGGTTTGACGGATCATCGAGCTATAGCACACTACTGATGATGAGATTATTTGTGAGAAAACATTTTGAAATACAAACAATGGGCCTCCAATGAAAAGTTCAAACAAAATCCTGCATACATGTCACACATCTGAGAAGTCAAGGAGACATCTCAGAGGCTGCGTTCATCATGGTTCATGCCGATCCTCAAACTCTATTTGGACCAGGATGAAATGCTTATCATGTTGTACTACATAATCAAATAGAACAATTGCTTAATATTTATTCTGCATCAAAAATTATTGCGTTTGCAGATTAAGCAAAATGAGCATGTTCTTCTGAGGATATCAACCTTTTTTTCTTAATTTGGTTCTATTGGACCATTATCATAAATGTGATTTGTTAACCTATCATATTAGAAAGACCAACCAACAAGTTATTATATAGTAGCATAGACTGTAAAACATTATCAGACTAATTAAACAAGCACATTAAAAGAGAGAAGATATGAATGATCATGAACAGATTATCGGATCAATATTGAGGCCTGTGGATTTCTTTTTTTCTTAAATTCTATATGAAAATTATGGAATTTGATACAGAAGAACCTGCGTGGCTATTGCACAAAGTAAGCAGGAAGCAACATTCAAAAAGTGAATAGTAACTAAATTCCGTACTAACAATATCAGTAGAACAAAGATTACCAGTAACAAATTCACCAGAAGATAGCTTCAAGATTGCTTGGATAGCCACCTTGTGAGCTTCCCAAAACTCCACAGTGTGGCCTTTCCTCCACCTACGTATAGTGCTGCGAAATAGAAGCCAATAGATAGCCCAAAAGCAACGAGAAACGAAAGAAGTGCCGCAAAAATGAAGGGACAGAGAAAAAAAGGAAGTTGCGCGCGAGTGAATTTTTGTTATAAAAGGCTTATACCAATCGAGAGATGACGATATTATGTCCCCATTGTCATCGATGGCAAGACCAGTGACCTGAAACTGATGACCGGTCATCTTCTCTACGATTTCTCCCTTACTCAAGTCCCAAAGGAGTACAAGCGTATCCATCCCTCCCGACACAATCCCACCCTCAGGAAACCGATCCCCTGGAGGGATCCAAGCCAGCGGACCCACGAAACTAGTATGCCCAACAAGGGTCTTAGATAGAACGTAGCCATGCTTCTTCTCCGGGTCCGGTACCCAAAACTTGATCGTCTTGTCCCTGGACGAGGACGCAATCCCCTGGTCGCCGCAGATGCAAATCCGACGTGCCTGAGGACATCCGCAGTAGCAAACCACGACAGTTGAAACGACGACTCCAGGAAAGGAGCGGATAATGAAGCGATGAAGAAAAAATTGAAAATGAATGGAGATAACAGAAGGGGTTAATGAGGGACTGCGTGAGGAAGAAGGATGTCAGTGGAAGTCTTACGTCGTCTGCGTGATCCCGGAGAGCGCAGCTAAGGCGATACTCGCCGCCCTCGAACGACATTCTGGAGGCCGTTCGGAGGAGCGAGGAAGAGGCCGGCGAGAAAGAGTCTTCTAAGAGAAGGAACAAGGAAAACAAGGGAGCAGTCTATCTGTACTGGAGTAAGTTTGGAATTTTTAGGTTACTTGTAGGGAACGTTTGCAATTTTTATTATAAATATATATATAAACATATTCTTTTAAGAGCAAAATTTTGAAATTTATAATTGCTAATTATTTTAAATTTATATTTTTTTAATTATAAATTTATTCAGCAATATTAAAAAAATAGTTTCTTTTTGAAGATAAAAATCAAATATTTACAATTTCATGTGATTACATAATAAAGAGAGATTTAGTAAAACATTCTCCTTTTAGATTTAATTATTCTAGTATCTTATTATAATTATTTATTTTGTCACCATGCTGAATTTTTTTGTAAAAATGACCCATTAATGTTTCTTAACCAAACAATATATATATTATTATAATCAATAAACTCCTTATTTGTCTTTGAAATAAATAAGAAAAATTGTATTTAAAAATATATTATAGCCCCCTACTAACTTAAGAAATAGTTTAAAAATATATTTGTGCCCCATGTATGCTAGATTCTAGATCCACTATTGGACTTATTATTGTATCTAATAAGCTATATCTAGTCTTCATTTATTTAAGGAAGAGAAAAGAGCCAACAAATTTTAAGTTTAGAAATAGAATATTTTCATTTCCAAATTTCCATCAACATCCCCAAGTTTTCCATATCAAAATGTTTTTTTAAAAAAAAAACTTTTAATATCATGAATTAAAATATGGAGAAAATAATTAAAATTCATCTACCTATAAAACACAAAGGGATAAAATTTGAATCTATTTTTTTATAATAAAGATAATTATAGGAATCTTTTTATTTGGAAACATATAAGAGTACAATCATATCAATCTTTTTTGTCATTACTTAGGAGTTTGTACAATGAATAAACTAGGTTACAAACTTTTCATATATTGTCGGGCATGATGAAGTTTTGATATCTCGTATTTATATCGTCTTTTAGACCTATATTTACTTGCAAATTGAGACATATTTTCATGATTTTATATCTCTTTCCAGCTTATTTCATCAACTTCATAAGCTTCACTACTTGTCATGTTTGCTTGAATACAGGACATTTCACTCACTCTTAGAGCTATTTTGGACATATATTTACATCTTCGAGTGAATCAAGAATCTTGACAAGGAGTTTGGCTTCAAACGGAATTAATTTCAAAAATTATGGGCATGGCCATAATCTTCCTCACAACTGAAATCTCACGGCCTCCGCAAAAGTTTATCCTTAGCCGTCGGAATTTATTATAGCCGTTAAGGATTAAATGAGCATTAATTGTCTGAAGGTTACAAGAATTAAAAGGACTGCAATTAATGCATCACCGTTACAGTCATAAATGCAGGAGTTATCTAAATCATTTATTAGTCATCAAGTGTTATTATGGGAATTAAATTCCGAATACGAAAAGACACATCATAAGGAACCATAATGGAGAATTTAATTCCATAATTTAATTCAGAATTCCAAGGGGCACCAGGATTCTATATAAAAGGGACTAAATTCGCTAAAGAAAGCAGCGCCCAGTTGGGGCTCAAGGGGGCTAGTGAGTTTTACAAAGGGAAGTTCTTGGCGATCACAAGGGAAGAGGAAGGAATGGTGCACATCATTCTAGAAGACTTGAAGGAATGTTGCAATGCTTCTGCAGAGAGTTTGCTTCCTCTTTCTTCTATCTTCTCTTTAGTTTCTTCTGTTCCTTTAGGGATTTGTACTGAATCGATGCTATGATAGCATAATCTTCTTTATCGGAACAAGGGTGTATTTTAGTTGTTTGGATCTTAGTTTCGAACTTGTTTTCTCGTAGCAATGAAAATTTTATCTTGTGTTTATTCGATCTGTGCTATATTATTGCTAGTTTTGCCTTGATCACGCAAATACTTTTCTTGGGCGCCGCAAGAAGGACCGAAAGGTGAATTGCGACGTTAGATCTGCCTTATCGAACTTTATAATATCTCTGAACTCAATGGATCAATCTAGGTCCGGTTAGCCACGAAAGTAGGACGCCGATCTAAATTGATACCGGATTACGCCGTCGAAAGAGGGTAATCTGTACCATTAGATATTTCCTTGAACACTTTTAAAATTGCGTTGTTATGATTTTATCTTGTTTGAGTTTAAGATCCATCAACGAGATGCACTCGAAGTTTCGATGTCTCTAAACTTTGTTTTCCATCCAAAACTTTCACTTGCTTGATTCGGCTAGCAATTGTATTTAGTTGTAGTTTGATTTATTTTATAAAAACTCAAAAACATTTCCCGATTGTCTAGCTATTAATTCGTAATCACTCGGTACTTGATCACTGTCCCTGTAGGATCGACATCTTAAGTACTACTACAACAAAGTCGTCACGCTTGCGGTTAGTAGTACAATAAAGTACACATCAAGTTTTTAGATTAAATTGAGTCATACAAATTTTCTTTTTAAAATGGCTGAATAAAAATAATTTTTACATTCATTTCATGAATTATTAGTCATATTAAAGAAATAAAAATATAAATTATGTTAATTTTAGTAATAAAAGGGATGTTAACATTTTGTTGAAAATCTTAAACAAAGTTTGTCTTTTTCATAGTCCATCGGTGGTTAATTTCATCTTAAAGCTTCACTTACACCCTAGAATTTATTACTATTGACTAAAATTCATTAATTTCTTTTCAAAAAGTAGCATTAGGAGGGCTCAAAAGTTCATTAAATGTTTACATCATGTCTTCATTAAGGTAAATAATGTAGTTATAAAATATTTTTTAAATTTTAGTCCTTTTACTCCTGGGTTGATGACTCTAAATTTTATAGTATTTTTCATACTTATTTAGTAGTCTTTTGAACCATAATCTTACTCTCTTGCCTTATTTTTAGACTTTTTTTACCAAAAACTTCGGAATCTATACAATCTTTGGATTTGACCAATTTCAAGTAAAAGAGCATCATTATCACTGGTTTTCGAGCAATATCAATCATGAACGAGTTCTAAACATCAAGGGGAGTTTACAGAACAAATTTCAAGTCGAAATGGACCTTCTAGCAGAAATACAACACTACCGTATTTTTGGGCATGTATCATACAATACCGTATTTTGCATCAGACACCAACTAGAAGACTTGGGTGAAATATGACACTACCATATGGAACTACACGGTGCCGTATTATTCAGCGTTTTTGACCAGAAAGGTTTGACAAGAATACGGCACTGCCATATGAAGCTACACAGTACCGTATTTTCCATAATTTCAACCCGAGGACTTAGACAAGATACGGCACTGCCGTATAATTGGGCGACATTGACACGGTACCGTATTTGCTGCCCAGAACTTACAGAAGGAAAATACGGCACTGCCATAATCAGGATACAGTACCGTATTTTGAAACCCAGAATTCTAAGTTTTCCGCCGCAAAATTAAAACACGATTTCTCGAAACTTAGGGCACGAATTAAAAATCCGGAAAAAGGGGAAGATTCAGGATAAGAAGGTGCAAAGCAAAAGGAACAATTTTTCATCAATGACTTAGAGAGAATTTGAAGAAATCGCCGCCACGTTAGGGTTCGTCGCCGTTCGCTGCACAGACCATCTCCGGCCACGATTTTTGAAAGGAAGCTTCGCCTGAGGAAGAAAAACGCGCCACAGAAGTTTCAGAGTAAGAAGAGACCGATCGAAGGAGAAACAAAGCAAAAACACACTCGCGACATTGTTCATCGCGACTGTGAAAGCAATTTCGGGTTGCAATTCTGTTGCAACCCTGTTTTGTAATTCTTACTCCTTCTTTACTGTCTCTAATCATTCAAAAACTATGTTTTGCTGTGAATCTTCCGTCATGCTAGCTTAATTTCCTCTTGGGACATGGGGGTGTTATTCTCTTGATATATCAATGACTAGATAACTTTTCTTACATCAATATATTTTGCTATGGTTATTTTACTTAAGTAATTTATGTCTTTAATCATTTTTAGCATCATGCATTAACATATTTTGGAGTTTTATGCTATGGACTGAGAAGATGATATCATAGAACTTGGAACCCTAGAATCTATAATAAGAACTCATCGCAAGAGATTGGTTGTGCTCTTATCTTTAGGTTTTAGAAGTTTATTTCTTGTTAATGTTATGACCTAGAAATTATTGTTGTTTCAGACAAGAAAACATGCTAGAGATAGATGTTAGATTGTTAGAAAGCCTTAAGTAAAACCTGTGAAACTAAGGTGCGAGAGTGCTTAGTTTCGCTTGAGATCTTGGTATTGAGATGAAATGCACGAGAGTGATTCTTAATCTCTTTAACCAAAGTTCACTTATATTTAGCATTGAATTGATCTTGCACGAGAGTGAGGATCGTTCTTTGTAAATTAACTACACAAGAGTGAGTTAGTTTGTTTATCAAGTGAATTATATCTTGACCATAACAAAAATAGATTGATGAATCTTTAATCATATCTAGTCATAAATATTAAGATGAATGAACCCCTAGTCCCGATTCTCTCATTCTGATTTTCTCCAATCACCGTTCGATTGCTAGTTTCACAATTCTTGATTCGCTTAGCTAGTGAAAACTCAATTAGTCAGTACTCAACAACGAGGTCTCTGTGGTTCGATATCTTAAATATTACTTCGAGTATCCGTGCACTTGCGGAGTACAACAAGTTTTTGGCGCCATTGCCGGGGACCTTGGTTTTGTTGATATTGATATAATTGTTAGTATTGCTAGACTAAGTTTTTTTTGTTTTTGTTTTTTATTTTTTTTCTGTGATAGATTCTGATTTTCTTTTAAGCTCTATAATTTCTGAACTTTTCTGACTTTCTACTTGTTTATGCGCAGAAATCTTAGGTCAGGACCATTAGTTCCTTTTGATCTTGAAATTAATAGAACTCTTAGATTGCGCAGGAAGTTGAGATTTGCAGAAGGGAGAGAAGAAGAATCCATCATGGCAGAGAGGAGAACACTTAAAGACTATGCAGCCCCGAGTACACAGGGAATTCGATCCAGCATTACTAGGTCTGCTATAGATGCAAACAACTTTGAGATTAAACCAGCGTTCTTGTCAATGATCCAACAGAACCAATTTGGAGGATCTCCTTTGGAAGATCCAAACCAACACTTATCTCTTTTCCTTGAATTTTGTGACACCATAAAAATTAATTGTGTATCTGACGATGCTCTTAGACTAAGACTGTTTCCTTTTTCTCTCAGGGACAGAGCAAAAGCTTGGCTTCATTCACATCCAACTGGGACATTTACTACTTGGGAGCGGTTGTCAAATGCCTTCTTGCAAAAGTATTTTCCTCCTAGTAAGATGGTTCAGTTGAGGAACCAAATCTCAGGCTTTGCTCAGAGAGATAGTGAATCATTTAGTGAAGCGTGGGAGCGCTTCAATGAGTTACAACGGAAGTGCCCTCATCATGGATTAGAAGATTGAGTGTTAATTCAAACTTTTTATAATGGTTTGCTCTACAACATATGCTTAACTGTTGATGCTGCTGCAGGGTGATGCATCGCATTTTGGTAGTGTTTTTCCGTTGTATTTCGTATCAAATCTAGGCTTATTTTAACACTTTTATACTCACTATAGCCATATTTCCTTCATATCTTCGGAATCTTCACTTTTTGGCACTTTTATGGAATTTCAGGTAAAAACACCCTATTTTTCGACATATTTTGAAGATTCTGAGGCCATGGGACGATTTCTTGTGTGAAAACGAAGCCGCCCGTCAAATTTGAGCTCATTAGGAGTTTGCCTGAGAATCACAGCCAGGTGAACCCCATGGGGTTCACCATCCCAGTCGCCAGCCAGCAGAACTCACAGAGAGCTTCACGGCCGGGTGAACCCCAGTGGGGTTCACCAGATTTCCTTCAGACCGAAAACAGCCCAGAACAAAGCATGACCAGGTGAACCCGGCGGGGTTCACCACGCTTGTTTCTGCCTAACTCATAGAATGAATCACGACTAGGTGAACCCGGCGGGGTTCACCGTGATTCTAACCCAGGGCACGCGCGAGTCCGACCTTGACTCGGGTTTTCAGCGATTTCTCACTCGTTCGGAGTCCAAATTCGGCAAGTAAGGTGTCTATGAAAAGCTCTTTCAGAGGCGAACGCTTGGGATATAAAAGCCCTAATTTTATTGCCCTAATTATCGAGGAATCATGGAAGGAAGCAGCCCGGGGCGGAAGAACACGGCGACGAGGCGATTTTTGGAGATTTTCAGAGATTGAGACACAAGATCATCACGATTTCTTCAGGATTCCTTTGCTTCATCGTCTCCTTCCTCTTAGATTCGTTTCCTTATATTTTCCCTTTCATTAAAAGAGATATTTTGAGCATTTCAATGATGATTGTAGCGTAAACCCTATTTCGGGGCTTGGTTGAAGCCCTTTGATGATTTTGATCGCAAACTTTGTATCTATTTTCGTTATTTGGAATGAATTGTGAGCATATTTTACTTTGACGTATTTATTTTGTGATTTTACCTTGGCTGAGTATTTTCACGTGTTAGCCGTTACGATTCATATCGAGAGAAGGATCGTAAGGGTGGAATCTCTTAGTAAAACTTGTGAGACCTCGACACGAGAGTGCTTGGTCTTCGCTCGAGGATTTCACAGTCTGCCATAGAACTCATTGGGTTCGTCTTAGAACGATCCACCGCGAGAGTAGGAGGTCGGTCTAAGACGAACACCGGGGTGTACACTCGAGAGAGGGCACCTTGTACCCTAGGGCTAGACTCCTTGTGCAAAACCAATAAACCAAATAATTAATATCTTTCTTGTGCAATTAAGATTATCATTGCCGTGGAAACCGTAGCCCTGATATCTCTCTCATATTTAACCTCTACCGACGTAGTTGCAATTGCTTATTTTCGATTTCTGTCTTCAAAACCCAATTTCGATTTGCCTAGCTATTAGGACTCGGATTTTTTAGTATTCAACCTTGTTCCCTATGGGATTCAATATCTTTTATATTACTTCGACATAACCGTGCACTTGCGGAGCGTGTCAAGTTTTTGGCGCCGTTGCCGGGGAGCAACGGTTGATATTAGTATACTTCCGAGAATTGGTAGACTAGGCTTTAGGTTAGATTTTCCTTACTGCACTGCTATTTTCTTTTTCTTTTTAGTTACTTGCTGTGTTAGAACTTTATAATCTTGACTGACCATTTTATGCAAAGAAGTTCTAGGGCAGGTACATTCTTTGACATTGATCCAGAGATCGAGCGCACCTTCAGGACAAGAAGGAAGCAAAATCAAATTTTGAAGAAAGAAGTTATGAACCATCCAGAAGAAGAAAATCAGATGGAGCACATTCAGCTTGATGCAAACAATGACCGAGTACCACAACCAATGGGGGACAACTATAACAATAGGACACTGAAAGATTATTCTGCTCCCTATGCTTATGGTTTTCAATCAGGAATTGCTAGGCCCGCTGTTGAGGCCAATAACTTCGAAATAAAACCTGTTCTTCTTTCTATGGTGCAACAAAACCAATTTGGTGGTTCTCCTCTTGAGGACCCCAACATGCACCTCTCTATTTTTCTAGAATACTGCGATATGTTGAAAATTAATGGTGTGTCTGCTGATGCTATTAGGTTACGACTATTTCCCTTCTCTCTGAGGGATAGGGCGAGAGCTTGGCTACACACACTACCTGTTGCTTCGATAAGAACATGGGCAGAGCTTTCTCTAGCCTTTCTCTCCAAGTACTTCCCTCCATCAAAGACAATTCAATTGCGAAATCAGATAACGAGTTTCATGCAAAAGGATGGAGAGTCTCTATATGAAGCTTGGGAGAGGTTTAAGGAGCTCCAGAGGATGTGTCCACATCACGGAGTTGAAACTTGGGTTTTGATCCAAACGTTCTACAGCGGTTTGGATTACAACACAAGACTTACAGTGGATGCAGCAGCAGGAGGCGCTTTGATGAATAGGAGAGTTGAGGATGCAATGAACCTTCTCGAGGATATGGCGATCAACCATCACCAATGGATATCTGAGAGAGGTACTTCTACCAAGAAGTCAGGTAAGTATGACCTAGACTCTCTTACTGCAGTCACGACTAAGGTTGATAATCTGACTAGAAAGCTTAATTCTTGGTCTGTTAATTTGATGGATATTAACTCTATTTCTTGTGAGGTCTGTGGAGTTGTAGGTCATGCAGGGGCAGATTGCCAGGTAGGAGATGGACAGATGGCTGCGATCAACTCTAAGCAATTGAATGCTGTTGGAAAATTTAACCTAAACAATAATCCATACTCCAGCACATTCAATCCAGGGTGGCGCAACCACCCAAATTTCTCTTACCGGACAACTCAGCCGATTCAGCCTGGACAAGTTCCACCACAGCAAACCCAGCCCCCACAAGGAAACTTTAGGCAACACCAACAGAACAATTTCAGACCGCCAGGATTTCAGGCTAGGAACTACAATGCACCACCACTACAGCCAAGGCCCAATAATGATTCAAATCTGAGCAAGCAACTTGAAGGACTTACAAACATGATGAAGATGATGATGACAAGGATGGACTCCCTGGAAACACACAATAAAAATTCTAGAGAGCCAGCTAGCCCAGCAAGCTAGCTCATCTTCGAGAGCACCAGGGAAGCTACCATCCCAGCCAGAGGTAAACCCGAGGGAGCATTGCAATGTAATCTCCACTCAGAGCGGCAAGCAACTTGAAGATCCAAAGATGTCGACCGATGACATGATAGATGAAGTAATACCGGAACTTGTGGAACCGCATTTAGATGAAACACCAGTGGCACCTGAACCAGCTGAAGAGGAGCTGCTCTATGTGGGACCGCCCGCATATAAGCCACCGATTCCTTTTCCGCAGAGGCTTGTCAAGGCTAAATTGGACAAGCAGTTTGGTAAGTTTTTAGAGGTTTTAAAGAAACTTTACATTAACATCCCTTTCGTTGATGCTCTTTCGCAGATGCCGACTTATGCAAAATTCTTGAAAGATATCTTATCAAACAAGAGGAAGCTAGAGGATCAAGGGACTGTTGCGCTTACTGAGGAGTGCAGCGCCATCATTCAGAACAAGCTACCTCAGAAGGTTAAAGACCTAGGCAGTTTTTTCATACCCTGCCAGATTGGGGAGATGTCCTTTCAGAGAGCTTTGTGCGATTTAGGAGCAAGCGTTAGCCTCATGCCATTATCACTTTGTAAAAGGCTAAACCTAGGGGATTTACAACCAGCTAGTATTTCCATATAGCTTGCAAACAGATCTGTACGCCACCTAGTTGGTATTCTAGAGGACGTTCCTATTAAAGTAGGAGATTACTTTATTCCTGCTGATTTTATTGTTTTAAAGATTGATGAGGATGACAGGCTCCCTATCATTCTGGGGAGACCTTTCCTTGCTACTGCAAGCGCTGTCATGGATGTCAAGCATGGGAAACTATCGTTGAACATTTGTGGCAACATCATCCAATTTGATCTTACTGACACGTTGAAAAAACCTTCCCTTGTAGGTACATGTTGCAGGGTGGACATTGTGGAAAAAGCCACACAGGATATTGAGCCACCTAGGAGAGTAAGGGAATCACTGGGACCCACCCTGACAAACCCCTACGAAAATGCCAAGAGCTACAAAGCATGCACCAAGTTCTGGCATGACAAGCGCATTGCAAAGAAGGAATTTCATGAGGGAGACAAAGTACTTCTGTTTAATTCAAGACTTCAGCTATTTCCAGGAAAGCTTCGCACAAGGTGGTCCGGTCCTTTCACAGTTCAAAAAGTTCAACCTTATGGCGCCATCACAATTTGGACAGAACGAACCGGAAGTTTCACAGTTAACGGGCACCGTCTCAAGCACTACTTTGAAGATGAGAGGGTCGAAAGAGAGGAAGTTCTAGCTCTTTCAGACCCCCCGGACTTGCAACTATGAGAACTCTTATGGTCAAGCTACCGACCCAAACCTAGCGCTCTTGGGAGGCAACCCAAGTTTTTGATTGATTTTAGTTCTTATGCATAATTTTTCCTTGTCATTAGTTAGTGTTTTAGAACGTTGTTTTATTTTTCATTTATTTTTGTTTTTTAGAAGGGATCGCCACTAAATTGATGTCTCTATACATTGTAGGAAGAAGAGGGAGCGTCGGAAATTTTTTCCAGATTTTTTCAGATTTTCTCGAGTGTACAGTGAACATCACGGCCAGGTGAACCCCATGGGATTCACCATGATGTGTACTGTACCGGTGTGCCCAGACTTTGTGACCCAGAGAATTTCACGGGCAGGTGAACCTCAGCGGGTTCACCAGTATTCTTTCTGGGCAAAAACCATCCAGTGAGCTTCACAGGCAGGTGAACCCCATGGGGTTCACCATCTTACCGAAGACTAGAAAATTTCCAGAACGTTTCACGGGTCGGTGAACCCCAGTGGGTTCACCCGTGTTTCTGTTGCTTCAGCCCAACCATAGTAAACATCATGGGCGAGTGAACCCGGGCGGGTTCACTGGATTTTCAATTTGTGCTTAGTCGAGATAGGGCAACCAACGCACGCGATCTTTTCGCCGCCGCCTCCCGAGCTTGACGAGATCAACCTGATCCATCGCCTGCACTTCTTCTTAGCACTCAAGGGATATCTTCACGGGTTTGATCCAGTTTTCCCCTTCGTTCGAAACAGATTTCTTCTGCAATCGATTCCAGATTTTGGGTTTTTATCTCATCAATTTTCGCTCGTCCGCCGTCGCCCATAGATCTTGCCAGATCCCGCAAATCGTACAGATTCATCCTCTTTCTCAACACGTACACGAACTCTCCAGTCCGGATCGGAGCTTCCTTACCAGCAGGAAAGGTTTCTTCTCTACCTCTTCCCAGATTCTCTCGTCACTTGTTCTCCGACGCTTCTATCCGCCGCTGCTTCTGTTCCTCCTCCAGCCAGTTCTTCTTTCATCGACGCTTACCAGCCAACTATTTCCGATCTCCTCCACCACCATGCCTCCAAGGACGAAGGCCATGGCTTCCAAGAGGACCGCACGCCCTCAACAGGCGTTGTCAGATTTGTCCGCCACGGATGATGAGGAGTACGAGCCGACGCCTACTCCTCCTTCCTATCGGCCTTCTTCGGCTACGCTAGGCTCCTCTTCGTCTCGCCACGGTCGCACACCTGCCACCGGCCACAGCCCTACGTATCTTCCCCGAACGAGTTCGGGATTATCTTTCGGAACGCCGCGCAAGAGGCACGGTATCAGATACTATGACAACACCGCGTACTCAATACAAGGTATCTTGATCGAACCACACTACAGAAGCTAGGGATGTTAGGAGACGTTGATTTTATGTATGCTGCCATAGGGTGGGAGCAATTCCAGCAGCTATTCTCACCCACTTACATTGGCACCACACTGGAATTTCTAAGTTCATTGGAAGTAAAGGCAGATCCTATCATTGAGGATGATCCAGGCCGTCTGTCTTTCTGCTTGGGTAATATCAAACACATCCTCACTCTTTCACAGTTTCGCAGCATTTACGGCTTTCCAAAACCTTGTGCACGCAGAGTCCCTACCGAGTACAATGAGCAAAACTTCTAGGGCGCTATCACTAACGGGCACATCTACTCCGCTCGTGTAGCTCGTGCTTCCAGTCTGTGCAACCCAGTGATCAAGTACGTTCACCGCGTATTGGCCCACACTCTCTTTGGCCGCGGTGAAAGTGACGGTATGGTTCGACAGACTGAGTTATTCTATATCTAGTGCATGCTCCACAGTTTTAGAGTCGATTCTGGGTATTATCTGGCAAAGCATCTCAGCCGCATCGCCCGTTCTTTGAGGGGGGCGATCGTAATTGGCGGCTTGATCACACCTTTGGTAGTTTCCCTAGGCATCATCCCCTACGGCACATTAGAAGCTACCGACAACAACAGGCTCAATATCGAGTCTTGTGTTGCCATGAAGCTGATCATTCACAAGGGTGATTCATATTGCATGACATTCAAGGGAAACCCCTTATGCCTGCGTTTGCCAAACCCGGAGCGCACATCAGTCAGAGTCCGTGGAAACTGGCGCATCCAGCTAGTTGAGGACGCACAGCCCGATCCAGTCGACACTGCGCCACCAGCATCTAGAGCATTTTCTTTTGGCGGCACCTCCTCTCACGATTCTATGATGTCTGTATTGTAGGAAATTAAAGAGGAGCAGCTTCATCAACGGGAGATGATTGATCACCTGGACACCACCGTTACCTACATCCAGCAGAACCAATCTTCGCATTGGGAGTCCATGGAAGCACACATGCAGAGACAACACAAGATGATGGGATCCGTCTGGGAGAAGATATCGATCATGGACAACCGGCTATCCGCACTCTTCGAGGAGACAACAGCTCGCATGAACATTTCTTCCGACGAGGAGGCCGAGCCCGACTATAGCGCACGCGGGAAGAGCAAGAGCTCCAGGGCTTCTGGCTCTTGCTCGCGTAAGCGGAGGTAGCTTCCCGTCAACATCAGCACCATCACCATCCACTCCTCTCACATCATGGTATTGCATAGAGGACTATGCAAAATTTTAGAGTGGGTGAGCTTTCTAAATTCCGGTTTCTATTTTCTTGCTTTATGTGGATATTTGACTGTGTTCGCTTGACTTTGCTATGTTTGGATAGATACTTCTATACTGTGATGGATATTCTGGCATTGTATCTTATATGCCATTTTATTCGTGGGCCTGGTCCACTTCTTCAGGCCCCACTCTGTGACAGACTTTTATGACATTATTTCTCTTGCTTGTGTCCACACTTTGTTATGGTTATTATGCTTTTCATTCATGCTGTGTAAATTTTTCCATGAGTTTGAGTTTGCATGTGTATGAGTCTTGTCCTATGATGGCTATTTCAAAATTTTGAGTATTTTGAGTTGAATGCATAATTGAGTAGGAATAATCAAAGAATTAAGTCTGGAGTGATACCTCCTTGTTAGAAATACTGTTTGATCATATCCATATGTTCTATGATTTAGAAATTTTGTGATTTGGATTGATTTTGAGATGTTTATTAGTGGGTCAAACATTGATATGATTGTTGAATCAACTCAAGCTTGCAACTTACATGAGAATCATATTGAGATACATATTCACTTTGTTATTCTTTGAATTCCTTTCTATTGTTGGGGAGACACTGCATTTGTTAGAAAGGTTATGTTATCAACTGCTGATATAAAAAAAAATATTTCTCAACCTTAGATTCCTCTACTTGGCACTGTGAAAAATTGGCAGTGGTACCGAAGGACATGAGTTGAAATCTAAGGGATGTGAAGTTGAAAATAATAAAGAGACTTCTCTACTTGGTATTGCGAAAAATTGGCAACGGTACCTAAGGTTATGAGTTGAAGTCTAATGCAATAATCAGTGGATCATACCCTAAATGAAACATTTGAGTTAACCCCAACGATTTGACTAGGAAGGATTGGAATCGCATGAGTGTTTTATGTAAGCTTGATTGAATCCTATGTTTGCTGCTTACTAGGTTGTTTGGCATCTAGTATTGTGGGATCAAACTGTTGAACACTTGAGGCAACCATTTACTTAATTTTTCCTGATTAGATATTGGATTGTTATTAAATGTTTTTCTAACTTGGATGTATATCTTGACACGAAAGATTACTCTTATACCAAACATGTATTTCATCTTATTTTATTGCTTGAGGACAAGCAAAGATTTAAGTCTGGAGTATTTTGATGCATCGCATTTTGGTAGTATTTTTTCGTTGTATTACGTGTCAAATCTAGGCTTATTTTAACACTTTTATACTCACTATAGCCTTATTTCCTTAATATCTTTGGAATCTTCACTTTTTAGCACTTTTATAGAATTCTAGGTAAAAACACCCTTTTTCGATATATTTTGAAGATTCTGAGGCCATGGGACGATTTCTTGTGTGAAAACGAAGTTGCTCGTCAAATTTGAGCTCATTCGGAGTTTGCCTGAGAATCACAGCCAGGTGAACCCTACGGGGTTCACCATCCTAGTCGCCAGCCAGCAGAACTCACAGAGAGCTTCACGGCCAGGTGAACCCCAGCGGGGTTCACCATATTTCCTTCAGATCAAAAACAGCCCAGAACAAAGAACGGCCAGGTGTACCCAGCGGGGTTCATCGCGCTTCTTTCTGCTGAACTCACAGAATGAATCACGACCAGGTGAACCCGGCGGGGCTCACCGTGATTCTAACCTAGGGCACGCGCGAGTCCGACCTTGTCTCAGTTTTTCAGCGATTTCTCACTCGTTTGGAGTCCAAATTCAGCAAGTAAGGTGTCTATGGAAAGCTCTTTCAGAGGCGAACACTTGGAATATAAAAGCCATAATTTTATTTTCCTAATTATTGAGGAAACACGGAAGGAAGTGGCCCGGGGTAGAAGAACACGGCGACGAGGCGATTTTTAGAGATTTTCGGAGATTGAGACACAAGATCATCATGATTTCTTCAGGATTCCTTCTGTTCATCATCTCCTTCCTCTTAGATCCATTTCCTTGTATTTTCCCTTTCATTAAAAGAGAGATTTTGAGCATTTCAATGATGATTGTAGCGTCAACCCTATTTCGGGGCTTGGTTGAGGCCCTTTGATGATTTTGATCGCAAACTTTGTATCTATTTTCGTTATTTGGAATGAATTGTTAGCATATTTTACTTTGACGTATTTATTTCGTGATTTTACTTTGGTCGAGTATTTTCACGTGTTAGCCGTTACGATTCATATCGAGAGAAGGATCATAAGGGTGGAATCTCTTAGTAAAACTTGTGAGACCTCCACACGAGAGTGCTTGGTCTTCGCTCGAGGATTTCACAGTCTGCCATAGAACTCATTGGGTTCGTCTTAGAACGATCCACCACGAGAGTAGAAGGTCGGTCTAAGACGAACACCGGGGTGTACACTCGAGAGAGGGCACCTTGTACCCTAAGGCTAGACTCCTTGTGCAAAACTAATAAATCAAATAATTAATATCTTTTTTGTGCGATTAAGATTATCATTGCGGTGGAAACCGTAGCCCTGATATCTCTCTCATATTTAACCTCTATCGACGTAGTTGCAATTGCTTGTTTTCGATTTCTGTCCTCAAATCCCTATTTCGATTCGCCTAGCTATTAAGACTCGGATTTTCTAGTATTCAACCTTGTTCCCTATGGGATTCGATATCTTTTATATTACTTCGACATAACTGTGCACTTGCGGAGCGTGTCACAGGGGAGCACTGATGAACAAGACTGTTGATGTTGCCTATGCCTTGATTGAGAAGATGGCGCTAAATCACAACCAGTGGGCTTCTGAGAGAGGAGTACTTTATCGGCCTTCTCATGGTAAGAACGATGATGATGGTTGGCGTTCTCTTGCAGAAAAGGTAGATTCATTACACAACCGTTTTGATTCTTTTCAAATGCAAACCGCTGCTATATCTTCTGCTATTTGTGAAGTTTGTGGGAACCATGGGCGCTATGCTGAGTAGTGCAAGATTATAGTTGATCAGGAGAGTGAGCAAGTTAATGCAGTGGGGGGGGTTACAATCAAGGTAGATCTAATGACCCTTACTCCAATACTTATAATCCTGGTTGGCGGAACCATCCTAACTTGTCTTGGAAGAGTAACAATCAAACTAGTGGGCAAAATGAGAATAGGGGGTATAATTAGAGACAGTCAAACCAGAGTCAACCCCAAAAATCTAGTCTAGAAGAGATGTTTGAGAAATTCATGGGTAAGCAGATGAGCAAAAATGATGAGATTTCAAAAACTCTTAAGCAGATAAATTCTAGGTTGGATGGTTTTGTTGCTCATAATAAGATGTTAGAAACTCAGATAGCACAACAAGCTAGTGCACCTTATAGACCCCCAGGAAAGTTACCTGCAAAACCTGAACCTAACCCTAGGGAACATTGTAATGCCATCATAACCAGGAGTGGAAAACAATTGGGAGATCTAAGGGGACCATTAGATGATGAAGAAGTTGAGCCTGATGTCATACCTAATGATGAACCAGTTTTGGAACCACAACCCACACAAGTGCAGTCCCTTCCTAATTCTTCTCCTTCTAAGGAGGATAAGTCTTTCACAGAAAGGTGACTTACCTTGTGAAGTTGAAGTACCTAGACCTAGTTCACCACCACCATATAGGACACCTATCCCTTTTCCCCAGAGGATTGTGCAAGCTAAGTTAGATAGGCAGTTTGAGAAATTTTTGGAAGTGCTGAAAAAGTTATACATTAATATTCCTTTTACTGATGCATTATCTCAAATGCCTACATATGCAAAGTTTTTAAAAGAGATTTTATCCAATAAAAGAAAAATAGAGGACTATGGTACTGTGGCACTAACTGAACAATGCAGTGCTCTTATTCAAAACAAGTTGCCACTAAAATTAAAAGATCCAGGTAGTTTCTCTATTCCTTGTTCCATTGGTAATGTTGCTTTCGATCGAGCCTTATGTGATCTAGGAGCTAGTGTGAGTCTTATGCCTTTATCTGTGAGCAGGAAACTGGATATGGGAGCTCCTAAACCCACTTCAATATCTTTGCAGCTCATCGATCGATCAGTAAAATATCCAGTAAGTATTCTAGAGGATGTTCCTATCCAAGTTGGTAAGTATTTCATACCTGTTGATTTTGTGGTGCTTGAAATGGAAGAGGATGCCAAAATTCCTATTATTCTAGGTAGACTGTTCTTAGCCACTGCTGGAGCCCTTACTGATGTAAGGAACGGTAAACTTACTTTAAGAATTGGCAATGATAAGATTGATTTTGATTTAAATAATTCATTGAAAAAACCTGCATATGCTAGTTCTTGTTCACTATTCATGCTATTGATGACATGGTCTATGATATTAGTTGTTTATTTGATGATTCTTTTGTTGATATTTCTATTTCTGATTCTTGTTTTGATTCCTTGGAAAATTCTTGTGAAAAAATTGATAATTCTGATTTTAAGGAAAATTTTAAGAATGATTTTGATGATGAAACTCATGATATTTTAGATTGTGCTACATTTGATGATGAAAAAGAAAAGATTCCTAAAGTCGAGTTGAAAGCTTTACCTGATAACCTTAGATATGAATTTCTTGGTCCTAACTCTACTTACCCTATGATTGTGGATGCTTGACACGCTCCGCAAGTGCACGAATATATCGAAGTAATATAAAAGATGTCGAATCCCACAGGGAATAAGGTTGAGTACTAGAAAGTCCGAGTCCTAATAGCTAGGCAAATCGAAACGTGGGTTTTTGAAGACGGAAATCGAAAACAAACAAGTGCAACTACTTCGGTAGAGAAAAGATATAAGAGAGAATTCAGGGCTACGGCTTCCACCACGACGACAATCTTAATCGCACAAGAAAGATATTGTTATTTGGTTTATTAGTTTTGCACAAGGAGTCTAACCCTAGGGTACAAGGTGCCCTCTCTCGAGTGATACACCCCGGTGTTCGTTTTAGACCGACCTCCTACTCTCGCGGTGGATCGTTCTAAGACGAACCCAATGAGTTCTATGGTAGACTATGAAATCCTTGAGCGAAGACCAAGCACTCTCGTGTCGAGGTCTCGCAAGTTTTACTCAGAGGTAGACCCTTACGATCCTTCTCTCGATATGAATTGTAACGGCTAACACGCGAAATTACTCGGCCAAGGTAAAACCATGAAATAAATATGTCAAAGTAAAATATGCTCACAATTCATACCAAATAACATAACTAGATACAAAGTTTGCAATTAAAATCATCAAAGGGTTTCCACCAAGCCCCATAATAGGGTTTACGCTACAATCGTCATTGAAACGCTCAAAATCTCTCTTTTAATGAAATGAAAAGTATAAGAAAACGAAGCTAAGGGGAAGGAGACAATGAACCGAAGGAATCATGAAGAATTCGTGATGATCGTGTGTCTCAATCTCCGAAAATCTCTAAAAGCCACCTCTGTCGCCGTGTTCTTCCGCCCGCGCCGCTTCTTCACGTGAATGCTCGATCTCTAGGTCACAAAATTTAGGTCTTTTATATTCTTTCTCTTCACCTTGAAGTAAGCTTTCTAAAAAGTCCTCACTTGCTAAATTTGGACTTGAATCGGGTTCAAAATCGCCAAGATACTGAATGGGTGTCAGTCAACTCGCCCTAACTCGCCTTTTCCTCGATTGCTCCCCAAATATGGCACAAGAATTAGGGCTTTTATGTTCCTTGCCCTCTCCTTCGAATCAGCTTTCCATAAAATCCTTACTTGCTAAATTTGGACTCCAAACGAGTGAGAAATCAAGGAAAAACCGAGTAAGACTCGGACACGCGCGTGAGCCTGGGTTAGAATCACGGGTGAACCCTGCCGGGTTCACCTGCCCGTGATTCCTTCTGTGAATTTGGGTGAATAGAAGCGCGGTGCACTCGGTGCGGTTCACCCCGCCCGTGCTTCTCTCTGGACAGATCTCGGCCAAAGTGAAAACCGGTGAACCCGGCGTGATGCTTTCTGGATCTCTGCTGGCTGACGACTGGGATGGTGAACCCGGTGGGGTTCACCCGGCCGTGATTCTTACTATGAAGTCCCTGCAGCCTGGCGAAGAATCTGGTGAACCTCATGGGGTTCACCTGGCCGTATTTTTTAGGCTGACTTTGTTTAAGCTCAAATTTGACGTGTGGCCTCGTCTTCATACAAGAAATCTTCCCATGGCATTAGAATCTTCAAAATATGTCGAAAAAGGGCATTTTTACCTGAAATTCCATAAAAGTGCCAAAAAGTGAAGATTCTGAAGATATCAAGTAATTTAGCCTAAAAAGGGCATAAAAGTATTGAAATAAGCCTAGAATTAGCATGAAATATCCATGAAAATTACTACTAAAATGCAACGCATCAAAATACCCCAGATTAAAATCTTTGCTTGTCCTCAAGAAATAAAATAAGATGAAATACAAGATAAGTATAAGAGCAATCTTTTGTGCTGAGATATACTTCCAAGTTAGAAAAACATTCAATAGCAATCCAAGATCTAATCAGGAGAAATTAAGTAAATAGTTGCTTCAAGTGTTCAACAGTTTCATCCCACAATAACTAGATGCTAAACAACCTAGTAAGCAACAAACACAGGATTCAATCAAGCCTAGACACCACACTTATGCAATTCTAATCTCTCCAAATCAAATCATTGGGGTTAACTCAGATGTTTTATGTGGAGTATGATACACTGATTATTGCATTGGACTTCAACTCATAACCTTAGGTACCATTGCCAATTTTTCGCAATGCCAAGTAGAGGAGTCTTTCTACTGATTTCAACTTCACATCCCTTAGATTTCAACTCGTGTCCTTCGGTACCACTGCCAATTTTGTGCAGTGCCAAGTAGAGGAATCTAAGGGTGCAAATTTTGTTTTTGTTTGTCTGCCTTTTATTCATGCTCAGCAGTTGATAACATATCCTTTTTGACAAATGCAGTGTTTCCCCAACAACAGAAAGGAATTCAAAGAATAACTAAGAGAGTATATATCTCAATACTCATGTAAGATGCAAGCTTGAGTTGATTTAACAATCAAAGAAATATTTGACCCACTAATGAACAACTCAAAGACAATCCAAAATACAAAATTTCTAAATCATAGAACATATGAATATATTAAAAAAGAATCTCTAACAAGGAGGTATTATCATCAATATCTGATTATTCTTAACTAAGCATGCATTCAACTATCAAATTTTTGAAATGGCTTTCATAGGACAAGACTGACAAGACTCATGCACATGCGAATTCAGCAAAAATTTTACACAGCATGTATGGCAAAAATTTTACACAGCATGTATGAGAAGCATAATCATCATGACAAAGTAAGGTCATAGGTAACAAGTAAGAAAATAATCTCATACAGTCACAGGGTGGGGCCTGAAGATGTGGACCAGGCCCACGAATATAATGACATATAGGATACAATGCCACATAATATCCACCTCAAAGTAAAAGTATCCATCCAAAAATAGTAAAGTCAAGGTGTCATAGTCATGTAGCCGCATGAAGAAAAGAGAATAGAAACCGGAATGCAGAAAGCTCACCCACTCTAAAAGTTTGCATAGTCCTCTATGCAATACCGTGCTGTGAGAGGAGTGGATGAAGACGCCTATGTCCAGGGAGGCTACTTCTGCTTGCGCGAGCGAGAGCCTGAAGCTCTCGAGCTCGAGCTCTTCTTCTTCCCCCGCGCGCTATAATCCGGCTCAACCTCCTCATCTGAAGGAAAAACGCTGTCGGAGGAGATGTCCATCTGAGCCTTGTGCTCCTCAGAGACAAAGGTGAGGCGCTCATCCATCGTGGATAGCTTTCCCCAAATGGAGCTCAGCATTTTGTGTTGGCGTTGCATACCAGCTTCATTTGATTCCCATCGAGCGGCGTAGTCCTGCTGCATGTGAGAGATAGTGGTGTCCATATGATCGATCACCTCCCTTTGATGGAGCTGCTCCTCCCTGATTTCCTGCAACACAGATATCATAGAATTGTGAGAGGAGGTGCCACCAAAAGAGAAGGCGCTTGGAGCTGGTGGTGCGGTGTCGACTGGATCTGGCTGTGCGTCTTCAACTGGCTGGATGCGCCAGTTTCCTCGAACTCTGACTGTCGTGCGCTCTGGGTTCGGTAATGGCAGGCAAAACTGGCTTCCTTTAAATGTCATGCTGTATTAGTCTCCCCTATGAACGATCAGCTTCATAGCGACACAAGACTCGATGTCAAGCCTCATGTTGCCAGTAGCTTTCAGTGTGCCATATGGAATAATGCCCAAGGAAACAGCCAGAGGTGTGATCAAACCGTCAATCACTATCGCCCCTTTCAGAGAGCGGGCGACGCGGCTGAACTGCTTTGCCAAATAAAACCCAGAGTCCACTCGAAAACTGTGAAGCATACACCACAGATAGAATAGCTCTGTCTGCCGCACCATACCATCACTCTCACCGCGGCCAAATAAGGTGTGGGCCAACACGCGGTGGACATATTTTATCACAGGGTTGCATAGGCTAGACACACGGGCCACACGAGCGGAATAGATGTGCTCGTTAGTAATCGCGCCCCAAAAGCCCTGCTCTCTAAACTCAGTGGGAATCCTGCGAACACAAGGCTCGTGAAAACCATAAATACCACGTAATTATGGATCGATGTGTTCGATGTTACCCAACCAAAATGTCAAACGTCCTGGATCGTCCTCGAGAATAGGATCGGCCTTCACTTCCAAAGAACTCAAAAATTCCAAAGTCACGCCAACATAGGTGGGAGAAAATAGTCGCTGGAACTGCTCCAAACCCACTGTAGCATACATCATGTCGACGTCATCAAGCATCCCAAGCATCTGCAGTGTACCTCTGTCAAGATACCTCGTGTTGAGGACTCGGCGCTGGCGCAATATCTGATAGCGTTGTTCTTGGTCAGCGTCACGAAAGATAATCCCGAACTCGTTCGGGGGAGAGGCATTTGGCTGTGATCGGCTGGAAGGAGTGCGCCCATGGCGAGAGGGAGAAGAGCCTGGAGTCACCGCCGAATGATCGGCGAGATGTAGGTGTAGGCGTAGGCTCATACTCCTCATCGTCGGTGGCGGACGAATCAGTTAGCGCCTATTGAGGGCGTGAGGTCCGCTTGGCAGCCATAACTTTAGTCCTTGGAGGCATGGTGGTTGACAGCAATCGGAAGAGGTTGGCGAGTTCTGGTGAGAAGGTCCGGTAGGAAGCGCAAAGAAAACACAAGCGGCGGACCGACTCTGGAGATCTTCTTCGAGTGCTAAGAGGGAGAGGAGGCGGTGCAATCTGGTCGATAAAAGTCGAAGAACAGCGGATGCACGGGACTGAGATCCGGAGTTGCTTAGAGAGAATAGTGTTGGTGTTTATGCCCTGCAGACCAATGTATGGACATGGTCGGGCATTGTTTAAATGTACTTTGATGGAATTGTTATTCTTTATAGAGGCATGGTCATTATTATGCAGACTTCTCTACCTGCGTTGATGTATTGAGTTGCATAAATAATATCCCAAGAGTTTGGATTGGATCCATTCTCATAAGCTATCCTTAGTCAAGGTACCTTAGTAGATATGGGACAGCTTTGGTACATGTGAGACTGGTGTATGGGCTGGTTAAGTGTGGGGCACAGTAACGCAGGCATACAGGTGCATTGGATGCACTGGAGTGATCCACCGTGAGGATTGACTTGTCTAGTCAACAAGTCAATCTCACATGCAAGAGGTTTGCATTGATCCTTAGACTTGAGGTATTCATGTCTAGATCTGATGATGGGTATGCTTTGATGCAGTCTTACGTCTCTCCGTAATTGGGAGACCAAAACGACTGTCATTGGGCATGTCATAAGTCATGTAGAAACATGGATGACCAATAGTAGGATTTGCCCCTTCCTTATTGGAAGCATGATATCCACTCGGGGACGCCCCACCTTATTGGTGCATGACAGGAATGTGTGGCCACACTAGTTGAGTCATGACCAATGCATTGGATTGATGAACTTGAGACTAATCCAATGACAGGATATCAGTTTAGGCAAAGGGATCTATAATGCATGGGAATCCTCGTTGCTTGTTAGGGAGTTGTTGCCATATGACTTAAGTCCTATGACATGGGTAGTAGTGATGTGTTGCTAGATACCCCTCACTACTTATGATGTTTACATCATTGCCATCGTCATAAGGATCCTACGGGGTCACACGTAATAGACTCTTGATGTTACTTTAATCAGAAGCCTTATGATCAAGTTATTGGATAACTTGGATCAATTT
This sequence comes from Costus lasius, assembly GCA_027563935.2. Taxonomy (NCBI): domain Eukaryota; kingdom Viridiplantae; phylum Streptophyta; class Magnoliopsida; order Zingiberales; family Costaceae; genus Costus; species Costus lasius. The sequence goes on along the minus strand of CM050454.1, from coordinate 90,058,167 downwards.
GGAAGATTTCATCAGCGCCAAAGGGCCTGATGAGTTGGAAGAAGGTTATTGGAGCCAAACTTCATTTTTTGGCAGGTTGACCCGAAATTGACCTAGATTGGTCACATTTGGATTAGGGTTGCATTGGATTGGATCCAATAGCTTAATCAACCCATGCCATGAAGTTTGGGCTTGCTCATTATCCAATGAGGCCCAATAACTAGTTGTCAAGAAGAGGTATAAGCAAAAAAGGGTATAATGGGGAAGAGTTTCACCCCATTGGCGCCAAGGGCATAATGGGGTGAAGTGGGTGCATGTTGCTTCATAAGGAAGCATTAGGCGCCTCCCCCTTTGTTCCTTGGATGGAAACCTTGCCTCTATGGAAGGGTTGGGGCTGATATGGCTTGAAAGCTCTTTTGGAAAGAGCTTGGGCGCATATGACAAGTAGGGTGAGATTTATGGTAAAGTCTTGGAGACTTTCCTTACCTCATAAACCTTACATGCACCCAAACCCTTACCCTAGCTGAATACCTCTTGCTTGTTGCGCCTAGCCCTTCTCCTTGGATGGAATGCATGCCTCTAAGGCATGTCTTGGGCTGATATGGCCATTGGGAAAATTAGGATAGGTTGAATGAGGTTTATGGTAAAGTCTTGGAGACTTTCCTTACCTCAAGACTCCTTCATCCTAGCCGCCCACTGGGCATGATCCTAGCCATTTGCCTAGCCGCCCCTTGTCCTATTAATAGGACCCTTGCTGCCCCTCTTGAAGGTTGATTCGTGTGGACAACATCTTGGAGGGGTGACATATCTCTTGGAGAGACTTGGAGTGCAAGGGGCGAGAGCAACATAGGCTTGGCGCAATCTTCTTCCTTGGAGCCGCAAGTTCTTCCTCTCCCTCTCTTCTTAGGCGCAAGGATTCTTAGTGCTTGGAGGCATCTCTTTGCCGCAAGCTCTCTCCCTTCCTTGGCCATTGGCACACCTTTCTTGTAGGTGGTGCAAGCAAAGAAGAAGAAGGAAGTACTTGGCACATCTTCTTCCTCCTCATCTCTTCTTGGCGCTTCTACCTTGGAGGTGGCGCAAGATCTGAAGAGAGTGACAAAGACTTGATTCTCTTCCCGAGGCTAGCATCGAGCGTGGAAGGGAGCAACGTTGAGACGGTCGACGCGTGGATACTTGTAGAGGGCGAACACTTGGGCGCCTTCAACATGGCTTCGGCAACTAGACAAGCAAAAGAGGTACATCTCTAATACATCCTTGTGTCTTCTTTCTCGCATGGATCCTTGGGACCGAAATATGTTTCGGGTGTAATGATTCTTCCGCTGCGTCCTAGGACTGTAAAATTTTAAATTACACCCGGTATTCCCTAACAGTGGTATCAGAGCTACTTGCGAGAAACACAAGGTGTACGTTTTCTTGTGTGAAAAATTTTTTCGAAAATTTTTCTTCTATCCATGTGCGTTTCACGTAGAAAGCATTTTCATCCAAACCTCTCTTCTCATCTTTGTGGCCGAAATTTGGATTTTGTTTATGATTGATTTAAGACCAAAGGCGCATGTGGTTTTGTCAAGTAGGACGGACATTGTGTCTTCGGACTAGCCGGGTCTCTTGATCTGATAAAACTGCCAGCCGATAGGGTCTATGAAATCATCATGGAACTTGATCTAAATTTTTGCATAAATTTGATTAAGAGAGTGCTTTGGATGATGTTGGCGCATAAGGTGCTAAAATTTGATTTTTTCGGATTTTCAAATTTTACTTGCGCCACTTGAATGGGTTGATATGGTCATAGAGAGTGCCCACCTGTGTTGTGATGTGGAAGCATGTTTCCACTTGTGATGAATGCTTGTAAAATCTCTTTCCACCTGCGTGTGGTTCTCTCCCTATCTTGTTGTAAAGAATTTTTCATCTTGTTTAGAATAGATGTAGAATTATAAGATAGGTTAAGATTTCATCTTGACAACAAGGAGTCTTCTTCAACCGGAGTCAAAATTAGCACCAGCTTTGGAAGCGTGGTGATGGGCTTGTGGCTAAAGGAAGGACACATGGTTTCGGCTTCTGGCATGGGCTGATCTGCTAAAGGGACTCGCAACCCTTGGATGCACGATAACATGTCACATGGCTCGTGACAAGTTATGTGTATGAAAAGGGCTATGACCATATCGACCAAACTAGCATGCCTGTGATGGTTTATTATTCTATCCATAGCATGCCTGTGATGTTTTTCCTTTGCTGCTATAACCATAGGAAAACTGCATGCTAGAAAAGAATAAAATAAACATGCAAAAACTCTCATCGAAATATCAAGTCGGTAGCCTTCTAACGCGTAGCCCTCATCAAACTATCGGTCAATGGTATTGTGAACTGTTTCCCACCCTCGTGGGACACACCCACTTATCTTTAGGAGGTGTGTGGTGCCAATGGTTTCCCCAGTCCGTTTTAACCAGGCGCGCCTTCGCAAGAAAACTCGTTGACCCTGGGCATAACGGTTAGGATCAGACTTGACTAGTTTTTAATATGTCACTGACATGATGAATCACTAGAGGCAGCTGTTGAGAGGATGGGTTCTGTGCTGTATCCAGCCCTCGCTGGACACAGGGCGCCTAGTCTGTCTTAACTAAGAGGAGTTGTGCACAGCACAATTGGCTGACATGCCTACCTAAGGAAGCATGGGACTCTCTGTGCATCCCAACTCACCCTCGTGAGTCGCGGAGACCTCATGTGAAATTAGGATGCTACTCACTTATTTCTATGTTGAGTTTGAGAGTTCTCAACTTGTTTTTGGAAATAGTGGGAGCATAGCATTTAAGTTAAAGTCCTTGTTAAATACTTTATCATAGTACTTATTTTACTTATTTGCTTATTGTAGATGTCATCTCCTGATCTAAGATTGAAACTTTATAAAAACAAACTGGATGGGACAAATTGGACAAAGTGGTTCAAGATTTTGTCCAAGATACTAGAATAAGAGAATAAGGTGCATCTTCTTGAAAGACCTCCATCCCAGCCCAGTGTGTATTTCACTACTGAGTGGGAGTGGAATGTCTATCTTGAACATTGTGAAGATAACAAACAGTACACTGTTCTTGTCTTAGAGTGCATGACCCCAGAGGTCAAGGTTGAGTGTGATGAGATGGGGATTTATGATCTTATCATACATTTCAAAGGTCTCTTCACACCGTGTTCTATAGACAATGATCATGAGAGTTCTGTTGGATCTTCAGAGTGTATGCCTAAATCTGAGAATGACCATGGTTCTGTATCTTCGAAGCTAATACTTCGGAAGACTGGGAATGCATGAGTATTTCGAAGAGGATTAATGGCCAAGAAGAGCATGGCAAAGAAGAAGGGATGTAATCCATCCGCTTCAGGTATTGTGTTACCGATGTCTTTTGTCTACTTCTTATTCATGGGTAATGGGTACCACATGTGGAGCTTACATATGTTTTTCGTATGCAGGAGCTCAAAAGAAGTAGGACGATGAGGCTTGATGGGATCGACTCTCGGGTTAGGGACGGAGCATTGGATGCTGTTGTTGATATCATCTCACTGCCTTGAAGACTTTATCTAGAACTTTGCTATTATGTATCAGCTTATGTATTAGAACATCATTCCTTTTGGAAAGGATTTCAGTTTGAAATAATATATGATATTTTTCTTTATAACTGAGATGTTCTATTGAAGTGATACAGTTGATAATAGTTTGTGGTTCTATAAGTAACACAAGATCAGATCTAATGATTCAATAAATATCCTCTTATAGCATTGTCTCTTGAACCATAGAATGATGGTCACATCCAAAGGTCCATGGACTATTGGGATCATTATCCTTTCAGGACTATGATACATATGAGCCTTGTTCAAAGGAACAAAATGACAGATGCTGCCTTCGCCATTAAGGGTGGAAGGGTTAGTGGCTTGTTGGATCTATTACACAGCAATGTGTGTGGACCCATGTAAACAAGCACGAAGAGGTGTTATATACTTCATCAGGTGTGGGTATGCCTTATCCAACCTGAGAACTTTGGAGAAATCCAAGAAGTTCACAAATGAAGTATTGAGTCAAATTGGAGGATCTATTAAAGCATTTTGATTGGATCAAGGTGATTAGTGGAGAATTTGATGACTGTCCTAAGGAGTGTGGGGTTATCTCACAGCTTACTTAGAACACCACTGTGTGGTGAATTTCAAAGAAAGAAAGAGGAACACATTGGATGTGGTTCCATCTTTGAATAGTCATGCAAATATACTACTATGAAGCCATTCAAACAGATGTACTGTCACTCCATAAGAAAGTGTCTAAGTTAGCTTTTGAGTTGCGAACTGCAAATATCCCATTTCTTCAATGGAATTGGGAATGTAATATGCAGTGATCTCAAAAGTATATGTTTGTGGGGCACTGAAGGGTGCTATTTCTATCCCAGGGAGAACAAAAATATTTGTTGCTTAATACTGTTGTCTTTCTTAAGGAGATACTTCTTTGAAAGAAGCTAGTGGGAGTAGATTTGATTGGGATAAGGTCCAGAATCAACCACAATACATTTAGAGATAAATGGAGAGTAGAATCTCACATACAGGTTGAAAGTTAAACTGAGGTTCAAGTAACACAGGAACCACATAAGTCTGGATGGATTCGAAATGCTAGGCATGACGAATTTTTTCATTTGGGATGAACCTAAGACTTATGATAAAATGGAAGAGGTTAGTGGACCAGATTCCAGGACATGGCTAAGTGCCATGAGAACCGTAATGGACTCCATGTCTGCTGATCAAGTCTGGGACTTGGATGAGCCGCCAAAGGGGTTATACCCACAAGCTGTAAATGGATCTTCTAGGAAGATAGACATGGAAGGTAACATTGTTACCGTAAAGAAAAGCTAGTGAATAAAAATTTCAGGCAAATCCACTGGGTGGATAGTGATGAAATTTTTCACCAGAAGCTTTGTTTGAGTCCATTAGATATCTGCTTGTTGCATTCTCTGTTATGGCATGTTGAAAATTGCTTTTCCTAATGCATGTCTGCAAGAGTATGTCCATATGGAAATAGCTGAAAGGTTTTCATACAGAGGCCATAAGGATATGCATGGTCTTATACAAGCATGTTGAAAAGAACCTATGTTTACAAGAAGATCAGTGGGAGCACCTTAATAGTATTTCTTGTTCTAGATGATTGATGATATTCTCCTCACATGAAATGACATCCCAGATCTTCACGCAGTAAAGTCAAGGCTTGGGAAGTATTTCGAGAAGAATGATCTAGGGAATGGTGCCTATATCCTAGGCATGAGGATCTATAGATAAGGATCCAAGAAAGTCATTACCCTTTAGTCAATCTATGTTCATCCAGGAGTTTCTGGAGAGGTTCATACTGGGTAATTCCAAATATTGATACCTTCTAGAGAGATATATGGTCAGACTCTCACAAAGATGCTATGTCCTATGACACAGCTGGAGAGCAGTAACATGGGTCTATAATCTTGATACATTGGATACAAGATAGATCATGTTTTATGCAAAGTGCACAAGACCATTTGTGGCAAATGCTTGGAGCATAGTCAGCGAGTTTCAATCAGATCCTAGTGTTTGACACTGGACAACTGTGGAAGCAATCCTTATATATATACTTGGGATGTATAAAGGATTGAGGTCTAGTCTATGACAGACAGGAAGAATTTTGTGTACATGGGTACATTGATATTTCTTTCTAATCTAATGACCACAGCTAGGATTTGCACTTTGCCTTGTTGTGGTGTTGTGTGCTGGAAGAGCACTATGCAAACCACAATAGTAAATTCTACAATTAAGGCTGAGTACATTACAGCTTCTTGTGGCAGCCAAGGAAGCAGCTTCATTTATTTGAACTTGATTTAGTTCCTGGTGCTTGATGGTCCAGTATAGTTCTTACTCGGGCCATAGCACAAGTGAAGGAACTTAGTGCTCAAGTATGTACTGCAGCATATCATCTGATATTAGAGATCATGGATAAGGATGATGATCAAATTTGTTAAAATAAACACAGATAGTAATCTGGAAAAACCCACTGACATAGCCTCTGGCGTAGTGGAAGCTAAATGGGTCATACTAGAGACATTGGAACTGACTAAACATTAGTTTCCCTTGGTTTTAGTGCAAGTGGGAGATTGTTGGTGTTTATGCCCTGCAGACCAATGTATGGACATGGTCGGGCATTGTTTAAATGTACTTTGATGGAATTGTTATTCCTTATAGAGGCATGGTCGTTATTATGCAGACTTCTCTACCTGCGTTGATATATTGAGTTGCATAAATAATATCCCAGGAGTTTGGATTGGATCCATTCTCATAAGCTATCCCTAGTCAAGGTACCTTAGCAGATATGGGACAGCTTTGGTACATGTGAGACTGGTGTATGGGCTGGTTAAGTGAGGGGCACAGTAACGCAGGCATACAGGTGCATTGGATGCACTGGAGTGATCCACCGTGAGGATTGACTTGTCTAGTCAACAAGTCAATCTCACATGCAAGAGGTTTGCATTGATCCTTAGACTTGAGGTATTCATGTCTAGATCTGATGATGGGAATGCTTTGATGCAGTCTTACGTCTCTCCGTAATTGGGAGACCAAAACGACTGTCATTGGGCATGTCATAAGTCATGTAGAGACATGGATGACCAATAGTAGGATTTGCCCCTTCCTTATTGGAAGCATGATATCCACTCGGGGGCGCCCCACCTTATTGGTGCATGACAGGAATGTGTGACCACACTAATCGAGTCATGAACAATGCATTGGATTGATGAACTTGAGACTAATCCAATGGCAGGATATCAGTTTAGGCAAAGGGATCTATAATGCATGGGAATCCTCGTTGCTTGTTAGGGAGTTGTTGCCATATGACTTAAGTCCTATGACATGGGTAGTAGTGATGTGTTGCTAGATACCCCTCACTACTTATGATGTTTACATCATTGCCATCGTCATAAGGATCCTACGGGGTCACACGCAATAGACTCTTGACGTTGCTTTAATCAGAAGCCTTATGATCAAGTTATTGGATAACTTGGATCAATTTGGAAGATTTCATCAGCGCCAAAGGGCCTGATGAGCTGGAAGAAGGTTATTGGAGCCAAACTTCATTTTTTGGCAGGTTGACCCGAAATTGACCTAGATTGGTCACATTTGGATTAGGATTGCATTGGATTGGATCCAATAGCTTAATCAACCCATGCCATGAAGTTTGGGCTTGCTCATTATCCAATGAGGCCCAATAACTAGTTGTCAAGAAGAGGTATAAGCAAATAAGGGTATAATGGGGAAGAGTTTCACCCCATTGGCGCCAAGGGCATAATGGGGTGAAGTGGGCGCATGTTGCTTCGTAATGAAGCATTAGGCGCCTCCCCCTTTGTTCCTTGGATGGAAACCTTGCCTCTATGGAAGGGTTGGGGTTGATATGGCTTGAAAGCTCATTTGGAAAGAGCTTGGGCGCATATGACAAGTAGGGTGAGATTTATGGTAAAGTCTTGGAGACTTTTCTTACCTCATAAACCTTACATGCACCCAAACCCTTACCCTAGCCGAATACCTCTTGCTTGTTGCGCCTAGCCCTTCTCCTTGGATGCATGTCTTGGGCTGATATGGCCATTGGGAAAATTAGGATAGGTTGAATGAGGTTTATGGTAAAGTCTTGGAGACTTTCCTTACCTCAAGACTCCTTCATCCTAGCCGCCCACTTGGCATGATCCTAGCCATTGCCCTAGCCACCCCTTGTCCTATTAATAGGACCCTTGCCGCCCCTCTTGAAGGTTGATTCGTGTGGACAACATCTTGGAGGGGTGACATATCTCTTGGAGAGACTTGGAGTGCAAGGGGCGAGAGCAACATAGGCTTGGCGCAATCTTCTTCCTTAGAGCCGCAAGTTCTTCCTCTCCCTCTCTTTTTAGGCGCAAGGATTCTTAGTGCTTGGAGGCATCTCCTTGCCGCAAGCTCTCTCCCTTCCTTGGCCATTGGCGCACCTTGCTTGAAGGTCGCGTAAGCAAAGAAGAAGAAGGAAGTACTTGGCACATCTTCTTCCTCCTCATCTCTTCTTGGCGCTTCTACCTTGGAGGTGGCGCAAGATCTGAAGAGAGTGACAAAGACTTGATTCTCTTCCCGAGGCTAGCACCGAGCGTGGAAGGGAGCAATGTTGAGACGGTCGACGCGTGGATACTTGTAGAGGGCGAACACTTGGGCGCCTTCAACATGGCTTCGGCAACTAGACAAGCAAAAGAGGTACATCTCTAACACATCCTTGTGTCTTCTTTCTCACATGGATGCTTGGGACCGGAATATGTTTCGGGTGTAATGATTCTTCCGCTGCGTCCTGGGACTGCAAATTTTTAAATTACACTCGGTATTCCCTAACAAATAGCTGAAAGGGAAATCCAGATCGAAGCCTTGAAGATGTTCTTCGTGTGTTGAGAAGATCAGAGGGAGGCGTAATCAAGTGGTGGCGGTGGTAAGGTCGTGCGCTGGGTGCCCTAACTTCGGGTGAACACAGGGTTAGAAAACCAGTGAACCCGCCTGGGTTCACCAGCCTGTGATGTTCACTGTGGTCGGGCTGAAGCAACAGAAGCACGGGTGAACCCGCTGGGGTTCACCGACCCGTGAAGCTTGCTGGACATTTTTTGGAGTTCAGAAAGATGGTGAACCCCGTGGGGTTCACCTGCCTGTGAAGCTCACTGGTGCGTCCCTGCGCGTGTAGAAATTCTGGTGAACCCCGTGGGGTTCACCTGGCTGTGAAACACTCTGGTCACAAAGTCTGGGCGCTTGTACAGTGCACTTCACGGATGAACCTCATGGGGTTCACCAGGCCGTGATTTGCACTGATTATTTTGAAAAATTATGGAAAAATCTAGAAAAATTCCCATGCGCTACATCTTCCTCCTACATCATAAAGAGACATTAAATTAGCAGCGATCCCATTTAGAAAACCGAAAATAAAATAAAAAAGAAATTAACACCGTAGGAAATTTTCTAACAACAATCAAAAACAACGCGGAGAAACAATGCATGAGAACTAAAACAATCAAAAACTTGGGTTGCCTCCCAAGAAGCGCTTGTTTAAGGTCATTAGCTCGACCATAGTGTTATTCATAGATCAGAATGAAGATTTAATTACCAAGGGGTTCATACCTTAAAGCATCAGAAAATGATTTCAAGTCTATCTTACCTTCATCAGTTACCTTAGTTGCTTTCTTATGCAGATTTTCAAATTGTACCTTGTTTAGGATGACCGATTCAGTTGAATCACGGAGTATAGCAAAAGGTTGAGATTTTTCATTGTCCTTCACCTTCTCTTCAGCTGCAAAACAGATTTCTATAGGATCCACAAGCAATTCGTCAATCATAGCAGGGTTAACTACTTCCTCAACAACATCTTCATTATGGCAAGACCCTACAAAATAAGGTATATCCTCAGGTGATTTCTCATGTTCCATCTCTTCAATTGATTTTTCAGGTTGAAATGTCTCAGGAGATCTAATCTCAATGTCATGTTCAAGTATCCTAGGTTCCTCAAGTTGTTTCCCATTGCAAGTTATAATTGCATCACTTGGGTCTATTTCAGGTTGGGATGAGAGTTTACCAGAGGCTATTGTAGAGGTGCTAGTTTGATTAGCCAATTGGGTTTCCAACATCTTATTTTGGGCCTCGAGAACATCTACTTTAGATGTTAGTTGCCTAATGACTTCACAAACACTCTCATTTTCCTTGGTTTGTGCAGCCACAATAGTCTCTAGTAGTGACTCAAGGTTAGACTTTTGAGGTGACACAAACTACCTCGGTTGAAATGCAAGAGGTTGCTTATAGCTAGGTTGGGGAATTATGTTGGGATTATTCTTATAGGAAAAATTTTCATAGTCCCACCAACTTGGATTGTATGTATTGGAATATGGGTCTAACTGTGGTCTAGGGTTGAGATTCCAAAAGGTATTGGCTTGCTCTCCAAAAGGTTCAGGTTGTGAGATTCCTAATTGGCATTCAGCGAAGCTGTGTCCTGGAGTTGTAGCTCTATATGAGTTAACTCTCTCACCTGACCATTGACTCTGATTAAGGGCCATATCTTCCAGCAGGTTCATAGCATCATCCACAGTCTTGTTCATCAAAGCCCCGCCAGCAGCTTCATCAACAATACGCCTCATGTTAAAATTTAGACCATTATAAAAAGTGTGAACAATTACCCATTTTTGAAGTCCATGATGTGGGCATATTCTTTGAAGTTCTTTAAATCTATCCCATGCTTCATAGAGTGATTCTCTATCTTTCTGAGTAAAGCTTATAATCTGGTTACGAAACCACACAGTCTTGCTTTGAGGGAAGTATTTGGACAAGAAAGTTTGTGAAAGCTCTTCCCATGTTCTGATTGAAGTAGATGGTATAGTATGTAACCACACTCTAGCTTGATCCCTGAGAGAGAAAGGAAATAAGCTTAGTTTAATTGCATCAGAAGAAACACCATTAATCTTAAAAGTATCACAATATTCTAAAAATATGGCTAAGTGCATATAAGGGTCTTCAAGTGGAGAGCCTCCAAACTGGTCTTGTTGAACCATTGATAGTAGTGCAGGATTGATCTCAAAACTGTTGGCTTCCACATTCGGGCGAGCAATGCCTGATTGTAAGTGTTGTATAGATGGAGCAGCATAATCTCTCAAAGTCTTGTTGTTCATATTTTCAGCAGCCAAAGGTACTCAGGCATTCTCCAAATTCAAAGATCACTTGTTCTTAAGCTCCTTTGCAAAAACTATTGATTAGACACAATGATAAAGCTTAAGAAAGGAAATAGCTAAAATAAAAATAAAAAGGAAGAAAAGAAAAAAAATGCTTAGTCTACCAATTCTCGGAAGTATACTAATATCAACCGTTGTTCCCCGGCAACGGCGCCAAAAACTTGACACGCTCCGCAAGTGCACGGATATGTTGAAGTAATATAAAAGATGTCGAATCCCACAGGGAACAAGGTTGAGTACTAGAAAGTCCGAGTCCTAATAGCTAGGCGAATCAAAACGTGGGTTTTTGAAGACGGAAATCGAAAACAAACAAGTGCAACTACTTCGGTAGAGAAAAGATATAAGAGAGAATTCAGGGCTACGGCTTCCACCACGACGATAATCTTAATCGCACAAGAAAGATATTAGTTATTTGGTTTATTGGTTTTGCACAAGGAGTCTAACCCTAGGGTACAAGGTGCCCTCTCTCGAGTGATACACCCCGGTGTTCGTTTTAGACCGACCTCCTACTCTCGCGGTGGATCGTTCTAAGACGAACCCAATGAGTTCTATGGTAGACTATGAAATCCTCGAGCGAAGACCAAGCACTCTCGTGTCAAGGTCTCGCAAGTTTTACTCAGAGGTTCGACCCTTACGATCCTTCTCTCGATATGAATCATAACGGCTAACACGCGAAATTACTCAGCCAAGGTAAAACCACGAAATAAATACGTCAAAGTAAAATATGCTCACAATTCATACCAAATAACATAAATAGATACAAAGTTTGCAATTAAAATCATCAAAGGGTTTCCACCAAGCCCCGAAATAGGGTTTACGCTACAATCGCCATTGAAACGCTCAAAATATCTCTTTTAATGAAATGAAAAGTATAAGAAAATGAAGCTAAGGGGAAGGAGACGATGAACCGAAGGAATCCTGAAGAATTCGTGATGATCGTGTGTCTCAATCTCCGAAAATCTCTAAAAGTCACCTCTGTCGTCGTGTTCTTCCGCCCGTGCCGCTTCTTCACGTGAATGCTCAATATCTAGGTCACAAAATTTAGGTCTTTTATATTCTTTCTCTTCACCTCGAAGTAAGCTTTCCAAAAAGTCCTCACTTGCTAAATTTGGACTTGAATCGGGTTCAAAATCGCCAAAATACTGAATGGGTGTCTGTCAACTCGCCCTAACTCGCCTTTTCCTGATTGCTCCCCAAATATGGCATAAGAATTAGGGCTTTTATGTTCCTTTCCCTCTCCTTCGAATCAGCTTTCCATAGAATCCTTACTTGCTAAATTTGGACTCCAAACGAGTGAGAAATCAAGGAAAAACCGAGTAAGACTCGGACACGCGCTTGAGCCTGGGTTAGAATCTCGGGTGAACCCCGCCTGGTTCACCTGCCCGTGATTCCTTCTGTGAGTTTGGGCGAATAGAAGCGCGGGGCACCCGGTGGGGTTCACTCGCCCGTGCTTCTCTCTAGACAGATCTCGACCAAAGTGAAAACCGGTGAACCCGGTGGGGTTCACCTGGCCGTGATGCTTTCTAGACCTCTGCTGGCTGACGACCGGGATGGTGAACCCGGTGGGGTTCACCCGGCCGTGATTCTTACTGTGAAGTCCCTGCAGCCTGGCGAAGAATCTGGTGAACCCCATGGGGTTCACTTGGCCGTATTTTTCAGGCTGACTCCGTTTAAGCTCAAATTTGACGTATGACCTCGTCTTCATACAAGAAATCTTCCCTTGGCCTTAGAATGTTCAAAATATGTCAAAAAGGGCATTTTTACCTGAAATTCCATAAAAGTGCCAAAAAGTGCCAAAAAGTGAAGATTCCGAAGATATCAAGTAATTTAGCCTAAAAAGGGCATAAAAGTATTGAAATAAGCCTAGAATTAGCATGAAATATCCATGAAAATTACTACTAAAATTCAACGCATCAATTCTCAATTAGATGTCAAGGAAACTGATCTGCTCTTGAAGGAGTTGAGAATTCATAGAAAGGTAATCGGGTATACCATTAATGACTTGAAAGGAATTAATCCTTCTTTTTGTATGCACAAGATTCACATGGAAGATGAGCACAAGCCACATGTAGATTTTCAGAGAAGACTCAACCCATCTATGAAGGAAGTGGTGAAGAGGGAAGTACTGAAATTGCTTGATGCAGCTATTATCTACCCTATCTCAGATAGTAAGTGGGTAAGTCCTATACACTGTGTTCCTAAAAAGGGAGGTGTCACTGTAATGAAAAATAAAGATAATGAGTTGATACCTGTTAGAACAGTCACTAGTTGGCATATGTGTATTGATTATAGAAAATTAAATATTGCCACTAGGAAAGATCATTTTCCCTTGCCTTTTATTGATCAAATGGTTGAGAGACTTGCTAAACGCTCTTACTTTTGTTTTCTTGATGGATATTCTGGATTTTTTCAGATTCCCATTCATCCTAATGATTAGGATAAGACCACCTTTATATGTCCATATGGTACTTTTGCTTATAGAAGAATGCCCTTTGGTTTGTGCAATGCACCTGCTACTTTTCAAAGGTGTACGATGGTAATTTTTTCTGAATTTATTGAAGATTTCATGGGTGTTTTTATGGATGATTTTTCTGTCTATGGTTTCTCTTTTGATGACTGCTTGGCTAATCTATCTCGAGTTTTACAGAGATGCGAAGAGACTAACCTTGTCTTAAATTGGGAAAAGTGTCACTTTATGGTTAGACAGGGAATAGTTTTGGGTCATCTTATTTCAGAGAGAGGGATTGAAGTGGACAAAGCCAAGATAGAAGTGATTGAAAAGTTGGCGCCGCCCACCACTGTCAAGGAGATCAGGAGTTTTTTGGGACATGAAGGGTTTTATAGGAGATTCATCAGGGACTTCTCTAAACTTGCTAAACCTCTGACTGATTTACTTTGTAAAGATGCCAAATTCTGTTTTGATGAGAAATTTCTATTTGCTTTTCAGGAACTGAAGAAGGCCTTGGCATCAGCACCCATCATGCAACCACCTGACTGAGAGTTACCTTTTGAGCTTATGTGTGATGCCAGTGGCTTTGCAGTGGGAGCAGTTCTAGGGCAAAGGAAGGAAAAGAAGCCTTATGTGATCTCTTATGCTAGTAAAGCTTTAGATGAAACACAAAGGAATTGCACCACTACCGAGAAGGAGTTGTTGGCTATAGTTTTTGCATTTGACAAATTCAGATCTTATTTGATAAATTCGAAAGTTGTAGTGTATACTGATCATGCTGCAGTTAAATATTTGATGCAGAAGAAGGACAGTAAGCCACAATTGTTGAGATGGATTTTGTGTCTGCAAGAATTTGACCTGGAAATCAAAGATAAGAAAGGAACTGAGAATTTAGTTGCAGACCATCTTTCAAGGATGATTGTAGAAGATGAAAAAGGTGATATTAATGATTCCTTTCCTGACGAACAACTGATGAGAGTTGAACAAATTAAGGCTCCTTGGTATGCAGATATTGTGAATTATCTTGTTGCTAATATATTTCCTATTGATTTGAGTTACCAAGGCAAGAAAAGATTTTTAGCAGATGTTAAACATTATTTTTGGGATGAGCCTTATGTGTTCAAAAGATGTGCAGATGGAATATTTAGGAGATGTATCCCCGAAGAAGAAATGAAAGACATATTATCGCAGTATCATGGATCATCATATAGAGGGCATGCTAGTACTGAGAAGACAGTTTTCAAGGTATTACAATCTGGATTTTATTGGCCCACGATGCATGGAATTTTATAATGTCTTGTGATAATTGTCAAAGGATGGGGAACATCAATAGAAGGAATGAGATCCCATTGTCCACAATACTTGAAGTTGAAATATTTGATGTTTGGGGTATTGATTTCATGGGACCTTTCCCATCATTTGGAGGTAATAAGTATATACTTGTGGCGGTAGATTATGTTTCCAAATGGGTAGAAGCCATTGCTTCTCCTACTAATGATTCTAGGGTTGTGGTTAAATTATTTAAAAGAGTTATCTTTCCACGCTTTGGAGTACCACGAGTTGTGATTAGTGATGGAGGATCCCACTTTATTGAACACAAATTCTCAGCTTTACTTAGAAAATATGGGGTGAATCATAGAGTTGCAACACCTTACCATCCCGAAACAAATGGACAAGTGGAGATATCTAACAGAGAGATTAAAGGGATATTGGAAAAGACAATGTCAAGAACAAGGAAGGACTGGGCTTTCAAGCTTGATGATGCACTTTGGGCATATCGGATTGCTTTCAAAACACCAATAGGTATGTCGCCATTTCAATTAATTTATGGTAAATCATGCCACCTTCCTGTAGAGCTTGAGCATAAAGCATTTTGGGCGATTAGAGCATTGAACTTTGACTTGAAAAGTGCAAGTGAAAAGAGAAAATTGAAACTGAGTGAGCTTGAAGAGATTAGGCTCTCTGCTTATGAGAATGCAAAGATTTACAAGGAAAGAACCAAGAGATGGCATGATCGACATGTACTCAGAAAAGAATTTCAATAGGTGACTTCGTTCTTTTGTTTAATTCTAGATTGAGACTTTTTCCTAGTAAACTTAAGTCTCGATGGTCTGGGCCTTTTCAGGTGAAGAAGACTTATCCGTATGGAGCCGTCGATATATGGAGTGAAGAGAAAGAAGTATTCAAGGTTAATGGATAGAGATTGAAACACTACAATCATGGAGAACAGATTGAAGAAGGAGAGAATTATCTACTTGATGAAATACAAGCGAATCCAAGTGTGAAAGGGTCAAGCTAATGACCATTAAATTAGCACTTCTTGGGAGGCAACCCAAGCAAACAATTTTTTTTCTTTTCTTTTCATTTTGATTTTAGTTTGTTTCTGCCTTAATTTGCTTTGTTTCGGGTTAATTCTTCTTTTTCTCAATTTTTTTATGATTTTTAGTGATTTTTTTGTGCTTTTATTTGCAAAATACGGCAGTACCGTGGACATTTGCACGGTACAGTATTTTTTGTTGTTTCTTTACAGAAAGTTTTTACAGAATACGGCACCACCGTATTTTTGAGAGATATCAGCATGGTACCGTATTTTTCGCCGTTTTCAAATAGAGAATTTTTGTGATTTCATGGCGGTGCCGCGGACATTTGCATGGTACCGTGTTTTTGGAAAGATTTGAACAGAGAGTTTTTGCATTATACGACACCACCGTGGGATAATACATGGTGCCGTATTTGTCGCATTTTCCTGCACAGAATCTGTAGCCATTATACGGCACTACCGTATTCTCCATATGGTATCGTATTTTCATCCGACCCCACTTGTTCACGTGCCGTATTTAGGGTTTGGCGCACTATTCTTAGGGCTTCTTCGCATAATTTTGCGCCGACCTTACGTTTTTCTTCGAGCTCTCGCTTCCCTAGCCTTCGTATGACCTCTCTCTGCAACTTTCATCCAATTACAAGCAAAGATCTTGACGATTTCAAGCTCGATCGAGCT
Organism: Costus lasius; assembly: GCA_027563935.2. Classification (NCBI taxonomy): domain Eukaryota; kingdom Viridiplantae; phylum Streptophyta; class Magnoliopsida; order Zingiberales; family Costaceae; genus Costus; species Costus lasius. Next base: position 90,041,999 of record CM050454.1, on the reverse strand, counting down.
CGTTTTCTGGTGCGCTGAAGGTTTTCCGCCGTGATTTCGCCCCTTTCGATTCTTCCCGTCCGAGAGACGATTGGCTTGCTTCCAGGCTTAGAGATCTTCGAGGGAGGAAGGAGATCATACCCCAAGAGAATTCGAAGCTCAATCTTCCACCAGAAATACAAATTCGAAGCGTGAAAACTGGCCCTACTCCCAGCTGCGCGCGACCTTTGGTAACGTTTTCAGCTTTCGATTTTTCTTCAGTTGTAATTTGTTTCCCTTGCACAATATCATGGCACCTACCAAGAAGATGTTGTCAAAGAAGAAAGGGAAAGCCCCCGCTAAATCTCCAATGCCAGCACTGAATCTATTCGGTATCATGTTTAGGGATGAGGAACAAGAGCAGAGATATAACATGCTACTTACTCGATGCATTGTAAAAACGAAATACACCGATGTTAGAGCTTTAGAGCTCCTTGGACTGAAAGATGATGTATTTTGGATGTATGACAAGGTAGGATTGAGAGAGTTTTTCGAGATGACACCTGAAACTTACTTACCTGTTGTTCTAGAATTTCTTAGTAGTTTGGAAGTTAGTTGGGATGAATACATGGACCACACAGCTGAAGGAGAGATCCGATTTAGGATGATGAATGAGGAAAAGAGACTCTCATTTAAGGAAATTCGGCGTATATTTCACTTCCCACGGAAGGGATGCACAGAGCCACCCATTGGATTCATTGAGCATATCTTTTGGAACCAGATATCATCAGACAGTAGATTTTCAGCATCAATAGCAAGAGCCTCAAGAGTATCAAACCCCTGCATCAGATATGCCCACCGCGTTCTCGCACACACCATATTCGGGCGAGGGGACAGCGATGGTATTGTCACTTGTGCTCAGTTATTCCTGCTTTGGAGTATGCTTCATGGTTACACAGTGGATATCGCTTTCTTTTTCATGAGACACCTGAGTAAAGTGTCAAGGGCTAAGAAGGGAGCTATAGTGATAGGAGGTTTTCTTACTCCTATAGCACTACATCTAGGGATTGTGCCCTATGAGATCGAGGTTGCTAGAGGCAACTCCAGAATAGATATTGAGTCATGCATTGCAATGAAGATGATTCAACATGATGGAGACACATATTGTTTGATGTCGAGGCAGGAGCAGCGTATGGAGAGAGTGATGGGAGGCATAGGGAGGATACATGAGCATTTAAGTCACATTCATTTGGATGTCGAGGCGTTGGGAAACTATGTAGAGGACATGGGGAATTTCCTCTATGATCATTTTAACTACGAAGACCCCAGGAGAGGTGGTATCTACGGCGATGCAGGTGAGGGAGCATTTCACGATCCCATAGCTGTTGCCCCGGCTGAAGAGGACGAGGAGGAGACACAATCAGATGAGTAGGATTTTGTGAGTATCTCATTCCTAGTTTCATACCTTATTTGAGTTCACTAATTCATGTTGATCTGAGCTTGTGTAGGAAAGGATGACTTTGCAAACTTCTTGTCTCCTACTTCTACGGATTCTCACGTCTTAGTTTTTACTACTATATGATTTCGATTTGGTTGTATCAACATATTTGGATAATTTGCTATACTTACTATTCAATATGGTTGTAGTTGATGTTTGATATTTGATGTTTTGGATTGATATTATGATGTTTAGTATGTCATTTGATATTTGATGATTGTTATTGATGCCCATGTGGTTTGTTTATCTAAGAAAATACAACCGTTATCATGCCGAAATTTTTCTTGATGATTTACATATTATGATGAATTTGTTTCTATAATACATATCTACCTATTGAAATTTTTCATTGATTGATAAATGGTGTTTTGGATGAACATATTGTTTGATGAGTTTGATTTTAGAGGGAAGTTATTTCTTTGAATAAAATCAACATATGAGTGTAATTTTTGAATTGATATTGATAGATTAATTCGGTTGATATTTATGTTATTTACTATTTGTTGGGAAGAAAGGTTCCTTGATCCAAATAAAGTAAGGACTCCCCTACTTGGCACTGTGGGAAAGCACAGTGGTACCGAAGGACATGGGTTGAAGTAATAAATAGAAAAAGTATGTATCTATGTGGGTACATGCCATGAGAGGAATCAATTCACATAAACTACACTATCCTTGGTAAATTCTTTCCAATAAGAGGATATGAGTTCTATTGCATTGGTTATGTGATCAATGCAGCACTCTAATTTCGTCACAAAAAAAAAGAAAAAGGGTGGTAATCGAATTAGAGAATGTGAATGAAAAAAAAGGTTATGAGTGGAAAAAGATCTTGGAAACCCTAATCATGTAAACAAAAGTTGATAGTTATGAATTGAAAACTGGATGAAGTCTTGAGATTGATATTCTGCTTATTATACAAGTTGTGAAGTTTTATTTGACTAAGTAATGAAACTTGAGGATCAAAATCAAAGGATGATATGTCTATTTGAAATTCCATAAAACGGTTGATGAAAGTTTTCATTGGTGATTGTGTTTTAGAAATTTATTCGTCATGAGAAAGTTTTCCCCTTGGATCAATTTCTTGATTTTTGCTTGAGGACAAGCAAGGTTGAGCCTTATGTGTTTGATGACCCTAAATTTCATAGTATTTTTCATACTTATTTAGTAGTCTTTTGAACCATAATCTTACTCTCTTGCCTTATTTTTATACCCTTTTTACCAAAAACTTCAGAATCTATACAATCTTTGGATTTGACCAATTTCAGGTAAAAGGGCATCATTATCACTGGTTTTCGAGCAATATCAATGCATGAACGAGTTCTAAACATCAAGGGGAGTTTACACAACAAATTTCAAGTCGAAATGGACCTTCTAGCAGAAATACGACACTATCGTAGTTTTGGGCATGAATCACACGGTACCGTATTTTGCATCAGACACTAACCAGAAGACTTGGGTGAAATACGACACTACCGTATGGAACTACACGGTGCTGTATTATTCAGCGTTTTTGACCAGAAAGGTTTGACAAAAATACGGCACTGCCATATGAAGCTACACGGTACCGTATTTTCCATCAAATTTTAACCCGAGGACTTAGACAAGATACAACACTGCCGTATAATTGGGCGACATTGACACGGTACCGTATTTGCTGCCCAGAACTTACAGAAGGAAAATACGGTTATGCTGTAATCCGGATACAGTACCGTATTTTGAAACCCAGAATTCCATGTTTTCCGCCGCAAAATTAAAAACACGATTTCTCGAAACATAGGGCACGAATTGAAAATCCGAAAAAAGGGGAAGATTCAGGATAAGAAGGCGAAGAGTTGCAAAACAAAAGGAACAATTTTTCATCAACGACTTAGAGAGAATTTGAAGAAATTGCCGCCATGCTAGGGTTCATCGTCGTTCGCTGCACAGACCATCTCCGGCCATGATTTTTGAAAGGAAGCTTCACCTGAGGAAGAAGAACGTGCCATAGAAGTTTCAAAGTGAGAAGAGACCGATCGAAGGAGAAACAAAGCAAAAACACACTCGCGACACTGTTCATGGTGACTATGAAAGCAATTTCAGGTTGCAATTCTGTTGCAACCCTGTTTTGTAATTCTTACTCCTTCTTTACTGTCTCTAATCATTTAAAAACTATGTTTTGCTGTGAATCTTCCGTCATGCTAGCTTAATTTCCTCTTGGGACATGGGGGTGTTATTCTCTTGATATATCAATGACTAGATAACTTTTCTTACATCAATATATTTTGCTATGGTTATTTTACTTAAGTGATTTATGCCTTTAATCATTTTTAGCATCATGCATTAACATGTTTTGGAGTTTTATGCTATGGACTGAGAAGATGATATCATAGAACTTGGAACCCTAGAATCTATAATAAGAACCCATCGCAAGAGATTGGTTGTGCTCTTATCTTTAGGTTTTAGAAGTTTATTTCTTGTTAATGTTATGACCTAGAAATTACTGTTGTTTCAGACAAGAAAACATGCTAGAGATAGATTTTAGATTGTTAGAAAGCCTTAAGTAAAACCTGTGAAACTAAGGTGCGAGAGTGCTTAGTTTCGGTTGAGATCTTGGTATTGAGATGGAATGCACGAGAGTGATTCTTAATCTCTTTAATCAAAGTTCACTTATATTTAGCATTGAATTGATCTTGCACGAGAGTGAGGATCATTCTTTGTAAATTAACTGCACGAGAGTGAGTTAGTTTGTTTATCAAGTGAATTATATCTTGACCATAACAAAAATAGATTGATGAATCTTTAATCATATCTAGTCATAAATATTAAGATGAATGAACCCCTAGTCCCGATTCTCTCATTTTGATTTTCTCCAATCACCGTTCGATTGCTATTTTCACGATTCTCGATTCGCTTAGCTAGTGAAAACTCAATTAGTCAGTACTTAACAACGAGGTCTCTGTGGTTCGATATCTTAAATATTACTTCGAGTATCCGTGCACTTGCGGAGTACAGCATGGGTTCAACTAGAATTGAAGATTCAAGCCGTAAAGAAGAGGAAGAACGAATATTAGAACTATTATTTTTATTTGAAATGGAAAGAAAATTTCTAACCTTAGAAAGGAATATAGTTTCAAAGAAAAACATCTCTTGATTCAATTAAGATATTATTAGTTATATTAGAAATTTTAGAGTTAATAATAAGATATATTTAAGTATTAGACTCAAGAGAGTAATTAATAAAAATAGACTCATGTTCGTCTTTTAGATTTAAATATGTTTACTTTAGTTAGACATACCTATATTCAAAAAATTTAAAGTTAAGTTTATTCCCTTTTCATATCTCATAAGGGATTATTGTCTTATCCATGAAAAGAATTCTATTTTCAATAAACATACATTACTAAGATAGCCTCCCTGAAAGTTCTAGGGAGCACCAAAAATTAAGCAATATGGCATTAATCATGTCAAGCACTTCTTTTCTATTACTACCCATATGATTGAAGAGAGTAAAGAATAGTTACTTGATGAATAATCCATGTTCTTGGTAGAATTAGAAAATATATCTATGGTGTATTCTCTTTATCATATCCAGTAAATCTGTTTGTAATCAAATTTATTTTTAGTTTCAACCTTATACATTTAAATTTAAAAAATACATTATATTGACTTTTTAAAATATAAATATGAAAAAAAAAGTTTTGAACAAATATAAATAAAGGTTAGTGTTCATCTATTACCATCTTGAAGTTTCTCCATTATAATTACACACGTATCTATGAATTAATTCAAGTAATTTTGTTTCTTTAAAAAAAATAGATTTAAATGTTTTTAGGTTGTTTGCCATGATCATGTCATTCACACTTATTATTTCAAGTATAGTTGTCGTAGAGATTAAACTGGATTACTCATTCTATATACAATTTATAATTCCGAGTCTCCCATGCCAACTATTATAACATTAAGTTTATAATATATATATATATATATATATATATAAGAATCAAATTTATTTGACAATGGGACAAATTCAATTTAAAGAAATCATCTAAACTATAGCTTTTTTGAATAAATAAATCTCCTTAGAAATTAAAATTTTTATTCTATAACTATCCTAAACAAGTAAGAATCCAATTATAAAGTTCCTTTGGATGTTTATACAAAGAGAACAGTAAGAAGAGAGAATTTTTTTTTTTAAAGTTAGGTTCAAGGCAACTCTTTGTTTTGACTACTAAAGTAAACTATCTATTATCTAGTGTTACACTTCACTTATGTCTAAAAAGAACTTAGGCTATGTTTGGCACAGCTAGTAAACGGCTTCTGCTGATTAGAACAGTAGAAAACGAGAAGCTTCCATGTTTGACTTCCAACTTCTCGGTTTCAAACCTAGAAGTTTCACCGTTCCAGAGAAGCTAAACAAATGCTGCTTCAATCATATTATAATAGTGGATATGGGTATGTTATCTCTTATGTCTAACAAAAAATTTGAATTACGATATATTATATTTATAAAATCTTATCATTCTAATGTATGGTTTTGTTATGACCCTAGGGAATATTAGGTTGAAAACATATGAATAGCACCTATGATATGAAGGCCAATGCTCACTTAATAAGTATCGAGATAGAGTAATTGCAATATCCTTAAAATATAGTTTTATTATAATTTGATAAATAATTATGTAAGGGAATTAAATTTATATTAACATGCAAAATCTTTACAAAATATGATATCATTATAGTAGTATTTTGAAACTTCAGGTTCTTGAATAATATATGATGAAAACATAAGACATAATGTATAACTATATTTACTAAATAAGGTGAAAATAAAAAAAAAATATATGAAAATGAAGTATAAAAATTTAAGCCCACTATTGTTGACCATGTCACCTCATGTTATTTGATTCACCTTAACCATACACCTCATGCTATTTTATTCATCTTAACCTTAACACCTCTCTTCCTCTCATGAACAACTTCAACATAAGCATTCAAGTGAACAATCACCAAAGCTCATCAATAGGTTGAGAGGCTCAAGGTGGTGCAAAGCTCAAGAAGCCTCTTCCCTAAGTGCTCATTCCCTACTATTGAGAATCTCAAGATCATATTATGATATCTTGCATTTATATATGATTTTTAGTACATTTTAACTGACAAGTTGAGTCCCTTTCACTTTTGCATCTATTTAGGCTTAATTATTTGTTTCTATTATAAAATTTCATTTATGCTCATTTTTGTGAAATTTCAAGAAAAAGTGCTCAAATCTAAAGGATTTGAGAAGATTTGATTCTACAAGATAATTTCTAATGATAAGACAAAGTTGCTTAATAAATTTTATGCAAATTGAAGCTTCTAAGAAAAATCACAGTCGGGATCTTCCAATGAGCACAAAAAGAATCATGGTTAGGTTATGATAACAATCATGGCTATAAAGTTTTTTGACTAGAAGTTGTAAGAATCCCATAGAAAGAATCACAGCGCGCTTATGATTTATGTCACAACTCTAATTCTCTCAAATTGATTCCATATAAATGCACAGAAAAAATCACAATCAGCTAGTGAAAATAATCACAGTCGTGACACTCTCAAGCGGAATTCATAGAAGCACATAGAAAGGTTTACAACCCACTCATGATCTTGGGCACGATCATGATTCTATCTGCCAAACACAATTTCTTTTTTATATCTTTCCTATTTTCGCTCATTTTTCAAACTAGGAAATTGGGAAAATAATTATGGAAGCTTCCTAATCGACATAGAGAAGCTTTGTATGGATTCTATGATATTTTTTTAGTAAGCTTTCATGGCATTTTTTGACTAGGTGATGACTAGGGAGACTGTGGTCTATTTAGTTAGCAAACTTAAGGTTAGTCAGTATTTGATGATTTGGTCCCTATGAAAATAATATTTTTATTACTTTAATAAACTATACACTTACGGCACACATCATATTATGACTCGGTTCCTATGGAAATAATATTTTTATTACTTCAATAAACTATACGCTTACGACACACATCATATTCTCGCATACATGAATTGTTGTACAAGACTTCATAATTGTTCAAGTAACTAGAAAGAATGCCTTGACTTAAAGTCTAAGTGATGTCAAGTCCTAAGAATTCACCATTCACAATGTTAAGAAAACACCCTTCAAATAGTGATCTCAATGCTTTTACAAGATGGCTCCATGTGTGAATGTTCACCAAGCATCAAAGGAGCTATCAATGTGGCATAAGGCATTATGTTGAAACCTCTCTAAGATTTAATGTCAATGGCTATAATTGTTTAAGGAGATGTTAGAAACACTTGCAAACATTTTAGAAAGAAATGAAAGGACTACTTCATTTTCTTGGAAAGCATGTGATTCTCCCCTTTTAGATTTCCCTTCCCTCCTTGGATAGGTCTCCCCTCTTCCCCTCTCAAGTGATCCACTCCCAACCCTTCATCTCCCTTAGCCAAAGCTAGGCTCTCACTCTCCACTACTCTTCTAAGTTCAACTTTTTCTTCCTTCTCTTTTGCCCAATGCCAATTCTTCTTTCTCTTTCCCATCACTAGCTCTTCTTCTCACTCTCTTCTCAAGAAACTTCAAGTACAAAGGCACCATCCTATAAACCTCAAAAAGTGAAGGTCTCTCCCTCAATTCCTTCCCCTCAATCAAAGAATCAAGAAGTTTGAAACCTTGTTAGTTTCTAGTTAGCATTATTGTAGTCTTTTAGTATCTTTTTAAGTTATCATCTTGCTATTGTAAATTTTGTTCTATTTTGGTAACCTTGCGTTTATTTAGTTGTTACATGGTAATTAGGTTCTTAAAACCACCCCTAAGATTGTGCATCGTAACTAAGCAACCTCCCTTAGTCATCTTTTTCACTTTGCTTGGAGATTTGGCAAGGATGGCATGTTAACACCAACTCACCATGGTGATCTCCTTTGTCTTATATCTTATTCTACAAGAAGTTTCATGCTAATTTATGTTAGTAGTTTACTAGAACCTCATGATTTAGTACTTTAGCTTGCACTCTTAATGTCACGCCCCAATTTTTTGCGCCTAAAACTAGGGAGTGATGGCACAATTTACACACCTCTGTGTAAACTGTCAGCCAACGCTCTACAAAGATCTATGGTCTAATGCGGAAGTCAATACAATATGCGCACTCTCAATACAGATCGTCTCTCAGCAATATAGTTCTCTCCCTCACTCTGCCTAACCAAACTACTTCTAGCTCTGCCTAACCTCACTGGCCGAACCTCTGAAGCACTGAACTGAGTGGCAGATTAGGGTTTCGCGACCCTAACCACTTTGCACACTTCAGGCGCCTTGTCCACACACAAGAGACGCTGGCAGATATCGCAACCAAAAGCCCTTAGCACTCAAAACTACTGACCTGCTGAACCTAGGGCAAATATCCACAACTACACAGCGAGCAAAGAACTTACACAAGCACCATGCTTATGCAAGTCTAAGCTAAATCCATAAAACCAATGATGAGAACAATCTCCTCCAAGTATCAAGAACTCAGGTATGAGAGGACCCTCTTCCCCAATCCCAGGAAGAGGTACACAATCAATATATATAAATCAACAATCGTTCATATAAGCAAACCCTAATCTACAGATAGAGTTATACCACTCCAATGCTATGAACAAAGGATGAATAAGGTTAGCCCCTTCCCAAGAGAAGCCGTCCCTCTCTACTCCTCCAAATCTCCCCAAGCACAAGTACTTGGGGCTCGGACCCTAAAGTGGAAGACTCTAGGGTTGTTGTTGATGAAGATGCCGCCCTTGTGCTTGCCTCCAAGCACAATGCCGCCAAGACCAAGAGAGGACAGCCAGGTACCGTCCCTCTCAAGTTGATGCCGAAGATGGTGATGAATAGGATGAAGTCGCCAAAGGTAGTCCTTGCCTCCAAGGACTCGCCAACTCCAAAGATCTTCTTCTCCAAGTGTTCTTGTCTCCAAGAACACCTCCAAGCTTCCTTAGCCGAGAGTGCTAGCGAAGAAGTCGCCAATCACCTCACCAAAGTGGTAGAGCTTCGCCTCTTCAAGTGGAGATTAGCTTGTCAAGTTCGCCCAAGGCCTCCTTAAGTAGAGAAAGCCTCAAGTTCCAAGTCTCCAAGCCGAATTCAAACTCCACCATGTGTTTGAGGAAGAATAGGAAACTCCCTCCTATTTTCTCTCCATGACTTGGCGCTAATTCAAACTTGTCCACAAGTTTGAATGTTGAACCAAACCGCCCCTTGACCCAAGCTTGTTCGCCCATGGATAAACCAAATGAACCAAGCTTGAATCAAGTGTTTCTTCCATGTGAACCATGCTTGAACCGCCCCAAGCATGTGAGAAACATGTGCCACTTAAGTTATCTAATTAGACATGTGCTAATTAATAACTTAAGAAATCTCATATTGACATCCATGTCCTAGGCGCATAGGTCAGCCCCTGGACCTCTGAATCAAACCCTGATCGAGTTCGAGTGAACCCAAGGTGAGTCCACATGCGCCTTGACCATGGTTAGGCTGACCATGGTTAAGCTAACCATGCTCCATCCAAAACTCAAAAGAACTCCAAAGCACCCCTAGGCCATGCCCAAGGATAGAGTGTGTCAATGTACCTACAAAAACATACTAACACAATATCAGTAACCTAGCTCCTCTACTAGGCTCACTCCAACACCAAGCCTAACTCCTGTCAAGCTCCTCCATCCCTCCTCAAATCCCACTGAGTCCATGGGATGGGCTGGGGTATAACCCCAGTATACCCTGGGCCTGTATGATACTGGACCTACTCTCTTAATGATCCTGAAAGGACCCTCATATCTTCTCACAAGTCCTCTGTGATAAGTCTTGGCCTTAGTTTTCCTCCACATCTAGGGTGTAAGTTTAAGTAGTACCAACTCACCAACCTCATACTCCACATGCCTCCTATCTCTGTCAGCATAGAGTTTCATCTTGTCTCTAGCTTCCCTCAGAGAATCCTGAGCTTCCTCCCATAGCTCAGATCTATCCTGCACATAATCAATGGCTGCCTGGCATTTTCCCCCTTCGCTCCTATTAAGTGTATCCATGGGTGTCAAAGGTTGCCACCCTAACACTTCCTCAAATGGGCTCTTCCTAGTAGCTGATGATACTTGGATATTGTAAGCAAACTGAGCAGTCTCTAGAAGCCTTATCTAATTCTTCTGGATAGAAGAAACATAATGCCTCAAGTACTCCTCCAGTAAGCATTAACCCTCTCTGTTTGACCATTAGTCTGTGGATGATAGGAAGTAGATATTTTCAAATCAGTACCCAGTATCTTAAACAAAGAAGACCAGAATTTACCAGTGAATCTCGGGTCTCTATCACTAATGATTTCCCTGGGCAATCCAAAATGCTTAACCACATGATTCATGAAAAGGTTTGCAGTCACCTTTGCCGTACAGATCTCTGGTGCTGGTGCAAACACTGCATATTTGGAATGTCTGTCCACCACTACAAACACTGATGTCATCCCATTTACTTTGGGAAAATGGGTGATGAAATCCATGGAGATAGCTACAAAAGGTCTCTCAGAAAGGGGAAGCGGCTGCAAAAGCCCTACACCCTTTCTTCTCTCAACCTTATCTTGTTGACATACCAAACAAGTCTTGCAATAATATTCAATCTCCTCCTTCATACCCGGCCAGTACCATGCTCTAGCAATCAGTGCATACATGCGCTTCCCACCTGGGTGTCCAGCCTACACCGTATCGTGGTACTCCCGCATCAACCCAAACCGAATATTCCTTGATGAAGGGACATAGGGTCGGTCTCCCTTGGCCATGATCAGTCCCTCATCATTGAGATAGTAGCGTCGCACAACACCCATCCTAATCTGGGACACTAGCTTCTCATATGTCTAATCTGCCAATGCTGAGTCCCTAATCAATCCAATGATCTTACTCTGAGAATATGACATAGCACAACAATGTGTAACTGTAGCAATCCTGCTAAGAGCATCAGGGACCTGATGAATGCGCCCTGGTTTATGTTCCCAAGTAAAGTCAAACTCGGCAAGCTGCTCCTGCCACCTGGCTTGCCTTGCTGATAACTCTTTCTGGGCCTGGAAAAATGTATTGGTAATCAGTTTTAATAGTGAACTTGCTCCCAAGCAAGTACACCCTCCATAATCTCAAACAGTGTACTACAGCAAGCATCTCTTTTTCATGTGCAGAGTAATTCACTTCAGCATTCTTCAGCTTTCTACTCTCATATGCAATCGGCATGCCCTCCTAGACCAGAACCCCACCCAAGGCTTTGTTTGAGGCATTCGTATGTACCTCAAAAGGTAATGCAAAATCAGGAAGTCTGAGGATAGGCTCTGAAGTAACCCTGTCCTTCATATCATCGAATGCCCTCTGGTGCTTGCCCTCCCAGCACCAGACAACATCCTTCCTCAACAAATCAGTCAGAGGCGCCACTATCTTGGAATAATCCTTAATGAACCGCCTGTAAAAATTTGCAAGCCCTAGGAAAGACCTTAGGGTGCTGACTGATGTAGGGGTCGGCCACTCCTGGATAGCCGCCACCTTCCTCTCATCTATGCGAACCTGTCCTCCTCCAACGATGTGCCCCAAGAACTCCACCTCAGTCTGGGCAAAATCACATTTCTCCAACTTAAGATACAGCTGGGTCTCTCTAACTACAGTCAGAACCTGCCTCAGATGATCAACATGCTCCTCCAGACTACCCGAGTATATGACAATATCGTCCAGGTATACAACCACAAATTTATCCAAGAATGGATGTAAGATGTTATTCATCAGGTTGCAAAAAGTAGCTGGAGCATTGGTTAGCCCAAACGGCATAACCAAGAACTCATATGATCCATAGCGAGTGACACAAGTAGTCTTTGGCTCATCGCCTTCAGCAATCCTCACCTGCCAATATCCTGATCGAAGGTCTAACTTGCTGAACACCTTGGCATGCACAAGGTGATCAATCAAGTCCTGGATCAAAGGAATGGGATATGAGGCCTTCACAGTAACCTTGTTCAGAGCTCTATAATCCACACACATCCTCATAGAACCATCCTTCTTCTTCTGAAATAAGACTGGTGCTCCGTAGGGTGCTTTTATGGCTGAATGTAACAAGACTCCAATAAATCATCCAACTGCCTTCTGAGCTCTGCTAGCTCAGCCGGAGGCATCCTATAAGGTGGCTGTGCAAGTGGAACAGCTCCTGGGATCAGCTCTATAGCGTGATCGATGTCCCTTCTAGGTGGTAACACCTTGGGCATCTCAGGTGGTACAATATCGCTGAACTCCCGTAATAACCCTCCAATAGGTACAGGTAACTGCTGAATCCGATCATCCAAGGTAACCTTCGCCGCCCCCAAACTCACTCCCTCAACCTCACGGCTCCTACTAGAACTAGGAAGGATGGCTGGTCCTCCCCTATGTCCCTTCGGCTGCACGAGTGCTAAACTGATCTAGGGAAGATCATCCACTAATTTGATATGAGCTAGATATGTGGACTCTCCATGCCGAAGTCCCCTAGCAACAACTGAAGCTACAATCACTTCTTTGCCCTTATTGCTTTTCTCCACCTTTGCCCTAGTGTGGCAATGAAGAAAGCAAGGTGATCTCTCATCAGTAATATGTATCCCGTTCAAGTGTGGCATTGGGACTACTTTAGCTCGCCGAAGCAAGTCCATACCCACTATCACATCAAAATCGTCTAGGGCTATCACCATAGCATGCACACACCCTGACCAAGATCCCAACCTGACAGGTACATCATAGGATACTCCTGCAGCCTTCTTTGGAACTGTGTTCACTATCTTTACACTATTGGTACACGGCATGGTCTTCAATTTCAACTTGTCCTTCACCCTATCTGAAACTGACACACTCCGCAAGTGCACGGAAATGTCACAGTAATACAAAAGATATCGATCCCACAGGGAGCAAGGTGAGTACTAGAAAGTCTAATTTTTCAGAATCCAAGCTAATCGAATCACAGCTTTTAGAACTTTAAAAACTAAAATTAAGCGAAATCGTAAGCAAGAAATCAAACAACTAGGCAGGGAAAATATATAAGAGAGAATATCAGGGCAAAGGTTTTCACCACTCTGACGATCTTATATGCGCTATGAAATAAATAACGGTTATTTGGATTTACTGGTCTGCATAAGGAATCTACCCTATTATACGAAGGTGCCCTCTTTCGAGTGTACACCCCGGTGTTTGCCTAGAACGTCTCCTACTTTCACGGTGGACCATTTTCGACAAACCCAATGGGTTCCGTGGTAGATTATGAACCCTCTAGCCTTTCGCATCAAGCCTTCACAAGATTATGAAGAACACGCACTTTCACGTCGAGCCTTCACAAGATTCACAAAGAGGTTCGGTCGTTACGGTCCTACTCTCGTTATGAACCGTAACAACTATGACATGATAATGCTTGGCCAGAGTACAAATCAAGAAATCAGCACATCAAGTGAAATATGCTAAAGATATGATCTAAATAACAAAGTTAATACAAGAGTTGCATATAAAGATCGTCAGAGGGCTTTAACCTAGCCCTGAAAATAGGTTTATGCTACAAACATCGTTACAACGCTCAAAATTCTCTCTTTAATCATAGGAAAATCACAGGAAAAGGTTTCTAAGAGGGAGGAGAAGATAAACCGAACGGAACAAGCAAGAATCGTGAGTTTCCGATGATCCGATCTTCAAAAATCCTCTCGAAGTCGCCGAATCGCCGTGTCCGTCCGCCCTAGTCGCTTCATCACCTGATTGCTTGATGATTAAGTCACAAAAATTGGGGCTTTTATATTCCTTCTGTTCGTCTTTGAGTCAGCTTTCCGAAAAATCCTCACTTGCTGAATTTGGAGTTGAATCAGACCGGGAATCAGCGAAAGATCGAGTGGAGGTCGTGCTGTTCTGACCCCTTCACGGGTGAACCCCGCGGGGTTCACCAAGTGGTGAAGTGCTCAGAGCTCTTTTGTTGCGAAATAATAATAGGTGAACCCCGTGCCAGTGAAATTCTCGGTGTAATTCTGTGCAGGTATTTTCAGATGAGATCACGGGTGAACCCCATGGGGTTCACCTGCCAGTGAAGTGTGCGGCAGCTTTCAGAAATCTTGACATCATCGGTGAACCCCGCCGGGTTCACGAGGCAGTGACATGCGCGCTGAAATCCTTCCTTCAGCAAGATCACGGGTGAACCCCGTGGGGTTCACCTAACCGTGAAGTCCAGAGAAGGCTCCGATTGAGCCCAAATTTTATAGGCAGCTTCGTCTTCTCATAAGGAATCACCCCATGCTTTTAGATTCTTCAAAAAGGCTTTAAAATTGGGTGATTTTACCTGAAATTGAATAAGACAGACGAAAAGTGAAGATTATGAAGTTTTTAACTAAATAAGTCTTAAAGGAGTGTGAAATCATTAAAATAGGCCTAAATTCATCATGGGATAATAGTAAAAATCACTACTAAAATGCAAGGTGTCAGAAACAAACAGATGGGTGGCTCCCGTGTCTACCATGGCTGCGATCTGTACATCGTTAAGGACTAGATCCACGTACATCAGAGGACTCGACCTAGCATTGATGTTGGCAATGACCAACGGGTTAACAGAAGCCCCAGTGCATCCCTGGTCGTCCCTGCCCTCTGTCGTATCAACTGTCACCAAGGAAGCAATCTTCTTCCTGGTAGGACAATCCCTCATCATATGGGGACCATAGCAGATGAAGCACTCTAGCTTCCTACAACTTCTAGTGCTGGCGCCTGCTCCTGAAGCCTTCCCCTGCTGCGGCTGGGGTCTTTGCTGAACCTGTTGTGGCTTCTTCCTTTGCGCATGTGGCTGATGTGCCACTGCCTTGCCCTTTTCCAGTTGGGCACCCACTTCTTCTGTTGGCCCTACCCTGTAGGCCACCTCTGAGGTGATACTGTAGAAGTGGTCCTGGCTCCTGTAGACCTGGCTCCCCTTAAGTCTACTAGTGCATCTGCAGCACACACTGCCTCTCTATAGGTGGTAACTCCCTTCCTCTGGAGTTCCCTGTATGCCCAATCCTGCAAACCGCCAGTAAAAAGAATGGAACTTCTCCTCTTCAGTCGTATTGGGCACCTCCAATAGTAAAGTCCCGAACTGCTTCACATACTCTCTAATGGAACCAGTGTGCTTCAGATACCTCAATGCCATGCGAGCACTGTGCAGAGTATTGGTCGGCCTGAACTAAGCCCTCATCTCAGTCTTTAGAGCATCCCAATCTGGGATCTCTGGAGCATCCCCCTCAGTCCTCGGGGCAACGTGAGTCCTCCACCAGAGTTTGGCATCCTCTCTGAGGTAGGATGCACAAACCTCAATCCGCTCTGACTCTCCAATACCTGCAGCTCTAAAATAATGCTCCATGTCAAATAGAAAGTTTTCCAGCTCCTTAGCTACCCACGCCCCCGCAAAGGTAGTAGGCTCTGGAACATGGCGTCTGGCAGGCTGAACTGGTGTTGGCGCCGTGGGTGTGCTGTGATATGCGCCATTCCTATCTTCACCAAGTTCAGATCCGCCATGAGAGCCTCCATACCCTAGGTCATCTCCGCCATCTGACCCTCAAAAGTGTGAGTCATCTCTGCAATCTGACCCTCAGTCTCCTACTGAACGGAATGGATAATGCCTCGCAAAGCTGCAACACGCTCTATGAGTGACTCTCCCTGTCCATCATCAACATCCACGCCTGTAGATAACCGTATCCTCGCTATAGCTGCCTCCAGTCTCGAGAACCTCTCCTCGAGCTATGCCTGAGCCACCATACTCCTAGTACGAGCAATCTCGCCAAACTGCCAACGATGCACCACGTACTAAAATTGCTTTTAACTGATGGAACTGATGGAAATACTGGGGAAGACCTCGGAATGGCCGGAACTGACCCGGGCACCAGGCGCCGACGTACGCAACCCCCAAACAGTAATCTGACTAACGTCGATATCCCTAAACCAATCTTCCCAACTCTGAAAATCCCAGTAAATCAGATGTCCTGGACGAGTGGTTATTCTGAAATCCGCTGAGAGATGGGCTCTGATACCAGTTGTCACACCCCAATTTTTCGCGCCTAAAACTAGGGAGTGATGACACAATTTACACACCTCTGTGTAAACTGTCAGCCAACGCTTTACAAAGATTTATGCGTCGAATGCGGAAGTCAATACAATATGCGCGCTCTCAATACAGATCGTCTCTCAGCAATACAGTTCTGTCCCTCACTCTGCCTAACCAAACTACTTCTAGCTCTACCTAACCTCACTGGCCGAACCTCTGAAGCACTGAACTGAGTGGCAGATTAGGGTTTCGCGACCCTAACCACTTTGCACACTTCAGGCGTCCTGTCCACACACAAGAGATGCTGGCAGATATCGCAACCAAAAGCCCTTAGCACTCAAAACTACCGACCTGCTGAACCTAGGGCAAATATCCACAACTACATAGCGAGCGAAGAACTTACACAAGCACCAAGCTTATGCAAGTCAAAGCTAAATCCGTAAAACCAACGATGAGAACAATCTCCTCCAAGTATCAAGAACTCAGGTATGAGAGGACCCTCTTCCCCAATCCCGAGAAGAGGTACACAATCAATATATATAAATCAACAATCGTTCATACAAGCAAACCCTAATCTACAGATAGAGTTATACCACTCTAACGCTATGAACAAAGGATGAATAAGGTCAGCCCCTTCCCAAGAGAAGCCGTCCCTCTCTACTCCTCCAAATCTCCCCAAGCACAAGTACTTGTGGCTCGGACCCTAGAGTGGAAGACTCTAGGGTTGTTGTTGATGAAGATGCCGCCCTTGTGCTTGCCTCCAAGCACAATGCCGCCAAGACCAAGAGAGGACAGCAAGGTACCGTCCCTCTCAAGTTGATGCCGAAGATGGTGATGAAGAGGATGAAGTCGCCAAAGGTAGTCCTTGCCTCCAAGGACTCGCCAACTCCAAAGATCTTCTTCTCCAAGAGTTCTTGTCTCCAAGAACACCTCCAAGCTTCCTTAGCCAAGAGTGATAGAGAAGAAGTCGCCAATCACCTCACCAAAGTGGTAGAGCATTGCCTCTTCAAGTGGAGATTAGCTTGTCAAGTTCGCCCAAGGCCTCCTTAAGTAGAGAAAGCCTCAAGTTCCAAGTATCCAAGCCGAATTCAAACTCCACCATGTGTTTGAGGAAGAATAGGAAACTCCCTCCTATTTTCTCTCCATGACTTGGCACTGAACCAAACCGCCCCTTGACCCAAGCTTGTTCGCCCATGGATAAACCAAATGAACCAAGCTTGAATCAAGTGTTTCTTCCATGTGAACCATGCTTGAACCGCCCCAAGCATGTGAGAACCATGTGCCACTTAAGTTTTCTAATTAGACATGTGCTAATTAATAACTTAAGAAATCTCATAATGACATCCATGTCCTAGGCGCATAGGTCAGCCTCTGGACCTCTGAATCAAACCCTGATCGAGTCCGAGTGAACCCAAGGTGAGTCCACATGCGCCCTGACCATGGTTAGGCTGACCATGGTTAAGGTAACCATGGTTAAGCTAACCATGCTCCATCCAAAACTCCAAAGAACTCCAAAGCACCCCCAGGCCATGCCCAAGTATAGAGTGTGTTAGTGTACCTGCAAAAACATACTAACACAGTGTCAGTAACCTAGCTCCTCTACTAGGCTCACTCCAACACCAAGCCTAACTCCTGTCAAGCTCCTCCATCCCTCCTCAGATCCCACTGAGTCTATGGGATGGGCTGGGGTATAACCCAGGTATACCCAGGGCCTCACACTTAACATAGTTAAAAAAAAAGCATCTTCATCTAAATTCAATTTTATAATCAACCATCTTCCACATTCAAAACACAAAATCACATTTAAACCAAACATAGGTGATGTGGCTGCAAGTTCATGGCTAATTGAAGTAATAAATAAATATCATTTCCACTAGGATCTAGACACTAAGTATCAACAAAATATGATCCTACTAGCTAGACAACCTAAGTGAATGAATCAGTGTTGCGACTATTCCCATAGAGCCTCACAAATGTCACTTTCAAATGATACTATTCCTTAGAAAGCGGATCAATTAGAATGTGGGCGGATATGGAAGATGCGTTTTGCATGAAATTCGCCACAGCAAGTGATAAGATCACTATTTCTGACTTAGCGAATATCAAAAGAAAGAAAGATGAAATAGTCTCAAACTACATAAGCTCCTAACACGAGCGAAGATCCGATCTTATTCAAAGGGTGATAAGATCACGAATTTCAATTCCGTTTATGGTTGACTGGCGGATTTCTTGGTAGCTCATCCTGTTTCTGATAATTCACCTTTGGCATGTGATCATCCTGATGAAAAAGTTTTGAATGCAAATGTTGTTGAAAAATATTGGGAGCTTTATTTCGATGGAGCATCTTCCATTCAGCCTGCTATTAGCCCCAGTTTGCCAAAAATAAAATCAGAAATTGGTCTGGTATTTGTTACTCCTGAAAATGGAATACTGCATTACTCTCTAGCACTCACTGAACCATGTACCAACAATGAAGCTAAATACGAAGCTCTCATCACTGGTATATGGTTCAATGAGTGCTAGAGAGTAATGTAGTGTATGGATGAAAAAGGCAGAGGTTGAGAAGATCAAAGACACAGCTGCAATTTCTCAAAAGGAAGAGTCATCTTTCACTATTATTGGGGGCAAGTTTCATATGTCTAGTCTGGAGGAAACCAAAAAACAAGAACGACAGAGTCTAAGGAAGAAGAAGGCATGACTCTCAAAGCAAAATCATGTGTTTCCCACAAATATTAACTAGCAAAAAATTTTGAGGCCAAGCATGCCATTAAAAACCAGTTCCAATTGTTGCTCGAATTGCAGCACAACTCAAACACTGTAGAGGGGCAACAATTGTGGCCAAATCAGAAGAAAAGGTTGTGCCTGAAGGAACCAGCTAGGGTTCCTAAGAGAACTTTATCCCAGGTCATATATGAGGCCTATAAGAAAGTTAAGAGTGCTTTGGCTGCTTGGCGCGCTCACTCTAAGAGAAGAAATAGGAGATTAAATGACTATCTAGTCCACACTGTGCGTATGGTCGATCACACAGGAGAAGAAATGGGCGAAGATTCTGACAATGACACCTTGAGGCATATGTTAAAAAAATTCAAGGGAGAGAGATTAGCCTCTATTGTTACCAAGGAGTCTGAAAGACAACATGACGTCGGGTCTTCTCCTCTATAGTTCCCTGATGAACAGGAAGAAGATCTAGTTATGGTTACCACCCCCTGTTCCAACCAACCTATAGAAAAGATGAAGTCATAGCTGAACTAAAGAGGCAGCTTGAGAAAAGGGACAGGGACATGGATACCTTGATGGCGAAGTTTGAAATAGTAACTGATGCCTTGACCAAAACTCAACAAAAGATGGCGCAATATGAAGCGGCACCAAGTCAACAAAAGATGACACAATATAAAGCGGTACCAAGTACTGCCCTTCCGGGAACATCTTTGTCACCAGCTTGATAGAAAACTGTCATTCCATCTTGGACAAAGAAAGACTTACAAGATCTCGTGGTAGATCAGTTGAGGCATATGAAATAGATAAAATAAAGCCCAACAAAAAGAGGGGAAGACCATACCCTTCATGGCAATAAACTGAAAAAAAAAGAGAAATTGAGAAGTTGCTCTAAGCATGTGACAAAGAAAAATCATCTATTTTTGGAGAAAGATGTAGCATGCAAAAGAAATGTGGAAAGGAAAAAAATAAATAAAACGAGTCATGACTTGCAACAAGGGACAGAGTAAAATTCTATTTCTGGAGAAACATGAGCACGTATAGTGGCATGGATAAAAAAATTATTAAAAAATAATATTGGCGTGCCACGATTCGATGGAGAAAGTGGTCAAATGTCTCAGTCAAAAATAGCAAGGAGGAAATAGATTATAAAATAGAAGAGGATAACGAAAAAAAGACCTATTCACCCTATTCAACAATTCGATCCTATTTGGCCGAAGTTTGCACAGACAAAAAAAAGCCTCTTTTGCTTGAAGTTTGCGTGAGGAAGAAAGAGGACACTATAGAAAGACATTTTGCAAGAAAAGAGGAGGTCCTCGAAGCAAAAATCTACAGGAAAGGAGAAGCACATGACGTCAGGTAATGAAAATTTTTGATTTTTTTTTATCCCTCATCTTCTTTCTACGGAGAGGACACTCCTACAAAATCATCTTTACGGAGAGTAAACTCTGGACTAAATCGGAGAGAATACTCCTACAAAATCACTTTTGAGAATAGTAAACTCCGGACTAAATCGGAGAGGATACTCCTACAAAATCACTTTTATGGAGAGTAAACTCCGGACTAAATTGGAGAGGATACTCCTACAAAATCACCTTTGCGGAGAGTTAACTCTGGACTAAATCGAATAGGATACTCCTATAAAATCACTCTTGCGGAGAGTAATATCGATAATTAGATGACTCCTTTTCTTTGGGCCAATAGTATTTGCACCTTTCAAGAGTTAATTACTCAGGTTGCTAAACTTGAAATGATGAATCCCCAAGTCATCTCAAACTTGCAAGGCCCAAAGTTTAAAA
The DNA here is from genome assembly GCA_027563935.2 of Costus lasius. Lineage (NCBI taxonomy): Eukaryota > Viridiplantae > Streptophyta > Magnoliopsida > Zingiberales > Costaceae > Costus > Costus lasius. The sequence continues at coordinate 90,021,004 of CM050454.1, read as the reverse complement.
AGGAGGGCGAATCCAAGTAAAAGACATCTTCTACAAAAAAAAAGAGAGAAAAGTGAAGAAAGTTAGGAGTCATCATCTACTTTAAAAAGAAAAGCTACCTTAGTATGCCAAAGACAGGCTATGGATGGATGAAGAATATCTGAGTTGCAAAAGAAAAAGAGGATAATGAAGTTTTTTTTTTATAAAAAAAGGAGAAGTCATCCAATTATTGATATTTCCCACTAATAGCCCCATAGCTTGAGCCTGTTCCAATGGCTATTCACACTTGATGCTGAGATTGTGCCATCATGTGATGTAGTTTGAGACCGTTTCATCTTTCTTTCTTTTGATATTCGCTAAGTCAAAAATAGTGATCTTATCACTTGCTGCCACGAATTTCATGCAAAATACGTCTTCTATATCCGCCCACATTCTAATCGATCCGCTTTCTAAGGAATAATACCATTCGAAAGCGACATTTGTGAGGCTCTATGGGAATTGTCAAAACAATAGTGCATCATTGCTTTTCGTATTCCCACATGTGGCAACAAAGTGAGCAAGGTGCCTTTCCGGATTGCCAATCCCATTGAATGTTTTAAAGTTGGGCACTGTGTACCCCCTGGGATATGGTATCTCATCAAATTCTGAAGGGTATGGTCTTCCTCTCTTTTTGTTGGGCATTGTTTTACCTATTTCCATACAAGTTGCACTAACTTGGAGGGAAAATAATTGAATGGGCGAACTTCAATGTATTTTGTTGGCTCCGAAGCAATCATTATCTTCTTTTTATGGCTTTCTTCGGACCGATAGAAATGTATCACTTTTGTACGATCAACTTCCCCTTGGTGTATTCTCTTTTTGCTAGCACAATAAAGGTTTTTAGCTCCTGTACTTCAGATGTCTTAAGAAGAATGAACCCTTTGAAATGTCCTCGGGAAACTTTTAAAATGTCTAACTCGGCATTGTTTTGTTGGTCTCTTCTTTGCTTCCTTGATAGTTGAGGTAGCACATTTGGATGAAGAGATGCAGAAGCTCATAGAAAAGATGCACAAGCTCACAAAGTATAAAAACATCAAGGTATTAGAATTGCAAAAGGAACAAGATGATATAGCAAGTATTGAAGTCAAAGAGAAAGACAATCTTGAATCGATCCAAGGGCTTGAGAGCAAGATATCTATCTTAAAAGAGAACACATATACAGTACAGAGCGCTTGAAGACTTCTGTTAAGATTAAAGACCAAAAACTTGCACTTCAGGGAACCATTAAAAATCAGAATTCATTGTATTAGTAGACTGTTGATTTTCTCCTTTCTTTTTTGTAAACTGGACTTTCACAGAACCATTAAAAAATGCTTGAGTACATTGTATTGATAGACTGTTGTGATGATGATTTTTTTGTAAACTGCACTCTAAGGAGCCATTTAAACTTGTTCATTAACAAAGCCAAAATAAATAGAATCCTGATTGATCCTGGGGCATCGGTTAACCTCATGACGCTGCGCACTTTGAAGAGTCTATCTTTGCGCACTTCTAATCTTTTGGCAGAGAAAATCATTATTCAGGGTTTTGACAAGAACAGTCAAAAGGCTTTGGGTTCTATATACCTACCATTGCAATTGGAGGACCTAGAAACTAAGATCAAGTTTCATGTGATTAATGTCGACACATCATACAAGGCTTTACTGGGGAGACCTTGGTTACATAAAACCATATAATTCCATCCACCTTGCATGAATGCTTGAATAATTGGATGACTCCTTTTCTTTGCACCAATAGTATTTGCACCTTCCAGGAGTTGATTACTCAGGTTGCTAAACTTGAAAGGATGAATCCCCAAGTCATCTCAAACTTGCAAGGCCCAAAGTTTAGAAAGGATAAGCCAAGGAAAGATGATACTAGAATAGCCCATATCAATCCCGCTTATAAGGGAAAGAAAACAGAAATCCATAACACCAACCTAACCTAAGTAAGTTTAAATCAATTTCATAATTCAAGTGAGATTTGCAAATTGGTGAAGAGTTCGGAACTAGTGTTTCACCACATTGATTTCAAATGTCTAAACAAGCAAATTCCTCTATTAAGTCATTCAAGTAAGTTAAAGAGATTTGTCCAAAATTACATGTCGCCTCTTAGTAGCTCGCCTTGATATTTGATGAACCTAATAAACATTCTTGTAGCTTATCAAAGTTAAATAAATTCATTAAGTTCTATGACAAATTTTAAACCCTCAAGAAATTTTAGTCACTCTCGTAGACTAAATTTACAAATTTATTTATGAGTTGTCCAATATTGTAAAATCACCTCTCAGTGCATCTCATTATATCTAAAACATGTAATTATTTGGCTAGAACTAAAACATGTAATTATTTTATCCATAATTAAATTAACTTAGTTGAATCACAAAATAGAAGAAATTATGCAAGTTTATAACATAAGAACTTCAATGGGCTACTCCTGAAAAGTTTAAGCTATAAAATGCAACTCAATTATGCACAAACTCTTCATAAAATATGAACAACAGTAAGATAAAGTAATTTGACAACACCCCCTTGAAGAATCATTGCAAAAATTACTTTATATGTTTTGTCTAGTTTGTTGTTCACGATAGGTGAAAATAGTTACAGTTAGTGCTCGTAATGCTTTACTACTTTCATCGGCATGCAGAGGATTTGGGCACACTCAATCTACTAGAAATCCCTCTTAGAACTTCAATTGAAGTGATCACTGACCTTTTCCTTTTCTTTCCCCTTTAATTGAATGTAATTTAGCTCAGTTTCCTCTTCAAAATTAAACCCTAAAATTGCTCACCGAAGGTGGAATTCGCCTCTTTGCTCTTCTCCATTTGAATCCCCCTTCTTTGCTTGTGCCACCTCCTATTTGAGGTCAAGAACCCTCTCTTGAGGTCAAGAACCCTCTCCACTTCAATCAAGTCCTATCCCCTTTTGAAAATCCTCAAAAAATAAGATGGAATCACACTAAAAATAGTGTTAGTGGATGCTATGAAGCCCTAATGATGAATGTGACTTGTTCTTGTACAAAATAAAGTTGCCACTAGTGAATATATTTATAGCCAGTGAATTCGCAAAGACTTTGTAATGCTTAAAAATTGACTTGTAACTTTATTTCATTATGTCGAATCGTTCTATAGCTACGAACTTTTTGAAATTCATTAATTTTTTAGATTTTCCCTAAAACTATATAAACACAAGGCAAATTATATATTCCAAACATATAAATCATATTGTAATTTGGGGTCATCAATAGGGCCACTCCCCATTACTACCCCACTATTGCATGAACTCTATACAAATTGCTAAACTCAACTATCAAGTAGATGAACTCTTCAAAAGAGGTTCAACAAAATACAAGAAAGCTTGAGGCCTTGTGTCCTTCTAGCTCTTCTTATCCGTAAGGAAGATAGATCTTAACATATGTACATTCATTGTAGGGGAATACCAAAATCATGGTTAAGTATTAATTTCCTATCCTCTGACTAGATGACATTGACATGCTATACCAAAATCATGGGCATTACTAGGTTCAACCTGCTCTAGGGATAAATGAAAAATGTCGACAAGGCCAATGATGATCTATATGATTAGTTGGTTGTGCCCTTTGGTTTATTCAATGTACCTACTACCATCATGTGACTCAAGACCCAACCCCTACACTCATATATTGGAAAATTCCACATGTATACTTAAATTGAGAAAAGCTATTTGTGAATCTCAAAAAACTCCTTTACTCACCAAATAGTCTTTTTAACTTTTATTATATCAAACAAGGGATTACAAACTAACTCTATTGAAGTACAAGCCGTCCTAGATTAGTTTGAACTAACCACTCTAACATAGGTGTGAAGCTTTCATAACTTAGACACCTTTTCCATATGACTCCTAAGAAAATTTATTTTTACTATAGCTTCCACAACCAATTATATGCAGAAAGGAGTTTTCTAAGAAAACCTTCCATGAAATAATACAAATAAGATAGTTGATCTTGTATTGATTGATATCTTGACAACTTATAAGCTATAATACTTGAGACCTTGCTTTGTAATGTTAGCACTATTGGTGTATATGCCCTAAGGATCAATTGTGTGGTCCTATCTTATATCATGCTCACATAATAAATAGATTATGACATTGTCATCATCATGCTTTTGTTGTATATGCATTTATGTTTAAGATTATATGATGATGTCCTTGGAGAAAAGGCTTTAGCCATTTTCAAATTTATCCCCAATCAAATGCATTAGTGGATAAGAGATAGCTTTGGTGTATGAGGGACTAATATGTGGACTGGTTGGTGTTGGTGTATATGCCCTAAGACTTAGTTTTAGTCCATTATTGTACTACTTGATACTGATATTTATATATATCATACTGGCATTGTCGTTATCATTATTTGTTTACATCTGCGAACATGTACTTATATGATAATGTCCCTGGAGACAGATTGGATCTGTGCTCAAATGATAGTCCCCAGTCGATGTACCTGAGTGGATATGGGATAACTCTGGTACTTGTAAGACTGGTATATGGGCTGGTTAGGCACGAGGTGCTAACGCAGACATATGGGTATATCAGTGGTGGATATACTGGAACGACCCACTGTGAGGTGATGACTTGGTGTCACGAGTTATCCTCACAAGTGATAGGAGATGCATTGATCCCTTGACTTGAGGTCATTGGCCATTCTATATGGTTAGGGATATGCTTTGATACAACCTAACACCTCATCGTAGTTGGGGGGGGGGGGTAATAACGGTTGTCATTGAGCATGTCACGACCCATAGGAGTGTTGGTGTATATGCCCTAGGACCTAGTTTTGGTCCATCTTTGTACTACTTGACTCTGATATTAATATATATCTTTCTGGCATTGTCGTTATCATTGTTTGTCTACACCTGCGATTGTGTACTTACATGATAATGTCCCTGGAGACAGATTGGATCTGTGCTCGAACTATAGTCCCCAGTCGATGTACCTGAGTGGATATGGGACAACTCTGGTACTTGAGAGACTGGTATGTGGGCTGGTTAGGCACGTGGTGCTAACGCAGACACATGGGTGTATCATTGGAGGATATACTGGATAGACCCGCTGTGAGGCTATGACTTGGTGTCATGAGTTATCCTCACAAGTGACAGGAGATGCATTGATCCCTTGACTTGAGGTCATTGACCATTCTATATGGTTAGGGACTTGCTTTGATGCAACCTAACACCTTGCCGCAGTTGGGAGGTCATAACGGTTGTCATTGAGCATGTCACGACCCATATGAGAAGGTCAATGGATAGACATAGGATTTGCCCCTTCCTTAGGGAAGTATGATATCCATGGAGCTCCCTTATGGTTCTATGACTGAGAGTGTATGGCCATACCCAGGTGAGAACCTATTTTAGTCATAGCCATGTGATTGGATGAAAACAAGTGGTGACACACTTGTCCAATCGGATATCAGTACGGCAAAGAGATTGTAATGCATTTGTACCTAGTTGCGATGATGGGGATGTCGATGTCGATATCCATTCCAATAACCTGGGTAGCAGCGATGCACTACTAGGTGCTACTCAATGCTTGTGATGACCTTTGGTCAGCACTGCCAGCGTTAGAGGAACCTACAGGGTCGCACACCTTGATACTCGAGTTTTCATATTGATCGGGTAGCCTTTAGATCGAGTTATTGGATAACTCTGATCTATTTGGGAGATTTCATCATCGCCAATGGGCCTGATGAGATGGAAGAAACTTATTGGGGCCAACTTCCATTTTTGGCATATCGATCAAATTAACCATGGTTAGCCTAATTTAACCATGGGTTAAATTGGATTGGATCCAATAGCTTGGTTAACATGCATAATGGACTTTGGGCTTGGCCCATTGCTTAGTTGGGCTTGCTAATAAGTTGTATTGAAGGGCTAAGAGGCTTGAAGGGTATAATGGGGATGAATTAATGGGATAGGCGCATATGGGATTCTAGTTGGACTAGAATTTGCGCCTATGCCTTGTTTGGTATCTCCTAGGTGATTAAATCAAATTGGATTTGATTAAATCACACAAGATAATTGATTGGATTGTGTTTGACAATTGTGGGCTGATTATTAACATAATTAGAGTCCTAATTGGATTAGGACTTGTGCCCAAGCCACATTAGGCAATCCATCATATTGCCTTGACTAGGTCTAGGCGCATGGATGGGATTAATGCCTCATATGGCATGATATGGGCGCATATGGCTGATGCTTGCTTTGGCAAGTCTTAGGCGCATATGGGAGTGGAGATTTAATCAATATATTTGATTGGATAATCTCCTAGAATCATGCCCTAATTGTCAACACTTGCCATTCTCCCCTAACCGCCTCTTGCTCCTATAAATAAGCCCTTGCCGCCCCCTCTCTTCATGATGCTAATTCCTTGGAGGCGTGAAGCATTAGAGGGCGACGGCTTGGAGAGCTTAGAGCTCTTCTTCTTCCATCAAGGGCGCAAGCATGCTTCTCCTCTTCCTTTCCTTGGCGCAAAGTGTTGGGAAACCCCGGGGACATTTTACAATTTTTCAGAGACACATACATACATACATTGCACAGCGGAAGAATGTCCCCGAAATAGGTCGGTCCCAAAAACCCAGTGAAGATCGCATGCAAGGGGGTCGACACGATGAGTTAGAAAATACCTCAGAGCAAGATGAGGTAGATGTCGTGATAGGCGCCCAAGTGTGCGCCCTCTGCAGTCTCACACACACGGATGCCTCGAGTCCTCTTCTTCCACGCCCGGTGCTAGCCTCGGGAAGAAGATCCAAGCCTTAGGGAGATGTTCCAACCACCTTGCACCACCAAGAGAGAAAGATGCGCCAAGTGGTAAGGAAGGAGAAGCTTGCGGCCACTTGATGGAAGAGGAAGAGATTGCGCCCTTGCTCCTTGCTCTCGCTCCCTTCTTATGTTCACGCCTCCAAGGATGAATCATAATTAAGAGGGGGCGGCTAGGGTCACATATATAGGGCAAGAGGCGATTAGGGAAAGGGCTAGGATCATGACAAGTGTAGGGCTAGGATGAGGAGGTTTAATGTAAGGAAAGTCTCCAAGACTTTACCATAAACTTCATTCAACCTTTCCATAATTGCCCAAGTACCATATCAGCCCAAGACATGCCTTAAAGGCATTCATACCATCAAGGGAGAAGGGCTAGGCGCAAATTGCTTCCTTAATGAAGCAATTTTGCCACCCTAACCCCATTATGCCCCTTAGGCGCCAATGGGGTTGGGTTTCTCCCCATTATACCCTTTAGCCTCTCTTCTCTTCATGAGAACTTGTTATTGGGCTTCATTGGATAATGAGCTAGCCCAAACTTCATCCTATGGGTTGATTAAGCATTTGGATCCAATCCAATGCAACCCTAATCCAAGTGTGACCAACCATGGTCAAATACGGGTCAACCTGCCAAAAATGAAGTTTGGCTCCAATAACATTCTTCCATCTCATCAGGCCCATTGGTGCTGATGAAATCTCCCAATTAGATCCGAGTTATCCAATAACTTGATCATAAGGCTTCTCGATCAATACGAGAACTCAAGTATCAAGGTGTGCGACCCTGTAAGTTCTTCTGACGCTGGCAGTGCTGACCAAATGTCACCACAAGCAGTGAGTGGCACCTAGCAGTGCATCGCTGCTACCCAGGTCATTGGAATGGATATCGACATCGACATCCCCATCATCGCAACTAGGTACAGATGCATTACAGTCTCTTTGCCGGACTGATATCCGATTGGACAAGTGTGTCACCACTTGTTTTCACCCAATCACATGGCTATGACTAAAACAGGTTCTTACCTGGGTATGGCCATACACTCTCAGTCATAGAACCATAGAGGAGCTCCATGGATATCATACTTCCCTAAGGAAGGGGCAAATCCTATGTCTGTCCATTGACCTTCTCATATGGGTCGTGATATGCTCAATGACAACCGTTATGACCTCCCAACTACGGCGAGGTGTTAGGTTGTATAAAAGCAAGTCGCTAACCATAAAGAACGATCAATGACCTCAAGTCAAGGGATCAATGCATCTCCTGTCACTTGTGAGGATAACTTATGACACCAAGTCATAGCCTCACAGCGGGTCTTTCCAGTATATCCTCCAATGATATACCCATGTGTCTGCGTTAGCACCACGTACCTAACCAGCTCACATACCAGTCTCTCAAGTACTATAGCTGTCCCATATCCACTAAGGTACATCGACTGGGGACAATAGTTTGAGCACAGATCCAATCTGTCTCCAGGGACATTATCATGTTAGTACATGTGCGCAGATGTAAACAAACATTGACAATGACAATGCCAGAATGATATATATAAATATCAAAGTCAAGTAGTACATAAGCGGACCAAAACTAGGTCCTAGGGCATATACACCAACACAAAGGAACAAGAAGGCTTGCGGCGTTCTCTTCTCCTTCCATCTCCTTGGCGCATCACATCTTGGTGGTGGCGCAAGTTGCTTGGAGGACTCTCCTAAGGCATGGATCTTCTTCCCGAGGCTAGCACATGGCGAGGAAGAAGAAAACTTGAGGAATCCGTGTGTGCGAGACTACAGAGGGCGAACACTTGGGCGCCTTCATCGACATCGGCTTCTAATTGCTTAAAGGTACTTACTATCACATCGTGTCAACCCCCTCGCAAGAGATCTTCACTGGGTTTTTGGGACTAGCCTGTTTCGGGGACATTCTTCCGCTGCGTAAAATGTATGTCCATGGCTCTGAAAAATTGTAAAATGTCCCCGGGGTTTCCCAACAGTGGTATCAGAGCTACTTGCGAGCCTCGAACGATGTTCTTTCATGCTTTTCATGCTCACATGCCATATCTACATATTGCATAGATGTTGGCGCATGGTTTTTCTTTAAGTAGAAAAATTGTAGGTCTCTTGTTTCTTACTTCTAATTAACTTCTTGTGGTTCTTTGCTCTCTTCATGTGATGGGATAGACCCATACGTGGAAGAGAAAATTTCTCCTCTCATAATAGGATAGACCTATCTTGAGAGACTTGTTGGAATAGGGCATGGATTGGGTGATTGCCCTTATCCTAGCAAGTTAGGGATTGCAAGGAGGGCAACCGGTATGCCTCTTGTAGACTCCTGAGAGAAACTTAGAATCAAAGATTTGTGATATGAAGGGAAGGAAGAGAGACATGTTTTATGAAAAAGTAAAATTTCAGATTTTATGTTTTTTATGAGCATATAGAATTGCATGAGTAAGTACTTGATTATGCATGATGTTGTGGTCATATATCAAGCCCCTTTACATGCCTGTGATGTATCCTTATGAGGCCTGCGTGCCGCTTTTCTTTTTGCTTTTAACTAAGAAGAAGATTAGGATAGCGCATCTACTTGGAGCAAGGTGCATGCTTGCTTGGTTGCGCATCCTTGCATGATGGCGCAACAAGCTTCAAAGGTGGCACATCCTTGCATGGGGGCGCAAGTTAGGGTTTGGCCGAGCCTTGTGCTTGTGTGCTATCCCTCTTGTGGCTTGCTAAATGGCGCACCTTCCTTGGAGGAAGACCATGGCATTGGCCGAACCTTGTGGGTATACCCCTAGGGTTTGAGAGCTAAACCATGGGAGAATGACCTTGGAGCCAACCTTGAAGATAGAGCTAGAGGTCGGCTAGGCTAGGTATAATCTTGGGGCTTGAATCCTAGGTCAAGAGTTGAACCCCTTTTTGGCATGGATTGGTTCAATGTCTTGAATGGGCTATGATCACATCATCCTTTTATTGCTTTCTTTACAAAAGCTAAAGCATGCCTGTGATGTTTTATCGTTATGTTATCACCATAGGATTGCGTGCCTGTAATGATAGACATAAGATAAAACTGAGATGATGAGACCTTAAACAAAAACCCTCAATTAAAATATCAAGTCTAGTAGCCTTCTAACGCGTAGCCCTCACTAAGCTATCGATCAGCGGAGTTGTGAACTGTTTCCCACCCTCGTGGGACACACCCACTTATCTTTAGAAAGTGCGTGGTGGCAATGGTTTCCCCAGTCCAGTTTTAACCTGGGCGTGCCTTCGCAAGGAAACTCGTTGGCCCTGGGCATAACGGTTAGGGATGGACTTGACTAGAAGTTCACATGTGCTGGGCACATGGTGAAAGTCTAGAGGCATCGTTGAGAGGTAAGGGTTTCATGTTGTATCCAGCCCTCGCTGGACATGAAATGCCTGGACTGTCTCAATAAGGGGAATTGCTTGGAGCAATCGGCCGGCGCGCCCACCTTAGGAAACATGGGTCACTTTGTGCATCTCATCCCACCCTCGTGGGACGCGAAGCCCTGTGTGGAATGAGGATCTCATCTCACTAGGAAATCTTGGATTTCTCGATTGACTTTGTGGGTTGTCAATTCGATTAAAAATAGTGGGAGCCATGGTCATTTAAAAGGCAAGTCCAGTTTAAATGACTCGAAGTAGTACTAATCTGCTGTTTCTTGGTTGTTGTAGAACAATGGCTATGAACAATAGCAGTTGGTCACTGCGATCTACCCTGGATAAGTTGGTTGGATCCAACTTACTGGATTGGTATATGAACTTGAGAATCGTGCTCAAGCTCGAGAGGAAGCTTTATGTTCTTGAGTGTCTTATTCCTGAGCCACTTCCATGCTCGGCCTCAGCGGCTGAGAGGGATGCTTATGATAAGCATCAGGTTGATACTTTGGAGGTTGTTAACCAACATGTCACTTGAATTTAAAGGGTGATATGAATCGAAGAGTGCCTCTGAAATTATTTTAAGGCGGCTCTTTGATGAATTGGTTGAGCTCAATCCTGCTAAAGTTGATATTCAGTGTGTTGAGCTGAAAGGCTTGACCAAGGAACTGAAATTAAAGATGGATATGATCAGGAATAATAGGTGCTATTCATGTGGAGGGCCACCTCACATGTTGAAGGACATGTTGCAACTTCAGAATGAGGAGAAGAAAGGCAAGGCCTTGTCTTCATGCTCAGGTATTTATGTTACCGAAGTCAACCTTTCTACTCCTATGACATGGGTATTGGATACCGCATGTGGAGTACAAATATGCAAAGGCTCAGAAAGGATAGATCGGTAAGGCATAGAGAGATTGACCTACGGATAGGTAACAGGGCACAAGTTGCTGCTGTTGCTGTAGGAGTTTTTCTCCCTGCCTTCTGGACTTCAGTTAAAGCTAGACAATTGCTATTATGTACCTTCCCTTTCCAAAACATTGTATCCACTCCTTGCTTGGCAATAAAAGGATTTAGGTTTGAAATAAAAGAGAACTTATGTTCTTTTTCTTTTGCAAATATGTTTTATGGGAAGGGTACTTTGTGCAATGGTCCGCATGTCTTGGACATGGTTAGCTCTATTTGTAACATAAATATTAAAAGGACCAAACTGAGTGGTTCAGTTGGTGCTTTCCTACGGCATTGTCGATTAGCCCATATAAACAAGAATCGCATTCGACAACTCCATGAAAATGGGTTGCTAGATTCGAGTTCCTTGGAGGAACTTGATACATATGAGACTTGTTTATTAGGGAAAATGACAAAGACGCCCTTCACCAACACTGGTGAGAGGGCAGGAGGTTTGTTGGATCTCATACATAGTGATGTGTGTGGGCTATTCAATAAACAAGCCAAAGGAGGGTATAACTACTTCATCACATTTACTGATGACTTCAGTAGATATGGTTATGTCTACATGATGAGACATGAGTCTGAATCCTTTGAGAAACTTAAGGAGTTCAGACATGAAGTAGAGAACCAGCTTGGTAGATCCTTTAAGGATCTTCGATCAGATCGTGATGGAGAGCACCTGAGCAGTGTATTCTTTGACTATCTGAGTAAGTGTGGGATCCTATCCCAACTCACTCCTCCTAGAGCACCTCGGTAGAATGGTGTATCTGAAAGGAGAAATCGAACCTTGTTGGACATAGTTCGGTCTATGATAAGTCATGCAACTCTACCTCCCTCATTCTGGGGACATGCACTTGAAAAAGCTTCTCTAATACTGAATAATGTTCCATCTAAGAGTGTCTCAAAGATTCCATACGAGGTATGGAATGGGAGATGCCCTAATCTCACTTTTATCAGGATCTAGGGATGTGAGGCTTATGTCAAACGTCAGGATTCTAGCAAGCTAGAACCTAGATCTGATAAGTGTATGTTTGTGGGGTACCCTAAGGAGACTAAGGGTTACTACTTCTATATTCCCACCGAGAACAAAGTTTTTGTTGCTCGGGGTGCGGTCTTTCTAGAGAAAGAATTTCTCATGATAGAAGTTAGTGGGAGGAAGTTTGACTTGGACGAGGTCCAAGTGCAACCACAAGACATAGAGATGGGAACCTGAGCCACCTGCACCGGTTGCTAGGCAGCCTGAGGCTCAGACACAGGCCCCATGTAGGTCTGGGAGGTTTCGTCGTGCACCTGAGAGGTATGGGTCGCTGCCGACCCAACACGACGGGATCTTCATCATGGAGGATGAACCCAGGACTTATGATGAGGCGGTCAGTGGACCGGACTCCGAGAGATGGCTTGAGGCCATGCGATCCGAGATGGATTCCATGTCGGCTAACCAAGTCTGGGATTTGGTTGAGCTGCCTGATGGGGTAAAACCCATAGGGTGTAAATAGGTCTTCAAGAGGAAGACAGACATGGATGGCAAAATAGTTACCTATAAGGGTAGACTAGTGGCTAAAGGATTTAAACAAGTCCACGGGGTGGACTATGATGAAACCTTCTCGCCAGTTGCCATGATCAAATCCATTCGGATTCTGCTTGCTATAGCTGCATATCATGACTATGAGATATGGCAGATGGATGTGAAGACAGCGTTCCTTAACGGGAAGCTAACTAAGGATGTGTATATGACACAACCTAATGACTTCATCCATCCTGCAGATACTAGTAAAGTCTGCAGGCTAAAGAAATCCATTTACGGATTAAAGCAAGCATCTCGAAGTTAGAATCTTCAGTTTGATGAAGCAGTGAGAGATTATGACTTTATCAAAAGTGAAGAAGACGCCTGTGTATACAGAAAATTCAGTGGGAGCTTGATGACTTTTCTGGTCATGTATGTCGATGACATACTACTCATCGGAAACGACATCCCTAGTCTTCAAGCTATGAAGACATGGTTAGGGAAGTGTTTCGAGATGAAGGACTTAGGGGAGGCCGCCTATATTCTAGGCGTGAGGATCTACCGGGATAGATCCAAGAGGCTCTTGGCCCTTAGTCAGAGTACCCACATTGATAAGGTCCTGGAGAGGTTCAACTTGGAGCAATCCAAGAAAGGATACCTTCCAGTGAGAGATGGCCTTACTCTCTCAAAGAGCCAGTGTCCTACAACACGGGCTGAGAGGGATAACATGAGTCGATTTCCCTATGCTTCGGCAATGGGATAAATCATGTATGCAATGCTGTGTACTAGACCAGATGTGGGTTATGCTGTAAGCATAACCAGCCGATACCAATCCAATCCAGGTTTGCAGCACTGGGTGGCTGTAAAGAATATCCTTGAGTATCTTGAATGGGACTAAGGATTTATTCTATAAAGTCTACGGGGACAGGAAGAACTCAGTGTGCAGGGCTTCACTGATGAGTCGTTCCAGTCTGATCCTGACGACTTCAGATCGCAGACCAGCTATTAGTTTAAGATGGTTGGAGGTGCTGTATGCTGGAAGAGCTTCAAGCAATCCACCATAGCTAATTCTACAACCGAAGCTGAGTATGTGGTTGCTTCTGAGGCAGCCAATGAAGCCGTTTGGATCAGGAAGTTCTTTTCTGAACTTCAGGTGGTTCCAAGTGCAATGGATCCCATTGAGCTCTACTATGACAACAATGGGAACTGCACATAATAAGGAACCACGGTCTCATCAAAGGTCCAAACGCATACTCAAGAGATTTTGCCTGATCAAAGAGATCATTGATCGAGGTGATGTCAAGATTAGCAGAATTGACACAGAGAGCAATCTAGCAGACCCACTGACCAAGGCTTTGGCGCAGCAGAAGCATGATGGTCGTACTAGAGATATGGGGTTGAGGTTGCTCAACCTCTAGGTCTTAGTGCAAGTGGGAGATTGTTGGTGTATATGCCCTAGGACCTAGTTTTGGTCCATCTTTGTACTACTTGACTCTGATATTAATATATATCTTTCTGGCATTGTCGTTATCATTGTTTGTCTACACCTGCGATTGTGTACTTACATGATAGTCCCTCGAGACAGATTGGATCTGTGCTCGAACTATAGTCCCCAGTCGATGTACCTGAGTGGATATGGGACAACTCTGGTACTTGAGAGACTGGTATGTGGGCTGGTTAGGCACGTGGTGCTAACGCAGACACATGGGTGTATCATTGGAGGATATACTGGATAGACCCGCTGTGAGGCTATGACTTGGTGTCATGAGTTATCCTCACAAGTGACAGGAGATGCATTGATCCCTTGACTTGAGGTCATTGACCATTCTATATGGTTAGGGACTTGCTTTGTGAAGGGTCGAAACCTAAGTCAGATGCGCTTCTAAATTTTTGCATAGGCGGAAAAACTAGGTTTCATGAAGATCGCATGGCTTGTAAGTATAATCAACCATAAGAGGATGAATGAAGCATTACCATGGCCATTGATCGAGTGATGACTTGGAAGAAGAAAGGGCGATCGGCTCTTCTCCAAAGAGGTCACACACAAGATGTTGAAGGCTTACTCCCTTGTGCTCTTTGTGCTAGCAAAGATCCAAGGAAAACTTGATCGTGTACAAGGAGATGTTTTTCTCTCTCGGCTGTTCGAACTCTCTTCCTTGGCGTGAAGACTCACTACCACACGAGAGGAAAACGGGAGGAGAAGAGGGGGCGAGCCACGTTACAATCGTGGAGGCGTTTTCCAAAATAGAAAACCGACTTCCAAATATAGTAAGTGCTTAATACTCATGCATTCACTCAAAGTGAACCATCGAAACTTCCTTCTCCTTTGAACCAAGCGTTCACTAAGTGAACCGGTTCAATTCTATTTGGTTCAAAGACCAAATCGAACCAGCCATGGTTTAGATCTCTTTGAACCAAATGGCTCAAGATCTAACCACACATCTCTTGATCTTCTTGATCTCATCGATCAAGCATCAATTCTCCCGATCGAAGCTTACCGATCTCAAGCCCTAATCAATCAAACATGATCAGACCAGATCTCACTTCAAATCAGAGTTTAAATTCCTTTAAATTGGACTAAAACAATTCAATCCACACGATCTAATATAAGTAAGCCATATCATCAAATTGTGCGACCCTAAGGGTTTCCTTCAACGTCGGTAATGATAACTTACATTATCACGATCAGAGAGGGGTATCTAGCAACACATCACTGTCTCCCGATATGAAGGAAAGAGTCTTCCAAGACTACACCCAAACCACAGCACAAGTGTGAATCCAATTCACTTCGCATACATGTTTCCTTTGCTACTGGATGTTCTCGTTGGACAAGCGTGTCAAGCGTGTAACTCCAACATGATGAGAATGGTTAGATCAGATGAACATAGTCATCTGGGTATGGCCATACACTTTCTCAACCATCTCATCCAGGGGGCCCCTATAGAACATCACACTCCAACAAGGAGAGGCAATCCTTTATCTATCACTAGTGCCCTAACATGACTCATGCCCATTATCCAAGATAATCCTTAACCATTAATTTTTCAAATGATATTGAACTACCTCAAGATAATGCCAAACATCATTTAGAAACAGAAGTGATCTCAAGTCAGAGGAAATATGCCATTTGCTTGCATACAAGGATTATTCACATTGTGACAAACAATTGAACATCCTAAGTAGGGTCAGTCCAGTACATCCAATGCACCTATGTGTCTAAATCTTATTCCATGCTCGAAGCATCCTATAAGATCAGAACACATATTAGTCTCAATCATATCAAGGCTGTCTCATGTTCACCAAGATATCTCGACTAAGGACAATACTGCATGTCAGCCAAGCTGAACACTATTGAGACATTATTCAGAAGTATACATAACAGCAGCAGATAATGTAACAACCTGAATAACAACAATTGCCTTTATAAAACATAGTTTATACATGATACTAATAATAACCCAAGGCCTCAAACATTAGCCTTAAGGGCATACCCCAACAATCTCCCACTTGCACTTAAACTAATGGTTGAGAAATCTCAAACCCATATTATTACAGTGCTTCTCATGCTTCTGCTGCGCCAGAGGCTTTGTAAGCGGGTCAGCCAGATTGTCATCTGTATGAACCTTGCAGATCTTGATCTCTCCTCGATCTATGATCTCCCGGATCAAATGAAACCTTCTCTGTATGTGCTTGGACTTCTGGTGTGACCGAGGTTCCTTTGCTTGTGCAATCGCTCCAGTGTTATCACAGAAGATAACCAATGGATCTGCACTCGAAGGAACAACACCAAGTTCCTGAACGAACTTACGAATCCATACTGCCTCCTTTGATGCTTCTGAGGCTGCAACATACTCGGCTTCTATTGTGGAATCAGCAACAATTGATTGTTTGAAACTCTTCCACATCACTTCTCCTCCATTCAAGCTAAAAACATAGCCTGATTGCGATCGGAAATCGTCTTGGTCAGATTGGAATGAAGCGTCAGTATATCCTTCAATACTGAGTTCTTCCTGACCCCCATAAATCAAGAACATATCTTTGGTTCTCCGAAGATATTTCAAAATGTTCTTGACTGCAATCCAGTGTGTCTTCCCTGGATTACTTTGGAAACGACTGGTCACGCTTAACCCGTAAGCGACGTCTGGGCAAGTACATAACATCGCATACATGATGGACCCAATAGCCGAAGCATAAGGCGTATTGTCCATCTCATCTTTCTCAGACTGTGTTTCAGGACACTGGCTCTTTGAAAGATTCAGACCATGTCTGACTGGAAGATATCCTCTTTTAGAATTTTCTAAATGGAATCTCTCCAGGACCTTATCGATGTAAGTACTCTGGCACAGCCCGAGAAGCCTATTAGATCTATCTCTGTAGATCTCCACACCTAATACATAGGCTGCTTCTCCCAAATCTTTCATCTGGAAACATTTTCTTAACCATGCTTTGACTGCATGCAGTTCAGGAATATCGTTTCCAATGATTAAGATATCATCGACGTAGAGGACTAGGAAAGTAATCACGCTCCCACTAAACCTTTTATATACACACGGGTCATCTTCATTTTTGATGAAACCAAATTCACAAACTGATTCATCAAAACGAATATTCCAGCTTCTCGATGCTTGTTTTAGTCCATAAATGGACTTCTTTAATTTGCATATTTTATGACGTTCTGATGGATTGATTAAACCTTCAGGCTGTGTCATATACACATCCTCTTCCAGTTTTCCATTAAGGAAAGCGGTCTTCACATCCATTTGCCAGATCTCATAATCATAATATGCAGCTATCGCGAGAATAATCCGAATGGACTTGAACATGGCTACAGGAGAGAAAGTTTCATCATAATCTATCCCGTAGATTTGTTTGAAACCTTTCGCAACTAGCCTGCCCTTATAGGTAACTACGTTACCATCCATGTCTTTCTTCTTTTTGAAGATCCACTTACAGCCTATAGGGATTACTCCCTGAGGCTGATCAACCAAATCCCAGACTTGGTTATCTGACATGGAGTCCATTTCGGCTCGCATAGCTTCAAGCCATCTTACTGATTCCGGTCCATTGACCGCATCCGCATAAGTGAGGGGTTCATCATTAATGATATAGACTCCGTCATAGCGCTCAGGCTGACGACGGATCCTTCCCGATCTACGCGGTTCCCGTGATATCTGAGCATCAGGTTGCTCAGTAACCTGATCCGTTGGCTCAGGCTCATCCAACTGAACTTGATTACTTTGTCCCGCTTCTGGATTTTCATCCAGCTTTATTTCTCTCCCACTGGCCTCTTGCAGAAGAAATTCCTTCTCAAGAAAAATAGCCGTTCGAGCAACAAATACTTTGTTCTCCTTGGGATCATAGAAATAATAACCCTTAGTTTCTTTAGGGTAACCGACAAAGATACATTTATCTGATCTGCTCTCTAGTTTCCCAGAGGTGAGCTTTTTGACATAAGCCTCGCAACCCCAGATTTTTATAAATGTCAAGCTCGGCTGTTTCCCATACCATAACTCATATGGTGTCCTTAAAACAGCCTTGGATGGCACTCGGTTTAGCACCTTTGCAGCTGTTTCCAGTGCAAATCCCCAAAAGGAGTAAGGTAGAGTAGCCTGACTCATCATTGAACGAACCATATCCAATAAGGTTCTATTTCTCCTTTCGGACACACCATTCCATTGCGGTGTTCCTGGCGGAGTGAGCTGTGAGATAATCCCACACTCCTTCAGATAGTCAGTAAACTCACGACTCAAGTATTCCCCACCTCGATCTGAACGAAGTGCCTTGATATTTCGGCCTAACTGATTTTGTACTTCATTTTTGAACTCTTTGAACTTGTCAAAAGATTCACTCTTATGTCTCATTAAATAGACATAACCATACCTACTGAAATCATCAGTAAAAGTAATAAAGTATAAATAGCCACCTCTGGCATGTTTACTAAAAGGCCACACACATCACTGTGAATAAGGTCAAGTAAACCTGAAGCCCTTTGACCTTTATTAGAAAAAGGAGTCTTCATCATTTTACCCATTAAACAAGCTTTGCATGTATCAAGCTCCTCATAGGAGAATGATCCCAGCAGTCCACGTTCATGCAACCGCTTAATGCGCTTCTTGTTAATATGGCCTAAACGACTATGCCAAAGCAAGGTGCTGTCATCAGCATACTTGGCTTTCTTGTTATCAATTTGTTGTACAGAACATTCCATGTCCAACATGAATAACCCATTGTTAATCGACCCAGTAGCATAAACAATATTATCAAACGAAATACAACACTTTAAAGTTTTGCATTCAAAAGAAAAACCTTTCCTGACAAGAGCAGGAATAGAGATAATATTCTTAGTTATGCTCGGTACGAAATAACAATTGTCAAGTTCTAATACAAAACCAGATGGTAAAGAGATGTGATATTCTCCTACAGCAACAGCAGCAACCCGTGCCCCGTTTCCAACTCGTAGGTCCACCTCATGCTGTCCCACCTGTCTTCTTCTCTTGAGTTCCTGCACATTTGAACAAATGTGAACTCCACATGCAGTGTCCAACACCCATGAAATAGAAGAAGCTACCATGACTTCAGTCACGTAAATACCTGAGCCAGAAGTGAAAGCCTTGCTTCCCTTCTTCTCTCCTTGGAGCGCTTTACAGTCCTTCTTCCAGTGACCCAGCTGGCCACAGTGGAAACATCTGTTGTCCTTTGACCGCTTCACCTTTTGTTTCAAAGCCTTGTTGTAGCTCTTGATAGGGGTTTTGCCCTTCTTCCCCTTCTTCTTATTCCTTGAAGGAACCATCAAGACAGAGGATGAAGGCTTTCCCTTCTCAAGAGTCTGCTCTGTGGTGCAGAGCATGTTCAGTAACTCTGCCGGAGTACAATCGATCTTGTTCATATTAAAATTAATGATGAACGGATCGAAAGAGGCCGGGAGAGACTGCAGGATAATGTCTACAACAAGTTCCTGATTGATGGTGTGTCCTAGTTTCTCTAGAGCCTCCTTGTACCCAATCATCTTGAGTACGTGAGCTCCCACTGGACTGCCTTCAGTCAGTTTGCTATGAAAGAAAAGTTTCTTCAAGTTATAGCGTTCTGTCCTTGCCTGTGCAGCATATAGCATCTTGAGATTTGCTATAATATCAATAGCAGACAAATCCTCATGCTGACGCTGGAGCTCTGGCGTCATTGACGCAAGCATAAGGCAAGCGACATCAGTACTATCACTGACGTGCTTCTCATAAGCATCCCGAACCGCCCTTGCGGCGTTCGCAGCAGGTTGAGCCGGTATTGCCGACTCAAGGACATACAGCTTCCTCTCAGCCTTAAGCACAATCTTAAGCTGTTTGTACCAGTCTGAGAAGTTTGGCCCAGCAAACTTCTCCTTTTCCAATATGGATCGCAAATTGAGCCCTGTGGTGTTCGTTGCTGCAGGAATCTACAACATTGCAAGAACAACAAGGTCAGTATCCATGTTAGAATCAATCCAGGACTTAAGAGTGATTCTTTTCTCACTATTTTATCTGACTGAAAAATCCAATAAAACAGCCCGAAAGAGTGAAACTCTTTTAGTGAGATGGGATCCAGATTTCATACTTGATCTCCGCGTCCCGCTCAGGCGAGATAAGATGCACAGAGAGTTCAAGCACTAATCACTGGTAGGCTATCCATGCCAATCGCCAACCCGTGCGATTCCCCTTCATCTAGGCAATCCAGAAGACTGCGCCAACTGAGTTGGTACAACACAGTTTCTGATTCCTAAGATGGCTGCCTCCATATAGCTATCATATGCTCAATATGTAGCCCATATGGTCAAGCTGACCTGACCTACTCCCTGGACCACCACGTGCTATGCTGAGCAACGAGAAGGGATAAATCCCTACTCTGTAGCATGTAGGTGTAATCACACACCGTCTGAAGATAGCTGGGCGTGCCCACTGAGTGGGTACAACATGGCCCCAACGATAGTCAGAACAGTGAGGTTTCGCATCAGAAGGCTTTCGAGCTTGATATTTCGTTGGATTTTAACGGTCCATTTTATCTTCTTACTATCATGCAAGATCTATGGTGATAGCAGAAGAATAAATATACTTGTGCTAATATTACTTAAAACAGTAAGTAGAAAGCACAATGATCTTATGTGGTAAACGCCCATAAAAGCCTAAGTAAAACCCTAGTTTTACACAAGTCCTCACTTGAGCTCTTTATGGGTCTCTTTCACTTCATCTGGCCCGGCCCGGGCCCAAGGCGCCCTTTGCAGCCTAAATGCGCCCACCAGACTGGTTGCGCCTTTTCTAGAGTCGAACTCTAGACCCACCACCTGGTGAAGCCACTTGCTGCAAGCGTCTCTGCCATGTGTGCTCTGTGCTCATGTCTGATCAAATTACATTTTTAATCTATTTAGACAAGGTTTGACTCGCAGGTCAATTATACAATTTTCATAAATTAAAGTGTGATTCGCAGATCACAGCAAAATTTATAAATCAATTCCAGGCACGGAGGCCCCAGCACAGCACATAAATAAGGGCAGCCCACATAAGATTAAATAGACATCCATTCACCATGATAAACAAGCATCCATGTGATCCAAACAGAAAATAAAATTTTGAAAACCCATGGCATCAATTTTATTTCCTTATGTGCCCTACTACCTTACAACGGTCCATTAATAGGTATCCACTCATCAGACCAAGTCAGACCCACTGCCCTTGCACGCACCCAGTCATAACTGACTTGCGTCGACGTTGTGGTCAACTATGCATGCCTTAAGGGCTGAACGTCCCACATGATTTCTGGCAAGCGGGTGTGACCCCGGGCCTTAATCATGATCGTTCACCAGGCGCCTCAATCAGACATCGCTACACGCCCTTCTGCAGTCGACCTATAGCCACCTGTATTGCTTGCGCACAGGTGCTATCTGGCCGACCCATCTAGGCTGTCAGATGGTCTGATTAGGCTGTTGGGTCCAGACATTGACTAATGACTTCAACCCTATTAACCCGTCTAAGAGTTCAAAGCAGGCGCTTAGATAGATCTAAATGAGGGGGCGCGCATGAAGTAAATTTTTGTTTGAAAAACATCTATGAAACATGCGCAAACTTTAAACAACATGGATACATGTGCAAACACAATATGTAATCTTGTCATCAAGTAAGCGCATGTGAACATGTAGAAGATCTATCCTATAAATCAAACATGGATCACATCAAGGCAATCATATGCAACAAGTCAAAATAAACCTGATGCTCTGATACCAATTGAAGGGTCGAAACCTAAGTCAGATGCGCTTCTAAATTTTTGCATAGGCGGAAAAACTAGGTTTCATGAAGATCGCATGGCTTGTAAGTATAATCAACCATAAGAGGATGAATGAAGCATTACCATGGCCATTGCTCGAGTGATGACTTGGAAGAAGAAAGGGCGATCGGCTCTTCTCCAAAGAGGTCACACACAAGATGTTGAAGGCTTACTCCCTTGTGCTCTTTGTGCTAGCAAAGATCCAAGAAAAACTTGATCGTGTACAAGGAGATGTTTTTCTCTCTCGGCTGTTCGAACTCTCTTCCTTGGCGTGAAGACTCACTACCACACGAGAGGAAAACGGGAGGAGAAGAGGGGGCGAGCCACGTTACAATCGTGGAGGCGTTTTCCAAAATGGAAAACCGACTTCCAAATATAGTAAGTGCTTAATACTCATGCATTCACTCAAAGTGAACCATCGAAACTTCCTTCTCCTTTGAACCAAGCGTTCACTAAGTGAACCGGTTCAATTCTATTTGGTTCAAAGACCAAATCGAACCAGCCATGGTTTAGATCTCTTTGAACCAAATGGCTCAAGATCTAACCACACATCTCTTAATCTTCTTGATCTCATCGATCAAGCATCAATTCTCCCGATCGAAGCTTACCGATCTCAAGCCCTAATCAATCAAACATGATCAGACCAGATCTCACTTCAAATCAGAGTTTAAATTCCTTTAAATTGGACTAAAACAATTCAATCCACACGATCTGATATAAGTAAGCCATATCATCAAATTGTGCGACCCTAAGGGTTTCCTTCAACGTTGGTAACGATAACTTACATTATCACGATCAGAGAGGGGTATCTAGCAACACATCACTGTCTCCCGATATGAAGGAAAGAGTCTTCCAAGACTACACCCAAACCACAGCACAAGTGTGAATCCAATTCACTTCGCATACATGTTTCCTTTGCTACTGGATGTTCTCGTTGGACAAGCGTGTCAAGCGTGTAACTCCAACATGATGAGAATGGTTAGATCAGATGAACATAGTCATCTGGGTATGGCCATACACTTTCTCAACCATCTCATCCAGGGGGCCCCTATAGAACATCACACTCCAACAAGGAGAGGCAATCCTTTATCTATCACTAGTGCCCTAACATGACTCATGCCCATTATCCAAGATAATCCTTAACCATTAATTTTTCAAATGATATTGAACTACCTCAAGATAATGCCAATCATCATTTAGAAACAGAAGTGATCTCAAGTCAGAGGAAATATGCCATTTGCTTGCATACAAGGATTATTCACATTGTGACAAACAATTGAACATCCTAAGTAGGGTCAGTCCAGTACATCCAATGCACCTATGTGTCTAAATCTTATTCCATGCTCGAAGCATCCTATAAGATCAGAACACATATTAGTCTCAATCATATCAAGGCTGTCTCATGTTCACCAAGATATCTCGACTAAGGACAATACTGCATGTCAGCCAAGCTGAACACCATTGAGACATTATTCAGAAGTATACATAACAGCAGCAGATAATGTAACAACCTGAATAACAACAATTGCCTTTATAAAACATAGTTTATACATGATACTGATAATAACCCAAGGCCTCAAACATTAGCCTTAAGGGCATACCCCAACACTTTGATGCAACCTAACACCTTGCCGTAGTTGGGAGGTCATAACGGTTGTCATTGAGCATGTCACGACCCATATGAGAAGGTCAATGGACAGACATAGGATTTGCCCCTTCCTTAGGGAAGTATGATATCCATGGAGCTCCCTTATGGTTCTATGACTGAGAGTGTATGGCCATACCCAGGTGAGAACCTGTTTTAGTCATAGCCATGTGATTGGATGAAAACAAGTGGTGACACACTTGTCCAATCGGATATCAGTACGGCAAAGAGACTGTAATGCATCTGTACCTAGTTGCGATGATGGGGATGTCGATGTCGATATCCATTCCAATAACCTGGGTAGCAGCGATGCACTGCTAGGTGCCACTCACTGCTTGTGATGACCTTTGGTCAGCACTGCCAGCGTTAGAGGAACCTACAGGGTCGCACACCTTGATACTCGAGTTTTCATATTGATCGGGTAGCCTTTAGATCGAGTTATTGGATAACTCTGATCTATTTGGGAGATTTCATCAGCGCTAATGGGCCTGATGAGATGGAAGAAACTTATTGGGGCCAACTTCCGTTTTTGGCATATCGATCAAATTAACCATGGTTAGCCTAATTTAACCATGGGTTAAATTGGATTGGATCCAATAGCTTGGTTAACATGCATAATGGACTTTGGGCTTGGCCCATTGCTTAGTTGGGCTTGCTAATAAGTTGTATTGAAGGGCTAAGAGGCTTGAAGGGTATAATGGGGATGAATTAATGGGATAGGCATATATGGGATTCTAGTTGGACTAGAATTTGTGCCTATGCCTTGTTTGGTATCTCCTAGGTGATTAAATCAAATTGGATTTGATTAAATCACACAAGATAATTGATTGGATTGTGTTTGACAATTGTGGGCTGATTATTAACATAATTAGAATCCTAATTGGATTAGGACTTGCGCCCAAGCCACATTAGGCAATCCATCATATTGCCTTGACTAGGTCTAGGCGCATGGATGGGATTAATGCCTCATATGGCATGATATGGGCGCATATGGCTGATGCTTGCTTTGGCAAGTCTTAGGCGCATATGGGAGTGGAGATTTAATCAATATATTTGATTGGATAATCTCCTAGAATCATGCCCTAATTGTCAACACTTGCCATTCTCCCCTAACCGCCTCTTGCTCCTATAAATAAGCCCTTGCCGCCCCCTCTCTTCATGATGCTAATTCCTTGGAGGCGTGAAGCATTAGAGGGCGACGGCTTGGAGAGCTTAGAGCTCTTCTTCTTCCATCAAGGGCGGAAGCATGCTTCTCCTCTTCCTTTCCTTGGCGCAAAGGAACAAGAAGGCTTGCGGCGTTCTCTTCTCCTTCCATCTCCTTGGCGCATCACATCTTGGTGGTGGCGCAAGTTGCTTGGAGGACTCTCCTAAGGCATGGATCTTCTTCCCGAGGCTAGCACCGGGCGAGGAAGAAGAAAACTTGAGGAATCCGTGTGTGCGAGACTGCAGAGGGCGAACACTTGGGCGCCTTCATCGACATCGGCTTCTAATTGCTTAAAGGTACTTACTATCACATCGTGTCGACCCCCTCGCAAGAGATCTTCACTGGGTTTTTGGGACTAGCCTGTTTCGGGGACATTCTTCCGCTGCGTAAAATGTATGTCCATGGCTCTGAAAAATTGTAAAATGTCCCCGGGGTTTCCCAACAAGGAGAAGGTCAATAGACAGACAGAGGATTTGCCCCTTCCTAAGGGAAGTTTGATATCCATGGGGCTTCTCTATGGTTCTATGACTGAAAGTGTATGGTCATACCCAGGTGAGACCTGATTTAGTCATAGACATGAGATTGGATGAAAACAAGTGGTGACACACTTGTCTAATCGGATATCAGTACGGCAAAGAGTCTGGAATGTATCTGTACCTAATTGCGATGATGGGGATGTCGATGTCGATATCCATTCCAATGACCTGGGTAGCAGTGATGCACTGCTAGGTGCCACTCACTGCTTGTGGTGACCTTTGGTCAGCACTGCCAGCGTCAGAGGAACCTACAGGGTCACACACCTTGATACTCGAGTTCTCGTATTGATCGGGAAGCCTTATGATCAAGTTATTGGATAACTCGAATCTATTCTGGAGATTTCATTAGCGCCAATGGGCCTGATGAGTTGGAAGAAACTTATTGGAGCCAACTTCCATTTTTGGCATACTGGCCGAATTAACCATGGTTAGCCTCTTTTGACCTTGGGTCACATTGGATTGGATCCAATAGCTTGGTTAACATGGCTAATGATCTTTGGACTAGGCCCATTGCTTAGCTAGGCTCACTAATAAGTTGTCATGAAGAGGAAATAACCTAAAGGGGTATAATGGGGAGAAATTATCCCCATTGGCGCCTAAGGGGCATAATGGGGTGTAGTAGGCAAATTTGCTTCATTATGGAAGCAAATTGCGCCTAGCCCTAACCCTAAGTGCCTCTTGCCCTATATATGAGGCCCTAGCCGCCCCCTCTCTTGATGTTCTATTCCTTGGAGGTGTGAACACATCAAGAGGCGTGGGCAAAGAGGCATAGGCGCATCTCTTCCTCTCCAAGCCGCAAGCATCTCTTCTCTTCTCCTCTTGGCGCATGTGAGGGAAATCCTTGGTGTCTTCATCATCTTCCTCCTCCCTTGGCGCAAGAGAAGCAAGAAGGTTGGCGGCTTCATCTCCTACCACTTCTTCCATTGGCGCATATACCTTGGAGGTGGCGCAAGGCTTGAAGAAGGTGGACAAAAGGCTTGGATCTTCTTCCCGAGGCTAGCATCGGGCGTGGAAGAAGAAGACTCAAGGGATCCGTGTGTGTGAGACTGTAGAGGGCGTACGCTTGGGCGCCTATCACGACATCGGCCTCACCTTGCTTTAAGGTATATTCTATCTCATCGTGTCGACTCCCTCGCATGCGATCTTCACTAGGTTTTTTAGGACCGGCCTGTTTCGGGGATATTGGTTCCGCTGCGCAATGGTTTTGTGTAATTTCTATCTCTGAAAATTGTAAAATATCCCCAGGGTTTCCCAACAATGGTATCAGAGTGACTTGTGAGACTCGAACGATGTAATTTCATGCTTTTCCATGCTCACATGCCATATCTCAATTTTCGCAAATTGTATAATCACATGGCAAACGATTTTTCTAAGTAGGAAAAATTAGGGTTTCTTGTTTCTATCATCTTTTCAATCTCTTTTGGATTTTTGGGTTATTTTTCTTGCATGATTTAAGGATCAAAGGCGCACGTGGTTTTGTCAAGTAGGACGAACATTGTGTCTTCGGACTGGCCGGGTCTCTTGATCTGACAAACTTACCAGCCGAGAGGATCTTTGAAATCATCATGAAAAATAGATCGCAAATAACTAAAAGATTTGTGAGAAGAAGATGAGGAAAAGATATTGGTTTTATGAAAAAGTAAAATTTCAAATTTTATGTTTTTCATGAGTATATAGAACTGCATGTGTAGATACCTTGCTTGTGCATAATGTTGTGATCATGAGTCAAGCTCCTTTGCATGCCTGTGATGTATCTTTGTGAGGCCTGTGTGCCGCTTTTCTTTTCTTTTATTTTTGTAATAAGAAGAAGAAGATTAAGGTGCAACCACATGGAACCCTGGCGCATGCATGCTTGATGGCGCATGGAGGAGTAGCGCAAGATGGCATGGCCGAACCCTAGGGTTTGAGAGCTAGCCATCTTGGCTCCTTGCATGGTGGCACATCATCTATGGAGAAAGACCCATGGCATTGGTCGAACCCATGAGGGACACCTCTAGGGTTTGAGAGTTAAACCATGGTGAGAAGGACCTTGGAGCCAACCTTGAAGCTCGAGTTAGAGGTCGGCTAGGTTAGGTCTTGTCTTTGGGGCTTGAATCCTAGGTCAAGAGTTGAACCTCCTTTTGGCATGGGTTGGTTCAATGTCTTGAATAGGCTATTATCACATCATTCATTTATTGCTTTCAATATCTGCTAAAACATGTCTATTTTATCGTTATGTTATCACTATAGGATTGCATGCCTGTAATGTTAGACATAAGATAAAACTGATGAGACCTCAAAAACCCTCATAAATAAATATCAAGTCTAATAGCTTTCTAACGCGTAGCCCTCACTAAGCTATTGATCAATGGTGTTGTGAACTGTTTCCCACCCTCGTGGGACACACCCACTTATCTTTAGAAAGTGCGTGGTGGCAATGGTTTCCCCAGTCCATTTTAATCGGGCGCGCCTTCCCAAGGAAACTCGTTGGCCCTGAGCATAACGGTTAGGAATGGACTTGACTAGATTTTCACATGTGCTGGGCATATGGTGGAGCTCTAGAGGCATCGTTGAGAGGTTAGGGTTTCATGCTGTATCCAGCCCTCACTGGACATGAAATGCCTAGACTGTCTCAATAAGGGGAATTGCTTGGAGCAATCGGCCGGCGTGCCCACCTTAGGAAGCATGGGTTACTTTGTGCATCTCATCCCACCCTCGTGGGACGCAAAGCCTCATGTGGAAAAGGGATCCCAAACAATGCCTTATGTGATTAAATCAAATCAAATCTGAATTTAATCACTTAGAAGATACCAAACAAGGCCATAGGCGCCACTCCTAATCCAATTAGGAGTCCTCATGCGCCTATGAATATTATTCTTCCCCATTATACCCTTTAGCCCACTTATCTCTTCATGACAACTTATTAGTAAGCCTCATTGGGTAATGGGCCTAGCCCAAACTTCATTATGCATGTTGATCAAGCCATTGGATCTAATCCAATGTAACCCAAGGTCAAATGAGGCTAATCATGGTTAATTTTGGGTCAAAAATGAAGTTTGTGTCTAATAAGCTTCTTCTATCTCATCAGGCCCATTGGCACTGATGAAATCTCCCAAATAGATCCGAGTTATGAAATAACTCGATCCAAAGGATACTCGATCAATACGAAAACTCGAGCATCAAGGTGTGCGACCCTGTAGGTTCCTCTGACATTGGCAGTGATGAACTAAGGTCATCACGAGCAGTGAGTGACACCTAATAGTGAATCGCTGCTACCCAAGTCTTTAGAATGGATATCAACATCGACATCCCAATCATCGCAACAAGGTACCGATGCATTACAGTCCCTTTGCCAAACTAATATCCAATTGGACAAGTGTGTCACCACTTATTTTCACCCAATCTCATGGTCATGAGAAAATCAAGCTTTCACCTGGGTATGGCCATACACTTTCAGTCATGCATCCATAGGGGGGCCCGTGGATATCAAGCTTCCCTAAGGAAGGGGCAAATCCTATATCTATCCATTGATCTTCTCATATGAGTCGTGACATACTCAATGACAACCATTATAACCTCCCAACTATGGTGAGATATTAGGTTGTATTAAAGTATGTCCCTAACCATATAAAAGGGTCAATGACCTCAAGTCAAGGGATCAATGCATCTCCTATCACTTGTGAGGTTAACTCATGACACAAAGTTAAAGCCTCACAGCGGTCGATCCAGTATATCTACCACTGATATACCCATATATCTGTGTTAGCACCATGTGCCTAACCAGCCCATATACTAGTCTCATATACACCAGAGTTGTCCTTTATCCACTCAGATACTTGACTGGGGGTAGAGTTTGAGCACAGATACAATTTGTCTCCAGGGACATTTTCATACAAGTATACAAAGAACACAGATGTAAACAAAGCATAATAATGATAATGTTAGAATGATATATATAAGATATTAATGTCAAGTAGTACAAAAGATAGACCAACAACCGGTCTAAGGGTATATACACTAACAAAAACATTATTCTCAAGTGTTTCTTCAACAAAATTAGATGTTCAAGTATTCTCCTCTTTCTAAGTTCTCTCCTTTCTCCCTCCTTGGCCAAGTGTCCCTTCTTATTCTTTATCATCTTTATGACAACATCTTCTTAGTTCAAGGATCTCTCCCCTTAAATCTCTTATACAACTCAAGTGAAGCTTGAAGCAAGAAGATCCTCTATCCTTCTTTGAAGTCGGCAACAATACTCGTCTTTTCCCCTTTCTTATTGGTTTAGATGTTGTTGTGTGTACTAGGATATTTGTATGAGGTAACTTGGAAATAGTTCTCCACCCCCTTTATTACAATGTAATATTAAGTTTTGCACTTGTACTTTTGCACATCCATCATCTTCAAAGCAAGGAGCAAAACGTGGCCTCTCTAATCTCTAGAGGCCCAAGGAGATCTCTTTTGCTTCCTTGTTCATTAATTGTTTGCATAATAGTGTCTTATAATTGTCACTTGTTGAATCACATGATAATACATAGGTCTCATTTTTCTTTCTGATAACACAATTATTGATAATACTTTACGTGCATACTTAATGTCAAGTTATGTTATATTTCTCTCCAATTATATCAATTTATATTGTTTTTCACCACTTCACATGCAAATTGCTATTTTTCTTGTATTGTTAGAAAAAAGACTCTAAAAAGGCTGGATTTAAAAGATTTCAAGCCATTGGAAAGTCACACACTATTCTATGAATTTCAAAGCCAACCAAACCCAAATTCAAGGTTCAGAAGTCTTAAGGCCATCATAAAAATGTTGTTCTCGATGAAAATTATTTTTACAATGTGACTATTGTCATACCTCTATGACAACAAAAAGGACTAAATTAGAATAAAAGCAAGTCTTTTGCACCCACTTTCACTAGGTCTACTTAAATCATGATTCTGAAGCAAAATCGATAATAATGTCAGTAAATAATAACAAATAGCAAATAGAGAAGGATATATAAAAGATTGGAGGAGGCAGCATTGCATTGGGTGATTTTTCTAAGCTTAAACCCTAGTAGTAGTGGCAGAATAGGTTTTGGATTGCCGAGAGGTTTCCCGAGCTTTTTCAGCCACTAAAACATAGAAGAATGAGTGCCAAGGAGAAGAGAAGGTTCACACAAAATTCTGGAGCAAGGGGAGATCATGATCAATGGAAATTAGCATCATCGACGAGGAGAATCTGAGAAGAATCGAAGCAGGAGGAGCAGAAGGCGATCTCATAGTTAGAGGGCTATGATCATTGTCACACCTCTGTGATGATGGGAAGTTAAATTGATTTTTTCCCTTTTCCTTAGCAAGCCTAATTTGTGAACACTTAAATCCAAGAGCTTTTGTTGTGTGAATCTTGTAGCATAAACTTTTCTAAGGAGTAAGGAAGTAGCCCTCTGACTTTTTGACGGTTTAAACTATTGAAATTTATCTTGTCATTTTTGCTTGAGTTATGCTAATTCAATTTTGGAGAATTTATTGCACATGTAATTATTTAAATTTAAACTTTTGCAAGTCTTAGGGGTTATAACATGTAATGAGAGGTGACTTATAACCCTAGAACCCTTTAATTAAGCATATAGAGTTAGACTTCTAGAATATAATAATTATAGTAAATTAATGATGATAATTATACATGTGATAAGTTTAGTTCATATAATTGAATTTTTTCAGATATTGTAGTTGCATTGAGAAGTGAATTATAATATTAGAATACCTTTAATTGAACCTGTGATTTAAAACTACAAGAGTATCTTAAAATCACTTGGGAGAAAAAAACTAGTGAGTTAAACCACAAGAGTGTTTCTTAATTCATTAAGGTCAAGAAATAAATTATAATATTACTTAAAGCTAAGACAATAAAAGTCATGAGAGTGAAGGTTGGTTTAGCATCGAGTTGGGCATCCGAGGAAAAAAACTCACATTTTTGGATAATTTCTCTTTAGTCATACTCAAGCAATTGATTGGAAGAATTGTTATAGTTTTCTATCAAGTTTCAGAGTGGTGAAACCTTATCTCAGATTTTACCTACTGATTTTCTTCAAAATATTACTTGTTTCTCAATTTCTCTAAAAATATTTAAAAAACTTGATTTTCTTAGATAGTATAATTACAATTTATTGATACTTAACACATAGGTTCGAATCAATATCTTTTATTACTTTGACATATTCGTGCACTTGTGAACATATCATATTTTTGGCGCGTTGTGTGGGGCCTAGGTTTTATTAGTATCAATTAAATTGTTAGATTACTAGACTAAGAATTTTTTTTATTTTCTTATACTTAATAGTTGTTAATAATTTTTTGCAAATTTTAAGTTTTCTATTCCCCTATAGTTATAGGATGTGAAGACAAATCACACCCATCTGTGATCATGGTTGGAATCACCAAACTTGAGATTTTTATTTTTTACTTTATTTATTTATATATTTTAATTTATTCTGTGAATTAATTATCATGCACTTATTCTAGTCTACTGCGAACTTAAATTTTTTGTATATTCTTATATCTCGCTTGGTTTAAATAGAATATTTTATTGAAATTATAAGATGAATTCAGTCTACTGTGATATTTGTGGATGTTGGATCACTATACTTTTGAATGCCCATTGGGAATTCCTTCAAGCCTAAATTCACCATGGTATAAAAATGATCAAACTATATCTCTAAGAACATATATAATTCAAGATGAGAAAATCAGCCAACTTCTTTTTATGAGGGTCATTCAAACCATATCTCTCAACCATACTTTAGGAATACTGAAAAATCAAACTCAGAGACCCTAATTGAAAATTTCATAAATACAACAACTAAGGAAATTAAAAAAATCTAGACAATAGAGGATAGATCTCGTAGATTCCCTAAATATGCATACTAATATATCTAACTCTAGTTTATGTAATATTTGTAAAAGTAAGGAATATGACACTAGAGACTGTCAAGTAAGAAATTATTGGCAACAAAATAACCCATACTTTGATCTCATAACCCTAGATGGGGGAATAATAACAACAATGGGCAAAACTCAAAATTTAGAGATCAACCTAGACAAAAGTCAAATTTAGAGTCTATGTTAGAAAACTTCATAGCCACCTAAGAAAAAAATCCATAAAGAATTTAAACAAAGTCGCCAAGAGTTGAGTGAGAAAATGAGACAATGTTTAGATAAAGTAGATCCTTTAGTCAACCACAGGGAGATATTAGAAACCCAGATGACACAACAAGCTAGTTTTTCTACTAGATCTTTAGGGAGATTACATGAAAAACCTAAATTTGTTATAGAAGATGATTTAGAAAATGAGAAAATTAATTTAAAAAATTCTAAAAAAGTTGGGAAAAACAAATCTAAAAATTTTACTGTTAATGAAATTGAAATTATTGAACCTATCATGGATCATGATCATGGCCGAGGATTATTCATTGAAAATTAAAAAAGTATTTTTAAAAAATATCTTCTAGTCTTATGGTTATCTATGATCTTAATTGTGTTTCTAATGAATTTGATGAAAATAAATTTGGGAATACTTTTAATAATGATGAAATTTCATCCAACCATGAATTGCCTAATTAAAATCTACAAATAATTTTTAAAAGTTCTCCCTATTCTATTCTGGTAGTAATTCTGAAATTGATTCTTTTGATAATAAATTATTTGTGATTAAATCTAATGAAGGATATGAGGAACTTAAAAAGATATAAAAACTATAGACATTGAATAATACCACTATGATGTTTTACCACTATCTACTATTCAATCTTATAATTCATTGTTTAAATATCTAAAGGGAAAAATAGAAGAATTGTGCATTGTTGACCTTAAAGTGAGTGAGGAACCTAATATGGAACTTAAAAATTATCCAAAAGATCCAATATATGAATCTTTAGATCCTAGTATTATTCTCCGTATAATTGATAATATAACTATAAATAAATAATTAATGAGTTTACTTTCTAATAAATATAGGAAGATCATAAAATATTCTTTGTATGATATTAAAAAATTTGACTCTAATTTTTGCATACTTTTAAGATAGTTACTGTGATAGTGTTCCACCTGTAATTTTGGATATTTACTTTAGTGGTTAAACTTTTAGAACAATAAAAGAGCAAGAAGTTGTATGCTCCTGCTATAACACAAATCCACGAGAGTCGCCATAATACTTGAGTTTTGGTCAAGCTAGTAATCCAAAAATTAGTGCTTCTTGGGAGGCAAACTAAGTACTATTTTTATCCTTTATTTTTTATTTTTAAATTAATTTTGATCAAAGATCACAATTGGCACTCTTATTTTGTAGGAGAACCAAGCAAAATGATGAAAAAGACAATTTTCATAAATTTATGTAATTACTATACCATGATCACAATCACTGGCCTATAACCCTTCTTTCCCCTTTCCCCAATCGGCCTGATCTTGCCACCGATACCCTCCATAGACCTCTACGACATCTCTGATAGCCCCTTTCTGAGTATCATTTTCTATCCTCATTATATTTATATTATTTGCTCAATTTGTCACTAGGGAATTATACTAAATTTAAGTTGTGGGTAACTCTATTTTATCTTATGCCACAACTATATTTTTTTCTGTTTTGATGCAATGAGTATACTTAAACCATGATACCATGCTTGTGATGAAATAAGTGTAATTTGAATATTTATGATTTTTTTTATAACATGAGTTTATTTATTCTATTATACTATAAAATAGTACACTTTAAGCATTGTTATTGTGCTAAAGAAAAGGAGGCCTATCACAATTTAAATACAAGTTTGTTTTAAAGATCTCCACAAATAGAATATCCCCAAGATCAATGGTGAAATTTTTACTTGAAAAGTAGATTTATATTAATTAGATGAAAGATTTATTTAACAAGTTGAAATTTGAATGTAGACATGAATTGTTGAGTTTTATCTCTCTTGGACTATAATATCTTGAGAATTTGTTCCTAAGGGTTGTTTCTTAAATTTTTGAGTTTTGAACATCATTATATATATCATGGATTAAATATATGTCAAAATAGAATAAGCAATTGACATTTAATTCTTATATTCTTCTTACACATTTTTGAGTCACTATAGAGTTTTTGCTTGAGGACAAGCAAAGGTTCATGTTGTGGGTACTTTGATAACACAATTTTTTATAGTATTTTTTGTAAATTTAATGTCTAATTATGTTATATTTATCTCCAATTACATCAATTTATGCCTTTGTTTGTCACTTTGTGCAAAAACTGCTAATTTTTCTTTTATATATATATTTTTAGGCAAAAAGATTCTAAAAATGGCTAAATTAAAAGGATTTTTGAGCCATAGAAAAATCACGCACTATTCAATAGATTTCCAAGCCAAGCAAACCCAAATTCAAGGTTCAATAATCCTCAAGGCCATCATAGAGATGTTGTTCTCGATGAAAATCATTTTCATAGTGTGACCATCATCACACCCCAAATTCTAGAGGAGAAGTCCATCTCATAATTAGATGGTTGTGATCATGACGATGGGGAAGTTGAATTAAATTTTCTTCTCTTTTTCCTTAGCAAACCTGATTTGTGAACACTTAATCCAATAACTTTTGCGATGTAATCATAACACTTGTAGTGTAAACTTTTCTCAAGACTGAGAGAGTAGCCTTCTGATCTCTCAATAGTTTAAACTATTGAAATTTATCTTTGTTTTGCTTGAGTTATGTTAATTCAATTTTAGAGAATCTATTGCACTTATAATTATTTGAATTTAAACTTTTGCATGTCTTAGGGGTTATAACATGTACTAAGAGGTGACTTATAACTCTAGAACTATTTAATTAGGTCTATAGAGTTAGACTATGAGAGTAGCTAAATCATAGTAACTTAATTAATGATGCTGATTCTACATGTGATAAGTTGAGTACATATAATTGTGTTGTTTCAGATATTGTAGTTGCACTAAAAAGTGAATTATAATATTAGAAAATCTTTAATTGTTCATGCGATTTAAAGCTATGTGAGTATCTTAAAATCACTTAAAAGAAGAACATGTGAGTTAAGCCATGAGAGTGATTCTTAATCCATTATGGTCTAGAAATTAATTACCATATAACTTAAAGCTAAGATAGCAAGTCACAAGAGTATAGGTTGGTTTAACATCGAGTTAGGCATACAAAAGGTGACAACTTGAATTTTAGGTTAATTTCTCTTTAGTCATAGTCAAACAATTGATTGAAAGAATTATTATAGTTTTCTATCAAGTTTTAGAGTGGTGAAACCTTGTCCTAGATTTTACCTATATATTCTCTTTGAAATATTACTTGTTTTTGATTTCTCTAAAAATATTTTAAAACTTGATTTACTTAGATAGTATAATTATAATTTATTGGTACTTAACACAAGTCCTTGTGGGATTGATATATGTTGAAGGTAAAAAAAAATATAGAAAAAAAATAAAATATTCTTAGATATGATTCGATGCATAGAAGAGATATGTGCAATTTCGAATCACAAGGATATTTTTGATTGGAAATTAAATCCTTTTGCCATGATTACATTATTGATCAAGGTTAAAAATATTAACCTTTATTTTATAACATTGATACAATTGGGTGATGTTGTAAAATTAAATGTGGTCAGGCTAGTCATGTTAATGGTTACGAAATTATGGGTCAAATTGAAATTTTGATCAAGTTGAAATAAATTGCTCGGCTTGTTGGAGAATATTTGTCAAAAATGGAATTTTGACTAAATTGGGATTTGATCGCAATTTCTTGAATTGTTGGATAAAGAGTCGATAATCTAATTTTTGGTCAAAATTATAATTTTGACAATAAAATAAAATTGTGATGAGGAGTTTCGGTTTAATAGAAGGTCAAAATCAAAATTATGACCAAGTTGGGACTAATTCCAATTTCTATCACATTTCTAATGAAGTTTGGGTTAAAATTGAGATTTTGAAATTGGATATTAATATCCATTTTGTTGCGGTGATTGAGATTCACGAATGTTGGGTCAAAGAAGGCAATTTCGACTATGAATTCATGAGAAGCGGTTGATTGGAAAGGAATTAAAAATAAATTATTTTATTTTATTTTCAACTGAGAAAAGAGAAAAAAAATCATGGCTAGCGGTTTAGAAGAGAAGTTTTTGGAGGAGTTACGGCGGTTCCAAAAAGGGAAAGTGGGGAAGCGACAATAACAAGGAATGAAAAAGAAAAGAGAAGGGATATTAATTGGCTATTGTCTAAATTGGGAGAAGAAAAAAACGATGGGGAGCAATCGAGGGAAGAAACATCGACACTCTTGGAAGGTAACTTTTCTTTTTTCTCTCCCTGGTGTCTTCTTCTTCCTTCCTCTTCTCTTGATGTCTTGATGTTAACAAGGAGAGAAAACTCTGGTTAAATAAATCATTGACGAAGAAGGGAAAACACTGGTGAAACAAACCACTTGATGGAGAGAAAACTCTAGTTAACATAAATCATCAAAGGAGAAGGAAAACTCCAGTAAAAAAAATCTTTCGCTGATAGAGAGAAAACTCCGGTGAAGGAAATCACTAACGGAGAGAGCAACTCCAGTAAAAAAAAAAAATCAATTTTATGTTGTCTCTAGCAAACATCACAGCCAGTCCGTTGTTGAAAATCCCCTCCCTGGCGATCCTTGTGTTGATGTAATTAAAAAGAAGATAAAAAAAATTACAACGTGAGTGAAAATTAAAATAGAGGCTCATAAAAAAGGAATAGAGAGAAAATATTGAGGTAAACGCTCGAAAAAAAAAATGATAAAGGAAACAAGATCGAGAAATGATGTCCTCGCAAAATTGATGAGAAATGAAGTTTTGGCAATTTGATGAAGAAAGAGATAGAGACATTAGAAAAGGGATAAAATAAGGGAGAAAGAGACGAAA
The DNA here is from genome assembly GCA_027563935.2 of Costus lasius. Taxonomy (NCBI): domain Eukaryota; kingdom Viridiplantae; phylum Streptophyta; class Magnoliopsida; order Zingiberales; family Costaceae; genus Costus; species Costus lasius. The sequence continues at coordinate 89,983,831 of CM050454.1, read as the reverse complement.
GTGGCAAGGCTAATTGGCCTAATTTTTCTTCCTCACTTATACGAATGTCACCAATTCTTGCCTCTTGTGCCCACCGTTCCTTCCCAATGAACACAGAATCCACACGTCAAACCGAATTGAAACTTTGGGGAAACCTTCTTCTCCAACATGCGAACTAGTGGTCAGAAGGATTCGGCCATCCGATGGTTGGATTGCTGGCCAGAATCGAAAGGACTTTCGGCAATCTCTACTTCTTCTCAACCACAAACACCCGACATTCATTCTTAGAAAACTCAAAATCCAACCATCCGATCGAACCAAAAATTTGGTCACATCTTCTCCTCGAGCCTGCGAACCCATGGACAAAAGGATCTAGTCATCCGATGGCTGGATCGCCAGAATTGAATGAATTTTTTGGCAATCTTCCTTTCTCACTTGTTGCTGATATCTTTGAAGTTCTTCTTGACAAACGCAACATTAGCCATCCAATCAAGCTGAAAATTTAGTCACACCTTCTCCTTGAGCGTGTGAACCAATGGCCAAAAGGATCCATCCATTTGACATCCGGATCACCAGAACCGAAAGTTTTTCTAGTGGCCTATCTTTGACCCTGTTTTGGACAAAAATCACGTATTTCACTTCTGTTCGGCATTGACTCGTTACCTGCCAGCGTTAAGATCCGTCCACTGGTCTGGCGAGATGCAGGGAGTCCTCAACTAGAGCTACCGAGCATCTATCCGATGGATGACGAAAACTGAAGCAAGCGGCGGACAACGAACTCTATTCACGTGAGTCGCAGGTGTCATGAAGGAAATCCAAAGGCAATTAATCAATTCAATCAGATCCGGCTAGAAGATTGAAATTAATTTTGACCAAAAGTCAAAATCAAGTGACAACTCAATCCTAGAAGAAAAATTAGAATTTTGAGCAGAAACCAAAATTCTGATTGGGAGCTAAAATCAAAATCTTGGCCGAGGGCCATAACATTTTTAAAACTCGGAATTTCGATATTAGAATGTGGCTAAGAGCCCAGACTATAACTATACTAAAATTTAGAAATTTGGCAAAATCCGAATCCTATCGGAAGCTAAAAGCCTCCCAAAGAACAGGAAATCTAATCAAAACTCAAAATCCTGAGATATAATATGCCGAAGGATTAAGGCTTTGAATGAAATTTGGTTTTAATTAAAGGGGATTTAAAATCAAACTGAAATATGAAGAAAGAAAAGATGAATAAAAGATGAAGAAATCAACCAGAGACAAATAAAGGGAATTTCTTGCTAAAGGAAATGAAGAAATGATGAACTAGATCTACCTCACACATTGGTCTTGACTCAACATAACTTTGATTTAATGGAAATTAAGAAAGAAGAAGAGAAAATAACAAAATGAAAAATAAAAATATTTTGTTAGTGCATGTTGTCCATAATATCGTTTGGGAGGTGCGTACGTTGATATTATATATCGGGGCGTAGTTCCTCAATATTATTACAATAGTGCTTGTAGCAATTTATGAAATTCGGAATCAGATAAATATTCACAGAAAGAATATTTATTTATAAAAGATGAAACTGGATAAATATTCACAAAAAGAATATTTATCGAATGAATGAAAAATGAAAGAAATCAGATAAATATTCACAGAAAGAATATTTATTGAAAGATGAAAAAAAGAATTTTGAAAGATACAAGAAAGAATTTTGAAAGATGAAATAAAGAATTGTGAAAGTTGAAATCAGATAAATATTCATAGAAAGAATATTTATTGAAGAAATGAAAGATGAAAGAAATAATTATGAAAAATAAAATGAAATAAATATTGATAGAAAGAATATTTATCGAATGAAAAAGATGAAAGAAATAATTGTGAAAATTGAAGTTAGATAAATATTCACAGAAAGAATATTTATCAAAATGAAGTCACAATATATTGTCAATAATATTATTTGGGAGGTGCGTACGTAGATACTAGGTATCGAGGTGTAGTTCCTCAATATTATTATAATATCACTTGTAGCAACTTATGTTACTTGAATCAAATGAATATTCATAGAAAGAATGTTTATTGAAAGAATGAAAAATGAAAGATGGAAGATAAAAGAAATATCGAAGAAATTGAAACGAAGGATGAAATACGAAAAACATTTATTTGAAGCTGATTTCAGATAAATATTCATTAAAAGAATATTTGTGAGAAAATGAAGGATAAAAGAAATGAGAAAATGTGAAAGAAAAAAAAATGAAATTATAAGCCTTTTGTAGTTGTTATGAATGATATTGTTCTTCCAACTACTTATTTTCGTTTGATTTGTATGCATAGATCTCTTAATCAAAGGTGCCTTAAGCTACTTAAGGGTAATTAACAATGAATACTTGCGTTTATTAGAAGCCAGAACTCACTTAAACAAAAAGTCTTATATATCTATAAAGTGAATTTGAAATGGTCGCATGAAATTTTAATGTAAAATTGAAATTTAACCAATTTTGACCCAACAATATCTTTTATTATTTCGACGTATCCATATACTTGCAGCATATCACTTACTTCGCTCACATCACCTTATAAATTAAGATTTTATCAACATCTAATTCTCCTTCCACATCACATCATAACTAATTATAGGGCCAACCTAATGTGGATTAGATTATGATCATTTAGGAATTAACTCATGAAGTTGGCTTGACCTATTTTTATCAACATGGATCAACTATTGAGGACTACCTTTGTTCTCACCACTAAAGGACCTACCGTGCAAGAGGAAGATCCCAAAGGTTTTAGGATGTCCTATCACTTACACTCATGTTGAATTATAGTTTAAGGAAATATATTAACAAGAGTTTGGCTAATAGAATTATGTATCTAACTCTTGTAGGTTTATTAGTATTTATATGTGTTTGAAGGAGGCGTGGTGTTAATAATCAAGTTCACATAGATTGGTGCCATCCCATAATCAAGTTCTCATCGTGTATTTCATGGAACATTAGCCAATGAGGACCAATGATTATGTTGTCACCATGAGTTTATTAGTTTTCCATGTTAGCAATGTTCCTAAGTGCGGATCATGGGTCTCAAAGTTGTTAGACTAAATCTTCTTAGCTATTGTAATTGTTGTGATCATCATTCCTTATAAGCATATTGTGACACAGGCTTGACTCATTCCCTTCATGGTTTTTACTCGGGAGCTTTGCCCAGTAGAACTTCTTAGTCAAGGCTTTTCTTGAGGTTTGTAAGCCTAAGGCTGCATTTCCTTGGAAGGAATCCACAATGGAAAGAAGGAAAAAAATGCTTTAATTCAGTAATAATAAATCACTTTTCCCTTCTTTCTACTATGGATTCCTTCCAAGAAAATACAGCCTCAATGAACTGCAAAATAAGCCAAAACCATTAGTACTCAAACTTGAACCCAAATTAGAAACTAAACCAAAACTTGAACTTGAGCTTAAACATGACCTTGAACCTGAACCCAAACCTAAATTTGAATTTGAAAGTAGAGTTTGAACCCATAGAACCTATAGTTGAGCCTAGCCTAAACCTTCAAAAGATCTTGAACCAAAATCCACACCATCCACTTGTGAATTCACTCATAGGAATACGCAACTCAAGTATATTGACATTGTTATTCTCTCTGAATTATTGCATCCATCTTTATTGTGTTCTACTATATATGTTATATGAGAAACACTTAGAGGTCTCGCTTATCAATAGACAATGAAAGATTCAACTATAATAAATAATATAGGTCATAACGAGTGAGAAGTGAGGACATCAAGAGTGATGAGCAAAAGGAAACCAATCAAAAGCTCTTAAAGCAAAACTTTGGTAGGCTCAAAATCCTAACTGAGTTTAGAGTTGATGTGTACGCATTTGATGGACAAACAAGACCTAGGAAAGAGGCTTCCATAAACTTCTAGTATAAACATAAGCCCTTTGAAGCATAACTAAGTATTCTAGAAAAAAAGAAAATTGCATATGTAAATTCTAAATAATACCTCAACTAAATAGAGAATGAACTAAATCACCTTACATTTGAAAGATTCATAAAAAGAAATCATATAGTTCTATCAAACTCAGTAAGATTTAGGTTCATCAAACATTAGAGTAGGGGTGTCCAAAAATTGGGTCAACCCGACAACCTAACAAACATTGGAGTATAGAATGAATTAAATCACCAATTAAGTCAGTTTGAGTTGGGGTCAAAATCAATTAGGTAATGTCGGTTCGGTTTTAAAATATCTAATATAATTATGGTTCGGGTTCAGTTTTTAATTGTTAAAAAATAATTTAACTAAGAGTATGAAGGTGAAGCATCTGGCATTTGAAATAAAGCACTATATAGTTGTGTCTCAAATCTAGAGATAATTTATTATCACTCCGGCCAAACCAATGGTCAAAAAAGGAAATGTTTGTGCTAATCATTTTGCATGTCACTTGCTGTAGGAAACTGCAATAAATGTGGCAGAAGAATACTAGGAGCCAACTAGCGAGTAGGGATGGTGAGTGAAAAATAAGAGACGCCATTAAAACCTCAAGTAAAGCTGAGCATGGTGAGATTCGTCCATCCTTGATCCTTGAGTGGTGCTAAATGCTATTTGCTTTGGTAAGCTTGTGTACTTCTTTCCTTCCTCCCCCTCCTTCTGCTTGATGTTTTCTATTACCCTTTTGGTTTGATTATTTCTTTTGCCCTCGCTTCTTTTTAATCTTTCTCAATTTTTTATGCCAAGATTTAGAAACAATGTGGATACTAAGATTTGGAAGAGGATGAGAAGATACGCTTTGAAGCTTTGATTTGCAGATGGACCATGAAACCTTCATTGAGATGTTGAACTTGGGGGGAGGAAGAAGAGCATGGAATAGCGGCGCATAAGTAAATTCAAAGTTTTGGGGAATACGGTTTTTAATCCATTTGAACTAATTCGGTTCTGTTTTGGTAAAAAAACTATTCAGTTTTGGATTCATAAATTTTTGTAAAAAAAATTTTGGGTTGACCTAAATTAGTTTGGTTCAAATCACGTCGGGTTGACCCAATTGGACACCCCTACATAGGATAATGATGCAAACCTAGATCATCCCAAATACAAAAAAAAAAAACCCACAAGTCATAAAGAATATTTTGGGCAAGTTTTATTTTATTTTTCCCAATGTCTTATATATATAACATGAAAAATTATAAGCATACAAGAGTATATCATATTAGTATTGCATAAGCAATAGCCTATTGTAGCCCATCATTAGCATCATCATCCATGACTCTTGGCTACCATCTACATATCATGTTCCAATTGCAGATATTGCAAGCATGGGTGGCCAATAAGAAAAAGGAAGAACAAAAACGTCAAGGAAGATAAAGCAAATATCCAATGAAAGTAAGGAGATTTGATGGAAACTATACATGGAAGATGCAATCCTCTTCACATGGCAAGATGAAGCTGCCCAAGCCATAAAGCCCCTCCTTTGTGCCACTTCCAAATTACGCCATCCCAGTTTTTCTAAGATTCATACTTGCAACCTAATCCATCCTATTAGAATTTTACTTTTCTTAAAAAGAGTTGTGGCAACTAGAATTATACTTGGTGCTCAATCCTCTTTGAACCCTAGCCATCAAAACAATATTCTTTCCTTTTCCTTGTGCACCTCCAAGAAGACTGATAAGATTTGTCTTGAATAATTTCGTACCACTTGATGAAGTAAATTCTCAAAGAAAGTTGTAACTCCATTGGTAACACCAGTCTCCCATCAAGCACCTTTATTCTAGAGCTTTGATCCTTGTGCCTTTTTGGTATCACCTCAACGAAGATACACCAATTGGCCTTCCTAAGTAGTTCCTCTATGAGTATAACATTTTTCTAAAGAGGGATTAGGAAAATCATATTTTGCTAAAGTTTGAGCATGTAAGCCTAGATGATCGTGGTTTCATTTTGTTAATTAAAAGAAACTCCGCGCCTTACGCATGGATTGCTTCTTAGCCCTCTAACGAACTTTACACGGACGAAAATGATGTGATTGCAAGCTCCGTCAACAATAAACGCCTTCTTCCGATCAAATTAGTTAAACAAACAAAAAAACAGAAAGCGAACGTTTGATCTAACACAAACATCATATACTCACTCAGTATCAATTGTACTTTATTCAAATTCAGTAACTATCCAAACTCGATCCACATGAGGGCTTAGAGCTGCAGGATGAGCTCGATCATATTTTTACAACAACGACAACTTTGATGGAGCGAGTCATTGGGGGATGGCGATCTTGCCAGGTCGGTCAGCGGCCTTGAGTGTCTGGTCGATGAGGCGGCGCGCCTTCCGGCTCTTTATCTCCACCTTGACGCTCGCGCTCTTGTCCATCTTCACGTACGGCTTCTTTCCCTTGTTCACCTTCTTCATCCACTTCACTTTCGACTTGATCGCCTCCACCAGGCTCTCCACCTGCTCGCTCCCCATCAAACCCATCTATCTATCTATCTATCGATCGATCTCTGCTTTCTCTTTTCTCACCCGGGGACAACAACGAGTGACGCGACGGAATTTTCTCCCCCTGCCTCTCTTACTAAATGCGCTGTTTGTTTTGGCGTGTACTGACGAACTAGATTATTAATGAAGGTGTACTTTGACTTTGTGATATTGACCTTGATTTTCTTGGGATTTATGTAAAATAACGGTAGAGACCTGCAACCGATGCTACCAATCAAGGCTTTCAGCTGTTAATTACAAGTCAAACCGTCATTTATAAGGGCAGGTGTGACCAGTATTCTTGGAAAAAAATTCGCATGAACCCAAAGTGCCAACGTCTGAATTACAAAATGGCGAAATTAGTATGGTTAATGGATGGAAATCCATCGCCATACCATCCCTGTTAACCAAACTAATTGCTACCGTAACCCTATGTTAAACCATGCTTTCACCATAACTATGGTTAAAATTTCGGCTTAAACCGTGTCCCTTTTTTTATTTTCCCCCAGAAACCCATGCCCATTACCTGCTGCGCTCCTGCTTCTCCAGCATACTTGTGTTTCTGCCAAAGCTCATTTGTAGACGATCATGTTAAAATAAAATTTATTCTACCACATCTGGATTCGCCATTAAAGAAAAAGGACTTAAATAATTTACCTGTTAGATGAATTTGTACTATTAGATATGATTGAATATAAATGGCTGGTTGATTTGAATCATCGGATGGAGAGTAGAAGGATCTCAACTATTGGAATCTCATGATTAGATCTAGACCATCGCCTGACCCTCAGACGAATCTGCTCATCTCCTTGGAGATGAACACTGCTCATCTCCTTGCTTCATCGTCGTCGGGGATAAATAGAGCACGACATTACATCGCTCCTCACCCAGTGCTCTATCGTTGAATCTACTTGGGTTGGAGATCCTCTGAGTTAACAAGGACTTGTGACTAGGTTTTGGTGTGAATAAACCTAAATAGGGGACATTCAAGTGAAACAGGGGAATTGGAAATCTTCAATGTTAGGGTCTAGAAGCCAAAGATAAAGATTCTTTTATATAAGATGAATCAAAAAATAACAAGAATTGGCAAAACATAGTCCATTCTGTTTCTTCTGTTTTCTCTTCTTTCCCAATTATCTCATTTTTTATCCCTTCTCACTTTTATCATTCTCCACTGTCTTTAACAGTAGCAACAATAGTCTTTAGTGCCGGGATATTCTAGTTGCATAAATCCACTTGCATCTGAGACGGAGTACAACCTAAAAGTTGAATTACTTGTTCTCTTCTATCATATTGCTGATCTCTAATATCACCAAAGAGAAAAACTTCATGTACATGTTAACTCATCTAACTAGGCATAGCAATGCACCACTAGCCATCTAAGCAATATTGGTCAAAATTAATTGCACATTCATCTCTTTCTTTAGAACTTTCCAACCCTAGATTTGAAGTTGGTTATCTTCTAGCCTGTGTGATATACATTTGCCACCATAAGTTATTGTTGCCTATCAAACACACAACACAAAAAAGGGACATTCCGCTTGTTAAGATCTCGGCTCTATCAAAGTACAATTCCAAGTTGTATGGAAAATTATTTGTCCTCTTCACTTAGGCAACACATTTTTAAGTCTAGAATTCTTTGTTGGCATGTTTTTGTTCACAATTTTGACATCTGATCTTGAGCAAGTTTCTACTAATGCAACTCTTCTCCAATGATAGGTGTGATAATCATCACGTAGTCATGATATCTTCTCCCATCATTAACACGATGATGATCTTGAGTCCATCTATACTTCTTTTGCACTACATGGACAATTTGGTCCCTCTAAATTGTGGCTCGTTGTGGGTGCCCCTTACCATTGATTGATGTTTCTTTTATAGAGCTTAGAGGAATTGGAAGTAACTCCTTTTGTTTGCCTAATGTTTGAACAAATCAACCATCATAAACATTACTAATTATGTACAACTGCTTCTTCTATGACATGGTTAGGGCACACATTTTGTACATGACTATGTAACTATGTTTGTGCCTATCCTTATGTTACCACTCTTACAATGCACTTGAGCACGTCCACTAGATTGCTTAATATTTTGGTCCATTATTTGATATGCAAATTAGTTGGCCACTCTAGATGTTAAACTCTCAACTAATTGCTTGGCTCATATCGTTTGAGAATGAATGACATATTTCTCTAAGTCATTTGGCTTTAATCAATCAAGAATAACATAAGTGATACTTTTTTTCATTTTACTCAACTCAAAATTTTTTACTTAGACACTTTTGCTCGATTAATCAACTTTTGAGTTAAGATTCTGCTATACTTAGGGCCAATATTTGGCCCTGTTTCGAAACTGATTTTAAGTAGTTTTTAAACAAAAAGTAGTTAAAAAACTGTTTGGTAATAAAAAAACAGAAACAGAAAAAAGTAATAAAAAAGTAAAAGTTGTGAAAACTATAATTTGATGCTTTTATAGCTTCTGCTTCTCTAAAGAAGTAATTTACATAATTTGTTCAAAATTTTAGGTATTATTATTTTAAATAATTTAAAATTTTAACGCTAAAGAAAAATAAATTATATTATTATTTTAAATAATTTAAAATAATATATTTATTTATTATTTGAAATTTTGACATTAGTTAAAAAGTTACTAACCAAATATCTTATAAATTTTAATAATGCAGCACAGTACAGTATAACATAGTTTAGCATAGTTATAAAGCTATTAACAACGAAGCCAAACATGCCCTTAGGCTTCTTCTAATTGTTAACTTGCACTTTTGCATCTACTCCTCTTTGAGTGTTAGGCTTGTGCTTGATGTAGGGGTGGCTACTTGCTTATATATGACAAGGAAAAACAAATAGTTCCCTTGTAAAATAAGGGCACATCAAAATAAGGCTAAGTATGGTAGCAAGTAATGGTTTAGACATGCTAAAGTCTAAGCATGTAACTAACAACTATATAGCTTAATGAAGCATCTAATATATACTACCATATATGTGCTACTAAAGATATTAAGCCTATAAGAAACTAACACTTTCAACCTAAATGACCCTTAACAATTGGAACAAGAAACAACAAGGGAGTTGAGAAGTTCACTTATCATCCCACGAGGGCTTGAAGCTTAGCTTACATGGGACTAGATTAATTACAAGACTAAGTTGATGGATGAAGAGACGCTTTCAAATTTCCCTCTACATGAACTATACAAAGTATATCAGCTACTTATAACAAGCCCAAGAGTTGATCTTTGCTATCAAGCTTGTGGGTGGTCTTGAAGGAGGAACCATGAAGCTTCAATGCATCCTTGAGGAAGATGAGGCCAACCCTAAATCACTTGGGAGGGAAGAAGTTGCTTGACACTTGGAGTTTGCACTTGAAGTTGCTAGAGCACATGAAGGGGGTGTAAGCTTGCAGCTGAGAGGTAAAGGTTAAGTACTCCATGAACGGAGCTGAATATGAATTAGGGTTAATTACTCCATGAACGGAGCCGAGAGGTAAAGGTTAAGTACTCCCGAAGCTTCATCCTTGCTAAAGGTGAGAAACTAAGAGAAGTGAGAAACCAAAGGAGGAGGAAAAGTCTCAAGACATTATTTACTAGACATTCAATCCTTTACATAAGTTTTACATTGTATTTTAAGGATTGGTGACCGGCTTCCAACCATTATAGCAAGGGGGAAGGGGAAGGTGATGTGAAATTTGGTCAAGTTCTTTCCTTCACATGACCTTTCTAAAGGTGATGTGATGGCATGCCTTTTTTTTTGGTATCGTTGAAGTTCTCAAGCTCGAACATGGCAAGGGATGAGGGATCTTTATATTCCTTTCTTGGAAACTATGCATAATAACAAGCTTTGCCTTGGGTTTGAAAACAATTTTATTGGGACAATGGGTCTCCCCTATGGTAAGAAAGTCCAATAAATAAGGGCAATTAGGGTTTGATATATTATTGTGATTGGACATAACATCAATGAGTTAGCTGGCTTTTCAACACCGAAGTAGGAGAGAGTGATGTAGAGACTATAGGAGGGTTGGTCCTTAGTGCCGTATTCTACGGTGTTTACACAATGCACAAAAATCATGAGAGGGTCTTGAGACGAGGGAAGTCAAATCGCTCAGAAAGTATAGCAAGAAACACGGGAAATCGGCGCAAATTCGTTTCGAGGCAATACTAATGCGAGAGAAATCCAACGACACCCAAAATTACTAAAATTCACTCACTAACCTCTAGAGCAATTTTAAGTACAGCACGAACGGGGTTTGTGGATCACAAGATCAGCTCGCGCGCCTATGCACCTGCAAACAAACCAACGAACAGGGAAACCGTCCATGACTCCAACGCTCGGATGCTCGTGGGTGAGAGGGCAAAAGAAACTCAACACAGAAAGAACGTCTAGAAACAGGTGAACCTGACCCACTCGGAACGGTGGGATTTACTTCTCGAAAAGTAGGAAACACGAGCAGGAAGCACTTCGAGTCAAGACACCGGTCGCCGACTCTTACAAATTCTGAAAACGAAGCTACTTCGTCTTCCACACAAGCTGGAGGCACTCTTGCTCACCAGGAGAACTCTACCTCTAAGAGAACTAAAGAACACAACACCCCAGCCTCCTCTTTTATAGAACAAGAGGGGAGGGAACAAGACAAAGTAGAAAAAGACAAGCTACTTTAACAACTAACTACTCCTGCAGGCCACAAAGGTGGTCAAGCTGCTACTACAAGACAAAACAAAACAAACTTCTAACTAATATTCTATGAAGCTAGCGCATGGTCTTCTGGTCTTCGTACGGAGGTGGTTGGGCAGTCAGACGCATTCGAAGTATACCACGACAAAGCAGCAGAATTTAGACGTCGTGAGCTGGGTTACGACGGATGTGGTGCGCTCTTAGGCCATGTTGCTAAGATGATTACGCGGCCCCTCCAGTGCTGGGCCTTCAGGTGGACATCCGCCCATGCCCTTGGGCGGAAGGGCTTCGGTGTGGATCGACAATGGGCTGATAACTCCTACGAAACGGTCCGGCGGTCAAGAAGTGCGTTGAAGTCGCCGTACCTCTACCTTGTTAGGCTCCTTTGGGTCCTCCATAGATGGTTCAACATGGTACGGAGGGTTGTGGACATCGAAATGGGGTCGACGGGGTAGAACTGCAGCTTCAGGGGAAGTCACGGTCTGCCTGTGGCATTTTACTCAGGGTGTGGCTTTCGTCGCAGGGTACCCCGAGGAACTTTCTGTGGAAAATCTGACCTGTGCATGTGAAGCCGCCTCCGATTCCAGAATTTCTTCGGGTGGCTGTTTGCAGGAGTCACGGGGTGTGGTTTTCGTCGCTGGGTACCCCGAGGAACTTTCTATGGAAAATCGGGCTTGTGCATGTGAAGCCGCCCCCAAATCAAGTATTTGTCCGCAGGACTCACGGGGTGTGGCTTTCGTTGCTGGGTACCCCGAGGAACTTTCTGTGGAAAATCTAACTAACGCTGCCCTTGATTCCAGAATCCACGGGCCGAGGTTCTCGTCGCTGGGCACCCTTAGGAACTTTCTGCACCGAATTAAACTTTCTTTTGCGCCTGGGTCTTTAGTGCTGGATGCTCCTGCATCAACTTTTCCCCCATTTGGAAGAGTTCTCCTCCGGAGAACTAGGGGGAAGAGGCTCATCGTTATCTGAGGGCTCCTCCAAAGGGCCGTAGAAGGGGAGGAGGTCCGCCACATTGAAGACTGGATTGATTCCCATGTCCGTGGGTAGGTCCAGAACATAGGCGTTGGAGCCGATCTTTCGCACCACCGCATAAGGCCCCATGTATCGTGGCTGAAGCTTAAAATGTGCTCAGTTGGGAACATGCTCGGGGTGGATGTGCACCCTTACTAGCTCACCTACAGAAAAGTGTTGTAGCCTACGGTGCTCGTTGGCCCTCAGAGCATTATGAGTATTGCCCAAAAAGATTAGATGCCGAACTTCCTCATGCAAGCCAGCTATATGCTGAGCGAAAGAGTATGCTTGCTCGGAAAGATGGGACTCCATGGGCAGGTCATGCAAGTCAATGGGTTTACGTGGCTGACGGCTTGAAACCACTTGGAGGGGACTAAGACTCGTAGACCTATTGGCGGCACTATTATACGCGAATTCTGCCATAGGAAGGATGGTGTCCCAAGACCTCGGGTGGTTGCCAATGAGGCACCGGAGCAAGTTGCCCAAACTACGGTGAACGACTTCGGTTTGTCCGTCGATTTGAGGGTGGTAAGTTGTGGACAGCTTTAGAGTGGTGCCCATGAGGGCCCAAAGTGAGCGCTAGAAGTGGCTCACAAAGCGCGTGTCACGATCGGACACGATGGTCTAAGGGAGGCCATGGAGACTGACAATTTCCTTGAAGAAGAGATGTGCTACGTGGGATGCGTCCACTGTCCGGGAACAGGGGATAAAGTGGGCCATCATCGAGAACCGATCTACAACCACGTAGATGGAATCGAAGCGTGAGGCGGTCCGGGGCAGCCCGAGGACAAAGTCCATGCTGATGTCGTGCCATAGAGCATCAGCCACAGGCAGGGGTGTGTAGAGACTCGTGTTCGGAAGATGAGGCTTGGCCGATTGACACGTGCCACAATGGCGCACAATGCGCTCGACATCCCTGCGAAGGGATGGCCAAAAGAGGCGTTCAACTTCTTTTGAGCATTTAGAAAAGACAAGGCCTGGTGGTCGCTATACAAGACGAACTCTCGGTGGAGGAGATAGTGCCTCCACTGCCGAAGCGACTGAACTATGGCATTGATGACTCTAAATTTCATAGTGTTTTTCGTACTGATTAACTAACCTTTTGAGTCATAATCTTGCTCTTTTACTTTATTTTTATGCCTGATTTGCCAAATACTTCGGAATCTATAACTTCTTTGGTTTTTGATCAATTTCAGGTAAAAAAGCATCATTATTACGCGTTTTCAAGCAATTTCGATGCATGAGCGAGTTCTAATCATCAAGAGGAGTTTGAACATCAAATTTCAACTCAAACCAAGCTTTCTAGAGAAATTACGGCAGTGCCGTAATTATTTTTATGGGCGTAATCTGAAATCAGGGCACTACCGTAATGGATTTCACGGCAGCAGATTGCAGTGAGTTTTTTGGGAAATTACGGCACTGCCATAATTAATATTATGGTGCCGCAATTTCGGTCAGAATCAGGCAGAAACTTCAGAGGATTTCGGACAAATTACGGCACTGCCGTAACATTTTCCACGGTGCTGTAATTTAAGTCCAATTTCATATAGAAACTTTCAGAGATGTCGGAAGAATTATGGCACTACTGTAAGGATTTTCATGGTGCCGTAATTTTGGATGAAATCCTTACGGAAACCTCTGAAGCCATTACGGCAGTACCGTAATGTTCATCACGGTACCGTAATTATCAACCCAGATTTTTGATTTTTTCGCCAAAAGTTTAAAAAGATGATTTCTCGAGATTTATGGTACCAATTGAAGATCCGTAAAAAGGGGAAGACTCAACATTAGGAGGGGAAGATAATCGAAGCAAAAGGAATAATTTTCAAGAACACTTCAGAAAGAATTTCAGAAAATCGCCACCGCTCTAGGGTTCATCGCCGTTCATCACACAGACCATCTCCAGCCACGAAATTTACAAGGAAGATTCACCTGAGGAAGGAGAACACCCCACTGAATTTTCAGAGTGAAAGTAGATCGATTGAAGGAGAAATCAACAAAAACGTGGATGCCGCCACTATTCATCACGTGAAAAGCAAATTACAGGCTGTAATTTTAATTACAGCCCTATTTTGTAACTTTTACCCCTCTCTTTCGATTTCTAATCATTCTAAAACCATGTTTTGCTATAATTCTTCCATCATGCTAGCTTAAACCTTCATATGGTACATGGGGGTGTTATCCCTTTAACTTCTTAATGATTAGACATTGTTAATTTCGTCAAGATGATTTTGTTATAGTAATTCTAATTATGTGATGATTGCTTATAATTCTCCTTAGTCTCATATTTTCAGCATATTTTAGAATTTTGTGAAATAGACTGAGAAGTTGATTGCAAAATTTGGAACCCTAGAATCATTGAGTTTAGAACTTATCGTAGAGATTAGGTATTGTTCTTAATTCTGATTTTTAGTAATTCTATTGCCATGTTGATGTTTTGATCTTTGGATTGAGTTATTGTATTAGACTTGATTTGATATTGTAAGAGATTAAATATCTGATCGTCAAAGAACCTTAAGTAGAACCTGAGAAATTATGGTATGAGAATACATAGTTTCTCTTGAGATATTTGACTTAGAATTCGGATGCACGAGAGTGATTCTCGAGTTCTTTATCAATAATTTACTTATCTTCAGCATTGAATAGATCCTGCACGAGAGTGAGGATTGGTTCTTTGTATAATTATCTGCGCGAGAGCGAGTTAATTCCTTTATGAAGTAAATTACATCTTTATTATAATGAAATTTAATTGACAATATTTTATTCCCTTCTAGTCATTAAAATTAAGGTGGATGAACCCCTAGTCCCAGATTCTCTCTCTGATATTTCCGTACACCATTTTGATCGTTTACTTTCATCATACTCAATTTGTTTAGCTAGTGAGAATTCAATTCGTCGGTACTTAACAACGAGGTCTCTGTGGTTCGATATCTTAAATATTACTTCGAGTATCCGTGTACTTGCGGACATACAACAAGTTTTTGGCATCGTTGCTAGGAACCTTGGTTTTGTTAATATTGATATAATTGATAGTATTGCTAGACTAAGCCTTTTGTTTTTTTTAGTATTTTCTGTGATAGATTCTAGATTTCTTTTATTTTCTGAAAAATTTGAACTTTTCTAACTTTTTACTTGTTTATGTGTAGGAATCTTAGGTCAGGACCATTAGTTCCTTTTGATCCTGAAATTAACAAAACTCTTTGATTGCGCAGGAAATTGAGGTTTGCAAAGGAGAGAGAAGAAGAATCAATCATGGCTGAAAGAAGAACACTTAAAGATTATGCAGCCCCGAATGCACAGAGAATTCGTTCCAGCATTACTAGGCCTACAATTGATGCAAACAATTTTGAGATTAAACCAGCTTTTCTGTCAATGATCCAACAGAACCAATTTGGAGGATCTCCTCTGGAAGATCCAAATCAACACTTATCTATTTTCCTTGAATTTTGTGATACCATAAAAATTAATGGTGTGTCTGATGATGCCCTTAGACTAAGATTGTTTCCTTTTTCCCTCAGGGACCGAGCATAAGCCTGGCTACATTCTCATCCGACTGGAACATTCACTACTTGGGAGCAATTGTCAAAGGCTTTCTTGCTGAAATACTTTCCACCCAGTAAGATGATCCAGTTAAGGAATCAAATCACAGGCTTTACATAGAGGGATAGCGAATCACTTAGTGAAGCGTGGGAGCGCTTCAATGAGTTATAACGGAAGTGCCCTCATCATGGATTAGAAGATTGGGTTTTAATTCAGACTTTATATAATGGTTTGCTTTACGACACTCGCTTGACTGTTGATGCTGCTGCATGGGGAGCACTGATGAAGAAGATTGTTGAAGATGCCTATGCATTGATTGAAGAGATGACACTAAACCACAACCAATGGACTACTGAGAGAGGAGTGCTGTATCGTCCTCCTCATGGTAAGAATGATGGTGATGGTTGGCGTTCTCTAGCAGAAAAGGTAGATTCTTTGTGTAATCATTTTGATTCTTTTCAGATGCAAACTGCTGCTATTTCTTCTGTTACTTGTGATGTATGTGGAAATCATGGGCACTATGCTGAAGAGTGTAAAGTTATTGTTGATCAGGGTAGTGAGCAAGTCAATGCAGTAGGGGGTACAATCAAGGTAGAAATAATGACCCTTACTCTAATACCTACAACCCTGGTTGGAGAAACCACCCTAACTTGTCCTGGAGGAGTAATAATCATGCTAGTGTGCAAAATGAAAATAGAGGGTACCAGCAGAGTCAACAAAATCAGAGTCAACCCCAAAAATCTAGTTTAGAGGACATGTTTGAAAAATTCATGGGTGCCCAGATGAAACAAAATGAAGAGTTGAAAGAGAGTCTTAAGGAAATTAACTCTAGGTTAGATGGTGTTGTTGCTCACAATAAGATTTTAGAGAGACAGATAGTACAACAAGCAAGCATTTCTTACAGACCCCCAGGAAAATTACCTGCTAAACCTGAACCAAACCCTAAGGAGTACTGTAATGCTATCATCACTAGAAGTGGAAGGCAATTAGATGAACCTAAAGGGAAATATGAAAATAATGAAAAAGAGCCTAATGATGATCTTGATAATGAATTAGACTTGGAAAAATCTTTTGAGCATGAGCAGTCCCAAACTAGTTTGTTACCTCACTAGGGCGATAAACCAAAAGGAGATGAACCATGTTAGAGTGATATTTCTAAACCTAATTCTCCTCCACCTTATAGGCCACCTATTCCTTTTCCCCAGAGGATTGTGCAAGCTAAGTTGGATAGGCAGTTTGGAAAATTTTTGGAAGTGTTGAAAAAGTTATATATTAATATTCCATTTACTGATGTCTTATCTCAAATGTCTACATATGCAAAATCTTTAAAAGAAATTTTATCCAACAAAAGAAAAATAGAGGACTATGGTACTGTGGCACTAACTGAGGAATGCAGTGCTTTTATTCAAAACAAGTTGCCACCGAAATTAAAGGATCTAGGTAGTTTCTCTATCCCTTGTTGCTTTTGATCGAGCTTTATGTGATTTGGGAGCCAGTGTGAGTTTAATGCCTCTATCTATTTGTAGGAAACTGGACATTGGAGAGCTTAAACCAACATCGATATCTCTACAGCTCGCCGATGCATCGGTAAAGTATCCTGTAGGTATTTTAGAGAATGTTCCCATCAAAATAGGTGAGTATTTTATTCCTACTGATTTTGTAGTCCTTGACATGAAAGAAAACCATAAAAATCCTATTATCCTTGGTAGACCCTTTTTGGCTACAGCCGGAGCACATATTGATGTTAGAAAAGTAAAACTCACTTTTGACATTTGTGATAATACAATTGAGTTTGATTTAACTGATTCATTGAAAAAAGCATCACACTCAGGATCATGTTGTAGCTTTGATATAATTGATGATTTTGTTAGTGATGTGCATAATTTATTTGATGATCCTTTTTATTTTGAAACTAACATATCATCTGAGTATGTGAATAAAGAATTTCAGGAGAAAGCAGCAAAGAAGAAGAAGAGACGAAGGAGAAAAGGAAGATCAAAGTTGCTTGAGGAAGGAAAACGGTTCTTGAGTAAAATTGGATATTGTTTCATAAATGAGCCTTATGTTCCTAGAAGCCATGAACAAAACACTAAGAAATCAATATGGCGACTGAAGACACACCTACGATCAAATCCGAGTGGTGAACGGTCAAGCTAATGACCATTAAATTAACGCTTCTTGGGAGGCAACCCAAGCACTTTTTCTTTTGTTTTTGATTTGTTCTCGTCTTAATTTGTTTTGTTTAGGGTTAATTTTTCTTTTTCTCATTTTTAGATACATTTTTTTTGCAATTTTCATAATTTTTGACAAATTACTGTACTACCGTAATTTTTATTACGGTACCGTAATTCATGTTTTGTTCTTTACAGAAAGATTACGAGGATTACAGCACTACCATGGTAAATTTTACAGACCGTAATTTCAGTCCGATTTTGTACAGAAAGTTTTTGGTATTTTGAGCATTTTACGGCAGTGTCGTGGGGATTGTCACGATACCGTATTTTCAGACGATTTTGACCAAAAAGTTTTTGAGTTTTTGTGAAGATTACGACAGTGCCGTGATGAATTTCACGGTACCGTAAAAGTGGAGCATTTTCTTACAGAAACTTTTGGAATTTTTGGACGAAGTACGGCACTACCGTATTTGTCTTCACGGTACCATAATTTGATGTTTTTCTCAGCCGAGAGCTTGCTGCGATTTTACGGCACTACCGTAATTGCATTACGGTACTGTAATCTGCCCGACCCCACGCGATTCAGGTGCCATATTTAGGGTTCGGCGTCATGTTTTTAGGGTTTCTTCATTCGTTTATGCGCCGACCTCCCATGTTCTTCGATTCCTTGCCTTCCTAATCCTCTTGCGACCTTTCCTAACCAATTTCTAACGATTTCCACCTTCGATTTTGAGAGATCTCGAGCTTAAACCGAGCTTAGTCGCAGTTTTTCGCCAGATTTCTCCCCTTTCATTTTCTCTCGTCCGAGCGTCGATCAAGCTACTTCCAGCTCCAACCGGCTTTGCAAAAGGTTGAGCATCATCCCTCAAGTTGTTTAGAAGCTCCATTCCAGCTCACCCGAATTTGAAGCTTGAATCCAGCCCAGTTTGCAACTCTATTCGCCCTTTGGTAAAGCACTGTGACGAGTAGACGACAAAGAGACGACGAATACGAGTAGACCTTTGTGAGTATCATTTTTCCTCACCTATTGCTTACTTATGCTTACTGATTAATCATGATTTTACACTTGTATAGGGAAGGATGACTCTGTCATACTTCTTGAGTCCGCCGCTTCTGATCATCGAGTTGTTTTCCTTACTACGTGCTTTCGATATGGTTGTATTGAGATTTTGTTGATATTTGTTTGATGATGGTTCGATATGGTTGTATTGATATTTGGGATTGATGCACTAGGATGTTTAACATGATATATGATTCGGTATTGATGATTTTTATTGTGATATGATATGATGTGATGTATGCCTGTGTGGTTTGTTTAATCATGAAAATGCTGCCGTTATCATGCCAAAATTTTCTTAGTAATAGATTATTATTCATAACGATACTTGAGGATTGCAAATAGACCTGAAATGACGAGTTTATTTCTTTGATATAATCTATCTATTGAAATCTTCTATTGATTAATGCATGAAGTTTTGGGTGAATATATTGTCTGATGAATGAGATTTGAGAGTAAAGTAATTCTCTTAAATAAAATGAGCATATGTTGTGTGATATTGGATTGATATCAATTGAATAAACCTAGTAAATCATTAAAGTCCATCTTGTTATTGTTGGGAAGAAAGAACTCAAAATCCACAAAGAAAAGTGACTCCCCTATTTGGCACTGTAAAAAAAAAATTGGTAGTGGTACCTAAAGACATGGGTTGAAGCCTGAAAAGGAATAATTCCTCTTCTTGGCATTGTATTTGCAACGGTACCTAAGAATAGAGTTGAAGTTCAATTGATAAAAAAAAATGTATCTATGTGGATGCACTGCCATGAGAGACATTCTTTGACATTGACTCCGCTATCTCAACAAGAATTCTTTCTACTTAAAGAGATATGAGTTCTATTATGTTGGTTATGTGACCAATATATTCTGAACATGTCACCAGAAGAAAGGTGGTATTCATTTTAGAAAATGTCAAAGATGCATAAAAAGAAAAGAGACAGAGAAAAATTTGAGTGGAAAAAGATTTTGTAGTTCCTATTCTTGTAAACAAAAATATCATGGACTCAAAACTTAAACTAGGTAAACTCATGAGATTGAAAGTCTATTTATACACATTGCGAAATTTTATTTGATTAAATTATGGATCTTAAAGATTGAATTCGGAGGACTATATATTTACTTGAAATTTTGAGTATTTGTTTGATGAGAATTTTTCATATGTAATTGTATCTTAGAAATTTATTCATCATCTGAAAGTTTATTTTCATAATCAATATTGTTTTCTTTATTTGCTTGAGGACAAGCAAGGTTTGAGCCTTATGTGTTTAATGACTCTAAATTTCATAGTGTTTTTCGTACTGATTAACTAACCTTTTGAGTCATAATCTTGCTCTTTTGCTTTATTTTTATTCTTTATTTGCCAAATACTTCGGAATCTACACCTTCTTTGGTTTTTGATCAATTCAGGTAAAAAGGCATCATTATTACGCGTTTTCAAGCAATTTCGATGCATGAGCGAGTTCTAATCATCAAGAGGAGTTTGAACATCAAATTTCAACTCAAACCAAGCTTTCTAGAGAAATTACGGCAGTGCCGTAATTATTTTTACAGCCGTAATATGAAATCAGGGCACTACCGTAATGGATTTCACGGTAGCAGATTGCAGTGAGTTTTTTTTTGGGAAATTACGGCACTGCCGTAATTAATATTACGGTGTCGTAATTTTGGTCAGAATCAGGTAGAAACTTCAAAGGATTTTGGACAAATTACGGCACTGCCGTAACACTTTCCACGATGCCGTAATTTTGGTCCAATTTCATACAGAAACTTTCAGAGATTTCAGAAGAATTACGGCACTACCGTAAGGATTTTCACAGTGCCGTAATTTTGGATGAAATCCTTACAGAAACCTCCGAAGTCATTACGGCAGTACCGTAATGTTCATCACGGTACCGTAATTATCAACCCAGATTTTTGATTTTTCCTCCGAAAGTTTAAAAAGATGATTTCTCGAGATTTAGGGCACCAATTGAAGATCCATAAAAAGGGGAAGACTCAGCATTAGGAGGGGAAGATAATCGAAGCAAAATGAACAATTTTCAGGAAACCTCATAGAGAATTTTAGAAAATTTCCGCCGTGCTAGGGTTCATCGCCGTTCATCGCACAGACCATCTCCGGCCACGAAATTTACAAGGAAGCTTCGCCTGAGGAAGGAGAACACACCACAGAAGTTTCAGAGTGAAAGGAGATAGATTGAAGGAAAAATCAACAAAAATATGGACGCCGCCACTGTTCATCACGTGAAAAGCAAATTATGGGCTGTAATTTTAATTACAACCATGTTTTGTAACTTTTACCCCTCTCTTTCGATTTCTAATCATTCTAAAACCATGTTTTGCTGTAATTCTTCCATCATGCTAGCTTAAACCTTCATATGGGACATTGGGGTGTTATCCCCTTAACTTCTTAATAACTAGACATTGTTAGTTTTGTCAGGATGATTTTGTTATGATAATTCTACTTATGTGATGATTGCTTATAATTCTCCTTAGTCTCATATTTTCAGCATGTTTTAGAATTTTGTGAAATAGACTGAGAAGTTGATTGCAAAATTTGGAACCCTAGAATCATTGAGTTTAGAACTTATCGTAAGAGATTAGGTATTGTTCTTAATTCTGATTTTTAGTAATTCTATTGCCATGTTGATGTTCTGATCTTTGGATTGAGTTATTGTATTAGACTTGATTTGATATTGTAAGAGATTAAATATCTGATCGTCAGAGAACCTTAAGTAGAACCTGAGAAATTATGGTATGAGAATACATAGTTTCTCTTGAGATATTTGACTTAGAATTCGGATGCACGAGAGTGATTCTCGAGTTCTTTGTCAATAATTTACTTATCTTCAGCATTGAATAGATCCTACACGAGAGTGAGGATTGATTCTTTGTATAATTATCTGCGCGAGAGCGAGTTAATTCCTTTATGAAGTAAATTACATCTTTATTATAATGAAATTTGACTGACAATATTTTATTCCCTTCTAGTCATTAAAATTAAGGTGGATGAACCCCCAGTCCCAGATTCTCTCTCTGATATTTCCGTACACCGTTTTGATCGTTTACTTTCATCATTCTCGATTTATTTAGCTAGTGAGAATTCAATTAGTCGGTACTTAACAACGAGGTCTCTGTGGTTCGATATCTTAAATATTACTTCGAGTATATGTGCACTTGCGGACATAAAAACTCCTTGTCGTTGGTCGAATAACGTTGGAGAGCAGCGTTTAGTTTCTCGCTGAAGAAGGCAATCGGGTGACCTTCTTGACTATGGCAACCCCTGATACTGGTACCGAAGGCGTCACACGCGACCTAGAAGACTTTGGCGAAGTTAGGGAGGTGCAGTGGTGATGGCATCCTTAAGGGATTCAAAGGCGCGTTGAGTGGCCGAAGTCCACTCGAAGTCATCCTTAGATAGCTATTGGGTCAGCGGGGTTGCAAGTGTGCTGAACCCGCGAATGAAGCGGCGGTAAAAACCCGCAAGACCCAAGAAACTACGGATATCAAAGACAGTGCGAGGCTAGGGCCAGTGCCAGATAGCCTCGACCTTAGCGGGGTCGACAGAAAGGCCCTCGTCGAAGACGATGTAGCCCAAGAAGTGGACTCGGTTGGTCATGAAGGAGCACTTCTTCGTGTTAAGGAAGAAGCACTCCTTGCGCAGGAGGTCAAATTTAGCGCGAAGGTGGTCCAAATGGTCCTCTTGGGTCCGGCTAAAAATCAGGATGTCATCAAAGTAGACGACCAAGAATTTGCCCATGTAGGGCTTGAGGACTTGGCTCATAAGCCTCATGAAGGTGGATAGAGCGTTAGACAGCCCAAATGGCATTACGAACCACTCATAGAGACCTTCCTTGGTCTTAAACACGGTTTTCCATTCGTTGCCCTCACGAATGCGGACTTAGTGATTTCCACGTCGGAGGTCAATTTGGAAAACCAGGACGCATCGGAGACTAGGTCCAGCATATCGTCAAGTCGCAGTATAAGGAACCTATACATGACGGTGATCCGGTTGATGGCACGGCTGTCAATGCACATGCACCATGACCCATCCTTCTTGGGCGTGAGCAAGGCTAGGATAGGGCAAGGACTCAAACTCTCACGAATGTACCCCTTAGTGAGGAGGGCATCGACTTGACGTTGCAATTCAGCATGCTCGGTTGGGTTGAGATAATGGTGTGGCAAGTTGGGGAGGGGTGCTCCCGGGAGAAGGTCAATCACGTGTTGGATCTCCCTATCTGGGGGAAGGCCATGGGGCAAGTCCTCAGGGCTAATATCGGAGAATTCGGAGAGGAGGGCGGACACCTCAGCCGAAGGCGTCGTGCCCTCAGACGCAGCAGAATCCGACGCTTCACGAATCATGAGTGCGTACATGACCTTGGACTCATGGGCCTCGCGCACAAGTGCGGGGGCGCGCATGAGGGACACTCTAGCGGGGGTCGGAGGGGTAGGCACCGATGGAGTAATCAGTCCCTTAGACGTGGACGTGCGAAGCTCCTTGGGCGGAGCCGGGATCAAGCGAATTTTTTTGTCATTGTGGTCAAACACATAAGTGTTCGACCGGCCATAGTGGCTCACATCCCTATCGTAGAGCCAAGGACGTCCTAAGAGGACATGGGTGACATCCATAGTCGCCACGTCACACCACACCTTCTCACGATAGGCCCCAAAAGCGATGGGAACTTGACAACGGTGGGTGACCGGAAGACTCGACGTGTCCACCCACACGATGGAATAGGGCTTGGGGTGGGGTTCAAGGAGAAGACCAAAGCGCTTAATTGCGGTCCGCGAGACCACGTTCAGGCTACTCCCCCCATCAATGATGATCTTACACGAGTGTCCACTACACTTGATGTATGTCGTGAAGATACTAGAGCGCCTCCAATCATCGGAGGGTGGGGCTTGGACAAGGGTGCACCGCACGACCGCAAGCGTGGGGTGCCCCGACTCATCGCCACTCGTGTAGCACTCGGCCTCTATATCGTGCTTCGCAGGCTCACAGTAGTGGCGACACGGGCAGGGGTTTTGTCCGTGGTGGTGGACTTCTTAGGGCAGTCGCGGGACAGATGGCCCGGCTGCAGGCAGTTGTAATAGTTGACTCAACTAGTCGGGCCGACAAGTGGGGCCTTCCCCTTCTCCTCCCAAGTGGGGCGAGAAGATGGGGCATCGGGGGCTGAACGCCTAGGGGAGTGATGGGCCACAGGCGTGGGCCATGGGTCAGAACGAGGCTCGTGGCGCTTGAGTCAAGAGTGGGCATGAGGAGGCCCGCCCAAATGAGGGTGCCTAGGGGGTCCGGACTCGTTGCGCCTATTCGCAGCCCTAAGGTCATGCTCGATATCGCGAGCGCGCTGGAAGGTCTGGTTGAATGTCTCTGAGCTATAAGTGGGTAGGGCGCGACGGATATTCGTGCGGAGACCATTGCTAAACTTCGACAAAACTAACTATGGGTCCTCCTATAAGTTACACCGGAGTTATTGCGTCTCAAAGGTGAGGCGATATTCCTCGATGGTACCCGACCCTTGGTGTAGGCTACTATACTAATCAAGGAGTCGCTGCCTATAGGAGGGGGTACGTATTGCTCGCGGAGGCGATACCTCATTTCTTCCCAAGTGGTGATGGGAGGAAGGGCTTGCTGCGCATTTTGGCACTCCACGTTTACCCAATGCAATCGCGCAGGGCCCTCGAGTAAGGTGCGCACATACCTAACACGCGAGTGGGGAGGCCAGTCACTAAGGTCAAAGTAAGAGTCGACAGACACATCCCAGTCAAGGAATTGTGATGGGTCGAGACCACCCGCAAAAGGCATGGGGGTGTTCCGAATGTAGCAACGGAAATCGTCCTCCAAGCGTGGACACTCTACATGGTGTCGGGTTGGGGCCCTTTGCCTGGCCCAAGTGTGCCCAAAGCGACCACTAGGTTGGGGCCCTTGTGCGGCCCACTCGTCATCCTCATCTAGCGGCTCCCCATAACCTAGGTCCCCTTGGACCTCGTGAGGTCGCAGTTGACCAGACTCGCGACCGCAGGGGTGCGGTCATCGAAGGTAACTCTCGAGTAGGTGGGGCTGGGTTTGTGGACGGAGGTGGGTGACCCGGGTTGGAGCACCTATGCTCCGATGGTTCAGGGCGATTTACGAGGTTATGAATCCCAGCCATAATTTGCTGAAATATCATGCTTGTATTCCCTTCGTGGGACTCCAAGCGCGCGGACAGCACATCCAACATGGGTTTTACTCCCTTCGTGGGACTTCAAGCGCAGCCAAAGATTCTAAATGGGTTCTACTCTCTTTCGAGGGGGGGACCGATACTTGGGTTTTAGGAATGGTGTCGGGGAATTGGGATGACATAACTTGTGACCGTGTAGTCACCATGCACAAGCAAGGCCGAAAATGACTAAGTGTAGGATGCTGAAAATGCGGGAACGATGCGGAAATATGCTATGTGATGGTCGGACCATGCGAACAATAAGAATCGAACGCGCAATGTCCTCTGATACCAAAATGATGTAGAGACTATAGGAGGGTTGGTCTTTAGTGCCGTACTCTACGGTGTTTACACAATGCACAGAAATCGTGAGAGGGTCTTGAGACGAGGGAAGTCAAATCGCTCGGAAAGTATAGCAAGAAACACGGGAAATCGGCGCGAATTCGTTTCAAGGCAATACTAATGCGAGAGAAATCCAACGGCACCCAAAATTACTGAAATTCACTCACTAACCTCTAGAGCAATTTTAAGCACAGCACGAATGGGGTTTGCGGATCGCGAGGTCAGCTCGCGCGCCTATGCACCTGCGAACAAACCTACGAACAGGAAAATCGTCCATGACTCCAACGCTCAGATGCTCGTGGGTGAGAGGGCGAAAGAAACTCAACACAGAAAGAACGTCTAGAAACAAGCGAACCTGACCCACCCGGAATGGTGGGATTTACTTCTCGAAAAGCAGGAAACACGAGTAGGAAGCACTTCAAGTCGAGACACTGATCGCCAACTCTTATAAATTCTGAAGACGAAGCTACTTCGTCTTCCACTAGAGGCACTCTTGCTCACCAGGAGAACTCTACCTCTAAGAGAACTAAAGAACACAACACTCCAGCCTCCTCTTTTATAGAACAAGAGGGGAGGGAACAAGACAAAGCAGAAAAAGACAAGCGACTTTAACAACTAACTACTCCTGCAGGCCACAAAGGTGGTCAAGCTGCTACTACAAGACAAAGCAAAACAAACTTCTATCTAATATTCTATGAAGCTGGCGCATGGTCTTCTGGTCTTCGTACGGAGGCGGTTGGGCGGTCAGACGCATTCGAAGCATAACCGCGACAAAGCAGCAGAATTTGGACGTTGTGGGCTGGGTTACGACGGATGTGGCGCGCTCTTGGGCCGTGTTGCTAAGATGATTGCGTGGCCCCTCCGGTGCTGGGCCTTCAGGAGGACATCCGCCCATGCCCTAGGGCGGAAGGGCTTCGGTGTGGATTGACAATAGGCTGATAACTCATACGAAACGGTCCGGTGGTCGAGAAGTGCGTTGAGATCGCCGTACCTCTACCTTGTTGGGCTCCTTCAGGTCCTTCATAGATGGTTCAACATGGTACAGAGGGTTGTGGACGTCGAAATGGGGTTGACGGGGCAGATCTGCAGCTTCAAGGGAAGTCACGGTCTGCCTGTGGCATTTTACTCGGGTTGTGGCTTTCGTCGCTGTGTACCCTGAGGAACTTTCTGTGGAAAATCTAACTTGTGCATATGAAGCCGCCCCCGAATCGGGTAGTTGTCCGCAGGACTCACGGAGTGTGGCTTTCGTTGCTAGGTTCCCCGAGAAACTTTCTGTGGAAAATCTGACTTGTGCATATGAAGCCGCATCCGATTCCAGAATTTCTTCGGGTGGCTGTTTGCAAGAGTCACGGGGCGTGGTTTTCATCGCTGGGTACCCCGAGGAACTTTCTGTGGAAAATCGAGCTTGTGCATGTGAAGCTGCCCTCGAATCGGGTAGTTGTCCACAGGACTCACGGGGTGTGGCTTTCGTCGCTAGGTACCCCGAGGAACTTTCTGTGGAAAATTTAACTGACGCTGCCCCTGATTTCAAAATCCACGGGTCGAGGTTTTCATCGCTGGGCACCCCGAGGAACTTTTTTGCGCTGAATTGGACTTTCTTTTGCGCTTGGGTCTTTAGTGCCGGATGCTCCTGCATCAAAGAGGTGTATTGTTTCAATTTTTTTCTTGTTTAGTTAACTATGCAGTTGAGATCAAATGCATGATCAGAAGGATGGTTTGATCGAATAGATTTATGGAGAAAAGTTGGAGAATTCATTGATCTTTATTTTAAACAATAATAATTTGATTTAAAGGTGAAAATCATGTCTCATCTATTTGTTGATTTGCTATCCTTTGTAATTTAGTCAAGCTATGTTTCAATATCAGCTAGAGGACTTAGAGACGTTGATTTGGGATGGTGGAGATCATATTTTGAGGCACAAAACTTCCTTTAATATACCTAACTCTAATATTAGAATTAAGATTGATGATGAGGTTCTTGATCTCTAAGTATTTAACATTTTGTCTAATTGATGAGGGACTTTTGGGTCTTAATTAAGATACAAAACTTGGGTAGTTCTCGAAGTCTACAATTAGAAATTGAAGAGATTTCTCTCATTAAAAATATTTTTTTATCACAATTGCCTAGGCTACTAGGCTTTGTCTAGAGATTGAGTAAAGGATGTGAAAACTCTCTATTTCACTCTGGCGATTTGGAAAAAAAAAATTTACATAGAGCACCTAATGTGTTTTACAATAAAGGAAAAAAAAAAGATTATGTGCCCAAGATGAAGAAGAGTTTGTAGTATTTGAAATAAGCTATTGCACAAATATAAGAAATTTGAATATATTATGAGTGAAAATTAATATAGGAAACTATTTTAAACTATTATGTTTTCACATAAATTCTTTGATAATGATTTTATTATATCATTGCATTATGTTTATGACCTACTTATTATTAGTCAAAATACTTTCTGAGTTAATGTGTTTAAATAAGAGCTTAGTAAGTATTTTATAATAAAAAATTAGACAAGAAAGTTTTGACAATCATATGGGAAATCCACTAACAAGGTACTTTAACGTACATGATTTTTTTATTCATTTTGTTATACACATTTCACACCAGCGATGGCAACGGAGCGATGTAGGGGTAGGGAGTGCCAAACCCGACTCCGACCATGACCCCAACATCCTAATATTATATCCAACCCGACTCCTAACCTGCCAGGTTTGAGAAAAACCCATCTCAAACTTGATCCTGTTTAGGAATCGGGTAACCGTGGGGAAACCTGACCTTGTAGTAAAATATGGATAGTGTGGGTGGTGGAGGCAGGGCTTAGGTGATGGGTCGATGTGGCGACACGAGTGGTGGTGGCATAGTAATGTGAGCAGCGACATGGTGGCGCGATCATGCAAGCTCGAGTGGGGCAATAGCGACGTGAGCTCAAGCTGGGTGATGCAGCCAGTGTGAGCTTGAGCGGAGCAACGGTGGTGTGAGCTCGAGTGAGGCAATGATGGAGTGAGTGCAGGAGGGGCGAGGGCAGAAGGAGGAAAGAAAGGAGAGGGAGAGAAGGGATAAAGAGAGCTAGAAGGGTTGAGAAAATGAGGGAGAGAGGAGGATGGGATGGGAGAGAAGAGAAGGGAGAGGTGAGAGAGGGGAGGGAATATATTAGAGTTAGGGTTTTAGTATTTTAGTTTTTAGGGGCGGGGCGGGGCGGGTTTGAAGTCGGGTTTGGGGTCGGTAGTGAAAATCCTATGCCCGACCCGACCTGACTTTTATAAGTCAAGTTTACTTGAACTCGACGTGATCCTTGATCAACTCAGATTTTCCTTGGGCAAATCAGGGTGAGGCAGGTAAGGTTGGGGCGGGATGTGTTTTTATGCCATCTCTATTTCAAACTTGTCACGATGGGATGAAAGAAGAGTACTTGTATAAAAAAAAAAGTAAGAGATGTAATGAGTTCTTTACCGATCAACGGTAGTATAACATTGGCAATAGTATGCACAACGGTAGATATTGCTTGTGTTATTGGGGATCATCAGTCAATTTATTTTTAGATATGGAGAAGAGCATTATAATGCCTCAAGGTGGATCATAAAGTATTTGAAGTTTTGCTTGACTATGATGAGCTTACTGTTATTGGTTATATTGATTTCAACACGGATAGAGGTGTTGACTCTTGAAAATCAACTTTCAGGTTATTTTGATCATTGTTACATGTAATGGAGTGGCCATTCTTGCAAAAATGTTTTTCATTGCCAATTACCAAATTAGAGATCATTAAGCATGCAAAGAGCTATTCTGTGACAATCAGAGAAATATTCATGTTGAAAAAAACAATTCATTTCAGTCTAGTTCATCAATAATTTGATACTTGATGTACTCGACAAAATGTATTAAAACTTGAGAAGATTCACAAATGAAAATAGTTGTTTCATTCGATACTTGATGTGCTTGATAAAAATTACTAGTGAGTCTGATTTCATCGTTAAATTGCTCATAATGCGCAGTTAAATTAAGATAGCCCTCTTTATTCATCCATAGTAAGATACACATGTATTCTTTTCTTACACATATAAACTCAGTCTTCCATCAATTGGATCGATCCAAATTCCAACCAAAACTACAATCTTACATGATAATAATAATAGTATGATTACAGATACTCATAATAATTATAGTAGCAACAAAGACGTACATACGAGAGAGGGCCGGGAACGAGCCAAGTGGGCGAGTCAATACTCAGCAGTGGGCAACGCAGCTATTCTTGCAGTCGATCGTGCAACCGCCGCCGCCGCCGCCCGCGCCGTAGCCCTTTCCGGAGCGGCTGAAGGAGCTGAAGCACTTGGCGGGGCAGGTCACCCGTTTCTTGTAGCAGGGTCCCCTCTCGGAGCATACCACGGACGGCCGCATCACGCCGCCGCGGGCGTACCCGCCGTTGGGACCGCCGAAGCCAGCGCCCCACCCGCCGCCAAACCCAGGGACGTTGAAGCCGCTTCCGGGGCCGAAGAACCCTCCAGGGTCGGATCCGAAACCTGGGATGCCGCCGGGTGTGCCGCCGCTGCTACCGTGGCCCTTGGCCTTGGACTTGTTGAGCTCCGATTCCAGGTCCCGGGCGGCGGAACAGAGGGTGACAAGAGCGGCGACGAAGAGGAGGAGTACAAGGTTGGTTGCCTTCATTGCTTGCCTGATCTGTGTGGCGGTGGAGTGTTGAGGTTTCTTGGGCTTAATGCTAGGTTGCGTTTGAGAGGGGAGTCCAAGGACTGGTAAAGCAGAAAGCGACAGTTTATAGTGGAGTAGTGGCGAGCGAGAGAGAGAGGTGGACAGTTGAGAAGGTGAGCAGGCCCAAGGCAATAAAGGCTTGCGTGTTGCTCAACGCGGCGTGTGAACAGCTGCTGATCGAGTCCCTAACATAAATATGTTTTTGTGAACTTATCTTTATGGACAAATAATCTATGAAAACGTGAATCGATTTTAATACCTTGTTTTTAATAAGAAAAGTTCTTGCAAGTTAAACCTAACCTGCATCTCCAATATCATTAATCTTTTACTTGCATACCAAGTAATCAATATGCATATTTATAAATGAAAATATTGCTCAGTCATAAAGCCAGTAAGGGAAAACTACTTTAACTAGTTAGTAGTTAGGGATATAGTCGGGTATACTTTTAGCTTAGTACCCAATTTATCTATTGGGTTCAGTTTGGATATGGGTAGCAAGTTTACTACCGTGTCGATTTGCATAGCATAAATCAAGTACACACTACTTATACCTGATTATATCCGTCGCAACTCTTGCCTCTCGCAGCTGCTTGCCCTCCCTCGTCGCTTGACTTTCCTCGCTGCTTGCCTCCCCTTCACCCTCCCTCGTTGCTTGCCTTTCCCTGCTGCTCGCCTTTCCTCTTTGTCGCCACTTGCCCTCCCTCGTCGCTCGCCTCCCCACTCGTCCTCCCTGTCGCCTTCTTGGTTAGTCTCGCTACTTGTCCCTTGCAGCGAAGTGACTTTAACAAATAAGACGAGTGGGCATGTGAGTGTAGTTAGAGGTAGAGGGCAGGAGAGTTAGGGTTAGGAAGAGTGGGTAGGATAGTATTCAACTGGATTTGAGTAATTATCAAGTAGGAAGAGATTTAGGTGGGTTTGCAAAAATAATGGATACTTTGTCCGTTGTCAGCCCTACTAACCACTTAGGACTAAAACATGTAAAATAAAAATAATATTTCTAAGCATATCTTCTAAGAGTTAAAAGGAACTCATCAAAAGCCCCTATAAAGAAGGGGCTAAAATTCACCTTTAGTTGTCTCAAACCTTACACTGTGTTTTCTTGGACAGATGAAAAGTGCAAAGAAAGGAAAAAAGAAAAGATGGATAGAATGTGTTATAGGTTTTTCTTTCTTGTGTTTAGTTGGAAGGAAACAAAGTTTGAAAGATTGATATATATACCTTAATTTTTATTTTTTTTCACTTGTATTATATAAATACTATCAATATTATAGAATTATTAAATATTAATTATTAAATATGAGCAGTGGCAACAAGGACAAGTAGTAATGACGAGAACGAGTAGTGGTGGCGAGCTCAAGCAGTAATGACAAGGACAAGTAGTTGAGGAAAGCTCATAATGAACGAGGACGAGCAGCGGTGCGGTGAAAAGTGAGGGGTGAAGTTAAGACTTAGTTTCAATTTTTCGCCCGATTCAGGCGAAAACAAATGGAGGGTTTAATGCCTAAGTTTCTCTCTTACTTTCCCTCGTAAACTATCTATCCACCTAAGTAAATAAGCCTTGTACTCTTTTCCTTCCTACTTTCTCTCATGTCTTTTTAACTTTCCCTAAAATAAACAAGCCCTTAGTAACGAGGCTTGGATGATTGTCATTATAATGCTAAGATCAATTTTCCAAGTAAATATTAGCAAAGAAAGTTTGATACAATTTTCACAAGGCATTGTACTATGATGGAATATGAAAAGAAATACAAGCTTTTGAAGCAAGTCATCCTTGTTTAGCTAGCAACAATCTTGGCTTTGGTTAACAAAATTTGAAATGGTCAAGTTTGTTAAATGACAACTATCTTCTTAGTTTTTAGATATCCCTGCTTCAAATGGCATTTTTTTAAACTTGTTTTGCCTTGGTTTAGAAAGGGTGGTTGAGATAGTGCCTATTTGAAGGACACTTGCATAGCAAGTTGGCAAGGATGCGAGATATGAGGTGGTTGGTTAGTTTCCATGGTTAGTCAAACAATGCAATTAACCATGCAGCATAGTCAAAAGAAAAACTAAGTGCATCATATTGTATAATTCTAAAATTAAAAATAAGACAAAATATGCCCTAGGCTACCTAAACTATATGAAATAAGATGAAATGCAGATGTTTCCCATATCACATGGGTTATTGTAGTTAACTCTTTAATTGTCACAACACAATCCTACCTACATCACTTTCTCCCATCATTCACCTATTTTTATGTCGGAGAATGCACTAAAGATTAATTATTGGATAATGATTTTAGTATATATTTTATTATGTTCACATTATTTTAATAAAGACATTGTCATTATTATAGTTACTTGATATACTTAATATATGATGATACCTTGAACCAATATAATTATTCTTAAATGTCTCTAGTTAAGTATTATTATGGATAAAGACAATAATAAAATATTAAGCTTAGTATGTGTTTTGTGATTGATGATAATGAGTAGTCGTGATATAAGATATCAAGTCAAACACAAATATATGCTAGAGATAGTATATTAGACAAACTTGCCATTAGAATACTACATGAATTATTATATAAGTGTCATAAACATTCTTAGAGTGATAATAATATATGTATTCTATTGATTTGAGGTTACCATAGATTCCTATATGACTACTTGTATACGTTGATATATTCAAATGTCATTTTTAACTAATGATCGTAAAGACTATCATTTGGCCAAGAATCACAAATAAGAATATGAATGATTCATCTAGGAGTTATCGTTCCTATATTATGAAAGTATTGTTATATTGAGTCCCATGATCAAGAGAGACTAAAATGCGTGGTCATACTCAAATGAATCAATATGAGATATCAATTGAATTTGTTATATTATTTTTTTTTGGGAATCAAGAAATATAATAATTGAACTATACAAGTATGGAATTTTATATATGAGGTTCAAGATACCAATATGTATGAATGCACTGGTCTATGGTTGGATTTGCACGTATCGGTCAGTATCCACATATGTACCAATAGTATTGTTCATAGTCATAATATGTTATATATGTGTGTATTTTTAAATAAATAGTATCAACCTTGTATTGGTACCTATGAAAGGTTTAATGGCTACATACCACCCATATTTAAAAGAGGATAAAGTCAGTGTGCCACATGTAAAGATGTAGACAATGAATTAGAACATGTGCACAAGGCTATGCACTTGAACCCAAACCCTAGGAGCTACTCAAATTATAAACACCACTCCTATAAATTCAGAAATACTTTTGGTCCTATTTAGAAACTTAATGGTAGCACTTCCTCCTCTTCTAGTTGCATCACCATGTTACTTTTGTCATTATTGCCCATCTTCTACATGGAAGACGAGTAGAAGAAAACTTGTCTCTTGATGTTAGAACTAGATATCAATTTATTGTGTTATGATTATTGTACAATTCTTCATAGGCAAAATACAAGCATTTGATAAATTTCACTTAAATGATATCGATATTTTAGATCACCATACCACTAATGGCCTCCTTTTACTTTGTTATGGTATTAAACATTAATTGACAATACAATTTAATATAGAGTAAGTATTCTCCTCACTGTAAAACAAAGTCCAATATCTATTTTCCATTTATGATTTAAGTGTGTTGCCATTCACTCAAATGATCGAGACTAAATAATACTATGTGAGTATATACTAGCCAATTCTATATGATTTATACTCTCCTTGTACTCACTATGCATAATTTAACTCTAATTATCTCTCGGTAAGGGTGCTGAAATATAAGATGTTTGCCACTGTTGTACTCCGCAAGCGCACGGATACTCGAAGTAATATTTAAGATATCGAACCACAGAGACCTTATTGTTAAGTACTGACGAATTGAGTTTTCACTAGCTAAACAAATCGAATAATGATGCAAACGATCAGAAAGTGCACGGAAAAAAATCAGAGAAGAAAATTGGGACTAGGGGTGTATCCACCTTAATTCTAATGACTAGAAGGAAATAAAGACTGTCAGTCAAATTTTATCATGATAAAGATTTAATTTACTTCATAAAAGGATCATCTCACTCTCGCGCAGACAATCATACAAAGGACCAATCCTCACTCTCGTGCAAGATCTATCCAATGCTGAAAATAAGTAAATCATTGAACAAAGAACTCAAGGATCACTCTCGTGCATCCGAATTCTAAGTTAAACATCTCATGTGGAAACTCAAGGATCACTTTTGTGCATCCTGAAACTCATCACAAGTTCTACTTAAGGTTCTCCGGCGATCAGAAATTTAATCTCCTACAATTTCAAATCAAACCTAACACATTAACTCAATCCAAAGAATCAGAAAATCAACATGGCAATAAATCACTAAAAATCAGAATTCAAAGAACAAACCTAATCTCTTATGATAAGTTCCAAACTCAATGATTTTTAGGGTTCCAAATTTCACAATCAACCTCTCAGTCTATTTTGTAAAACTCTAAAACATGCTGATATTTATAAAACTAAGGAGAATTAAAGGAAAGTCATCACATAAGCATAATTATCATAACAAAATTATCATGACAAAAATAATCAATGTCTAGTCATTAAGAAATTAAGGGAATTATACCCCCATGTCCCATACGAAGGTTTAAGCTAGCATGATGGAAGAATTACAGCAAAACATGGTTTTAGAATGATTAGAAATCAAAAGAGAGGAGTAAAGGTTACAAAACAGGGTTGTAATCAAAATTACAGCCCGTAATTTGCTTTTCACTCGATGAATAGTGGCGGCGTCCACATTTTTGTTGATTTCTCCTTCAATCGATCTCCTTTCACTCTGAAACTTCTTGGCGTGTTCTCCTTCCTCAGGCAAAGCTTCCTTGTAAATTTCGTGGCCGGAGATGGTTTGTGCGATGAACGGCGACGAACCCTAGCGCGGTAGTGATTCTCCAAAATTCTCCGTGAATACTTGATAAAATTGTTCCTTTTGCTTCGAATATCCTCCTCTCCTAATGCTGAGTCTTCCCCTTTTTACGGATCTTCAATTGGTGCCATAAATCTCGAGAAATCGTCTTTTTAATCTTTCAGCGAAAAAATCAGGAATCTAGGTGCAGAATTACGGTACCGTGAAATTAATTACGGTACTGCCGTGATTGCTTCTAAATGTTCTGTAAAGAATTGGCTCAGAATTACGATACCATAAAGGTTTAGCCCAAAATTATGGTAGTGTCATATTTCTCTCGGTTGTCTCTGAAAGTTTCTGTATGAAATTTGTCCGGAATTACGGCATCGTAATATTAATTACAGTAGTGCCGTAATTTCCCAAGAAACTCGCTGCAATCTGCTGCCGTAAAATCCATTACCGTAGTATCCTGATTTCAGATTACGGCCGTAAACATGATTACGGCACTACCGTAATTTCTCTAGAAAGCTTGGTTTGGGTTGAAATTTGATGTGCAAACTCCTCTTGATGATTAGAACTCGCTCATGCATCGAAATTGCTTGAAAACGTGTGATAATGATGTCTTTTTACCTGAAATTGATCAAAAACTGAAGAAGGTGTAGATTCTGAAGTATTTGGCAAATAAGGCATAAAAATAAAGCAAAAGAGCAAGATTATGACTCAAAAGGTTAGTTAATCAGTACGAAAAACACTATGAAATTTAGAGTCATCAGTCACTCTTATTATTTAGCATATGACTTAGTTAACCCATGAATTCTTCACATTCGTAAGGTGATGTGTGGGCAAGATTATTCCAAAATGTGTCTAAAGTGACATATAAAGCTTAAACCACTTCACTAGTATGTCTATTTTCAAATATAGCGTAATGATCTAAGAAGAAAATGTTTAGGGCTTTATGAAAAAGTCGAAATTCATTCTAGAATCTAACTTACTTGCCTAATCCAACCTTGTAAATGATATTTATGGGCATAACCTATTTGATTATGTCAATTTCTATTTAGACGTGGGTTATGTTCGGGGCGAATGCGGACAAAAGAAAATAAGATTTAAAAATAAAATATTATTAAATATTTGATTGATGGGACGTTACTGTGCACTGGTCAAACCCATCCCTCACCCACGCATTGCTGTCGCATGCGCTTCTCTCCCTCTTTATTTCTTCCCCGTATGCGCATGTCTCCACCATCGAACGAAATCTACATTCGTTCTTCCTTCAGCCTCGTCCCTCCCCCCTCGCGTTCTCCACCTCCTTTGCATCTGGCGACCTCTCCTGGTGCCGGCGACGACACGGCCCTGGTCCAACCAATTGTTTGGCGACGCCCCACCTCCTTCGCTCGCGATTCCCACTCGGTGGCGAACGATCGTGTGTGCGCATTCCTTCCAAAGCCAACGACTGCCTCCTCCCTCTCCTTCCAGCGCCGATCTGCTGCGCCGACCCAGGCCCGTGGCCCTCGCTCGCCCTCTCTACTGGCGACTAGGGTTTGCATGAAATCACGCTGATCAATTGTCTTCCGGCGACGCTAACTACTCCGACGAGTTCCTATGGTGGCTGGTGATCTTTCCCCTCTATTTTCGGCGTGATTTGTGATCGAAAACACTATTCCAGCAAGTACTTTTCTGGTGAATTTTGGATTTCGTGCCGACATCTTGTTCTATGTATTTTGGGCTAGTTCTTTGGGCTTACGACTTCACGTAGTGATTTGCGTTCGCACGTGGCTGCGAACTAGGTTAGTACCCCGACCCGACTCCGTACACGTATTTATACGAACGCATGCGTAAACAGAACCCAGACATGTATGACTAACAAACTTGATTAAAGAACCTAGATATGGATATAACTAATTAACGAACTTGGATTAGCATGTTAATTGGTGATTATGGTAAAATGGATTATAATGGGATACCGTGAACTTATACCTTGATTTAACCTGCTAGGACCTGTTGATTGACTACGTACTTCTGGTTGGTTCTATTACTGTACGTCTGCTTCTGAGGTAGGGATTCTACCTCCTTTCCTTCGTTACAGTGCCAACCGCATGTTTAGTTAGCGGCACCTTCTTATTGCTGTTATTACTGTTGATTACATTTGTGATTTCCTTTCTGCTCGAGTCATATTCCTGTTGACATAATTTGCTTGTATGTAACTTGGTATGAGTATTGGTACTGCATGATAGTCGGTATTTGGTAGTCGGTATGTGTTATGTATACATACATTGGGGGCTAGATGTCTAGCGATAGACATGCTAGTGTACCCCAGTTATTGTCTGTTATATTTTGAGATGGGTGATTGTCTCCCTGTGCCAGTGTTAGACCAAGAGAGTCCGATGTTATGGGTTTGAGGTCAGATCTGGTGTCAACCCGATGAGGTGGGTTGTACTAAGTGTAGGACGCTATACTAGCGGGCTGTCGACGAAAAGTCGTCTCTACTGTTCGGGGACCCTTTAGTAGGGACCACTCTGTTTCAGAGTTGCGGGTCTCACACCATTGCTATATCAGCTCCCAGTTTTATGTGTGTGGTGACACTATGTTGATGTATATTTTAGTCTGATTATACACTATATGAGACATGTAGTGTTATAGTGGTATTTTGGTAAATTCCCTCTATTTTGATCATGTACCATATAATTTGTTATATCCCTACTTAGCCTCCGGCAAACTCCCTTTGACTTGCCTCTAGGTTCAGGCGCAGCTCCATCTGGAACATCATAGATAGTTAGATTTGGACTGCCAGTCTAGGTGGGTTGTGCTGCATATGTCAGTGTGTTGTATTATTATGTTGTGTTGTCTTGGACTTGTTGACCGCTGCGCCGATCGTGTTTTTGTTGAGTTTGTGGACCGCTGCATCAGACGAGTTATTTTGATTCTGTTGACCACTGCACGGGTCTTGTGTCTGTCGTTTGTATCGGGATATTTTGGTGGCCGGGTCGGCCTTATGTTATGTTATTTTATTTGTTCTGTATCTCTTGGATGTTGTGTTGTCTTGTCAGGTACAGTGTTGTTGCGTTCCGAGGTCCGGGATTCCCGGCGTAGGTCCCTGGTGGCGCTTGAGGCGTAACAACGTGATTAATTTCTAACATTATGATATTTGTCCCATTTTTATGAGAAAAAAATTATTGTAATTATTGCACCATCAATGGCCTAATCTTACTCAATTGTGACTTTTCATGTCTATTATGCCTAATCTTCTATTAATCCTAGGTGTTCACTTTCAATTGATGAATAATTAAAAACTACAATAATTTCCCCTTTATTGAAAGGAAAAGTTCAACAGCAATTTTCTACTAATAGGCCTATCCATTCGGTTTTACCTGACTCGAACTAAATTGGCTGGGGCAACTCGAAATTTTTTCATAGATATACAAAATCAAAACTGACCTATTTGTTATTTAGTCCATATTGAAGCTGAACCAAAAAGTTTGGTTTAGCTCAATTTAAATCAGTTTGAACCGAATTTCACGTATTCTCTTTTCTTTCCCAAGTTGATGTGACTACTTCTAGTTCTACTTCATCAAAAGATTAAAAATTCACAAACATAATACAACCTCTTCAAATAACTTAAAGAATTTAAAAATTCTGAACATTAAGAATTGCAAAATTTACATCATCACAAATCCACAAATTCATAGTATGTTGATTGAAAATTCTCAGGCTCAAAACTCAAAAGATTCATTTGATTTTCAAATGAATCTCAACAAAAATATTCATACTTAAAATAAACTAATTGAGCCATTACAAAATAGACTATAAATATCAAATAACCAAATATTTGAGTCAATATTATAAAATATAAAATAGATAACAACTCTAAAATACAACTAAAACCAATCACAAATTTTGAATCACTTTGCATTTTTTTTTACTTGCCCACGGGACCACAGATAGTGCACAACCTATCGACTAGACCTCGCAAAAACTGACCTAACCCGCCGACTGACCCGACTTGACACGAAGTTAGGCGGGTTCGGGTTGGGTCTAATCGTGTTCGGGTCATAAATGGGTCAACCCGTTTATGATCCGAAATTAAACGGGCCGTGTCGGGTTATAATCGGGTTGACCCGCTTAACCCGATTATATTATACAATTATATATTATATATAAAATTTATATATAAATATATACATATACATATATTTATATATCATTTTGAGTCGAGTCGTGTCGTGTCGAGTTAATCGGGTTAATATTTTTACATTTATATAATTATATATATATATATATATATATATATATATATATATATATATTATAAATATTTATTTGAATTATTTAATATTAAACGGGTTAATCGGGTCATATCGGGTTGACCCGAATATATATGAGTCGTGTTTGGGTTAGATCATCTGACCCAATTAATTAAACGGGTCGTGTTTGGGTTAAGCTAATCGGGTCACGGGTCATAAACGGGTCAATCCGAACATGACCAGCTGACCTGTTTTGCCAGGTCTACTATTGACCATGACACTTAACCTACATAACATCAACTTAATAACTAATATAAATATACTATGTTAGTAAATCTATAAAAGTTGTATAAAAAAAATATTATACTAAACCAATTAACAAATACTTAGTTACTTACAACCCAAAGTTATATTTGCAAATCAATAATGGCAGGTGCAGATTAAATTGTTGAAATCACTATCAATTAGCAAACAATAGAAAATTATATATTAATAAAGAATATAAATTAATATAAAATAACTAATTTTAAACTTAAAATATTTACCTTTCTATAATGTTTGACCATCTTCTATGTCCTCTTTCAGTTCACGATTATTAGCTTGAATCCAATCTTGACAACAAACTAAAGCTTTTAATATTGAAGGAGATAATGAACTTCTAAATAGATCAAGCACATGACTGCTAGTACTAAAAGTTGATTATGAAGCTACGGTTGAGATAGGAATTACCAAAATATCATGAACCATTAAAGATAGTATAGAAAATCTCATAGAATTCATCTTTCACCAACTTAATAATATCAAAATAGGGATTTATATTTTCAGGTTCTTCAATCAAATATTTATCCAACTCAGATTTTTTGTGAGCTGTAAGAATTTTTTTTATATCTCCAATATCTTAATTCAGCTTTGGAAAAGACACACTCAGATTGTCCAACTGTAGTAGATGAACTTGATTCTTCAGAAATATTTGAAGCATCATTAATTCCCATTATGCTCTTATACTCATTAAACATCTTGTAAAGAATTATTTGCACCCAAATAAATATAAATAAAACTTTGTCTACACCATACATTTTTGACAATGCAAATTTTAAATAATCTATCTTATATCTTGGATAAAAAATAATTGCAAGAAACAGAAGCAATTTCACTTTATCTAAATTCCAACAATACTTGTCCTATTCTTGTTTCATTCTTATAGCTATTTCTTGAGACTTGGATCAAGATTAACATCTTCTACCTACCTATTCATTCAAAGTAGAAGCTATTTGACTAATTTCATTCACATAGAGATTGCAATTACTTGGCAAAGTCATAGATACATTCAATATAAATTAATAAAAAAGCTTCAATATTGAAATCAAATCTCGCACAAATTTTCAATTAGTTTTAGAAGGTCTACCATGTCTATAAGTACTATTGAGTTCTAATTCAAAATGAGAATCTTCTTCATGAAATCTTTCAAAAGTACTTTCATATCTTTGTGCTATATCTAACATAATAGCTTGAATTCCATCTTGTATAAACATCTAAAGACAAATGAGCTTTACTTTCAAGTTTTTCTTGTGCAACACATGAGTTAAACACTTGCAATATTTGTTGAGATTGCTTAACATATCTGACTACTTCACGAACTCTATCAACTAAAGATTGAGAAATTTTTAAACCATCTTGAACAACTAAATTTATGATGTGTGCGATGCATCTTACACGTGAAATATCTCCATTAGGTATGCTTCCTCTATCCCCATTGCTAATCAATCCCCATTGCTAATCCTTTTCTTAAGGAATGAAATTGCTGCATCATTAGAACTTGCATTATCAACTATTATTGTCATAAGCATAGAAATACTCTAATCATGTAAGCATTTCTCAATAGTTTTTCCAATTAGTTCTCCTTTATTATTGGTTATTGGAAAAAAAAAACCCTTTTGTGTAATTTCTAATTCAAATCAATAAAATGTCATGTGATGCATATATAATTGATTAGCTAAATTGATGTCCACGTGTCAGTAGTAATACAAATACTTTTCTGTATAAACTTCTTTAACTTCAATCTCTCATCTACAAATAGTTCATAATAGTCTTGAGAGAATGTTTGTCTTGAAGAAATGTGAAAGCGTGGTATGACAACATCACAAAAGTCTTTGAAATTTTTACTTTTGATGAAGTTAAATGGTAATTCATCTATGATTATCATTCATGCTAAAGCCTTTTTAGTAAGGGTTTGATCAAATTTCTATGTTGACATTACTTGCACCACTATTTAATTTGAGAGAAATTTTAGTTTGTGTTTTACTCTTATCAATATGGCTTTGTGCACTCAAATACTTGACACATCTAGACAAATGAGCTTTAAATGTGCGAGTTCCACATGTTTTGCTATCGCATACATAATTTGCACCACAATAATCACACTTTGCCTTTGCAACATTGTCTTTCACAAATTTTATAAAATGATTCCAAACATCTATCCTTGGTTTTATAATTTTTTTTTCTCGAGTTACTTGCCTCACATACATCTATTTATTTAGTCTTTCCTTTATTTTCCAATGTATCATTATCAAGATTTTCAATCATAGTGTAAGGGATCGGAGGAGTTTGTGTGTAATTCCACTGTTACCCGACCCTGACACTATCTTTTTGTGTAAAACATGGGATGTGTAGATCCATGTAAAAACAGGGTTTGGCACATGTGTGCCATGTGTTTTGGTCTTTGGGGTTATGATGCACTTGGGGGACTGTCCCGGGGCATGTACATGTGAGTGGGGGACTGTGTTTTCACAAGTACTCCAGGATGGGGGGCTCAAATGTGTAAAATTAGCCTACCCATCCCTTGTGAAGAATTCTACTCACAGCCCTTAGATTGTGTACTTGGGTTAGTATTGAGAGGGGTGGTAGTGCCTTGGTTAAATGCAGTCTTGTGATCCCATGCAAGTATAAAATTGTAAGGTTCCACACACCTGCTGTCACGCCCCAATTTTTCGCTGTGTAAATTGAGGTGTGATGGCACGACTTACACACTGTGTAACCCGAGAGTAAAGATTACTCAATGAGTAACCCGTCAGCCTAACACTCAACACACGTGCGCTATGCGGAAGTCTAAGGATCTCTGCGCCCCCAACTCAAAATGCCCGATCCCCAGATGGGATGCTCGTGCCCCGATGCTGCCTCTGTGCTCTGTGGATCACTGGGTTCCCGGGCTGATATCTGACGGTCTGGGCCTAATCTTCTCCTAGTGTGACGACCTGGGTGTGCGGGGTACACACCCAGACCCCTCTGCATACTCATAGAGGTTATGAGCAGGGAGAGACCCTCATTTTGGGGTGAGGCCTGATGTAGAAGGGGGCAAAACCAATAATAAATGGATTAAGATGTTTTGCATGGACCATGGAGGAGCATGGGACACTTAGCAAAAATTATAGCCTTGTACAGGAGTGTACAAGCATAGAAAAAAAAATACGGCATGGGTGAGTCTCGAACCCATGACCCAGGAGAGTGCTAATGCTTATGTTTCATGGAATGGCCAACTCGAGCATGGGTCATTTGCTGATAAGAAGCCTTGGCGCATTTCTCTTATACTCTTCATGGACTTCACTAATCTTAAAGCATCAATGGATGGCGGATAGAGTAAGTGAAGTTTGGATCGATTGGGATTAGGGAAAACCCTAATCGGCTGGAAACTCTATCCGAGAGTTGCTTGGCTTGTGGCGGCTGTTCTCTTGGGCAATTGGAGAGGCGACCTTGTCATCTGCTCCGGCCATCTTCCACCTCCATTCCGGCGAGATTTGGAGGCCCTTTGAGAGACCTCAAAGAGTGCGGCAACCTGTGGGAGTGCTGAGCCTTGGAAGAGTTCCGCAAGGAGGAGAGAACAGCCCATTCTCGGCTGGTTTGTG
Organism: Costus lasius; assembly: GCA_027563935.2. Lineage (NCBI taxonomy): Eukaryota > Viridiplantae > Streptophyta > Magnoliopsida > Zingiberales > Costaceae > Costus > Costus lasius. The sequence goes on along the minus strand of CM050454.1, from coordinate 89,940,677 downwards.
AGCAGCAGTCCGGCAGCAGCTTGCTTCCTGCATTTCCACTCTCTTCTCCGGCGAGAGGAGAGCTCCTTGAGTTCAAGGAGTGCGGCTTCCATCAGGAAGTTGTGTCTTGGAGGGCGGCAGCAAAGGGGAGAGGCTCCCCCACTTTCGGTTCACTTGGAGCAGCAGCTCATCTTCCACCTCCACCTTCAGTTCCGGCCATCTTGTGTGTTCTTGAGCTGAGGGGAGGCGACCACCTGCTGGTGGGTCGACTTTGGAGAGGAGGCAGCACAAGGGGAGAGGTCCCCCTTCACGGCAGCAAGGTGTAGGGGCTATTCCCTACTCGGCTACAAGGGGGAAGGGCTTCCCCCTACTTCCGGCAGCTTGGGGAAGGAGTCCCCTTGCGTTTGGCTTGGTTGGAGCTTTGTGGACAACAGCTTGGGGCGGTTTGGGAGGGTACTTCCGGCGGCTCAAGGGAGGGTTCCGGCGAAGGACAACCAAGGCAACCTTGTATACCCTGCTCCCAAAGGTCGGGCGACCTTTGGAGGTATAACTTTACTTGCTTACTAGATTTCTAGGGATAGCTTGTAAATTGTGTAAGAACTGCTGTGTAGTGTAAGTGTGAGGTTTTTGATCCCTCAGCCCACATTGGGTAGTGGAGGGGTTTTCCTCACTTTTGATATATTGTGTACTGCCTGGCCAGCTGAGGCCTCGGTGTGATTAGGGGCGGGCGCACCTACTCTATAGGGCATTCCCTCCTTGCTGTGTAGTGGTAGCTATCTGCTAGGTTTGGGGGCATATGTCTAGTGCCCGACTATTGCATTGCCTGTGACTTGTGTGTGTGTAATTACACAGGGCGCTATACGTATTAAGGACGGTCCTTGAGAGGCATATTGGGTTGAGGAGCAACGTGTGCTGCCCACCCGCCGCTCATTGACGTAGAGTTTAGGGCTAGGAGAAGATTAGGCCCAGACCATCAGATCAGCCCGGGAGCGCAGTGGTCCACAGAGCACAGAGGCAGCGTCGGGGCACGAGCATCCCATCTGGGGATCGGGCATTTCGAGTTGGGGGCGCAGAGATCCTTAGACTTCCGCAAAGCGCACGTGTGTTCAGTGTTAGGCTGACGGGTTACTCATTGTGTAATCTTTACTCTCGGGTTACACAGTGTGTAAGTCATGCCATCACACCTCAATTTACACAGCGAAAAATTGGGGTGTGACACCTAGCCCTAGACTCTACGTCAATGAGCGGCGGGTGGGCAGCACACGTTGCTCCTCAACCCAATATGCGCGCTCACGACCGTCCTTAATACGTATAGCGCCCTGTGTAATTACACACACACAAGTCACAGGCAATGCAATAGTCGGGCACTAGACATATGCCCCGATCCTAAGCAGATATCCACCACTACACCACAAGGAGGGTACGCCCTATGAATTAGGTACGCCCGCCCCTAATCACACCGAGGCCTCAGCTGGCCAGGCAGAGTACACAATGATATCAAAAGTGAGGAAAACCCCTCCACTACCCAATATGGGCTGAGGGATCAAAAACCTCACACTTACACTACACAGCAGTTCTTATACAGATTTACAAGCTATCCCTAGAAATCTAGTAAGCAGGTAAATTTATACCTCCAAAGGTCCCCCGACCTTTGGGAGTAGTGTGTACAAGTTGGCTCTCTTTGTTCTTCACCGGAAACTCTCCTTTAGGCCGCCGGAAGTGCCCTCCCAAGCTGCCCCAAGCTGCTGCCGTGAAGCTCCAAGTGAACCGAATGCAAGGGGACTCCTTCCCCAAGCTGCCGGAAGTAGGGGGAACTCCTTCCCCCTTGTAGCCGAATAGGGGATAGCCCCTAAGAGCTGCTGCCGAGAGAGGGGAACCTCTCCCCTTGTGCTGCCGAACCTCCAAGACCCAGCCACCCAAAGGTAGCCGCACCTCTTGACCTCAAGAGGTCCTCTTCCTCGCCGGAGAAGAGGATGAAGATGGACTGCCGCCGGCTGCTCAACTCAGCCGAGAACTCCAAAGCTGCCGAGAGGAGCTGCTGTTCTCTCCCTAAGGATCTCTTCCAAGGCCCAGCAAACGGATGGATGCCGCACCCTTTGAGCTCTCTCAAAGGGCCTTCAGCTCGCCGGAGGTGAAGGTGGAAGGAGGTTCGCCGGAGGTGATGAATAATCGCCCCAAATCGCCAAGAACACAAGCAGCCGCCAATCTCGGATTGGATGAGGAGTTAGGGTTGCCGAGTGTGGCTGCCCCCTAACTCATTTGCTTCACTTACGCCCAAGCTCATCAGCCCTCCATTGATGCTTTGAGATTGGTGAAGCCAATGAAGAATATAAGAGGATGCGCCAATGCTTCATATCAGCGAATGACCCAAGCTCGGGTTGGCCATCCCCTTCAACATAAGCATTAGCTCTCCTCTTGGTCATGGGTTCGAGACTCACCCATGCCACATTTTTTTTTCTTTGCTTGTACACTTCTGTACAAGGCTAACTTTTGCACAATGGTTCCATATCCTCCATGGTACCTGCAACACATCTTAACACATTTTATTAGTGGTTTTTTGCCCCCTTCTACATCAGGCCTCACCCCAAGATGAGGGTCTCTCCCTGCTCATAACCTCTATGAGTATGCAGAGGGGTTTGGGTGTGTACCCCGCACACCCAGGTCGTCACATTCTCCCCCAGCTGACCTAGACCTCGCCCCCGAGGGCTTCCTCATATTTCTTGAACAACCAATGAAATTGTTCAAGGTCAGCCATTCTCTCCCAAGTAGCATCCTCCTCAGCTTCGCCCTGCCACTATACTAACATCTCAGCCTTCTGTCCTTTTCCACTCCATCCATATATTCGATGATTCAGAATCTTGAGAGGCTGCTTTGCAAACTCTACAGAACCACGGGCTGGCTTTCTTCTCACTTGTTGACGCTCCAGATGAACATCGTCTGCGTGAAATTTCTTGAGGAAACTAACATGGAATGTGGAATGCAACTTATAGTGCTTTGGCAGGTTCAACTTGTATGCTACTGTACCCACTCTCTTGATAACTGTAAATGGTCCTTCATATCTGGGTACTAGCCCTCTATGATAAGTACCTGCCACTATCTTTCTCCACATCTGTGGGGTGAGTTTGAGGAGCACTAAATCACCTACCTCAAACTCGACGTGACGTCTATGTCTGTTCGCATATTTTACCATCCGGTTGGACTCTTTCCTCAAGCTATCCCGAGCCTCTTCCCAGAGCTCTATGCGGTCCTGGACATATTGATTCGCAGCCTTACTTTGACTGCTTGCCCCACTCACAAGATGATCAACCGGGGTAGAAGGTTGATATCCTAAGACCATCTCAAATGGACTCTTTCCCGTAGCTGACGACACTTGTATATTATAAGCAAACTGGGCCGTATCAAGCAAGAATGGCCAGTTTCTCTGAGTAGCAGATATAAAGTGTCTCAGATAATATTCTACCATCGCGTTGATGCGCTCGGTCTGCCCATCAGTCTGGGGGTGAAAGGCAGTAGACATCTTCAGGTCTGTTCCCAGCTTCTTAAACAAGGACCCCCAGAATCTGCCTGTGAATCTGGTGTCTCTATCACTGATGATATCTCGTGGTAAGCCAAAGTGCTTTACCACGTGCTAAAAGAACAGATTGGCGGTCACCTCAGCTGAGCACTCCTCAGGAGCCGCCACAAATATCGCATATTTAGAAAATCTGTCTACTATCACCAACACAGAACCGAGTCCATCAAAGACTGGAAAGTGAGTGATAAAGTCCATCGACACTGATATGAATGGTCTAGCTGGTGTGGGCAAAGGCTGGAGAAGACCTGCCTCCAGTCTTCTCTCTATCTTATCCTGTTGGCATACCAAACAGGTCTTCACAAAATGCTCTATGTCTGATTTCATTCCTGGCCAGAACCAACCTCTTTTGAGCAGTGCATACATCCTGTGACCACCTGGATGTCCGGCCGATACAGTATCATGGAACTCTCTCATTAGGCCAAAACGAATGTCTCCCGAGGCGGGAACATAGGTTCGGCCACCCTGAGCCATGATAAGGCCATCCTCATCTACGTAGAATCTGCGCACTATCCCCTCTCGGATCTGTGCCACAAGCTTCTGGTAGGCTTTATCTGTGCTGGCGGTCTGCTTAAGATACTGAAAGATTTTCCCTTCTGCTCTAGAAAGTGCGCATACCATAGCAACACTGCTAATTCTGCTAAGGGCATCTGGAACCTGATGACACTTGCCCGGTTTATGCTCCCAACTGAAGTCGAATTCTGCTAGGAGTTCTTGCCAACGGGCCTGCCTGGCTGACAATTTGTTCTGAGTCTGGAAGAAAGTGTTAGCAATGTTATCAGTCTTGACTATAAAATGGCTCCCCAGAAGGTAGATACGCCACAATCTGAGATAGTGGACGACAGCTAGCATCTCCTTCTCATGTGCAGAGTAATTCAGCTCAGCTGCTTTCAGCTTTCTGCTCTCATAGGCTACAGGTTTGCCATCCTGAACTAATACACCGCCTAGAGCACGGTCTGAAGCATCAGTGTGCACTTCAAACCCTTGTGAGAAATCTGGTAATTTTAGCACTGGCTCTGAAGTTACCAGCTTCTTCAGAGTCTCAAAAGCTTCTTGGTGTGTATCCTCCCAACACCAAGTCTTTTCCTTTCTGAGCAAATCTGTCAAAGGTGCCACTACCTTTGAATATCCCATGATGAATCTACGGTAGAAGTTTGCCAGACCCAGAAAAGAGCGCAGTTGAGTCACATTGGAAGGACTTGGCCAATCCCAAATGGCCTTGATCTTATCATTATCCATCCTCACACTGCCTTGGGACACTACATGTCCTAGAAATTGAATCTCCGTCTGGGCAAACTCACATTTCTCTGCCTTTAGATACAACTGATTATCTCGGAGAACTTGCAGTACTTGCTTCAAATGCTTCTCGTGCTCCTTCAAATCAGATGAGTACACTACTATATCATCCAGATAAACCACCATGAACTTATCCAAAAATGGATTTAGGATATTGTTCATGAGGTTGCAAAAAGTAGCAGGAGCGTTGGTTAGCCCAAAAGGCATAACCATGAACTCAAACGAGCCATACCGCGTGACACAAGTAGTCTTTGGCTCATCCCCCTCAGCAATTCGCACCTGCCAATATCCTGATCTCAAGTCCAACTTGCTAAAGATCTTAGCATTTGCCAATCTATCCAACAAGTCTTGGATCAATGGGATTGGGTAGGCATTGCGCACTGTGACTTTGTTCAGTGCTCTATAATCCACACACATGCGCAAGCTCCCATCTTTCTTCTTTTGGAACAGGACAGGTGCTCCATACGGTGCCTTTGAGGGTTGGATATACCCTGACTCTAAGAGCTCATTCAACTGTTTCCTAAGCTCTGCCAATTCTAGCGGTGGCATGCGGTAGGGAGGCTGTGCTGGGGGTACTGCTCCAGGGACTAACTCAATCTGATGATCTATGTCTCTCCTGGGAGGCAGTACCTTAGGCATCTCAGGTGGGATAACATCTGCATACTCTTTCAACAAAGCTACAACAGAACGCGGTACTGATGCCATTAAGTCCTCTACTGAAGTTATAGCAGTCTCCACAATGACTTCTTTTCCTTTTCTACTACAAGAACTGGAGGAAGTGGCCAGTTCCCTCACATCCCTCATAGACGGTCCAGGAGCTGAATCCAAACGTGGGGTGTCTTCCACTACTCTAATATGAGCTAAGTAGGTGGAAGCACCATGCCTCACTCCATTTGCTAGGGAGGTAGGAGTAAGCTCCTTCTCCTTTGCTTTCTTCTTCTCCTCTTTCATTCCAGTAAAGCAAGGAATGAAACAAGGATTCTTTTCATCTAGTACCAGCAAACTATTGAGATGTGGCATTGGGGTGGCCTTAGCTCTTCTCAGAAGGTCCATGCCCACAATGACATCAAAAACATCTAGTTGAGTAACCAAAACAGTGCATTTCCCACTCCAGGGTCCCATCTTCACCGGGACATCATAGGATATGCCCATAACTTTTCTCGCCTTAGCATTGACTGTTTTCACATGGGTGTTACTTGTCGTCGTCTTCAGCTTCAGTTGCTCTCGCAACCTATCTGCAACAAATAAGTGAGTGGCCCCAATATCCACCATGGCTGCAATCTCTACTCCGTTCAGGCTGATATTTGTGTACATCAGTGGGGAAGATCTCACTGATATATTGGCAATTACCAAAGGGTTGACTGATGCACAACCCTGCAGATCTTCTTTTCCTGCATCCTTCTTCTCTGTAAGGACTGCAGCTATTGCTCTCTTGGTAGGACAATCCCTCATCACGTGAGGGCCATTGCAAACAAAACAAGCCAGTTTCCTCTTGGGACTAGACTCATTTCTCTTTTTCTGTACAACTGGAGGTTTCTGATGAGTCTGAGGAACTATAGCTTTACCCTTTTGCTTGTATTTGGGGATGTACTTCTTCTTACCCTTGTCTGGCACATGGGTATGGGAAGATGGTGAAGAAGTCACTCCCCCAGCTTGAGGTCTAGTACCTCTCATATCTAACAAGGCATCTGCAGCTACCACTGCATCTCTGTAAGTGGTCACCCCTTGTCTTCTGAGCTCTAACAGTGCCCAATCTTGAAGACCTCCAAGAAATGAGATAAACTTTTCTTCCTCACTCATGTTGGGGATTTCCAAAAGCAATGTGGCAAATTGCTTAACATATTTTCTTACAGTGCCTGTCTGCCTTAAACTTCTGAATTGCATGCGAGCAGTGAACAAGGTGTTGGCAGGTCTAAACTGAGCTCTCATCTCCAACTTTAAATCCTGCCATGACACAACCTCGGGATGCTCTCCCTCGGTCCTCAGGGCTACAGAAGTACGCCACCATACTTTGGCGTCTCCAGTGAGGAATGACGCACAAACCTCTATCTTATCTTCTTCTGGCACCCGAGCAGCTTTAAAGTAGTGCTCCATGTCAAACAGAAAGTTTTCAAGCTCCTTAGCTACCCTGGCTCCTCCATAGGTAGACGGGTCGAGTATATGGCGCTTCACTACCGGCTGTGAAGGCATAACCCCAGCTGTGGGTGTAGGTGGGTTTGAAGCTACCTGGGCTAAGGCTAGCTTCAACATGGCTATCTCAGCTGTGAGAGTCTCTACAGTAGACTCTAGCCTCTGGACTCTGGCATCACTAACATGCTCATGATGCAGAAGGAGTTCCCTGAGCGTCTGCATCTGCTCAGCCAGTGGATCTCCATGCCATTCACCCTCCTCTATCCCAACTGCATGCTCTAATCTGGTGAACCTCTCATCCAGATCAAGCAACTCTGGTAACTCTGAAATACCTGTCTCTGCCATCTGGTGCTGTGATGGGTGAACTGTGCTGACGGTTGAATGGACCCCGAAACTGATCGATAAGTCGTGTAACTGAGGATTTACGCCCCGGTGCTAAGCACCGACGTACGCAACTCCCAAACAGTACAACAACTCACGTCTATATCTCGTTCTCGCAAGCAACCACTGCTTGTTAGGTTGAGTTGTCGCAGTTGTTCCGGGTACGCTGTGGAATCTGATATCAATCTGGTCACGTGTGGGCTCTGATACCACTCTGTCACGCCCCAATTTTTCGCTGTGTAAATTGTGGTGTGATGGCACGACTTACACACTGTGTAACCCGAGAGTAAAGATTACACAATGAGTAACCCGTCAGCCTAACACTCAACACACGTGCGCTATGCGGAAGTCTAAGGATTTCTGCGCCCCCAACTCAAAATGCCCGATCCCCAGATGGGATGCTCGTGCCCCGATGCTGCCTCTGTGCTCTGTGGATCACTGGGCTCCCGGGCTGATATCTGACGGTCTGGGCCTAATCTTCTCCTAGCCCTAGACTCTACGTCAATGAGCGGCGGGTGGGCAGCACACGTTGCTCCTCAACCCAATATGCGCGCTCACGACCATCCTTAATACGTATAGCGCCCTGTGTAATTACACACACACAAGTCACAGGCAATGCAATAGTCGGGCACTAGACATATGCCCCGATCCTAAGCAGATATCCACCACTACACCACAAGGAGGGTACGCCCTATGAATTAGGTACGCCCGCCCCTAATCACACCGAGGCCTCAGCTGGCCAGGCAGAGTACACAATGATATCAAAAGTGAGGAAAACCCCTCCACTACCCAATGTGGGCTGAGGGATCAAAAACCTCACACTTACACTACACAGCACTTCTTATACAGATTTACAAGCTATCCCTAGAAATCTAGTAAGTAGGTAAATTTATACCTCCAAAGGTCGCCCGACCTTTGGGAGCAGTGTGTACAAGTTGGCTCTCTTTGTTCTTCATCGGAAACTCTCCTTTAGGCCGCCGGAAGTGCCCTCCCAAGCTGCCCCAAGCTGCTGCCGTGAAGCTCCAAGTGAACCGAATGCAAGGGGACTCCTTCCCCAAGCTGCCGGAAGTAGGGGGAACTCCTTCCCCCTTGTAGCCGAATAGGGGATAGCCCCTAAGAGCTGCTGCCGAGAGAGGGGAACCTCTCCCCTTGTGCTGCCGAACCTCCAAGACCCAGCCACCCAAAGGTAGCCGCACCTCTTGACCTCAAGAGATCCTCTTCCTCACCGGAGAAGAGGATGAAGATGGACTGCCGCCGGCTGCTCAACTCAGCCGAGAACTCCAAAGCTGCCGAGAGGAGCTGCTGTTCTCTCCCTAAGGATCTCTTCCAAGGCCCAGCAAACGGATGGATGCCGCACCCTTTGAGCTCTCTCAAAGGGCCTTCAGCTCGCCGGAGGTGAAGGTGGAAGGAGGTTCGCTGGAGGTGATGAATAATCGCCCCAAATCGCCAAGAACACAAGCAGCCGCCAATCTCGGATTGGATGAGGAGTTAGGGTTGCCGAGTTTGGCTGCCCCCTAACTCATTAGCTTCACTTACACCCAAGCTCATCAGCCCTCCATTGATGCTTTGAGATTGGTGAAGCCAATGAAGAATATAAGAGGATGCGCCAATGCTTCATATCAGCGAATGACCCAAGCTCGGGTTGGCCATCCCCTTCAACATAAGCATTAGCTCTCCTCTTGGTCATGGGTTTGAGACTCACCCATGCCACATTTTTTTTTCTATGCTTGTACACTTCTGTACAAGGCTAACTTTTGCACAATGGTTCCATATCCTCCATGGTACCTGCACACATCTTAACAAATATTATTAGTGGTTTTTTGCCCCCTTCTACATCAGGCCTCACCCCAAGATGAGGGTCTCTCCCTGCTCATAACCTCTATGAGTATGCAGAGGGGTTTGGGTGTGTACCCCGCACACCCAGGTCGTCACACCTGCCCTCTCCACCAAGTGATAGGTCTAGGGTCTACTCAATATTTGCTTAGTGTCCTGTATTGTTTTCTTGTATTGCTGCCTTTTTATCAATATATACCGGCGGGGTGTTCGGGTGACTCATTTCACCGAGCATTTTACTTACCGTTCTGTGTAAATCTATTGTTCCTCTCGAATTCTGGTGTTGCCATCGAATTACACATTGTTGCCTCGGGCTTTATGTTGATGCTTCCGCATATTGTGCATATGTGCACACAGGATTAAGGCTTAGCACTACTCCAAGTAGGGTGCCGCACGGACATTAGGCACCGAGCTAACGTGACAAGTGGTATTAGAGGAAGTTGTTTCTATCTGTGACAAGTCTCAAGATGTCTATGTACGAGGGAACCGATGTGGAAACACTAGTTGGCAACCCTCCTGAGCTGGATAGAGAGGAAAGGCGGAGAAGGCACCGTGAAGGCCAAGAAGCGCGATTCACTGAGATTGAAGACCGATTAGACCTATCTGAGGCGAGACATGCTTCAATGACTTCAGAATTGGTAGGACATGAAGAAAATGCTCGTGAGTCCATCAAGTTTTTGAGGGCTCAAATTGAGGAATTAAAGGCTCAGATAGCCATCCTCACCATGGCAATGCACTCAGGAGGGGGAAATGTGCAACCCCAACGTGCACCAATGAGGGTTCCTGAACCCCAAAGTTATAATGGCACTCGTGACGCCAAGTGTCATGCCCTAAATTTTGTGCTAAATTTTTTGCCTTAAAATTCTCGAGCGTGATGGCGCAATCTACACACCCTCTGTTTAAATTGCCAGCCAACACTCAATATGCGGAAACTAAACCAAGATCTTCCAGCACAATCTGAACCTCTCTCTCTCTCTCTGATCCACTGCGCTGTCAGGGCTGAGCTCTGATGGAACTGAGTCCTAGCCTTCTCCTAACCCTAGACCTAGGTCAATAAGTGGCGGGTGGCAAGCACATGTTGCTTCTCAACCCCATATGCTCACTTAATGACGGCCTTAAACGTAAGCGCTCTGTAAATGACACACACACAACGCTGGCAGTTCACAAGATAAGGGCACTAGACATATGCCCAAACCCTAGTACAGATATCAACAACTACACAGCGAGCGAGCTCCTCGCACAAGCACGGCGCTTGCACAAGTCACAAGCTAAACACACCGGACAATAATAATAGTAAACCCCTCCAAGGATACAACCTCGGGTATGAGCAGAATATCTCTTCCAATATGGATAGAGATACTAACAATAAGCTATCAACTACTCAACAAGACATGAGTCCATACAATGTTCATACAAGCTATGATAAAGCAAATAAGCTTAAAGCAAGTAAGGTATACCACTCCAAAGCTAGTGGTGATGAAGTTCAGCCCGTGGCTCCCTCGAGGTGGCCGAACTTTGTCTTTCAAGCTCCAAAACACTCCTCAAGCGCAAGCCCTTGAGGATCCACCCTAGAGTCACCCCTCTAGGTGGTTTTGATGATGCTTTTGCACTCCTTAGCTCCAAGAGTGCTCAGCCCTCTAATGGACAGCCCCTCAGCCGCCCCCAATTATGGATGAAGATCAAGTGGCCGGTCAGCCCCCTTCTCCCCAAATTAGCCCCTTCTCCTCCAAAGGGACAATACACCAAACACCAAGGCTACACTCGCCCCCAAGCTCCAATGGACAGCAATGTAGCTCTCGGCTTCAGCTCCAAATGTCGCCTCTTCTCCAAGAAGACAACAAGGATGGATGGATGGATTCTTCTCAATCAGCCCGCCACCTCAAGAACTCCAAGTGCAGAATCGTGAGCTCCCTCAAGCTCACGCCAATACCATGAAGAACCTGCCCAAACGCCAAGGTGGAAAGTGGCCGGAACTCCCCTCCAAGCTGCCACGAAGATGGCCGGAGATAGGTGGAAGAAGGATGAGTGAGCTTCCCTCAAGCTCACACCCAAAATCAAGGAAGAAGATGGCCGGATGAAGCTCTCTCCAATCGCCAATGTCCTCCAAGCTCTCGGCTCCAAGAAGATGAAGATCCCCAAATCGCATCCAATTCCAATCAGCCCCAAAAATCGAGATCCCCTTTTGCTTAAGTCATTTGGGCCATATGGATGAAGAAGCCCTTATCAAGATGGCGCCTCCTCTTCTTTCAACTAATGACCCAAGCTCGGGTTGGTCCTCTCATGCAACATAAGTCTTGGTCTCTCCATAGGTCTTGGGTTCAAATCTCACCCATGACATATTTTTTTTGCATATGCTTGTACACCTCTATACAAGCTCAAATATTGCGCCATGGCCCATGTAGCCTCCTACATTGACCCTTATGTTTTTTCTCCAACTTTACCCCCTTCATCCCTACTCATAACCTCCATGAGTCCATGGGAAAGGCGGGGTAGTACCCCAAAATACCCCGGGCGTCACAATTCTCCCCCACCTGAATTAGCATTCGCCCTCGATGCTAGGTACCTCTCGTACTGCCTTAACAACCCTTCATATTGCTCCAAATCCGTGGCTTTTTCCCAAGTTGCATCTTCAACTGTCTCGTCCAACCACTGGACTAAGAACTCAGTCTTTCGCCCACTGGGCCCACTAGATGCATAGACTCTATGATCTAGAATCTTTAATGGTCTCCTGCCATACTCAACTTTCCCTTGGGATGGTTGCCTTCTTTCTACTCCACGGTCTGGATGTCTTTCATCTGGATGGTACTTCTTCAACAGACTAACATGGAATGTGGGATAAAACTGTAGCCATGGTGGTAACTGAAGTCTGTAAGCAACAGCTCCAACCCTCTTGATGATCTTGAAAGGCCCTTCATACCTTCTCACAAGACCTCTATGATAAGTGCGAGCTTCAGTCTTTCTCCACATCTGTGGGGTGAGTTTCAGTAACACAAGATCCCCCCACATCAAACTCAATATGTCTTCTGTCTCTATTTGCATAAAGTACCATTCTGTTTCTAGCTTCTTGCAAGCTATCACGAGCTTCCTGCCATAGCTCGGTTCTATCTTCAACAAAGTTTGTAGCTGCCTGGCATTTCCCCTCCAACGTCCTATTCAGTGTATCCACGGGTGTCATAGGCTGCCACCCTAACACTAACTCGAATGGACTTTTTCCTGTGGCAGAAGAAACTTGAATATTGTATGCAAACTAGGCTGTATCTAGCAATCTGATCCAATTCTTCTGAGTCGAAGAAACAAAGTGTCTAAGATACCCCTCTAGCAAAGCATTAATCCTCTCTGTCTGCCCATCAGTCTGTGGATGGTATGCTGTTGACATTTTGAGATCTGTACCCAACTTTTTAAATAGTGAAGACCAGAACTTCCCAGTGAACCTCGGGTCTCTATCACTAATGATCTCTCTGAGTAAATCAAAATGTTTAACCACATGTGTCATAAATAGATTGGCCGTCACCTCAGCAGTGCACGGCTCCGGTGCAGGTGCAAACACAGCATATTTTGAACATCTATCCACCACTACAAAGACAGATGCCATTCCTTCCACACGGGAAAAATGGGTGATGAAATCTATGGACACAGAAATAAATGGTTTCTCTGGAATAGGCAAAGGCTGCAACAGTCCTGCCTCCTTTTTCCTCTCAATTTTGTCTTACTGGCAGACAAGACAAGTCCTCATATAATGTTCCACATCCTCTTTCATCCCCGGCCAGTACCAAGCTCTACTCAGCAAAGCAAACATGCGCTTCCCTCCTGGGTGACCAGCCCAGACTGTATCATGATACTCACGCATGAGGCCAAATCTGACATCCCCAGATGAATGTACATACGGCCTATCACCTCGTGCCATGATCAATCCATCCTCACTCAAGTAGAAGCGACGGGTTACACCCTCTCTTATCTTCGCTACTAGCTTCATATAGGATTGATCTGAACCCATAGTGTCTTTGATCAACTGAATGACCTTACTCACGGCATATGACATAGCAGAACAATAAGAAATGGAAGTCACTCTGCTCAATGCATCTGGAACCTGATGAATGTGCCCTGGCTTGTGTTCCCAACAGAAATCAAACTCAGCTAATTGCTCTTGCCATCTGGCCTGTCTGGCAGATAATTTCTTCTGAGTCTGAAAGAAAGTATTGGCCACATTATCAGTTTTCACTGTGAATTTGTTCCCCAACAAATATACCCTCCATAGCTTCAAACAATGTACCATTGCTAGCATTTCTTTCTCGTGAGCTGAATAGTTCATTTCGGCACTTTTTAACTTTCTGCTCTCGAAAGCTACTGGTCTCCCATCCTGTACCAACACTCCTCCCAATGCTCTATCAGATGCATCTGTATGAACCTCAAAAGCTAAGGAAAAGTCTGGTAACCTCAGGACTGGTTCTGAAGTCACCTGTAACTTCAGTCTATCAAAAGCAGTTTGGTGCTTGGCCTCCCAAGCCCAAATGATGTCCTTCCTCAAAAGGTCAGTCAAAGGCGCTGCTATCTTGGAATAATCCTTGATAAATCGCCTATAGAAGTTAGCTAGTCCTAGAAAAGACCTTAATGTGCTAACTGAAGTAGGTGCAAGCCACTCCTCAATGGCTCTAATCTTGCCAGAATCCATGTGAACCTGACCTCCACTGACAACATGCCCCAGAAATTCTATTTCACTGCGCGCAAATTCACACTTCTCCAGCTTCAGGTATAACTGATTCTGCCTTAGCACTGTTAAGACCTCTCTTAAGTGCTCTTTATGCTCTTCCATATTGGCAGAATAGATAACAATATCATCTAGATAAACAACAACAAACTTGTCTAGGAACGGATGCAGAATGTTGTTCATCAAATTGCAGAAAGTAGCTGGTGCATTGGTCAGCCCAAATGGCATGACCAAGAACTCATATGATCCATATCGTGTTACGCAGGTGGTCTTAGGCTCATCTCCTTCAGCAATTCTCACCTGCCAATACCCAGATCGAAGGTCCAATTTAGTAAACACCTTTGCATGCACAAGGCGGTCTATCAAATCCTGGATCAATGGAATAGGATATGCATTCTTCACCATTACTTTGTTCAAAGCTCTATAGTCAACACACATCCTTAAACTTCCATCCTTCTTTTTCTGGAATAGCACAGGTGCTCCATATGGTGCTTTTGAAGGCTGAATAAACCCTGACTCAAGTAATTCATCTAGCTGCTTCCTTAACTCGGCTAGTTCTGCAGGTGGCATTCTGTATGGTGACTGTGCTGGTGGGACTGACCCTGGCACTAACTCAATAGCATGGTCGATGTCCCTCCTAGGTGGTAACACCTTAGGCATCTCAGGGGGAATCACATCTCTAAATTCATGCAACAGGCCCCCAATCGGTGCAGGTAGCTGACTGATCCGATCACCCAAAGTAAGACTCGCCGCCCCTATCTCAACTCCATGACCTCCACGGCTATTGGAACTAGGAAGGTTGATCAAGTCTCCCACATGTCCCCTCGACTGCATCGGTCTAGAATCAATAACAGGAATGGATTCTACCACTCTGACATGTGCCAAATAGGTAGTCTCGCCACGTTGTATCCCCTTTGCAAGGACTGAGGCTGCAATCACCTCCTTGCCCTTGTTGCTCTTCTCTACCTTACCCATCGAATGACAAGGAAGAAAGCAAGGTGCCTTCTCATCCAGTATCTGCAACCCATTTAAGTGAGGCATGGGAATTGCTTTGGCCCTCCTAAGCAAATCCATCCCTATGATGACATCAAAATCATCCAAGGCTGTCACCATAGTATGTACTCTCCCTGTCCATGGTCCCAATTTCACAGGCACGTCATAACTAACTCCGAATGCCTTCCTCAGGTCTGCGTTAACAGTTTTCACACTAGTATCACACTGGCTAGTCTTAAGTCTCAACTGATCTTTCACTCTGTCTGAGACAAACACATGTGTAGCTCTAGTGTCTACCATAGCTGCTATAGATGTACCATTCAGCTCCAGATCCACATACATCAGGGGTGAGGACTTTGCACTGACATTGGCAATCACTAAAGGATTGAAAGAAACTCCAGAGCACCCCTGCTCCTTCTGTGCTTTCTCTCCCTCTACTGTCACCAATGAACTAATTATCTTCCTGGTAGGACAGTCCCTCATCATATGTGGTCCCTCACAGATAAAGCATGCTATTTTCTTTTTTGTGCTAGGCTCAGCAGCCCTCTTCTGCTGAGGCTAATAGTGCTTCTTCTATGGGCTTTTCTGCTGGTACACTATTGCTTTTCCTTTTCCTTTCCAATTTTGCGCACTCTTCTTCTGTGGCTATCTATTCTGAACTGGTGGTTTGTTTTGGGTAGCTGGTCTAGCTCCCTGAGCTGTCATAGTGGGACGTGAACCTCTCATGTCCACTAATCCATCAGCTGATGTGACTGCCTCCCTATAGGTAGTCACTGACTGGCGTCTGACCTCTGCAAGTGCCCACGGCTGTAATCCTCCGAGGAAGTCGTGGAACTTCTCCTCTTCAGTCTTGCTAGGAATTTCAAGCAGTAAGGTAGCAAATTGCTTGACATAGTCTCTAACTGAGCTAGTTTGCCTCAAATACCTCAAAGTCATCCTAGCATCATGTAAGATATTTACTGGTCTAAACTGAGCCCTCATCTCAGTTTTCAGATCTTCCCATGAGGCTATCTCTGGATTATCTCCCTCTGTCCTGGGAGCGATAGAGGTTCTCCACCATAGTTTGGCATCCCCACGCAGGTAAGATGCACAGACCTCTATCCTATCCTCATCGACGACTCCTGCTGCTCTAAAATAGTGCTCCATGTCAAAGATGAAGTTGTCTAGGCCTTTTGCCACTCTAGCCCCTGCAAAAGTGACTGGATCTGGAATATGGCGTCTGGCAGGTTGCATAAACTGTGGTGCAGGTGGAGTAGCTGGGTGGGAAGCCACCTGTGCCACCAACAATCTCAATGCAGTAACCTCTATGGTAGCTATCGCTAAATCCTGTGCCAGAGTGCTAATCCTCCCATCAGTGTAATTTCTATATTGATGGAACATCTCCATCAATGTCTCTAGGCGCTCAGAAAGAGGCTCTCCCTGCCACTCAGACTCTGCATCTAAGCCAATGGCGTCCTCCAGTCTGGAGAACCGCTCCTCAAACTGTGCCATACTCCTAGTCCTGGGTGCAATGGTGTGCTACTCTGTGGTTGTTGGTGTATATGCCCTACAGACCAATGTATGGACATGGTCAGGCATTGTTTAAATGTACTTCGATAGAATTAATGAAATTGATATAATCAATAAAGGCATGGTCGTTATTATGCAGATTGCTTTACCTGCGTAGATGTATTGAATTGCATAGATAATGTCCCAGGAGTTTGGATTGGATCCATTCTCATAAGTAATCCCCGGTCAAGGTGCCTTAGCCGATATGGGACAGCTTTGGTACATGTGAGACTGGTGTATGGGCTGGTTAGGTGCGGGGCACAGTAACGCAGACATACAGGTGCATTGGATGCACTGGAGTGATCCACCGTGAGGATTGACTTGTCTAGTCAACAAGTCAATCTCACATGCAAGAGGTTTGCATTGATCCTTAGACTTGAGGCATTCATGTCTAGATTTGATGATGGATATGCTTTAATACAGTCTTACGTCTCTCCGTAATTGGGAGATCAAAACGACTGTCATTGGGCATGTCATAAGTCATGTAGAGACATGGATGACCAATAGTAGGATTTGCCCCTTCCTTCCGAGGAAGCATGATATCCACTTTGGGGCGCCCCACCTCATTGGTGCATGACAGGAATGTGTGGCCACACTGATTGAGTCATGACCAATAGATTGGATTAATAAATATGGACTAATCCAATGGCGGGATATCAGTTTAGGCAAAGGGATCTAGAATGCATGGGAATCCTCGTTGCTTGTTAGGGAGTTATTGCCAAATGACTTAAGTCCTATGACATGGGTAGTAGTGATGTGTTGCTAGATACCTCTCACTACTTATGATGATATTCAATCATCATTGCTATCGTCATTAGGATCCTACCGGGTCACACGCAATAGACTCTTGACGTTGTTTTATGATCTGGAAATCTTGGAATATATTTAAGTTCATCATTCTGAGTCCAAGACAGATTCATAGTTGAATCTGAGTCCAATTGGGATTCATGAGTTTGTATATGTATCCTAGTCAAGTTGGACTTGAACAAGGGATTATATACCATGTTGGATTCGAATCCTAATCTAATTAGGAGTTGGAATCCTAATCCTATTAGGAATTGGAATCCTAATCCAACTAGGAGTTGGAATCCTAATCTAATTAGGAGTTGGAATCCTAACCCTATTAGGAATTGGAATCCTAATCCAACTAGGAGTTGGAATCCTAATTTAATTAGGAGTTAGAATCCTAACCCTATTGGGAAATAGAGTCCTATTCCAACTGAGAGTTGGAATCCTAATTCAATTAGGAGTTGGAATTCTAATTCTACTAGAAATGAGAATCCTAATCTAATTAGGATTCAAATCGTAATGAGAATTAGATTTGGATAAGGCCCATAGTGGTTGGGCGCAAATCCTAATCCAACTAGGATTCAAATCCTAAAGAGAATTGGATTTGGATAAGGCTCATTGTGTTGAGCGCAAATCCTAATCCAATAAGGATTTATTTCCACTGGCCTAATTAGTGTTGAGATCCAAATCCAATTAGGGATTGTGGATTAATTCTAATTGAGGCAAGTTTGAATCCTAATAGGAGTTGGAAATACACTTGGCACATGGGATAATTCCATATATGGAATTTGCGCCAATGTGAAGTGTATGAATCCTTTTGGAAATTGGTTTCCTCAATTGGAAACATGCTTGGACGTGTGGGCTGATATGAAGGCGTGTATTGCTTGGTTATATCAAGCAAGAAATCAGCCAATCTCATATGGAAAGTCCTAATTAGAATGAAACTCAAATATCCTCTCTTGATATGGCAAGAAGCTAGATTATTTCTATGCTTCAATTAGCGCCAATTCAAGAAGGTATGTGGCTAATGTCTTGTGGCAATTCCTTGGAGGAATTGCGCCAAGAGCATATATGGCAAGTCCCAATTAATTGATTTCAATGACTAGCTCTTAAATTGGCAAGAAGCTTGATACTTTCTAAGCCTTATTCTTGCGCATATTCAAGGCTAGTAGCGGCTGATCAATTAGGGATAATTCCTTGGAGGAATTGTGCCAATCTATAGTTGGAAAGAGAATGGGCGGTGGAGGCTTGAAAGGCTATAAAAGAAGGGGTATGCGCCCCTCTCTACGGATGCTGAATTCGCCAAAGCAAGGCAACTTGGAGTTGCGCAAGCTTTGGATATCTAAGCCGCCCTCTTCCTTTATAGTTGCGCCACCTTCCTTCATCCTCTTGTTTGTTGGCCGAGAGTCTCCTTGGAGGAGTCTTGTTGGCGTGAAGAACAAAAGGAGAAGGAGAAGGAGATTCTGAGAGGTGATCTTCTCTTCCCGAGGCTAGCACCGAGCGTGGAAGGGAGCAACGTTGAGAAGGTCGACGCGTGGATACTTGTAGAGGACGAGCACGTGAGCGTCTTCAACTTGGCACCTTCATCCTAACAAGCAATAGAGGTATTAACCCTAACACATCCTCGTGTTCTCTCTCTCGCATGGATCCTTGGGAAAGGAATGTGTTTCGGGTGTAATGCTTCTTCCGCTGCGTCCTGGGACTGCAAATTTTTAAATTACACCCGGCATTCCCCAACAGTGGTGTCCTGTGGATCGGCTGACTAAATGGAGTGCTCCTGTACTCGCCTGGCCAGAACTGATCGACTAGAAGGAAGTACTAAGGTCTTATGCCCCGGCGCTAAGCACCGACGTACGCAACACCCAAACAGCAATCCAACTAACGTCCATATCCTGGTGGTCCAGACTCGTGTTGAGCTATCCCTCTGATACCACTTTGTCACGCCCTAAATTTTGTGTTAAATTTTTTGCCTTAAAATTCTCGAGCGTGATGGCGCAATCTACACACCCTCTGTGTAAATTGCCAGCCAACACTCAATATGCGGAAACTAAACCAAGATCTTCCAGCACAATCTGAACCTCTCTCTCTCTCTCTGATCCACTGCGCTATCAGGGCTGAGCTCTGATGGAACTGAGCTCCAAGGCTGATCTGATGGAACTGAGTCCTAGCCTTCTCCTAACCCTAGACCTAGGTCAATAAGTGGCGGGTGGCAAGCACATGTTGCTTCTCAACCCCATATGCTCACTTAATGACGGCCTTAGACGTAAGCGCTCTATAAATGACACACACACAACGCTGGCAGTTCACAAGATAAGGGCACTAGACATATGCCCAAACCATAGTACAGATATCAACAACTACACAGCGAGTGAGCTCCTCGCACAAGCACGGCGCTTGCACAAGTCACAAGCTAAACACACCGGACAATAATAATAGCAAACCCCTCCAAGGATACAACCTCGGGTATGAGCAGAATATCTCTTCCAATGTGGATAGAGATACTAACAATAAGTTATCAACTACTCAACAAGACATGAGTCCATACAATGTTCATACAAGCTATGATAAAGCAAATAAGCTTAAAGCAAGTAAGGTATACCACTCCAAAGCTAGTGGTGATGAAGTTCAGCCCGTGGCTCCCTCGAGGTGGCCGAACTTTGTCTTTCAAGCTCCAAAACACTCCTCAAGCGCAAGCCCTTGAGGATCCACCCTAGAGTCGCCCCTCTAGGTGGTTTTGATGATGCTTTTGCACTCCTTAGCTCCAAGAGTGCTCAGCCCTCTAATGGACAGCCCCTCAGCCGCCCCCAATTATGGATGAAGATCAAGTGGCCGGTCAGCCCCCTTCTCCCCAAATCAGCCCCTTCTCCTCCAAAGGGACAATACACCAAACACCAAGGCTACACTCGCCCCCAAGCTCCAATGGACAGCAATGTAGCTCTCGGCTTCAGCTCCAAATGTCTCCTCTTCTCCAAGAAGACAACAAGGATGGATGGATGGATTCTTCTCAATCAGCCCGCCACCTCAAGAACTCCAAGTGCAGAATCGTGAGCTCCCTCAAGCTCACGCCAATACCATGAAGAACCTGCCCAAACGCCAAGGTGGAAAGTGGCCGGAACTCCCCTCCAAGCTGCCACCAAGATGGCCGGAGATAGGTGGAAGAAGGATGAGTGAGCTTCCCTCAAGCTCACACCCAAAAGCAAGGAAGAAGATGGCCGGATGAAGCTATCTCCAATCGCCAATGTCCTCCAAGCTCTCGGCTCCAAGAAGATGAAGATCCCCAAATCGCATCCAATTCCAATCAGCCCCAAAAATCGAGATCCCCTTTTGCTTAAGTCATTTGGGCCATATAGATGAAGAAGCCCTTATCAAGATGGCGCCTCCTCTTCTTTCAGCTAATGACCCAAGCTCGGGTTGGTCCTCTCATGCAACATAAGTCTTGGTCTCTCCATAGGTTTTGGGTTCAAATTTCACCCATGACATATTTTTTTGCATATGCTTGTACACCTCTATACAAGCTCAAATATTGCGCCATGGCCCATGTAGCCTCCTACATTGACCCTTATGTTTTTTCTCCAACTTTACCCCCTTCATCCCTACTCATAACCTCCATGAGTCCATGGGAAAGGCGGGGTAGTACCCCAAAGTACCCCGGGCGTCACACCAAGGAACTCGAGAACTTCTTATTTGACATGGATCAGTATTTCCTTGTCACCCAACCTGATTCAGAGGGAATCAAGATTGCCACAGCAACATGGTATCTAACTGGTGACGCAAAGCTATGGTGGCGCACCAGAGTGCAAGATGACACTGACACCATGAAGAGTTGGGAGGAACTAAAACAGGCACTAAAGATCTAGTTTCATCCCGAGAATATGGGACTGATGGTGAGGAAAAAGCTGTCGAACCTCCGTCACGCAGATGATATCCGTGATTATGTTAGGAAGTTCGCATCTATCTCACTAGACATCAAGATGGCGGATGAGGAAAAGTTATTTTTCTTCATCGATGGCTTGCAACTTTGGGCACAACAAGAGTTGCAAAGGAGGAATGCCCAAGATTTTGCATCCGCACAAGCTGTAGCGGAGCAACTGACTAACTTCAAGCTCGTGGAAAGGCGCCGATCTTCACCTCCACAGCGACCCCATCAAGGGAATGAGAACAGTCAGAGGGACAATCATGGGAGTCCTCCGCACCGCAATGGGAATCAAGATAGGCGGAGTCCACCGCACAGTCCGCGGGATAACAGGACCCAGCATCAGAACAGATCCCAGCGACCCCACAACGGTGGCAACCAGAGGAACCCACCGCACAATCGACCACACATATGTTATCTATGCGGCGGCAACCATCACATATATGATTGCAAACAGAGGAAGATGTTGAACGCAATGTTGGTTGAGAAGGCTTCAACCGACAAAAAGCAGAAAGGAAAAGCCCCGATGATGCCATCATCCAGCTCAAGTGACTCAGATGACACCATTGTTATTTCGGGCAAGCCTTCCTCTTCAAAGACGCCGAGGATAGGCACAATCGCTTGTTCTTCCAAGACGCCGAGGATAGGCGCACTCAGGATAATCAACCCGAGCAATGCTCAAGTGGGGGAGCAACGTTTGAAGAGACAACCAAGCCGACAACATTGGCGACCCAAAAAGACCCGGGATTGCTTTATATGTGGCGGAAAGCACCAACTCTAGAATTTCCCCCAGAAGAAGATATTGCATGCCTTGGTAGCCGAGGAAGCCGCATCCATGAAGCCAAAGGAGGAGAAGAGGGTCGCATTCTCTCCGAGTTCCGACTGCGACACCGTCGAAGGCAGAAGTTTTCCTTCACCGCAGTGCAATGATCATGAAGCCTCAACTTCGAAGGCCAGCTACAATGATGTTTTGTGCCGATGAGGGCATCGACCGTTCAAGTGGGGGAGAATGTCAAGGATCAGAGGAGTTTGTGTGTAATTCCATTGTTACCCGACCCTGACGCTATCTTTTTGTGTAAAACATGGGATGTGTAGATCCATGAAAAAACAGGGTTTGACACATGTGTGTCATGTGTTTTGGTCTTTGGGGTTGTGATGCACTCGGGGGACTATCCTGAGCAAGCAAAGGTCAACACTTGAAAGTATAAATGCAAAAGTTTATACTTTCTTATCTAACATCTTTGGTCTCTTCCCAGTGGGAAAAATTTTTTAGGCCAACACTTGGACGTCGAAGCAAGCAAAGGTCAATGGCATAAGTATGCTTTACATTTATTGTTTTTGTATTTTATTCTATATTCATATAAGAGACTCTCTATTTGTGATTCAGACTTCTTATGTGTCGTATTAGAGCCTATTTGTATGAATTTAGGATATATTATTGTGTTTTATGAATTCTACATTAACATGTTGTTTCCCTAGGGATGTTGTTTTATTGTGTAAATTTTCGAAGAGATATGTAAAGAATCTTATGATTTTTGATAATTTTGATTTTATTTTAAGAAATCCCTAATCTAAAGCTACCTTAAGGATCAGCAACTAAACATATTTGGGTTCACTAGCTCAATGAACAATGCGACCTAGTGGCTCCCCTTTAGTTGGCAGCTAAGGCTTCTACCCTAATTTTGCATCAATCGAATGGCTGAATACTCATTAGGGCTTTGGTCTTATTCAGGCACTCATTACTAGCAGGGAGTGTTACTGTCACGCCCCAATTTTTTGCGCCTAAAACTAGAGCGTGATAGCACAATTTACACAACCCTTGCGTAAACTGTCAGCTAACACTCCTAACAATACGTACTATGCGGAAACGTGAAAGTAAATACAATGTGCGCTCACTACAGATCGTCTCTCAATAGAATAGTACTCTCCCCTAACTCTGCCCAAGCACACTGCGCCTCTGAGCTCTGATCCAACCTCTGGCCGAAACTCTGATGCGGGCACAACTGATGCAAGGTGGCGGGTTAGGCTCTTCCTCTGCCACTAACCACTTTGCACACCTTGTGCGCCCTGAAA
The DNA here is from genome assembly GCA_027563935.2 of Costus lasius. Taxonomy (NCBI): domain Eukaryota; kingdom Viridiplantae; phylum Streptophyta; class Magnoliopsida; order Zingiberales; family Costaceae; genus Costus; species Costus lasius. The sequence continues at coordinate 89,917,466 of CM050454.1, read as the reverse complement.
CTCACAAGAGTTCACTAGTAGATATAACACACAAGCAAGTGATCTATCACAGATCAAAGAGCACTAGACATATGCTCAAACCTTAAACACCCAATTAACTACTAACCTGTGCGGAAACCCTAAACAGATATATCCACAACTACACAGCGAGACTTGAGCAAGACAAGTACAATACTTGCGCCTACTCCAAGCCTAAATCCGATGAAACCACAATGAAGAATCAACTCTCCCCCAAGATGACTCTTGAAGAATAAGAGGACCCTCTTCCCTAACCCCGGGAAGAGGTACACAATCAATATATATCAAATATCGACACGTTCATACAATGTTATCTCTACTATGATAGAGTTATACCAAAACTATGCGTATGAACAATGATGAAGAGATCAGCCCCCTCCCTCAAGGAAGCCGCCCCTTAGAACTCTCCCTAAGCACAAGTGCGTGGGGCTCGGACCCTAGAGTGGAAGACTCTAGGGTTGTTGATGCCGTCCTCCTCTTGTGCTCACCTCCAAGCACAAGAACGCCAAGATCACCTAGTGGACAGCAAGGTGCGGCCACCCAAAGATGATTGCCGGAGATGAAGATGGAAGGAAGAAGGCCACCGGATGAAGGAGTCCTTCCCTCAAGAACTCGCCAAACAACGCCGCCCTCCTCCAAGTGTTCTTCCTCGCCTCAAGGAAGAAGATCACCAAGGTTGCTTGTCACCTCTACAATCACCCTTTCTCCTTAGCTTGAGCGTGTGGAGAAGATAGGGTTTAGCAAAGGCCGCCAACCCCTTAAGTACTCTCGCCAATTTGAATCATGTTGGATCGGGTTTGCTTGCCTTGATCCAACCCGCCAAGCCATAAGTGAATTCGCCCAAGAGTCAAACCGCCATGCTTATTGGATCTTCCAATTTGAATCTTAATGGATCCTAACTTAAGTTGGCATGTGCAAGTCATGTGCCACTTAAGTTAGATCAGCCCCTCAAAATCGCCTAAGTCCCAAGCAGACTAGATCAGCCCCCGAGACTCAGAATTGAACCTTGATCGAACCTAGGTTCATCTCTAGTGACCATGGTTAAGCTGACCATGGTTAAGTTAACCATGCTCCAATCTTCAAAGTGGCTCCTCTGCACTCCAAAGCACCCCCAGGCCATGCCTAAGGATAGAATGTGTCGATGTACCTGCAAGAACATACTCAACACAGTGTGTGTAACCTAACTCCTCTAGTAGGCTCCTTGCAACACTAAGTGTGTTAAGCAAGTTGTATTAGATCGACCCACCATGATTATTGGCTTAGGTGTTACTATGTCAATATCACTAAGTGAAGGTTTGCATTTGGTCCTTCAATTTGAGGTTATTAGCACTTCTAGATACCTCTAACTACTTGTGATAATCTTTGTTAGTATCATATGGAACCTATAGGGTCGCACACATAGGCACTTCATAGTCTCAGATTAAATTATGTTGATAGTTCGCTAGATCATATCATTGCGCTTGATGAAGAGTAGCCCATGTGCTTATCATATATTTACAAGTAATTATTATTGTGTGATTCGACCCCAAACTAATTAATTGTTTCATGCACCTGATTTATAATTAAGTAGATAAATTAGAGACATAGGGATTTGACCCTCCACCCTTTTACTTGCTTGCTTTGACACCTACAAGCCAAACACCGAGTCCAGTCAAATGGCATGGTCGAAGGCTAAATAAGAAGAGGGGGGGGGGGGGGAGAGAGAGAGAGAGGGAGGAGGGTATAGGATGTGGAAACATAGTTAGCTCGTAGCATTATAATTGCGCCTCTACTTATTATAAATAGAGAGGTACAGTCCTAGGCCACAAAGACATGCTTTGTATGCACCTAGAGTTGTCCACCTGAGAAGAGCTTGTAGTTTTGTATGCTGCTGCTCTCCATCCTCTTGCTTTCCTATTGGTGCATCTTTTGAGGAAAGAAGACAGCTCATAGGCAAAGTCTCTTCTCTCAAGGCTAGCACCAAGCATGGATAAGAGCATCACTAAAGGGGTCACTATATAGATACTTGCAATGGGTAGACAATTGTGTGCCTATACATCATCTATTGCCACATATGTTTGTATACTCTCACACATAGATCCTCTAAGAGAGAATGGTGTTTGGATGAGTCTTCCACTGCATGCTTGCACTAAAAATTTTAAAATTCACTTGCGATTCCCTAATAGAGAGAAGTGATGCTCATTGTCCACATGTTGGAGCTCCGCCCCTTTTTAGTTGAGAAGCCAATTTCACAATTTAGTGAAGGTGGACACAGGTGCTACTACTGCAAGAATGTTTGAGTCAGTTGCCGCCCTACTGTTTGGTGCAAGCAAAGATATGTGTGTGATACCCCTAGATAATGACAGCCCATAATAAAAAAATTGTATGACAATTTCTTTTATTCCATGATATAATGTTCAAATACCAAGATATAAACAACTTTGACAAATAAGTAGGTTATATAACATCATCATCTAGGTTGCAATAGAGACATTCATTCCTTCAAAAGTTCTTTATTAGAAATAGAATAGTCTTTTCAGATTCTTTAATCAAAACATTGTATCAAAATCAAACCATAATAATCAAATTCATATTAGTGAAAATTCTTCAACAAAAGGGGCCATTTTACAAAGTCATTAATACATTTGCTTTTCACCAAACATAGATGTTTCCATGAAATTTCAAATGATTACAATGTTTCAAAACAAAATATAAACATCAAAATGTAGTTGCCATTACTTCAACTCCTGCCCAAAAATGAGTAGCCATGATCTCCCATAGCAAGGGATAGTGCAAACAAGAATGAGTATAATTGCCCAACAAGTAACTCCAAACGTAAGGAGTGATCATGTAATACCCCGATTTAGTTCTATATTGAATATGGAAGAAAAACTAGTGTAGTATGTAGGGCTAAGTGGACTTACTACCATTACCTTGAGCTTAATCATTTTAATAAATTGGGCCACTAAGCATGGTGAGAGGCCAATACAAAAGGGTTACCGAGGATGGTGGAGCCGCCATTGGGCTAACCTCACATGCTACCGACTAAGGGATGGTCCTAGACATGTTAGGGCTTAGGCTTGACAAGGATGACTAGTCTTAAGTGAGGGAGATTGTAATACCCCACTTTAGTTTCACAATGGATGTGGAAGAAAATATAGTATAACATATATGTCTTAGTGGACTTACTACCATTAACATGAGTTTAAGCATTTTAACAAATGAGGTCACGTTGTCATTCCAGCTCTAGGTCAATTTTCTCATTAAGCAGGTCATAACAAATCATTATTGAGCACTTTGGAAGCCATATCTCTGATGGAAAATCCGAGGGTGGATCTAGAAAGATATGATCCAAATTTATAGAGATCAATATTCGGATCACTTTGGAAGCCATCCGATTGGCTGAGATTTGTGCAAATCAATATTAGCTGTTGATTTCAACAAATTTATATTGACTATTTATTCAAATTAGTAGATCTTCTTCAATTCAAGTTTTGGATCGAAGATCCGATATCATATTTGGAAAGATCAAGTTCTATTTGATAGGGATCAACTCCTTGATCATGTCGAACGTCAACCGATTGACCTTGATATGCTCAAATCAATTTTGACCGTTGATTTAGATTTAAATTTGATTTATCACGACCTTTCATTTAAATTCGTAGATCCATATCAATCCGAGTCTCGGATTGAAGATCCAATACAATATTTAGAAAGATCAGGTTCGATTTTATAGGGATCGATACCTTGATCATGTCGAAAGTCAACCGATTGATCGAAATATGCTCCGATCGTTCACATCTGTTTGTTTATTTTATATTCAGATCTGAACCGTTGAATAGATTTGAATCTGAACCATCGATGTGATATGGATGAATCTCAACTGTTAGATTTAATTTATTTGATCAAATTGATCTCGACCGTCCGATTGCATGTGAAGTAGAATCTAAACCGTCGATGTGATATGGACGAATCTCAGCCGTTAGATTTAATTTATTTGATCAAATTGATCTCAACCGTCCGATTGCATGTGAATTAATCTGGACCATAGATTTATGTTCAAATCTGGATCGTTGATATGATTTGAATGAATCTCAACCGTTGAATTCAATTTATTTAACATGGATTGATATCAATCGTTGGATCTTTGCATGAAGTGATCTCGAGCATCGATTTGAAGGGGCGAATCGCAGCCGTTGGATTTAAATTTTTTGATCAAATTGATTTCAACCATCGAATGGGACTTGAAATAATCTGGATCATTGATTTTATTTTAATCCGAATCATTGATTTGATAGAACGGATCTGAACCGTCTGTTCTTTCTCCTCTCTCTCGACAACGGCAGTGGCAGACGAAAATATGGTTCATCGCTGCTAGCCGCTCACTGCTCTTTCATGCAATCAGCTCTGGGTGTAGCTCCTCTATGTTGAGGGCGACTCGTGGTAGGAGTTTAATGACGTCCGGTGGAGTATCGACGGTGAATCAAAAAGATCAGCGGAAACAAGGTCGCCGGCATTTATTCGTTCGATTCCGGCAATTTGTCGTTACACTTGACCCAGGAGAAGGTGTGACTGAAGTTTGAGCTTGATCAGATGAGTGGATGTAGAGTTCGACGGGAAGAAGCGTCTGTTGGAGAAGGCTGAAGGAATCCAGATGGCGGATGGCCAGATCCTTCTACTTTTCAGTTCGTAGGATTGAGGAGATGGTTTGTCCAAAGTTTCAATCCGATTAGGTCGTCGGATGTCAAATTTCTCAAGGAGATGCGGTGAAGCTTTTTTTTTTCTTAGTGATGTGCGTCGAGTGAAGGATGGGGACGAGCATGCGTTCTTGATTTTGATGTGAAGATTTGATTGGATGTAATCGGATTCGAACTCCGATTTTCTCAATCTCTGATTTTTTGTATGCTGTGGAGTCTGCACCTAATTTCTCTTGTAGATTTTCTTCGTCAAAATGATTTATTTTGGAGTTTACTCTCCATCAAGATAGATGTTTATTTTGGAGTTGTCTCTCCATCATAGTGTATTTATTTCGGAGTTGTCTCTCCATCAAGGTAGATGTTTATTTCGGAGTTGTCTCTCCATCAAAGTGTGTTTATTTCAGAGTTGTCTCTCCATCAATGTTTATTTCGGAGTTGTCTCTCCATCAAGGTTTGTTTGTTTCATCCGTCTGGCCCCTTTTTATAGGAGATAGGTGGAGAAAATTTATTATTATTTTTATTTAGTTTTATATTTTATTATTTTATTATTTTTTATTTACTATTTTTATTTAATTTTATCTTTTATTATTTATTTTTTTATATGTGCTTACTGATTCCCCTCTCTCTTAACCGCAAACTTGGTTTTAATTTTTTTTTAATTTTTATTTTATTTATTTTATTGCTATTTTAGTTTGTTTATTTTCTCCCCTTTTTCTTTTTTTTTAAATCCAAATTTCCTTCTCCTTTTCTTAATTTTTTATTTTTTAAAATAAAAATAATTGGTCCAACATAAGGGTAATATAATTAGCATTGATACCATTGGTATAAATCCTTATCCTATCATTCAAAATGTTCTTTTAGTAGATGGTTTAAAAAATAATTTATTAAGTATATTTCAACTTTGTGATAAAGGTTACATTCTCTCATTTGAAACAAAAAGATGTTTGATTAGAAATTCTATTAATGATATTTATTTTGTTGGGAATATATGAATAATATTTATATGTTGTGTTTAAATATTTTAAACTAATCCAAGGAGGCGACAAGGGCAGCGACTTGCTCAATGGAGACTCATTTGGAAGCAAAAGAGTATTGTTTCTTCACTATTTTCACGAGGAAGTCATAGATCCTTCTCTTTTAGATGTTTGTTGCATCTGGTTGTTACAATCATTTCTTGCGAGATTTCTTGTGTTTTTATAATATAATATTTTGACCTTCTTTTGTTATCGATTTCTATCAATATTAACTTGATTTTAGTTGTACTTAAATTACATATGATATTCTAGTCAACTGTTTGCATGCTTTGAATGTTAATGACATCAAAATATATAGTAAATTTTGTGCCATTTGATAGACTTTTTTGTGTTATATTTATGCTTTTTTGCTTGTTTTTATGTCTCTTTTATCAAATATTGTGGAATCTACACATTTTCTTATTTTTGATGATTTTCATGTAAAAAGGGCAATATTTTGATAGATTTTGAAAGATTTGAGTACACCAATGAATTCCAGATGTCGAGACGAAGCTACCCGTTAAATTTCACGAAAAACAGAGCTTCATACCAAAATACGGTAGGGCCGTAATCTAAATTACGATACCGTATTTTCACTACACCTATAGAACAAAATACAGCATTGCCATAATTTCTGAGCACTGCTGTATTTTGTGACGATTTTGAACAGAAAGTTTCGCAAGAATTATGGCACCACCGTAACCAATTTTAAGGCAATACTAATGCGAGAGAAATCCAACGGCACCCAAAATTACTGAAATTCACTCACTAACCTCTAGAGCAATTTTAAGCACAGCACGAATGGGGTTTGCAGATCGCGAGGTCAGCTCGCGCGCCTATGCACCTGCGAACAAACCTACAAACAAGGAAATCGTCCACGACTCCAACGCTCGGATGCTCGTGGGTGAGAGGGCGAAAGAAACTCAACACAGAAAGAGCGTCTAGAAACAGGCGAACCTGACCCACCCGGAACGGTGAGATTTACTTCTCGAAAAGCAGGAAACACGAGTAGGAAGCACTTCAAGTCGAAACACTGATCGCCAACTCTTATAAATTCTGAAGACGAAGCTACTTCATCTTCCACTAGAGGCACTCTTGCTCACCAGGAGAACTCTACCTCTAAGAGAACTAAAGAACACAACACTCCAGCCTCCTCTTTTATAGAACAAGAGGGGAGGGAACAGACAAAGCAGAAAAAGACAAGCGACTTTAACAACTAACTCTCCTGCAGGCCACAAAGGTGGTCAAGCTGCTACTACAAGACAAAGCAAAACAAACTTCTACCTAATATTCTATGAAGCTGACGCATGGTCTTCTGGTCTTCGTACGGAGGCGGTTGGGCAGTCAGACGCATTCGAAGCATAACCGCGACAAAGCAGCAGAATTTGGACGTTGTGGGCTAGGTTACGACGGATGTGGCGCGCTCTTGGGCCGTGTTGCTAAGATGATTGCGCGGCCCCTCCGGTGCTGGGCCTTTAGGAGGACATCCGCCCATGCCCTTGGGCGGAAGGGCTTCGGTGTGGATTGACAATAGGCTGATAACTCCTACGAAACGGTCTGGTGGTCGAGAAGTGCGTTGAGATCGCCGTACCTCTACCTTGTTGGGCTCCTTCGGGTCCTTCATAGATGGTTCAACATGGTACAGAGGGTTGTGGACGTCGAAATGGGGTTGACGGGGCAGATCTGCAGCTTCAAGGGAAGTCACGGTCTGCCCGTGGAATTTTACTCGGGTTGTGGCTTTCGTCGCTGTGTACCCTGAGGAACTTTCTGTGGAAAATCTAACTTGTGCATATGAAGCCACCCCCGAATCGGGTAGTTGTCTGCAGGACTCACGGGGTGTGGCTTTCGTTGCTAGGTTCCCCGAGAAACTTTCTGTGGAAAATCTGACTTGTGCATATGAAGCCGCATCCGATTCCAGAATTTCTTCGGGTGGCTGTTTGCAGGAGTCACGGGGCGTGGTTTTCATCGCTGGGTACCCCGAGGAACTTTCTGTGGAAAATCGAGCTTGTGCATGTGAAGCCGCCCCCGAATCGGGTAGTTGTCCACAGGACTCACGGGGTGTGGCTTTCGTCGCTAGGTACCTCGAGGAACTTTCTGTGGAAAATTTAACTGACGCTGCCCCTGATTTCAAAATCCACGGGTCGAGGTTTTCATCGCTGGGCACCCCGAGGAACTTTTTTGCGCCGAATTGGACTTTCTTTTGCGCTTGGGTCTTTAGTGCCGGATGCTCCTGCATCAAAGAGGTGTATTGTTTCAATTTTTTTTCTTGTTTAGTTAACTATGCAGTTGAGATCAAATGCATGATCAGAAGGATGGTTTGATCGAGTAGATTTATGGAGAAAAGTTGGAGAATTCATTGATCTTTATTTTGAACAATAATAATTTGATTTAAAGGTGAAAATCATGTCTCATCTATTTGTTGATTTGCTATCCTTTGTAATTTAGTCAAGCTATGTTTCAATATCAGCTAGAGGACTTAGAGACGTTGATTTGGGATGGTGGAGATCATATTTTGAGGCACAAAACTTCCTTTAATATACCTAACTCTAATATTAGAATTAAGATTGATGATGAGGTTCTTGATCTCTAAGTATTTAACATTTTGTCTAATTGATGAGGGACTTTTGGGTCTTAATTAAGATACAAAACTTGGGTAGTTCTCGAAGTCTACAATTAGAAATTGAAGAGATTTCTCTCATTAAAAATATTTTTTTATCACAATTGCCTAGGCTACTAGGCTTTGTCTAGAGATTGAGTAAAGGATGTGAAAACTCTCTATTTCACTCTGGCGATTTGGAAAAAAAAATTTACATAGAGCACCTAATGTGTTTTACAATAAAGGAAAAAAAAAAGATTATGTGCCCAAGATGAAGAAGAGTTTGTAGTATTTGAAATAAGCTATTGCACAAATATAAGAAATTTGAATATATTATGAGTGAAAATTAATATAGGAAACTATTTTAAACTATTATGTTTTCACATAAATTCTTTGATAATGATTTTATTATATCATTGCATTATGTTTATGACCTACTTATTATTATTCAAAATACTTTCTGAGTTAATGTGTTTAAATAAGAGCTTAGTAAGTATTTTATAATAAAAAATTAGACAAGAAAGTTTTGACAATCATATGGGAAATCCACTAACAAGGTACTTTAACGTACATGATTTTTTTATTCATTTTGTTATACACATTTCACACCAGTGATGGCAACGGAGCGATGTAGGGGTAGGGAGTGCCAAACCCGACTCCGACCATGACCCCAACATCCTAATATTATATCCAACCCGACTCCTAACCTGCCAGGTTTGAGAAAAACCCATCTCAAACTTGATCCTGTTTAGGAATCGGGTAACCGTGGGGAAACCTGACCTTGTAGTAAAATATGGATAGTGTGGGTGGTGGAGGCAGGGCTTAGGTGATGGGTCGATGTGGCGACACGAGTGGTGGTGGCATAGTAATGTGAGCAGCGACATGGTGGCGCGATCATGCAAGCTCGAGTGGGGCAATAGCGACGTGAGCTCAAGCTGGGTGATGCAGCCAGTGTGAGCTTGAGCGGAGCAACGGTGGTGTGAGCTCGAGTGAGGCAATGATGGAGTGAGTGCAGGAGGGGCGAGGGCAGAAGGAGGAAAGAAAGGAGAGGGAGAGAAGGGATAAAGAGAGCTAGAAGGGTTGAGAAAATGAGGGAGAGAGGAGGATGGGATGGGAGAGAAGAGAAGGGAGAGGTGAGAGAGGGGAGGGAATATATTAGAGTTAGGGTTTTAGTATTTTAGTTTTTAGGGGCGGGGCGGGGCGGGTTTGAAGTCGGGTTTGGGGTCGGTAGTGAAAATCCTATGCCCGACCCGACCTGACTTTTATAAGTCAAGTTTACTTGAACTCGACGTGATCCTTGATCAACTCAGATTTTCCTTGGGCAAATCAGGGTGAGGCAGGTAAGGTTGGGGCGGGATGTGTTTTTATGCCATCTCTATTTCAAACTTGTCACGATGGGATGAAAGAAGAGTACTTGTATAAAAAAAAAAGTAAGAGATGTAATGAGTTCTTTACCGATCAACGGTAGTATAACATTGGCAATAGTATGCACAACGGTAGATATTGCTTGTGTTATTGGGGATCATCAGTCAATTTATTTTTAGATATGGAGAAGAGCATTATAATGCCTCAAGGTGGATCATAAAGTATTTGAAGTTTTGCTTGACTATGATGAGCTTACTGTTATTGGTTATATTGATTTCAACACGGATAGAGGTGTTGACTCTTGAAAATCAACTTTCAGGTTATTTTGATCATTGTTACATGTAATGGAGTGGCCATTCTTGCAAAAATGTTTTTCATTGCCAATTACCAAATTAGAGATCATTAAGCATGCAAAGAGCTATTCTGTGACAATCAGAGAAATATTCATGTTGAAAAAAACAATTCATTTCAGTCTAGTTCATCAATAATTTGATACTTGATGTACTCGACAAAATGTATTAAAACTTGAGAAGATTCACAAATGAAAATAGTTGTTTCATTCGATACTTGATGTGCTTGATAAAAATTACTAGTGAGTCTGATTTCATCGTTAAATTGCTCATAATGCGCAGTTAAATTAAGATAGCCCTCTTTATTCATCCATAGTAAGATACACATGTATTCTTTTCTTACACATATAAACTCAGTCTTCCATCAATTGGATCGATCCAAATTCCAACCAAAACTACAATCTTACATGATAATAATAATAGTATGATTACAGATACTCATAATAATTATAGTAGCAACAAAGACGTACATACGAGAGAGGGCCGGGAACGAGCCAAGTGGGCGAGTCAATACTCAGCAGTGGGCAACGCAGCTATTCTTGCAGTCGATCGTGCAACCGCCGCCGCCGCCGCCCGCGCCGTAGCCCTTTCCGGAGCGGCTGAAGGAGCTGAAGCACTTGGCGGGGCAGGTCACCCGTTTCTTGTAGCAGGGTCCCCTCTCGGAGCATACCACGGACGGCCGCATCACGCCGCCGCGGGCGTACCCGCCGTTGGGACCGCCGAAGCCAGCGCCCCACCCGCCGCCAAACCCAGGGACGTTGAAGCCGCTTCCGGGGCCGAAGAACCCTCCAGGGTCGGATCCGAAACCTGGGATGCCGCCGGGTGTGCCGCCGCTGCTACCGTGGCCCTTGGCCTTGGACTTGTTGAGCTCCGATTCCAGGTCCCGGGCGGCGGAACAGAGGGTGACAAGAGCGGCGACGAAGAGGAGGAGTACAAGGTTGGTTGCCTTCATTGCTTGCCTGATCTGTGTGGCGGTGGAGTGTTGAGGTTTCTTGGGCTTAATGCTAGGTTGCGTTTGAGAGGGGAGTCCAAGGACTGGTAAAGCAGAAAGCGACAGTTTATAGTGGAGTAGTGGCGAGCGAGAGAGAGAGGTGGACAGTTGAGAAGGTGAGCAGGCCCAAGGCAATAAAGGCTTGCGTGTTGCTCAACGCGGCGTGTGAACAGCTGCTGATCGAGTCCCTAACATAAATATGTTTTTGTGAACTTATCTTTATGGACAAATAATCTATGAAAACGTGAATCGATTTTAATACCTTGTTTTTAATAAGAAAAGTTCTTGCAAGTTAAACCTAACCTGCATCTCCAATATCATTAATCTTTTACTTGCATACCAAGTAATCAATATGCATATTTATAAATGAAAATATTGCTCAGTCATAAAGCCAGTAAGGGAAAACTACTTTAACTAGTTAGTAGTTAGGGATATAGTCGGGTATACTTTTAGCTTAGTACCCAATTTATCTATTGGGTTCAGTTTGGATATGGGTAGCAAGTTTACTACCGTGTCGATTTGCATAGCATAAATCAAGTACACACTACTTATACCTGATTATATCCGTCGCAACTCTTGCCTCTCGCAGCTGCTTGCCCTCCCTCGTCGCTTGACTTTCCTCGCTGCTTGCCTCCCCTTCACCCTCCCTCGTTGCTTGCCTTTCCCTGCTGCTCGCCTTTCCTCTTTGTCGCCACTTGCCCTCCCTCGTCGCTCGCCTCCCCACTCGTCCTCCCTGTCGCCTTCTTGGTTAGTCTCGCTACTTGTCCCTTGCAGCGAAGTGACTTTAACAAATAAGACGAGTGGGCATGTGAGTGTAGTTAGAGGTAGAGGGCAGGAGAGTTAGGGTTAGGAAGAGTGGGTAGGATAGTATTCAACTGGATTTGAGTAATTATCAAGTAGGAAGAGATTTAGGTGGGTTTGCAAAAATAATGGATACTTTGTCCGTTGTCAGCCCTACTAACCACTTAGGACTAAAACATGTAAAATAAAAATAATATTTCTAAGCATATCTTCTAAGAGTTAAAAGGAACTCATCAAAAGCCCCTATAAAGAAGGGGCTAAAATTCACCTTTAGTTGTCTCAAACCTTACACTGTGTTTTCTTGGACAGATGAAAAGTGCAAAGAAAGGAAAAAAGAAAAGATGGATAGAATGTGTTATAGGTTTTTCTTTCTTGTGTTTAGTTGGAAGGAAACAAAGTTTGAAAGATTGATATATATACCTTAATTTTTATTTTTTTTCACTTGTATTATATAAATACTATCAATATTATAGAATTATTAAATATTAATTATTAAATATGAGCAGTGGCAACAAGGACAAGTAGTAATGACGAGAACGAGTAGTGGTGGCGAGCTCAAGCAGTAATGACAAGGACAAGTAGTTGAGGAAAGCTCATAATGAACGAGGACGAGCAGCGGTGCGGTGAAAAGTGAGGGGTGAAGTTAAGACTTAGTTTCAATTTTTCGCCCGATTCAGGCGAAAACAAATGGAGGGTTTAATGCCTAAGTTTCTCTCTTACTTTCCCTCGTAAACTATCTATCCACCTAAGTAAATAAGCCTTGTACTCTTTTCCTTCCTACTTTCTCTCATGTCTTTTTAACTTTCCCTAAAATAAACAAGCCCTTAGTAACGAGGCTTGGATGATTGTCATTATAATGCTAAGATCAATTTTCCAAGTAAATATTAGCAAAGAAAGTTTGATACAATTTTCACAAGGCATTGTACTATGATGGAATATGAAAAGAAATACAAGCTTTTGAAGCAAGTCATCCTTGTTTAGCTAGCAACAATCTTGGCTTTGGTTAACAAAATTTGAAATGGTCAAGTTTGTTAAATGACAACTATCTTCTTAGTTTTTAGATATCCCTGCTTCAAATGGCATTTTTTTAAACTTGTTTTGCCTTGGTTTAGAAAGGGTGGTTGAGATAGTGCCTATTTGAAGGACACTTGCATAGCAAGTTGGCAAGGATGCGAGATATGAGGTGGTTGGTTAGTTTCCATGGTTAGTCAAACAATGCAATTAACCATGCAGCATAGTCAAAAGAAAAACTAAGTGCATCATATTGTATAATTCTAAAATTAAAAATAAGACAAAATATGCCCTAGGCTACCTAAACTATATGAAATAAGATGAAATGCAGATGTTTCCCATATCACATGGGTTATTGTAGTTAACTCTTTAATTGTCACAACACAATCCTACCTACATCACTTTCTCCCATCATTCACCTATTTTTATGTCGGAGAATGCACTAAAGATTAATTATTGGATAATGATTTTAGTATATATTTTATTATGTTCACATTATTTTAATAAAGACATTGTCATTATTATAGTTACTTGATATACTTAATATATGATGATACCTTGAACCAATATAATTATTCTTAAATGTCTCTAGTTAAGTATTATTATGGATAAAGACAATAATAAAATATTAAGCTTAGTATGTGTTTTGTGATTGATGATAATGAGTAGTCGTGATATAAGATATCAAGTCAAACACAAATATATGCTAGAGATAGTATATTAGACAAACTTGCCATTAGAATACTACATGAATTATTATATAAGTGTCATAAACATTCTTAGAGTGATAATAATATATGTATTCTATTGATTTGAGGTTACCATAGATTCCTATATGACTACTTGTATACGTTGATATATTCAAATGTCATTTTTAACTAATGATCGTAAAGACTATCATTTGGCCAAGAATCACAAATAAGAATATGAATGATTCATCTAGGAGTTATCGTTCCTATATTATGAAAGTATTGTTATATTGAGTCCCATGATCAAGAGAGACTAAAATGCGTGGTCATACTCAAATGAATCAATATGAGATATCAATTGAATTTGTTATATTATTTTTTTTTGGGAATCAAGAAATATAATAATTGAACTATACAAGTATGGAATTTTATATATGAGGTTCAAGATACCAATATGTATGAATGCACTGGTCTATGGTTGGATTTGCACGTATCGGTCAGTATCCACATATGTACCAATAGTATTGTTCATAGTCATAATATGTTATATATGTGTGTATTTTTAAATAAATAGTATCAACCTTGTATTGGTACCTATGAAAGGTTTAATGGCTACATACCACCCATATTTAAAAGAGGATAAAGTCAGTGTGCCACATGTAAAGATGTAGACAATGAATTAGAACATGTGCACAAGGCTATGCACTTGAACCCAAACCCTAGGAGCTACTCAAATTATAAACACCACTCCTATAAATTCAGAAATACTTTTGGTCCTATTTAGAAACTTAATGGTAGCACTTCCTCCTCTTCTAGTTGCATCACCATGTTACTTTTGTCATTATTGCCCATCTTCTACATGGAAGACGAGTAGAAGAAAACTTGTCTCTTGATGTTAGAACTAGATATCAATTTATTGTGTTATGATTATTGTACAATTCTTCATAGGCAAAATACAAGCATTTGATAAATTTCACTTAAATGATATCGATATTTTAGATCACCATACCACTAATGGCCTCCTTTTACTTTGTTATGGTATTAAACATTAATTGACAATACAATTTAATATAGAGTAAGTATTCTCCTCACTGTAAAACAAAGTCCAATATCTATTTTCCATTTATGATTTAAGTGTGTTGCCATTCACTCAAATGATCGAGACTAAATAATACTATGTGAGTATATACTAGCCAATTCTATATGATTTATACTCTCCTTGTACTCACTATGCATAATTTAACTCTAATTATCTCTCGGTAAGGGTGCTGAAATATAAGATGTTTGCCACTGTTGTACTCCGCAAGCGCACGGATACTCGAAGTAATATTTAAGATATCGAACCACAGAGACCTTATTGTTAAGTACTGACGAATTGAGTTTTCACTAGCTAAACAAATCGAATAATGATGCAAACGATCAGAAAGTGCACGGAAAAAAATCAGAGAAGAAAATTGGGACTAGGGGTGTATCCACCTTAATTCTAATGACTAGAAGGAAATAAAGACTGTCAGTCAAATTTTATCATGATAAAGATTTAATTTACTTCATAAAAGGATCATCTCACTCTCGCGCAGACAATCATACAAAGGACCAATCCTCACTCTCGTGCAAGATCTATCCAATGCTGAAAATAAGTAAATCATTGAACAAAGAACTCAAGGATCACTCTCGTGCATCCGAATTCTAAGTTAAACATCTCATGTGGAAACTCAAGGATCACTTTTGTGCATCCTGAAACTCATCACAAGTTCTACTTAAGGTTCTCCGGCGATCAGAAATTTAATCTCCTACAATTTCAAATCAAACCTAACACATTAACTCAATCCAAAGAATCAGAAAATCAACATGGCAATAAATCACTAAAAATCAGAATTCAAAGAACAAACCTAATCTCTTATGATAAGTTCCAAACTCAATGATTTTTAGGGTTCCAAATTTCACAATCAACCTCTCAGTCTATTTTGTAAAACTCTAAAACATGCTGATATTTATAAAACTAAGGAGAATTAAAGGAAAGTCATCACATAAGCATAATTATCATAACAAAATTATCATGACAAAAATAATCAATGTCTAGTCATTAAGAAATTAAGGGAATTATACCCCCATGTCCCATACGAAGGTTTAAGCTAGCATGATGGAAGAATTACAGCAAAACATGGTTTTAGAATGATTAGAAATCAAAAGAGAGGAGTAAAGGTTACAAAACAGGGTTGTAATCAAAATTACAGCCCGTAATTTGCTTTTCACTCGATGAATAGTGGCGGCGTCCACATTTTTGTTGATTTCTCCTTCAATCGATCTCCTTTCACTCTGAAACTTCTTGGCGTGTTCTCCTTCCTCAGGCAAAGCTTCCTTGTAAATTTCGTGGCCGGAGATGGTTTGTGCAATGAACGGCGACGAACCCTAGCGCGGCAGTGATTCTCCAAAATTCTCCGTGAATACTTGATAAAATTGTTCCTTTTGCTTCGAATATCCTCCTCTCCTAATGCTGAGTCTTCCCCTTTTTACGGATCTTCAATTGGTGCCATAAATCTCGAGAAATCGTCTTTTTAATCTTTCAGCGAAAAAATCAGGAATCTAGGTGCAGAATTACGGTACCGTGAAATTAATTACGGTACTGCCGTGATTGCTTCTAAATGTTCTGTAAAGAATTGGCTCAGAATTACGATACCATAAAGGTTTAGCCCAAAATTATGGTAGTGTCATATTTCTCTCGGTTGTCTCTGAAAGTTTCTGTATGAAATTTGTCCGGAATTACGGCACCGTAATATTAATTACAGTAGTGCCGTAATTTCCCAAGAAACTCGCTGCAATCTGCTGCCGTAAAATCCATTACCGTAGTATCCTGATTTCAGATTATGGCCGTAAACATGATTACGGCACTACCGTAATTTCTCTAGAAAGCTTGGTTTGGGTTGAAATTTGATGTGCAAACTCCTCTTGATGATTAGAACTCGCTCATGCATCGAAATTGCTTGAAAACGTGTGATAATGATGTCTTTTTACCTGAAATTGATCAAAAACCGAAGAAGGTGTAGATTCTAAAGTATTTGGCAAATAAGGCATAAAAATAAAGCAAAAGAGCAAGATTATGACTCAAAAGGTTAGTTAATCAGTACGAAAAACACTATGAAATTTAGAGTCATCAGTCACTCTTATTATTTAGCATATGACTTAGTTAACCCATGAATTCTTCACATTCGTAAGGTGATGTGTGGGCAAGATTATTCCAAAATGTGTCTAAAGTGACATATAAAGCTTAAACCACTTCACTAGTATGTCTATTTTCAAATATAGCGTAATGATCTAAGAAGAAAATGTTTAGGGCTTTATGAAAAAGTCGAAATTCATTCTAGAATCTAACTTACTTGCCTAATCCAACCTTGTAAATGATATTTATGGGCATAACCTATTTGATTATGTCAATTTCTATTTAGACGTGGGTTATGTTCGGGGCGAATGCGGACAAAAGAAAATAAGATTTAAAAATAAAATATTATTAAATATTTGATTGATGGGACGTTACTGTGCACTGGTCAAACCCATCCCTCACCCACGCATTGCTGTCGCATGCGCTTCTCTCCCTCTTTATTTCTTCCCCGTATGCGCATGTCTCCACCATCGAACGAAATCTACATTCGTTCTTCCTTCAGCCTCGTCCCTCCCCCCCTCGCGTTCTCCACCTCCTTTGCATCTGGCGACCTCTCCTGGTGCCGGCGACGACACGGCCCTGGTCCAACCAATTGTTTGGCGAAGCCCCACCTCCTTCGCTCGCGATTCCCACTCGGTGGCGAACGATCGTGTGTGCGCATTCCTTCCAAAGGCAACGACTGCCTCCTCCCTCTCCTTCCAGCGCCGATCTGCTGCGCCGACCCAGGCCCGTGGCCCTTGCTCGCCCTCTCTACTGGCGACTAGGGTTTGCATGAAATCACGCTGATCAATTGTCTTCCGGCGACGCTAACTACTCCGACGAGTTCCTATGGTGGCTGGTGATCTTTCCCCTCTATTTTTGGCGTGATTCGTGATCGAAAACACTATTCCAGCAAGTACTTTTCTGGTGAATTTTGGATTTCGTGCCGACATCTTGTTCTACGTATTTTGGGCTAGTTCTTTGGGCTTACGACTTCACGTAGTGATTTGCGTTCGCACGTGGCTGCGAACTAGGTTAGTACCCCGACCCGACTCCGTACACGTATTTATACGAACGCATGCGTAAACAGAACCCAGACATGTATGACTAACAAACTTGATTAAAGAACCTAGATATGGATATAACTAATTAACGAACTTGGATTAGCATGTTAATTGGTGATTATGGTAAAATGGATTATAATGGGATACCGTGAACTTATACCTTGATTTAACCTGCTAGGACCTGTTGATTGACTACGTACTTCTGGTTGGTTCTATTACTGTACGTCTGCTTCTGAGGTAGGGATTCTACCTCCTTTCCTTCGTTACAGTGCCAACCGCATGTTTAGTTAGCGGCACCTTCTTATTGCTGTTATTACTGTTGATTACATTTGTGATTTCCTTTCTGCTCGAGTCATATTCCTGTTGACATAATTTGCTTGTATGTAACTTGGTATGAGTATTGGTACTGCATGATAGTCGGTATTTGGTAGTCGGTATGTGTTATGTATACATACATTGGGGGCTAGATGTCTAGCGATAGACATGCTAGTGTACCCCAGTTATTGTCTGTTATATTTTGAGATGGGTGATTGTCTCCCTGTGCCAGTGTTAGACCAAGAGAGTCCGATGTTATGGGTTTGAGGTCAGATCTGGTGTCAACCCGATGAGGTGGGTTGTACTAAGTGTAGGACGCTACACTAGCGGGCTGTCGACGAAAAGTCGTCTCTACTGTTCGGGGACCCTTTAGTAGGGACCACTCTGTTTCAGAGTTGCGGGTCTCACACCATTGCTATATCAGCTCCCAGTTTTATGTGTGTGGTGACACTATGTTGATGTATATTTTAGTCTGATTATACACTATATGAGACATGTAGTGTTATAGTGGTATTTTGGTAAATTCCCTCTATTTTGATCATGTACCATATAATTTGTTATATCCCTACTTAGCCTCCGGCAAACTCCCTTTGACTTGCCTCTAGGTTCAGGCGCAGCTCCATCTGGAACATCATAGATAGTTTGATTTGGACTGCCAGTCTAGGTGGGTTGTGCTGCATATGTCAGTGTGTTGTATTATTATGTTGTGTTGTCTTGGACTTGTTGACCGCTGCGCCGATCGTGTTTTTGTTGAGTTTGTGGACTGCTGCATCAGACGAGTTATTTTGATTCTGTTGACCGCTGCACGGGTCTTGTGTCTGTCGTTTGTATCGGGATATTTTGGTGGCCGGGTCGGCCTTATGTTATGTTATTTTATTTGTTCTGTATCTCTTGGATGTTGTGTTGTCTTGTCAGGTACAGTGTTGTTGCGTTCCGAGGTCTGGGATTCCCGGCGTAGGTCCCTGGTGGCGGTTGAGGCGTAACAACGTGATTAATTTCTAACATTATGATATTTGTCCCATTTTTATGAGAAAAAAATTATTGTAATTATTGCACCATCAATGGCCTAATCTTACTCAATTGTGACTTTTCATGTCTATTATGCCTAATCTTCTATTAATCCTAGGTGTTCACTTTCAATTGATGAATAATTAAAAACTACAATAATTTCCCCTTTATTGAAAGGAAAAGTTCAACAGCAATTTTCTACTAATAGGCCTATCCATTCGGTTTTACCTGACTAGAACTAAATTGGCTGGGGCAACTCGAAATTTTTTCATAGATATACAAAATCAAAACTGACCTATTTGTTATTTAGTCCATATTGAAGCTGAACCAAAAAGTTTGGTTTAGCTCAATTTAAATCAGTTTGAACCGAATTTCACGTATTCTCTTTTCTTTCCCAAGTTGATGTGACTACTTCTAGTTCTACTTCATCAAAAGATTAAAAATTCACAAACATAATACAACCTCTTCGAATAACTTAAAGAATTTAAAAATTCTGAACATTAAGAATTGCAAAATTTACATCATCACAAATCCACAAATTCATAGTATGTTGATTGAAAATTCTCAGGCTCAAAACTCAAAAGATTCATTTGATTTTCAAATGAATCTCAACAAAAATATTCATACTTAAAATAAACTAATTGAGCCATTACAAAATAGACTATAAATATCAAATAACCAAATATTTGAGTCAATATTATAAAATATAAAATAGATAACAACTCTAAAATACAACTAAAACCAATCACAAATTTTGAATCACTTTGCATTTTTTTTTACTTGCCCACGGGACCACAGATAGTGCACAACCTATCGACTAGACCTCGCAAAAACTGACCTGACCCGCCGACTGACCCGACTTGACACGAAGTTAGGCGGGTTCGGGTTGGGTCTAATCGTGTTCGGGTCATAAATGGGTCAACCCGTTTATGATCCGAAATTAAATGGGCCGTGTCGGGTTATAATCGGGTTGACCCGCTTAACCCGATTATATTATACAATTATATATTATATATAAAATTTATATATAAATATATACATATACATATATTTATATATCATTTTGAGTCGAGTCGTGTCGTGTCGAGTTAATCGGGTTAATATTTTTACATTTATATATATATATATATATATATATATATATATATATATATATATTATATAAATATTTATTTGAATTATTTAATATTAAACGGGTTAATCGGGTCATATCGGGTTGACCCGAATATATATGAGTCGTGTTTGGGTTAGATCATCTGACCCAATTAATTAAACGGGTCGTGTTTGGGTTAAGCTAATCGGGTCACGGGTCATAAACGGGTCAATCCGAACATGACCAGCTGACCTGTTTTGCCAGGTCTACTATTGACCATGACACTTAACCTACATAACATCAACTTAATAACTAATATAAATATACTATGTTAGTAAATCTATAAAAGTTGTATAAAAAAAATATTATACTAAACCAATTAACAAATACTTAGTTACTTACAACCCAAAGTTATATTTGCAAATCAATAATGGCAGGTGCAGATTAAATTGTTGAAATCACTATCAATTAGCAAACAATAGAAAATTATATATTAATAAAGAATATAAATTAATATAAAATAACTAATTTTAAACTTAAAATATTTACCTTTCTATAATGTTTGACCATCTTCTATGTCCTCTTTCAGTTCACGATTATTAGCTTGAATCCAATCTTGACAACAAACTAAAGCTTTTAATATTGAAGGAGATAATGAACTTCTAAATAGATCAAGCACATGACTGCTAGTACTAAAAGTTGATTATGAAGCTACGGTTGAGATAGGAATTACCAAAATATCATGAACCATTAAAGATAGTATAGGAAATCTCATAGAATTCATCTTTCACCAACTTAATAATATCAAAATAGGGATTTATATTTTCAGGTTCTTCAATCAAATATTTATCCAACTCATTTTTTTTATATCTCCAATATCTTAATTCAGCTTTGGAAAAGACACACTCAGATTGTCCAACTGTAGTAGATGAACTTGATTCTTCAGAAATATTTGAAGCATCATTAATTCCCATTATGCTCTTATACTCATTAAACATCTTGTAAAGAATTATTTGCACCCAAATAAATATAAATAAAACTTTGTCTACACCATACATTTTTGACAATGCAAATTTTAAATAATCTATCTTATATCTTGGATAAAAAATAATTGCAAGAAACAGAAGCAATTTCACTTTATCTAAATTCCAACAATACTTGTCCTATTCTTGTTTCATTCTTATAGCTATTTCTTGAGACTTGGATCAAGATTAACATCTTCTACCTACCTATTCATTCAAAGTAGAAGCTATTTGACTAATTTCATTCACATAGAGATTGCAATTACTTGGCAAAGTCATAGATACATTCAATATAAATTAATAAAAAAAGCTTCAATATTGAAATCAAATCTCGCACAAATTTTCAATTAGTTTTAGAAGGTCTACCATGTCTATAAGTACTATTGAGTTCTAATTCAAAATGAGAATCTTCTTCATGAAATTTTTCAAAAGTACTTTCATATCTTTGTGCTATATCTAACATAATAGCTTGAATTCCATCTTGTATAAACATCTAAAGACAAATGAGCTTTACTTTCAAGTTTTTCTTGTGCAACACATGAGTTAAACACTTGCAATATTTGTTGAGATTGCTTAACATATCTGACTACTTCACGAACTCTATCAACTAAAGATTGAGAAATTTTTAAACCATCTTGAACAACTAAATTTATGATGTGTGCGATGCATCTTACACGTGAAATATCTCCATTAGGTATGCTTCCTCTATCCCCATTGCTAATCAATCCCCATTGCTAATCCTTTTCTTAAGGAATGAAATTGCTGCATCATTAGAACTTGCATTATCAACTATTATTGTCATAAGCATAGAAATACTCTAATCATGTAAGCATTTCTCAATAGTTTTTCTAATTAGTTCTCCTTTATTACTGGTTATTGGAAAAAAAAACCCTTTTGTGTAATTTCTAATTCAAATCAATAAAATGTCATGTGATGCATATATAATTGATTAGCTGAATTGATGTCCATGTGTCAGTAGTAATACAAATACTTTTCTGTATAAACTTCTTTAACTTCAATCTCTCATCTACAAATAGTTCATAATAGTCTTGAGAGAATGTTTGTCTTGAAGAAATGTGAAAGTGTGGTATGACAACATCACAAAAGTCTCTGAAATGTTTACTTTTGATGAAGTTAAATGGTAATTCATCTATGATTATCATTCATGCTAAAGCCTTTTTAGTAAGGGTTTGATCAAATTTCTATGTTGACATTACTTGCACCACTATTTAATTTGAGAGAAATTTTAGTTTGTGTTTTACTCTTATCAATATGGCTTTGTGCACTCAAATACTTGACACATCTAGACAAATGAGCTTTAAATGTGCGAGTTCCACATGTTTTGCTATCGCATACATAATTTGCACCACAATAATCACACTTTGCCTTTGCAACATTGTCTTTCACAAATTTTATAAAATGATTCCAAACATCTAACCTTGGTTTTATAATTTTTTTTTTCTCGAGTTACTTGCCTCACACACATCTATTTATTTAGTCTTTCCTTTATTTTCCAATGTATCATTATCAAGATTTTCAACCATAGTGTCAGGGATCGGAGGAGTTTGTGTGTAATTCCACTATTACCCGACCCTGACGCTATCTTTTTGTGTAAAACATGGGATGTGTAGATCCATGTAAAAACAGGGTTTGGCACATGTGTCCCATGTGTTTTGGTCTTTGGGGTTGTGATGCACTCGGGGGACTATCCCGGGGCATGTACATGTGAGTGGGGGACTGTGTTTTCACAAGTACTCCAGGATGGGGGGCTCAAATGTGTAAAATTAGCCTACCCATCCCTTGTGAAGAATTCTACTCACAGCCCTTAGATTGTGTACTTGGGTTAGTATTGAGAGGGGTGGTAGTGCCTTGGTTAAATGCAGTCTTGTGATCCCATGCAAGTATAAAATTGCAAGGTTCCACACACCTGCCCTCTCCACCAAGTCATAGGTCTAGGGTCTACTCAATATTTGCTTAGTGTCCTGTATTGTTTTCTTGTATTGCTGCCTTTTTATCAATATATACCAGCGGGGTGTTCGGGTGACTCATTTCACCGAGCATTTTACTCACCGTTCTGTGTAAATCTATTATGCCTCTCGAATTCTGGTGTTGCCCTCGAATGACACATTGTTGCCTCGGGTTTTATGTTGATGCTTCTGCATATTGTGCGTATGTGCACACAGGATTAAGGCTTAGCACTACTCCAAGTAGTGTGCCGCACGGACATTAGGCACCGAGCTAACGTGACAAGTGGTATCAGAGGAAGTTGTTTCTATCTGTGACAAGTCTCAAGATGTCTATGTACGAGGGAACCGAGGTGGAAACACTAGTGGGCAACCCTCCCGAGCTGGGTAGGGAGGAAAGGCGGAGAAGGCACTGTGAACGCCAAGAAGCGCGATTCACTAAGATTGAAGACCGATTAGACCTATCTGAGGCGAGACATGCTTCAATGACTTCAGAATTGGTAGGACATGAAGAAAATGCTCGTGAGTCCATCAAGTTTTTGAGGGCTCAAATTGAGGAATTAAAGGCTCAGATAGCCGTCCTCACCATGGCAATGCACTCAGGAGGGGGAAATGTGCAACCCCAACGTGCACCAATGAGGGTTCCTGAACCCCAAAGTTATAATGGCACTCGAGACGCCAAGTGTCACGCCCTAAATTTCGTGCTAAATTTTTTCCTTAGAAATTTTCGAGCGTGATGGCACAATCTACACACCCTCTGTGTAAATTGCCAGCCAACACTCAATATGCGGAAACTAACCAAGATCTTCAAGCACAATCTGAACCTCTCTGATCCACTGCGCTCTCAGGGCTGAGCTCTGATGGAACTGAGCTCCAAGGCTGATCTGATGGAACTGAGTCCTAGCCTTCTCCTAGCCCTAGACCTAGGTCAATAAGTGGCGGGTGGCAAGCACATGTTGCTTCTCAACCCCATATGCACACTTAATGACGGCCTTAAACCTAAGCGCTCTGTAAATGACACGCACACAACGCTGGCAGTTCACAAGATAAGGGCACTAGACATATGCCCAAACCCTAGTACAGATATCAACAACTACACAGCGAGCGAGTTCCTTGCACAAGCACGGCGCTTGCACAAGTCACAAGCTAAACACACCGAACGATGAAAACACTAACCCCTCCAAGGATACAACCTCGGGTATGAGCAGAATATCTCTTCCAATATGGATAGAGATACTAACAATGAGCTATAATAACAACTACACAATGTTCATACAATGGTTCTACAATGCTATGCAAAGTAAATAACACAATGTAAGTAAGGTATACCACTCCAACGCTAGTGGTGATGAAGTTCAGCCCGATGCTCCCTCGAGGTGGCCGAACTTTCTCCTTCAAGCTCCAAAACACTCCTCAAGCGCAAGCCCTTGAGGAACCACCCTAGAGTCGCCCCTCTAGGTGGTTTTGATGCTCCAAAGTGTCCCTTAGCTCCTAGGAATACTCTCAGCCCTCTATGGACAGCAATGAAGCCGCCCCAATGGATGAAGAATAGGGTTGGCGCCTCCAAGATGAATGGTCACCAATCAGCCCCCTTCTTCCCCAAATCAGCCCCCTTTCCTCCAAAGGGACAAAACGTCAAACACAATGGCTGCAAGGTCTGATCCGAGAGCTCCCTCAAGCTCTCCTCCAAGATCAGCAACTCTCCTCCAAGCTAGAGTAATGTGGGGTAGATGGATGGACTCCTCCTAAGCAAGCCGCCACCACCACCAAATCGCCAAGAGCAAGGATCTCTTGCCCAACTCCAAGTACAAGATGTTGGGTGCTTGAGCTCCTCTCAAGCTAACCGAATGGAAGAAGGAAGGGATGGTGGCTGAAGCTCCCTCAAACCAGCCCCAAATCGCAAGGAAGAAGATGAAGCTCGGTTCTTCTCCTTCAAGTCGCCCCTCTCCTTCAATTTCGGATGAGATCCCCTTTTGCAAAGCCGAATGTCCTCAAATCGATTTGCCCTCTTTTGTTTAAGTGATTTGGGCCATATGGATGAAGAAGCCCTTATCAAGATGCGCCTCCTCTTTCTTTCAGCTAATGACCCAAGCTCGGGTTGGTCATCTCATGCAACTTAAGGCTTTGGCTCTCTATAGGTCTTGGGTTCAAATCCTACCCATGACATATTTTTTTTGCCAAGCTTGTACACCTCTATACAAGCCCAAATAATGCTCCAAGGTCCTTGTAGCCTCCTACATTGACCCAAACATTTTTGCAAGTGCATGCTCCTTGCCATGTACCTACAAAACATCATAACACAAGAATTAGCATCCTAGCTTCACTACTTCTCATGTTCATTTTCAGCTTGACCCCCTTCATCCCTACTCATAACCTCCATGAGTCCATGGGATAGGCGGGGTAGTACCCCAAAGTACCCCGGGTATCACAATTCTCCCCCAGCTGAATTAGCATTCGCCCTCGATGCTAGGTACTTCTCGTACTGCCTTAACAATCCTTCATATTGTTTCAAATCCGTGGCTTTCTCCCAAGTTGCATCTTCAACTGACTCGTCCAACCACTGGACTAAAAACTCAGTCTTTCGCCCACTGGGCCCACTAGATGCATAGACTCTATGATCTAGAATCTTCAATGGTCTCCTGCCATACTCAACTTTCCCTTGGGATGGTTGCCTTCTTTCTACTCCACGGTCTGGATGTCTTTCATCTGGATGGTACTTCTTCAACAGACTAACATGGAATGTGGGATAAAACTGTAGCCATGGTGGTAACTGAAGTTTGTAAGCAACAGCTCCAACCCTCTTGATGATCTTGAAAGGCCCTTCATACCTTCTCACAAGACCTCTGTGATAAGTACGTGCTTCAGTCTTTCTCCACATCTGTGGGGTGAGTTTCAGTAACACTAGATCCCCCACATCAAACTCAAGATGCCTCCTGTCTCTATTAGCATATTGTACCATCCTATTTCTTGCTTCCTGCAAGCTATCACGAGCTTCCTGCCATAGCTCGGTTCTATCCTCAACAAATTTTGTAGCCGCTTGGCATTTTCCTTCTAACGTCCTATTCAGTGTATCCACGGGTGTCATAGGCTGCCACCCTAACACTAACTCAAATAGACTTTTTCCTGTGGCAGAAGAAACTTGAATATTGTATGCAAACTGGGCTGTATCTAGCAATCTGATCCAATTCTTTTGAGTCGAAGAAACAAAGTGTCTAAGATACCCCTCTAGCAAAGCATTAATCCTCTCTGTCTGCCCATCAGTCTGTGGATGGTATGCTGTTGACATTTTGAGATCTGTACCCAACTTTTTAAACAGTGAAGACCAGAACTTCCCAGTGAATCTCGGGTCTCTATCACTAATGATCTCTCTGGGTAAACCAAAATGTTTAACCACATGTGTCATAAACAGATTAGCCGTCACCTCCGCAGTACACGGCTCCGGTGCAGGTGCAAACACAGCATAGTTTGAACATCTGTCCACTACCATGAACACAGATGCCATTCCTTCCACATGGGGAAAATGGGTGATGAAATCCATAGAAACTGAAACAAATGGTTTCTCTGGGATAGGCAAGGGCTGCAACAGTCCTGCCTCCTTTTTCCTCTCAATTTTGTCTTGTTGGTAGACAAGACAAGTCCTCACATAGTGTTCTACGTCCTCTTTCATCCCCGGCCAGTACCAAGCTCTACTCAGCAAAGCAAACATGCGCTTCCCTCCTGGGTGACCAGCCCAGACTGTATCATGATACTCACGCATGAGGCCAAATCTGACATTCCCAGATGAATGTACAAACGGCCTATCACCTCGTGCCATGATCAATCCATCCTCACTCAAGTAGAAGCGACGGGTTACACCCTCTCTTATCTTTGCTACTAGCTTCATATAGGATTGATCTGAACCCATAGTGTCTCTGATCAACTGAATGACCTTACTCACGGCATATGACATAGCAGAACAATAAGAAATGGAAGTCACTTTGCTCAATGCATCTGGAACCTGATGAATGCGCCCTGGCTTGTGTTCCCAACAGAAATCAAACTCAGCTAATTGCTCTTGCCATCTGGCCTGTCTGGCAGATAATTTCTTCTGAGTCTGAAAGAAAGTATTGGCCACATTATCAGTTTTTACTGTGAATTTGTTCCCCAACAAATATACCCTCCATAGCTTCAAACAATGTACCACTGCTAGCATTTCTTTCTCGTGAGCTGAATAGTTCATTTTGGCACTTTTTAACTTTCTACTCTCGAAAGCTACTGGTCTCCCATCCTGTACCAACACTCCTCCCAGTGCTCTATCAGATGCATCTGTATGAACCTCAAAAGCTAAGGAAAAGTCTGGTAACCTCAGGACTGGTTCTGAAGTCACCTGTAACTTCAGTCTATCAAAAGCAGTTTGGTGCTTGGCCTCCTAAGCCCAAATGACGTCCTTCCTCAAAAGGTCAGTCAAAGGCGCTGCTATCTTGGAATAATCCTTGATAAATCGCCTATAAAAGTTAGCTAGTCCCAAAAATGACCTTAATGAGCTAACTGAAGTAGGTGCAGGCCACTCCTCAATGGCTCTAATCTTGCCTGAGTCCATATGAACCTGACCTCCACCGACAACATGCCCCAGAAACTCTATTTCACTTCGCGCAAATTCATATTTTTCCAGCTTCAGATACAACTGATTCTGCCTTAGCACTGTTAAGACCTCTCTTAAGAGCTCTCTATGTTCCTCCATACTGGCAGAATAGATAACAATATCATCTAGATAAACAACAACAACTTTGTCCAAGAACGGATGCAGAATGTTGTTCATCAAATTGCAGAAAGTAGCTGGTGCATTGGTCAGCCCAAATGGCATGACCAAGAACTCATAAGATCCATATCTTATTACGCAAGTAGTCTTAGGCTCATCTCCTTCAGCTATTCTCACCTGCCAATAACCTGATCGAAGGTCCAATTTAGTAAACACCTTTGCATGCACAAGGCGGTCTATCAAATCCTGGATCAATGGAATAGGATATGCATTCTTCACCGTTACTTTGTTCAAAGCTCTATAGTCAACACACATCCTTAAACTTCCATCCTTCTTCTTTTGAAACAGAACAGGTGCTCCATATGGTGCTTTCGAAGGCTGAATAAACCCTGACTCAATTAATTCATCTAGCTGCTTCCTTAACTCAGCTAGTTCTGCAGGTGGCATTCTGTATGGTGACTGTGCTGGTGGGACTGCCCCTGGCACTAATTCAATAGAATGGTCGATGTCTCTCCTAGGTGGTAACACCTTAGGCATCTCAGGGGGAATCACATCTCTAAATTCATGTAACAGGCCCCCAATCGGTGCAGGTAGCTGACTGATCCGTTCACCCAAAGTAAGACTCGCCGCTCCTATCTCAACTCCATGACCTCCACGGCTACTAGAACTAGGAAGGTTGATCAGGTCTCCCACATGTCCCCTCGACTGCATCGGTCTAGAATCAATAACAGGAGTGGATTCCACCACTCTGACATGTGCCAAATAGGTAGTCTCGCCACGTCGAATCCCCCTTTGCAAGGACTGAGGCTGCAATCACCTCCTTGCCCTTGTTGCTCTTCTCTACCTTACCCATCGAATGACAAGGAAGAAAGCAAGGTGCCTTCTCATCCAGTATCTGCAACCCAATCAAATGAGGCATGGGGATTGCTTTGGCCCTCCTAAGCAAATCCATCCCTATGATGACATCAAAATCATCCAAGGCTGTCACCATAGTATGTACTCTCCCTGCCCATGGTCCCAATTTCACAGGCACGTCATAACTAACTCCGAATGCCTTCCTCGGGTCTGCGTTAACAGTTTTCACACTGGTATCACACTGGCTAGTCTTAAGTCTCAACTGATCCTTCACTCTGTCTGAGACAAACACATGTGTAGCTCCAGTGTCTACCATAGCTGCTATAGATGTACCATTCAACTCCACATCCACATACATCAGGGGTGAGGACTTTGCACTGACATTGGCAATCACTAAAGGATTGACAAAAACTCCAGAGCACCCCTGCTCCTTCTGTGCTTTCTCTCCCTCTACTGTCACCAATGAACTGATTATCTTCCTGGTAGGACAGTCCCTCATCATATGTGGTCCCTCACAGATAAAGCATGCTATCTTCTTCTTTGTGCTAGGCTCAGCAGCCCTCTTCTGCTGAGGTTGATAGTGCTTCTTTTGTGGGCTTTTCTGCTGGTACACTATTGCTTTTCCTTTGTTTTTCCAATTTTGCGCACTCTTCTTCTGTGGCTGTCTATTCTAGACTGGTGGTTTGTTTTGGGTAGCTGGTCTAGCTCCCTGAGCTGTCATAGTGGGACGTGAACCTCTCATGTCCACTAATCCATCAGCTGCTGTGACTGCCTCCCTATAGGTAGTCACTGACTGTCGCCTAACCTCTGCAAGTGCCCACGGCTGTAATCCTCCGAGGAAGTCGTGGAACTTCTCTTCTTCAGTCTTGTTAGGAATTTCAAGCAATAAGATAGCAAATTGCTTGACATAGTCTCTAACTGAGCCAGTCTGCCTCAAATACCTCAAAGTCATCCTAGCATCATGTAAGGTATTAATTGGTCTAAACTGAGCCCTCATCTCAGTTTTCAGATCTTCCCATGAGGCTATCTCTGGATTCTCTCCCTCTGTCCTGGGAGCGATAGAAGTTCTCCACCATAGTTTGGCATCCCCACGCAAGTAGGATGCACAGACCTCTATCCTATCCTCATCAACGACTCCCGCTGCTCTAAAATAATGTTCCATGTCAAAGATGAAGTTGTCTAGCTCTTTTGCCACTCTAGCCCCTGCAAAAGTGACTGGATCTGGAATATGGCGTCTGGCAAGCTGCATAAACTGTGGTGCAGGTGGAGTAGATGGGTGGGAAGCCACCTGTGCCACCAACAATCTCAATGCACTAACCTCTGTGGTAGCTGTCGCTAAGTCCTGCGCTAGAGTACTAATCCTCCCATCAGTGTAATTTCTATACTGATGGAATATCTCCATCAATGTCTCTAGGCGCTCAGAAAGAGGCTCCCCCTGCCACTCAGACTCTGTATCTAAGCCAATAGCATCCTCCAGTCTGGAGAACCGCTCCTCAAACTGTGCCATACTCCTAGTCCTGGGTGCAATGGTGTGCTGCTCTATGGTGTCCTGTGCATCGGCTGACTAAATGGAGTGCTCCTGTACTCGCCTGGCCAGAACTGATCGATTAGAAGGAAGTACTGAGGTCTTATGCCCCGGCGCTAACCACCGACGTACGCAACACCCAAACAGCAATCCAACCAACGTCTATATCCTGGTGGTCCAGACTCGTGCTGAGCTATCGCTATGATACCACTTTGTCACGCCCTAAATTTCGTGCTAAATTTTTGCCTTAGAAATTTTCGAGCGTGATGGCGTAATCTACACACCCTCTGTGTAAATTGCCAGCCAACACTCAATATGCGGAAACTAACCAAGATCTTCAAGCACAATCTGAACCTCTCTGATCCACTGCGCTCTCAGGGCTAAGCTCTGATGGAACTAGGGGTGAGCATAATTCGGTTTTTACCGAATTTACCGATCGGTAAATCGGTAAATCGGTAAATCGGTTCGGTAATTTCGGTTTCGGTTTTCGGTTCGGTTTTTATTTTTATGTAATTCGGTTTTCGGTTTTCGGTTCGGTAAATAAAATTTCGGTTCGGTAATTTACCGATTTACCGATATATATATTAATATATAAAAAATAAATTTTTATTTATTAATCTTTAATTTTTTATCGGTAATTTACCGATTTACCCATCGGTTTTTATATTTTAATTAGGTAATATTTTAATATTTTAATAATTTTTTTAATAGATTAATTATATAATATTTTAATATTTTTTAATCGGTAAATCGGTAATTTACCGATTTACCGATCGGTAATTCGGTAATTTACCGATCGGTAAATATCAAATTCGGTATCGGTTCGGTAATAGGTTTTTCGGTTTCGGTAAATCGGTTTTCGGTAAATCGGTTTTCGGTTTTTCGGTTTTTACCGAATGCTCAGCCCTAGATGGAACTGAGCTCCAAGGCTGATCTGATGGAACTGAGTCCTAGCCTTCTCCTAGCCCTAGACCTAGGTCAATAAGTGGCGGGTGGCAAGCACATGTTGCTTCTCAACCCCATATGCACACTTAATGACGGCCTTAAACCTAAGCGCTCTGTAAATGACACGCACACAACGCTGGCAGTTCACAAGATAAGGGCACTAGACATATGCCCAAACCCTAGTACAGATATCAACAACTACACAGCGAGCGAGTTCCTTGCACAAGCACGGCGCTTGCACAAGTCACAAGCTAAACACACCGAACGATGAAAACACTAACCCCTCCAAGGATACAACCTCGGGTATGAGCAGAATATCTCTTCCATTATGGATAGAGATACTAACAATGAGCTATAATAACAACTACACAATGTTCATACAATGGTTCTACAATGCTATGCAAAGTAAATAGCACAATGTAAGTAAGGTATACCACTCCAACGCTAGTGGTGATGAAGTTCAGCCCGATGCTCCCTCGAGGTGGCCGAACTTTCTCCTTCAAGCTCCAAAACACTCCTCAAGCGCAAGCCCTTGAGGAACCACCCTAGAGTCGCCCCTCTAGGTGGTTTTGATGCTCCAAAGTGTCCCTTAGCTCCTAGGAATACTCTCAGCCCTCTATGGACAGCAATGAAGCCGCCCCAATGGATGAAGAATAGGGTTGGCGCCTCCAAGATGAATGGTCACCAATCAGCCCCCTTCTTCCCCAAATCAGCCCCCTTTCCTCCAAAGGGACAAAACGTCAAACACAATGGCTGCAAGGTCTGATCCGAGAGCTCCCTCAAGCTCTCCTCCAAGATCAGCAACTCTCCTCCAAGCTAGAGTAATGTGGGGTAGATGGATGGACTCCTCCTAAGCAAGCCGCCACCACCACCAAATCGCCAAGAGCAAGGATCTCTTGCCCAACTCCAAGTACAAGATGTTGGGTGCTTGAGCTCCTCTCAAGCTAACCGAATGGAAGAAGGAAGGGATGGTGGCTGAAGCTCCCTCAAACCAGCCCCAAATCGCAAGGAAGAAGATGAAGCTCGGTTCTTCTCCTTCAAGTCGCCCCTCTCCTTCAATTTCGGATGAGATCCCCTTTTGCAAAGCCGAATGTCCTCAAATCGATTTGCCCTCTTTTGTTTAAGTGATTTGGGCCATATGGATGAAGAAGCCCTTATCAAGATGCGCCTCCTCTTTCTTTCAGCTAATGACCCAAGCTCGGGTTGGTCATCTCATGCAACTTAAGGCTTTGGCTCTCTATAGGTCTTGGGTTCAAATCCTACCCATGACATATTTTTTTTGCCAAGCTTGTACACCTCTATACAAGCCCAAATAATGCTCCAAGGTCCTTGTAGCCTCCTACATTGACCCAAACATTTTTGCAAGTGCATGCTCCTTGCCATGTACCTACAAAACATCATAACACAAGTATTAGCATCCTAGCTTCACTACTTCTCATGTTCATTTTTAGCTTTACCCCCTTCATCCCTACTCATAACCTCCATGAGTCCATGGGATAGGCGGGGTAGTACCCCAAAGTACCCCGGGTATCACACCAAGGAACTCGAGAACTTCTTATTTGACATGGATCAATATTTCCTTGTCACCCAACCTGATTCAGAGGGAATCAAGATTGCCACAGCAACATGGTATCTAACTGGTGACGCAAAGCTATGGTGGCGCACCAGAGCGCAAGATGACACTAACACCATGAAGAGTTGGGAGGAACTAAAACAGGCACTAAAGACCCAGTTTCGTCCCGAGAATATGGGACTGATGGTGAGGAAAAAGCTGTCGAAC
The DNA here is from genome assembly GCA_027563935.2 of Costus lasius. Lineage (NCBI taxonomy): Eukaryota > Viridiplantae > Streptophyta > Magnoliopsida > Zingiberales > Costaceae > Costus > Costus lasius. Next base: position 89,884,511 of record CM050454.1, on the reverse strand, counting down.
CTCCGTCATGCAGATGATATCCGTGATTATGTTAGGAAGTTCGCATCTATCTCCCTAGACATCAAGATGGCGGATGAGGAAAAGTTATTTTTCTTCATCGATGGCATGCAACTTTGGGCACAGCAAGAGTTGAAAAGGAGGAATGTCCAAGATTTTGCATCCGGACAAGCTGCAGCGGAGCAACTGACTGACTTCAAGCTCGTGGAAAGGCACCGATCTTCACCTGCACAGCGACCTCATCAAGGGAATGGGAACAGTCAGAGGGACAATCATGGGAGTCCTCCGCACCGCAATGGGAATCAAGATAGGCGGAGTCCACCGCACAGTCCGCGGGATAACAGGACCCAGCATCAGAACAGATCCCAGCGACCCCACAACGGTGGCAACCAGAGGAACCCACCGCACAACCGACCACACATATGTTATCTATGCGGCGGCAACCATCACATATATGATTGCAAACAGAGGAAGATGTTGAACGCAATGTTGGTTGAGAAGGCTTCAACCGACAAAAAGTAGAAAGGGAAAGCCCCGATGATGCCATCATCCAGCTCAAGTGACTCAGATGGCACCATTGTTATTTCGGGCAAGCCTGCCTCTTCAAAGACGCCGAGGATAGACGCAATCGCTTGTTCTTCCAAGACGTCGAGGATAGGCGCACTCAGGATAATCAACCCGAGCAATGCTCAAGTGGGGGAGCAATGTTTGAAGAGACGACCAAGCCGACAACATTGGCGACCCAAAAAGACCTGGGATTGCTTTATATGTGGCGGAAAGCACCAACCCTGGAATTGCCCTCAGAAGAAGATATTGCATGCCTTGGTAGCCAAGGAAGCCGCATCCATGAAGCCAAAGGAGGAGAAGAGGGTCGCATTCTCTCCGAGTTCCGACTGCGACACCGTCGAAGGCAGAAGTTTTCCTTCACCAGAGCGCAATGATCATGAAGCTTCAACTTCGAAGGCCAGCTACAATGATGTTTTGTGTCGATGAGGGCATCGACCGTTCAAGTGGGAGAGAATGTCAGGGATCGGAGGAGTTTATGTGTAATTCCACTGTTACCCGACCCTGACGCTATCTTTTTGTGTAAAACATGGGATGTGTAGATCCATGTAAAAATAGGGTTTGACACATGTGTGCCATGTGTTTTGGTCTTTGGGGTTGTGATGCACTCGGGGGACTGTCCCGAGCAAGCAAAAGTCAACACTTGAAAGTATAAATGCAAAAGTTTATACTTTCTTATCTAACATCTTTGGTCTCTTCCCATTGAAAGGGAGTGGGAAAAATTTTTTAGGCCAACACTTGGACGTCGAAGCAAGCAAAGGTCAATGGCATAAGTATGCTTTACATTTATTGTTTTTGTATTTTATTTTATATTCATATAAGAGACTCTCTATTTGTGATTTAGACTTCTTATGTGTCGTATTAGAGCCTATTTGTATGAATTTAGGATATATTATTGTGTTTTATGAATTCTACATTAACATGTTGTTTCCCTAGGGATGTTGTTTTATTGTGTAAATTTTTGAAGCGATATGTAAAGAATCTTATGATTTTTGATAATTTTGATTTTATTTTAAGAAATCCCTAATCTAAAGCTACCTTAAGGATCAGCAACTAAACAAATTTGGGTTCACTAGCTCAATGAACAATGTGACCTAGTGTCTACCCTTTAGTTGGCGGCTAAGGCTTCTACCCTAATTTTGCATCAATCGAATGGCTGAATACTCATTAGGGCTTTGGTCTTATTCAGGCACTCATTACTAGCAGGGAGTGTTAGTGTCACGCCCCAATTTTTTGTGCCTAAAACTAGAGCGTGATAGCACAATTTACACAACCCCTGCGTAAACTGTCAGCTAACACTCCTAACAATATGTACTATGCGGAAACGTGAAAGTAAATACAATGTGCGCTCACTACAGATCGTCTCTCAACAAAATAGCACTCTCCCCTAACTCTGCCTAAGCACACTGCGCCTCTGAGCTCTGATCTAACCTCTGGCCGAAACTCTGATGCGGGCACAACTGATGCAAGGTGGCGGGTTAGGCTCTTCCTCTTCCACTAACCACTTTGCACACCTTGTGCGCCCTGAAACTCACAAGACTTCACTGGCAGATATCACACACAAGCAAGTGATCTATCACAGATCAAAGAGCACTAGACATATGCTCAAACCTTAACACCCAATTAACTACTAACCTGTGCGGAAACCCTAAACAGATATATCCACAACTACACAGCGAGACTTGAGCAAGACAAGTACAATACTTGCGCCTACTCCAAGCCTAAATCCGATGAAACCACAACGAAGAATCAACTCTCCCCCAAGATGACTCTTGAAGAATAAGAGGACACAATCAATATATATCAAATATCGACACGTTCATACAATGTTATCTCTACTATGATAGAGTTATACCAAAACTTTGCGTATGAACAATGATAAAGCGATCAGCCCCCTCCCTCAAGGAAGCCGCCCCTTAGAACTCTCCCCAAGCACAAGTGCATGGGGCTCGGACCCTAGAGTGGAAGACTCTAGGGTTGTTGATGCCGTCTTCCTCTTGTGCTCGCCTCCAAGCACAAGAACGCCAAGATCACCTAGTGGACAGCAAGGTGCCACCACCCAAAGATGATTGCCGGTGATGAAGATGGAAGGAAGAAGGCCGCCGGATGAAGGAGTCCTGCCCTCAAGAACTCGCCAAACAACGCCGCCCTCCTCCAAGTGTTCTTCCTCGCCTCAAGGAAGAAGATCGCCAAGGTTGCTTGTCGCCTCTACAAGCATCTGTTCGCCTTAGCTTGAGCGTGTGGAGAAGATAGGGTTTAGCAAAGGCTGCCAACCCCTTAAGTACTCTCGCCAATTTGAATCATGTTGGATCGGGTTTGCTTGCCTTGATCCAACCAGCCAAGCCATAAGTGAATTCGCCCAAGATTCAAACCGCCATGCTTATTGGATCTTCCAATTTGAATCTTAATGGATCCTAACTTAAGTTGGCATGTGCAAGTCATGTGCCACTTAAGTTAGATCAGCCCCTCAAAATTGCCTAAGTCCCAAGCAGACTAGATCAGCCCCCGAGACTCAGAATTGAACCCTGATCGAACCCAGGTTCATCTCTAGTGACCATGGTTAAGCTGACCATGGTTAATCTAACCATGGTTAAGTTAACCATGCTCCAATCTTCAAAGTGGCTCCTCAGCACTCCAAAGCACCCCCAGGCCATGCCTAAGGATAGAATGTGTCGATGTACCTACAAGAACATACTCAACATAGTGTCAGTAACCTAACTCCTCTAGTAGGCTCCCTGCAACACCAGCCTAACTCCACATTAAGCTCCTCCATCCCTCATCAGAACCCCGTTGAATCCATGGGATGGGCTGGGGTATAACCCCAGTATACTCAGGGTCTCACAATACTCCCCCAACTGAATTGACGCTCGTCCTCGAGGCCAACAGCTGGTCGTATCCCCTGGCTAAATCTTCAAACTGGGCAATGTCTTCCATTTTCTCCCAAGTCGCATCCTCTTCTTGTTCATTCTCCCACTGAACCAAGAACTCCATCTTTCGACCTCCAGGTGGACCCGAACCATAGACCCTATGGTCTAGAATTTTCACGGGTTTCTTTGCAAACTCAACTCTGCCCCTCGCAGGTTGTCTCCTCACCTGTCCCCGATCTGGATGCCTATCGTCTGCATGATACTTCTTCAGAAGGCTGACATGAAATGTAGGATAGAACTGAAGCCACCGTGGCAAATCCAACCTATAAGCAACTGGGCCTACTCTCTTGATGATCCTGAAAGGACCCTCATATCTCCTCACTAGGCCTCTATGATATGTCTTAGCCTTAGTCTTCCTCCACATCTGAGGTGTGAGTTTCAGAAGGACCAACTCTCCTACTGTAAACTCCACATGTCGCCTGTCTCTATCAGCATAAAGCTTCATGTGGTTTCTGGCCTCATTCAGGCTATCACGAGCTTCATCCCACAGCTCGGCTCTGTCCTGCACAAAATCAACAGCTACTTGACACTCACCCCCTGCGCCCTTGTTCAGTGTGTCCATGGGTGTCATAGGTTGCCACCCTAACACATGCTCGAACGGGCTTTTCTCAGTAGCAGACGAGGTCTGAATATTATATGCAAGCTGAGCAGTGTCTAACAATCTTATCAAGTTCTTCTGTGTAGAAGAAACAAAGTGTCTCAAGTACTCCTCTAGTAATGCATTTATCCTTTCAGTCTGACCATCTGTCTGAGGATGGTATGCTGTAGACATCTTCAAGTCAGTACCCAATCTTTTGAATAGAGAAGACCAGAATTTCCCTATAAACCTGGGATCTCTATCACTGATGATCTCCCTGGGTAATCCAAAGTGTTTCACTACATGTGTCAAGAAGAGGTTAGCAGTAACCTCGGCTGTGCAAATCTCAAGTGCAGCAGCAAACACAGCATACTTGCTACATCTGTCAACCACCACGAAAATAGATGCCATCCCTTCTACCTTGGGGAAATGGGTGATGAAATCCATGGATATAGATACAAAAGGTCTGTCAGGAGTAGGTAATGGCTGTAGAAGCCCAGCTTTTTTTCTCCTTTCCACCTTATCCTGCTGGCATACATGACATGTCTTCGTGTAATGCTCAATATCCTTCTTCATCCCCGGCCAGTACCAAGCCTTGCTTATCAATGCATACATGCGTTTTCCTCCAGGATGACCCGCCCACACAGTGTCATGATACTCCTGCATCAAGTCGAACCTAATATTCCCTGTGGAAGGGACATATGGTCGGTCTCCTCTCGCCATGATCAGACCCTCATCACTGATATAATATCTCCGGATGACCCCCATCCTGATCTGAGATAACAACTTCTCATAGGTCTGATCAGTTAGTGCTGAGTCTCTAATAAGTCCAATGATCATGCTCTGTGAATAAGACACTGCACAACAATGTGTAACCACTGCAATTCTACTGAGTGCATCAGGCACCTGATGAATGCGCCCAGGTTTATGCTCCCACCCAAAATCAAATTCGGCTAGCTGCTCCTGCCACCTAGCCTATCTGGCTGATAATTTCTTTTGGGTCTGAAAGAATGTGTTGGCTACATTATCAGTTTTTACAGTGAACTTGCTCCCCAGCAAGTACACTCTCCATATCCTCAAGCAGTGCACTACAGCAAACATTTCTTTTTCGTGTGTAGAATAATTCAGTTCAGCACTCTTGAGTTTCCTGCTCTCATATGCAATCGGCCTTCCCTCCTGGACTAGAACTCCACCCAAAGCTCTATCCGATGCATCAGTATGAACCTCGAAGGGTAAAGCAAAATCAGGAAGTCTCAATATGGGTTCTGAAGTGACCCTCTCCTTCAGATCAGTGAATGCCTTCTGGTGTCTGCCCTCCCAACACCAGGCAACATCCTTTCTCAACAGGTCGGTTAAAGGAGCCACTATATTCGAATAGTCCTTTATGAACCGCCTATAGAAGTTAGCCAACCCTAGAAATGATCTCAGGGTGCTAACTGAAGTAAGGGCCGGCCACTCCACAATAGCCGCCACCTTCCTTTCATCCATACGCACTTGACCCCCTCCAACGATGTGTCCTAGAAACTCTATTTCATCCTGGGCAAAGTCGCACTTCTCCAGCTTAAGATACAGCTGGCTCTCTCTCAAGACTGCTAACACCTACCTCAGGTGCTCTGTATTCTCCTCCAAGCTACTAGAATAGATAACAATATCGTCTAGATATACCACAACAAACTTATCCAGAAAAGGATGTAGTATGTTGTTCATTAGATTACAAAACATAGCTGGAGCGTTGGTTAGCCCAAATGGCATAACCAGAAACTCGTATGATCCGTATCTTGTCACGCAGGTGGTCTTGGGTTCATCTCCCTTGGCTATCCTCACCTACCAATACCCGGAACAAAGGTCCAATTTACTATAGATCTTGGCATGGACCAAGCGATCTATCAAATCCTGGATCAAAGGAATTGGATACGAGTTCTTAACAGTAACTTTGTTTAGAGCTCGATAGTCCACACACATATGCATAGATCCATCTTTCTTCCTCTGGAATAAAACAGGCGCTCCGTATGGTGCCTTGGAAGGTTGTATGTACCCAGACTCTAACAATTCATCCAATTATTTCCTGAGCTCCTCTAGCTCAGCAGGAGGCATCCTATAAGGTGCCTGAGCTGGTGGAACCGCCCCTGGAACCAACTCAATGGCGTGGTCAATGTCTCGCCTAGGTGGTAACACCTTCGGCATCTCTGGCGGTACTACATCACTGTACTCCTGTAACAACCCTCCAATAGGTGCAGGTAATTGTTGGATACGATCATCCAAGGTCATCTTCGCTGCCCCCATACTGGTCTCAACCTCTTGGCTCCTACTAGAACTAGGAAGGCTGGCCGGTCCTTCCCTGTGTCCTCTCGGCTGCACAAGTGCTGGAACTGTCTGAGGAAGATCCTCCACTACTAAGACATGCGCTAAGTAAGTGGTCTCTCCATGCCGAAGACCCTTGGCCACAATGGATGCTGTCACCACCTCCTTGCCTTTGTTACTACTCTTGACCTTTGCCCCAGTGTGGCAAGGGAGAAAACAAGGTGATCGTTCATCCACAATCTGCAATCCGTTCAAGTGCGGCATTGGGACTGCCTTCGCGCTCCGAAGCAAGTCCATGCCCACTATCACATCAAAATCATCAAGGACCGTCACCATCGCATGTACACGCCCTGACCACGGACCAAGCCTAACAGGCACGTCATAAGATACACAAGATGCTCTCCTTGGATCAGCATTTACAGTCTTTACACTATTAGTACACGGCATAGTCTTCAACCTCAATCTATCCTTCACCCTATCTGACACAAACAGATGGGTGGCGCCCGTGTCTACCATCGCTGTGATCTGAACATCGTTAAGAGTGATATCAACGTACATCAGGGGACTAGACCTAACACTGATGTTGGTAATGACTAACGGGTTAACAGACACACTAGCGCATCCATGGTCGTCCTGGCCCTCCTGTGCACTCCCCAATGCTAAGGAAGCAACCCCTTGCTTCCTAGGAAACTCCCTCATCAAGTGAGGTCCATTACAGATGAAGCACCCCTGCTTCCCTCTGCTGGTAACGCTGCTAGAAGCCTTCCCCTGCTGCGGCTGGGGATGGTGCTATGGCTTCTTCTTCTGGGCCTGTGGCTGATGTGCCACGGCCTTTCCTTTCTTCCAGTTAGGTACCCACTTCTTCTGCTGGCCCTGCCCTGCAGGCCGCCTCTGGGGTGGAGAAGTGGTCCTGACTGCTGTAGACTTGGATCCTCCCATGTCTACCAAAGCATCTGTAGCTGCTACTGCCTCTCTATAGGTAGTCACTCCCTTCCTATGGAGTTCTCTGTAAGCCCAATCCTGTAAGCCACTGGTGAATGAGTGAAACTTTTCTTCCTCTTCCATATTGGGTATCTCTAGCAGTAGAGTACCAAATTGTTTCACATATTCTCTGATGCTACCAGTCTGCTTCAGATATCTGAAAGCCACACGAGCACTGTGCAAAGTGTTCGCTGGTCTAAAGTGGGCTCGCATCTCTGTCTTCAGGGCATCCCAATCTGGGATCTCTGGTGCATCCCCCTCAGTCCTCGGGGCTACATGTGTCCACCACCAGAGCTTGGCATCGCCTTTAAGAAAGGCTGCACAAACCTCAATCTTCTCTGCCTCACCTACGGCCGCTGCCCTGAAGTAATGTTCCATGTCAAAGAGAAAGTTCTCAACTTCTTTTGCAACCCGAGCACCCTCGAATGGTGTCGGCTTTGGAACATGGCGCCTAGCTGGTGCCACAGCTGCTGGCGCTAGGGTACGGACCTGATTCCCCATCTGGGTAATGGCAATCTTCATCAAATTGACTTCTGCTGATATCGCCTCCATACCCTGGCCAATATCCCCTATCTGGCCCACAAAAGTCTGAGTCAAGTCGGCAATCCGCTCCTCAACTGAATGAGTCAACTCCGCAACATGACCCTCAGCCTCAAGCTGCACATGGTGAATCATGTCCCTCATAGCGCTGACCCTCTCACTGAGTGGTCCCTGATCCGCATCGCCGTCAACCCCAATGACTAACTGGATCCTCGTCAAGGCTGCCTCCAGCCTCGAGAGTCTCTCCTCGAGCTGTGCATGCGCTGCCATACTCCTCATAGACGGTGCAATCGCTGTGAACTCTAGAAAACTGCCGGAATCCTAGGGTGAAACCTCTGTCTGGCCGGAACTGACCGAGTAGTAGAAATATTGAGGAATTACACCCCGGGCACAAGGCTCCGACGTACGCAACCCCCAAACAGTACTCTAACAACCGTCGATATCTTGTGCAACCAAACAATCCAAAAAGAGTCTAAAATCTGCTGAAAGTGGGCTCTGATACCAGTTGTCACGCCCCAATTTTTCGCGCCTAAAACTAGAGCGTGATAGCACAATTTACACAACCCCTGCGTAAACTGTCAGCTAACACTCCTAACAATACGTACTATGCGGAAACGTGAAAGTAAATACAATGCGCGCTCACTACAGATCGTCTCTCAACAGAATAGCACTCTCCCCTAACTCTGCCTAAGCACACTGCGCCTCTGAGCTCTGATCCAACCTCTGGCCGAAACTCTGATGCGGGCACAACTGATGCAAGGTGGCGGGTTAGGCTCTTCCTCTGTCACTAACCACTTTGCACACCTTGTGCGCCCTGAAACTCACAAGACTTCACTAGCAGATATCACACACAAGCAAGTGATCTATCACAGATCAAAGAGCACTAACATATGCTCAAACCTTAACACCCAATTAACTACCGACCTGTGCGCAATCCCTAAACAGATATATCCACAACTACACAGCGAGACTTGAGCAAGACAAGTACAATACTTGCGCCTACTCCAAGCCTAAATCCGATGAAACCACAACGAAGAATCAACTCTCCCCCAAGATGACTCTCGAAGAATAAGAGGACCCTCTTCCCTAACCCCGGGAAGAGGTACACAGTCAATATATATCAAATATCGACACGTGCATACAATGTTATCTCTACTATGATAGAGTTATACCAAAACTATGCATATGAACAATGATAAAGAGATCAGCCCCCTCCCTCAAGGAAGCCGCCCCTTAGAACTCTCCCTAAGCACAAGTGCGTGGGGCTCGGACCCTAGAATGGAAGACTCTAGGGTTGTTGATGCCGTCCTCCTCTTGTGCTCGCCTCCAAGCACAAGAACGCCAAGATCACCTAGTGGACAGCAAGGTGTGGCCACCCAAAGATGATTTCCGGTGATGAAGATGGAAGGAAGAAGGCCACCGGATGAAGGAGTCCTTCCCTCAAGAACTCGCCAAACAACGCCGCCCTCCTCCAAGTGTTCTTCCTCGCCTCAAGGAAGAAGATCGCCAAGGTTGCTTGTCGCCTCTACAAGCATCTGTTCGCCTTAGCTTGAGCGTGTGGAGAAGATAGGGTTTAGCAAAGGCTGCCAACCCCTTAAGTACTCTCGCCAATTTGAATCATGTTGGATCGGGTTTGCTTGCCTTGATCCAACCCGCCAAGCCATAAGTGAATTCGCCCAAGATTCAAACCGCCATGCTTATTGGATCTTCCAATTTGAATCTTAATGGATCCTAACTTAAGTTGGCATGTGCAAGTCATGTGCCACTTAAGTTAGATCAGCCCCTCAAAATCGCCTAAGTCCAAAGCAGACTAGATCAGCCCCCGAGACTCAGAATTGAACCCTGATCGAATCCAGGTTCATCTCTAGTGACCATGGTTAAGCTGACCATGGCTAATCTAACCATGGTTAAGTTAACCATGCTCCAATCTTCAAAGTGGCTCCTCAACACTCCAAAGCACCCCCAGGCCATGCCTAAGGATAGAATGTGTCAATGTACCTCCAAGAACATACTCAACACAGTGTCAGTAACCTAACTCCTCTAGTAGGCTCCCTGCAACACCAGCCTAACTCCACATTAAGCTCCTCCATCCCTCCTCAGAACCCCGCTGAATCCATGGGATGGGCTGGGGTATAACACTAGTATACTCAGGGTCTCACATTTAGTATATATGCCCTACAGACCAATTGCATTAGTACACAAGTGTGTTAAGCAAGTTGTATTAGATCGACCCACCATGATTATTGGCTTAGGTGTTACTATGTCAATATCACTAAGTGAAGGTTTGCATTTGGTCCTTCAATTTGAGGTTATTAGCACTTCTAGATACCTCTAACTACTTGTGATAATCTTTGCTAGTATCATATGGAACCTATCGGGTCGCACACATAGGCACTTCATAGTCTCAGATTAAATTATGTTGATAGTTCGCTAGATCATATCATTGCGCTTGATGAAGAGTAGCCCATGTGCTTATCATATATTTACAAGTAATTATTATTGTGTGATTCGACCCCAAACTAATTAATTGTTGCATGCACCTGATTTATAATTAAGTAGATAAATTAGAGACATAGGCATTTGACCCTCCACCCTTTTACTTGCTTGCTTTGACACCTACAAGCCAAACACCGAGTCCAGTCAAATGGCATGGTCGAAGGCTAAATAAGAAGAGAGGGGGGGGGGGGGGGGAGGGGGGAGGGAGGAGGGTATAGGATGCGGAAACATAGTTAGCTCGTAGCATTACAATTGCGCCTCTACTTATTATAAATAGAGAGGTACAGTCCTAGGCCACAAAGACATGCTTTGTATGCACCTAGAGTTGTCCACCTGAGAAGAGCTTGTAGTTTTGTATGCTGCTGCTCTCCATCCTCTTGCTTTCCTATTGGTGCATCTTTTGAGGAAAGAAGACAGCTCATAGGCAAAGTCTCTTCTCTCAAGGCTAGCACCAAGCATGGATAAGAGCATCACTAAAGGGGTCACTATATAGATACTTGCAATGGGTAGACAATTGTGTGCCTATACATCATCTATTGCCACATATGTTTGTATACTCTCTCACATAGATCCTCTAAGAGAGAATGGTGTTTGGATGAGTCTTCCACTACATGCTTGCACTAAAAATTTTAAAATTCACTTGCGATTCCCTAATAGAGAGAAGTGATGCTCATTGTCCACATGTTGGAGCTCCGCCCCTTTTTAGTTGAGAAGCCAATTTCACAATTTAGTGAAGGTGGACACAGGTGCTACTACTGCAAGAATGTTTGAGTCAGTTGCCGCCCTACTATTTGGTGCAAGCAAAGATATGTGTGTGATACCCCTAGATAATGATAGCCCATAATAAAAAATTGTATGACAATTTCTTTTATTCCATGATATAATGTTCAAATACCAAGATATAAACAACTTTGTCAAATAAGTAGGTTATATAACATCATCATCTAGGTTGCAATAGAGACATTCATTCCTTCAAAAGTTCTTTATTAGAAATAGAATAGTCTTTTCAGATTCTTTAATCAAAACATTGTATCAAAATCAAACCATAATAATCAAATTCATATTAGTGAAAATTCTTCAACAAAAGGGGCCATTTTACAAAGTCATTAATACATTTGCTTTTCACCAAACATAGATGTTTCCATGAAATTTCAAATGATTACAATGTTTCAAAACAAAATATAAACATCAAAATGTAGTTGCCATTACTTCAACTCCTGCCCAAAAATGAGTAGCCATGATCTCCCATAGCAAGGGATAGTGCAAACAAGAATGAGTATAATTGCCCAACAAGTAACTCCAAACGTAAGGAGTGATCATGTAATACCCCGATTTAGTTCTATATTGAATATGGAAGAAAAACTAGTGTAGTATGTAGGGCTAAGTGGACTTACTACCATTACCTTGAGCTTAATCATTTTAATAAATTGGGCCACTAAGCATGGTGAGAGGCCAATACAAAAGGGTTACCGAGGATGGTGGAGCCGCCAGTGGGCTAACCTCACATGCTACCGACTAAGGGATGGTCCTAGACATATGTTAGGGCTTAGGCTTGACAAGGATGACTAGTCTTAAGTGAGGGAGATTGTAATACCCCAATTTAGTTTCACAATGGATGTGGAAGAAAATATAGTATAACATGAAGGTCCCCTAAACAAGGGGAGCGAAACCCTAGATAGGCGCATATGGAGGTTTTTCATGCAGCGGAAGGGGGTTTCTAGGATCTTTGCATATTATATGATCAACTTTATATGCGATTGCAAACAAGAATCAAGAAATCGATTCTTACCAAAGCCATTGCTTGGATGGCGTCTAGGAAGAAGAGATCGATAAGGTTCTCCTCCAAAGTGTGCGCACACAAGATGAGACTTAGCCTACTCCTTGTCGCTCCTTGTGCTAGCAAGGCTCCAAGAATCCTGATCGCTTGAGGGAGAAGAGATGATGTCTCTAGTTTGGCTCGAGTCCTTTCTTGTTGTCCACGCTCTTTTCCACACGAGAAGACCTCGAGAGGAAGAAGCAAAAGAGCAAGAGACGAATTGAGTGCAACCGAACGTGAGGCGTCTTAACTATTTCGGAAACGTTTCTTCCAAAAATAGTAAAACTTCACTTCATGCGTTCATGGACCATGCGCTTACTCAAAGTAAACCGCCCAAAACGGCATCAAGCCTTTGAACCATTCGTTCAACCATGTGAACCGGTTCAAGCCATTCGGTTCTACTCAATTTGGTCCAAAGACCAAATCACTTAAGCCACTTGATCTAGATCATATTAAACCCTAAGGTTCCAGATCTAACCGTTCATCTCTTGATGCTCTTGATCTCACCGATCTAGCATCAACTCTCTCGATCAAAGCTTACCGATCTCAAGCCCTAATCAATCAAACATGATCAGACCAGATCTCACTCACAATCAGAGATTAAATCCCTTTAAACTGAACCCTGACAATTCAGTCCACACGATCTGACTTAAGTAAGCCATATCATCAAATTGTGCGACCCTGAGGGTTTCCTTTAAATGTCGGTAACGATAACTTGCGTTATCACGATCAGTGAGGGGTATCTAGCAACACATCACTGTCTCCCGATATAAAGGAAAGAGTCTTCCAAGACTACACCCAAACCACAGCACAAGTGTGAATCCACTTCACCAGGCATACATGTTTCCTTTGCCACTGGATGTTCTTATTGGACAAGCGTGTCAAGCCTGTAGCTCTAATATGATGAGCATGATTAGATCAGATGAACATAGTCACCTGGGTATGGCCATACACTTTCTCAATCATCTCATTTAGGGGGGCCCCTTCAGAACATCACACTCCTTAAATAAGGAGACGGCAATCCTATATCTATCACTAGTGCCCTAACATGACTCATGATCATTATCCAAGATAGTCTATAACCATTATGTTTCAAATGATATTGAACTACCTCAAAACAATGACAATCATCATTTAGAAACACAAGTGATCTCAAGTCAGAGGACATGTGCCACTTGTTGCAATCAAGGATTATTCACATTGTGACAAGCAATTGAATATCCTAGTAGGGTCTATCCAGTACATCCAATGTACCCATGAGTCTACATCTTATTCCATGCTCGAAGCATCCTATAAGATTAGAACACATATTAGTCTCAATCATATCAAGGCTGTCTCATGTTCACTAAGATATCTCGACTAAGGACAAAACAGCATGTCAGCCAAGCTGAACAGCTTTGAGACATTATTCAGAAGCACACTTATTGCAGCAGACAATGTAACCAACTGAATAACAACCATTGCCTTTATAAACATAAGAGTTTATACATGATACTGAAAGAATCCCAAGACCTCAAACATTAGCCTTAAGGGCATACCCCAACAATCTCCCACTTGCACTTAATCTAATGGTTGAGAAATCTCAAACCCATATTATTACAGTGCTTCTCATGCTTCTGCTGCGCCAGAGGCTTGGTAAGCGGGTCAGCCAGATTGTCATCTGTATGAACCTTGCAGATTTTGATCTCACCACGATCAATGATCTCCCGGATCAAGTGAAACCGTCTCTGTATGTGCTTGGACTTCTGGTGCGACCGTGGTTCCTTTGCTTGTGCGATTGCTCCAGTGTTATCACAGAAGATAACCAAAGGATCTGCACTCGAAGGAACAACACCAAGTTCCTGAACGAACTTACGAATCCACACTGCCTCCTTAGATGCTTCTGAGGCTGCAACATACTCGGCTTCTGTTGTGGAATCAGCAACGATAGACTGTTTGAAACTTTTCCATACCACTGCTCCACCATTCAAGCTAAAAACATAGCCTGATTGCGATCGGAAATCATCCTGGTCCGATTGGAACGAAGCGTCAGTATATCCTTCTATACTGAGTTCTTCCTGACCACCATATATCAAGAACATATCTTTGGTCCTCCGCAGATATTTCAAAATATTCTTGACTGCAATCCAGTGCGCCTGACCTGGATTACTTTGGAATCGACTGGTCACGCTTAACCCGTAAGCGACGTCTGGGCGAGTACATAACATCGCATACATAATGGACCCAATAGCCGAAGCATAAGGCGTATTGTCCATTTCATCTTTCTCAGTCTGTGTTTGCGGACACTGACTCTTTGAAAGATTCAGACCATGTCTGACTGGAAGATATCCTCTTTTAGAATTCTCTAAATGGAATCTCTCCAGGACTTTATCGATGTAAGTACTCTGGCACAGCCCGAGAAGCCTCTTAGATCTATCCCTGTAGATCTTCACACCTAATACATAGGCTGCTTCTCCTAGATCTTTCATCTGGAAACATTTTCTTAACCATGCTTTAACAGCATGCAGTTCAGGAATATCGTTTCCAATGATTAAGATATCATCGACGTAGAGGACTAGGAAAGTAATCACGCTCCCACTAAACCTCTTATATACACACGGGTCATCTTCGTTCTTGATGAAACCAAACTCACATATTGATTCATCAAAACGAATATTCCAGCTTCTAGATGCTTGCTTAAGTCCATAAATAGACTTCTTTAACTTGCATATTTTATGACGATCTGATGGATTAGTGAAACCTTCAGGTTGTGTCATATACACATCCTCATCCAGTTTTCCATTAAGGAAAGCGGTCTTCACATCCATTTGCCAGATCTCATAATCATAATATGCTGCTATCGCGAGAATAATCCGAATAGACTTGAACATGGCTACAGGAGAGAAAGTTTCATCATAATCTATCCCGTAGATTTGTTTGAAACCTTTCGCAACTAGCCTGCCTTTATAGGTAACCACGTTACCATCCATGTCAATCTTCTTCTTGAAGATCCATTTACAGCCTATAGGGATTACTCCCGGAGGCGGATCAACCAAATCCCAGACTTGGTTATCTGACATGGAGTCCATCTCGGCTCGCATAGCTTCAAGCCATCTCGCTGAATCCGGTCCACTGACCGCATCCGCATAAGTAAGGGGTTCATCATGATCAATGATGTAGACTCCGTCATAGCGCTCAGGCTGTCGACGGATCCTTTCCGATCTTCGCGGTTCCCGTGATATCTGAGCCTCAGGTTGTTCACTAACCTGTTCTACCGGCTCAGGCTCATCCAACTGTGCTTGACTACTTTGTCCTTCTTCTGGATTCACATCCAGCTTTATTTCTCTCCCACTGGCCTCTTGCAGAAGAAACTCCTTCTCAAGAAAAATGCCCGTCCGAGCAACAAATACCTTGTTCTCTTTGGGATTGTAGAAATAATAACCCTTAGTTTCCTTAGGGTAACTGACAAAGATGCACTTATCAGATCTGCTCTCTAGTTTCCCAGAGGCGAGCTTTTTGACATAAGCCTCGCCACCCCAGATCTTGATAAACGTCAAGCTAGGCTGTTTCCCATACCATAACTCGTATGGAGTCTTTCAAACTGCCTTGGATGGCACTCGGTTTAGTACCTTTGCAGCTGTTTCCAGTGCAAATCCCCAAAAGGAGTAAGGTAGAGCAGCCTGACTCATCATAGAACGAACCATATCAAGTAATGTTCTATTTCTCCTCTCGGACACACCATTCCATTGCGGTGTTCCTGGCGGAGTGAGCTGTGAGATAATCCCACACTCCTTCAGATAGTCAGTAAACTCTCGACTTAGGTATTCACCACCTCGATCAGAACGAAGTGCCTTGATATTTCGGCCTAGCTGATTTTGTACTTTATTCTTGAACTCTTTGAACTTATCAAAAGATTCACTCTTATGTCTTATTAAATAGACATACCCATATCTACTGAAATCATCAGTAAAGGTAATGAAGTATGAATAGCCACCTCTGGCATGTTTACTAAATGGCCCACACACATCACTGTGTATAAGGTCAAGTAAACCTGAAGCCCTTTGACCTTTGTTAGGAAAAGGAGACTTCGTCATTTTACCCAATAAACAAGCTTTGCATGTATCAATCTCCTCATAGGAGAATGATCCCAGCAGTCCATGGTCATGCAACCGCTTAATGCGTTTCTTGTTAATATGGCCTAAACGACTATGCCATAGCAAGGTGCTGTCATCAGCATACTTGGCTTTCTTATTATCAATATTTTGTATAGAACATTCCATGTCCAACATGAATAATCCATTGTTAATTGATCCAGAAGCATAAACAATATTATCATAAGAAAGAACACACTTTGAAATATTGCATTCAAAGGAAAATCCTTTCCTGACAAGAGCAGGAATGGAGATAATATTCTTGGTAATGCTAGGTACAAAATAACAATTATTAAGTTCTAATACAAGTCCAGATGGTAATGAGATGTGATATTCTCCTACAGCAACAGCAGCAACCCGTGCCCCGTTTCCAACTCGTAGGTCCACCTCATGCTGTCCCACCTGTCTTCTTCTCTTGAGTTCCTGTACATTTGAACAAATGTGAACTCCACATGCAGTGTCCAACACCCATGAAATAGAAGAAGAAGATATCATGACCTCAGTCACAAAAATACCTGAGCCAGAAGCAATGCTTCCCTTCTTGTCTCCTTGGAGCACTTTACAGTCCTTTTTCCAGTGACCCAGCTGGCCACAGTGGAAACATCTGTATTCCTTCGACCGCTTAACCTTTTGTTTCAGAGCCTTGTTGTAACTCTTGACAGGGGCTTTGCCCTTCTTCCCCTTCTTCTTGTTCCTGGAAGGAAACATCAAGACAGAGGTTGAAGGCTTTCCCTTTAGAGTTTCCTCTGTAGTCAAGAGCATATTCAGCAACTCTGCCGGAGTACAGTCGATCTTGTTCATATTAAAATTAATAATGAACGGATCGAAAGAGGCCGGGAGGGACTGCAGAATAATGTCTACAGCAAGCTCCTGATTGATGGTATGTCCCAGTTTCTCTAGAGCCTCTTTGTGCCCAATCATCTTGAGCACATGAGCTCCCACTGGACTCCCTTCAGCCAGTTTGCTCTGAAAGAAAAGCTTGGTCAAATTATAGCGCTCAGTCCTCGCCTGTGCAGCATACAACATCTTGAGGTTTGCTATCATTTCTATAGCAGACATATCCTCATGCTGACGCTGCAGCTGTGGCGTCATAGACGCTAGCATCAGGCAAGCGACATCAATGCTATCATTGACATGCTTTTCATAGGCTTCCCGAACCGCCCTTGCGGCGTTCGGAGCGGGTTGAGGCGGTACAGCCGTCTCGAGGACATACAGTTTCCTCTCAGCCTTAAGAACAATCTTAAGGTGTCCATACCAGTCTGAGAAGTTTGGACCAGCAAACTTCTCCCTTTCCAGTAGGGATCGCACATTGAAGCTCATGGTGTTCGTTGCTGCAGGAATCTACAACAATGCAAGAACAGCAAGGTCAGTATCAATGTTAGAATCAATCCAGGACTTAAGAATGATTCTTTTCTCACTATTTTATCTGACTGAAAAATCCATAAAACAGTCCGAAAGAGTAACACTCTTTTAGTGAGATGGGATCCAGATTTCATACTTGGTCTCCGCGTCCCGCTTAGGCGAGATAAGTTGCACAGAGAGTACAAGCACTAATTTCTGGTAGGCAGTCCCTGCCAATCGCCAACCCATGCGATTCCCCTTCATCTGGGCAATCCAGCCGATTGTGCCAACTGAGTTGGTACAACACAATCTTTGACCCCACAGATGGCTGCCTCCATATAGCTAACATATGCACCACATATGTAGCCTACATGGTCAAGCTGACCTGGCCTACTCCCTGGACCACCACGTGCTATGCTGAGCAACGAGAAGCGATAAATCCCTTCCCTGTAACACGCAGGTGTAATCACACACCGTCTGAAGATAGATGGACGTGCCCACTGAGTGGGTACAACACGGCTCCAACGATAGTCAGAACAGTGAGGTTTCGCGTCAGAAGGCTATCGAGCTTGATATTTTAGCGTTGGATTTTAACGGTCTTTTATCTTCTTAACTATCATGCAAACCCTATGGTGATAGCAGAAGATAAATAAATCATGCAAGTCTAATTATTTAAACAATAAAAGAAAGCATGATGATCTTATGTGGTAAAAGCCCATTAACCCTAAGTAAGACCTTAAATTAACGTAAGTCTTCACTTGAGCTCTCCATGGGTCTTTTGCATCTCATCTGGCCCAACCCAGGGCCCTAGTGCCCAATGCAGCTCAGGTGCGCCCACCAGGTAAATGCGCCTGTCATAGGGTCGAACCCTAGACCTCCCACCTGGTCAAGCCTCTACTGCATGCGCCAATGCCATGTGTGCTCTGTGCTCTTGTCTGATTAAAATTACAATTTAATCTATCTAGACAAGATTGACTCGCAGGTCAATTACACTTTATAAATTAAATAACATGTGATGCGCAGATCACAAAAAATTAATTTACAATTTTAATCCAGGCTCGCAGGCCCCAGCACAGCACACATTAAAAGGGCAACCCACATAAGATGAAATAGACACTCATCATGATATGCAATCATTATGTGATCCAATAATAAGAAAATAAAAATTTTCGAAAACCCATTGTGATCAATTTTAATTTTCTTATGGGCCCTACAACCTTACAACGGTCCATTGATAGGGATCCACTCATCATGTCTAGTCAGATCCACTGCCCTTGCATGCACCAAGTCCTAACTGATTTGAGTTGACCTAATGGTCAACCATGCATGCGCCAAGGGCTAAACAACCACCATGAGTTCTGGCAAGCGGGTGTGACCCCGGGCCTAACTCAAGAGTGTTCACTGGTTGTCTCAACCAGACCTCGCTACACGCCCTTGATGCAGTCGACCTATAGCCACCTAATGCTTGCGCATAGGTGCCATCTGGTCGACCCATCTAGGCTGTCAGATGGTCTGATCAGACTATATGGATCTTACCTAGAGGATGATATCAACCCTACCAACCCGTCTAAGGGTTTATGGTAGGCACACCTTAGATCTAATGAGGATGCGCGCAAGATATAACAAGTTTTTGATAAAAACAACATCCAAGCGCCACCATGCAACATACATGCGTAAATATAAACATACTAGCATGTAGTTTTGTTTTCGGCATGTGATTAGATCTACTCTTAGCAAGCGCAAACAAGGATCACATATAAGCAATCAAATGAACATACATAAAACCGCATGCTCTGATACCAATTGAAGGTCCCCTAAACAAGGGGAGCGAAACCCTAGATAGGCGCATATGGAGGTTTTTCATGCAGCGGAAGGGGGTTTCTAGGATCTTTGCATATTATATGATCAACTTTATATGCGATTGCAAACAAGAATCAAGAAATCGATTCTTACCAAAGCCATTGCTTGGATGGCGTCTAGGAAGAAGAGATCGATAAGGTTCTCCTCCAAAGTGTGCGCACACAAGATGAGACTTAGCCTACTCCTTGTCGCTCCTTGTGCTAGCAAGGCTCCAAGAATCCTGATCGCTTGAGGGAGAAGAGATGATGTCTCTAGTTTGGCTCGAGTCCTTTCTTGTTGTCCACGCTCTTTTCCACACGAGAAGACCTCGAGAGGAAGAAGCAAAAGAGCAAGAGACGAATTGAGTGCAACCGAACGTGAGGCGTCTTAACTATTTCGGAAATGTTTCTTCCAAAAATAGTAAAACTTCACTTCATGCGTTCATGGACCATGCGCTTACTCAAAGTAAACCGCCCAAAACGGCATCAAGCCTTTGAACCATTCATTCAACCATGTGAACCGGTTCAAGCCATTCGGTTCTACTCAATTTGGTCCAAAGACCAAATCACTTAAGCCACTTGGTCTAGATCATATTAAACCCTAAGGTTCCAGATCTAACCGTTCATCTCTTGATGCTCTTGATCTCACCGATCTAGCATCAACTCTCACGATCGAAGCTTACCGATCTCAAGCCCTGATCAATCAAACATGATCAGACCAGATCTCACTCACAATCAGAGATTAAATCCCTTTAAACTGAACCCTGACAATTCAGTCCACACGATCTGACTTAAGTAAGCCATATCATCAAGTTGTGCGACCCTGAGGGTTTCCTTTAAATGTCAGTAACGATAACTTACGTTATCACGATCAGTGAGGGGTATCTAGCAACACATCACTGTCTCCCGATATAAAGGAAAGAGTCTTCCAAGACTACACCCAAACCACAGCACAAGTGTGAATCCACTTCCCAGGCATACATGTTTCCTTTGCCACTGGATGTTCTTATTGGACAAGCGTGTCAAGCCTGTAGCTCCAATATGATGAGCATGATTAGATCAGATGAACATAGTCACCTGGGTATGGCCATACACTTTCTCAATCATCTCATTTAGGGGGGCCCCTTCAGAACATCACACTCCTTAAACAAGGAGACGGCAATCCTATATCTATCACTAGTGCCCTAACATGACTCATGATCATTATCCAAGATAGTCTATAACCATTATGTTTCAAATGATATTGAACTACCTCAAAACAATGACAATCATCATTTAGAAACACAAGTGATCTCAAGTCAGAGGACATGTGCCACTTGTTGCAATCAAGGATTATTCACATTGTGACAAGCAATTGAATATCCTAGTAGGGTCTGTCTAGTACATCCAATGTACCCATGAGTCTACATCTTATTCCATGCTCGAAGCATCCTATAAGATTAGAACACATATTAGTCTCAATCATATCAAGGCTGTCTCATGTTCACCAAGATATCTCGACTAAGGACAAAACAGCATGTCAGCCAAGCTAAACAGCTTTGAGACATTATTCAGAAGCACACTTATTGCAGCAGACAATGTAACCAACTGAATAACAACCATTGCCTTTATAAACATAAGAGTTTATACATGATACTGAAAGAATCCCAAGACCTCAAACATTAGCCTTAAGGGCATACCCCAACATAACATATATGTCTTAGTGGACTTACTACCATTAACATGAGTTTAAGCATTTTAACAAATGAGGTCACGTTGTCATTCCAGCTCTAGGTCAATTTTCTCATTAAGCAGGTCATAACAAATCATTATTGAGCACTTTGGAAGCCATATCTCTGATGGAAAATCCGAGGGTGGATCTAGAAAGATCTGATCCAAATTTATAGAGATCAATATTCAGATCACTTTGGAAGCCATCCGATTGGCTGAGATTTGTGCAAATCAATATTAGCTGTTGATTTCAACAAATTTATATTGACTATTTATTCAAATTAGCAGATCTGCTTCAATTCAAGTTTTGGATCGAAGATCCGATATCATATTTGGAAAGATCAAGTTTTATTTGATAGGGATCAACTCCTTGATCATGTCGAACGTCAACCGATTGACCTGGATATGCTCAAATCAATTTTGACCGTTGATTTAGATTTAAATTTGATTTATCATGACCTTTCATTTAAATTCGTAGATCCATATCAATCCGAGTCTCAGATCGAAGATCCAATACAATATTTAGAAAGATCAGGTTCGATTTTATAGGGATCGATACCTTGATCATGTCGAAAGTCAACCGATTGATCGAAATATGCTCCGATCGTTCGCATCTGTCTGTTTATTTTATATTCAGATCTGAACCATTGAATAGATTTGAATCTGAACCGTCGATGTGATATGGACGAATCTCAGCTGTTAGATTTAATTTATTTGATCAAATTGATCTCGACCGTCCGATTACATGTGAAGTAGAATCTGAACCGTCGATGTGATATGGACGAATCTCAGCTGTTAGATTTAATTTATTTGATCAAATTGATCTCGACCGTCCGATTGCATGTGAATTAATCTGGACCATAGATTTCTATTCAAATCTGGATTGTTGATATGATTTGAATGAATCTCAACCGTTGGATTCAATTTATTTAACATGGATTGATATCAATCGTTGGATCTTTGCATGAAGTGATCTCGAGCATCGATTTGAAGGGGCGAATCGTAGCCGTTGGATTTAAATTTTTTGATCAAATTGATTTCAACCATCGAATGGGACTTGAAATAATCTGGATCATTGATTTTATTTTAATCCGAATCATTGATTTGATAGAACGGATCTGAACCGTCTGTTCTTTCTCCTCTCTCTCGACAACGGCAGTGGCAGACGAAAATATGGTTCATCGCTGCTAGCCGCTCACTGCTCTTTCATGCAATCAGCTCTGGGTGTAGCTCCTCTATGTTGAGGGCGACTCGTGGTAGGAGTTTAATGACGTCCGGTGGAGTATCGACGGTGAATCAAAAAGATCAGCGGAAACAAGGTCGCCGGCATTTATTCGTTCGATTCCGGCAATTCGTCGATACACATGACCCAGGAGAAGGTGTGACTGAAGTTTGAGCTTGATCAGATGAGTGGATGTAGAGTTCGACGGGAAGAAGCGTCTATTGGAGAAGGCTGAAGGAATCCAGATGGCGGATGTCCAGATCCTTCTACTTTTCAGTTCGTAGGATTGAGGAGATGGTTTGTCCAAAGTTTCAATCCGATTAGGTCGTCGGATGTCGAATTTCTCAAGGAGATGCGGTGAAGATTTTTTTTTTCTTAGTGATGTGCGTCGAGTGAAGGATGGGGACGAGCATGCGTTCTTGATTTTGATGTGAAGATTTGATTGGTTGTAATCGGATTCAAACTCCGATTTTCTCAATCTCTAATTTTTTGTATGCCGTGGAGTCTGCACCTAATTTCTCTTGTAGATTTTCTTCGTCAAAATGATTTATTTTGGAGTTTACTCTCCATCAAGATAGATGTTTATTTTGGAGTTGTCTCTCCATCATAGTGTATTTATTTCGGAGTTGTCTCTCCATCAAGGTAGATGTTTATTTCTGAGTTGTTTCTCCATCAAAGTGTGTTTATTTCAGAGTTGTTTCTCCATCATATAAATGTTTATGTCGGAGTTGTCTCTCCATCATGGTGTGTTTATTTCGGAGTTGTCTCTTCATCAATGTTTATTTCGGAGTTGTCTCTCCATCAAGGTTTGTTTGTTTCATCCGTCTGGCCCCTTTTTATACGAGATAGGTGGAGAAAATTTATTATTATTTTTATTTGGTTTTATATTTTATTATTTTATTATTTTGTATTTACTATTTTTATTTAATTTTGTCTTTTATTATTTTTTTTATATGTGCTTACTGATTCCCCTCTCTCTTAACCACAAACTTGGTTTTATTTTTTAATTTTTAATTTTTATTTTATTTATTTTATTGCTATTTTAGTTTGTTTATTTTCTCCCTTTTTTCTTTTTTTTAAATCCAAATTTCCCTCTCCTTTTCTTAATTTTTTATTTTTTAAAATAAAAATAATTGGTCCAACATAAGGGTAATATAATTAGCATTGATACCATTGGTATAAATCCTTATCCTATCATTCAAAATGTTCTTTTAGTAGATGGTTTAAAAAATAATTTATTAAGTATATTTCAACTTTGTGATAAAGGTTACATTATCTCATTTGAAACAAAAAGATGTTTGATTAGAAATTCTATTAATGATATTTATTTTGTTGGGAATATATGAATAATATTTATATGTTGTGTTTAAATATTTTAAACTAATCCAAGGAGGCGACAAGGGCAGCGACTTGCTCAATGGAGACTCATTTGGAAGCAAAAGAGTATTGTTTCTTCACTATTTTCACGAGGAAGTCATAGATCCTTCTCTTTTAGATGTTTGTTGCATCTGGTTGTTACAATCATTTCTTGCGAGATTTCTTGGTGTAAATTATGAATGCAATAACCTAAACTCCTTTTTAGGACTAGGTTACAGACTATTGTGTTTTTATAATATAATATTTTGACCTTCTTTTGTTATCGATTTCTATCATTATTAACTTGATTTTAGTTGTACTTAAATTACATATGATATTCTAGTCAACTGTTTGCATGCTTTGGATGTTAATGACATCAAAATATATAGTAAATTTTGTGCCATTTGATAGACTTTTTTGTGCTATATTTATGCTATTTTGCTTGTTTTTATGTCTCTTTTATCAAATATTGTGGAATCTACACATTTTCTTATTTTTGATGATTTTCATGTAAAAAGGGCAATATTTTGATAGATTTTGAAAGATTTGAGTACACCAATGAATTCCAGACGTCAAGACGAAGCTACCCGTTAAATTTCACGAAAAACAGAGCTTCATACCAAAATACGGTAGGGCCGTACCGTATTTTCACTGCACCTATAGAACAAAATACAGCATTGCCATAATTTCTAAGCACTGCTGTATTTTGTGACGATTTTGAACAGAAAGTTTCGCAAGAATTATGGCACCACCGTAACCAATTTTATGGGCCGTAATTTCAGTCCAGAAATCTACATAAGAAAATACGACACTGTCGTAATGGATTTCACGGTACCGTAATTCCGGATGATTTCTGTACTGAGAACTTATGCTAAGATTACGGCACTGCTGTAACTATTTTCACGACTGTAATTGCAACCTGGACGCATGATTCTTCCGGACTTTTTGAAGCCTAAATCTTGCGCGGACGATTTCGGACGATCCAGACCACCAATTTGAGATATGAAAGAAGCTATAAACTCGTCTCAACGAGGAGAAGATGGGGAGAGCAAAAGCCCTAATTTTATCCAATTTCGTCAAGAATCGAGGGAGAAATCAGAAAGGGCGTCCTGACGGTACGGCCTCGCGCCGAGAGGTGTGGAGGCCACCTCAGGCCGCAATTTCCACAAGGAAACTTCACCTAGAGGAGGAGACGTTATCCCAGAAGTTTCAGAGCGAAAGGAGGTCGATCGGAGGAGAAATCAAAGAAATTACAGGCGTCTGCACTGTTCATCACGGAAATTACGGCTATAATTTTCAGTACAGCCGTGTTGTAAAGTTGATTTTCCCCTTCTTTTCGATTTTTGATCATTCTAATCTATGATTTATTGTAATTCCTCTACCATGCTAGCTTAGACATCTTTTGGGACATGGGGTGTAATCGCCTTGATTTTATTTGACTAGATAATTTTTATTTTGTTATGATAACTTTACTATGATAATTTTACTTATGTGATGAATGCCTTTAATTCTCCGAAGATTCATATTGTTAGCATGTTTTAGAGTTTTCGCGATATGGACCGAAAGGTGATTTGCTTGAGAACTTGGAACCCTAAAATTGAATGTTAAGAACTCATCGTAAGAAATTAGGTTTGTTCTTATTTCTCGATTTTAGAAGTATTATTGCCATGTTGATAATCTAAATCTAGGATTGAGTTACTGTGATAAACGTGAAGATACTGCATGAAATTGAGTATTGGATCGTTGGAGAACCATATGTAGAACCTGTGTTGAGATTCGGATGCACGAAAGTGATCCTTGAGTTTCCACTTGAGATGATTGATTTAGAATTCGGATGCACGAAAGTGATCCTTGAGTTCTTTATCAATGATTTACTTATCTTTAGCATTGAATAGATCCTGCATGAAAGTGAAGATCGGTTCTTTATAAATTGTCTGCGCGAAAGCGAGATGATTTCTTTATGTAGTAAATTATATCTTTATCATGATAAAATTTGATTGACGAACATATATTCATATCCAGTTACGAAAATTAAGGTGGATGAAACCCTAGTCCCAGTTTTCTCTTTGATTATCTGTACGCTCTTCCTATCGTTTACTACCATCTTATTCGATTGCTTAGTTAGTAAGAAAATAATTATTCGGTACTTAACACATAGGTCTCTGTGGTTCAATATCTTAATTATTACTTCGAGTATCTGCGCACTTGCGGATTACAATAAGTTTTTGACGCCGTTGCCGGGGACCTTAGTTTTGTTAATTTCAAAATAGTTGTTAGTATTGCTAGACTAAGTTTTATTTATTTTAGATTTAACTTTGTTTTCTGTTTTTGCAGGTTTTGGATTTTCACAAGTTGTGATAGAACTGTGATTTCTGAAATTTTTGAATTTGCTTGTGTTTTATATTTTCTATTTTTTTATATTCTGAGAAAATTAAAAAAAATTCTGATTGATTGGTGTTGGATAATCTTTTTGTTTCTATTCTGAAAATTCTGAGTTTATTTGATTCTTCTATTTTGTTTACACACATGACTCTTAGACCTTGAAATTTTTATTTCCTGTGAACTCTAAGATCACAATTTTTTTTAGTTTTGTAGAAAAGCTTTGACTTGAAGATATGTCTTTTGATCACAACTCGTGGGCATCTGAAAGAGGTGAGGTATACATGCCACAAGGTAAGTTTAAAGATGATTCATTGTGCACTTTTGCAGATAAATTGAAATTACACTCTTATATGCATCCTTCTAGGATATCTTATTCTTCTATTAGATGTGATATTTGTGGATGTTTTGATCATTATACTTCTGATTGCCAAATTTTAATTTCTCAAAATCCCAATTCACCATGGTACCAAGATGATCAATATAATTCTAGATGGGAAAATCAAACCTCTTTTTATGATGATTGCTCAAATCATGTCTCTGAACCATACTTTGAGGATACTGAAGAATCTTGGTTTAAATCCATACTTGAAAAATTCATGTTAAATCAAAGCCAGATCATGACAAATCAAAGTAAGGAAATTGAAGATCTTATGGGGATAGTTAGTCAGCTTGCTTCTCAAGTAGAATCATTAACAGCTCATAAGAAAATTTTAGAAACCTAGATAGCAAAACAAGCTTGTTTATTTGAGTTTGATTTAGAAACTGAGAAAATTGATTTAGAAAAATTCCCCTCTGATTTTGATTGTTTTGAAATTGAGCCTTATGTGAACATTAATGAATCTCACTCTGATTTTAATAATCTTGAAATTGATCCAATTGATAAATTATTTGTGGAAAAGTTTGAGGAAATTGATTTTGAAAAATCTCTTTTTGATTCTAGTGATAGTTATGAAATTGATTCTTTTGATTATATATTATTTGTGGTTAAATCTGATGAAGGATATGAGGGAACTGATTTAGAAAAATATTACTATGATTTTGTTAATAACTTTGAAATTAATAAATTATTTGATGATGTGCATAAGGAACTTGAAAAGGATTTGAATATTATAAATATTAATGAATCTCACTTTGATGTTTTGCCCATATCTACTGTTGAACCTTTTGATTTATTTGAAAACTTATGCTTTATTGAGGAATCTAATGTGAGACAGAAAGATTATTTTGATGATCCAATACTTGAATCTTTTGATCAAAGTCCTATTGCAATTGAATATATAATTTTAAAGAAAGGACTAATGATTTTGCTTACTAACAAACATAGGAAGATCATTGAATATCCTTGAAGTGGAATTGAAAATTTTGATTTCTGCATATTTGAGAAAGCCACGTCGATTGTGATTTATATGAAATTTTAGATTTTTGGATTAGTGGCTAAACTTTTTGGACAACGGAAATGCAGAAAATTGTATGCTATTTACTACGGTACTGATCCACCTGCTTCACCATGATATCTGAGTTTTGGTCAAGCTATGGATCTAAAAATTAGCGCTTTTTGGGAGGCAACCTAAGCACTCTTACTTAGTTGAGTTTCTTTTATTTTAGTTTATTTTTAGAATTAATTTTTCTTTTCTTTTTGTAGGGAAAATCAAACTTTGCGCAAAATACGGCACTGTCGTAATCTTTTTCACGGTGTCGTAATTTCGGCCAATTTCTTACCCAAGACTTTTCTGAAGTTTTGTGAAAAATACGGTAGTACCATATTCTTTTTCACGGTACCATAATTTCAGTGGATTTTTGACCTGAAAGTTTTATGGCTTTTACGGCACTACCGTAATAGGTTTCATGGCACCGTATTTTTGAGTGTTTTCTCTCCCGAAAATTTTGAGTGTTTCACGACAGTACCGTAACCATTTTTACGGTGCCGTAATTCCATCAAATTTTTGACCCGAGAAGTTTTGTGTATATTACGGCACTGCCGTAATTATATTCACGGTACCGTAGTGTTACCAAAAAAAAACCCCTGCTTTCTGCTTCCAGCTACCATCAGCCTCTATTCCAGTCTTTGCATCACCAGCAGCCTGCAGCTTCTCCTGATTCGTAGTGCCTCTGATTACGAGCCACTGCCACTTCTTCAGCGCTCATCATCTTCAGATCTCCCACTGGCAATCTACTACATCGCTGTCAACCAGAAAAATTTACCGAGCACCACAACGGCCTCTTATTTCTTCTACTGCCTCTGTTTCCATTGATTTTATTTATTTTTGCAGTAGAATCTTCATTAGTGACTGATTTTTTTTGTAGTGCTATCTCTCGCACCCACCGGCCGACGACTTCGCCACCACGACTGTAGGCTCTAGCAGGCCACTAGAGACTACTCATCATCACTCTTCTGTCGCCACCATCATCTTCATTGCTAGCAGCTCTTCAGCTAGCATCTGTTCCACCTCTGCTTCTCACCTGCATCAGTTCTTTCCACCAGCACCCTCTCTTGGACCTCCGATGATATCTTTGATTACCTTTTGAGAAAAATATTATTATTTTTTTAGCTAAGTAAGATACTATTTTTGGACTGAGCCTTATGTATCTTAAATTGTGTGGGAAAAAGGTTCAGAAGACGCATCTTTGGACCCAGCCGCACTTGCCCTGACGCTACACCCCGGACGATGATTGAGCTTGCTATATAGTTTTGTAAGTATTGTTTGCACTTTCTAGTGATCTTATTCGATATGATTGTATGGTATTGCTACTTGATTTGTTTTGCTATTTGCTATGATTGTATCACTTATTGAGATTTCTATTCGATGTCATTGCTTGAATCTATCATTTTACACTTTTGACTATGATTGTATGAGTTTGATGCTTCACACCTTTTGCATTGATTTTGATTTTTTTGATGTTTAAAAATTTTTATGACTTGAATCCATGTGATGAGAGGTGTGTGGATTTTTCTATGATGATGAATGTTTATGCATATGCCTGTGATGGAGATATACTTATTATGTGGAATTTATTTCTTCAATATATATCTACTTGTTGAAATCCTTCATCGATTGATGCATAAGGTTTTGGGTAGATGTATTGTTTGATGAATGCAATCTAAAAGTGAAACATCTTTCTTGAATAAAATGAGCATATGAGTGTAATTTTTGAATTGATGTTAATTAATTAACCTAGTTGATGTTTAGTTTATCTTACTATTTGTTGGGAAGAAAGAATCCAAGATCCAAAAAGAGAGAGAGACTCCCATACTTAGCACTGCGTAAAATTGACAGTGGTACTAAAGATATGGGTTGAAGTCTGAAAAAAGGAAAGAGAGAAAAAGAAAAATAACTCACCTACTTGGCACTGTGTAAAATTGACAGTGGTACCGAAGACAAGGGGTCCAAATAAAAAGTGTGTATCTATGTGGGTACATACCATCAAAAATAGAATAAAAGAAAATTTAGAAAAGAAAGATTTTAATGTGGAAAAAGATTTTGGATATCCTATTCCTGTAAACAAAAGTATGATAGAATTAAACTGAAACTTGAGTAAAATCATGAGATTGAGATTCTTTTTATTATGCAAGTTGCAAAATTTTATTTGATCAAAGTTGTAAATCTTAAAGATTAATTTAAGAGGACGATATATTTATCTGAAATTTTGTGCAAAAAATTGGTAGAATATTTTATGAGTGATTATATTTTAGAAATTTTTTTTTTCATAAAAGAGCATATTTTCCAAACTTAGCATTGTTCTTTATTTATTTGCTTGAGGACAATCAAAGTTTGAGCCTTATGTGTTTGATGACACTAAAATATATAGTAAATTTTGTGCCATTTGATAGACTTTTTATGTCATATTTATGCTATTTCGCTTGTTTTTATGCCTCTTTTATAAAATATTGCGGAATCTACACATTTTCTTGTTTTTGATTATTTTCAGGCAAAAAGGGCAATATTTTGATAGTTTTTGAAAGATTTAAGCATACCAATGAATTCCAGACGTCAAGACGAAGCTGCCTGTCAAATTTCACGAAAAACAGAGCTTCAGACCAAAATAGGTAGGGTTGTAATCTAAATTACGGTACTGTATTTTCACTACACCTACAGAACAAAATACTGCACTATCGTAATTTCTGATCACTGCCGTATTTTGGGACGATTTTGAACATAAAGTTTCGCAAGAATTACCACACCACCGTAACCAATTTTACGGGCCGTAATTTTAGTCCAGAAATCTACAGAAGAAAATACGGCACTGCCGTAATGGATTTCATGGTACCATAATTCCGAATGATTTTTGTATCGAGAACTTCTACTGAGATTACGGCACTGTCATAACTATTTTCACGGCCGTAATTGCAACCTGGATGCGTGATTCTTCCGGACTTTTTGAAGCCCGAATCTTGCACGGACGATTTATGACGATCCATACCACCAATTTGAGATCCGAAAGAAGCTATAAACTCGTCTCAACGAGGAGAAGACGGGGAGAGCGAAAGCCCTAATTTTTATCCAATTTCATCAAGAATAGAGGGAGAAATTAGAAAGGGCGTCATGAGCGTACGGCCTCGCGCCGAGAGACATAGAGGCCACCTCAGGCCGCAATTTTCACAAGGAAGCTTCGCCTGGAGGAGGAGATGATATCCCATAAGTTTCAGAGCGAAAGGAGGTCGATCAGAGGAGAAATCATAGAAATTGCGGGCGCCTGCACTGTTCATAACGGAAATTACGGCTGTAATTTTCATTACATCCGTGTTGTAAAGTTGATTTTCCCCTTCTTTTCGATTTTGATAATTCTAATCTATGATTTATTGTAATTTCTCTACCATGCTAGCTTAGACATCTTTTGGGACATGGGGTGTAATCGCCTTGATTTTATATGACTAGATAATTTTTATTTCGTCATAATAACTTTACTATGATAATTTTACTTATGTGATGAATGTCTTTAATTCTCCGAAGATTCATATTGTTAGCATGTTTTAGGGTTTTCGCGATATGGACCGAAAGGTGATTTGCTTGAGAACTTGGAACCCTAAAATTGAATATTAGGAACTCATCGTAAGAAATTAGGTTTGTTCTTATTTCTCGATTTTAGAAGTATTATTGCCATATTGATAATCTAAATCTAGGATTGAGTTACTGTGATAAACGTGAAGATACTGCAAGAAATTGAGTATTGGATTGTTGGAGAACTATAAGTAGAACTTGTGTTGAGATTCAGATGCACGAAAGTGATCCTTGAGTTTCCACTTGAGATGATTGATTTAGAATTCGGATGCACGAAAGTGATCCTTTGAGTTCTTTATCAATGATTTACTTATCTTTAGCATTGAATAGATCCTGCATGAAAGTGAGGATCGGTTCTTTATAAATTGTCTGCGCGAAAGCGAGATGATTTCTTTATGAAGCAAATTATATCTTTATCATGATAAAATTTGATTGATGAACATCTATTCATATCTAGTACTAAAATTAAGGTGGATGAAACCCTAGTCCCAGTTTTCTCTTTGATTATATGTACGCTCTTCCTATCATTTACTAGCATCTTATTCGATTGCTTAGCTAGTGAGAAAACAATTATTCAGTACTTAACACGTAGGTCTCTGTGGTTCGATATCTTAATTATTACTTCAAGTATCCATGCACTTGCGGTTTGCAACAGATGTCACGAAGACTAAAAAGTGAATCATGATGTCTGACCTACTGTGATCAATTTATTTAATCTTCAAAGTAGATCTAATTTATTTGATGGATCAAACAATCTATCATAGAGTGTAATAGATCCATCTTGAGTTGATAAGCTATGAAAGTAGGAGATTAACTTAGGTAGGTATTAGATTCTATTGCTAAAAGAGGGCAATATGTGCTTATGGATAAATTCCCTTTATCATAGTGGATAAACAACAAAGGAGATTAATTTATTGAATTATAAGACACCAACACGATGAAATCCGTTATCTTGATCTCTCACCACATTATTTTACTCATCTACATTTGTTTCTATTGCTCATTGCTCAGATCCGTGCTAGTTTAATTTTGGTTAATTTCTACTCAATCAATCATTTGTAGTCTATCTAGCTAATGAACTTAAGATTACTTAGTAGTTGATGACTCAGTCCATGTGGGAACAATATTTTTACTACTTTGATAAAATGTGCACTTGCGATTATCATCAATCAATATATTAATTCTATATTCTTTCACTTGAGAGATAATCACATGAGTTACCTCAAGCATATGCCAAATTGTATGAGCACTAGAACATGTAGAAATGCGATCAAATTCATATTTGTTTAATGAATAATAAAGAGCATTCATAGCTTTAACATTTAAAGTGTAAAACTTTTTTTTTCTTTAGACCAAGTAGTACTAGCTGTGTACTACTTGTAGAAGATGATTTATAATCATTTTCAACTATCTCCCAAATATATAATCAAAGTGATTGAACTAAAATTTTCATTCAATATTTTTGATATGTATAGTGTGTGCCATCAAACCTAGGTGGACAAATAGTATAGTGTAGTGTGTGCCATCAAACATAGGTGGACAAGTAGTATAGTGTCCTACAGCATGTGAAGATGATGCATCAAAAGTAGGCATAAATAATTATAGGAAAAAAATAGTGAAGTTTAAACCTATAAACTAAGCTCCAATACCAAATGAGAAAATATCATCATGGGGGGATTGTGTGAAATATATATATATATATATATATATATATATATATATATATATATATATATATATAGAGAGAGAGAGAGAGAGAGAGAGAGATATAGAGAGAGAGAGAGAGAGAGTATGAAGTTAACTAAATCAATTAAGATGTAGCTTTGTTACGAAGAAAAACTAAACTTATGACGTTGACATAATAGCTAGTGTCACTAAAGTTATAAGAATATAAATTAAAGCAATATAATAAGTAATGAAAACAAGTGATTTATACTGGTGTAGCCTAATGCCTACATCCACTATCTAGGCTCCCCACCTAGAATTTCAAACACACTAAACAAGATATATTTTGATCCTTAAAGAGGATTACATTAAGTGGTATCACCCTTCTCCTAAGATCCTATAATTCAAGAACCAAAAGAAAACAACAAGTATAAAGTCTCTTCTAAGACCACATCAACCAACTTACAAAATACAATAAGGTAACAACAATGAACAAAATTTTAAATCAAGAGGGGAAATAAATGCTCATTTAAAATCAAGAAACCTCTTGATGAATTTCTCCTAGAGTGCTTGAACTCCTTTGAAAATAGCTCTTTTAGAACAAGAGAGCTTCAAGATATTCAAGAGAGTTTTATATTGAGAATTTAAGAGAGAAAGGAGCTCTTTAGGGCACAAATAACTTAAAAGATTACGTAGAAGTATTCTAAGGCTTTTGGAGATATTTTTATATCATTTGAATGTATTACAAATAGTAAGATTTGAAGAACTAACCATTGAAGACTGAAAATGTTCGATCTAGGTCAATTGTACTTAATCCAGCCTAGTTTGGTTTGGCCTAGTTCAAAGGTTCATTTTGTTTGGCACGTTTGAGATAAAATGAAGTTCAAATTGAGTGTCGTTTGAATCGTTGTGAATCTTAGATAGTCTAGTGTCTAAAAGTACAGGTTTATGGAATTTTAGGGTTAAATACTACAACACGGTCAACAATATTTAAGTCTTGGTTCAATGATATGGGTAACATTTGAGAAAAAAAATAACCAAGGGTGTATTTTAAGGAATTTTGGTTGAAAAAACCATCAAATAAGAGAAAATTTAAGCACTTTACATTTGTCTGCAAAATAAAAAAAAAATAAAACTAAGAAAAGTAAGTCTTGATAACTAAAAACTTCAATTTCCTTCATGACATGAGCATTAAAAAAAAATTGAGCTTGAACTTGATATATCATCCATTACCTTCGTACCTAAAATAACTCAAAAGAAATATTATAAAATGGTTTGTTATTATCAAAACAATTGGAATTGATTAATGATCAAGGTAATGAAACCTTGGGCCAATAGAAACTTTATGAATTAATTTAGCAATACAGTTTCATACAATCACTATTGCCCACCAACAATACACTAGAGAGAGAGAGAGAGAGAGAGAGAGAGAGAGAGAGAGAGAGAGAGAGAGAGAGAGAGAGAGAGTTATTATCTTATTAATCCTATGACTCGATGGAGCTTGAGTCATAGAGCTCAGCAAGTCCCTTAGTTTTTTTTTTTTTTTTAAGAATTCCTTCTTGTTTGAAATGAATCTTTAAAATTATAGAAGATTAACTCAAGTTGACTTAAATAGCCTTTTTAGATTATGTGACCCTTTTGATGTAATGTAAAACTCTAGTTTGACTTAGTGACTTAGTTGTCTATCATAGTTCTCCACTATGTGGATGATCAAAGTTAGCTTTCCAGCCTAGGATTTTTACCTCGTTACTTAACATCATTGGAGTACCCTTATACTTTTGACCTTGTGTTTGTGTTGGTGCCAAAAGAGTGCCTTTAACACAATAGGAATGAGAAAGTTTTGGGCCAATTGACTCCTTATTGATTCTATGTTATCATTTATCTAGAGGCATGCATATCAATTAGTGCCAGGCACGTTGAATCCAATACTTATCCAAAGTACTACTCACATCCCGTGTTGCTTACCTCACCCACTATAACATACACAACATTGTGGGGAGGGGGGATTAAGGATCCACTATTTTATCCCTAAAGCATT
Organism: Costus lasius; assembly: GCA_027563935.2. NCBI lineage: Eukaryota > Viridiplantae > Streptophyta > Magnoliopsida > Zingiberales > Costaceae > Costus > Costus lasius. The sequence goes on along the minus strand of CM050454.1, from coordinate 89,849,633 downwards.
ATATTGTTTCATATTTGATCTGCTACTAAAGGATTACTATAGAGGGTAAACTATTTCGATCTCTTTATGATTTTTTACTAAAAAGTAAATTGGTTGTTGTGAAACACCATACTTAGGCTATGTTCTGTTGGATGAATTCATTATGAAAAGGATGAAAAATGCAATGAATCTAGATGGAAAGCCATTTAGATTCATTGCATTTTCTTCCATCTAGACTCATTGCATTTTTCATTCTTTCCACGGTGAATTTCATCCAACAGAACATAGACTTAATGATATGAGATATATGAGACAAATTTGACATATTCAATATGAACCAGAAGGTACATTGACCCGACATCCTAAAATAACTTAGAAGTTACTCAACAACATATTGTTGCACTTCTAAATCACTTGGGGACCACCTATGTGATTGGACATCATGGCACGATCTTTGCACTAAGTAGACCAAATCACTTAGCCAATTAGTAGGATGAAGCCTAACGTCTCCACATGTGCATGGATAATCAAAGTAATAAAATAGATATTGATCCCATAGAGATAGATGCTAAGTACCGACAAATTAAGATTTTACTAGCTAAATGTGAATGATTTAAGTTGATCTTTTAAGAAAAGCAATAACACAAAAATCGGACGATGAGTGCAAATTTATGAAGAATTCGGAATTAGAGTTTCAACGTATTGATTTCAAATGTCTAAACAACCAAAATATTTCAATCAATCTATTCAATAAAGGGATTTGTCCTAAATTACAAGTTGTCCTTTCTTACTAACCCGACCAGATAGCTACTTATCCTAATAACAAATCTTGCAACTTATCAATTTAAGCAAATTTATTAAGATCTATAACAGAGTTTAAACCCTCAAAGTGATTTTAGTTACTCTCGTAAACTAAATTTACAAGTTTAATTATGAGTTTTCCAATATTATAAAATCACATCTTAGACCATCTTACTATATCTAAAATATATAATTATGTGGCTAGAACACAAACATATAATTTAATTCAATCATAATTAAATGAACTTGAGTTGAATCATAAAATAGAAAGACTGTGGAAGTTTATAATAATGTAAGAAATTTAATGGGCTACTCCCCGTGTTTTGGAAAGAAGTTTAAGCTATAGAACTCATCACAATTAAGCACAAACATTTCATAAAATGGAAACAATAATAAAAGTAAGTAATTTGACAACTTTCTCTTGAAGAATTGTTGCAAAATCACTTAATGCATTTTGCTTGAGTTTTTGTTCACCGTTAGCAAAAGTTTTCCTTGCCAGTTATTAAAATCTGTTTACATTTACCGCCCGTACTATTGTTCTACTCATGCTGACTGTTGGAATATGGGGCACACGCTGGAGAAATAAGTTGTGTATACGAGTGGTGTTCAAAACTCAACTTGATCGATCTATTGATAGAATAGAAATATAGATATTTATAGGGATTATATGTCCCTTGGAATACTTAGTAATTAAATGTATAGAGATAACTAACAGGATAGATACATTTGTCTGTAATAATATTCACAAAAAATAAAATATCTAAACATATCTTCTTGAAGTTCTCTCGCACCCTTTGACTTAGTAGAGTTTAAGTTTTACTTTTCAATATTCCCCCTAAAACTTGAAATTCCTTTTTGGATTTTCATCTAGGTCTTCGTCTCGCTCTTCTTCTAGATCTTCGTCTAGGTCTTCATCTTCTGTTCAATTGATTTTTCAATTTCATAAGTCAATTTTGAATGAGCAACTGCCTCCATTGAAAAAGAAATTTAAATATATTTTTTTGCCCAAATTTTTTCACGATGATCCTCTGCATGCTTTTCCTTTTTTACATGTGACAACAGCGATCTCTCCTAGATTTTCCAAGCCGATCTTTTCTCAATTTTCTATACTTTTTTTTTCTTTTGTTTTCTCTCTAACACTTTTTCTATCTCTTTCCTTAAATAATTTTTCTGTCTCGGCTATTTCTCACACCTCTTAATTGATCTCATCTCTCATTAATTAAAAACTCTCTCTTTTCTTTGACAGCTGTTTCACCTGTGGCCCTTGGTGGCTGCGCTTCGGTAGCCTCCGCTTCGCCTCTACAGCGCCTCATCTCCTCTTATTTAGTATTATAAGAAAAATAGATTCACCGCTAATGAAAATTTTCATAGGCGGTGAAAATCAAAAGTTTATAATTTGCTTGAAATTTGCTTGGTAAATTTGTTTTATTACGTGGAATTGTTCTGTGACATATAATCTTTGAAATTCATCAATTTTTTAGGCTTTTTATTTGAAATTCATAAAAATATAAAAAATATGTAGATTCCAAACAAATAAAAATATTTATACCAAAAGAAATAAAATAAATTACGGCATAATTTAAAATCAAATAACATAAAAACCACTACAGAATTTGAAGTCATGAAAGTTCATATTGATTGAAGCAATCAAAATACTTAGAATGAGTCACTCATGAATTACCATGATCACTCTTTCAAGCACTTGCCTCTCCGCAGCCTCGTTGCTTTGACAAACAAATCATAGGAACTATTGGGTTACTAACTCTATATACCAACACTAAGCGCCTGTTTGGTCTCGCTTCGAAGCTGATTTTAATCAATTTTTAAGTAGAAAATAGTTAGAAAATTGTTTGGTAATTAAAAGCAGAAGCAGAAAAAATCAGCAAAAAAGTAAAAGTTATGGAAGCTACAATTTGATGCTTTTACAGCTTCTGCTTCTCCAAAAAAGTAATTTACATAATTTTATTTAAAATTTTAGGTATTATTATTTTAAATAATTTAAAATTTTAACACTAAAGGAGAATAAAATATTTTATTATTTTAATAATTTTAATAAATATGTTTATTTATTATTTTAAATTTTGACAGTAGTTAAAAAGTTATTAACCAAACATTTTATAAATTTTAACAGTGCAACGCAGTACAGTACAGTGCAGTTTAGCACAATTATAAAACTATTAACAGCAGGGCCAAACAGGCCCTAAATGCTACCATGTCTTATTTAATATCACAACTAGTCTAATATGTACATGCACGTCACAACAGAAAAGACCCACTTAAGTATAAAACCCCCTTACTGTAGCACTATAGGAAAAGAAAAAAAAATAAGTAAAAAGAAAAGAAAAAAAAAGATTTTTCTTCCTCATATTTCTTTAGAGAGAAGAAAAATTTCAATAATGGATTTAAAGTGATATTTATAACCCCTCCCCCCATCCTATTTTTTTACACTCATCTTATATAAATATTAAATAATAATAAAGAAAATATGAATTAAATATAAATATAATTTTGATAAATATGAGAAAGAAAAATTAAATAAATTATACAATATATATTAAATAGCATTGAGAAATTTATATCATCCATTGATCAATCCACGTGCAATTCTACTTCTCAATGCTCGTATTTTATTTTGTGTTTTTTTCTAAAAAAATTAAAGAATAGAATCAATTTTTCTTCAATCAGTAATGGCACCCTTTCCTCCTTTCCTCCTCAAAATCCATGTTGGGAAACCGGGTAAGGGAGGCGATGGCTTTCCGAGTAGTTTCTCATGTTTCTTTTTCTTAAACCTTCTAACGTTCCTTTCCTAATAGTATCTTTTTCTAGTACATTCATAGTTCTCTTTCTCCCAAGTTATCTTCTCCACCTTGCCATTGACAACAAAATTCTTAGACACCCATAACTAAAAGTTGTTTTCATGCTTATCACGACACCTTTTGCCTAGGGATGGCAACGGGGCGGGTTGGGGATGGGTTTACCATCCCTAACCTGACCCCGATTTTTCAAAACCCATCTTCGACCCTGACCCAAACCTGACGGGTTTAAAAATCTCAACCCCATCCCTAACTCCGCAAAAAAACCCGACCGACCTTCCTAAAGAATAAATATATGCTATAATTTTTTAAAAAATATATTTAAAATAAATTTTCATCACATACTCACAAAAACATTCCATAACAACCCTATATAAACTACTTATAGATATTTAATTTATTAGGGTAAATACATAATTTTAATGATCAGGCGGGTTCGAGGTCGGTACCTGAATCCTCATACCCAACCTCGACTAGATCTTACACAGTCGGGTTTTACCCGAACCCGACCCAAGATCCAGTCAACTAGGGTTTTCTCCATTGACTTTGGGTCGAGTCGGGCCAAGCCGGGTCAAGTCGGGCCAGGGCTTTATTGTCATCCCTACTTTTGCCACACACTCTAATAACTTATGTGTTAGATGAAGGGTGTCCAGATATTTTATGAAACCCTCTTTATGCTAGTGAACCTAGAGTAAATTCATATTGGATATTAACAAAAGCATGGTTCATTTTCTTAGATCCATCCTAAGAAAGAAACCAAGTCAATTTCTTGTTCCTACATGGATAACAAAATCAATTTCAGCGTAGTTAGCACTTGGAGGGTTGACCATTATAGATCCAACTCATCACCTTATTTCACCATTAAGTACTTTCCTCATAACTACTACCTCATTTGATCAATCATAAGTTTTATTGATCACCCTTGATATCTATTCCACCTTTGAACCTATTAATGAATTTGTAAACCCAATAACTCAATAGCTAGATCAACCTTAGCTCTCAAGGGCACATGATGGTCCCCCATTAGAATCTCTGTGTCTTCTTCTCCCAGATGCAATTATAAGGAATACTCTTTCCCCCACATCCTCTTGGTTTTATAAGCTCAGCATTCTTTGTAACTACACTCACTTTACCAACCCTCCCTGGATCAATGAGCCATTAGTGGAGTAGATTGACTCTAGTTAAATAGTGAAATCATTGACTTAAAGGAAAAATATAGAAACTCGGTGATTTGGGAAACTTCTCTACAGATCTCCAAGTAGCAAAATGATAAGATGAGGTACATTTGCATGCTAGAGAAAATATTAGATACCCCTTCTTGCTAATGTTCTATATAGCCAATTCCTAAGAAGTTTAAGGGCACTAACCTGAAAGGCCGATAATGGCCTGCAAACCTAATAGATAGTATGGATGACCTCTAGGCATAGAAGGCCATATTGAGCACATTTGATGTTTTAATGTGCAGAGTTGTCTTTGTCACTTGCATAGAAATACAAATGGTGGTTCTCCTGACTACTAATGACCTCCATATAGTTTTCCAAACAAATGGTGAAGACTTTTAATATCCACTGTATGGGAAGTTGAAGCATCAAGAAGAATACATCAACGCTATCTTGTACCACAATAGAGTGATGCAAGTCATTCAACCAATATTTCTCCTAATTCATTTAGGAGAACAGAAATTTGAGAGTACCCATAAAACACTCCTTGTCCATGCATGCATAGTGGACTTCCAACTCAATAATTATCATAGTCCATAGCAAATAAGATCCTAACACACTAGATGAGCTTGCTTGAGAAAGTGGGTATTAGACCTGAACAAAGGCCCTCATGAAGAGTAAGAAAGCCAAAGTTCCTAAGAAGTCCGTAAGATAAGAGCAAGAGGAGCAACACTAGCTTCATCAAGATAGGGAAGAGTATCTATCCTATGATCATTATTTGAACTAGTGCATAGAGTCATGCATGCATTTTTTTACCTATGTTAGAATGGCCCTAAATAGAGTTTTTTTTTTATTGAAGATACAAGATACAGATCTCTTGAGTCATAAATCAAATCCTTAGAGGTTGATCCCATAAGGAATGATACACCCATTTTGTGACTTTACTAGTGCCTAGGGAATAGCACATAGGATTTTGAGGGTCTCAAATGCCAAATTGAGAATTTGGCCCAATGTGGGCTCTTATCAACTATGATGATAATATATTAGATGGATCTCCCTAGGGCATAACTCTATCAATTTCTTCCGCTCACGATGAACATTCATTTTGAATGCTAGATATGCTATTACTCTATTCTTTTGAAATTTTCTTTTCTCAAAGTGTATTTTCATGCTATTGTGTTTTTGCTATTTACCATCATTGTTCTTGTCAAATTATTTTTGCTTGAACCCCACTTTTGCACCAACACCACCCAATATGTGTTCTTTCTTTCATCCTTTGCTACCATGTTAAAAAATGGTTATGCTAAATCACATGGCCTAGGTTGCCAATTTTCAACCTAAGAACATGAGGCTTCAACTTATTGTGACATAGTGTAGATTACCAATTCTTCACCAGTAATGGACAAGAGCCTAGTCCTTGTGGAGACACAACTTAGGTTCCCTCTATTGATTGACATTAACAACTAATGTATGGACAAATCAAAGTATCCTAAACACTAGCAAGAAGCAACAAATATCCCACAAGGGGAAGTTGGCCTAGACGATAAAGCACTCTAAGACCATTACACAATTATTATATAGCATGATGCACATGTAGTGCACCCTTAGCGCATCAGGACATGCCACTCAAAATTTATAGCCATTCATCACAATGTCATCCTCCTCCTTTTGGCAACCACCTAGTGGATCCAAAATGAGAAAATTTTAATGCATTCTATGAGGACCCACTCAAATGCCTATAGCATCAATCCTCTATGCTATGATAACTAAGGAATCACCCAACAATATCAAATTGATGTGTAGGTCTTTCATGCACCAACAGATTGATTAGGTCTCCACAACACTTGTTTCTCTATTACTAGAATCACTTAAGAAAAATATTAAGTCATTAGACTTTGTTACTTCAACATTCTATCAAATAGCACACAGGAGTTACCTCAAGTAACCAGTGTTTATGCCACATAGGTTATGCAACAAAGAAGGATAGATATGAAATAACCTCACATGCAATAGTAATAATGCCATAGACATGCTCACATACCAAACAAGGTCATCAATCCAACAACATATTCCATTGATGTAGAAGGTCTAATGGGTTCTAAATTATTCTACATGGGAAGGTGCAAGGATTGACGTAATGATAGCTTAAATATGTTGCCTCCACTAATAAGAATACAAATAATAGAGACATTAAAACATGAAAACTATCTACAATCTACCTAATCTGGTGCCTATTAAGAAATAAAGCACAAAGCATGCAGAATCATACCTAAACATGAAGATCTTTGAACAATGTTAAGCATCTAGTTCTATTACTAGAATGAAGTTGAAAACAATATGGGCATATAGTTAAAACTAAACAAGGAAGACAAGACAATATGAACATGTATTAGACTACTAAGAAAAATAAATAAATAAAGGGAAGCGTAGCTAGGGCAATAATGAGTTGAAGGTGCCACACATCCCAATCCTCAAGCTTTAGAGAGAAAAAGAAACTAAGAGAGACTTTATTAAGTGTATAATGATAAGGTTTAGGGTGGATTCACATCTGTTATCCCTTTCACATGATGTTTACAAAATAAAACAAGTAAAAAGAAATAAAAATCTCAAACTTGAATGAGAAGCTTGTAGTTGAGGTTGAGGATGGCCACTCAACACTTGTGCATATGTGTGTGCGGCTTCTAGAAGAGACCATCCATCGCTTGAAGAAGATCTTCCATGATCATTAGTTTTGATGAGGAAAAACTTGCACAATTTTCTTTAGGGTTTTATTGTAGTGAAAAAGACTAGATAGAAAAATGGATCGAAGAGAGCCAAAGTTTAGGAGAGAGGAAAAGAAGGGGGAAGAAATACCCTCTCAACTAGAGTTAAAGGAAGGGGAGAATAGGAGGAAACTTTCTCATGTTTATGATGACACTAAAATATATAGTATATTTTGTATCATTTTATATATCTTTTCATGCTCAATTGAAGATCTTTTGCATATTTTTATGCTAAAATTATCAAATATTGCAAAATCTACTTCTATTTTGGTTTTTCATGATTTTAAGGTAAAAAGGGACTATTTTGAGGTGTTTTTCAAGCAAAATCAAATACATGGAAGAGTTACCATCATCAAGAGGAGATTACAAGATAAATTTCACGTAAATCGGAGCCACATACCAAAATACGGCACTGCCGTAATCTATATTACGGTACCGTATTTCCGTATGCTACCGTAATATCAGAGCACTGCCGTAATTTGGGGGATTTTTCGATCAGAAAGTTTTATGAAAATTACGGCACGACCGTAAAAGTTTACACTGCCGTAATATGAAGCTTCTTCAGAACAAAGATAATTCCTGATTTTACGGCACTACCATAAATCATTTCACGGTGCCGTATTTTCCAAACGATTCAGACCAGAGAACTCGTCCGATTTTACGGCACTGCCATAATAACTTTTACGGGCCATAATTTGACCTAGGGTTCACAAAACTAAAATACGGCACTGCCGTAAAATAAAACACGGCCGTATTTTTTACCTGGATGCGCTATATTTTCGGGCCAAAATCTTGCGCAGACCATATCTTTTGATCCAGACCTCCAAATTGAGATCCGAAAGATGCTGTGGACTCGTCTTAAAGAGGAAAAGGCACATGAATTGAAAGCACCAATTTTTATCAAGAATCGAGGGAGAAATCAAGAGAGAGGCACTTAGGGTTTGGCCTCACGCCGAGAGGCGTAGAGGGCACCTCAGGCTGTGATTTTTACGCAAAAGCTTCATTTGGTGGAGGAGACAATATCCCAGAAGTTTCAGAGCAAGAGGAGTTCGATTGGAGGAGAAATCAACAAAAGAGCGGTGCCGGCACTGTTCACTCACATAATTACGGCTGTAATTTCTATTACAGCCGTGTTGTAATGTTATTTCTCCCTTATTTTCATTTTTTGAATGTTCTAAATAATAGATTATTGTATTTATTCTTCCATGCGAGCTTAAACATATTTGGGACATGGGGTGTAATCCCTTTGGTTTCTTAATGATTAGATAACTTTTACCTTCGTCAGAATAGTTTTATGATGATAATTTTACTTATGTGAATAATTGTACTTTGATTCTCCATAGATTGATGTTATTATTCATGTTTTAGAGTTCTTGCAATAAGGATCGAAAGGTGACTTGCTTGAAACTTGGAACCCTAGAATTGCATGTTAGGAACTTCCGTAAGAAATTAGGTTAGTTCTTAATTATTTGATTTTAGTGATCTTATTGCCATGTTTAATAATTTGAATCTAGGATGAATTATTGTGTTATACTTGATTTGATCTTGCACGAAAGTAAAGATCGAGTTGTCGGAAAATCATGGGTAAACTTGTGTTGAGTCTCGGATGCACGAAAGTGATCCTTGAGATTCCACTCGAGACAATCAACTTAGAATTCGGATGCACGAAAGTGATCTTTGAGTTCTTTGATTGATGATTTACTTATCTTTAGCATTGGGATAGATCTTGCGCGAAAATGAGGATTGATCCCTACATGATTGTCTGCACGAAAGTGAGATGATCCCTTTATGAAGTAAATTAAGTCTTTATCATGATAAGATTAGTCTGACGACCTTTTATTTATGTCTAGTCATTGGAATTAAGGAGAATGAAACCCTTGTCCCAATGTTTCTCTCTGATTATCTCTTTAGCATATTCTCTGCATAGTTACTTCTATCAAATTCAATTCGTTTAGCTAGTGAGGAAATAATTATTTAGTATTTAACAATAAGGTCTCTGTGGTTCGATATCTTTCTTTATTACTTCGAGTATCCGTGCACTTGCGGAATACAACAAGTTTTTGCCGCCATTGCCGAGGACCTTGTTTTGTTAATATCAAAATAGTTGTTAGTATTGCTAGACTAGGTTTTATTTGTTTTAGATTTAACTTTGTCTTTTTGTTTTTGCAGGTTTTGGATTTTCAGAAGTTGTGACAGAACTAAGATTTTCTAAAATTTGTGAATTTGCATGTGTTTTATATTTTCTATTTGTTTTATATATTCTAAAAAAAAAGCTTTATTTGATTGATTGGTGTTGGATTATCTTTCTATTCTTGATAGATTTGAAGATATGTCTTTTAATTTCAACTCGTGGGCAACTGAAAGAGATGAGTTATATATGCCATATGAAGATGATTCATCATGCACTCTTCAAGATAAGTTAGATTATATCTCTAGTCAAATAGACACTTTAAATATGCATCCTGTTAAGACATCTTATTCTTCCATTAGTTGTGATATTTGTGGATGTTTTGGTCATTATAGTTCTAATTGCCAAATTTTAATTTCTCCAAATTCCAATTTATCATGTTATGAAGATGATCAATATAATTCTAGATGGGAAAATCAAACTTCTTTTTATGAGGATTGCTCAAATCATTTTTCTGAACCATACTTTGAAGATACTGAAAAATCTAGGATAGAATCCATGCTTGAATAATTCATGTCAAATCAAAACTAATTCATGACAAATCAAAGTAAGGAAATTGAAGATCTTAAGGAGATAATTGGTCAGCTTGCTTCTAATGTAGAATCTTTAACTCCTAATTCTGAAATTTTAGAAGCCCAGTTAGCACAACAAGCTTGTTTATTTGAGTTTGAAACTGAAGAATTTGATTTAGAAAAATCTCCCTCTGATTATGATTGTTTTGAGATTGAGCCTTATGTGGGTATTAATGCATCTCACTATGATTTTGATAATTGTGAAATTGATTCCTTTGATAATGTATTTGTGGAAAAGTTTGAGGAAATTGAAATTGAAAAACCCTCTTTTGATGATATGTTATTTGTGGTTAATTCTGGTGAAGGATATGAGGGGACTAATTTAGAAAAATCTTATTCTGATTGTGTTGATAATTTTGAAATTGATAAATTACTTGATTGTGAGCAAGAGGAATTTGAAAAATATTTGAAAAATACAAACATTCATGAATCTCACCATGATGATGTTTTGCCCATATCTAATGTTCACTCTTTTGATTTATTTGAAAAATTGTATTTTATTGAGAAATCTAATTTGAGACAGAAAGATTATCTCGATGATCCAATGCCTAAATCTTTCAATGAAAGGCCTATTGCAATTGAAGATAAAAATTTGAAGAAAGGACTAATGATTGTACTCTCTGATAAATTTAGGAAGATAATTGAATATCCTTTGATTGGAATTGAAAATATTGATTTTGATTTCGGCATATTTAAGAAAGTCACATTGATTGTGATTTATTTAAAAGTTTGGATATTTGAATTAGTGGCTAAACTTTTTGGACAGCGGAAAAGGAAAAAATTGTATGCTATTTACTTTGGAACTGATTCACCTGCTTCACTATGAGATTTGATTTTTGGTCAAGCTAATGACCTAAAAATTAGCGCTTCTTGGGAGGCAACCCAAGCATTACCACTTAGCTTAGTTTCTTTTATTTAAGTTTATTTTTAGAATTAATTTTTTTTTCTTTTTGCAGGGAAAATAAAATTTTGTGCAAAATACGGTACTGCCGTAATCTGCTTTACGGTGTCGTAATGTTGGTCCGATTTCATCCCGATAGTTTTTGGTATTTTACGGCACTATCGTAATGTTTTTACGGTACTGTAATTTTAAGTTTTTCTTACCCGAGAGTTTTGTGTAAATTATGGCATTGCCGTAAGGGATATTAGGCCCGTAATTCTAAATCTGCAGTCTGCTTATTTGAGTAGGTGTCTTCTCGCATTAATTTTAAGAAACTGGGTTGCGAAAATTTTTGATCTTTGGCACGACATGGAAGTACTCATCTTTATCTATCATCTGGATATTTTTTTTTCTAAATTTTAAAGTCCATAGATCATTTTGAAACACATAGCAACTTTTCGATTCTGATTAATTTCTACAGCAATTTTCTTTTGACTAATCTGATTAGCACTTTTGCTGCAGCTTTTTATGATGCTTCAATGAGTTGAAACCCTGATTTTTCACTTGGAATATGAAGAACATGTGTCGTTCTATCCCGTGGATTAGTTGTTTTTATGAAAATATTTTCTGATCATTCTAGGACACATAGCAACTTTTCGAATCTGATTAACTTTTGTGTAGTTTTTGTAGTTTTGTAATCTGATTAACCTTCTTTCTGTTGATACCCTAAATTCTTGATAGATTTTGATCCTTTGATTTTCATACATCTAAATAGAACGAGTTTTATTTTATTACATGGTTCGGTCCATTTTCTTTTTGGACCATTAAATCTTATTTTTGGGTATAGCTACTTTTCTTAAAAAATTCGCTGGCTGCACTGTTTGCTTTCTACCTATTATAGCTTCTTTTGCCTCCAGATCCAGAAATCTTCAAGAGCAACTGTCTTCCACCTCTAGCCACCACTGCATCTGCCTCTGACATCACAGTTTTCAGCCGTTGACACTGGATTATACCATCTGCAGACTCTTACTTCTTCTATTGCCTCTTATTCTATTGATTTTATTTATTTATGCAGCAGACTGTTTATTAGTGACTGATTTTTTTATCTATATAGCATTATTTCTGGCACCCACCTGCCGACGATCTCACCTCCAGGACTGTATTCTCTAGCAGGCCACTAGAGATTACTCACTCTACTGTCGGCACCATCACCATTATTGCTAGCAGCTTTTCAGCTAGCCTCTGTTCCACCTCTGCTTCTCACCTGCATCAGATCTTTCCACCAGGACTCCTCTGGACCATTGATGACATCTCTGATTCTCCGTCGAGAGAATTATTTTTATCATTATTATTTTTTGAGACTATTTTTAGACTCAACCTTATGTATTTAAAATTGTGCAGGTAAAATTTCAAAAAGGCACACCTTTGGACCTAGCAGCATCTGCCCTACCACTATTTTTAGTCTGAGCCTTATGTATTTTTGGTCAGAGCTTGCTATATAGTTTTGTGAGTATCATCTTCCCTTACTTCTTTGCTATACTTTATTTTCTATATCTTATTGATGTTTCATGTGATGAAGGGAAGGATGATGCTTATACACCTCTATGACCGCCGCCACTGCTATTCTATTTGACATGCTTATCTTTCTTTTCGATGTGCTTGCATGATGATTATGATGATACTGATTTCTACTATTTCGATGGGGTTGTATTACGATATTTCGATATTCTGATGATTTATCTTCGATATGGTTATAGTATACATGATGATATATTTTTATATTTTTTGATAATATGATATTGTGATATTTGATGATGATGATGAGTATACTCTTGATTTATATTGTTGATGACTTGATTGATTGATGATGAATAAATTCAAATTCATGATTAGAGACAAACCCTATCATGTTAGATTTATTTCTTCAATACATATCTATTTTTGAAATTTGACATTGGTTGATGCATGAAATTTTGGGTAGATATATTATTTGAGGGATAAAATCTAAAAGTGAAACTATTCCTTTAAATAAAATGAGTATATGAGTATGATTACTGAATTGATATCAATTGATCAACCTAGTAGATGTTTAGTCTATTGTGCTATTTGTTGGGAAAGAAGCATCCAAGATCCATAAAAACTAGTGCGAGACTCCCCTACTTGGCACTATGTAAAATTGATAGTGGTACCTAAGACATGGGTTGAAGTCTATGACTAAAAGATATTGAGAGAAAATAATAATAAGACTCCTCTACTTGGCACTGTGTAAAATTGACAGTGGTACTGAAGAAAAGAGTTTAAGTCAAAAATAAAAAGTATGTATCTATGTGGGTACATGCCATCTATGCAAAAATAACAAAATACATGAAAAAAAAATTATGTGTGGAAAAAGATCTTGAAAACCTAGTTCCCATAAACAAAAGCATGATAGATTTGAACTGAAATTGGGTGAAGTCTTGAGATTGAAAATTCTAGAGGGTTGAGTTGTGGATCTAGAGGGTTGAGTTCAAAGAATGATATGTTTATTTGAAGTTTTGTGAAACAATTGATGGAATTTTTCATTGGTGATTGTATTTTAGAAATTTATTGAGTATGAAAAAGTTTATCTTTTAATCAATTTTTAATTTTTGCTTGAGGACAAGCAAAGTTTGAGCCTTATGTATTTTGATGACACCAAAATATATAGTATATTTTGTATCATTTTATATATCTTTTCATGCTCAATTGAAGATCTTTTGCATATTTTTATGTTAAAATTATCAAATATTGCAAAATCTACTTCTATTTTAGTTTTTCATGATTTTAAGGTAAAAAGGCACTATTTTGAGGTGTTTTTCAAGCAAAATCAAATACATGGAAGAGTTACCATCATCAAGAGGATATTACAAGACAAATTTCACATAAATCGGAGCCACATACCAAAATACGTCACTGCTGTAATCTATATTTTGGTACCGTATTTCTGTACGCTACCATAATATCATAGCATTGCCGTAATTTGGGGGATTTTCCGATCAAAGAGTTTTATGAAAATTACGGCACGGCCATAAAAGTTTACACTGTCGTAATATGAAGCGTCTTCAGAATAGAGATAATTCCTGATTTTACGTCACTACCGTAAATCATTTCACGGTGCCGTATTTTCCAGACGATTCAGACCAGAGAACTCGTCCGCTTTTATGGCACTGCCATAATAACTTTTATGGGCCGTAATTTTGACCCAGGGTTTACAAAACTAAAATACGGCACTGCCGTAAAATAAAACACGGCTGTATTTTCTACCTGGACGCGCGACATTTTCGGGCCCGAATCTTGCGTGGACCATATCTGTTGATCCAGACCTCCAAATTGAGATCCAAAAAATGCTGCGGGCTCGACTTAAAGAGGAGAAGACACATGAATTGAAAGCACCAATTTTTATCAAGAATCGAGGGAGCAATCAAGAGAGAGGCGCTTAGGGTTTGGCCTCATGCGAGAGGCATAGAGGGCACCTCAAGCCGTGTTTTTTACACAGAAGCTTTCTTTGGAGGAGGAGACAATAGCTCAGAAGTTTCAGAGCAAGAGGAGTTCGATTGGAGGAGAAATCAACAAAAGAGCGGCACCGGCACTGTTCACTCACATAATTACGGCTGTAATTTCTATTATAGCCGTGTTGTAACTTTATTTCTCCCTTCTTTTCATTTTCTGAATGTTCTAAATAATGGATTATTGTATTTCTTCTTCTATGCGAGTTTAAACATATTTGGGACATGGGGTGTAATCTATTTGGTTTCTTAATGATTAGATAACTTTTACCTTCGTCAGAATAGTTTTATGATGATAATTTTACTTATGTGAATAATTGTACTTTGAATCTGCATAGATTGATGTTATTATTCATGTTTTAGAGTTCTCGCAATAAGGACCGAAAGGTGACTTGCTTGAGAACTTGGAACCCTAGAATTACATGTTAGGAACTTTCCGTGAGAAATTAGGTTAGTTCTTAATTATTTGATTTTAGTGATCTTATTGCCATGTTTAATAACTTGAATCTAGGATGAATTATTGTGTTAGACTTAATTTGATCTTGCACGAAAGTGAAGATCGAGTTGTCGGAAAACCATGGGTAGAACTTGTGTTGAGTCTCGGATGCACGAAAGTGATCCTTGAGATTCCACTCGAGACAATCAACTTAGAATTCGGATGAACGAAAGTGATCTTTGAGTTCTTTGATTGATGATTTACTTATCTTTAGCGTTGGGATAGATCTTGCGTGAAAGCGATGATTGATCCCTGCATGATTGTCTGCACGAAAGTGAGATGATCCCTTTATGAAGTAAATTAAGTCTTTATTATGATAAGATTAGTCTGACGACCTTTTATTTATTTCTAGTCATTGGAATTAAGGAAGATGAAACCCTAGTCCAAATGTTTCTCTCTGATTATCTCTTTAGCATATTCTCTACATAGTTACTTCTATCAAATTCGGTTCGCTTAGCTAGTGAGGAAACAATTATTTGGTATTTAACAATAAGGTCTCTGTGGTTCGATATCTTTCTTTATTACTTTGAGTATCCGTGCACTTGCGGAATACAACAGTTTACAATATGAGGGGGGATTTCCAAAAGGAATCAATCTTCATTCATTGCATTTGATAACAATAACCATCCACCTACCTGCTTATGAATTTATGCACTAAGGGTTCAATGTGAGGCTATCGATCAAGGGACTTTGCATTGCAAAATTGATAAACTTTTAACTAAATGGGAAATCTTAGTCCCTCAACAAACATTCTTGATACCCTTTTGACTTTGGTTGGCTCCAAAGGGGAATGCACTACATATCTCCTTGCATGCAAGAGTTTCTTAGGAAAGCTTGAATGATGGGAAAAAGGATCGTTAATGAGGTGAATATTTTAAGCTTTGTGAAGCTTTCTCTTGATGTTGTTCAAGCTTGGAAATCAACTCCCTTGGTAGTCAATCATGCCTTGAAAAAAGAAACCTTTCAAGACTCTTTTCAAAGTTGCTAAAAGAGGGAGATCGCTTGGGAGACATTGAGTTCTCTTAAATGTCTTGTTGATTTTGGATATTGAGAATGTTAGTAATGACAATAGTACAATGCAATATATACAAAAATTTTCATTCCCCACTAAAGATCCATGTGAAGGAGAAGCTACATTGTTAATTAAAAAATTATACCTTTTATGTGTTTAAAGATCACTTTAACAAAGAGTATGTTAGCACATTGTCTCTATAGTGTATATGCATGATTGAAAGGAATCTCTTAGTCTACTCTAGTGCTAGTGCCAATAGGGGTAGGCTTTTTTTACTCATCCCACATGTAAAAGATGGCAACTAGAGTTTCTCCAACCAAGCAAAACTATATCATGTCATATATAAGTGACACATACCCTAGGGATAAACATGTGGTGGTACCTCCTAAAACCTTAAAGAGGTGCCTCCACATGTGACGCTCGGGTTTCAAGTGATTTGTCTACCCTATGTAAACATCTCCACATGTGACACATTTTAAAATTTGAATTGATTCAAATTAAATAAAAAAAATAAAAAGCCACATCTATATTTGTATATTAAGATCTTTTATTATTCTGGTGATTAATATAACTATTGTCATTTGACAAGTTTTATCAAAATGATATTCCCATTCATCTTTAGTATTATATCCAATAGGTTTCTATGACATTAGTAATAATATTATAATCGTATTATAATATTATAAATAGTGGGTGGTATCTAGCAACATATTACTACAAAGTCATAAAAATATTGAGTTTGACATGTATTTAGATTAAACATAAGCTATAGAATACTTATACTTGTATAGTTCAATCATTATATTTCTTGATAACTATATAAACTACTATACAAATGCAATTAATATATCATGTAGATTCATTTGAGTATAATGATATATTTTAGTCTCACTTAATCAAGGAGTCTAAGATACCAGCACTATTATATTAAAGATGACATAACCAATATAGCATTTATGATCATTAGTCATATAGGAATCCATGGTTATCTCAAGTCATAAGATCATATATGTCATTATCATTATAAGAATATTTATGATACTAAAATAACAACTTATGTGTTTCATAGCGCATCTATCTAGTTATTGTTGTTTAATATGTACTCATATGTTTGACATAATATCTTATATCATCATAACTCCATAACCTCAGTGACAACATATACTAGTCTCAACTTAATATTATTGTTCCTATCAGTAATAATACTTGACTAAGGATATTTAAGGATAATCTATTGTAGGAGCATTATTATAGTTACTTATATTAGGCAGATATTAAATCAATATAACAATGACAATGTCTTTATTTAAAATGTAAATATGAACATGATATAGGGGATCTCACGGAGAGTATTGCAGCGGAAAGATAATTAAATAACAATAACAAAGATGTAAAAATAATGCTAAAGCTGTAAAATTAGAATGACACAATAAGAACACAAGAGATTTACGTGGAAACTCCCAAAATCAACAGGGAAAAAAAATCACACGACATAAAGTCCACCGAAGGATCTCCACTTTGTTGTAAAATATATACAAGAGGCATCCAATTGAGTACAAGGAGTACACGACTCCAATAACTATAAAATCAACAAGAGAGCAACAATGAGAATAGCGAGAAGTTGCTAACAAATATGCTCACTATTTGAAATAAATTTGTGAGAGATTTATACCATAAAAATTGATCTTCATCATTGAAAATAATGAATCATGAGTGTTCTAAATTCTATCCAAATTTTAGAATGATCGGGCCATAAACAACAAGCCGATTGTGTGTTTGATCATAGAAATCACAACCGCCCCAGCAAATAATAGAAAACCAAATCTGAAGTTGTTGTTTGGGCTCAACAAAGAAAGTTTTGTGCCTCATAATTAGATCATCACTATTCAAAATGTAGATCGATGAGTTCTCTAGCCTTTATCAAAAAATCAACTCAATCCAATGGTAGATGACTTCGGATCATCAATTGATCACATCTGCATAGAGTAGAAAATTTCTAGCCACCTCCAACTGTCTTAATGTTTACTTCCTCAAAAATTGAAGCCACCTGACCTAAATGAATAACTTACCTTAATAGGCTTTTAGTTATTGGGCCTTCTCCACATAGGAGAGAACCATTGGCCCAACAATTCTCTCCCATTTGCATAGCAATTGGGCTTTTAGTTACAAGTCTCAAACTTCTCCTTCTGCAAAGGCTTTGTTAACATATCAACACCATTATCCTTTGTGTGATCCTTCTCAAGTTCTAATAATTTTTCATCATGTACATCACATATCCAATGATATCTTACATCAATGTGTTTTGATTTAGAATGAAATGTATGCTCCTTTCCAAGATAAATGACTCTAACTATCATAAAATAAAACATACCTCTCTTAGAAAAACCATGTTCCTCCATAAACCATTTCATCTAAAGCAATTCTTTGCATGCTTCAATTATTGCAATGAATTCTCCTTCCGTAGTAGATAATGCAACATATTTTTGCAATCTTGATTGTTATGCCACTACAACACTTGCAAAAGTGATCAAATAACCAGAAGTAGATTTTCTATAATCAATATATTTTGCCATATTAGAATCAGTGTAACCAATTAGAGTAGCCTCATCCCTACCAAAACAAAGCTTTAAGTCAGGTGTGCCTCGAAGATATCTCATGATTCACTTTATAGCATCCCAATGCTCTTTTCCAGGTTTAGACATAAATCTGCTAACAACCCCAACAACATAGAAAATATCAGTTTTTGTACATACCATGACATACATCAAACTACTAACAGAACTCTTTGCATATCTTCCTTCTCTTTCTCAGTAGAAGAACTTTGTTTATAAGACTTAGGTTCTCCCCTATGAGTAAGAAGCATATACTCATTAGAAGAGTATCTAGCAGAAAACTATTTCTCCCTAGAACACCTTTGAGGCATGTCACTAGATTCCTGCAAGTTTTGATAAAAAAAAAAACTAATTAGTATAGACATCATTATTAACTAAGTCTTGTTCTATACCTTGTTGAAGACTCTCCTGTACTATGCTATCCAATGGTGTTGATAAAAGATGATCAATACTTATATCACAAATCTTGGAAATTTCCTCTAATTTTCCAATGTCCTCAATAGTCTGATCTTCACATGTGGAGTCAAAAAGTGTTACATGTTAAAATGTAATATGACCTTTATAATTCACCTTAAATTAATAAGGCTTATTGTTTAATGGGTTCTGGCTTCCAATGAGCGTAAGCGCTCATTGTTAATTACCCCTAAAATTAGGGAACCTTTGACTAAGAGATCTATACTATGAAATAAAATGATAGGCTAAGCAATTTTTATTCATGAATATTTTGAAAATACATGGCTTGTCATGATACATGAGTGATGAAAACAAAGAGTCTTTATCAATTCAGACGGCCTTGTGTTTGTCAAATGTTTAGCCTTGCGATGGCTTATTAGGTGATTGAACTTGGGATAATATTCGGCCTTGGCAGCACAATGTTATATTAAGGAGCTACTCCCCAATGGTAAACATCGACTTACGCACCTCCCAAACAATATTCCATCGTAATGCATTAAGGCATGTTGGATATTGAATTTGGAAGATCACCCGGCCGTGATGGCGTGTTGGATGATTTAAATTTGGAAAATATCCGGCCTTGCGGCTTGTTGGATATTTAAATTTGAGAAAATTATCCAGCCTTGCGACTTATTGGATAATTTGAATTTGAAAATATCCGGTCTTGTGACTTATTAGATATTTAAATTTGAGGAAACTATCCAACCTTGCAGCTTATTGGATAATTTGAATTTGAAAACATCCGATCTTTGCGACTTGTTGGATAATTTAAATTTGGAGAATTACTCGGCCTTGCGGCGTGTTGGATAATTACCAAGCCTTGCGGCATGTTGGATAATTTAATTTGAAAATATCTGGTCTTGCAACTTATTGGATATTTAAATTTGGAAATATCCGGTCTTGCGACTTGTTGAATAATTTAATTTATAAAATTACCCGGCCTCGCGGCTTGTTGGATAATTTGGATTTGAAAATATCCGGTCTTGCGATTTGTTGGATAATTTGAATTTGAAAATATCCGGTCTTGTGACTTATTGGATATTTAAATTTGAGGAAACTATCCGGCCTTGCAGCTTGTTGGATAATTTGAATTTGAAAACATCCGGTCTTTGCGACTTGTTGGATAATTACCCGGCCTTGCGGCGTGTTGGATAATTTGAATTTGGAGAATTACCTGGCCTTGCGGCGTGTTGGATAATTTGAATTTAGAGAATTACCCGGCCTTGCGGCATATTGGATATTTAAATTTGGAAATATCCAGTCTTGCGACTTATTGGATATTTAGATTTGAGAAAATAAATACTTCAGCCTTAACGAGCGCAACATCATATTGAGGAGTTATGCCCTGACAATAAACGTCGACGTATGCAGCTCCCAAACAATATTTCGTCATGATGGTATTAGGCTTTCAGTATTATTTGATTTAAATATTCAAGTGGACATATCTCTTGGAGTCATCATGAATCAAATTCGCATCTTTGCAACTTAGATTTGTCATTGAAATGTCTGAACCGGTGATAGTTATGTAACCACATTTATTTTTATTGATTGATTTAGTTATTTATTTTGCATTTTGCCAAAGAGTAAAGTTTCTCTTTGTATATCACAAGTGATGTGTACGAGAGGCTAGCGAGAAAAGTGATGCCGCCGATGAGTTGCTCGACACCTATGGACTGGTCCCCTGAGTTTGTCGGCGATGCAATGGGATGGAAGGAGGGGAGGCCGGAAATTAGGTATTCAGTCTTCCTCGATGAACATGTCAGAGAGATGGTGCGAACATTCATTTCTTCCGCCAGTATGCCCTTGAGGAGATGGAGTTTATATTTAAGCTTCTTGACGACAACGAATTGACCACCAGATCTGAATCCTAAGATTGATGGCTGCATATATGGTGGAGGAATCAAGGAATCGCTGAAGGTTTGATTCTCCAGCGAAACGACGTGCTTCTAGCAACGTAGGGGGAATGAGCACAATGATGCTTGCGGTGGCCAAATCCTTGGAAGGCGGCGGCAAATTGATTTCACAGGAGAGTAATAGGTAAGGGAAGGAGAAGCAAGAATGTTGACGAGCTCCTGTGAGTGGAGTTGCAAGCTATCCTGCCAGGATTGCTGCGCCGATCTAGGTGGAGTTTAGGCCCTGGCGAGTTAAGTAGGCGGACAAGCGTGTGGGTGGTGCGATCAAGGGAAGTGATGACATGCAAATATATGATTATATCGTGGCTTAATTTTATTATTATTTTGGGCTAAATTGCATGCTTTGTCTCATTTATACACTTAAATACTTCATATTCTTCATAACCTTCACTTTTCCTTTGTTTTATTGAAATATAGGTATTTTGCCTCAAAATTGGTGGAATTTGGAAGATATGAAGATATGGGACAATTCCTCATGATGAGACGAAGCTACACGTGAAATTTTAGCCCAATCAGAGTCCTCTACGCTCTTCACGGCCATGGGTGTGTATCCATGCACGGCCGTGCATGAGCTGGCCATTCCAGGCTTCACCGAGCCGTACACGGGCATGGGTATGCACTCATGCACGGCCGTGAAGAGTAAGTTTTCGAGTTACCGAGCCGTACACGGGCATGGCCGTGCATCCATGCATGGCCGTGCATCGTCCCGCGCAGCTTCAACAGGCGCCCAGTTGTTTTCCCATAAATTTCTATTCTGGAAGCAGAATTTGCTGAAATTTTGTGGAGACCTTCCTAACTTAGCTACGCACGTTTTGGGACTGGGATCATTGGATTTGATCAAGCGGTTGAGGAGAACGAAGTGAAACGGCGACAACCTAGGGTTTGGGGCGATTTTCTGGGCGACAACACTGTTCCGGCGTGATTCTTCCTCCGTTCCGATGTGGATCTTCGTGCTAGACCTTCTTCCATCAAGGATCTACCCTTCCCTTTGATTTGAATTCATTTTCATGAGAGATCTGATGTATTCAACGATGAATCTTGTAGCGTAAACTCTCTTTTCGGGATTTGGGCATAGCCCACTGTAAGATGTTGAATATTATGACGATCTATATATTTCTCTTATTTATCTTTGCTCTTATTCATGTCTAGGAAGTTTTATTTCATGTTTGAGTACCGGCCATACATATGCATGTTTTAGATGTTGTGGGATGGATTGAGAGGTGAACCACAATCATCGGAATCCCTTAGACTGGACTGGTGATTTCATTTAGCGAGAGCACTCGAAATCACTCGAGGAACCCTAATTCTTCATAGAACCCATTGGGTCCACTTAACCCGGTAAGCCATGAGAGTAGGAGACTTGGGTTAAGTCGGACACCGGACCATGTCCTAAGAGGGAGCGCGTTTGTACCTTAGGAAGGATTATCTTGAGAACATAGGTAAAACTTAATTGAAAATATCAAGCCTTAATATTTCTTCATTTTATAGTGTGGTGAAACCCGATACCCCGAATCTCTCTCATAGATTTAAAACCCCGTTTGGTTTGCTCTCTGTTCTGTTTACTTTTAATCCGCTTTAGTTTCATTAATTGCACTAGGATTTTAGACATTTCTCCCTTAATTGTTAACCTAGCTATTAGTTGACTGATCAGCTAGTACTTGACCTCTAGTCCTCGTGGGATCGATACTTATTGTATTACGCGATAGACCGTGCACTTGCGGTAGCAGCCGTTCGGGCCCCTATCAAGTTTTTGGCGTCGTTGCCGGGGACTAGGTTGTCAATATTAACACGATCAGAAGGTTGATAGACTAGGTTTAGTTAGATATTATTTACTTTTTATTCTTTCTATTTTCTATTTATTTGCTTTTTGTTTTAGTTGAAGTTTTTATTTGGTGCGGTGCTACTAATCTTTTTCTGTCAAGGTACTTGTTTATGCCCAGGAATATTGTTCGAACAGGGGAACTTGTACCTGGAGACCCGGAGATAGAGCGTACTTTCCGTTAAGTCAGGAGAAATTTGAAAAGACTTAAGCTCGAAGGACAATTCTCTGATAATAAAACGATGGAAGCCAATCGCTCTCTGAAGGACTTTGCAGCACCCACCATCTCTGGTGTACACTCGAGCATATCGCGACCGACTATCGAAGCTAACAACTTCGAGATAAAGCCATCACTTGTACAAATGGTGCAACAGAACCAATTCAGTGGGGCAGCCACTGACGATCCTAACCTTCATTTATCTATCTTTTTAGAATGTTGTGACACTTTAAAGATTAATGGTGCTCATCCTATTGCTATCAAATTAAGACTCTTCCCTTTTTCTCTTAGGGATCGAGCTAGGGCATGATTGCAGTCTTTACCGTAGGCCTCTATTACAATGTGGGAGTAATTGTCTCAAGCTTTTCTGTCAAAATACTTCCCACCGAGCAAAACAGCCCAGCTCAGAAATCAGATGACCAACTTTGCCCAACGAGAAGGAGAGTCCCTGTATGAAGCATGGAATTGGTTCAAGGAATTATTGAGGATGTGTCCACACCATGGTCTACAGCAATGGGTGATCATTCACACCTTCTACAGTGGATTGCTATACCAGACAAGACTTTCTATAGATGCTGCTGCTGGTGGGGCACTAATGAACAAGAACTATGATGAAGTGATAGAGTTGATTGAGGACATGGCCCTCAACCATTATCAGTAGTCAGGAGAAAGGAGTCAGCTAGTTCGAAGTTCAGAGAAGTTTGACATGAATATGATTAATTCCCTAGTAGAAAAAGTAGATTCACTTTCTTCTAAACTTGATTCTATTCATGTTTCTACTTCTAATTCTATGACTTGTGATGTTTGTGGAGTGACAGTACATTCCTCTGATGACTGCTACATTTTGAATTCTCCCTCTGAACAAGTCTACGCTATTGGGAATTTCAGGAATCAGAACGACCCTTACTCGAACACATACAATCCGAGATGGAGAAATCACCCGAAGCACAATGACTCTATAAATTAGCAAATTCACCAGTTGAACATGAAGGTGGACTCTGTCTTCACTCACTCAAAATGGATAGAAAGCCGGATCATAGAGCTGGACCAGCGGACCAGTTCATTGTCAAGACACTTTGGAATGCTTCCAGCTCAACCTGAAGCAAATCCGAGAGATCAGTGCAACGCCATTGATATCTATCCACAAGTGCACGGATTTATCGAAGTAATAAAAAGATATCGTTCCCAACGAGGACTACGTGGTTAAGTATTGACTTGTTAATATGTTTGAATTTAGGCGAAATCAATCTTTGGTTGTTCTAACTTCACGCACGATAGTAATTCAGAAACAGCTTTTAAGGGACTTGAATTCTAAAGCATCGGGAATTCATGGGTTCGCCACACTGATAAACATAAATCATGTAAAAATAACTCAGTCAATAAACTTATCTATCCTGAAAGGTACTTCCCCTAAGGTACATATCACTTCCTCCCGGAACATGATACGGTATCTAATTAGATTAACTCACTACTCTCGTGATAGTTAACCTAACTAGACCCCTTAAGTTCTGTGAAAAGTAGGTTAATTCCTTCAGACGAATCTGAACTACTCTCATGATCGGATTCGTAGGTTTAATCGAAATGGGTCGGACGTTAGCGATTCACCTCTCGGTCCTTCTCGCAACGTCTAAGGCGTAAAGTTACTTGGCCAAGGTAAGTTACGGGATACATGCAATTTCAATCAAATCAGGAAGATAAACTTATATTAAAAGAGCAGGATAATAAATCAATCCATATAAATCAGTGGGCCAGGCCCAATCAATCCCGGAAAAGTATCTACTCGCTCATATTGTCAAGAAAATACATGTTTTTCGATGAACAAGAAAGATCTCCTAAACATCGCAAGAATTCACAGAAAGAATGATGGAACCATCTTCTCATTGATCTGCAGATGAGGAAGAGTGGGTCAATCGTCGAAATCGTGTGAAATCTCGCCGGAATATGCTTCGAAATTAGGTTGTTGCCCTTGTCGCCGCCGCCGCTCGTGTTCGTCCGACCAGAAGCTCTCAAACCCTCCAAAAATCTAATGTTTTATAGTTGGACCGGTTTAGAACTTATCAAGGAACGGTTCTGCGAAGTTTGGTTCAAATCCGGTTTGAATTGGTTGAGAATCGGGTGCAAAATACGTCGGGCAGAAGTTATTACGGTCGGTGATGGAATTACGGCTGAGGCCGTAATTGTCTCTGTGTACATCTGCCTTCGGCCACAGAAAGTTTCCCGGCTTGTGATGGAGTCACGGCTAAAACCGTGAAAGTTTCTGTTCATTCCAACCCTTAGCCGATTTTCCTTCTTTGCTTGACGTCAAAATTATGGTTGAGGCTGTAATTATCTCGTTCTTCACCCTTTTCACCCCAAATTCGACGTGAGGGCTCGTGATCTCCTCGGGAATCATGCTTTGGCTTTAAAACTCTCGAAATCCTTCATTTTTGCGTCTACATTTTCATAAAAACCAAGAAAAGTGAAGATTCCGTGCAAAGTAACGCGAAAGCACTAAAAATAGCACAAAATCATGCAATTAAGCCTAAAATATGATCTAAAATATAGGTGAAAATATGGTGTAAATGTAATGCATCAAAAACCCTAGACTTAGAATTTTGCTTGTCCTCAAGCAATACCTCGATATGTATAAAGAATGTAAAGATAAGAAACACTCATTTGTTTTTGCCCCTAATAATATTCTTAGTCCACAAATTAAGCAATCAACTATTCAAACTCAAGTAATTTAAGAAAAATCATAATAAAGATAAATTCTCAAGAGGTTACAATCCAAGAAAGATAAAATTCATAATTCATGTCATAGTATTCATTCTTCACACACTAAATATCAGATACTTTCAATTTAATAAATCAATCTTACTCAATAGACAAAAATTTATTTCAAGAATCTTGGTGATGTTAAAAATAAGAGATTTTTAAAGCAATTTGGTCTTTAAACTGTTATGTGTCATAACATTGTTTAAAGTATACCACAGAGTAGTATAATATAACTCATAGTCTCAATCATGAGAGTCAGTGGAGTTGTCCACTTAACCTTTAGTTTTCTCTTTTTCTCCATTTTTTTCCATTTTTTTAATTAGACTTCATCTCATGTCTTAGGTACCACTGCCAAAATTTAACTGTGCCAAGTAGAGGAGTCTTTTCTTCTTTCTTTTTTTTTCTCTCACTTTTTTTTTGGAGAAAGCCGGTCAGTGGCATGGTATTTAAATTGTTGTTGATCTTTCTGCAAGAGGGTTAAATATTTGTTTTAAAAGTTCTCTCTCTGTTACTTGATCACAATTGACTTAAAGTATACCATATTGTGGTATAATATAACTCATAACTTCAGATTTCTCAACTAGAGGAGTTGGAGAAAATCTCAGTTAAAGGTATATCACCCGATTCTATTCATAAAAATTCTCATCAAGCAAAAATAGATAAATTAAATTTCAAGTAACAAGATACCATACATGTGTCATATGAACATATAACAATCCACAAATGTATTTCATCAATTCCAGAATTGAATTTACTCAACAATTTAAGTCTATATGAAATTTCAAAAATTCCCTAAGTCATCAAATTAATCACTCAAAATGTTTCCCAAGTCTAAAATTAAGGATTAAAACAAACTTGTGTATCCTTAAAAATCATGAATATTCAAAATACATACATATAGAGCTTGAAATAAAGCAAAATACATGAATGCACCCTAGACTTAAATTGTTGCATGCATGTAAATATTCAATTAATGAAGAATTTTAGAACAAAATTTGCAAGAGTTCCCTTTGTAATTGTTGGCGAAACCCTGTACAGTTATATCAAAAATATGGAAACATGAACCAGAAAGATCTAGAAACTATATCACATTAAAGATATTAGCATTTTACATGGTAAACAAGTTTCAAACATTAAATATCCTCATGCTTCACTATCAAAATCATTTTTACAACACTCACAAAGAAAATGTCGTCATCACGATTGGTATATGATTCATGGCTGCACCCGTGATGGTCTCGTTAATCACTTTTCTCTCATATAAAAATTCTCCAAAAATTCCTATAAATAAAATAGCTTATCAGAAGATTTTCCATCAATAAAAATTCATCAATACATGCTGCAAAAATTCATAAAAATTTAAACAAAATAAAAAACTAAAACTAAGAATCACAAAAATTAATAAAATTTAAAAACTTTGGGCTGCCTCACAACAGCGCTTGTTTAAGGTCATTAGCTTGACCATAGCTAGGATTAAGGATGTTCGGACGGGTCGGATAGGATCAAACACACTTCTTCCTCAATTTGTTCGTCTCTAAAATATTGCTTTAGGCGCTGCCCATTCACTTTGAAACTTTCTTGTCCTTCCCTTGATATCTCTATCGCGCCATATGGGTATACTCTCTGAACTATAAAGGGCCCTGACTAGCGACTCCTCAATTTTCCTGGAAATAATCTGAGGCATGAGTTATATAGTAAAACCTTATCTCCTTCAAAAAATTCTTTCTTTGAAATCCGCCGATCATGCCACTTTTTGGTGCGCTCTTTATATATCCGGGCATTTTCATAAGCAGAAGTCTTGATCTCATCTAATTCATTCAGTTGAAATCTTCTTCTTTCCTCAGCATTATTTAGGTCATAATTTAGCCTCTTCACCGCCCAATAAGCTCAGTGCTCAATTTCCACTAGTAAATGGCAAGATTTGCCATAAACAACTTGGAATGGAGACATACCTAAAGGGGTCTTGAAGGCTCTCCTATAAGCCCAAAGAGCATCGTCAAGCTTTAGTGCCCAATCCTTCCTTGCTCCTGACACAGTCCTCTTTAAAATCCTCTTTATCTCACTATTTGAAACCTCAGCTTATCCACTTGTCTGCGGGTGGTACGGTGTAGCAATCTTATGGTGTACTCCATATTTCCTTAATAATGCTTCGAGCTTATTTTCAATAAAATGAGATCCCCCATCACTAATCAAAACTCTGGGAACACCGAATCTAGGAAAAATTGTCTTCTTAAACAACCTGACCATAGCACGCAAATCGTTAGTGGCTTCAGCAGATGCTTCAATCCATTTGGACACATAATCCACGCAAAGAAGAATGTATTTCTTCCCACAAGAGATGGGGAAAGGCCCCATAAAGTCAATCCCCCAGACATCAAAGATTTCTACTTCCAAAATCCCGTGTTGAGGAAGTTCATCTTTTCTAGTGATATTACCAGCTCGCTGGCACTTATCACAAGATTGGATAAATTTCCTAGCATCACGAAAAATTGTTGGCCAGTAGAATCCTGACTGGAGAATTTTGAATGTTGTCTTTGGCACGCTGGCATGCCCCCCATAAGGAGAAGAATGACATTGAGAAAGTACGTCGTGAATCTCTTCCTCTGGCAGACATCTTCTAAACAAATTATCCGCACATCGTCGATATAAATACGGCTCATCCCAGTAAAAATGCTTAACGTCTGCCTTGAATTTATTTCTCCCTTGAAATGTTAGATTAGGTGGCATGATATTGGACACAAGGAAGTTTACAATATCTGCATACCATGATGCCTCTTGTCTAATGATAGCATATAGGTATTCCTCCTGGAAAGAATCATTAATCTCCAAATTGTCTTCGTTGTTCTCTTCCTTGGTCAGTCTAGACAAATGATCCGCCACTAAATTTTCTGCCCCTTTCTTATCTTTTATCTCAAAATCGAATTCTTGTAAGAGCAGTATCCATCTAATTAATCTGGGCTTTGCATCTCTTTTATTTACCAGATATTTGATCACCGAATGATTTGTAAAAACAACAACCTTAGAATTAATAATATAGGAGCGAAATTTATTAAAAGCAAAAACTATGGCTAGAAGCTCCTTTTCGGTTGTTGCATAGTTTATTTGCGCCCCATATAAAGTTTTGCTGACATAATAAATGGCATGGAGTCTGTTGTCCATTCGCTGCCCCAACATAGCTCCCACTACTTGGTCACTTGCGTCGCACATCAACTCATAAGGGAGCGACCAATCTGGTGGTTGCATGATCGGTGCAGAGATAAGAGCCTTATTCAATTTCTCAAAAGCTTCAGTACAATCCCTGTCAAATTGAAAATCAATATCCTTAGCCAATAAATTTATGAGAGGCCTAGCAATTTTAGAAAAATCTTGAATAAATCATTGATAAAACCAGGCGTGTCCCAGAAAACTTCGGATCCCTCTGACTGACGTGGGCGGAGGTAATTTCTCAATAACTTCAACCTTGGCCTTATCCACTTCAATGCCTCTCCGTGAGATATGATGCCCTAGAACAATTCCTTCTTGAACCATAAAATGACATTTCTCCCAATTAAGAACCAGGTTTACCTCTTCGCACCTCTGTAAAACACGCGACAAATTAGATAAACAATTATCAAAAGAGGATCCATACACCGAAAATTCATCCATAAAAACATCCATAATATTTTCAATAAGATCAGAAAAAATGGCCATCATGCAACGTTGAAAGGTGGCCAGCGCATTGCATAATCCAAAAGGCATGCGCCTGTATGCGAATGTCCCATATGGGCACGTGAAGGTGGTCTTCTCTTGATCCTCCGGATGAATGGGTATCTGGAAAAATCCTGAAAAGCCATCAAGGAAACTAAAGTAAGAATTCATCACCAATTGTTCGAGCATCTGGTCAATGAAAGGAAGAGGGAAGTGATCCTTCTGGGTAGCTTTTTTTAACTTTTGGTAGTCGATACACATACGCCACCCGGTTACCGTTCTCATCGGAATCAACTCGTTGTTTTCATTTTTCACTGCGGTGACTCCCCCTTTCTTTGGAACCACATGAACGGGACTGACCCATTCACTATCAGAGATCGGGTAAATCACCCCCGCATCGAGTAATTTGAGAACTTCCTTTTTTACCACCTCCTTTATGACAGGATTCAGTTGATGCTGATACTCAATGGAAGGTTTGCAATTTTCTTCAAGATAAATCCTGTGGATACACAAAGATGGGTTAATTCCATGTATGTCATCTAACGAATATCCAATCACCTTTCTATGTTGTTTAAGCTTATCAAGCAATCTCTTTGTCTGAACTTTATCTAAATCAGCACTCACTATCACTGGATATGTAGAATTTTCCCCCAAGAACTCAGATCTCAAATTTGAAGGAAGCGCCTTGAGTTCTAGTTTATCCGTCTTTACCGGTTCCTGTTTCACTAGGATAAGTTTATCAATTTTCACTTTATGTGGCTCGACCGTTTGGCTTGAATCCAACATCTTTGCATAACCTTGAGTATTATCCTCCATGTTCTCCTCATCTTCCATTCTGACCTAGCATACTTCTAATGGATCTACTTCTTTCCTTAAATCCTCCTCTCTTGTTTCCAACCCAGAGGCATCGATACTAAGACAAGAATCTTCAAAGGAGGGTTTTTTAAGGGAGGAAGGAAGATCAAAATCAATGTTATCATCTCCAATATTCAAAATTAATCTCCCTATCTTTACATCAATGATAGCGCCCGTAGTGGCCAAAAATGGCCTTCCCAAGATAATTGGCAATCTTTTGTCCTCCTCCATTTCCAACACCATAAAGTCCGCAGGTATAAAATAAGTACCGACTTTTATAGGAACATCTTCCAATATTCCGACGGGCCGTCGAATAGATCTATCTGCCAACTGTAATGTGATAGTGGTTGGCTTCATGTCACCCATATCGAGTTTCCTACAGATTGACAGAGGCATCAAACTGACACTTGCGCCCAAGTCACATAAAGCTCCTTCAAAAGTCGTGTTGCCAATCTGGCAAGGAAAGGAGAAGCTTACCGGATCTTTCAACTTCAGAGGAATCTTGTTCTGTATTATTGCGTTGCATTCCTCTGTAAGTGCCACCTTCCATATTCTTCAATCTTTCGTTTATTAGAGAGTATATCTTTTAAAAACTTTGCATAGGTAGGCATCTGTGACAAAGCATCCGTGAAAGAAATGTTGATGTACAACTTCTTTAGTACCTCCAGGAACTTGCCGAACTGCTTGTCCAACCTTGCCTTGGCTAGTCTCTGAGGGAATGGAACAGGCGGACTCACATATCTCTCCTTCTCTTCCTCTATAGGCTTTTCTTTTTCAGGCTGTGGTTCTTCAGACTACTCCTTATCAGCCGCAGGCGTGATCTCCTCTTCTGGCATCTTGGGTTCATCCAACTGCTTCCCACTCCTTGTAGTGATTGCACTGCAATTTTCTCTGAGGTTCACCTCAGGCTGTCCCGGTAGTCTCCCCGTAGGTCTGCTAGCTGTACTGGCCTCCTGTACAATCTGGTTTTCTAATATCTTGGTATGGGTAGTCAGGGCTTTCACACAAGACGTCAGCTGCTTGATCTGGTCAGCAAGGTCATCGGTTCTCTTTTGTTGCTTCATAACAATTTCCAGCATGGAATCAAAGTTCGACTTAGGGAGTTGCCCATATTGCCTTTGTTGAAAACCTGGTGGTGGCCTGTTATTATGCTGAGAATATTGAGGAAGAAATTGCCCTTGATTATTTTTGTAGGAAAGGTTAGGGTGGTTCCTCCATCTGGGATTGTCGGTTGCAGAATATGGATCATTCGCAAGTCACGGAGTGTAGTTCCCCACAGCGTTGGCTTGCTCCTGATTAAACTCCTCTTGTGATGAAACTATGATTTGGCATTCAGACGAGTTGTGTCTTGTTACACCACATACCTCACAAGAGACTGCATTAGACTGCATTATTTGCACTAGATGGAAAGGATAAAGAATCTACCTTCTGAACCAAAGAATTTACTTTAGCCGCCAGTGATGTCAAGGGGTCATTGTGGTACTTACCAAACCCTGTGGAAGTAGTGTTCCGCTCACTCGACCAGTGGTTATTGTTCATGGCCATATCCTCGAGTAGAGCAGTTGCTTCTTCCAAGTTTTTGCTCATGATCGTCCCTCCAGCCGTAGCATTCGCCATCAATCTGGTGTTATAATCCAATCCATTATAGAAGATATGGATTAGAACCCATTCCTGGAGTCCATGGTGTGGGCACATGCGCTGGAGCTCCTTGAAGCGTTCCCAGACGTCATAAAGTGATTCTCCTTCTTGTTGTGTGAAAGCTGTGATTCTGTTGCGCAGTTGGACAGTCTTGCTCGGTGGGAAATATTTATTCAGAAATGCCTTAGACAGCTCTTCCCACATGGTAATGGATCTTGCTGGCATCGAGTACAACCAAGCTCTAGCATGATCCCTGAGAGAAAAAGGGAATAGTCTTAGTCTAATCGCATCAGATGAAACTCCGTTAACATTTACAATGTCGCAATATTCAAGAAAAATGGCTAAATGAAGATTTGGGTCCTGATTTGGGGAACTCCCAAATTGATTTTGCTGGACCATCGTCATCAGCACTGGCTTTAACTCAAAGATGTTCGCCTCTACATTAGGTCGAACGATGCTAGAATTGAACCCTTGTATGTTTGGTGCCGCGAAGTCACTCAAAGATTGATTGTTCTGGTTCACCGCCATCTCTCCTTCTTCAGAGATCTTTTTGGTTGCAAATTGCAATCTCCTCCGAAGGCGAAAGGTGCGCTCAATTTCTGTGTCTTCTGGAAGCAAAGCACCTGCACGAGAAACTCTGGGCATACAATGTGTAAGTAAACAATAAAAAGAAAAGAATAGTAAAAAACTAATGGCAAAAGAAAAGAAAAATGTCTAATCTCCTAACTTATCAATTAGTCAATATTAACTTTCCGTAATCCCCGACAACAGCGCCAAAAACTTGATAGCTATCCGCAAGTGCACGGATTTATCGAAGTAATAAAAAGATATCGTTCCCAACGAGAACTACGTAGTTAAGTATTGACTTCTTAATATGTTTGAATTTAGGCGAAAACAATCTTTGGTTGTTATAACTTCTACGCACGACAGCAATTCAGAAATAGCTTTTAAGGGACTTGAATTCTAAAGCATTGGGAATTCATGGGTCCGCCACACTGATAAACATAAATCGTGTAAAAATAACTCAGTCAATAAACTTATCTATCCTGAAAGGTACTTCCCCTAAGGTACATATCACTTTCTCCCGGAGCATGATACGGTGTCTAATTAGATTAACTCCCTACTCTCGTGATAGTTAAACTAATTAGACCCCTTAAGTTCTGTGAAAAGTAGGTTAATTCCTTCAGACGAATCCGAACTACTCTTGTGATCGGATTCGTAGGTTTAATCGAAATGGGTCGGACGTTAGCGATTCACCTCTTGGTCCTTCTCGCAACGTCTAAGGCGTAAAGTTACTTGGCCAAGGTAAGTTATAGGATACATGCAATTTCAATCAAATCAGGAAGATAAACTTATATTAAAAGAGCAGGATAATAAATCGATCCATACAAATCAGTGGGGTAGGCCCAATCAATCCCGAAAAAGTTTCTACTCGCTCGTATTGTCAAGAAAATACATGTTTTTCGATGAACAAGAAAGATCTCCTAAAAATCGCAAGAATTCATAGAAAGAATGATGGAACCGTCTTCTCCTCCATCTGCAGATGAGGAAGAGTGGGTCAATCGTCGAAATCATGTGAAATCTCGCCGGAATATGCTTCGAAATTAGGTTGTCGCCCTTGTCACCGCCGTTGCTCGTGTTCGTCTGACCATAAGCTCTCAAACCCTCCAAAAATCTAATCTTTTATAGTTGGACCGGTTTAGAACTCATCAAGGAATGGTTCTGCGAAGTTTGGTTCAAATCCGATTTGAATCGGGTGAAAAATACGTCGGGCGGAAGTTATTACGGTCGGTGATGGAATTACGGCTGAGGCCGTAATTGTCTCTGTGTACATCTACCTTCGGCCACAGAAAGTTTCACGGCCCGTGATGGAGTCACGGCTGAAACCGTGAAAGTTTCTGTTCATCCCAACACTTAGCCGATTTTCCTTCTCCGCTTGACGTCAAAATTACGGCTGGATCATAATTACGACTAAGGCCGTAATTATCTCGTTCTTCACCCTTTTCGCCCCAAATTCGACGTGAAGGCTCGTGATCTCCTCGGGAATCATGCTTTGGCTTCAAAACTCTCGAAATCCTTCATTTTTGCGTCATTTTACCTACATTTTTTTAAAACCAAGAAAAGCGAAGATTCCGTGCAAAGTAACGCGAAAGCACTAAAAATAGCACAAAATCATGCAATTAAGCTCAAAATATGATCTAAAATATAGGTGAAAACATGGTGTAAATGCAACGCGTCAACCTGAAGCAAATCCGAGAGATCAGTGCAACGCCATCATGATGAATGGTAGTGAGCGATCGGAGGAATCTGAAATCGAAAACATGGGGGATGAAGAGGACAGATCTGAAAGCCAGAAAAAGGAGCCTCATCATGAGACTCCTGACGCACTCGATGTTGAAACGATAATGGTGGTTGTTGGAGACTCAGCAGATTCCGCATGTAATCAACCACTTCTCAAAGTCGAGGATCCTGGTAGCTTCGACATACCATGCAAGATCGGCAACACTTCATTTGACAGAGCACTTTTGGATCTAGGTTCTGGAGTCAGCATAATGTCACTCATCACTTTCAAGATGCTGAACTTGGGAACTCTCAAATCAACATCTCAGGTTCTCCAGTTCGCAAACTGCTCTAGACTTCACACGCTCGGGATCGCTGAGAATATACCATTGCAATTTAAAGGATTCTCTATCCCGGTAGACTTTGTGATTATGGATATGCACGAGAACTCTATTTTCCCTCTTATATTGGGCAGACCATTCCTTGTCGCCGTCAGAGCCATAATTGATGTCCCACACAGAACGATGAAGTTCTGCATTCATGGAAATGCTATATCATTCAATCTTCCTATTATTAACAATGAACTCTATCTTTCAGGTTCCAGGGAGAGCAGAACGGAGGTGAAGGGAAGTATTGCACAGTCAAGAAGTAAGATAAAACTCTTCCCAGAAGCTTTTCCTGAACACTTTGGAGATAGACCCGATGACTTGATTGGCCCAACAGGAGATAAAGCGGCAACTATGATGTCACACACTGATGATGCCACGGGAGCCGATCTGAAGAAGAAGATCTTGAGATTGCTTGGAGATGAAATTTTAATTGACTTTGCAAAAGCTTATGTGCTTTATAACTCTGTTATTCCATGTTCTGTCAAAACAATTAGAGACGAACTTCTATATCTTGTACTTATTTTAATAGGTGCAACCTGTGGACGACGACAAAGGCAGAAGCTCCACGCCACATACTTAGCTTCTCCAGCACTAGAGCCACCATGAGCCACCATGAGCATCACGCTGGTCAAGCTAGTGACCCTAAAGAAGCGCTTGTTGGGAGGCAACCCAACCTCTTGTCCACTCTTTTACTTTCTTATTTCTTTTCATCATTTAGACATTGTTATTTTTCAGTTTTTATTTCATATTTATGCTCTCTAAGCTGTACCATGCTGATGAAAATTTTTTTAGATTTTTCAGGAATCACCGAGCCATGCACGGCCGTGCACGACTCGGTTAACTCTTCTGCACGTGCGACCGAACCTTGCACGGGCATGGGTGTGAAGGCTCGCACGGCCATGACGCATAAGGAGTTCCGCACCCACACTTGACCAAGATGTACACGGGCATGCCCGTGCACCGATGCACGGCCGTGCATCGTAAGTGAACTTCTGCGACCGAGCGTTGCACGGGCTGGGCTGTGTACACGTGCACACCCGTGCACAATTTTCTTATAAGGAGCGCCGCCTGCACACCCATGTACACACCCGTGTACGCAACCCTAGCGCCGTTGCCGCCATCCCGATCTGCCACCTCCAGTGCCCGATCGACCTTCGGCGACCTCCCACCGTCTTCTCCGACCTCCGGTGACTCTTTCCCCCAACTTTCTAGCATCGATCAATGTCTTCCGCCACCGTTCGTCGCTAGCCTAACTTCAGTCGCCGCCTGCGACTCCGCCGCCGCCGACCCTTCTCCTTCGACTCCAGCACCCCTAAAGCTTCCTTCTCAACACCGAGCATCTTCCTGTCGCCTTCCTACACTTCCAGGATGTCTCGATGCAAACAGGTTACCTCCAAGCACCGCGCCTCCTCTTCCAGCATCGCCGCTGTCCAATAGTCGCTGCCAGCCTTTCCGTCTACTCCGTATGGTATCATCTGCAGAGATCCTAAGCAGCTGGCTAAGCTCACAGCTCTCTCACACCGGCCGGTGGTCACCACACGATTCCTGGATCATGCTACGTTGAACACTCTAGGCTTCTACGAAGATGTGCAATGGCTATTCCAACTTGTAGGCTGTGAGCAATTCTTTACTATATGTTATCCCACTTACATCCCTATTGTACTGGAGTTCCTGTCTTCCATGGAGTTCCATGCTAGCATCCACACTAACGATGATGATGGCAGTCTTTCCTTTTGGCTCAACAATATTGAGTTTGTGCTTATATTGACATAGTTGAATTCTATCTATGGCTTTCCTACAGATGGGACGAGACTCTCGCCGACCGAATTTAAAGCAAGCAACTTCTAGGTTGACTTGACTGGCTTCCGACCCTTTGACACCAGGACAGCTAAGGCCACTTGCCTGAGGAACCCCGTGGTGAAATATGTGCATCGTGTCTTGGCACATACTATTTTCGACCGAGGAGAATCTAACGGTCTCGTTCGAGCTTCTGAACTTCAATTCTTATGGGCGATGCTGCATGGGGTCTGCCTCAACACTACCTTTCATTTCGCCAAGCAACCCCAGAAGGTATCAAGGGCACCGAAGGGTGCCATTGCTCTCGGGGGATTTCTTACCCCACTGGCATATGCAGTAGGGATCCATCCCTACCAGATGGAATAAGCCCGGGGAAACAGCTGACTAGATCTTGATTCCTGCATCTCCATGCGGATGATAGTCAAGGAGGGAGAATTCTATAGTCTAGTCTTCCCCGGGAGCGATGTTAAGCTACCATTGCCAAATCCAACACGCACCACAGTCCGCGAGCAGCAAAACTGGAGAGTTGAGGCAGTCGAGGATCATGACGTGCCTCTTGCGACTGAGCCTCCACCCCCTTCGCAGCGACCTTCTACCCAGTTTGACCGCATTGAGACTATGATCCAGTTTGTCCGCGACGCCCAGCAAGAAACTCACCTGTCTGTCGGTGTGGGCAACGACCGGATTCAACATCTTGAGACTGAAGTTGAGCGCCAAGGACGAGTACAGTCCTCTAGTTTAGAGTTTGTGCATGACCTTCAAGCGAGACTTCGTCGGCACTGGGGATGAGCATCTTTGGTTTCACCAGTTACTTGGTCAGCTTTCTGTTTTTCCAGTAGTTTACTTTAGTTGTCAATTGTTTGTTTTTCTTTAGTCACCTCTTGCTAGTTTTAAGATTGTCATTTCTATTTCTTGCATGCTTTGTTAGTTAGTTGTATCAACATCTTAAGTGTCTTGCCCAACCCCTACTTTTCTTTATGCTATTTGCTTTGTCCTATGGTATTGCATTGTTCTATGAGTACTTGAATGATTGGGATGAGGATCTTGACTTTTCTTTGCCAACGGTCTATAAATGCACATATGATTCTTTGGTTCAATGTAGTTGAATGATGTAATTAGCCTAATTCATTATTGGTATGATCTTGCAGAGTGTGCTTGTTATTTCATCTTATCCTTGATATGCATCTCATGTGTAGTGATTAATTGAATCTCGCTTCATAACTCTACTTTATTTGTGCACTTTGTCATGAGAGTTAGAAATAATAATAGTGGTACCGAAGTGTTCTTGTACATTGCACATTGTATTTCCACTTGGCACTATTCGTAGTATCTAAATGAAAAAGGGGATAGTGGTACCTAAGTTCATTGTTCATCACACTTGGCACTAACCCCATAGTTTCAAATAATGACAGTGGTACAGAAGCAAAGCTTGGCACTTGGCACTGTTTAAGATTCCAAAAAACAATAAAAAAAGGCACCACATAGGGACTATGTGGTACTGATGCTATCTTTCCCATGACTTAATGCACAATTACCCCCTATTTTGAATGTTTGATCAATCATATCATTCATGTGAAATGTATTGTAGAGGTTTTTGGTAAGGTAACTTTGCATACTCTAATAGATTACATTCATGATAATTGGTTTAATTTGCTTTCCATACTGCATTACAACCTGAAGACTTGTTGTGATTAACCTACAACCTAAATAGACCACTTTAAGCTAGTGGAGATTCTCTATTTCATGTCATCACTGTGTTGTAAACAATTCAATTGCTTGAGGACAAGCAAAGCTTTAAGTTCGATGTATTTTGATGACATGCAAATGTATGTTATATCGTGGCTTAATTTTATTATTATTTTGGACTAAATTGCATGCTTTGTCTCATTTATGCACTTAAGTGCTTCATATTCTTCAGGACCTTCACTTTTCATCTGTTTTATTGAAATGTAGGTATTTTGCCTCAAAATTGGTAGAATTTGGAAGATCTGAAGATATGGGACAATTCCTCATGATGAGACGAAGCTACACGTGAAATTTCAGCCCAATCGGAGTCCTCTACGCTCTTCACGGCCATGGGTGTGTATCCATGCATGGCCGTGCATGAGCTGGCCATTCCAGGCTTCACCGAGCCATACACGGGCATGGGTGTGCACCCATGCACGGCCGTGAAGAGTAAGTTTTCGAGTTACCGAGCCGTATACGGGCATGGCCGTGCATCGTCCCGCGCAGCTTCAACAGGTGCCCAGTTTTTCGCCCATAACTTTCTATTATTGAAGTGGAATTTGCCAAAATTTTGTGGAGACCTTCCTAACTTAGCTACGCATGTTTTGGGACCAGAATCATCGGATTTGATCAAGCGGTTGAGGAGAACGAAGTAAAACGGCGACAACCTAGGGTTTGGGGCAATTTTCTGGGCGACAACACTGTTCCGACGTGGATCTTCATGTTGGACCTTATTCCATCAAGGATCTACCCTTCCCTTTGGTTTGAATTCATTTTCATGAGAGATTTGATGTATTCCATGATGAATCTTGTAGCGTAAACTCTCTTTTCGGGGTTTGGGCGCAGCCCACTGTAAGATGTTAAATATTGTGACTTGATCTATATATTTCTCTTATTTATCTTTGCTCTTATTCATGTCTAGGAAGTTTTATTTCATGTTTGTGTACCGGCCATACATATGCATGTTTTAGATGTTGTGGGATGGATTGAGAGGTGAACCACAATCATCGGAATCTCTTAGACTGAACTGGTTATTTCGTTTAGCGAGAGCACTCAAAATCACCCGAGGAACCCTAATTCTTCATAGAACTCATTGGGTCCACTTAACCCGGTAAGCCACGAGAGTAGGAGACTTGGGTTAAGTCTGACACCGGACCGTGTCCTGAGAGGGAGCGCATCTGCACCTTAGGAAGGATTACATTGAGAACATAGGTAAAACTTAATTGAAAATATCAAGCCTTAATATTTCTTCATGTTACAGTGTGGTGAAACCCGATACCCCGAATCTCTTTCATAGATCTAAAACTCCGTTTGCTTTGCTCTCTGTTCTGTTTACTTTCAATCCGCTTTAGTTTGATTAATTGCACTAGGATTTTAGACATTTCTCCCTTAATTGTTAATCTAGCTATTCATTGACTGATCAGTTAGTACTTGACCCCTAATCCTCGTGGAATCGATACTTATTGTATTACGCGATAGACCGTGCACTTGCAGTTGCAGCCGTTCGGGCCCCTATCAGAAAGCTTGTATGAATCCTTCACCTTCTTGAGCTTATCAATGGTAGCAAGCCTCTTCAGCCAGCCGAGGAGGTTCAGGAGGATCCTCCATAAGTTTGCAGGGAGATGGCCCTTATACTTCTCCTCTAAGTATTTCGTGATCGCATACAAGCTTGACCCCATATGCTCCTTCATATGGGGAGCATATGGCAATTCGTCCGTAGAGGAGATAGCTACATCAGTCGTGGCAATTCTTCATACAAGCACTGCTAAGTTGAGCTCGTGGCAATTCGTCCGTAGAGGAGATAGCTACATCAGTCGGGTTCGCATCAATTCTCCCATAGACGGCGACAGAAGAGATGGCTGTGGCACGGTTGCTGAGGAACTGATTCGGGACGGATTTACTGGCGACATCCACCTAAGGCAAAAAGGGCGCTACTTCAGTTGAGCTCCCGGCGAGAGTTGGCGAAAAATCCGGGAGGCTGTCTGCCTCAGCGACAAGGGCAAAGTTTTGTGGTCGGGGCATCAAAAGCAAATCGGTTCGGATCCGTCGAAGGCAAAGTTTTTATCACAGTGATAGCATATTGTAAACAAAGCCTTTGGAGAGGTAATACACTTTTTGACTAATGATCTTTTTCTTGTACATATGTACATGAACTGATTCCCTTTTTTTTTTACCGAATGTTGACAGAGTTCTCAAAATTATGAGTTTTGACTGAGACTCTTATGAAGCAGATTGTTGCCGAGACTCTTTTTTGAAAGAACAAACTTTGTGAATCTTCTTCAAACTTTCTTCTAAACCGAATCTCTTTTCTTATTCCAAAAGGTTCCAATTTATTGCTGTGAGCTCGAACCACATTTTATTTTATAATTTTTTATGCTTACAGCACATTCTTGCCTTCCTCTTTAATTATCTTCTAATTTTTCTCTCTTTTTTTTTTGGTTTCTGTGCCACCTCTTTTCTTTTGCAATTGCACTTTTCTTTTATCATCTCCATGCTCATATATATTCTTTTCTTTTTTTACAGCAGCATATACAGCAATAATGTCTCAGCAATAATATTAATATCATATCACAATTTATACCAAAATTAATATTGCAATCTATAAAATCACAATTATATCACAGTCATAGCAATAATATATATATTAGCAAAAATATCACAATAATATCAAAATAATATTGCAATTTATAAAATCACAATTATGTCACAATAATATCAAAATTATATCACAAATATCATAATAATATCACAAATATCGTAGTTATATTGCAAATATCACAAATATCACAATTATATCACATATATCGTAGTTATATCATAAATATCACAATTATGTCATAAATATCACATTTATATCATAAATATCATAGTTATATCACAGTTTATCGTAGTTTATCACAAATATCACAGTTATATCACAGATATCACAGTTTATCGTAGTTTAACACAGTTATATCACAGATATCACAATTATAGCCCAGATATTACAATTATATCACAGTTATAACTTCATCCCTCCCCTTTCTTCTAAGTTTCTTCTTCTCTTTTCTCCTTGTTTTTCTTGAACTTTCGTCTCCTCCCTTTTTTATGCCGAGAGCTTGCCGGATGGACCTGCTCTCAAGATCCTCTCTTTTTTGTTTTTATTGAAACCTCCTGGACGGAACCTTCATTTCTTATGCCAAGAGCTTCTTTCGGCACTGTTCTCTTTTTTATAACGAGAGTGCTTCCAGACCTCTACTTCTCCTTTGTCGACTCTCCCTTTTTTTTGTTTTGCTGAGTGGTGCGCCCTCCTTTTTTTTTTTTTTTGACGCCTGCTGGATAGGTCTTCTCCCCCTTTGTCAACTCTCTTGTTTTTAAACCCTTTAGCCTTCCATCATCCCAGCCTCACGCTCTCCTCTTTTTTTTTTTTTTTTTAAAGCAAAACCCTTCAGCCTTCTAGCATCCCTCTCCTTTTTTAAAGCTCCACTCTTTTTTTTGTGCCGAGAGCTGTTCTTCTCCATTTTTGTCGACGCCTCCTCTCGACCAGCCCTTCCCCTGGCCAGCCCCCTCTTTTATAAGAAGAAAATAATTGCTCTCCTCTTAATTTTGGCCGAGACCCACAAATTCCACAATAAATTATTACCTATCACGGCAATAGTGCTTTGATTAATTCCTTTATTATTGTACTCCTTTCCTTTCTTTTCTTGCCAAGCGTGGATGTTTTCCTTTTTTTTTGCCGATCACTCTTTCCTTGCCCAATTTACTTCTTTCTATTTTATTCTTTCCCTCAATTTGGATGGCTCTAATGTCCTCTTCTAATGTAATTTATTTTTTTTTTCTTTGTTCATTTCCCGGCACCAATTTTTGCTTGGTCAAAATTAATTTTGACCCCACTCTTTGGTGTGCACCGTATATGAAAATTAATGGTTCAACAAATGCCCCCACAATGGATTTTGTATAAGCGATAAGTGCATACAAATCCGTTGGTAAAGATGCTTAGGAGGACGGGCACGAATTACATGTGTTAAGTATGTTTTGATGACGACATGATTTAAAATATTGTATACCTTTGATATAAGTGCATGATGCACTTGGCAAGGGTTTCCATGTGTGGGTCTAATGAATGGGCATTCCTTTAAAAGTCGAGATAACTGACCTCATCATGCCTCATATAGTATATGTTGAGTAAGCACAGTGTAATCTATGGTCAAAAG
Source organism: Costus lasius (assembly GCA_027563935.2). Lineage (NCBI taxonomy): Eukaryota > Viridiplantae > Streptophyta > Magnoliopsida > Zingiberales > Costaceae > Costus > Costus lasius. The sequence continues at coordinate 89,807,114 of CM050454.1, read as the reverse complement.
GGAAGCATGTGAATATGGTATGAGCTTGTATGGTTTGAGAATTTTTTTTGTTTGAAATTTGCAAGCTTCATCTCCAAGGAAAACTTTGAGTCCTTGTTGGATCTTTTGATAAAGTATATGTTTGAGTGGTGGTAAATAGACTTTCTAAGATTGAGAAAGTAGGGCCATTTGCATCTTGACAAGGGAAGCCCCCGTTTTCATCATCTTCTATTTTATTGACTTGTGATTCAATTTACTTAAGAGTGTGTGACTCACCATATATTCCATATCATATGTCTTCATATTGAATGCGACATTTATTTGGGGAACTTTCCAAGCATCATAAGAGAGATCTTCATAGCCATCTCAAACTCATCACTAGTACCATATGAGGGATCTTTATAGCCATCTCATACTTATCACTAGGATGATTTGCTCCGTATGTATACCGTTCCACTCTCTTTGCTTTAAAATCTATTGACCAACATAGCAATTGTGCATAACATGTCTTAATATCTCAAATTGGAGTTGGATAGGCTATGGGTCGTATTGAATGGTGTGAATATCTGCAATAGATGCCCCACACATTGATAAATTAAACATATTGATATAGGTCCAATTCCTTTGGGATAATTTACACTCCTTGAGATTTCATGAGGGTAGTATATTCATAATTGATTGGTTTTGGGTTGAGGAGGGTGGGTGGGTCTTCTGTGCTATAAACTTGATTGACGATAATGTGACCACCAGATTTTGCCAATGCTTAATCAAGCCATCAAAGATTTTGTTGTTATGTCAATTCATCACTTTTATCTTAGATTTTTGACATCAATAGGGTTGCCAAAGTAATGATGCCCCAGCGTGATTTTGCATTTATAATGACATATTTGTTTTCTTTGGCAAATCATCTCATTTATCTCCGATCTTCAATAGTATGATTCCCATAGCTTGAACTTGCACTTGTCTTGAATACTTGGGCATGGCATATCACTTCTCAAAAGCTTCTATTTCAAAGAGCTCTAGATCTTCCATAATAAGATGGCATGAACTTGTAAAATTTGACATCTCTTGTTCATACATTTCAATAATCCATAAGAAGAAGTTGTCCAATGTGTTGATGTTAACCTGAGATGCATGCAGAGGTCGCTAATATTTAGCACTTGAGTTGCACCATCTTGCAATATTGCCTCATCTTCAATTTTTTCAATATTCATCCTTTTCTATTGACTTCATATTAACCAAAGTCTTGATCTTTGCTTGCTAATGAATAACATTACTCAATGGACCTTATGCAGCTTTGTATATGTGCACATTCATAAAGGATCAAATGTGGTTTTGTTTGAAATACTTTTAGCAATATGAAGGGCTTTGAGTATAGAACATAAGTTGTCATGGCCATTGGGCCAAACATTCAAATTTGAGCAAATTGGCTGGTAGAGGGCCGAACATTCAAAATATGGGCGAACGGGCCATTGGGCCAAACATTCAGAATTTGAGCGAACGGGCCGTTAGACCATGCATTCGAGATTTGGATGAACGGGTCATGGGACCAAACGTTCAGAATTTGGTGAACGAGCCGTTGGGCCAAATGTTCAGAATTTGGTGAATAGGTCGTGGGACCAAACATTCGAGATTTGGATGAACAGGTCGTGGGGACCAAACGTTCAGAATTTGGTGAACGAGCCGTGGGACCAAACGTTCAGAATTTGGTGAATGGGTTGTGGGACCAAACATTCGAGATTTGAATGAACAGGTCGTGGGACCAAACGTTCAGAGTTTGGTGAACGAGCCGTTGGGCCAAACGTTCAAAATTTGATGAACGAGCCGTTGGGCCAAACGTTCAGAACTTGGTGAACGAGCTGTTGGGCCAAATATTCGAGATTTGGATGAACGGGTCATGGGACCAAACGTTCAGAATTTGGTGAACGAGCCGTTAGGCCAAACGTTCAGAATTTAAGTGAATTCTTTGTGATTGATGCAATTTGGAGTTTGAACTTTGACATATATCCGGCCTTTATGGCTTGTGGACATTTGAAATTTGAGCAGATATTCTGTCCTCATGACTTAGGAATATTTGAATTTTGAACTTAGCATGTAGTCATTTCTTTGCACATAGTGTCATATTGAGGATCTACGCCCCGATAACAAGTATCGACGTACGCATCTCTCAAACAATACTACACCATAATGCACTAAAACTCTACATTTTGATATTATCAAATATTTATAATAGTTTTCCTTCAGAAGCAGTGGGTCTCCAAAATTTGAGTTTTGAATAGTAGAATACTTATCTCGGATCTTAGGTATATGACTTCAAACAGAGGTGGCCTTCTTCCTTTTGGTAAGAATTTCTTCATTCCCCTGTGCTATTGAAAGGATATGATGGCCTTGTGTTTTTGATCCTACATCCATTTGATTATGATAATTTTAATTGCTCGTGTAAGAAGCATACAGTTTTTAGCAAACTGCCAGCTATGAACGGACTTGACATTTTTGATCCTACTGTCGTTTGATTAGGATCAATTTGGTTGCTCGTGTAAGGAGCATATAGTTTTTAGCAAACTGCCAACTATAAACGGACTTGACATTTTTGATCCTACTGCCATTTGATTAGGATCAATTTGGTTGCTCGTGTAAGGAGCATACAGTTTTTAGCAAACTGCTAGCTATAAACGGACTTGACATTTTTGATCCTACTGCCGTTTGATTAGGATCAATTTGGTTACTCGTGTAAGGAGCATATAATTTTTAGCAAACTATTAGCTATAAACGGACTTGACATTTTTGATCCTACTGTCGTTTGATTAGGATCAATTTGGTTGTTCGTGTAAGGAGCATATAGTTTTTAGCAAACTGCCAGCTATAAACGGACTTGACATTTTTGATCCTACTGCCATTTGATTAGGATCAATTTGGTTACTTGTGTAAGGAGCATACAGTTTTTAGCAAACTGCCAGCTATAAACGGACTTGACATTTTTGATCCTACTGCTGTTTGATTAGGATCAATTTGGTTGCTCGTGTAAGTAGCATATAGTTTTTAGCAAACTGCCAGCTATAAACGGACTTGACATTTTTATCCTACTGCCATTTGATTAGGATCAATTTTCGCTCGTGTATGGAGCATATAGTTTTTTTTGGCAAACTGCCAGCCATAAACGGACTTGACATCTTTGATCCTACTGCGGTTTAATTAGGATCAAATTTGTTTGCTCGGTCGGGGTGTCATTCAATACTTGCTTTGACAGAGTTATTTTTCCCGACTTGTATTGTCTCCCCACCCAGTCCTTGAACACATAGGAGTCTTCTATCGTGTGCCCCAGTATACGATGGTAAGGACAGAAGTCAGGATCATCGATCTCGTCAACCTCTTCAGCATGTTTCGACTTTGGTAGTTGCAAACTATTTTTCAGAGCATCTTTAAAAATTTTCATTGTCTTCTCCCTCTTGAAAGAGTAAGCTTTATTTTTTTCTCTCTTCGAGGGTCACTAGATTGCCTTGACTATTTTCGCCAAATGCTGGCACCTTTTCATTTCGAGGTACACTTGTATTATGAACCTCTGCCCTTTTGCCCCTGTTAGCGACACTTGTATAGGCGACCTTAAAATCATTTCTCATGGGCTCCGCCCTCTTGAATTTTGGATTTTGTGTATTTGAAAAGGTCTGAAGGTTTGTCCGCTCAAGTTTTGCCACTTGATTGATTAGTTCATGAAATTTAGAAATATTATTTCCACAAAGAAATGGGGCCATCCAGTTGCCGATGTTGCGGACCAATAGCTCCACAGCTTGAACTTGTTCTATTGATTGTTCGCACTTAATGCTCAAATTCCTCCATCTCATAATGTAATTAAGGACAGTTTCATCCTTTTTTCACTTTGTGTTTGCCAAGTCCGTAATAGTAATTTTATCGCTTATTGAAGCGAATTTTATCCGGAAGGCCTCCTCCATATCAGCCCAAGTCTGATGACTTCGTTTTCCAAAGAATAATACCATTCGAAGGCTACCCCTGAAAGGCTTTGCGGAAATTGCTGAAGCAATAAAGCATCCTTGCTTCCCGTATTCCCACATGTCGCGACAAAGTGGGCTAGATGCTGATCCGGGTTCCCTATCCCGTTGAACATTTTAAAATGTGGTACAATGTACCCTTTAGGATAAGGTATGTCATCATATGCAAAGGGGTATGCTCTCCCTCGCCTCTTCTTTGGAGCAATTTTGCCCCCTTCAAAATGTTTCAGCTGGTCCATGACCAACTCTTGTATTTCTCTTTTAGTTAGAGGAACAACATCATCATTTGACTGAACTGGCAAAGAGGATGTTGTTGGAGCATGATTTTGTTCTCGTGACAATTGTTCTTGACGCGCTATCATCTCTTGCGTCCTTGCTAAGACATTAGTCACTTCTTCAAATTTAGCCATGAGAATGTTCATGTCCTGATCTCTTTTCTTGAGTTATTTTTTGAGATCAGCAATAACTTCATCCCGATGATCAACAGGATTGAACAATGGAGAGGTAGTCATGACGGGCTCTTTCTCCTCCTCTTCCAAAATTTCTTGCCGTAAGGAGGCAGATCCTGCTTCATACCGTTGCACAGGCTCTCAAATCACAATAGAAGCTAACCTTTTACCCTTGATTTTCTTCGATAGATTTTGAAGGGTTTCTTCTTTAGAATCAGAGCTAGCCTCCCGTGCATGTTCTACTATCCGCACCATGTGCGTCTCATAATTTTTTTATTTTCTTTATCTTTGATTGGAACCCTTTCCGCTTCATAGCATTCTGTGCCTTCTTGTAAGCTTCAATAACTCTTTGTGACAGCGGCTTTTGTTGTACGCTATCCCTTAGTTTTGTCATTGGCTTCTCTTGCTCACTGACTTGCAACCATAACCCTTCCACTATATTGGAATTCCCTCGAATTGACAAGAGCGACGCGAATTTGTTTTTCACCAATGTCTTCATTTTAACAATCGAGTGATTGTTCTTTATAGGTACCTAGTGGCCTTGCTTTATGAGCTTTGCTATTTTCTTTCTCATCTTTTGTTGTTCTTGCCTCGCAAGGCGGTTGGACATGCCCCCATTGACAGTGAACGATGCTGGTTCTTCTTCTTCATTGAATGTGCCCCCATTGATAGTAACTGAGGGTTCTTTTTTTCTTGTAACAGACCTCTTCTTCTTCAAGGAAGTCTTATTCTTGACGGCCGGAGTAATCTTTCCCGCACCCTTGATGTTCTCAGAGTCTTTGAATGGTACATAAATGAATTCGGCCACCTCTAGGATACAACCGAATTTTATATCCCATGTGGTGTCCATCACTCCCTCCATGAAAATGTTCACCTTGCTTGCCATCTTATAAAATTGCTGCGCAGAGCAAGAGGAGTGTAAAAATAGGGATGTGAGTATTGTCACATAATATAGATCTCGAAGATGAAAGGAGAAGTCAGGTCCCATCGGGCGTGTCAGAATTTGTGGGGTCAAAAAGTGTTATATGTTAAAATGTAATATGACCTTTATTAAATTCACCTTAAATTAATAAGGCTTATTGTTTAATGGGTTCTGGCTTCCAATGAGCGCAAGCGCTCATTGTTAATTACCTCTAAAATTAGGGAACCTTTGATTAAGAGTCTTTATCAATTTTTATTCATGAATATTTTGAAAATACATGGCTTGTCATGATACATGAGTGATGAAAGCAAAGAGTCTTTATCAATTCAGACGGCCTTGTGTTTGTCAAATGTTTAGCCTTGCGATGGCTTATTAGGTGACTGAACTTGGGATAATATCTGGCCTTGGTAGCACAATGTTATATTCAGGAGCTACGCCCTGATGGTAAACATCGACCTATGCTCCTCCCAAACAATATTCCATCATAATGCATTAAGGCATGTTGGATATTGAATTTGGAAGATCACCCGGCCGTGACGGCATGTTGGATGATTTGAATTTGGAAAATATCTGGCCTTGCGGTTTGTTGGATATTTAAATTTGAGAAAATTATCCGGCCTTGCGGCTTGTTGGATAATTTGAATTTGAAAATATCTAGTCTTGTGACTTATTGGATATTTAAATTTGAGGAAACTATCTGGCCTTGGGGCTTATTGGATAATTTGAATTTGAAAACATCCGGTCTTTGCGACTTGTTGGATAATTTGAATTTGGAGAATTACCCGGCCTTGCGGCGTGTTGGATAATTTGAATTTAGAGAATTACCCGGCCCTGCGGCGTGTTGGATAATTTAATTTGAAAATATCCGGTCTTGTGGATTTTTGGATATTTAAATTTGAAAATATCCGGTCTTGCGACTTGTTGAATCATTTAATTTATAAAATTACCTGGCCTCGCGGATTGTTGGATAATTTGGATTTGAAAATATCCGGTCTTGCGACTTGTTGTATAATTTGAATTTGAAAATATCTGGTCTTGTGACTTATTGGATATTTAAATTTGAGGAAACTATCCGGCCTTACGGCTTGTTGGATAATTAGAATTTGAAAACATTCGGTCTTTGCGACTTGTTGGATAATTTGAATTTGGAGAATTACCCGGCCTTGCGGTGTGTTGGATAATTTGTATTTGGAAAATTACCTGGCCTTGCGGCGTGTTGGATAATTTGAATTTAGAGAATTACCCGGCCTTGCAGCGTATTGGATAATTTAATTTGAAGAATTACCCAGCCTTGCGGCGTATTGGATATTTAAATTTGGAAATATCCGGTCTTGCGACTTTTTGGATATTTAAATTTGAAAATATCCGGTCTTACGACTTATTGGATGTTTAGATTTGAGAAAATAAATACTTTAGCCTTAACGAGTGCAACGTCATATTGAGGAGTTACGCCCTGACGATAAACGTCGACGTACACAGCTCCGAAACAATATTTCCTCACGATGGTATTAGGTTTTCAGTATTATTTGATTTAAATATTCAAGTGGACATATCATTTGGAGTCGTCATGAATCAAATTTGCATCTTTGCAACTTAGATTCGTCATCAAATGTCTGAACCGGTGATAGTTATGTAACCACATTTATTTTTATTGTTTTATTTATTATTATTATTATTTTTGCATTTTGCCAAAGAGTAAAGTTTCTCTTTGTATATCACAAGTGATGTGTACGAGAGGCTAGCGAGAAAAGCGATGCCGCCGATGAGTTGCTTGACACCTATGGACTGGTCCCCTGAGTTTGTCGGCAATGCAATGGGATGGAAGGAGGGGAGGCCGAAAATTAGGTATTCAGTCTTCCTCGATGAACATGTCGGAGAGATTGTGCGAACATTCATTTCTTCCGCTAGTATGCCCTCGAGGAGATGGAGTTTATATTTAAGCTGCTTGACGACTACGAATTGACCACCGGATCTAAATCCTAAGAGTGATGGCTGCAGATATGGTGGAGGAATCAACATATACAACAATAATGTCTCAGCAATAATATTAATATCATATCACAATTTATACCAAAATTAATATTGCAATCTATAAAATCGCAATTATATCACAGTCATTGCAATAATATATATATTAGCAAAAATATCACAATAATATCAAAATAATATTGCAATTTATATAATCACAATTATGTCACAATAATATCATAATTATATCATAAATATCTTAATAATATCACAAATATCACAGTTATATTGCAGATATCATAATTATATCACAAATATCACAGTTATATCACATATATCGTAGTTATATTATAAATATCACAATTATGTCATAAATATCATATTTGTATCACAAATATCGCAATTATATCACAAATATCACAGTTATATCATAGTTTATCGCAGTTTATCACAAATATCACAGTTATATCACATATATCACAGTTTAACACAATTATATCATAGATATTACAATTATATCACAGTTATAACTTCATCCCTCCCTTTTCTTCTGAGTTTCTTCTTCTCTTTTCTCTTTGTTTTTCTTGAACTTTCCTCTCCTCCCTTTTATGATGGATGGACCTGCTCTGAAGATCCTCTCTTTTTTGTTTTATATTGAAACCTCCTGGACGGAACCTTCATTTCTTATGCCAAGAGCTTCTTTCGGCACTCTTCTCTTTTTTATGCCGAGAGTGCTTCCAGACCTCTCCTTCTCCTTTGTCGACTCTCCTTTTTTTTTTTTTATTTTGCTGAGTGGTGTGTCCTCTTCTTTCTTTTTTTTTACGCCTGCTTGACAGGTCTTCTCCCCTTTTGTCAACTCCTCTTGTTTTTAAACCCTTTAGCCTTCTCTCATCCCAGCCTCACCCTGTCCTTTTTTTCTTTTAAGCAAAACCCTTCAGCCTTCTAGCATCCCTCTCCTTTTTTGAAGCTCCACTCTTTTTTTGTGCCGAGAGCTCTTCTTCTCCATTTTTGTGGACGCCTCCCCTCGACCAGCCCTGCCTCTGGTCAGCCCCCTCTTTTATAAGAAGAAAATAATTGCTCTCCTCTTAATTTTGGCCGAGACCCACAAATTCCACAATAGTGCTTTGATTAATTCCTTTATTATTGTACTCCTTTCCTTTCTTTTCTTGCCAAGCGTGGATGTTTTTTTTTTTTTTTTTTTTTTTGTGATCACTCTTTCCTTGCCCAATTAACTTCTTTCAATTTTATTCTTTCCCTCAATTTGGATGGCTCTAATGTCCTCTTCTTAGTGTAATTTTTTTTTCTTTGTTCATTTCCAGGCACCAATTTTTGCTTGGTCAAAATTAATTTTGACCCCACTCTTTGGTGTGCACCGTATGTGAAAATTAATGGTTCAACATCACATAACCCAACATCTCTACTTCTTACAATCTTGTTCTCTATAGGATCATAAAATTTGTGGCCAAACTCAACTTCACCATAGCTAATAAATATACACTAATGAGTCTTACCATATAATTTTGACCTTTCATTCTTTGGGATATGTACAAAAGCCTTGCAACCAAATACACGAAGGTGGTTGTAAGAAACATTTATATCATACCATAATTTATCAGGAACATCACCGTGTAATGACACTTTAGGAGATAGGTTGATCACATGAGTTACTATCTTTAAAGCTTCACCCTATTAAGACTTTAGCAACTTTGCTTTTAAAAGCAAGGATCTGACTCTCTCAATTAAGGTTCTATTTATCCTTTTAGCTAACTCATTAAGTTGAGGAGTCTTCGAGGTAGTCTTCTGATGTTTGATGTCTTGCAACCTACAATAATCATTAAATGCACCATCGTATTCGCCACCATTTTCAGAGCATATACATTTAAGTTTCTTCCTTATTTGTCTTTCAACAAGGGCCTGAAATTGCTTAAACACATCAATTACCTGATCCTTTATTTTCAAAGCATAAACCCATAGCATTCTAGAATAATCATTAATAAAAGTGATAAAATAAAGAGCACCACCAAAAGATTGTACCTTTAAAGGACCACAAACATCTAAATGCACTAACTTCAAGTGATCTGACTTTCTAAAAGAATGATAACTCTTAAATGAAACTCTATTTTGTTTTCCTACCAAACAATGATCACATTTCTTCAAATTTGCACTCTTTATATTTGCAAGTAAGTTCTTCTTAGCCAAACAATCAAGCCACCAAAGTCACCTATAGTATAAGAAGAAAAGAACTCTCTATGGCTAGTAACATAGCAAGTAGCTGCTGTGTCTACCACCCAACTTGTTTCATCACATGTGAAATTCACAACATTTTAAACTTCATGAACAACAATTAAATCATCACTAGAAAATGTGATAGCAACACAGTCATCATTCATTTTCTCATCTTGGAACTCATTCAAGTGATATGCCATAAAATTTTCTTGTTTGAATTTTAGATGTATCAACTTCTTAAGCAAGAATAATTCGTTATTACCAGTCTATGAAGTAAACAATATCTCAAGCTTGTTCCATAAAACTTATGCATTTATCTCACCATAAATGTGATTATAAACATTATCATCTAAAAATTGCCTGATATAACTACACACTTGCTCATGTTCAAAATCCCAATTCTCATTGCTTTTGGATTAAGGCTTCTCATTTGCAAACACAGGCAAATGCAATTTTTTAACAAATAGAATATCCTTCATCTTATTTCTCCATACATGATAATTTGTGCCATTCAAACAAATCATCTTGGTAAAACCACTCTCCATTTTGAATCAATAAAACTTGGCTCTGATACCACTTGTCGGAGATCTCATAGAGAGAATTGCAGCGGAAAGATAATTAAATCATAATAACAAAGATGTGAAAATAATACTCAAGCTATAAAATATAATGACACAATAAGAACATGAGATTTATGTGAAAAATCCCAAAATCAAAAGGAAAAAAATCATGGGACACAAAGTCCACCCAAGGATCTTCACCATATTGTAAAATAGATACAAGAGGTGTCCAATTGATTATAAGGAATATACAACTCCAATAACCATAAAATCAACAAGAGAGCTACAATGAGAATCGCCAAAAATTGCTTATAAATATAATCATGTTTTGAGATAAATTTGCAAGAGATTAGTATCATAAAAACTGATTTTCACTGTTGAACATAAAGAATCATGAGTGTTCTAAATTCTATCCAAATTTCAGAATCATCAGACCATAAACAACAAGTCGGTTGTGCATTTGATCACATAAACCACCGTAGTCCAGAAAAGAATAGAAAACCAAATCTAAATCTATAGTTCGAACTCGGTAGAGAAAGTTTTGTACCGAACAATTAGATCACCACCGTTTAGAATGAATATCAATGAGTTCTCTAGCCACTGTCCAAGAATCATCTTGATCCGATGATAGGTGACTTCGGATAATCAATTTGATCACAACTGCACTGAGTAGAAAATTTCCAATAGAAATTGTAGAATGAAGATCGATGAGTTTTCTAGCCATTATCCAAAAATTAGCTTGATCCAATGGTAGATGACTTCGGATCGTCAATTTGATTGCAGTTGCATAAGCAGAAAATTTCCAACCACCTGCAACTCTCTTAATGTTTGCTTCCTCAAAATTTATAGTCATCTCTCACCTTTGAGTCACATGCCTTCACACTTCGACCCTTCTCTTCCTATTGGGGTTACTGTGGATTCTCTTACCCTCGATGGTGATTGGAACTGGGATCTTATTTTGAGGTGGGCTGGGCCTGGTCTTCATAGCACCATTCTCAAGCACAACATCTGTCTTAGTCATGAGGAGGATCGTTGGATCTGGGATTGCAGTGCGCCGGGTCTTCCCGCCGCTAAGGCCATTTACCGCACGCTCCTCCTCGAGCGCTGTCCCCCGGTCCCTATCCTGCAGCCTTGGAAGCAATTATGGCGCCTACACCTCCCCTCCAAGGTTAAATCTTTTGGCTAGAAGCTGCTGCATTTTAAACTGCCTACGGGTGACCGATTACGAAGATGGGCTCTGATTCCTGACTCTACTTGTGTGCTGTGTGGCGCTGAGAGTGAGACCATTAACCACTTGGCCTTTCACTGTCCTTTTGCTTTAGCGGTCTGGAGCAGGATACTTCAAGGAGTTCCGGTGGAGTCTCGTGCACGTACTCTTCTTTTTGAGGGGCATTGGTTCCGCACTGGCTCTCTCCTCGGTGATGTTTGGCCGGAGACCTTTCTTCTTACTATTTGGCATATTTGGATTATGCGGAATGCGGTAATTTTCCAGGGTGCCCGGGCCTCCTCGGTTTTGATCGCTCAATTGGTTGCAGCGGACTTGCGTCTTTGTCAGGAGGCCTTCGCTAGACACCAGAGCTCTGCTGGCCGCCCCCTTCCTCTCAAGACCACCTGGTCCCCCCCCCCTCTGACTCTCTCAATATCAACACTGATGGCTCCTGGGCCGTCGACTCCTCCGACGCTGGTATGAGCTTCCTCATCCGCGACTCCACCGGTCGGACACTCTATGCGGCTGCCTTCCATAGCTCCTGTGACTCTCCCCTCCAGGCGGAGCTCCTCGCTATTCATGCTGGCATGTGTTATTTTCTCGCCAAGGACAGTTTCCACCTCCCCCCCTGCATTATTGAAACCGACTCGTTAGAAGCGTTTTCCCTGGTCACTGGGACTCTGCCACCTGCTTCCCTGAGCTATGCTAGCATTCTCTTTGAGATTCGCCACTTAGCTCAAGGGTTTGTCTTCCAGTTTAATTTTATCCCAAGGTCGGGGAATGAGCCAGCTAACTGGTTAGCCAATTATTCACGTGTACACAAACTTTGTCTTTCATTTGAGGGGAGCCTGCCTCCTGACTTGGCAACTCTCCTCCTTACTGATGTAACCTAAGGATCTTCCTTTCCCCCCTTTTTTCTTCTAAAAAAAAAAAAAAAAAAAAAAAACCTTACCCTAATAGGCATTTAGTTATTGGGCCTCTGCACATAGAAAAAATCCATTAGCCCAAAACAAATATATGCTAAAACTATCACCCAATGATTAATCTTTAGGAGATACTGCACCATTGTCTCCCATCCAATGTTACCTCAAATTATTCCAATGAAATAATTTATTTTGAATTAATATATTTGCATCCATTAAAACATTTGTATAAAACCTGCTCATTGGATTGACGAGTACTTTAGTATTTAGGAATTAATTTTTAAACACTTATGAGCATTTATTTAGGATGCAATCTTCCTGAATCTATTTAAGCTTAATTTTTTACTAGGATAATAAATTTGGTTAACATATGTAGCCACTACTATGTGCAACTCGTTCCCCATCGCTATAACACGAATCTAACCTGACAAGGATCCCAAGTACTTTTTATTTTTTTTCACGTCGTGCCAAAGGTCAACTCCGTGGACTTGAAGTATAAATCTTTCCCTAGTCACCTCAAATTGACCTGTGAACAGTTCATCCCACTCACTACGTCTCAACCTATTTCAGAAATTATTTTAAAATTTTTATTTGCAAAAATTGAAGTCAAGTTAGATTTGTAGTTTTTTGTTTGAAAAAAAGAACAATTATTCGAAAAAAAAAGGGCTCAAATAGTGTATGATGAATAGGTTCATTAATAAAGTGATACTTTTCACGATTAAACCTTTCTAGGGTTCTTTTAAAAATATAATCTTTTCTTATGTGGATGCATTAAATATCCACCTCAACTTTTCTCTTGATTAAAATGGATATCTTCAACTTTCCACCTTTTTCCAAAAAATGATAGCACGTGCTGAAACTAGGCAAATAATAGTTCTTAGTCAGAAAGGAGGACTAATGGTCGTACTCGTGTGTCAATTCAAGAATCTTGCATAGTAAATCTTTCTCATTCATCACATTATTGAACGGACTAGTTGGAGATATTTATGAGAAGAATAGGGAACTCATGCGCAAAATATCTCTTTCTAAACAAAATTTCTAAGAAATTTTAGTGTTGTGATATATAAATTGCATATGTAAACGCAAGAGTTGCGGTAGATTTTTTTTTTTAAAAAAAAAATTACTACACTACTAAAGAATTGTCCCTAATATTATTAATTGTAGCCAGAGCTTTAATTGAGATATGAGTAGTAATTCCATTGAGGGATTCTAGCCTGCCTCATATAAACATAAGCTAATAAAAGGGTTCAGCATGCACAAGTAAATATAAATTCTAGATTAGCTCATATGGATTTTTGATGTAATCCTCTGTTATTTTTAATGTGATACTTTGCTCTTTTTTAAACAAGTTTCATATCCATAATCATAATTTTCATAAACAAAATCATATAATTTATCCAATAGAAATTATGAAAGCCAAGGGACAATTTTATCGTAACATAATCAAAGGTATCAAAAATATTCATATTTTTACACTTAGATATTTGCACTTACAATAAAATAAGGTATATGAATATGAATATAAGAAATCTAATACCTACAGGTAGAAATAATCAAATGGCAAATATCATTTGTATTTTCAATAAATTAGATATTAATAGAAATGTAGAAATTTTAGAAATTTTGAGTTGAATGTTGCTTTCTTTTGAGACCCTTATTATGTCTAACTATATTTAATATTGGGTTTGTTGGTAAGGCATTTGAGTTTTCTGTCATTTAAAATAAATTTTGTCTAAATAATCTATGTATCAAAAGGGATAAGGTAAACAAATCCAAATAGTTAAATTTGCATTATTAATCATACCTTAAATTAAATCTTAAATTTCTATAATAATACTATTAAACACTAACATTTATTCTTAGTTTCAATTACTCAAAATCTTAACTATGTATTAAAGCCATAAATAATTTCTATATATAGAACGATATATTTTTTAACACAAATGTATGGTATAGCATAGAAGACCTGCCTTATGTTGAAATTTTAGCTCTCCATTCTCTTTTTAAATTTACCACCCCAATTTCCACTCTTCTCCAAGTTGAAACACCTACTTTTCGCTTTTAAAATCTTTTTAAACGCATGCCAACTATTTAGCATGAGATAACGCCACCAAATTGATTCTTATTCTTAAAAGTAACCATCTAATTCTAATCATTTTATTTAATTCTCTTATTTTTCTTATACTTCATTAGATAATAAGATTCTTTTACTTAAAATACCCATCTTAAATGATTGAATTTACATTTTAGTCTCACTTTTCAAAACAAGCATTTTAAATTCTTAAATTTACATTTTAGTTGGCGTATTAAACACAGTTCATCATGTTCAAAATGTGTTAGCAATTGAGACATAATTTAATACTAACATATGATGGAAGAAAACTAAAAGTACTTAATAATATTTAAAATAATGTAATAAGAAACGTGAATATCATAAAAGGCAAGCATTTTAGGAAGCTAAGGATGCACTTAAAAGAATAAATTATGCAACAAATATTTCTAAACTTACCACTAAGAAAGTTGAGCCCTTAGGCAGCGCTATGAGTAAAGAGCACTCAGCACATGATCATAAGCCAAGCACCTGAATAAGGCTAATATCCATATTTTGATATTCCCAAAACTAGAAAAAAAAAGTTAATGATTAAGCCTTTATCAGTATGGAGATATAAAACTTATGTAACAAGAAATAACAATCCAGGCATATTATTAATTCTAAATTGATGAAAATTTGCCTAGAACAATTTTGTCAATTTCATGGGCAGCTAAGCTAAGAAACACAAAGAGAACATGTGCAATTCAAATCTTTGTATTCCATACATTTGCCCCCTTATTTTTTTATATTTTTAAAGTTAAATTGAAAATATATTTGCTTAAGTCGTTTGTATATGATTAAAACAAAAATATGGCAATTGCTAGACATCAAGTCATTTATACTACCACCTTTGTCACATAGAAAGTAAAAAAATTTCTGTTAAACTTTGTCACATATAAAAATGTCTCTTGAAATTATTCTTATCCAATCTCATAATTGGTCCCTAATCATTGCATCTTAGTAGATAAGGGATAGCCCAATCTCATAATTAGTCCCTAATCAATGCACCTTAGTAGATAAGAGATAGCTCTAGTCCCTATCCAATCTCATAAAGGCATTGCCATTGTCATATTGCTCATTACATCTACGTTGATGTGTAGAATAATATAAAAATGTTCCTAGAAATTTATTTTATTCAAATTTATAATTTAGTCCTCAATCGAAGTACCTTAGTGAATAAAGGACAACTTTGATACATATGAGACTAGCACGTGGGATGGTTAGATGCTGAGTATTAACACAAACACATGAGTACATTAAATGATGGGTGCATTGGACTGACCTACTATGAAGCTTTGACTTGGTGACACAAGTCAAGTTTATAAGTGATAGAAGGCATATAGGTCATTAGACTTGAGGTCATCGGCACTTATATATGATGAATGATATACTTTGATATAGTCTACTACCTATACATAAACAAAGAATCATAACAATTGTCATTCGGTATGTTATAAGTGATATGTGAAGTACAAGTGATCAATAGATAATTTGTCCCTTTTTTTCTAAAAGAAGTATGATAATCTAGGGGCTCCTCCCATGGGTTTATGAATGAGAGTGTATAGCCATGCCGGAATACTCCTGCTTGAGTCATTCTCATATGATTGGAACAATAAGTTTGACGCACTAGTCTAGTCTAGCATTATTAGTAGGCAAAGGGATTATATTGCATATATGAAAATTTTGTTGTAGACTAGGGGTTGTTGGCTGATAATAATTTTTTATGATTTGGGTAACAGTGATGTATTGCTAGATATCTTTCACTACTTGTGATGATTTGTCTAGTTCATCACTACGAATATCATATGAGACGCATGATTCAAATTTATGTTTAACTTTATATGCCTCTACCACCTATTTAAACCATCTTTCATTATCTTTTGCTTATTATTTGATTACAAATTTGTTGTTTGGTTTGGAATAACTGTTTCTTTGTCTTTTCAAATTTTTTAAGTAAATCATGCACTATTCTATGGATTTTCAAGCTAACCAATCCCAAATTTAAGTTTCAAGAAGTCTCAAGGCAATCATGGAGATTTTACTCTCGATCAAAATCATCTATAAGGGATGGAAGGAGACAACAACAAAAGGGAGGGCAATTTCAAAGGTAAAATCCATATCAGGCTGCTGAGTTAGGGTTTTGGGATAAACTAAGAGGTTCCGAATATTTTCTTGCAACTAGATCATAGAGGATGTGGTGATAAGGCTTGGGAAAGGTTCACATGAGTTTTGGGAGCTAGAAGAAATCGGATTGAAGATAATTTATAGTGGTGGCGACACTCATATGAGAGGAAAGCAGAGCAGTAGGTGCAAACAACCAACACATAGTTATGGGGTTATGATCACAATCACACCCCTGTAACCACAGGGTTTTGAAATTGATTTTTTTTCTTTTCTCCTACATACTTGATCTGACAAATATTCTTTTCCATGAATAATTACATTGTAATGATGACCCCTATAGTATAAACTTCTCTTGAAATATAGGGAGTAACCCTTTGATTTCTTGATTGTTCAACTATTTAAATTTATCTTATCATCTTGCTTCACTTATACTAATTCAGTTATAGAGCATTTCATGCACTTGTGATTATTTAAGTTTAAATTGTCGAATGTCTTTGGGGTCATGACAACTACTAAGTAGTGAGTTATAACCCTAGAACTCTTTAATTAAACCTATAGAGTTAGACTATGAAAGTAGCTCAATTATAGTAATTTAATTATTGATAATTATTCCACATGTGATAGTTTAGATCATATAATTGCAAGTTTTAAGCATTGTGAGTGCCCTAAGGGGTGCGTCATAACATTAGAAGTCCAATATCTGAACTTATGATTTGTGGCTACAAGAGTGTCTTATAATCACTCGAGAGAAGAACTGGTGAGTTAAGCCATGAGTGTGATTCTTATTGCACAGGGACTAGAATAACTTATCATAAAACTTTTGGTTAGAGTAGCAAGTCATGAGAGTGAAGATTGGTTTAGCATCAAGCAGGGCAACCGACAGGGGACAACTCAAATTTTAAGTTAATTTCTCTTTAGTTAAACTTAAGCAATTAGTAGAAAAAATTTATAGTTTTCTTTCAAAAATCAATGTAGTGAAACCTTGTCTTAGATTTTATCTATTGATTTTTCTCCATATTTCTACTTATTTTTATTTCTCTAATTACTAAATTTGATTCACTTAGCTAGTGTAATTATAATTTATTGATACTTAACACATAGGTTCGCATAAGATCGATATCTTTTATTACTTCGATGTATCTATACACTTGTGGACACATCAAGTTCTTGGTGTCGTTGCTAGGGACCTAGTCTTGTTAATATAGCTGTTTACATTGTTTTGGGTTTTCTGTTTCACTATTGTTACAGGGTTGTGAACAATGACAACCCTGTGACCATGGTTGGCATCAGCAAACTTGAGTCTTTCTTCTTTTTTTTTTCAAAATTCTTAAAAAAAATCTCAAAATTTTCCTACTAATTTTATTTCCTACAATTTCTTTGCTTTTCCATAAATTTTCTTTTGTGTCATCAGATGGCCCCATGATCAGAATCATAGGCTCGTAACCATATTTCTTTAATAATTTTTCTATTTTCAATTTATTGGATATCCTAAGTTCACCTGAGGCTTATTTTCCTATTTATGCATAGGATGCTTAGATCACGACAACTTCTTCTTGTAGATCTTAAGAATGAAACACTTTTAAATTGCACAAAACAAGTAAGATTTGTGGAGAGAAGAGAAAGAGAACCAACAAACAAAGCATACAAATCACTTTAGAGACTATGCAGTGTTGAACCCGCAAGGAGTTCACTATAGCATAGCGAGGCCATCAATTGAAACTAATAGCTTTGAAATTAAGTGAGCTTTACTATCCATGATTCAATAGAATCAATTTAGAGGATCGCCACTCGAGGATTCTAATCAACATCTATCTCTTTTTTTAATATTATAATGCTATTAAGATAAATGGTGTATCTAGTGATGCACTTAAACTAAGATTATTTTCTTTTTCACTTAGGAATAAGGCGCACATATGGCTTCAATCACAACTAATGGGAACATTTACTACTTGGGATTAGTTGTCACAAGCATTCCTCTCTAAATACTTTCCACTAAGTAAAACCATCCAACTAAAGAACCAGATCACCAATTTTGCACAAAAAGACAATGGGAACGCTTCAATGAATTACAACCGAAGTGTCCTCACCATGCCCTAGAAAGATGGGTGTTAATTCATACTTTTATAATGACCTTCTTTATTACTTGCTTAACTGTAGATGCAGTTGCAGGGGGAGCCCTTATGAATAAGAGCATCACCATTGCCTACACACTGATGGATGAAATGTCTCTTAATCACAACCAGTGAGCAAGTGAAAGAGATGTGGTGTATAGATCACATAATAGTATGAGAATGATACAGTGCTCACCCTCACAAAAAAGGTAGACTCTTTGGCAAATAAACTTTTTTCTTTCAACATGCATTATGTAATGGTTTCTTCATCTATTACCTGTGATATATACGGTAATAATGGACATTATTTTGAATATTATAGAGTAATTACTAACCAATCTCCTGAGCTGAGTTTTGAGCAAGTTAATGCATTGGATAATTTTAACCAAAAACCAACTAAATAAATTTATTCTAGCACCTATAGAGGAACCACCCTAATTTATACAAGAAAAACAATAAAAATTCTAAGGGACAAGTAGATAATAGGGGTACTAATAGAGACACTTTAATCAACCTCAGAAATCTAATCTAGAATTCCTACTAAAATATTTTGAGGCCAATTAGAGTAAGAAAATTGAGGATTTTAGGGAGGCGATAAAATGATAGGGGGACATGATTCTGCAACTCACTTCTAAAGCAGATTCATTAGCCACTCATAATAAAATACTAGAAAATTAATTTTCCCAATAAGCTGGCCCATCTTATAGTGACCCAAGAAAACTACTAGCCAAACATAAGTTAATCCCTAGAGAGCATTGTAATGCTATCACTACCAGGAGTGGAATATAGCTAGATAAGCCAAGGGGTAAAGATGAGGATGAGAGTGATGAGGGAGACGTTAGTATAGAGCCCAACACTAAGACCACACCTAAGATCTAACCACATATTGCCTCATTGACTATTGTTGGTGTATATGTCCTAAGGACCAATTGTTTGGTCCTATCTTGTACCGTGTTATCACTTTATATGATATTGGTATTATCACTATTATGCTTTTATTATATATGTGTTTATGCATGTTAGCATAATGATATCTCTAGCAATTGATTTTATCAAATCTCGAAGATAGTTACCACGGCTTAGTAGATAAGGGACAACTTTGGTGCATGTGAGATCGGTATGTGACTTAGTTGGGCTCGTGGTACTAATGTAGACAGATAAGTATATCAATAATGGATATACTGGATTGACCAAGGTGCATCATGCATCCTAGTCAACCAGTTCAAATAAGGTTAAAGGTGCCAAGAGGACTTGGTGCCTAGTTGACTTGGTCTAGTGCTTATCGTAAGCAAGAAGACTATCCACATAGCTCATGAGACTTGGCACCTATTGAACTTGATCAAAATTATGTATTATAATTAAATTAAATAAGCCACAAGGCTCATGAGACTTGGTCTATTGCTTATTATAAATAAGCAAGGAGATTTTCATGCATATGATGCTTGTTCAATGCCCTAGTCGCCCACCTATCTTTTACCCTTGCTCTTGCTCCTATCTCCTCTCTTCTTGGTGCCTCTTCTGATAAACCTATATTGAGAAAGAATTTCAACTTGGTGACTTAAACTTTTTCTAGAAAAATTTAAGTCTCACTCGTCAGTTCCTTTTTTGGTGCATAGGGTATACCCATATGGAGCATTGACATATAGATTGAAGGCAACCCAAACATTGATTTTATTTTGTCATTGTAAAAAAATGTATTCTAACCCAAATTAGATATTGGAATGTTGCTTGTAGGAAAATCAAGCTAGAAGGAGAAAAAGAAGTAAATTTCATATTTCAGTCAAGGTCACAACCCCATGACCACTCGTCATTGGGCTATGATTACAACCAAAATGGGGTGGAAAGCAGTAACACCAGGGTTTCGTGCGCATGAAACCCTAGCTATCATGCCCCCATAAACGCTTTCCTCTCTCACCATTCACCAGATCTGCTTGATGTTGACCATCTGTACCCTTCGCTGACCTTTTTTGATGGCTCCAAAGGTGAAGGCGGTCGTTGGAAGGAACTATCCCTATGTTGCTTCCCAACATCCGCCTCCAGCCGAGTACGAGGTGGCCTTCCACAATGAGGAGAAGCAGTTGGAATACCAAGTTCTTGCTGGTTGGCTACTTCTTTTGACTAGATACACTGACATTGGTGCCCTTCACTAGCTTAGTTTTGCTGAAGATGCCTTCTTGCTCTTCAACCAGATTGGATGGGTGCATTTCTACCAGTCCATGCCTGGCACCAACTCCAACCTCACACTGGAATTCTTGTCTTCCCTTTCCATTTAAGTCACCAATGATAACAATGCAAATCTAGGGTGCATCTCCTTCTAGCTCCGGAAGCACGAGTTTACTCTAAACTTGGAGCAACTAAATCATATTTACAGCTTCCCCAAGGGGTGAACTTGCCTCATGCCTAAGGCATATGACAAGGATACTTTCTAAAGGGACATTGTAGGAGAAAAGTTCTCCCAAAGGGATGCCAAAGAGAGCTCCATCATGAGCTCTCTATTCAGATACATCCATAGATTCCTATTCAACATAGTCTGTAGTCATGGTGAGAGAGACGAATAATCAAAAACTGTCATAGAAAATCAGAGAGAAAAAATTGGGACTTTGGTTTCATCACTTTTTAATTTTTATGACTAGATATGATAAAGTTTCTATTAGTTATTCAAATCATGATAAAAAAAAGTTTACTAAAAAGAAATTATCTCCTTCAGACATCCAATTTACATGGACCTAGCCTTCACTTTCGTAACTTGCTGCTTAGTGTAAAATAAAAGTAAACCAGACAAAGAGAATTAAAATCACTTTTGTGGTTTAACTCTCAAAGTTTACTTCTCAAATGAAACCAAAACAATTTCATAGTTTTATTTTATAGGTTTTGCCTAAGAGGTTCTAACAATCCTATTCACCTTGCAGTGCAATTATCTTGTCTAAAATTATCTAATTTAAGGGTTCCAAGTTTATAAATCACCTTTCAGTCTATATTATAAACCTTAAAATATGCAAATATTTTAAAAGCAGTAATTTCAAAACAAATTAATGAGGGAAAAATTAATTGCAAATATCACCTTTCAGTCTATATAGGCAAAATTATCATTCAAAGAATAACTAATAGGTGAAAAATTATCTAGTCATTATGAAATTAATGAGGGATTACTCCCTTAGTCCCAAAACGGATTGGTTTTAAAAACACAACAAAATTTCATTATAAAATAGATCAGAATTTGAAAATAAAAAATTTAAAACTTTTTACTGTGCTCGTAGGGGTGTGATGGCCATAGTATAAACTGTCACAACCCTGTGATTTTGAAATTTGCATAGTGTCGCTAGCATTGCACGAAGGCTACTGTAGCACGTTTGATTTTTCGCCGATTTCTCCCAATTCTGATTTCCTTCATCAAATTTTTGGTGTGTGTTCTCTTCCTTGATATGTGTCCTCCCTGAAAATTTCGTCATCGGAGATGGCTTCTATGCTTCGCAGTAAGAAACTAAACCCTAGCACTGTCATTGTCGATTTCTCCTCTGTTCGTAGATGAAAACTCGCGATACTAGGGTTGAATCTTCTCCTCAATTTATAGAATAATCCTGTGTTTTTAGTTTTCCCGATTGTGCCACAGATTTCTCTAATTTAGCATAAAAAATTAGATTTTTAGGGCGGCGGAAGACTCAGGCATGTGCGACTGTTCTTCCCCCCAAATATTGTAATCACACCCCTGCGATAGCCGTAGTTCATTTCGTCAAAGGGGTGTGATGGCCAAATTTTTCAAAATTGCCCTCCGCACTCCAATTTTCTTCCTGGTTCCACTTTTGACTTCTAAATCCTTAAAAACCTTTGAAATCTAGTACTTTTTACTTGAAAATATTGAAAAACAAAAGAGGTGTAGATTCCAACACATTTGATTGAATTTAAATTAAAAACAAGCAAAATAAAGAATAAGATGACAAAAAAATATTTGAAGTATAAAATTACTATTTTTTTTGCATCATCAAAATACATAAGGTTCAAATCTTTGCTTGTTCTCAAGCAAGATGAATTGTGTGAATAGAGATACTGAATGACTATTGCTCATTCTATTCTGACATACAATTAACCCATAACATATGCAATGATTTTGAGGAATAAGAAATTTAAGAAACAACTTGTTAGGACAAAGATTTTCAAGATGTTATAATCCAAGATGAATAATATTCCAATAATTCATAAAATAGCATTCGAGTTCAATTTGTTTAAACAATTGTATACCTTCTTTCAATAAATCCAAATTCACCTTCAAGCAAAATCTTCACTTATTGAACCTAGTTGGTAATCTGCAAGTGACTTTTATTGTAAACTAGTATTTGAACGGTTATTCGCCCTTTTCCTTTTAGCACAATAACATTATTCAAAGTACACCATGGGATAGTCTAATGAAACTCATGGCCATAATCTTAAGTAGTCAGCAGAGTTATCCATTTGACCTACAGCTCTATTTTTTTTATTTTTTTTATTTATTCATGGAGAGAGCTAGTCAAGGGCATGATATTTAAATCATTATCGATCTTTCTACTCAAGGGTAAAGTGATATTTTTATATATTCTCTTTTGTTAGTTGATCGAAACAGATTTAAAGTATACTGAAATAGTATAATATAACTCATGACTTCAGTCCATTATACCAAAGGAGTTGGAGCAAGTCTCCTACAGATATCCACTAGTTTCTTTTCATGAAAATTTTTCCATCAAGTAAATCAGAAAAATTAAAATCAAGTAAAGCATCATTCAACTCATATTACAGGAATGCATAATATTTCCTCATAAAAATTTTGTTCATACCAGAACTAAATTTACCTAAAAATCTCATCTCATAAATAATTTTAAAAATTTTCAAACCATCAAATTATCCACACATATCATGTCTAATCATAATGTCGAAATGAACAAACTCCTATCACAAGTATTTAATTCACACATATCACATCGCATAAATTCAAGCCAAACATGGATAAAATTTTCATACATTAGAAATTGTAGAACTCATAAAACCAAGCATCATAGTCATTACAAAAATATAAAACGGTAAATCCATACAACCATATCGAATATCAATCTCTATAAAAGATCATCAAGTAATATAATCATATCGAATATCAGATGAGAATAAAATCAATGATACAACCACATCGAATAGGGTAAAAGATGCACCCAATAGTATAGTGATCTCAATCACTATCATCATCATCCGGGGTGTGACATTGAGCTAGGTGCTACTGGATCCAATCCATATAAGCCATCCTATGTCGTATGCCCATTTGATCATTATGTATCCTCCCAATATCTTGCTTAATTTCTTTTACATCAATTTTCATCTATTTCATATTAGTACGCTGAGATTGCAAAATATCCATCACATTTTCATATGAGGAAGAAGAGGTTGTAGCTCTAGAAGAGACTGGGTCGGGGGCATCATCATCCACGGTCTCTGGAGGTGGAATTAATATCCAGTTATTCTTACCTCTAATGGTGGTGCACCTGGGGTTTGGAAGAGAAAAGGTGAAACCGCTATTCTTGAAGACAATGCAGTATCCTTCAGCATTTTGATCTATTAGGCGCACGGCCAAGCATACCTCCATATCAAGCAAACTGTGCCCTCTAACAAGGGACAATCAGGCATTATCTATGCCTAGAGCACTAATAATAGAAGAAACTAGACCTCCAATGAGTATCTCCTAACGTGAGGCTCTTTCCACCTTGATAAATTGCTTCACCAGGTGGAAGGCAGCATTCACCCTGAAAGTGTCAGTCAGAACCCATAAAATAAACAATTCAGACGGATGTACCATGCTATCACTTTCTCCTCGGCCAAACATAGTGTTGGCGAGGACTCGGTGTATGTATCGAAACACCAGGCTCATGATGCTACTCTCTGTGGCAGTCCTAGGGACAAACTCCCTCTCACCAGTAATCTCTCTCCAGAAGGCATCCTCATCATACCTCTCTGGAACTCCATGAGTTTCGTCATCTGGAAAGCCAAATATCTAATTCACCTAATTAAGTGTTAGCATAAACTCATGATTATGGACCCGAAAGGAGATCAGCCCTGGATCTGCGTCGACCATGTTGGAGACTTGTACTTCCAAAGAAGACAAGAACTCCAATGTATAACTAATGATGGGCCTCTCATGCATCTAGTAAAACTGTGTACCTCCTATCCGATCAAAAAGCCAATGGACATCATCGACAAATCCAAGTCGCCGCAGAGTGGTCACATAAGCGTATTGTGTGGCTATCATAGGTTGGCTACTTAGAGTCTCGAATCGCCGCCGCTGATTCTCATCTCAAAAAAATAATCTCATAGGAGTCCAGCGAAGGAGGAGATAGATACTAAGATGGGTCATAGGGATGACGCTTGCTTACCATAATTTTTCTTTCCGAACTCATAATGAGTTGGAAATTATGATAATAACATCATGCTTGGCTGAACTTCCGGTGGACGGTGGGTGGCCGAAAAATGGAAGCTGTCAGCTGAAGATTTTGCTATTGGCTAACTAGAAATGATGGTGGGGCAAAATGCTGAGGCTGCCGGAAAATGCGTTGCCGGCTAGAGCTGTTGCTACCAACTGGGTGGATCTGGAAATAGTGGTAGCAGCTAGAAGAAATCAGGGTTGACGGCTGCCATAAACAAGCTACGGTGGCTAGAGAAGAAGGTGCCGGCGGTGATGATTGATGGGACTACCGAAGAAGCTGGTGGCAGTTGTAGATTAGAAGAGCTATCGGCGGTGGTGTTGCTGGAGAAGAAGACTCTGGCTGGCATCAGAGCTGGGGCAAAAGTTGCTGCTGGTCAGGGATGTCATTCGCAGTAGATCTGGAGAAGACTCCAATCAAAAATAGAGGTGGCGGCGGCTGGATCTGGAAGCGATAGATGTCAGCTAGAAGGTCAGCTAGCGTCTACTGAAGGATGCTGGAAGAAAAATGCCGGCGCATGGAGATTACTGCTGGATTGAAATGCTCAAGCCAACAATCGCCGGAGATACAGATTTAAAATTTTTCGCCTCCGACCTCTGCTCTTTTCATCTAATAGCTACGGCAGAGTGACGAATGTTAAACATCGATGAGGAGGTTTTTGGCTGGTCATCTAGAGATGAAGAATCAGGTGGCGCTGGCAGATCTGGAGGGAAGGCGTTGTGGCGGCTGTTGGCTAGCAAGGAAGAGGCTGTCATGGGCGCAGAGGCGACTGAGAAGTCTCTGGGGTGTGATGGCTAAGGTTTGCACAGTGCCCAGCTGTTTGTCCCTTTTATTTTTTTGTTTTTCAAAATTAAAATCACAGCCTCATGATGCCCATAGTTCATTTTGTCACGAGAGTGTGAATGTAAAGATTTTCCAAAAATATTTTCTTTGCTCCGCTTCAATTTCTTCCCTTCAAAAACAAAGTTTTCTATCAGATTTCCCTACATATTAAGCTATTTTTTCCTAGAACGCTTGGGTTGCCTCCAAATATGCACTAATTTTTAGCTCACTAGCTTGACCGTCCTCAACTCTAATTAGATAGTGGTTCTTCAAGTCATAAATCTATCCTTCCTTTGTCCTGTTCTTCTCTGTAGTAATGTTTGGGCCTTTGATCGTTAACTTTAAATTCCCTCGTATTTTTGCTCCATATGTCGACAGCCCTATAGTGGTAGGTTTTTCGTACCTGAAATGGTCCAGACCATTGAAACTTAGGTTTTCTAGGAAAAAGTTTTAATCATGAATTAAATAACAGAACGAAGTCACCTGATTGAAATTCCTTCCTGATTATGTGTTGATCGTGCCACCTCTTAGTCCTCTCTTTATAAATCTTTGCATTTTCGGAAGTGGAGAGTCTAATCTCATCAAGGTCGTTTAATTGCAGTCATCTCTTTTCTCGCATGTTCTTCAAATCATATTCAGTGCTTTGATTGCCTAGAACACATTGTGCTTGAGCTCTACAGGTAGATGACATGATTTTCCATAAATTAACTGAAAAGGAGACATACCTATCAGCATTTTGTAAGCAGCCCTATATGCCCAGAATGCATTGTTGAGTTGGAAAGCCCAATCTGTTCTTGTTCGTGAGACAATTTTCTCCAATATTCCTTTTATTTCCCTATTCGATGTCTCTACTTGTCCACTAGTTTGAGGGTGATAAGGGACCTTATGGTTAATTCCGTACTTTTTGAACCAGGTTGAAAATCTATGTTCTATGAAGTGTGAGCCTCCATTGCTAATCACCATTCTTGGCATTCCATACTGTGGAAAAATATTTTTCTTGAACAGCTTTACTACTACCTTGGAATCATTAGAGGGAGAAGCAACTGCTTCAACCCACTTAGAGACATAATCCACTACAACAAGAATAAACTTGTTACCTCTTAACGGTGGGAATGGTCTCGTGAAATCTATCCCCCATATGTCAAATTTTCTATCTCAAAGATGTTGGTGAGTGACATCTTGTTCCTCCTATCTATGTTTTATGACCTTTGACATGTATGTTGTATCCCAACAAGTAGGTAGACAAAAACTTATCTCTGGTGTCGTAGCCAAAACTTAGCGTTTGGCGCACAGGGACTTGTCACCCCCTAATACGGCTCCAAAAACTTATTATGTCACCAACCTTGTTGTGTCCGCAAGTGCACGGATACTCGAAGTAATAAAATAGATATCGAACCCATAGAGACCTTATTTGCTGAGTACTGAATAATTGATTTCTTATTATCTAGGTGAATCGAAAGTATGCAAGTGAGCAACAGAAGACTAAAACAGAAATACCAGAGAGAGAAGACTGGGACTAGGGTTTCACTCACTTTAAATTCTATGACTAGATGTAAATAGAGATTTTTCAATTTAATTTTATCATGGTAAAGACATAATTTACTTCATAAAAGGATTATCTCACTTTCGTGCAGACAATCATGCAGGGATCAATCTTCGCTTTTGCGCAAGATCTATCCCAACGCTGAAAATAAGTAAATCATTAAACAAAAGAACACAAGGATCACTTTCGTGCATCCGAATTCTAAGTTGATTATCTCAAGTAGAATCTCAAGGATCACTTTCGTGTATCCGAGTCTCAACACAAGTTTTACTCATGGTTCTCCAATGTTCCGATCTTTGCTTTCGCTCAAGATCTCCACGTTTGATAACTCGACTCAATCCTAGATTCATATCATTATCATGACAATTTGACTACTAAAATCGAACAATGATAACTAACCTAATTTCTTAAAGAAAGTTCCTAACATGCAATTCTAAGGTTCCAAGTTCTCAAGCAAGTCACATTTCAGTCCTTATTGCGAGAACTCTAAAACATGAATAATAGTATGAATCTATGGAGAATCAAAAGTGCAATTATCACATGAGTAAAATTATCATGCTAAAATTATACGTGACGAAATAGTGGAAAAGAATTATCTAGTCATTAAGAATTAAAGGGAATTACTCCCCCCATGTCCCATAAAAGTTTAAGCTAGCATGGTGCAGGAGTTACAATAATCCATGGTTTCAAAAGATCAAAAATCAAAGAGAAAAGAGAGTTTAAGAAAACACACCACGGCTGTAATATAAATTACAGGCATAATTTGCATAAGGGGGCGCTGTGAACAGTGTCGGCGCCTCCTCTTTCGTCGATTTCTCCTCCAATTGATTTCTTTCCATGCTGAAACTTCTAGAGCACCTTCTCCTCCTCTATGTGTAGCTTCCACTCAAATTTCACAGTCGGAGATGCACTGTACGCTTCCTGACAGTGAAACCTAGGGCGGCGACGTACAAGGCGATTTCTCCCTCTGTGGTGGATGAAAATTAGGGCTTTTGGTCTCCTCTTCGTCGTCTCGGCGGGAGCTCCCTTTCTTCTTCTTACGGCTTCGAATTTAAAGGTCTGGATCATCAGCAATCATCTCCGAAAAAGTCGAGCTTCAAATTTGACCGTGGAATTGCGTTCAAAGATAGAATTACGACAGTGTAATATGTTACGGTACTACCGTAAAATCGGTTGAGTTCTCTGGTCCAAAATCTCTGGCAATTACGGCACCGTAATATAGGTTACGGCGGGGCCGTAAAATTGACTGAACTCTCTGGTCGAAAGTGTCTGAACATTACGGTCCGTAAAGTGGTTTACGACAATGCCGTAATTTTCGTAAAATCTTCTGATGAAAAACTCCCCAAATTACGGCAGTGCTCTAATATTACGGCAGCATACAAAAATACGGTACCGTAATATAAATTACAGCCCTGCCGTATTTTGGTTCATGGCTCCATCTTGCTTGAATTTTGTCATGTGATCTTCTCTTGATGATGACAACATTTCCATGTATTTGATTTTGCACGAAAACGCCCAAAAATACTACCTTTTTGCCTCAAAATCACCAAAAACCAAAATAGAAGTAAATTTTATAATATTTGATAAATTTGGCACAAAAATAAGCAAAGGAGCTTCAATTTAGCATGAAAAGATATATAAAATGATACAAAATATACTATATATTTATGTGTCATCAAAATACATAAGGCTCAAATTTTGCTTGTCCCCAAGCAAAAATCAAAAATTGATTAAAAGATAAACTTTTTCATGCTCAATAAATTTCTAAAATACAATCATCAATGAAAAATTCCATCAATTGTTTCACAAAACTTCAAATAAACATATCATTCTTAGAACTCAACCCTCTAGATCTACATCTCAATCAAATAAAACTTTGCAACTTGTATAATAAATAGAATTTTCAATCTCATGATTTCACCCAATTTTCAGTTCAAATCTATTATACTTTTGTTTAGAGGAATTAGGTTTCCAAGATCTTTTTCCACACATATTTTTTTTATTCATTTTTTTCTTTTTCATGTATTTTGTTATTTTTGAACAGATGGCATGTACCCACTTAGATACACACTTTTTGTTTTATTTTGACTTCAACTTTTATCTTCGGTACCACTATCAATTTTGCATAGTGCCAAGTAAAGGAGTCTTATTCTTTTTCTCTCTCATTATCTTTTAGACATAGACTTCAACCCATGTCTTAGGTACCACTATCAATTTTACATAGTGCCAAGTAGGGGAGTCTCTCACTATTTTTATGGATCTTGGATTCTTCCTTCCCAACAAATAGCAAAATAGCCTAAACATCTACTAGGTTGATCAATTGATATCAATTCAGTAATCATACTCATATGCTCATTTTATTTAAAGGAGTAGTTTCACCTTTAGATCTTATTCCTCAAATTACACATCTTCCCAAAATTTCATGCATCAACCAATGTCAAATTTCAAAAGATAGATATGCGTTGAAGAAATAAATCTAACATGATAGGTTTCTTTCAAATCATGAATACAGGTTTATTCATCATCAAGGAAGATATTTATCAACAAAATCCTAAAAGAATCATACCATAAGATAATATAAAGTGGATCATATGCATTCAATACTTTCTCAAACATGAACAATCATATCATCATACAACCATATTGAAGAAATATTAGTAAATAAAATTCAGAATTCATCCATACAACCATATTGAATAAATTCAATCCATATTACAGTCAAGAACCAATATCAACATTAGACAACCATATAGTAGAAAAATATTTTTAAGTTAGCAGGCGGGCACAAGAAGTTTGGAAGAACCATCCTTCCCTATAAAACATGAAACATCAATAAGATAAGGAAAATAAAATGGCAAGAAGTAAGGGAAGGTGATACTCACAAAACATCTACTCATCATCATCAGGTCGTGTCGCCTCAGCGTCCCTTGTAGCTGCATCCATAGGATCATAGTGTGGTTGCTCTCCTTGATCACAGTAATAGCCATAGTTCCTGTGGTCTTCATATCCAAAGTGATCATAGAGGAAGTTTCCCATGTCCTCCATATGATTGCTCAATCTCTCTACATCCTTGTGGATGTGCCCAAGAGACTCAGTCACCCTCCCTATGGAGTCAATCATCTTATCCATGCGGCGCTCCTGATTATACATCTATGTAGATAGAGCCTGGAATCCTAGATCGTGGGCACTAGGAAATCCTCCTCTAGGTTTGTGTGAAGAGTCACCAGCAGGGTGAGAAGAATCTGCAGCGCGCTAGGGTGACTCCATACCAAAAGGATCACCTCTTCCACCCCATGTGGGTAGTGGTGGAACAGTGTCAAGTGGTGGTATAAAAGCTGCCTCGACTGTGCCCGGAGATAATTTCCAATTGGCTCTCTCTTTCACTATGGTCTTCTTAGTGTGGGGTAAAGGTAGAGTAGGGACATTTGGTCCAAGGACCAAACAAAATGCATCTCCCTCTCTCACAATCATCTTCATAGCTAAGCAAGACTCAAGATCGAGCCTTGCATTCCCCTTTGCAAGTTCTATCCCATAGGGCTCAACTCCTAAATACTGGGCTATAGGAGTAATCAGTCCTCCTATCACTACTGCGCCCCTCTTCGCCCTAGCAACTTTGTCCATATGTTTCATCATGAAGAAAGCCACATCAATAGCAAATCCATTTAGCATACCCCAGAGAAAATATAACTTAGCTTGACGGACCATGGCGTCACTATCGCCTCTCCCAAACACAGTATGTGCAAGCACTCTATGTGTATACTTAATGCATGGATTCATAATCTTTGAAGCTCTGGCAGAAACAACATAGAAATGACTCTCATTAGTAATCTGATTCCAAAATATGCCCTCAATGAATCCCAGGGGCATCTGAGTGTACCCCTCTGTACTCAAATCAAAGATAGTCCTGATCTTCTGCAATGTAAGTTTTCTTTCTTCATTAGCAAGTCTGAATGTAATCTCTCCTTCTGCAGGGCCATTTGAATACTCCTTCAAGTCTATGATCAAGCTATTCAAAAATTCCAAGACCAGTGGTAAATATGTGGGTGGAGTCATCTGGAAAAATCTCTTGACTTTGATTTAATCAAACATCCATAACACATCTTCATATAATCCCAAAGCCTCTAAAGTCCTTCTATCAGCATACTTTGTATTGATAACCTTCCTTTCAAGAATCTGATTATACCTTGTCTCTTGCATCTCATTCCTAAAGATAATACCATGTGGATTTTGAGGTTGTGAGGATTCAGCTGGGGCTTTCCCTTTCCTTCTTGGAAATATAGCTTTGGTTCTCGGTGCCATCTCAAAGTAACAAGCTGCAAACTACATGTCCAATGCACCATATAGCAATATAATGATTCAATATCAGCAATGTTTACAGATAATATCCATTAAATCATAGCTCAAACTCTAGAAATTTTTATCAAAAACAGAACAGTGGAAAATTGGGCGGAAAACAGGGTGGAAAATATGTGTGTGGGCTCAATTTTACTCAATACATTCCACAAATCATTCCAAAAATTATAGAATCGAACTAGGAATCGTCGCCTATCCTCTAAGGATCAAATGCAAACAAAAATATCTCTCAATGACCAAGAAACGAGGAAGAACGAGTGAAAGGGGCGAAAATCATGTAGACTTGCCAAAGTCGAAAAATCGGTGAAGAGAGTACCCAATCGTCGACAATAACAAGGTTGGAAGAGTTGCCGGCGTGCTCTAGTGGTCAAAGAAGGTTGGAGGTGCAAGGTCGGCGCAAAAATGAGTGAGAACGAGCGTGAAACCCTGAAATATGGCCCAGAAAAACCCTAAAAATGGCATAGGAATCGTGTGCCAAAATTATAATTACGGCCGTGTAATTTATTACGGCGGTGCCGTAAAAATCAAGAATCTCTCTGGTGAAAATTTGCTCAAAAATATGGTACAGTGAAACAGATTACGGTACCACCGTAAAATTCAATCAGTGATTTTTTTTCAAAAATCAAAACCTCAAAAATTACACCCGTAAAATATATTACAGTACTATCGTAATTTCGGGGTAAATTTCGGCCCATGTAAAACCTTATGGTAGTGCCGTAAAATCAGTAATGCTCCGGTACCGTGTTAAAACTTATGGCAGTACCGTAATTTCGTCACAACTCTCTGGTCGAAAACGGACAAAAATTACGGTGTTGTAATATACATTACGGCAGTACCGTAATTTCACCAAATCTTGTTTCACCTACAAAAATAAAAGAATAGTTCTAAGCAAAAATTGAAATAAAAGAAAATAAACAAAGATTAGAAAGCTTAGGTTGCCTCCCAAGAAGGGCTAATTTAAAGGTTATTAGCTTAACCCTTTTGCACTCGGATTTGATCATGAATTCCCCAATTGCCTCTTTGATCTTTCTTTAGGTTGGGCATCACTTTGAATCACATAAGGCTCAATCTTGAAATAGTCTCCAAATTTGCTCAAGATCCTCTTTCCCTTATCAATCAACGTAGATCTTCTTCTTCTTCTCTTCTTCTTCTTCTAAAAAATTTCATCTCTCCTTTCCTGTAATCCTTTGTCAACATCCTCAGAAAAATTATTAGTTTCAAAATTTAAGGTCTCATCAAATAAACTATGAATATTATAAATTTTATCATTAACTATGTCAATACTACAACATGATCCAGAGTATCAGTTTATTCAAGGAATCAGTAAAATCAAATTCAATAGTTTTCCCACAAATATCAAAAGTAATTTTCCCCTTTTTTACATCTATATGTGCTCCAGTAGTGGCTAACAATGGTCTACCAAGAATTATGAGATTTTTATGGTTTTCCTCCATGTCTAAAACTACAAAATCTGCAGGAATAAAAAATTCTCCTACCTTGATTGGAACATTCTCTAATATACCCACATGATACTTTACCGATGAATCAGCAAGCTGTAAAGATATAGATGTAAGTTTAAGCTCTCCAATGTCCAGTTTTCTGCAAATAGATAGAGGCATTAGACTCACGCTAGCACCTAAATCACATAAGGCTCGGTCAAAAGCCATAGTGCCAATAGAACAAGGTATAGAGAAGCTACCTGGATCCTTCAGTTTTGGTGGCAATTTGTTCTGTATAATGGTGCTACAATCCTTAGTTAAAGTTACAATGCAAGTACCATAATCATCTAATTTTCTTTTGTTAGACAATATTTCTTTCAAAAATTTTGCATAAGATGGCATTTGAGAAATAGCTTCAGTAAATGGAATGTTAATGTAAAGCTTTTTCAAAATTTCGAGAAATTTGCCAAATTGTTTGTCTAACTTATTTTAAACTAACCTTTGTGGAAAGGGTATTGGTGGCATATAGGGTGGAGGTAAACTAGATTTAGAATTATCTTCTTTACATGAGACATCCCCTTTTGGTCCATCACCCTTTTGAGGTGGCAAACTAGATTGAGTTTGTTCATGTTCAGAGGATTTTTCCAACTCTAATTCATCTTGATCATCATTGGGCTCTTTCTCATTGTTTTCAACTTTCTCTTTAGATTCGCCTAATTGTTTCCCACTTCTATTGATGATAGCATTATAGTGCTCCCTAGGGTTTATCTCTGGTTTTGCAGGCAATTTTCCAGGGGTTCTGTAAGAACTACTAGCTTGTTGGGCAATTTGATTTTCCAATATTTTGTTGTGGGCTGTCAAAGATCCTACTTGTGAAGCCAATTTGCTAACCATTTCCTTAAGATCTTCAATTTCCTTAGTTTTATTTTGCATGGATTGATTTTGATTAGCCATCATCTTTTCAAGCATGAATTCTATGTTTGAATTCTGATTTGGATTTTGATTTGAGTTTTGGTTTTGATTTTGATTTGGCTTTTGATATCCTTTGTTCTCATTTTGTCCCCCTACATAGTTATTATTTTTCCAAGAAAGATTGGGGTGATTTCTCCATCCCGGGTTATAAGTACTAGTATAGGGATCATTAGTTCTACCTTGATTATAGTTCCCTAAAGCATTCACTTGTTCATTACCCTGATTAGATATGACTTTAGAATTCTCAGAAATATGACCATCATTACCACAAATATCACAAACAATAGAAGAAATAGTAGTAGTTTGCATTTTAAAAGAGTCGAACCTGTTGCACAATGAATCTACCTTCTCTGCCAAGGTGCGCCATCCATCATTCTCGTTCTTACCTTGAGGAGGTCTATAAAGTACTCCTCTCTCAGTAGTCCACTGATTATGGTTTAAAGCCATCTCCTCAAGCAATTTGAAAGCATCATCAATTGTTTTGCTCATGAGAGCTCCTCCTGCAGCAGCATCAACAGTTAGTCTAGTATTATAAAGCAAACCATTATAAAAAGTATGAATGAAACCTAGTTTTCGAGGCCATGGTGAGGACACTTCCATTGTAAATCGTTGAATCTTTCCCATGCCTCGCTGAATGATTCTCCATCCTTCTGTTGAAAGCTTGTGATTTGATTCCTCAATTGGATAGTCTTACTTGGTGGAAAATATTTCATCAGAAACGCATTTGATAACTGATCCCAAGTTGTAAAGGTACCGGTTGGTTGTGCTTGAAGCCATGAACGTGCTCAGTCCCTAAGATAAAAAAAGAAATAATCTTAGTTTCAAAGCATCATTGGAAACAACATTGATTTTGATAGTATCACAAAGTTCTAAAAATAAAGCAAGGTGTTGGTTTGGATCTTCAAGAGCAGATCCTCCAAACTGGTTCTATTGAATCATAGAAAGGAAAGCAGGCTTAATTTCAAAGTTGTTAGCCTCAATGACAGGTCTAGCGATGCTAGAGTGAATTTCTTATGGATTAGGGGCTGCGTAGTCCCTAAGTGATCTTCTTTCTGCCATATCAGCTATTTCTTCTATTTCTTCCTCTCGTGTTTCTTGTTGATTCTCTTCAAATCTCAACTTCCTGCGCAATCTAAGTTTTTTGTTAATTTCAGGATCAAAAGGTACAAGTGGTCCTGATCTAAGGTTCCTGCGCATGGAAAACAGATATGTTAGATAATTTTAAGAAAAATAGAAAATAAACATAAAATAAAACATAATCTAGCAATACTCTCAATATCTCTAATATCAACAAAAACCAAGGTCCCCGGCAATGGCGCCAAGAACTTGTTGTATCCCAATAAGTAGGTAGACAAAAAACTTATCTCTGGTGTCGTAGCCAAAACGTAGCATTTGGCGCACAGGACTTGTCACCCCCTGAAACAGCTCCAAAAACTTATTATGTCACCAATCTTGTTGTGTCCGCAAGTGCACAGATACTCGAAGTAATAAAATAGATATCGAACCCACAGATACCTTATTTACTGAGTACTGAATAATTGATTTTTTGTTATCTAGGTGAATCGAAAGTATGCAAGTGAGCAATAGAAGACTAAAATGGAAATACCAGAGAGAGAAGACTGGGACTAGGGTTTCACTCACTTTAAATTCTATGACTAGATGTAAATAGAGATTCTTCAGTTTAATTTTATCATGGTAAAGACATAATTTACTTCATAAAAGGATTATCTCACTTTCGTGCAGACAATCATGCAAGGATCAATCTTCGCTTTCGCGCAAGATCTATCCTAACGCTGAAAATAAGTAAATCATCAAACAAAGAACTCGAGGATCACTTTCGTACATCCGAATTCTAAGTTGATTATCTCAAGTGGAATCTCAAGGATCACTTTCGTGCATTCGAGTCTCAACACAAGTTTTACTCATGGTTCTCCAACGTTCCGATCTTTGCTTTCGCACAAGATCTCCACGTTTGACAACTTGACTCAATCCTAGATTCATATCATTATCATGACAATTTGACTACTAAAATCGAACAATGAGAACTAACCTAATTTTTTAAAGAAAGTTCATAACATGCAATTCTAAGGTTCCAAGTTCTCAAGAAGTCACCTTTCAGTCCTTATTGCGAGAACTCTAAAACATGAATAATAGTATGAATCTATGGAGAATCAAAAGTGCAATTATCACATGAGTAAAATTATCATTCTAAAATTATACGTGACGAAATAGTGGAAAAAGAATCATCTAGTCATTAAGAATTAAAGGGAATTACTCCCCCATGTCCCATAAAAGTTTAAGGTAGCATGGTGCAAGAGTTACAATAATCCATGGTTTCAAAAGATCAAAAATCAAAGAGAAAAGAGAGTTTAACAGACGTAATTTGCATAAGGGGGCGCTGTGAACAGTGTCGGCGCCTCCTCTTTCGTCGATTTATCCTCAAATTGATTTCCTTTCACACTGAAACTTCTGGAGCACCTTCTCCTCCTCTATGCGTAGCTTCCACTCAAATTTCATGGCTGGAGATGCGCTGTACACTTCCCGGCGTTGAAACCTAGGGCGGCGCCGTGCAAGGCGATTTCTACCTCTGTGGTGGATGAAAATTAGGGCTTTTGGTCTCCTCTTCCTCGTCTCAGCGAAAGCTCCCTTTCTTCTTCTTATGGCTCTAAATTTAAAGGTCTGGATCATCGGCAATCTTCTCCACAAAAGTCGGGTTTCAAATTTGACCATGGAATCGCATTCAAAGATAGAATTACGACAGTGTAATATGTTACGGCACTACCGTAAAATCGGTCGAGTTCTCTAGTCCAAAATCTCTAGCAAATACGACACTGTAATATAGGTTACAGCAGTGCCATAAAATTGGCTGAACTCTCTGGTCGAAAGTGTCTGGAAATTACGGCCCGCAAAATGGTTTACGGCTGTGCCGTAATTATCATAAAATCTTCTGATGAAAAACTCCCCAAATTACAGTAGTGTTCTGATATTACGGCAGCGTATGAAAATACGGTACCGTAATATAAATTACGGCCCTGCCGTATTTTGGTTCATGGCTCCATCTTGCTTGAATTTTGACATGTGATCTCCTCTTGATGATGACAACTTTTCCATGTATTTGATTTTGCTTGAAAACACCCAAAAATAGTGTCTTTTTGCCTGAAAATCACCAAAAACCAAAATAGAAGTAGATTTTGTAATATTTGATAAATTTGGCACAAAAATAAGCAAAAGAGCTTCAATTTAGCATGAAAAGATATATAAAATGATACAAAATATACAATATATTTTGGTGTCATCAATGTATCACAAGACAATACAAAATTTCTAGCATCTTTAAAAATTGAAGGCTAGTAAAAGATTATAAAGCTTTGTAGACAGTTTTTTGAGTACTAGTATGTCCTCTATAAGATGATGCATGACAATGAAAAAGGATATCTAGTATTTCCTCTCATGGAACACATCTCCTAAAATTCTTGTCTATACATCTTTGAAACACATAAGGCTCATCCCAAAAATAGTGTTTTACTTTAGCGAAAAATTTCTTTTTTCCTTGATAACTGAAATTAAGAGGAAATATATTAGCTACCAAGTAATTCACTATATCAGCGAACCATGGAGCCTTGATTTGTTAAATACCCAAGAGTTGCTCATATGGAAAGGACTCATTGATTAGGTCACCTTTTTCTGTATTTGTCATTATCCTGGAAAGGTGATCTGCAACAAAATGTTCAACCCCTTTTTGTCCTTAATTTCAATATCAAACTCCTGTAATAGTATGATCCATCAAAGAAGGCACGACTTACTATCTTTCTTTTGCATCAAATATCTTACTGCTGCATGATCTGTGTACACCACAACATTAGAATTGATTTGATATTATCTAAATTTATCAAAGGCAAGAATAATAGCTAAAAGTTCTTTTTCAGTGGTGATGTAATTTCTCTATGCTTCATCTAAGGTTCGGCTAGC
This sequence comes from Costus lasius, assembly GCA_027563935.2. NCBI lineage: Eukaryota > Viridiplantae > Streptophyta > Magnoliopsida > Zingiberales > Costaceae > Costus > Costus lasius. The sequence goes on along the minus strand of CM050454.1, from coordinate 89,769,017 downwards.
ATAATAGATGACATAGGGTTTCTTCTCTTTCCTCTAGCCAAGTACAGCTCCTATTGCATAATCGCTAGCATCACACATAAGTTCTATAGGGAGGTTCCAATCTGGCAGCTGCATTATGGGCGCAGATATGAGAGCATTCTTCAGAGCTTGAAAAGTAGATAAGCATTCTTCATCAAAAGAGAATTTCACATCCTTACAAAGTAAATGAGTAAACGGCCTTGCAAGTTTAGAGAAATCCTTTACAAACCACTGATAGAATATTGTAAGTCCTGTAAAGCTCCTGATTTCCTTCACAGATGTGGGTGGCATCAATTTCTAAATTACTTCAATCTTGGCTTTGTCAACCTCTATTCCTCTTTATGATACCAAGTGTCCTAAAACTATTCCTTGCTCAACCATAAAATGACACTTTTCCTAATTAAGCACATGGTTAGCTTCTTCACACCTCTGCAAAACCTTAGATAAATTAGCCAAGCAATCATTAAAAGAAGCACCATAATCTGAGAAGTCATCCATAAAAACATCCATAAAATTTTCAATAAAATAAAAAAATAGCCATCATACATCTTTGAAAAGTAGTAGGTGCATTACATAATCTAAAAGACATTCTTCTATAAGCAAAGTACCATATGGGCATGTAAAAGTAGTTTTTATCTTGGTCCATAGGATGGATAAGAATTTGGAAAAATCCAAAATACCCATCTAAAAGGCAAAAGTGTGAATGATTAGCAAGTGTTTCAACCATTTGATAAATAAAAGGCAAAGGAAAATAATCTTTCCTAGTATCCGCATTTATTTTTTTATAATCAATACACATGCGCCAATTAGTTACAGTCCGAACAGGAATTAATTTATCATCTTTACTTTTCATGATGGTTATGCCCCCTTTCTTAGGAACACAGTGGACAGGGCTTACCCATGTACTATCAGAGATGGGATAGATATTACCTGCATCAAGCAACTTCAACACCTCCTTTTTTCACAACTTCTTTCATAGAGGGATTAAGCCATCTCTAAAAATCCACATGAGGTTTATGATCTTCCTCTATAAGTATCCTGTGCATGCAAAAAGAGGGGTTAATTCCCTTTAAATCATCAATAGAATACCCAATTACCTTCTTGTGAATTCGCAATTCTCTTAGTAGCAAATCAGTCTCTTATTAAACTATGCATCAACAATAATAGGATAAGTAGAATTGGGTCCAAGAAATTCATATCTAAGATTATCCGGTAGAGCTTTTAATTCAACTTTTGGAGTTTCCTCCACCTGACATTCTTATTCATCAACATGTAAAACACAATCCAGAAAAGTATAAATTTCAGAATCAGAAGGTTCAGAAAATAATTTATGCAAATCACTTTCAACATCATCAACAGCATTAATACTACAACAAGGTCCAGTATATGATGGTTTTTTTTATAGTTTCTGCTAAACCATACTCAATAATGTTATCACTAATATTTAGAGTGAGTTTACCATTCTTTACATCGATAATTGCACATGCTGTAGCTAAGAACGGTCTACCAAAAATGATAGGAATTTTAGAATCCTCCTCCGTCTCCAATACCACAAATTTTGCTAGAATAAAAGACTTACCTACTTGAATTGAAACATCCTGTAAAATTCCAATAGGGTACTTAACCGAGCGGTCAGCGAGCTATAAAGAAATAGAGGTTGTCTTTGGGTCTCCCATGTCAAGTTTCATGCAAATTGATAAAGGCATTAGACTCACGCTATCCCCAATATCACATAAGGCTCGGTTAAAAGTTATCTCTCCAATTAAGAAAGGTATAAAGAAGGTACCTGGATCCTTCAATTTAGGTGGCAGTTTATTTTGAATAATGGCACTACACTCCTCAGTTAATGCCACAGTGCCGTAGTCCTCTATTTTTCTTTTATTTGATAAAATCTCTTTCAAAAATTTTACATAAGTTGGCATTTGAGATAAAACATGAGTGAAAGGAATATTAATGTAAAGCTTTTTCAAAACATCCAAAAATTTTCCAAATTGTGTATCTAACTTTGCCTGAACAAGTCTCTGGGGAAAGAGTATAGGAGGCCTATATGGAGCAGGTGACCTAGGTTTAGGAGCAACAGGTTGGCGCCGCTCATCACACCCCTGTGACGGCAAGCTAGGTAGGGGTTGTACAAGGGCCGGCAATGTCTCTAAGGCTGACTCACTATTAGGTTCAGTATCAAGCGCTGCCTCATCATCATCCTTAGGTCTACAATTTGGTTCATCTAATTGTTTTTCACTTCGGGTAGTTATAGCATTACAATGCTCTCTAGGGTTCAATTCAGGTTTAGCAGGCAATTTTTTTGGGGCTCTATAGGATGTGCTAGTTTGCTGTGCTATTTGAGTCTCTAGAACCCTATCATGTATAGGTAGTGATTCTACTCTAGAAGTAAGTTGATTAATAGTGTCCCCTTGCTGTTTAATTACCTCTCTAAGATCTTCGAATTCCTTACTCTAATTTGACATGAATTTTTCAAGCATGGATTTTAAACTAGATTTTTGGGGTTGATTTTGGTTAGATTGCCTCTATTGATACCCTCTGTTCTCTACTTGTCCCCCTATTGTATTATTATTTTTCCAAGACAAGTTTGTATGATTTCTCCATCTAGGGTTATATGTACTAGAGTAGGCGTCATTATTTTTGCTTTGATTGTACCCCCCATAGCATTAGCTTGTTGAACACCCTATTCAGCAATAACATTGCATTCTTTAGAACAATGGCCTTGATTGCCACAAATATCACAAATAGTAGATAATGAAGTCACAACAGTTTGCATATGAAAGGAATCCAATTTATTTGCTAGAGAATCTACCTTTTCAGTGAGGGCATACCATTCGTCATTTTCGTTTTTACCTTGTGGAGGAGATATAGCACTCCTTGTTCAGTGGTCCACTGGTTATGATTCAAAGACATCTCTTTGATCAAAGTGTAAGCGTCATCAATGCTCTTATTCATAAGAGCTACACCTACAACAGCATCAACAGTGAGGTGAGTTCTATAAAGAAGACCATTATAAAAAGTATGAATTAAAACTCATTTTTTTAAGCCATAGTGAGTACACTTCCGTTGCAATTCATTAAAATGCTCCCAAGCCTCACTCAGCGACTCGCCATCTCTCTATGCAAAGCTAGTGATCTAGTTTCTTAGTTGAATGATTTTACTTGGTGGAAAATACTTAGATAAGAAAGCATGTGAAATATGATCCCATGTTGTAAATGTTCCTGATTGCTGGGATTGTAGCCTAGCGCGTACTTTGCCCTTGAGAGAAAAGGAAAATAATCTAAGTTTCAAAGCATCATTAGATAAACCATTTATCTTTATAGTGTCATAATATTCAAGAAAAAGGGAAAGATATTGGTTAGGATCCAAGAATAGAGATCCTCCAAACTGATTCTACTGTATCATAGATAGCAAGGCCAATTTATTTTCAAATTATTAGCCTCAATCATCGGCTTGGCTATGCTAGAGTGTACTCTCTATGGATGTGGTGCTGCAAAATCTCTAAGTGACCTCCTTCCTTCCATGGTTGGTTCTTATTCCTTTCTTTCTTCAAACCTGAGTTTCCTGCGCAGTCTAAAGGTTTTTTCGATTTCAGGGTCTAAAGGAAATAATTGTCCTGACCTAAGAGTCCTGCACATAAACAAAGGGAAAAATTGAGTAAACTCAGAAATTTCAGAAAAGAACTGAAAGAATTCTCAACTTGAAAACTCACAACCTGTGACAAATCATCACAGGGTTGTGACAAAAAATATAGAAAAAAAATGAAGTCTCATAATGTAGATTTTTCAACACCAATCGATCAAAAATAATTTTTAGAATTTATTGGTAATTGTTTTTTAGATTTATTTGAGTATTTAGAAAGCCCAGAAAACTCTAAAAACCAAATTACTTGCGCGTTCACAGCCTTGTGATAGATTTTCACAGGGTGTAACGACAGAAAAAAAAAATTCTCAGATTTTCATAACTCCTAAAATAAGCAGATTTTTATGAATTTTTTTAGAATTTTAAATAGAATAAAAATAAACTGAAAATTAAAAGAAAGCAAAAACAGTGCAAAATTCAGAATTTCAAAAATCACATCCCTGTGATTTTTTGTCACAGTCCTGTGAAAAATATGAAAACCTTCAAAAATAGAAAATAAAATTAGAAAAAATCAAAAAGAATGCTTAGAATAGTAATAGTAATAATTATTTTATTATTAACAAAACTAAGGTCCCTAATAATGGATACGTATAAGTAATAAAAGATATCAAACCCACAGAGACCTACGTGTTAAGTTCCATATAATGAAATACTTACTAGCTAAGTACAGGATGTGCAATGGGAGTAAAATAAGAACAAATAATCAAAAATTATCGTAGAAAATTTGAGAGAGAAAACTAGGACTTTGGTTTCATCACTTTTTAACTCTTATGACTAAATATGATAAAGTTTCTATTAGTTATTCAAATCATGATAAGGAAAAAGTATACTAAAAAAAATTGTCTCCTTTCGGACATCCAATTTATACAAACTCAGTATTCACTTTCGTGACTTGCTGCTTAGTGTTAAATAAAAGTAAGCTAGACAGAAAGTTAAAATCACTTTTGTGGTTTAACTCTCAAAGTCTACTTCTCAAATAAAACCAAAACACTTTTGTAGTATTATTTTATAGGTTTTGTCTAAGGGCTTCTAACAATCCTATTCACCTTGCAATGCAATTATCATGTCTGAAACAATGAAATTAATAGATTCAAATTATCAGCATATAAGATAAGCATAAAAAATTAGGATTCTAGAACTTAGCTACTTGCATAGTCTAGTTTTCTAGACCTAATTTAGGAATTCCAAGTCTATAAATCACCTTTCAGTCCATATTATAAACCTTAAAATATGCAAATATTTTAAAACCAGTAATTTCAAAGTAAATAATCACATAGACAAAATTATCATTTAAAGAATAACTAATAGGCGAGAAATTATCTAGTCATTATCAAATTAAAAAGGGATTACTCCCTTAGCCCCAAAAAGGATTTTACACTATTATGGTTTTAGAAACACAACAAAATTTCATTATAAAATATATCATAATTTGAAAATAAAAAATAAAAAATTTTACTATATTCACAGGGGTGTGACGGCCGTAGTACAAACTGCCATTGCCCTATGATTTTGAAATTTGCACAGTGTCGTTGGCGTCGCGCGAAGGCTATTGTAGCGCATCTAGTTTTTCACCAATTTCTCCCGTTTCTGATCTCCTTTCTTCCTGAAATTTTTGGTGTATGTTCTCCTCCTTTATGCGCGTCTTCCCTGAAAATTTTGTCTCCGAAGATGGTCTCTATGCTTCGTTGCAAAAAACTGAACCCTAGCATCGCCGCTGTCAATTACTTCTGTGTTTGTCAATGAAAACTCACAATACTAGGGTTGAATCTTCTCCTCGATTTATAGAATAATCTTGTGTTTTTAGTTTTCCCAATTGTGCCTCAGATTTGTCTAATTTAGCATCAAAAAAAAATATATTTTTAGGGCGGCGGAAAACTTGGGCATGTGCGGCTGTTCTCCCCCCCAAATATTGTAATCACACCCTAGTGACAGCCATAGTTCATTTCGTCACAGGGGTGTGATGGCCAAATTTTCCAAAGTTGCCCTCCGAGCTCTAATTTTTGTCTTAGTTCTACTTTTGATTTCTAAATCCTTCAAAAGCTTCGAAATCTAGCACTTTTTACTTGAAAATGTTGAAAAATAAAAGAGGTGTAGATTCTGAAACAATTGATTGAATTTAAATTAAAAACAAGCAAAATAAAGAATAAGATGACTAAAAAAAATATTTTAAGTATAAAAATCACTAGATCTTTTGTGTCATCAGCTAGACCGAGTTATTTTTTATGTGGGCTATGACTGACTCTTTTAGGCTCAACACTTCATTCTACCAGGTGAAGCAATTTATCAAGGTCACCAAGGCAAGCAATGGCGTTATAGTCATCGACATTGACATCCAAAGTGTGATGCCACGTGGTCCAGCCAAGGACCCTTTTGTATAACTTGGAAGCTGGTGGACTTATTTCTAAAATGGTAAATCAAATTAAATCTAATCTTTAGCTTCCGCTCTCTCTCCTTCGTCACCGCTTTTCGTCTGAATTCCATCGCCTCTCTCGATTTTATCTAAATTCCTTACCTTTCTCTCAATTTCACTCGATTTGGTCGTCGCCCTTTTCGCCGTTTGCCGTTTTCTTCCGATTTCACGCTGAGCTCGCCGACGTTCCAGCTCTGGCAGTTCCTAGCCCTCTTCCTTCATCTGTAGGTGAGGGTTCTCCTTTCTAGTAGTGTTTTTGTAGTATTTTGTGGGGTACTCGCGTGTGTTCGAGCATTGGCGAAGCCTGGTGGTAGAGTTGGGGCTTCGTTGTGCGCTGCCGTTCGCCGTCGAGTCACCATTCGCTATTGGTTAGCGTGGGTTCACCTACAGCAACAAGTGGTAGCATGCTCGCGTGTGTTCGGGCACCAACGATGCTTCCTTCCTTGTTGGAAGTCATTGCGCCGTCATTGGCCGCCGTTTGCCATTGTTTGTAGCTGCTGACCTTTCCTTGTTATTGGTTCGGGTGAAGATCATACTTTTGCTAACCATAGTATATGTTTGGTGTATAATTATTTAGTGTGTACACATATATGTACGTATATATGGGTATACGTATACATACATGTATACTAGGTTAGATTTGTAGAGCATTAGATGTATGTATCAATTGCTTGATAGTTATGTGATGTATTTTATATGTTGTGTTGTTATAGGTGTTACTCGGATCGAGGTCGGACAGGGAGGTCCTCGGACACAGAGCATTAGACGCACTAGGAGCTACGGTAATACAGGCAGGAATCTTATCCTTACCTTTGAAATCATGGTATTTCTTGTGTGATATTGAGTGGTTGATAAATACCATGATATCTTGTAGTTCTGTTGTTTGATTTTGATTCAATTACCATTGCACTCTATGTGTTGTCTTTTCTTCATGCATATGGATGCTTGTGTGATGTTGTTACATGGGTCAGATGGTATTATCTTATTGTTGAGTTATTAGTGGCTATTGAGCTGTTGATCCATGTATTATATACTTGTGATTGGCCCATCGGGCAGTTGTATGATATATCATGTCACATTGTGATCTTTTCTGGCTGATATGAGCCAGGGCTGTGCCTGATAGGCCAGCGGACCAGGGAGATACCAGATACCAATTTACGGTTATGGGGCCGGCTGGTAGGTTTCCTAGCTGGAGTCCTTCGGGATTTTCTAGGGTTACCTGGGTGTTGGACGCAACACCTCCGAGCTGTCATTGAGGCAGTTGTTCCATCGTGTGAGCAACGGTGGAAACACTCTGTATCAGAGTGCGGGCTCGTCATGGAGCATTATATGGTCATCGCTCTTGATTGCACGATGCATGTGTTGTTATTATATTTTATTGATGTTGTTGTTGATGTTGTTGTTTATCACATTGAGTTACAGCATACATTTGATATCTTGTTTTATCACAATTCATTGATACAGTACCATATTTGTTGATTCCTGCTTAGCCTTTTTGGGCTAACTCCCTTTGCTTTGCCTCAGGTAAGGAAGTTGCTCCTGATGCTAGTGATAATTAGATCTAGAGCTGACCTGGACCTTGGAGTTGATATCAGCACCTGCTAGAAAGTTAGAATTGTTTGTGCTGATATGTCTTGATACAGTGTTGGTATTTTTGATTGATCCAGTGTATCGATCTTTTGGTATGGTATTCTGATCGATCAGTTTCATTGTGACTTTGATTCTGATCGTGTTCTGTATAGTTGCTGGTGATGTACATTATTTGTTTTGATCGTATCAGTTAGTTTGATTTTCTTATAGCGATTGTGGATATACAGGTTAGTTGTTGTAAATTTTTGATCAGTTTATAGAGGGGATGCTGTCCTGTGGATTTTTATTTGTCGTTCTATAGTGTCCTTGATATTATTTACTTAAGATTAATTTTTTCTATTTTTGCTTGATAGAGGAAACTCCATCAAAAGAAATTTGGTGATATTGGTAAAATGAGATTTGCTCTAACTCCTTTAGCCTAGTATACTTGAGTCATGGGTTTGATTGTACCAAAAATAATATACTTTAAATATGTTTTGATCAAGTAATTAGGGGCATTCGTCAAAAGTGTTTAACCCTCACGTAGAATAATCAATAACAATTTAAATACTATGCCATAAATTGGCTCTCGTCACGAAATAAAAAGAAAGAAAAAAAGAGGAGAGAGCTGGAGGTCAAGTGGACAACTTCGATAACTATTTAAGACTACGGTTATGAGTTCTGCTATACTACAAAGTTGTTCACTTTAAACAATATTATTGTGCTAAAAATAAAAAGACCTATAACCTTTTAAAGATCAGTTTGCTTTTAAAATCTCTGCAAAAATGGCATCCCTAAAATCAATAGCCGAGTTTTTACTTAAAAGGCAATTTTAGATTAATTAAATGAAAATATGATATTGTTTGGTAAGTTGAAGTTTGAATGTATCACATGAATTGTTAAATTTTATCTATCTTGACTATAACATCTTGAGAACATATTCCAAAGGGTTATTTCTAAAATTTCCTAGTTTTGAAAACTCACTGCATATGTTGTGGATTAGAAACATATCAGGATGGGATAAGCAATTGACATTAAATTCTTATATTTTTATACATGTTGATTCATGTTTTATTTTTGCTTGAGAAAAGGTTTGTGTCGTACATAATTTGATGACTCAAAAAATTATGGTGAATTTTGCATACTTATATCGTTTGTTTACCCACTTTGGCTTGTTATTAAGTTTAATTTAGTTGTTTGGTTCAGAATCTACCCATTTTCAAATAAAATATGCAAGTTGAGGAAGATCCTAAGCAAGAGGAGAAGATTCACACAAAGTTTTAAAGCAAGAGGAGATTAGGAATGACGGTGATATGAGGCAATGGCGGTGCATATCCAATAGGAGTCAGGTGCTTGGAGTAGAGAGAGCCATCTCATAATCATAAGGCCATGAAAAATCGTCATACCTTTATGATGACAATGAAGTTGAACTTAATTTTTATTTATTTTTCACTCACATCCTTTACTTGTAAAAACTTAATTCTATGAACTTTTGTTGTGTAATCATATCTCTAGGAGTGTAAACTTTTGCTCATGATTGAGAGAGGAACCCCTGATTTCTTGATGGTTTGAACTATTGTAATTTATCTTGTCTCTTTGTTTGAGTTATGCTAATTCAATTATTGTGAGTTTATTGCACTTGTAATTATTTGAATTTAGACTATTGCATATTTTAGGGGTTATAACATGCACTAAGAGGTGACTTATAATCTCAATAACCCTTTAATTAAGCCAATAGAATTAGACTATGGGAGTAGCTAAATCTTAGTAACTTAATTATTGATGTTAAATCTACATGTGATAAGTTTAGTTCATATAATTGCATAGTTTTAAATGTTGTAGTTGTATTGAGAAGTGAATTATAATATTAAAAAATCTTTAATTGAATTTGTGATTCAAGCTAGGAGAGTATTGTAAACTCACTTAAGAGAAGAACTTGTGAATTAAGCCAAGACAGTGAATGTTAACTCACTAGGGACTAAAATAACATTATCATATAACTTAAAACTAGAATAAAAAGTCACGAGAGTGAAGGTTGGTTTAGTTTAGAGTTATATATCCGAGGGGAGATAACTCTAACCTTTGGGTAATTACTCTTTAGAAATACTCAAGCAATTAACATAGATATTTACTTTAGTTTTATATCAAGTATCTAAGTGGTGAAACCTTGTCCTAGATTTTTCGCATCCAATTTTTGCAACTTATTACTTGATTTTTTATTTCTCTAAATTTATTTCAAAAACTTAATTTGCTTACATAATATAAATATAATTTATTGGTACTTAACACACAAATCTATGTGAGATTGATATCTTTTATTACTTCGATATATCAGTGCATTTGCGGACACATCATGTAGCAACCTTATGATTTACTCCATATTTTTTTAAAACACAAGAGAGTTATGTTCAATAAATAAGAGCCTCCATCACTAATGATAATTCTATGGACTCTAAGGGCCTGTTTGGCCCCACTGTTAATAACTTTATAGCTGTGCTAAACTGTGCTGTGCTGCACTGTGCTGTACTATCAAAATTTATAAGATGTTTGATTAATAGCATTTTAACTGCTGTCAAAATTTAAAATAATAAATAAATATATTATATTAAATTATTTAAAATAATAATATACTTTATTTTTCTTTAGTATTAAAATTTTGAATTATTTAAAATAATAATACTTAAAATTTTAAACAAAATAATATAAATTACTTTTTTAAAAAAGCAAAAGCTGCAAAAACATCAAATTATAGCATTTCCAACTTCTGCTTTTTTACTGCTTTTTTCTGCTTCTACTTTTCATTACCAAACAATTTCCTTTTTGCTTTCTACTTAAAAACTAATTAAAAGCAGCTTAAAAGCTGGGCCAAACAGGCCCTAAATCTAAGGAAAATAAATTTTCTAAACATTTTTCAAGTTACCTTTGAGTCATAGGATGGGGATTCTAGACTTCTACCCATTTAGATACGTAATTGACAACTATCAATATGTATTTATTCCCTCTAGATGAAGGGAATGGCCCCCATAAAATCTATTCCCCATACATCAAAAGTTTCTACCACAAGGATGTTATGTAGTGGCATCTCATCTTTCTTTATTATGTTGCCCACTCTTTGACATTAATAACATGATAACACAAAATTTCTAGCATCCCTAAGAATTATAGGCCAATAAAATCTGGATTTAAGTACCTTAAATGTTGTTTTAGATGCATTAGCATGTCCATCATAGGCTAATGCAGGACAATGAAAATGTATGTAATAAATTTCTTCTTCTAGAACACATCTTCTATAAATACTATCAACACATCGTCTAAACATGTAAGGTTGATCACAAAAATAGTGTTTGACCTCAACCAAAAATCTTTTCATCTCCTAATAGGACATGCCAAAAGGCAAGATATTTGCAACTAAATAATTCACAAAATTAGCATATCATTGATCCTTCAAGCTCGCAATTGTCTAAAGATGTTCATCAGAGAAAGTGCCATCAAAGAGTATCTCTTTTGTTTCTTCTTATTGAACCATCCTATAGAGATGATCTACAACTATGTTCTTAATTCCCTTTTTATCCTCAATCTCTACATCAAATTTCAGCAAAAGAAGAATCCATCTTATCAATCAAGGCTTAGAATCTTTTTTATTTTTAAGATATTTGATCGCAGCATGATCTATATAGACTACAACTTTAGAATTCACAAGACATCATCTAATTTTTTTTAAAATAAAAAACAATGGCTAGTAGTTCTTTCTATGTGGTAGCATAATTCTGTTGTGCTTCATTCAAAGTTTGGTTGCGTAGTAGATGACATGTGACTTATCCTTTCTTTGCCCAAGAACTGACTCTATAGTGTTGCTTGCATCACACATGAGTTCAAAAGGGGAAGTCGAATCTGGAGGTTGCATGATATGTGTTGTAAGTAATGCTTCCTTTAACTTATTGAATGCCTCTGGACAATCCTGATCAAAACAAAAATTCACATCTTTAGACAATAAATTGTTAAGTGATTTAGAAATTATAGAAATTTTTTTTGATAAATCTTGTGCAGAATCCTACATTCCCAAGAAAACTCCTAACTTCTTTCATAGAAGTAGGTGGGAGCACCTTGTCAATGAATTCTATTTTTGTATTATCCACTTCAATACCTTTTTCTGAAATAAAATGTCCCAAAATAATACCTTGTCTTCCCATAAAATGAGATTTCTTAATTAAGAACAAGGTTTCTCACCTCATATCTCTATAAAACCTTATAGATTAGCTAAGCAAGATTCAAACTAGAGCTATAAACAAAAACATCATCCATTAACACATCCATGATGTTTTCAATAAATTCAAAGAATATAGACGTCATGTATTTTTGTAAAATAGCATGAGCATTGCATGGTACAGAAGGCATTCGACGATAAGCAAAAGTTTTATATGGACATGTAAAGTGGTTTCATGTTGGTCATCCGGATGTATAGGGATTTGACAAAAATCTAGAATAGCCATCCAAAAAAGCAAAAGTACAAATGATTTATCAATCTTTCATGCATTTGATTAACAAATGAGAATGGAAAGTGATCTTTTTGAGTAGTAGTATTTAATTTTCTAAAATCAATGTACATATGCTACTCTATGACAGTTCTTGTTGGAATTAGCTCATTGTTTTCATTCTTAATGATTGTCATACCTCCTTTCTTTGGTACAACATGTACTAAACTTCCCCACTCTTTATCTAAGATTGGATAAATTTGTTAATGTGTTTGCCCTAAATACTAAATAATTGTACCATGTTCATTCATTAAACAATAAAGGCATTATGATCATCATGTTGATCGCTACCTCTGCATCAATGTATAGGATTACATAATAATATCCTTCAAGATTGATTTCGTTCAATCTCATACTTTATGCCTAGTTAAAGTACTTTAGTGGATAATTGATAACTTTGGTGCATGTAAGACAATTATATGGGCTGGTTGAATGTGTGGCATCAATGAAGACACATATGTACATCATGTACTGGATGAGTTGGACTGACCTACTATGAAGCTATGACTTGGGTATCACAAATCCAGCTCACATGTGATAAAAGGTGTATGGGTCCTTAGACTTGAGGTCATCATCACTTGCACATGATGAGTGATATGCTTTGACATAGCCTACAACTTAAACATAATTAGGAAATTATAATGGTTGTCATTGGATATGTGATAAGTCATATATGAAGTATGAGTGATCAACAGAGGATTTTCCTCCATCCTTCCAAAGAGAGCTTAGTAATCAAGGGACCTCTCTAAAGGATGTATGATTAAGAGTGTATGTCTATACCCAAGAGACTATGTTCTTCTGCTCGAGTCATTCTCACATGATTGGCATAGCAAGTGTGTCACACTTATCCAACCTAGGGTTATCAGTAGGCAAAGGAATTATATTGCATACGAAATCTTTATCGACTAATAATATTTTTTTATGACTTAGGTAGCAGTGATGTGTTACCAGATACTTACTACTTTTGATAATCTATCTGGTTCATCACTGCTAGTGTCATATAGGACATATAGGGTTGCGCACACAAACATTTGAGGGTCTTATTATAATCGGTTAGCCTTAGATCAAATTTTGGATTAATTAAGATCCATTTAGAACATTGTAGATACCAAATCAAGGGAAGATTGAATGGATGGTTAATATCAATCAATCTGTAGCGAGAATGGAGCTATGCACCTATTCTAAGTGATCTCGATCAGCTTATTGGGCTTTAGGTTGAATACAAGGCAAAAGTAGTAGTGCCCAAGTACATGGCAACTAGAATGGAGCAACAGTTCTACATGTATGGCATCAACAACATATAAAAGGCATTAGATCATTGCATTTGGTTCTAGGCCCAAGGAGGCTGACAAAGATGCCTACAAGTGCCTAACACTTGCTCTAGGCACCAAGCATAGGTGCTAGGCCTAGGCAGCAAAGCCGAGGTGCCTAGCCTTGCAAGGTAGTGGTGCCAATAGGGTTAGTGTGGGCAACTATGGTAGGGACACATGCGCCTAGCATGGTAGACTGGCATTGATCTGGGGCCAAAAGCAGTAGGGAAGTCTATTAGAAATGCCCTTCATGGAAATCTCCTTCCCGCTTGTTAGTTGGGCTAAGCCTTGATGCAATTATTCATGAAGAGGTTGTCCATATTGTCAAATAGAGATAGATATGTAAGCTTGTATAAATAAGTAGGCAAGTGGTGGCTATTCATTAGTATTGTATTGTTTTTCACCTCTTTGGCTGATGCCCTCTCTTTGTCTCTCACATCTCTAAGTTCCACCAACCTCCCTCTTCCTTGTGCTTGTGAGCTCTAAGCAAGACCCAAGCTTTAATCCCTTCTCCCAAGGCTAGCACTAAGCGTAGAGCAAGGTGATCTTCAATGAGTCACTATGTGAATACGATAGAGGGCAAGATAATTGTGCACCTACACCTTATCATATGCCAACCTCAAATATGCTTCAAGGGTAAATTTCCTATCCTACTCTTTGTGTCTTGTCTCGTATAAATCTTTTGGGAGGGGAAATCTAGTTTTATACAGTTTTTTCACAGTGTTTATTATAGTTAATTTTTTATTTGCCTACAAGTTTTCCCATCAATAGTATTAGAGCCACTTGCGAGCATCAAAGAACATTTTTGGTATTTCACATATTGTAGTCGCATAAAATTTTGTATCATAGAAAAACAATAAGATGACACCAAATTTTTCTAGATAATTTTTTGACAAGTTTTATGAATTTGTACTAGCCCTCTTACCAAATTTGGACATGCCTCGATGTGTGTATTTGGATGCATATAGTTACTATGTGATGGCTGTTTGTAAATTCATTTAAGCAGCCTGCATGTCATACCTCTTTCCTTACATATCTTGATGTAAAATTTTCTTATATTCTTCTATTTCAAGTAATGCAATTTTGTAGTATATGATTAGTATAAAAGTTTTACATCTTGAGGATAGTGTGGAGGCACATCAGCATATCATGATGATCTTAGCATGATTAGAGCATCATGGCCAATAGTCAGTGAAGCAAGAAGGGCTCGGGTTGGAGCTCAATTGTGCTTGCATGGATTTGGATGCTTGGTGGCATTGGATCTTAAGGCATGTGGCTGACAGCCACATCTCTTTCCTTATGTGGAGGCTTGCGCCCTAGGCAGTGGTGGGTCCACATATACATGAGTGTGGGCAAATTCCCCCACTTAATTTTTAAAATTGGTTATACATAAATACATATTTATAATATTATAGGTAAATTTTGATTTGCCACCACTAAATAAATTCTAGTCCTTCTATATTGCCCCCAAATATTAATTGCCTTCATATACCTTTGGGTCCTAGATCTGTCACTCGCCCTATGTTTTGATTTGTCTCACCCTTGGCCTAGGTTGAGATAAGGACAAAAAATAAATATAACCATATAATTTTACTTATATCATGCCTAAGTTGTTTTTGTTTATCTTGTGTGCAACCATAGGACCCATGCTAGGTAAAAGATAAAAACAACTATTAAAAGTTTTGGTGAGACCATGTAAAAACTCTCGGATTATGATATCAAGTTTTGATAGCCTTCTAACGCATAACCCTTAATAACTTAAAAGCTAAAAAGCAAAATAGGGAATAAAATACTAACAACTAAATTAACTACACATGCTTTGATTGGGCTGGCATCAGGGCTGTGCCTTATTGGGCTAGATGGGTCATATACACCATCTCCAAGTACGCTATGATGAAATAGCAAAATTGGCTGATTGTCGGCTTGTTCATCATAGTACCGACTGAAAGCAAAATTGGGAACAAAATATTAGCAACTAAAGTAACTGTGCAGGCTGTGATTGTGCTGGCACCTGGGCTGGGCCTTATTGGGCTAGATGGGTTGTCTACACCATCTCCAAGTATGCTATAATGAAATAGGAAAATTGGTTGATTGTCGGCTTGCTCATCATAGTACCAACTGACTCTTGTGCTTTGTTCATTAGCTGATTATTGTACCGGGCTAGATGAGAACCTTCTTTAACTTGTGGAACCAAGCACATGAGTTAAATGAGCTCTGTATGAGTTGAAGAAAGGCTTATCATCCCCATGTAATGCTCAGGCAACTGACTTGGACATTGTGATCAACGTAAGGCCTTTGAAATGGGTTGATCTAGCTTTTCTAGAGTTGTCACCGGCAGGCCATGATTGTTGTCACAGTCATGATCTTTTTAGCCGAATTCAGGTAAGACATCAATGAGTTCCATAGGTGGGCCGTGATTTTTTTTTTATGACAATAATCTTATCGGATGGATTTAGTTGGTGCATTCGAATAATTCATAGGTGGGCTGTGATTTTTGTCACGACCATAATTTGGTACAACGGTTATGCCATAATTTTTGTCATGACCATAATTTTATGAGGCTGTTTAGTAGAATGCTTAGTAGACTTCATGGTCAGGCTATGATTTTGTTGTGTCCGCGAGTGCACGGATACTCGAAGTAATAAAATAGATATCGAACCACAGAGACCTTGTTGCTAAGTACTGAATAATTGATTTCTTGCTAACTAGGCAATCAAAAAATAGTGAACCAAACTATCGAAAAAAACACGTAGAAAATATCAGAGAAGGGATCGGGACTAGGGATTCATCTACTTTAATTTCTAATGGCTAGATTAAGATAAGTGTCTGTCAATCCAATTTTATCATGATAAAGGTATAGTTTACCTCATAAATAAATTGTTTCGCTCTCGCGCAAACAGTCGTACAAAGAACCGATCTTCACTCTCGTGCAAGACCTGTTCAATGCTGAAAATAGGTAAACCATCAACTAAGAACTCAAGGATCACTCTCGTGCATCCGAATTCTAAAGTTGACAACCTCAAGTGGAAACTCAAGATCACTCTCGTGCATCAGAGTCTCAACACAAATTTACTCAAGGTTCTCTGACGACTCGATACTCAATCTCTTGCAACATTAAATCAAGTCTAAAATATTAACTCAATTCAAAGAATCATAAAATCAACAAGGCATTAAATTTCTCTAAGAATTAGAATTCGAAGAACAACCTAATCTCTTACAATAATTCCAAACTCGATAATTCCTAGGGTTCCGAAATTCAAGCAATCAACTTCTCAGTCTATTTTGCAAAATTCTAAAACATGCTGATATTTATAAAACTAAGGAGAATTAAAGAGCAATTAATCACAAAAGTAAAATTATCACAATAGAATTAGTTTGACAAAATTAGGGTTTTCTAGTCATTAAGAAACAAAGAGATTACACCCCTAAGTCCCAAAGAAAGATTAAGCTACCATGATGAAGGAATAACAACAAAACATGTTTCTGTAGGAATAGGAATCGAAAAGAAGATGAGAAGAGTTACAAAACAGTGCCCGTAATTGCCTAGAACAGCGCTGTCACCGCTGTTTCATTGATTTCTCCTGCAATCGGAATCCTTTTGCTTTGAAACTTTAGATGCACGTTATCCTTCACTAGGCGAAGCTCTCTGTCTAATTTTGTGGCCGGAGGTGGTCTGTAGGCTGAGAACCGATGAACCCTAGCAATTCCGCCCCTCTGTCGATTGCTCCCTCAATACTAGATAAAAATTCATCCTTTTTTACTTTGTGTATCTTCTCTCCTAAAGGCAAGTCCGCAGCATCTTTCGGATCTCAATTTGGAGGTCTGGATCAAAAGATATGGTCCACGCAAGTTTCGGGTCCGTAAAAATCGCGTTTTTGAATGGAAATTACGGCCGTAAAATATTTTACGGCAGTGCCGTATTTTGGTTCTGTGAACCCTGTGTGAAAATTACGGCCCATAAAATGCTTCTTAACCATGCCGTAAAATCAGACGAGTTCTCTGGTCTGAATCGCTTGGGAAATACGACACGTGGAATTGTTTACGGCAGTGCCGTAATTTCAGCAAGTGTCTCTGTTCTGAAGCGATCCAAATTACGGCAGTGTAATGCTTTATGGCGGTGCCGTAAAATCAAGACAATTCTATGATTTGAAAATCCACCAAAATACGGCAGGTGCTCCGATATTATGGTATTGTACCATAATACGGTACCGTAATATATATTACGACACTGCCGTATTTTGGTCTTTTGCTCTGATTTGCGTGAAATTTGTTATGTGGACTCCCCTTGATGATGGTAACTCTTCTATGTATTTGATTTTGCTCAAAAATGCCTCAAAATAGTGCCTTTTTACCTGAAATTGATTAAAAACCAAAAATGGTATAGATTCCGAAGCATTTGGTAAAAAAAGTATAAAAACAAAGCAAAAGAGTAAGATTATGGTTCAAAAGACTACCAAATAAGTATAATAAAACACTATGAAATTTAGAGTCATCAAACACATAAGGCTCAGACTTTGCTTGTCCTCAAGCAAATAAAGAAATCAATACCAAAAAAAATAAATTTTCACATGACGAATAAATATTTAAAATATAATCATCCATAGAAAATTTCATTAATCTCACACAAAATTTTCAAGTAAATACATCATCTTTTAAAATTAATCTTTAAGACTCAAAAGTTCAATCGAATAAAATTTCGCAATATGCATAGTAATAGAATTTCAACCTCATGAATTAATCTTGTTTTTGAGATTTTCATCCAATATGTTTTTGTTTACAGGAATAGGATTTCCAAATCTTTTTCCACTCATTTTTTTTTGTCCTTGACATTCTCTAAATCGATTACCACCCTTTTTCCGATGACGAATTTAGAGTATGTTGGTCACATAACCACACATAATAGAACTCATATCTCATAGGTAGAAAGAATTTTCTTGAGACAGAGGAGTCAATGTCAAAGGAACTCTCTCTTGGCATGTATCTACATAGATACACACTTTTGCAATGAACTTCAACTCTTGTCTTAGGTACCATTGTGAACACAATGCCAAGAAGAGGAATTATTCTTTTTCTTTTTGTGGACTTCAACCCATGTCTTTAGGTCCCACTGTTAATTTTATACAGTGCCAAGTAGGGGAGTCATTCTTTCTCATGGATTTGGATTTCTTTTTCTCAACAAATAACATAAAAGATTATAAATATTAACTAGATTAATCACTTGATATCAACTCAATAACATGTGCAAATATGCTCATTTTATTCAAAAGAATTATTTCACTTCAAAATTGCATTCACTAAACAATGCATTTACCTAGAATTTCATGCATCAATTAATGAAAAATTTCCAACAAATAGATTATATCAGAGAAATAAATTCAACATATAAAATCTATTTCCAATTTCTAGAAATTGATATGCATGATAATAGATTAAAAATTTTGGCATGGTGTTTGTAGTATTTTCAGAAAAATCCTTCTACACATCATCATCATATTATGTCAACACAACCAAATTGAAATATCTATCAATAAAATCAAAAGGCAAGGATCCGTGGCATGTGAGCACAAGAAGTTTGAAGTATTCATCTTCCATTTGAACACATGGATTATCAGAAAAATACAAAGGATGGAATGCAAATGAGTAGGAAGAAAATACTCACAGAGGTCTATTAGTCTGTGTCAGACCCAATCATCCTTTGTGTCTTCGGGTTCGAACCACCAAAGTTTTTTTTTTTTGACAAAATTAATTTTCACCTACAAAAAGAAAAGAAAAATTAGTGCTAAGTAAAAAAAACAATAAAAACAAAAAAAAAACTAGAGTAAAAGTGCTTGGGTTGCCTCCCAAGAAGCGCTAATTTTCAGTCATTAGCTTGACCGTTCAACACTCAGATTGGATCGTGCTTGTGTGTTTGGTCGTCATCCTGATTTCTCTATGTCTCATTCAGGTTTCTCAAGAACATAAGGCTCAAACTTAAAACAGTGTCTAAATTTACTTATGAGCTTTTTTCCTTTCTCAAGCAACTTTGATTTTCCTCTCCTCCTTCGTCTCTTCCTCTTCTTCTTCGCTGCTCTTTCCTGAGATTCTTTATTAGCACACTCAGAAGATGTATCAGTTTCAAAATAAGAAGGTACATCAAGTAAACTATGCATGTCACAAACAACATCATCATTAATTGTTTCTATGCTACAACATGTCCCTGAGTGTGATGCCTTTTTTAAAGAATCAGTCAAATCAAATTTAATTATATCACCATAAATATCAAAAGTCAATTTTCCCTTTCTTATATCAATGAGTGCTCCAGATGTAGCCAAGAAAGGTCTACCAAGTATAATAGGATTTTTCAAATTTTCTTCCATCTCTAAAACTATAAAATCAGTAGGTATGAAAAACTTACCAATTTGTACAGGAATATTTTCTAATATACCAACCGGATGCTTTATTGATGAGTCAGCGAGTTGCAAAGTCATTGAGGTTGGTTTGAGCACTGCAACATCCAGTTTCCTGTAAAGAGAATAAGGTATTAGACTAACACTTGCACCGAGGTCACATAAGGCTCGGTCAAAAGCCATATCTCCAATAGAACAAGGTACAGAAAAACTACCTGGATCCTTTAGCTTTGGTGGCAATTTATTCTGTATGATAGCACTACATTCCTCAGTAAGTGCTACAGTACCATGATCATCAATCTTTCTCTTATTAGAAAAAATCTCTCTCAAAAATTTTGCATAAGTTGGCATTTGAGTCAAAACTTCAGTAAATGGAACATTAATATAAAGTTTTTTAAGAACATCAAGAAACATGCCAAATTGTTTCTCAAGTTTAGCTTGCACCAACCTCTGAGGAAAGGGTACAGGTGGCCTATAGGGTGTTGATGAACTAGGTTTAGAATCATCAACCTTACATGGCAATTCACCTTTAGGTTTATCACCCTTATGAGGTGACAAACTAGTTTGGGACTACTCATGTGCAGGTTGTGATTCCAGCACAGGTTCACTGCTAGTTTCAAGTCTTGGTTCTACCTTATCATCATCATCGAGAGATTCCCGAGGATCTTCCAGTTGTTTCCCACTCCTAGTTATGATAGCATTGCAATATTCCCTAGGGTTAGGTTCAGGTTTGACAGGTAATTTTCCTAGGGGTCTAGATGAAGTGCTAGCTTGCTGGGCAATTTGTGTTTCTAGCATTTTGCTGTGGGCAACAATACCATCTAGTTTAGAATTAATTTTTCTAAAATTCTCATTGGCATCATCATTCTGTTTTTTCTGAAAACCCATAAATTGTGTAAACATCTCTTCTAGAGTGGGTTTCTGGGGTTGGTCCTGGGTTTGAGATCTTTGTTGGAATCCCCTATTTTCATTCTGCCTATTATCATGATTATTGCTCCTCCATGAAATGTTACGGTGGTTCCTCCATCCAGGATTATAGGTATTAGAGTAGGGGTCATTAGATCTACTTTGATTGTAATCCCCCACTACATTCATTTGTTCCTCACCCCTATCAACAACAATCTTACACTCTTCAGCACAGTGCCCATGATTTCCACAAATTTGACATGTAACAGAGGAAACAACATGAGTTTGCCTTTGAAACGTATCAAAACGATTGCACAGAGAATCTACCTTATCAGCCAATGTGTGCCAGCTATCATTATCAGTCTTACCATGTGGAGGGCGATAAAGAACTCCTCTCTCAGTAGTCCACTGGTTATGATTTAGAGCCATTTCCTCAATCAATGTATAGGCTTCTTCCATGGTCTTGTTCATCAGGGCTCCACCTGCAGCAGCATCAACAGTAAGTCGGATGTTATAAAGAAGACCATAATAAAAAGTCTGAATCAAAACCCATTTCTCTAAGCCATGGTGAGGACACTTCCGTTGCAAGTCGTTAAATCGCTCCCATGCTTCACTCAAAGACTCTCCATCCTTTTGTGCAAAATTTGTAATTTGATTTCTCAGTTGGATGGTCTTGCTAGGCATGAAGTATTTCATCAGAAATGTGTTAGAAAGCTGATCCCAAGTAGTGAACGTCCCTGATGGCTGTGAATGAAGCCAATCGCGTGCTCGGTTCCTAAGGGAAAAAGGAAACAATCTCAATTTTAGTGCATCATCAGAAACACCATTAATTTTGATTGTATCATATAATTCAAGAAAAAGAGATAGATGTATATTAGGATCTTCAAGAGGTGCTCCTCCATATTGGTTTTGTTGAATCATAGATAGAAATGCTGGTTTGATTTCGAAATTGTTCGCATCAATGGCCGGCCTGGTGACACTAGAGTGAATTCCCTATGAATTAGGGGCAGCATAGTCGCGCAAAGATCTTCTCTCGTTATTCGCCATATCCAAAATATCTTCTTGTATCTCCTGTGATGTTTCTTGTAAATCTTCTTCCAGTCTTAACTCTCTGTGCACTCTAAGGGTTTTGCTAATTTCAGGATCCAATGGAACAAGCGGTCCTGACCTAAGACTCCTGCGCATGCAAAGTAGGTAGATCAAGTGATTCAAGAAAAACAGAAAATAAACAGTAAGTAAATAAATAACAAAAAAATAGTAAATAAAAACCTAGTCTAGAAATACTCTCAATATCTTCAATATCAACAAAAACAAGGTCCCCGGCAACGGCGCCAAAAACTTGTTGTGTCCGCAAGTGCACAGATACTTGAAGTAATAAAATAGATATCGAACCACAGAGACCTTGTTGCTAGGTACAGAATAATTGATTTCTCGCTAGCTAGGCAATCAGAAAATAGTGAACCAAACTATCGAAAAGAACACGGAGAAAATATCAAAGAAGGGATCGAAACTAGGGGTTCATCTACTTTAATTTCTAATGACTAGATTAAGATAAGTGTCTGTCAATCCAATTTTATCATGATAAAGGTATAGTTTACCTCATAAATAAATTGTTTCGCTCTCGTGCAAACAGTCGTACAAAGAATCGATCCTCACTCTCATGTAAGACCTATTCAATGCTGAAAATAGTTAAACCATCAACTAAGAACTCAAGGATCACTCTCGTGCATCCGAATTCTAAAGTTGACAACCTCAAGTGGAAACTCAAGATCAGTCTCGTGCATCAGAGTCTCAACAGAAGTTTTACTCAAGGTTCTCTGACGACTCTGCTGGTGTATATGCCCTTGGACTCGTTGTTGGTCCATCTTGTACTACTTGACATTGATATTTAATATATCATTCTGGCATTGTCGTTATAATGCTATGTTTACATATGTGATTATGTACATGGATAATAATGTCCCTGGAGATAGATTGTATCTGTGCTCAAACGGTGTGTCCCCAGTCGAGTACCTGAGTGGATAAGGGACAACTCTGGTACATGTGAGACTGGTATATGGGATGGTTACGCACGGGGTGCTAACGCAGGCATATGGGTATATCAGTGGTGGATATACTGGACCGACCCGCTTTGAGGCTTTAACTTGGTGTCATGAGTTAAGCTCACATGTTACAGGAGATGCATTGATCCCTTGATTTGAGGTCATTGACTCTTCTATATGGTTAGGGGCATACTTTGATACAACCTAATGTCTCGCCGTAGTAGGGAGGTCATAACGGTTGTCATTGGGTATGTCACGACCCATATGAGAAGATCAATAGACAGATATAGGATTTGCCCCTTCCTGCGGGAAGCTTGATATCCACGGGGCCCCCCTATGGTTGCATGACTGACAGTGTATGGCCATACCCAGGTGAAAGCCTGATCTAGTCATGACCATGAGATTGGGTGGAAATAAAGTGTTGACACACTTTGTCCAGTCAGATATCAGTTCGGCAAAGAGACTGTAATGCATCGGTATCTTGTTGCGAAGATGGGGATGTCGATGCTGATATCCATTCCAAAGACTTGGGTAGCAGTGATGCATTGCTAGGTGCCACTCACTGCTTGTGATGACCTGTGTTCATCACTGCCAACGTCAGAGGAACCTATAGGGTCGCACAACTTGAAACTCGGGTTCTCGTATTGATCGGGTAGCTTATTGATTGAGTTATTGGATAACTTAGATCTGTTTGGGAGAATCCATCAGCACCACTGTGCTAGATGAGATGAAAGGAATCATTCGGAGCTAACTTATTTTTGGGCCTAGTAGGACAAATGGGCCCAATAGACCAAGTTGGGCTAATAGGCCAAATGGGCTCAATAAGCCATTTGGGCCAATGGGCCAAATGGAATGGCACAAGCTACTTGGAGTGAGCTTGGCGCATTTCCTTGAGGTGGACAAATCCAAGTTGGACATCGTCTTAAGGTGAGAAGCTTGGAGCTTCTCACTTGGAGTGGGTGAATGTACTTGCACGCATGGCACTTGGAGTGGGTGAAATGGGTTTTACCTCTTGAAGAGGTGTGTCTCTTCATGAAGAGGTGTGTCTCTTCATGAAGAGGTGTGCCTCTTCACTAGTGAAGAGGTGCACCTATTCATGGGTATATAAACCCCCTTCCTCCCCCCTCGTCGCAACTCTTGAACTCTTGCCCCCTTTGTCCCCTTGTCGCCACTCCTAGAAAGAGAGAGAGGGATGTTCGCCCATTGCCTCTCCTCTTCCCTTTAGTGAGTTCGGAACTTTGGAAGTTCCTTGGCGCCCTCCTCTCCAAAGTTGGACTTTGGCTTCGGTTGATTCCGGTTCAGATCTTGGTGGAGTGCTTCAAGAGTTGGACTCCGACGAAGCTCCACCTCCTCTCCTTGGCATCTCCTCTGGAGTTGACGCAAGTGATTGAGTAAGTCTGCCAGAGGCGTGGATCTTCTTCCCGAGGCTAACACCAGGCGTGGAAGAAGAGGATTCGAGGTTCGGCTGTGTGCGAGACTGCAGAGGGCACACATTTGGGCGCCTGCATTGCATCACTTAATTTGCATCAAGGTATCATCTCCTACTCACCATGTCGATCTCCTCGCAAGACTCGATCTTCTGGGTTTTTGGGACTGGCCTGTTTCGGGGATTGCTTTCGCTGTGCTTGTCTGAAAAATTTTAAAATCCCCGGGGTTTCCCAACAGTGGTATCAGAGCCATCTTGCGAATTCTAACGGTGTTTTATGCTTTTATTGTATGCTCACATGCCATCTGAATTTTTTGAAAAATTGCATATCCGCATGAATTTTTCTAAGTAAGAAAAATTGTAAGTTTTTCGTTCCTAATATCTATTCGATCTCTTTGGTTTTTCGCTTTCTTCACAGGGTGGGTTAGACCCATATGTGAGAGGATTAATTTCTCCCCACGCATGTAGGATAGTCCTACTGTGTGGGACTTGTCGAAGATTATGGGCATATGGTTGTCCTAATCTTCGCAGGTTAAGGATTGCAAGGGTAGACGGCAAGCGTGCTTGGAGCATGCATGCGTCACTTGTGGACTCCTGAGAGAAATGAAAAGTCCTAGATTTGCGAATGGACATTGAGGTTGAACGACATGTTTTCTAAGAAACTAAAACTGAAGTTTTATGTTTTCATGAGCATATAGAAAAGCATGAGATGATTGTGCATCGTGTTGTGGTCATAGTCAAGCCCCTTGTATGCCTGTGATGTATTCTGTGTGAGGCCTGCGTGCCGCTTTTTCTTTTTGTTTTGTAAACGCACAAAGAAGATTAAGGGCGCATCCCTCTTGAAGCTTACATCTTGGTGCATCAACCATGATGGCGCATCTTGCTTGGTGGCGCAAGTAAGGGCTTGGCCGAACCGTAGGGTTCGTGTGCTATCCCTTTTGGCACAAGCATTATGGCGTTTCATGCATGAAGGAGCCATCAAGGTATTGGCCAAACCCTTGGGTTTGCATGCTATGCCTTGATGTGGAGGACCTTGAAGCCGCACTTAAAGATAAAGCTTAGTGGCGGCTAGGTTAGGTGTGGTTGGGGCTTGTCACCTATGTCAAGCATTGAACATCCTTTGGCATGTGATGGTTCAATGCGTTGATTAGGCTATGACCACATCAGTTGTTTACCATTTTTGATAACTGCTATTGCATGCCTGGATGTGTTTCATCTTGTTGTTATCACTATAGGATTGCATGCCTGTAATGTTAGACAAAAGATAAAACTAAGAGGATGAGACCTCAAAAACCCTCAAAACAATATCAAGTCTGTAGCCTTCTAACGCATAGCCCTCGTCAAGCTATCGATCAGTGGTGTTGTGAACTGTTCCCCACCCTCGTGGGACACACCCACTTATCTTTAGAAGGCGTGTGGTGGCAATGGTTTCCCCAGTCCAGTTAAAACTCTGGGCGTGCCTTCGCAAGGAAATTGTTGGCCCTGGGCATAACGATCAGGATAGACTTGACTGCTTTTCATATGTGGTGGCCACATGATGGAACTCTAGAGGCAGCCTCGAGAGGTTAAGGTTTTGTGTTGTTCCAGCCCTAGCTGGGCACAAAATGCTTGAACTGTCTTGAGAAGGGGAATTGCCTGGGTGCAATCGGCCGGCGTGCCCACCTTAGGAAGCATAGGTCACTTTGTGCATCTCATCCCACCCACGTGGGACACGAAGCCTCAGATGGAATAAGGATCCCATCTCACTAGGAAATCTCGGATTTCCCGATTGACTTTGTGGGTTGTCAATTAGATTAAAATAGTGGGAGCCATAATCATTTATTGCAAGTCCAGATTAAATGATTCGAAGTAGTACTAATCTACTTTCTTGGTTGTTGTAGATTAATGGCTATGAACAATAGCAGATGGTCACTGCGATCTATCCTGGAAAAGGACAAGTTGGTTGGATCCAACTTGATGGACTGGTATCAGAACTTGAGGATTGTCCTTAAGTTCGAGAGGAAGCTCTATGTCCTTGAGCAGCCTATTCCAGAGCCACTTCCATGCTCGGCCTCAGCAGTTGAGAAGGATGCTTTTGATAAGCATCAGGCTGATACTTTGGAGGTTGCTAATTTGATGGTAACCAATATGTCGCCTGAATTTAGAGGGCAATATGAATCTAAGAGTGCTTTTGAGATTATTTATAATCTAAGGCAGCTCTTCAATGAATTGGTTGAGCTCAACCCTCCCAAAGTAGTCAATCAGTGTGGTGAACCAAAAGGTTTAACCAAGGAACTAAAACTAAAGATGGAAAGGATCAGGAATAACAGGTGTTATTCATGTGGAGGGCCACCTCACATGTTGAAGGACATGGTGCGACTTCAGAACGAGGAGAAGAGAAGCAGGGCTTCATCTTCTGGCTCAGGTATTTATGTTACCAAAGTTAACCTTTCTACTTCTATGTCATGGGTATTGGATACCGCATGCAGAGCTCATATTTGTACAAATATGCAGGGGCTCAAGAAAAGTAGAGCGGTGCGGCCTCGAGAGATTGACCTACGTGTTAGAAACGGAGCATAGGTTGCTGCTGTTGCCGTAGGACTTTTGACGCTCTCCCTGCCTTCTGGACTTCAACTAGAGTTAATTAATTGCTATTATGTACCTTCTCTTACCAAAAAAACATTGTATCTATCCCTTGCTTGGCAAGGAAAGGATTTAAATTTGAAATAAAAGAGGACTCTTGTTCTTTTTCATTTGCAAATGTGTTTTATGGGAAGGGTACCTTGTGCAATGGATTATATGTCTTGGACATGGATAACTCTATATGTAACATAAATCATAAAAGGATCAAACTTAGTGGTTCAGTTGGTGCGTACCTTTGGCATTGTCGATTAGCCCATATAAACAAGAATCGCATTCAACAACTCCATGCAAATGGATTGTTAGATTCAACCTCCTTGGAGGAGTTTGATACTTCCGAGCCATGTTTATTAGGGAAAATGACAAAAGCACCCTTCACCAAGATTGGTGAGAGGGCAGGAGGTTTGTTGGATCTCATACATAGTGATGTGTGTGGGCCATTCAGTAAACAAGCCAGAGGAGGGTACAACTACTTCATCACATTTACTGATGACTTCAGTAGATACGGTTATGTCTATTTGATGAGACATAAGCCGGAATCCTTTGAGAAATTTAAGGAGTTCAGACAGGAAGTAGAGAACCAGCTTGGTAGATCTATTAAGGCTCTTCGATTAGATCGTGGTGGAGAGTACCTGAGCGGTGAGTTCTTTGACTATCTTAGAGAGTGTGGGATTCTATCCCAACTTACTCCTCCTGGAACACCTCAGTGGAATGGTGTGTCTGAAAGGAGAAATCGTACCTTATTGGACATGGTTCGATCTATGATGAGTCATGCAACTCTACCACCCTCATTCTGGGATCATCCACTTGAGACAGCTTCTCTCATACTGAATAAAGTTCCATCTAAGAGTGTCTCCAAGATTCCATACGAGGTATGGAGTGGGAGACTCCCGAATCTCTCTTTTATTAGAGTCTGGGGATGTGAGGCTTATGTCAAACGTCAGAATTCTAGAAAGCTAGAACCCAGATCTGATAAATGTGTGTTTGTAGGATATCCTAAGGAAACTAAAGGATATTACTTCTATATTCCCAGCGAAAACAAAGTTTTTGTTGCTTGAGGTGCTGTCTTTCTAGAGAAAGAATTTCTCATGAAAGAAGTCAGTGAGAGGAAGTTTGACTTGGACGATGTCCAAGTGCAACCACAAGACACTGAGGTGGAACCTGAGCCACCTGCACCGGTTGCTGGGCAACCAGAGGCTTAGACGCAGGCCCTATGTAGGTCTGGGAGGATTCGTCGTGCACCTGAGAGGTACGGGTCGCTGCCGACCCAACACGACGGGATCTTCATCATTGAGGATGAACCCAGGACCTATGATGAGGCGGTCGCTGGACCGGACTCTGAGAAATGGCTTGAGGCCATGAGATCCGAGATGGATTCCATGTCGGCTAACCAAGTCTGGGATTTGGTTGAGCTACCTGATGGGGTAAAACCTATAGGGTGTAAATGGGTCTTCAAGAGGAGGACTGACATGGATGGCAACATAGTTACATATAAGGGTAGACTTGTGGCTAAAGGATTCAGACAAGTTCACGGGGTGGACTATGATGAAACCTTCTCGCCAGTTGCCAGGTTCAAAGCCATTCGAATCCTGCCTGCTATAGCTGCATATCACGATTATGAGATATGACAGATGGATGTAAAGACAGCGTTCCTTAACGGGAAGCTGACAGAGGATGTGTTTATAACACAACCTGATGGTTTCATCCATCCTGCAGAGGCCAATAAGGTCTGCAGGCTAAAAAGATCTATTTATGGATTAAAGCAAGCCTCACGAAGTTGGAATCTTCGATTTGATGAGGCAGTAAGAGATTACGGCTTTGTCAAGAGCAAAGATGACGCCTGTGTATACAGAAAATTCAGTGGGAGCTTGGTGACATTTCTGGTCCTGTAAGTCGACGACATACTACTTATCGGAAACGACATCCCTAGTCTTCAAGCTGTGAAGACATGGTTGGGGAAGTGTTTCGAGATGAAAGACTTAGGGGAGGCCGAATATATGCTAGGCGTGAGGATCTACCGGGATAGATCCAAGAAGCTCCTGGCCCTTAGTTAGAGTACTTATATTGATAAGGTCCTGGAGAGGTTCAGCTTAGAGCAATCTAAGAAAGGATACCTTCCAGTGAGACATGGCATTATTCTCTCCAAGAGCCAGTGTCCCGTCACATAGGCTGAGAGGGATGACATGAGTTGAGTGCCCTATGCTTCGGCAGTAGGTTCGATCATGTATGCGATGTTGTGTACTAGACTAGACATGGCTTATGCTGTGAGCATAACCAGCCGATACCAATCCAATCCAGGTCTGCAGCACTTGGGTGGCTGTAAAGAACATTCTATGTTTCTGAGAAGAACTAAAGAATGGTTCTTGGTCTATGGGGGATAGGAAGAGCTCAGTGTTCAGGGCTATACTGCGGCATCATTCCAGTCTGACCCTGATTACTTCAGATCGCAGACAGGCTATGTGTTCAGATTGAGTGGAGGTGCTATGAGCTGAGAGAGCTCTGAGCAATCCATTGTAAATGATTCTACGACCAAGGCTGAGTATGTCGTTGCTTCTGAGGCAGCCAAAGAAGTCGTTTGGATTCGGAAGTTCATTTCTGAACTTCAGGTGGTTCCAACTGCTGTGGATCCGATTGAGCTCTATTGTGACAACAATAAAGCGATGGTACAGGCAAAGGAACCACGGTCTCATCAAAAATCCAAACACATTCTCAGTAGATTTCACCTGATCTGGGAGATCATTGATAGAGGTGATGTCAGGATAAGCAGAATTGACACAGACAATAATCTGGTAGACCCACTGACCAAGGCTTTGGCGCAGCAGAAGCGTGATGGTCATGCAAGGGACATAGGGTTGAGATTTCTCAACAACTAAGTCTAAGTGCAAGTGGGAGATTGTTGGTGTATATGCCCTTGGACCCGTTGTTGGTCCATCTACTACTTGACATTGATATTTAATATATCATTCTGGCATTATCGTTATTATGCTATGTTTATATCTGTGATTATGTACATGGATAATAATGTCCCTGGAGACAGATTGTATCTGTGCTCAAACGGTGTGTCCCCAATCGAGTACCTGAGTGGATAAGGGATAGCTCTGGTACATGTGAGACTGGTATATGGGCTGGTTACGCACGGGGTGCTAACGCAGGCATATGGGTATATCAGTGGTGGATATACTGGACTTACACGCTGTGAGGCTTTAACTTGGTGTCATGAGTTAAGCTCACATGTGATAGGAGATGCATTGATCCCTTGATTTGAGGTCATTGACTCTTCTATATGGTTAGGGGCATACTTTGATACAACCTAACGCCTCGCCGTAGCAGGGAGGTCATAACGGTTGTCATTGGGTATGTCACGACCCATATGAGAAGATCAATGGACAGTCATAGGATTTGCCCCTTCCTGCGGGAAGCTTGATATCCACGGGGCCTCCCTATGGTTGCATGACTGAGAGTGTATGGCCATACCCAGGTGAAAGCCTGATCTAGTCATGACCATGAGATTGGGTGAAAATAAAGTGGTGACACACTTTGTCCAATCGGATATCAGTTCGGTAAAGAGACTGTAATGCATCAGTATCTTGTTGCGATGATGGGGATGTCGATGCTGATATCCATTCCAAAGACTTGGGTAGCAGTGATACATTGCTAGGTGCCACTCACTGCTTGTGATGACCTGTGTTCATCACTGCCAACGTCAGAGGAACCTACAGGGTCGCACAAGTTGAAACTCGGGTTCTCATATTGATCGGGTAGCCTATTGATTGAGTTATTGGATAACTCAGATCTGTTTGGGAGAATCCATCAGCACCACTGTGCTAGATGAGATGAAAGGAATCATTCAGAGCTAACTTATTTTTGGGCCTAGTAGGACAAATGGGCCCAATATACCAAGTTAGGCTAATAGGCCAAATTGCTCAATAAGCCATTTGGGCCAATGGGCCAAATGGAATGGCGCAAGCTACTTGGAGTGAGCTTGGCGCATTTCCTTGAGGTGGACAAATCCAAGTTGGACATCTTCTTAAGGTGAGAAGCTTGGAGCTTCTCACTTGGAGTGGGTGAATGTACTTGGGCGTATGGCACTTGGAGTGGGCGAAATGGGTTTTACCTCTTGAAGAGGTGTGCCTCTTCACTAGTGAAGAGGTGCACCTATTCATGGGTATATAAACCCCCTTCCTCCCCCCTCGTCGCAACTCTTGAACTCTTGCCCCCTTTGTCCCCTTGTCGCCACTCCTAGAAAGAGAGAGAGGGATGTTCGCCCATTGCCTTTCCTCTTCCCTTTAGTGAGTTCGAAATTTTGGAAGTTCCTTGGCTCCCTCCTCTCCAAAGTTGGACTTTGGCTTCGGTTGACTCCGGTTTGGATCTTGGTGGAGTGCTTCAAGAGTTGGACTCCGACGAAGCTCCACCTCCTCTCCTTGGCATCTCCTCTGGAGTTGGCGCAAGTGATTGAGGAAGTCTCCCAAAGGCGTGGATCTTCTTCCCAAGGCTAGCACCGGGCGAGGAAGAAGAGGATTCGAGGTTCGGCTGTGTGCAAGACTGCAGAGGGTGCACATTTGGGCACCTACATCGCATCACTTAATTTGCATCAAGGTATCATCTCCTACTCACCGTGTCGATCTCCTCGCAAGACTCGATCTTCTGGGTTTTTGGGACTGGCCTGTTTCGGGGATTGCTTCCGCTATGCTTGTCTGTAAAATTTTAAAATCCCCGGGGTTTCCCAACAGACTTGATACTCAATCTCTTGCAGCATCAAATCAAGTCTAAAATATTAACTCAATTCAATGAATCATAAAATCAACAAGGCATTAAATTTCTCTAAGAATTAGAATTCGAAGAACAACCTAATCTCTTACGATAATTCCAAACTCGATAATTCCTAGGGTTCCGAAATTCAAGCAATCAACTTCTCAGTCTATTTTGTAAAATTCTAAAACATGCTGATATTTATAAAACTAAGGAGAATTAAAGAGCAATTAATAACAAAAGTAAAATTATCACAATAAAATTAGGGTTTTCTAGTCATTAAGAAACAAAGAGATTACACCCCCATGTCTCAAAGAAAGATTAAGCTACCATGATAAAGGAATAACAACAAAACATGTTTCTGTATGAATAGGAATCGAAAAGAGGATGAGAAGAGTTACAAAACAGTGCTGTAATGAACCATAATTGCCTAGAACAGCGCTGTCACCGCTGTTTCATTAATTTCCCCTCCAATCGGAATCCTTTTGCTTTTAAACTTCAAATGCACATTCTCCTTCACCAGGCGAAGCTCTATATCAAATTTCGTGGCCGGAGGTGGTCTGTAGGCTGAGAACCGACGAACCCTAGCAATTCCGCCCCTCTATCGATTGCTCCCTCAATACTGGATAAAAATTCATCCTTTTTACTTTGTGTGTCTTCTCCTCCTAAAGATGAGTCCGCAGCATCTTTCAGATCTCAATTTGGAGGTTTGGATCAAAAGATATGGTCCGCGCAAGTTTTGGGTCCATAAAAATCGCGTTTTTTAATGGAAATTACGGCCGTATAATATTTTACGGCAGTGCCGTATTTTGGTTCTATGAACCCTGTGTCAAAATTATGGCTCATAAAATGCTTCTCAACCGTGCTGTAAAATCGGACGAGTTCTCTGGTCTGAATCACCTGGGAAATACGGCACGTGGAATGGTTTACGGCAGTGCTGTAATTTCAGCAAGTGTCTCTATTATGAAGCGATCGAAATTACGGCAGTGTAATGCTTTACGACGGTGCCATAAAATCAAGACAATTCTCTGATTTGAAAATCCACAAAAATACGGCAGGTGCTCCGATATTACGGTATTGTACCATAATACGGTACCGTAATATATATTACGGCACTGCCGTATTTTGGTCTTTTGCTCTGATTTGCATGAAATTTGTTATGTGGACTCCTCTTGATGATGGTAACTCTTCCATGTATTTGATTTTGCTCGAAAATGCTTCAAAATAGTGCCTTTTTACCTGAAATTGATCAAAAACCAAAGATGGTGTAGATTCCGAAGCATTTGGTAAAAAAAGTATAAAAACAAAGCAAAAGAGTAAGATTAGGTTCAAAAGACTATCAAATAAGTATGAAAAACACTATGAAATTTAGAGTCATCAGATTTCCATCTCAGTCATAATCTTGTGAAGTAGTTTTGTTGCGAACTCCTTAGTAGCTTTCATAGGCAGGCCACGAATATTTTCTATCCCGCCCCTTATGTCTTATGTTGCATAGATCCTTTGGGAAGAGAAAATCGTTTTTAGGTAGTTTTTTCACAATGTTTGTTATAGTCAAAATTTTATTTTCCTGCGATTTTCCATTGTATTTGTTATAGTTAAAATTTTAATTTTAGGCACTTCCTTTGCTCTAAAATTCAATGGAGGGTTTGCTTTCATCTTGCAAAAATCTAATGCATATAAAAAGGAGGAATAATGTATTTCAAATCTAGAAGAGAATAGTCAATTACTTTCTTGTATTATCTCAGTAGCTCCTGCAATAGCAACACTATATCAGTTGCATTAAGTTCAGCATTTACAATCAGAGGAAGAGTAGTGTTAGGCCCCAAAAACAACTTCAAATCACTTCGTAAAGTTTTAAATTCAAAATTTGGTGATTCTTCTTCTTTATTTTCGGTTTGATCAATGTTTTCATGTTCATTCTTCTCAAGAGCAAGAGCTGATTTCATCATTTTAGCATACTCCCAAGCTTTAGAATCAAAATCACTTTCATTTACAAAATAGATTTTATAAAAATTCCTTTTCAGTATGCATAAAACCATAATTATTTATAGTTTCCTCTACAATATTTATACTAAAGCATGAGCCAATGTATGATGGTTTTTTCTCTTGTTTTCAGCCGTCTATAGTATTGTCGCCTATGTTTAATACCAGTTTTTCTATTTTTCACACCAATGATAGCACTTGCAGTAGTTAAGAATGGTCTATATATAATGACATGTATCTTACAATCTTCCTCCAACTCGAAGACTATAAGTCAACTGGTATGGAATACTTACCAACATGTATGGTTGCATCTTCTAAAATCCCTAAGACCTTGTTTCCTAAGAAGGATAGAAAAACAGTTGGAAGAGAAATAAAATCGGAAGGGAAAGAAAGTAGAGAAGGAACACTGTACACACATGACTCTCACGTGTTTCAATCTCTCGCTGAAGAGCGTCTCTCGCACGCAGTCGCGCAAGTGAAGACAAGCGGCTCCGGCGGACAGCGCTGCTGATAGCTCCAATAGCGGTGATGGCAATGTCGAGCGTGGTGAGGTCTCCAATGGGAGTCGGCTCTAGTGGCAGGCGAGGGCTCTAGCGGACATCAAGGGCATCGGCTCCAGGGGCAAGTGAGGGCTCTAGCGGGCGTTGGTTCTAGCGGCAGGGCTCTAGCAGGCATCAGCTCTAGCGGCAAGGCTCTAGCGGGCGTCGGCTCCAGCGCTTGCTCCAGCAGTGAGGGCTCCAGTGCTTGCTCCAATAGTGAGGGCTCTAGAACTTGCTCCAGCGGCAGCATCGTCGAGCATGTGCGGCAGACGCGGACGGTGCGTGGGTGAAGATGGCAGCGCGTTGGTCAGGACGGAGCTGCGGATGAGGGCAGCCGTCGGCGAGGAGGTGGCTGCCATCGGCAAGTGTTGGCAAGCATCACATTAGGCGAGGATGACAAGCGGCAGAGGGAGGAGAACGAGTTTTTGCCCGATTTGGGCGGACTCGAAAACGAGGGAAAAGATGTCTCTTTTCCCTCACTTTTTCCATCTTTCCATTTCCATCTATTCAAAGAAATGAGGGAGAATAACATTTTCTCTTCTTTCCACAACTGATTCCTTTATAGGAAACAAGGCCTAAAGGATATTAATAGACCTATTAGCTAACTACAAATAAATAGTGGTGGGTTTGAGATCTCATGTATCTAGTTTCTTATAAATAAACAAAGGCATCAAACTTATACTCGCCCTTAGATCACATAGTGTCTTTTCAAAAGTTAGATATTTAATTAAGCATGAAATGGAAAAACTACCTAGTTCTTTTTAACTTAATTGGAAATTTATTTTGAATGATAGTATTTCACTCTTCGGTCAAAGAAACTATCACTATTGCAATTAAACTAGAGAGATTAAAATTTTGATATTTTTAGAGTCTTAAAACTCTAGAAAAATGAAAAAAAAATGTTGATTTACTATTTTTTATTCATTGGCGTGGTGAAAGTGTTCACTACCTATGAAAGTTCAGAAATCCTAAAAAATAGAAAATTTAAAATAAGATAGAAAAAAAGTATAGCAAAAGTAAAATGCCTAGACTAGTAATTTTAAAATTTTATTGATATTAGTAATACTATATCCGAGGCAATAGTACTAAAAACATGATGTGGCCACAAGTGCAGTAATAAATAAGATATTATTGCCACGAGAATATAAATATTAAGTACTAATAAATCATAATCTTATTAGCTAGGCAAACCAATGTATTGAATTTTAAAGCAGTAAATCTGAAAACAACAATGGAATTTAAAAAGAATTTATATTATGTGAAGGGTTCGGGATTAGGGTTTCGCTACATTGAATTCAAATATTTAAACAAGCAAATTCATTTGATAAGTAGATTCAAATAGTTAATAGAATTTATCCTAAGTTATGTATCATCCTCTCCCAATATCCCGACCTATTGTTAACTTAATAAACACTCTTGTAGCTTGGTAAGATAAATTAGGTTTTATGATAAATTTAAGCCCTCAAGTAATTTTTAGTCATTCTCATGAACTAATCGTTATAGGTTTAATTATGAGCTTTCTAATACTATACTAAGCTAAAACATAAATTTAGGACAAGGACATGTGCAATTGATCAACCACAATTAAATTAATTTTGATTGAATAACAAATCAAAATGATTAAGCAAGTCATAAGATAAGAATGTCAATGGGCTGCTCCCCATATCTTGAAAATAAGTTTTATACTATACAACTCATAATTTCAATCAAAAACTCTTCATAAATCGCAAACAACAAATTAATAAATGATGGCAACTCCCCCTTTAGAATTGTTGCCAAAATCACCTGAAATTATTTTGTGAGTGATTGTAATATGCTTATAGTCAATAAGCATAAATGAGTAAAATTAAGTACAAAAGGCATAAAATATGTGTTAATTTGATTTAAAAAAAGATGTTGAAATGTGTGCATAAATTTGAGTTATTAGACACCCAAGTCAATACTCGTAATGGGGTAATCCAACATATCCAATACAAATGCACTTATGCACTTGAGTTGGTGCATCACACCCAACTAGTCTATACACCAATCTCTCATGCACAAAATTTATCTCTTATCCACTAAGACACTTGATTAGGGAATACTTTGAGAATGACCAAGGCTAATCTCCAGAAACATCTTTATATAATCATCTATAACACATAGGTATAACAAAAACACAATAACAATAATGCCTTTATTTAAAATAAATAATTGTACAATGTGCAGATCAGACCATCAAAATTGGTACTCATGGTATATACACAAACATACCCCTTCTAGTAGGGAGAGGCTTACTCAACAAAGTATGTTGAGCCAATTGGCGTTATAGCTATAAGTATAGGTTACTAATCATCAATAGAACCCCATAAGAGCCCCTTCAACTAAGACAATAGGTGGCCAAACATCCATGCTCTGACTTAAGTTATTTACGTTTAAATATACTTGTAAACAAAGTATCATTTGTTTAAAGTTGTTTTGAAATGGATGTTGCACACCTTAGATAGTTCATAAAATTTGATTCTCATGGAATAAGAAATTTTATTATTATGCATTTGCTTCCTTTCCACATTACTTTTATTATTGTGTATATTTGTTATAAATTGTGAATAACAGGGTGTGACAAGTTTTTACAATGCTCAGTTGCACAAAGCTTGTCTAAATTATTCTCTATTGAGAAGCTAGCATTCTATCTTTATCATGGTGATTTGGAAGCTCAAATCATATTACCAGGGGCATATCATTGAGGTGAAGAAAGATCAATCTCTCTAATAGGTTCTAGTGAAGCCCAACTTATTGAGAAGGTTGCTGAAATGCACCATTGAGCTATGCAAGTTTGATTTAAAATACATTGCAAAGATGATGATATTAAGCTTTAGTATATTTCATCATAATTTCAGTAGAGCAGATTGAGATGGTCAAATCAATCACCAAACAAGAAACGAGGGTTTGTTTACTAAAGGTCAATGAATTTTCTACTACAAATGGTTCAAAGTAAGAGTAAAGTTTATGTTAGACTGGTCCAAGGAACTCAACTGTATCCTTGCCTCTGATGGAGGCTCTTTTGAGATACTATAATTTGCTGCTTTGTGAAAAAAAAAAAAAAAAAGAGAGAGAGAGAGTAGAGTTTATGAATCCAAATGGATGCTGAGAAGTATGTAGCGACATGAATTTTCTAGCAACCAACAACGAGATTGTGTAGGACATGGTCATTATTACCTAAATTTCTAGTGAATTCAATCTAGGAGTCTTCCAAGCAAAAAAGCCAACTTTGGATATTTATATGTAAAAATGTATGAGATGTCAAAATAGTTTGAATGGGAGATAGATATAAACCCTTAGAAGACAATGTTCGATTTGATAGAATGCCCGAATTAGATTATGCAATTAGTAAGGATTAGAATGAGTTGTCGTAGAAGTTCTCAAATGTTTCAATGTTATACCCTAGACATATTTTTCTTACCTTGTATTTCGATTTCAATATTTTTCTGAATTTTTCTGGAATTAATACGGTATTTTCAGTATTTTATTAGTATTTCTGTATTTTTCAATTTTTGGTATTAAATATATATATATATATATATATATATATATATATATATATATATAATAAAATTTCTGTTTCGTTAAACACCGAAAAAGGCGGACGCGCGCGGAGTCGAACGCGCGACGCGCCGCTCGGCGGATAAGTGCAATAACTGCCGCCCTATCGGGCGCTTGGCTAAAGAAATCGGGTTCTCTATTGAAAACCCGACATTTGGGTTTAATTTTTTGGGTGAAAACCCGTTCGCCTCCACTTCTTCCGGTGGCGATCGCGTCATCGGTTCGACTGCGGTTATTCAGGGGTAAAAATTCGGGTTTTAAGCGTAGGAAGTTTTGCTACTTTCCTATGGTGCTTCCGGAACGTTCAGAGGGAGATTGGGATTTGCGGAGCGTTGCGTGAAGCTTTGGGAGAGATCGCCGGAGAAAAAGCCGCTGTTAGAGTAATCATCGTCGATTGAAGCCAGCGAAGCCTCAGATCTTCGCCTGCGGCGTCTGCCCAACGCTGCTCCAGGTATTTTTCCTATTTCCGCAGTTTTTCCGTCCAGTTTTCTGTATTTTGATTCGGGCGGAGGTGGCGCCACCGCGTGATTTCTTCCGCGATTCGCCGGAGACTTTGGATCAAGACCAAAGCTCACCGGGGATGGCTGGGAATCTTTGGTCTCCCACGAATTTATGATCTGGACATTTTGGTGGAGATCGGCGGTCCGGCGTGCACTGAATTCCTCGTTGGAGACGTCGTGAGTTTTGGCTCCGGCGGCTGCGGGCGGCGGAAATCAGCAGCGCCGCCGTATGTTTACGTTTAGGTTTGAACCGGGATTGGACCGGTTTAATTTCAATTAAACCGAGCGATTTCGGGTCTGAGCCGAGTTCTGATTTGAGCCGGGTCAACAGCTTGACCGGTTCAATTTCAGGTTCGACCCAGAAGTAGTATTTCGACCGGTTCAGGGGGATTCCTTTCGAATCTCGGCCGGTTCAGGTAGGCATTGGAAAGATCTTTCAATTGCCTATCTAGTGGTATAGCGTTTAGGTATTTTTGATTTGTATGTTAGGAGTAATGTAGGGTCAAAGTTTTCGGTTCAGTCAAAATCAGTTGGTTCAGGCTTAAATTAAATCGATTCAGTGGAATTCTGGATAGTTTAGTAGGTTTATAGTATGGTTCTTTGAACCAGAGATTAATTAGAAGTTTTTAAAGGTAAATTAGAGGGTGAAATACTTCTTTGAGCTTTGGACATTGTATTTATTTAGTTTACATGTTAAATTACAGACTTCCTGATTTCACTACATCTGGGATTGTTGAGGGCTTTGGCGTTAAACATTTTCAATTTAGTAAGTTCTCAAACTAAGTTCATTTCTTGTATATTTTCCTTCAGTAATTTCTAGTTAAACAGCATGATTCTGAACCTTTGTTTGTGTACAGTTTAAATATATTTACTTTTGAGACATGGTATTTTATCATTATAAACATGTGCATATCAGTTATATACGGGGTTCAGTTATTGGACACGTGGCACACTGTGGCGGGTGTGTTCACCACCTTTGGGTGCGATTTTAGGGTGACAACCCACGGGCTAAATCAATAAATCAGTAAATCCGAAAAATCAGTCATATGCTTACATGTTATGATTTATGTCTCATTCAATTCTATAGTATACTGTTATCCTGTTTTATCAGTTATTTCTATAGCTTTAAATTTATGCTATTCTTTACCCATTGCAATTCCCTATGTATCATGCTAGCACTTTGATTTTTATCACCTCCTCCTCTGTTTAAGGGATTTCCCCTTTCTCTTGGAGAGAGACTTGCTCAGCTTATGCTGACCCGTGAGGGATTTTTGTTGCAGATATTTCTCAAGGGAACTCAGGATCTGCATCTATTTTTCAGAAGCGTACGTACATTTGATTCAAGGTGGTCCAGCTCCATGCTCGCTGTTCTGTAGTTAGATAGTTTGATTTATTTATTTTTTTTAAAAAGGCATGTAATATGAGGATTTGAATTGGAAGTAAAAAACATTGTAATCAATTTCCTGTAATAAATTCTTTAATTAATGAAATGGATTCGTTTTCATTCTATACTTTAAGTAAGTATATCTGTGACATCTGTGAATAAACTGGGTTGTAACATTTGGTATCAGAGGATTAACGATCTTTGCACTGTTAACATATAAGGTTTAGGAATAATTCTGTACTCCTTTATCAGTTGAATAACTCTTCTTTAATTGTAGAGCATGGACCCACCGAGAAGAGACCCGCCAAGGAGGAGACGGACAAACAGAAATGAACCTGCTAATGTTGAGTTAGCAGCAGCAATTGCCCAAGCCATGCACGGTTCCGCCACGAATGCTACACTCGCGGAGTTACAAAAGCGTGGTCCGAGACCTTTCCGAGGAACTATAGATCCAGCTGAGGCTGAAGAGTGGTTGCGACTAGTGGAAAAAGCCTTTGAGTTGGTAGAGTGTACTGATGAAGATAAGCTAAGATTTGTTTGTCACCTTCTTCGTGGGGATGCAGATGCCTGGTGGAGTAATTACAAAAGAGGATTACCTACAAATGCTAGAATCACTTGGCCTCAGTTCACATAAGTTTTCTTAAGTCAGTATTTTCCCAATTCTGTTCGGACCACTAAATTGCAAGAATTTCTCAGTCTCGCTCAAGGAGATATGTCTGTTGCTGATTATGATAAGAGTTTTAATAATCTGGCTCGCTTTGCTCTTGACAGGGTGGCTAACACAGTGAAACGAGCTAGGTTATTTGAGAAGGGCCTGCGCCCTAATTTGAGGTCATGGGTTTCTATGTTTGAATTACCCACTCATGCAGAGGTTTTGGTGAAAGCGCGTTGGGCTGAGCAGAATATTGAGTTGATGGCAGTAAGGCTGCAAGTAGTAGTGGCCCGAGGGATAGAGATCAGGTATCTTTAAAAAGGTTTAAGTCACCTCCTGGGAAATTTAAAGCTTTTCGGAATCAAGGGGGTGCAGCAGCATCGGATTCCTCCACCTTAGTTTTTTTGTAAATTTTGTGGAGATTCTAAGCATGTTTCTGCAAACTGTCCTAGGGGAGAAATAATTTGTTTTTACTGCAAGCAGCCTGGTCATTATAAGACTGATTGTCCAAGGAAAACTTAGTCTTCCAATAAGGGTCAGATTTCAGCTGTAGCTAAAAAGGAGGTTCCAGAAGTTGATGCAGTCATTAGAGGTATAATTTATGTTTTTGGAATACCTGCTAATGCTTTATTTGATACTGGTGCTACTCATTCATTTATTGCTTCACACTTTGCAAATGGATTAGAAAGACAACCTTCTTTGCTTAAGAGTAATATTTCAGTTGATTCTCCTTTGGGTGCATCAGTAGGGGCACAATATGTTTTTAAATCCTGTGAGATTGTTATAAATACCTATCGGTATGATCATGATTTAATTGTTCTTGACATGCTTGATTTTGATGTGATTTTGGGAATGGATTGGTTGACTTATTTTGATGCTAAAGTTAACTGCTTGTCCAGAGTTATTATTTTATCTCCCCAAAAGAATCTTAAAGTAGCATTTCGAGGATTAACTGGAGGCCAGTTACCTCTTGTCTCGGCTATCCAGGCTTCTCAGCTTTTGAGGTCAGGATGTTGTGCTTTCCTTGCTTTTATTTCTGAAAAGAATGTCACTGATGTTAAAGTAGAAGATGTTCCCGTGGTTAGGGAATTTCCTAATGTTTTTCTGGATGATCTGCCTGGCCTTCCTCCCTCTAGAGAGATGGATTTCACTTTAGACTTACAGCCAAGGACTAACTCGATTTCTAAGGCACCCTATAGAATGGCTCCTAAGGAGCTAGAGGAGTTAAAAAAGCAACTCCAAGAATTGTTAGAAAAGGGTTTGATTCGTCCAAGTGTCTCACCCTAGGGAGCCCCAGTTCTTTTTGTTAAGAAGAAAGATGGGTCAATGAGACTATGCATTGATTATATGCAACTTAATCAAGTGACTGTGAAAAATAAGTACCCTTTACCTCGAATTGATGACTTATTTGATCAATTACAGAATACTCAGGTTTATTCAAAGATTGATTTAAGGTCTGGGTATCATCAATTGAGAATTAAAGATTCTGATATCAGTAAGACAGCTTTCAGAACAAGGTATGGGCATTATGAATTTTTGGTCATGCCGTTTGGATGACAAATGCTCCTTCTGTTTTTATGAATTTGATGAACAGAATTTTCCATGATTATTTGGATAAATTTGTTATAGTGTTTATTGATGATATACTGATCTACTCTAAGACTCATGTAGAACATGAACACCATTTAAGGTTGGCCCTACAAG
Source organism: Costus lasius (assembly GCA_027563935.2). NCBI lineage: Eukaryota > Viridiplantae > Streptophyta > Magnoliopsida > Zingiberales > Costaceae > Costus > Costus lasius. Next base: position 89,727,064 of record CM050454.1, on the reverse strand, counting down.
TACTAAGGAAGGAGAAATTATATGCTAAGCTGAGTAAATGTGAATTTTGGCTAGATGAAGTGGTCTTTCTGGGACATGTAATTTCAAAAGGAGGAATTTCAGTAGACCCAAAGAAAGTTGAAGCTGTACTCAATTGGTCTCAACCTACTAATGTTTTTGAGGTAAGAAGTTTTCTTGGTTTAGCTGGTTACTATAGAAGATTTGTTGAAGGATATTCTAAGTTAGCTTTACCTCTGACCAGACTTACTCAGAAGAATACTAAATTTGTGTGGGATGAAAATTGTGAAAAGAGTTTTCAAGAGTTAAAGGTGAGATTGACTAGTGCACCTGTGTTAACCTTACCTAGTGGTAATGATGGATTTGTGATCTATAGTGATGCTTCCTTCCAGGGTTTTGGTTGTGTTTTGATGCAACACCATAATGTCGTAGCTTATGCTTCTAGACAGTTAAAAGTTCACGAGAGAAACTATCCTATCCATGATTTGGAATTAGCTGCTATTATTTTTGCATTAAAAATCTGGCGTCATTATCTGTATGGAAATACCTTTGAAATTTTCACTGATGTAGTTGCAGATGCCCTTAGTAGAAAGTCCATAAGTCAGTTAGCTCACCTTAGACTTTCTCATTCTAAGATGATTTCAGAGTTTGCAGATTTATCTTTAACACCTCTCAGTTTTTCACCTCATAGTGCGGTTGTTTGCTTGATGGCCAGATCAGTCCTTGTTGATGAAATTAAAGAAGTACAGCTTAGGGATCCAGTGTTACTGGCAGATGTCAATAAACCAGAATTTCAAGTTAGACCTAATGGTGCAATTGTTTTTTATAATCGTTTGTGTGTGCCTAATGATGGTGAACTTAAGAGAAAATTATTAGAGGAATCTCATAATTCTAAATTTTCTATTCAACCAGGAAGTACAAAGATGTTTAGGGATTTAAAAGTAAATTACTGGTGGCCTGGTATGAAAAAGGAAATAGCTGAATTTGTGGCTAAATGTTTAGTGTGTCAGCAAGTTAAAATTGAACATCAGAAACCTATTGGAAAATTGCAAAGTTTACCAATTCCTGAATGGAAGTGGGATAATATTACCATGGACTTTGTCTCTGGTTTGCCTATGACTCAAGGTGGGTTTGACTCTATTTGGGTGATTGTGGATAGATTAACTAAATCAGCTCAGTTCCTTCCTGTTAAGAAAAATTTTCCTTTGAGTAAGTTAGTAGATATTTATATTAAAGCCGTGGTTAGCAGGCATGGTATCCCTCTTAGTATTATTTCTGATAGAGACTCTCGTTTCACTTCTAAGTTTTGGGGTGCTTTGCAGAAGGCTCTGGGTACTAATTTGAGTTTCAGTACAGCTTTTCATCCTCAGACTGATGGACAGTCTGAAAGAACTATTTAGACTTTAGAAGATTTACTTAGAGCACGTGCCTTAGATATGAAGTCTTCTTGGGATAAACACCTTCATTTAGCAGAATTTTCTTATAATAATAGTTTTCATTCTGGAATTCAGATGGCACCATTTGAAGCTCTTTATGGAAGAAAGTGTAGATCCCCTGTTTGCTGGGATGAAGTAGGAGAAAAATTTTCTGTTGGACCAGAGATGATTCAGAGGGATGTTGACATGGTTAAACTGATTAGACAAAGGCTGTTGACTGCTCATAGTAGACAGAAAAGCTATGCAGACAAAAGAAGAAGGGAGTTAGAATTTGAAATTGGGGATCATGTATTTTTAAAAGTCTCACCAGTTAAGGGTGTTTTGAGGTTTGGAAAAAAAGGAAAATTGTCCCCTAAGTTTATTAGTCCTTTTGAGATTTTGCAGCGTGTAGGAGAGGTAGCTTATAAATTAGCTTTGCCTCCTTCTCTGTCCCATGTGCATAATGTTTTTCATGTGTCTATGTTAAGGAAGTATACTCCAGACCCAACTCATATTCTGTCTTCACAAGATATTCAAGTTCATAATGATGCTTCTTTTGTGGAACATCCAGCTAAGATATTAGAAAGAAAAGATTATGTGCTCAGGAACAGGGTCATTCCGTGGGTTAAGGTGCAGTGGCAACACCATTCAGAAGATGAGGCAACATGGGAACTTGAAAGCAGCATTCGTGATGCGTATCCTTCTCTTTTTGAGGAATCCAGTGAGTAGGAAATTTGAGGACAAAATTTCTTAAGGGGGGTAGAATGTTATACCCTAGAAATATTTTTCTTACCTTGTATTTCGATTTCAGTATTTTTCTGAATTTTTCTATATTTTTCTGGAATTAATACGGTATTTTTAGTATTTTATTAGTATTTCTGTATTTTTGAATTTTTGGTATTAAAAAAAATATAATAAAAATTCTGTTTCGTTAAACACCGAAAAAGGCGAATGCGCGCGGAGTCGAACGCGCGACGCGCCTCTCGGCGGATAAGTGCAATAACCACTGCGCTATCGGGCGCTTGGCTAAAGAAATCGGGTTCTCTATTGAAATCCCGACATTTGGGTTTAATTTTTTTGGTGAAAACCCGTTCGCCTCCGCTTCTTCCGGTGGCGATCGCGTCTTCGATTCGACTGCGGTTATTCAGGGGTAAAAACTCGGGTTTTAAGCGTAGGAAGTTTTTCCCCTTTCCTATGGTGCTTCCGGAACGTTCAAAGGGAGATTGGGATTTGCGGAGCGTTGCGTGAAGCTTTGGGAGAGATCGCCGGAGAAGAAGCCGCTGTTAGAGTATTCGTCGTCGATTGAAGCCGGAGAAGCCTCAGATCTTCGCCTGCGGCATCTGCCCAATGCTGCTCCAGGTATTTTCCTGTTTTCGCAGTTTTTCCGTCGAGTTTTCGGTATTTTGATTCGGGCGGAGGTGGTGCCGCCGTGTGATTTCTTCCGCGATTCGCCGAAGACTTTGGATCAAGACCAAAGCTCACCGGGGATGGCTGGGAATCTTCAGTCTCCCACGAATTTATGATCTAGATGTTTTGGCGGAGATCGGCGGTCCGGCGTGTGCTGAATTCCTCGCCGGAGACGTCGCGAGTTTTGGCTCCGGCAGCTGCGGGCGGCGGAAATCAGCAGCGCCGTCGTATTTTTAGGTTTAGGTTTGAACCGGGATTGGACCGGTTTAATTTCAATTAAACTGAGCTATTTCGGGTCTGAGCCGAGTTCTGATTTGAGCCGGGTCAACAGCTTGACCGGTTCAATTTCAGGTTCGACCCAGAAGTAGTATTTCGACCAGTTCAGGGGGATTCCTGTGGAATCTCGGCCGGTTCAGGTAGGCGTTGGAAAGATCTTTCAATTGCCTATCTAGTGGTATAGCGTTTAGGTATTTTTGATTTGTATGTTAGGAGTAATGTAGGGTCAAAGTTTTCGGTTCAGTCAAAATCGGTTGGTTCAGGCTTAAATTAAATCGATTCAGTGGAATTATGGATGGTTTAGTAGGTTTATAGTATGGTTCTTTGAACCAGAGATTAATTAGAAGTTTTTAAAGGTCAATTAGAGGGTGAAATACTTCTTTGAGCTTTGGACATTGTATTTATTTAGTTTACATGTTAAATTACAGACTTCCTGATTTCACTACATCTGGGATTGTTGAGGGCTTTGGCTTTAAACATTTTCAATTTAGTAAGTTCTCAAACCAAGTTCATTTCTTGTATATTTTCCTTCAGTAATTTCTAGTTAAACAGCATGATTCTGAACCTTTGTTTGTGTACAGTTTAAATATATTTACTTTTGAGACATGGTATTTTATCATTATAAACATGTGCATATCAGTTATATACAGGGTTCAGTTATTGGACTCGTGGCACACTGTGGCGGGTGTGTTCACCACCTTTGGGTGCGATTTTAGGGTGACGACTCACGGGCTAAATCAATAAATCAGTAAATCCGAAAAATCTGTCATATGCTTACATGTTATGATTTATGTCTCATTCAGTTCTATAGTATACTGTTATCCTGTTTTATCAGTTATTTCTATAGCTTTAAATTTATGCTATTCTTTATCCATTGCAATTCCCTGTGTATCATTCTAGCACTTTGATTTTTATCACCTCCTCCTCTGTTTAAGGGATTTCCTCTTTCTCTTGGAGAGAGACTTGCTCAGCTTATGCTGACCCGTGAGGGATTTTTGTTGCAGATATTTCTCAAGGGAACTCAGGATCTGCAGCTATTTTTCAGAAGCGTACATACATTTGATTCAAGGTGGTCCAGCTCCATGCTCGCTGTTCTGTAGTTAGATAGTTTGATTTATTTTTTTTAAAAAAAAAGGCATGTAATATGAGGATTTGAATTGGAAGTAAAAACATTGTAATCAATTTCCTGTAATAAATTCTTTAATTAATGAAATGGATTCGTTTTCATTCTATACTTTAAGTAAGTATATCTGTGACATCTGTGAATAAACTGGGTTGTAACACTCAATATTGATGAAGAGGTCACAACAACCAAAGAAGGGATTCAAACTAGAGAGTGGGGATAGAACAATTCTTACTCAATAAATACTAGCCAATAGACAACGCTTAAGCCAAGAGATTATCAGCACTTCGATCGAAGTACACCCTAATCCATGGAATTCTTTATAAGCATGTCTTCTTGCTAGAATACATACAACTTCGGAGAAGAGACTCAAAGGAGGTAAACGAGGAAATGCAAGATCTTTTGGCATGATCATCAATAGTTGAGCTCTATCTTAAAGAATCATGAGTTAGTGTTTCTATTGATTATCATGAACGAAAGTGAGAATGCCCCTCACTCTCATTCACCTTGTATAACACTTGCAACAATGTGGGTTAGATTTGCTAGGCCCATTCCCAATGGTCTCCGAGGAAGAAATTATTATATCATATGAGTTGAGTACTTCACAAAGTGGATCAAGGTCAAAGCATTGAACACTAACAAAATGGATTAGGTGGTTGATTTCCTTATCAAGAATAACTTTTTGTTGGTTTAGTTTACAAAAGGTAGTAACTATAGAAAATGGAATATAGTTCATTGATAAAAGATTAAGAGAATATTATGAAGATTTTGACATTCGACATAAATAACTAAAATAGCCCATCCATAAACAAAAAGGTTAACCAAGGTAACAAATCAAACCATAGAAATGCCCTAAAGTAGATGGCTAAGGTGAAGAATGAGAATTGGCTAGATCAACTTTCAAAAGATCCTCTAGTCATATTAAATGACAATATAAACTACAATAAGGAAACTCCTTTCTTCTTGACCAGAGGCTCAAAGGTAGTGCTTCCACCTATTGTGATTCTAGTTTGGCACACCAAACTTCTCTAATAAAGGGTGTAGAGCCCACTTATATATCATTGAAGAAGTTTGAAGCGTAATTAATTTCGAGGATTTTATTCATATAAGGGTGGTTGCATCTAGCCATTCTAACTTAGGAGAGCTTGCTCCATTGTGAAAGGACCTTATCTCATTATCGAAAAGAGGTTAGGAGCCTACTAGTTGCAAGCAATGGATGGTCAAGACATTCAAAAATTAGCTATTGCGTTCAAGACATGATTAGTTGAAAGGTTATGTACATACATACACACACATATATATATATATATATATATATATATATATATATATATATATATATATATATATATATATATATATATATATATATATACATATATATTACAAACATAAATACATATATGCATCAATGGGACTTGAGTGGGATTTACTTGTCTATGTATCGTTACATTCAATCTTTTAGGGCCCTATTCACCTTGATGGTTATGCCATGATGCCCCTTAAAGCATATATTCGATAGATAGACTTTAGTAACCATGTTGTATTTGTTTGCTTCAATAGAATAGTGCTATTCTCTACAAAGATAACAGTAAGGTTCTCCATTCTATAAAGTAAATATCTATATTCCCTAAATCTAAGTACATATGTACTTACATGCACAATTATGTGCATATATACATGTATACTTGAGGGAAGAAAATACATCCTACCATTCTCCAATATAAAAAAAAAACACTGCAAATTATTTTTGCGGAAAGAGTGTTCATTAAGGGATATTGTTGACACAGATTTATATAGAGTTTTACACGTCAATTTACTTAAGGAATCATGCCTATTTCACGACTTTAAGCCTTACAATTGCCCGTATTTGGATACATCTATGGAATCTACACCTGTTTTGGTATTTTTCACATTTTCAGGTTTAAAAAGACCACAAAAGGGTAGATTCTGGCACTCTTATGGCAAAGGAGCTCATCCTAACTCAAGATGATCCTAACCAGGAGCTTTCAGATTCGTTGAAACCTTTGTTGGAAATCACGACCGGGTCCCGATCAGAATCATGCCCGTGATCGTCGCTATGCCTGAAGCTGAAACTGACAAATCACAACCGGGTCACGACCAAATTCTCGCCCGAAATCGCGGACCCGCCTGTTACGAAATCGCGATTTTAGCCCAGGTTTCTTCAATCTAACCTAAAGGAAGGTTGAAGGGCGTTAAGCAACTTTCTCCCCCGTTGACAAAGAAGGCATGGGGCAGCTTTTGGCAGTCAATTTGGTCACGAAATCATGATTTCGTGAAGGTTGGGCGGCTGAAGCTTTGCAGGGTATGGGGAGCGCAGCAGAGACTTCTTCTTCCGCTGAAAAGCTGCATCACCTTTGCAGAACCTGGAAACTTGGGAGTAGCATCCACTTGGGAGGAGAGGATAAAAGAGACCTTGAAGGAAAAGGCAAGGGAGAGGATTCGCACGGTGAAAAGTGGAGGAGATTTGTTACGCCAAAGAGGAGAGGTTGCGCATCAAACTTCATTCAAGACATTTCTGCGTAAGATTTCCTCAAGAATAGTTTGTAAGAGAGATCTTTGAAGTTACATCTAGTTTCCTTACATATCTTGTAATCGAATGTAAAAACATTGCATGATCTCAAGTCATTTTGGTAATCCTTACATAACTTTGAATATGTGCATGATGGTAGAAATGCTTGTTTGTAATTTCATAGTTGATATGGTAGGCTAAAACTCTTTACATCAGGATGTGGGGTAGCCCTTGACGATTTACATAGTTGTAATAGTTAAGTTTATTAGCAAAAGTTCTTGCTTAACCTTGTGTGTGTGTATATTGCCTGCGTTACCCGGAAGGATACGCTCACGCCTCTAATCCCTCGGATGAGGTTTGTCAATCAGCTTTTCTAGGGGTTTGCTCGCTTGCATAGCTGTACTTACCCATAGGATTAAAGGAAAGCATATTCCTGAAAGGTAAACTTGAGCCTTGAGTCGCAAGGGTGAGGTTTGTTAATCAGATCTAGAGGAGAAAGCTTGCCTGCGGGTCTGTACTCACTTAGGAATAAACACCAAGGTGAGGCTTGTAAATCAGATCTTAGGGAGAAAAACTCGCTCGCAGATCTGTACTCGCTCACGAGATTTTAAGGAGCTCAGATGCTACGGAGAGCCTCTTGTCCGACCGCGCATCAGACCCACTTGGTTGAGAGTTTATCCATTTCGTTGGTGTGCAATGCCTATACTTCCTGAAAGGAAGTGTTTAAGCCTTTAATCACCTTAAGTGAGGTTTGTTAATCAGTATCTCTAGGAGTTTCTACTCGCTTGTGGATCTGTACTTACTTAAGGGGATTATAAGGAGCTCAGACGCGTTGGAGAGACTCTAGTCCGACCGCGCGTCAGAACCTCACGAATTGGACCGACAATCTAGTCTGTGGGAGTGAACGAGATTCTCGGAGGGGAGCTACCTACGTGACAAGGAAGCTGTGCCCCCTTGAACTAGACAAGACTTTGGCAATAGAGTTTAACTATTCAACTGTAAGGAGTCAAAGTGGTGAACCCATATCCTGATGCATCTCCTCATTAGAATCCTCCCGTGTGATTTCCCCTGTTTACATTCCTACACTTTTAATTATTTCGTTATCTTGAACTTCACTAAATTCGACATCGTCTAGCTAGTCATTTCAAGATCTGTTGGTATTTGCCCATTAGTCCCTGTGGGATCGATATTTTATTACTTCGATAGACCCGTGCACTTGCGGGAAACGCCTACTATATCTGTGGGCGCTATCAAGTTTTTGGCGCCGTTGCCGAGGATTGATTTTGGCAATATTGACTAGATTAAGAAGTTATTAGACTAGACATTTTTAGTTTGTGAATATACTTTCTTTTATTTCATTTTACACTTTTCTTGATTTAACGAAACATCTACTTGTTAGAATTTTAGTTTATGCGTAGATCTCCGTGACCGGAACCTGCAACACCAATTGATTCGGAAATTGAACGAACGTTCCGGCGTCACAGAAATATTCAGAAATATCAACCGAAAAAGAATTCACAAACATAAAAAATGGACAGTAACAAATCACTTCGTGACTTCGCTGCACCAAATGTTCAAGGATTGCATTCTAGCATTGCACGTCCGCCAATAGAGGCGAACAATTTTGAGATAAAACCGTCACTCTTATCAATGTTACAGCAAAACCAATTCGGTGGATCGCCGACTGAAGATCCAAACATGCATTTATCTATTTTTCTTGAATATTGTGACACTCTTAAAATGAATGGTGTAACCACTGACGCTCTGCGGCTACGACTTTTTCCTTTTTCACTTAGAGACAGGGCGCGAGCTTGGTTACATTCATTACCATCCGGATCCATTACCACATGGGAACAACTCTCACATGCTTTCCTTGCAAAATACTTTCCTCCAAGCAAAACCGCGCAATTAAGGAACCAGATTACCAATTTCTCTCAAAGAGAAGGCGAATCATTATATGAGGCGTGGGATCCCTTCAAGGAGTTGCAGCGAATGTGTCCTCACCACGACCTCGAGAAATGGGTACTGGTACATACATTTTATAATGGCTTGCTTTATAACACTCATCTTACTGTTGATGCAGCCGCTGGAGGAGCCTTGATGAACAAAGCTGTCGATGAAGTCTACAATTTGATCGAAGAAATGGCGCTCAACCACTACCAATGGTCGGGCGAAAGAGGTACTTCATCTCGACAGGCCGGTAAGTATGAACTTGACGCTTTTAGTTCTCTTGCTGCAAAAGTAGATTCACTGTCTCATAAACTTAATTCCATGAATATGCATCATAATACTTCTTTGTGTGAAATTTGTGGAATGGAAGGTCACTTTTCTGACACTTGTCAATTAGGAAATATGGTATCACAAGACACCCCACCTGCTTTGGTAAATACTGTAGGGAACTTTAACTCGAGGGTCCAAAACAACCCTTTTTCTAACACCTACAACCCTGGGTGGAAAAGTCATCCCAAGTTTTCCTATAGAAACAACAACGCAGCTCAACCATCAAACTTTAAGCAACCCCCTGGATTTCATTCGTCAAACACCGGGTATTAGCCTAAACAATTTGACCAACCACCACAACCAAGCACTAACACAATACCACTGGAACAAACTTTTGAATCGCGCTTTGATAGCTTCGTGTCAGCGCAAACAAAAGCAATGGACTGCATGTTAGAGGCAATTAAGAACTTAACCACAAACCAGAAGATAATGGAAAACCAAATTGCCCAATAGGCTAGTACATCTACTAGACCGCCGAGCAAATTACCTGGACAGCCTAAGACGAATCCCAAAGAACATTGCAATGCCATTACCACGCGTAGTGGCAAGCAACTTGAGGAACCAGAAATGCCCAAGGATGACCATTGTGAGAATGAGACCAGAACCCCTGAATCCGAAGAACCAAATGGACCTGTTGAGAGTGAACCACAAACGAAGGAAATAGAACCTGTTTATGTGCCTCCACCACCCTACAAACCGCCAATTCCATTTCCCCAAAGGTTGGCAAAAGCTAAATTTTTAGAAATTTTGAAGAAACTGTATATTAACATACCATTTACCGATGCTTTATCACAAATGTCATCCTATGCTAAGTTTTTGAAGGAGATCCTATCCAATAAAAGAAAAATGGAAGAACACGGCACAGTAGCATTAACTGAGGAATGCAGCGCAATCATCCAAAATAAGTTACCGTCAAAATTGAAGGATCTAGGTAGCTTTACCATTCAATGCCTGATCGGAGACACACCTTTTGACCACACTTTATGTGATCTTGGAGCCAGTGTAAGTCTGATGCCACTCTCCCTTTGCAAGAAACTGGACATCCGAGACTTGAAGCCGACAAACATCTCTTTGCAATTGGCTGACCGTTCCGTACGACATCCGGTAGGAATTTTAGAGGACGTGCCAATAAAGGTCGGTAAATTTTTTATTCCAGCTGATTTCATTGTACTTGAGATGGAAGAAGACTCCAAACTTCCTATTATATTGGGCAGACTATTTTTGGCCACTGTCGGTGCTATAATTGACGTTAAAAATGGAAAGTTGACACTATGCATAGGTGAAGACACGGTTGAATTTGATATTACCGAGAGCTTAGAGAAGCCTCTTTTTGCAGATTCCTGCTATAGTATCGGAGTCGTCGACGATGAATTTGACCCGTCTTACATCCCTTGGACAAACGTCGACCCTCTTGAAATTTGCCTGCTGGGTGATTACGACGAAGAGCAAGAAGAAGAAGTCCGTGCCTATGCTGATATTCTTGACTCGAGTACAACCATTGAACCAGAGGAAGAAAAGCTTGCAGAACCATCTACACCGACATCCGAGGTCTGTAAACAACTTAACTTAGAACTCAAATCCTTACCGAGCAACCTCAGGTATGAATTTTTGGGTGAGAATTCTACTTATCCTGTCATCATAGCTAACCATCTTGATTCAGAGCAGACAAGCTTTCTCCTAGATAAGCTTCGACAATATAAGAAGGTAATTGAGTACACTTTGGATGATATAAAAGGTATTAACCCTTCTTTATGCATGCACAGGATACACCTTAAAGAGGACAACAAACCATCTATCGAATACTAGAGACGTTTGAATCCGAATTTGAAAGAGGTGGTTAAGAAAGAAATTTTGAAGCTATTAGATACTAGGGTCATCTACCCCATTTCGGATAGCCAATGGGTAAGTCCGGTACATGTGGTACAAAAGAAAGGAGGAGTAATGGTGGTAAAAAACGAAAATAACGAATTGATCCCGCAGAGAACCGTTACCAGGTGGCGCATGTGTATCGATTATCGAAAACTGAACAAGGCTACCCGCAAGGATCACTTTCCTCTTCCCTTTATTGATCAAATGCTTGAAAGATTAGCCACTAACTCTTATTTTTCTTTCTTGGATGGATATTCAAGATTTTTCCAAATACCGATACATCCAGACGACCAAGAGAAAACCACATTTACATGTCCCTTCGGTATTTTTGCTTATCGTCGTATGCTGTTTGGTCTGTGTAACGCCCTAGCTACATTCCAGCGATGCATGACGGCTATCTTCTTCGATTTCATTGAAAACATCATGGACGTCTTCATGGACGACTTCTCGGTATATGGGTCCAGTTTTGACTCTTGTCTATCTAATTTGACCCGTGTTTTGCAGCGTTGTGAAGAGACGAGCCTGGTGTTAAATTGGGAGAAATGCCACTTTATGGTAAAGGAAAGGATTGTTCTTGGTCATTTGATATCGGAGCGCGGTATCGAAGTCGATAAAGCAAAAATCAGTGTGATAGAGAAAATGCCACCCCCAAGCTCCATCAGAGCAATAAGAAGCTTCTTAGGCCATGCAGGCTTTTATAGGCGTTTCATTGAAAACTTTTCTAAAATTGTTAGGCCTTTAACATATTTACTTGCTAAGGACATTTCATTTGTTTTTTACCAGAACTGCATGGATGTATTTCAATAGTTAAAGAAGGCCTTGATTTCCGCTCCAATAATACAACCTCCGGATTGGTCGCTACCCTTCGAAATAATGTGCGACGCTAGTGACTATGCGGTAGGAGCTGTATTGGGACAGCGAAAGAATAACTGAACTCATGCCATTTATTACGCCAGCCAAACATTGGATGGAGCACAGAGCAATTATGCCACAACCGAAAAAGAACTTTTAGCTGTAGTTTTCGCCTTTGATAAATTTCGATCATATTTGGTTAACTCGCATGTTATTGTTTATACAGATCATGCGGCAATCCGATATCTCATGACAAAGAAAGACGCTAAACCACGGCTAATCAGGTGGATACTACTATTACAAGAATTTGATGTTGAGATCAAAGATAAGAAGGGAGCCGATAATTTGGTAGCAAACCATCTCTCCCGTCTGATATCTATCCCCGAGAACAGTTTGGAGGAAGAAATAGACGATGCATTCCCAGACGAAAATTTACTAGCTATCACCACAGTGAAAGCACCATGGTATGCCGATCTGGTAAATTACTTGGCAGCTGGGATTATGCCTCCAAACCTCACGTACCAACAGCGAAAGAAGTTTATGTCTATGGCAAAACATTATTATTGGGACGAACCACTCTTGTTTAAACGTTGTGCTGATTGTATCATTCGAAGGTGCTTACCGGAAGAAGAGATTCCAGATGTCCTTTTCCAATGTCATTCTTCTTCTTATGGAGGGCACTTTAGTGGCAAGAAGACAACACATAAGATTCTCCAGTGTGGTTTCTTTTGGCCAACTTTATTCAAGGACACAAGGGACTATGTACAGTCTTGCGATCATTGCCAACGGATGGGTGGAATATCACGAAGAAATGAGATGCCTCTAAACACTATCCTGGAGATTGAGATCTTCGACGTATGGGGAATCGACTTTATGGGCCCATTCTCACCTTCTTGTGGTAATAAATTCATTTTAGTTGGAGTCGATTATGTTTCCAAGTGGGTAGAAGCATTAGCCGCACCAACAAATGACTCCAAGGTGGTCACTAGATTTTTCAAGAAGTTAATACTCCCACGATTTGGAACGCCTCGCGTGGTAATCAGCGATGGGGGATCTCATTTTATTGAGCGAGGATTTGAATCACTTCTTAAGAGGTATGGAGTATTGAACAAAGTTGCTACTGCTTACCATCCTCAGACTAGCGGCTAAGTGGAAATATCAAACCGAGAGATTAAGCACATACTTGAGAAGACTGTGTCGCGTACTCACACCGATTGGTCACTTAAACTTGACGATGCATTATGGGCATACCATACAGCATTCAAAACTCCAATTGGTATGTCCCCATTTCAGTTAGTATATGGTAAATCATGTCATTTACCAGTTGAAATCGAACACAAAGCTTATTGGGCGATACGACGACTGAATTTTGATGGAAACCAAGCCGGAAAGGCCAGAAAGCTTCAACTGAATGAGCTTGATGAATTTAGACAGGAAGCTTATGAGAACGCCATGATCTATAAAGAACGTACCAAAAGATGGCATGATCAAAGGATTATGAGGAGAGAATTTCGCGAAGGTGAATTGGTACTATTGTTTAACTCTAGGATCAAACTTTTTCCTAGTAAGCTTCGAACCAAATGGATGGGACCATATGTAGTACAAAAGGTTTACCCTCACGGTGCTGTAGAGATCTTCCGAGAGTCAACTGGTACATTCAAAGTTAACGGACAGAGACTCAAGCACTACATCTCCCATGAATAGATACCGGAGGACACTGAATTGATCCTCACGGACCCTCCTTCACCCGGATGAAACAAATTATGGTCAAGCTGACAGACTAGTAAATCAGCGCTTCTTGGGAGGCAACCCAAGCATCTTACTTTAGTTAATTTCATTTTCAGTATCTTACTTTTTCGTTTTCATGTTTTGTTAAAGCTTCAGTTAGTTTGCACATTCTTAGAAGCTCTTTTGATGATTAGTGTTAAAACCTTAGTGATCGTATGCTAGGGCACACCCTATACTATGAGTTTGGATTTCATTTCTTAGTCGTAGGCATTTCGTTCCAACACATGGTTTTGATGTTTAACAATAATGATACTCTTGCAGGGAACGCGCATGAGCTACGATGTTGCTCTACCAATTCCGAATGCCAATTCTACCAACATTTAACAAGTTTCAGCTGATCTGTTGGGAAACCAAATGCACTGCATCTTCACTAATTGATTTCTAATGATCTTTGAATTTGAAAGCATAATGTACATCCATGAATTGATTTTATTTATCTTCAGCATTGCAGACTGATTCTACTGAAAGTTGAAAACAACATTTAAGGCCTTGTTGTGCCTCTTCCATTTACTTGCATTGTTTGATATTTCCCTGACCATTTAGTGGTGGATATTGATGTTTTTACTTGATTTGGAATGACACAGGGATATCGCAAACTGATGCAGTGAGGGGAGGCATTTTCTGTCAATTTCTCCAAAATCACGGGCGGGTCCTGACAAAAATCTCGACCGTGATTCTCACTCAACTCAAACATCAGAAAATTCGCCGAGAACATTACGGCAATGAAGACATTAGAACCACGACCGTAAACAGTAATAAAGAATTTCACGAGGAAATCATGACCGGGGAACGATGGAAGTCATGACCGAAATCTTTCTGAAGAGTTTTCAGACTATTATCCGTCGAAAGGTTCACGACAGTCCCGTAACTAGAGGCATGGCCATGGAATTCGCGCACAATCGAACAGAGGACAATCAGGGGTGGGTCACGATGAAAATCACGGGCAGGATCTTTCAGAAGACAGAATGCTTACAAATTTGATGAGGACATCACGGCTGCCCCGTGGATGAAATTACCACCGTGAAGACAGGAATTCAAAGACCGCGGTAAAATCACGACCGGGCCCGGACAGGAATCTCGAGCGATATTTTTAAACTTAACACCTTAATGGGTCTACTTGGCCAGGCCGACCCGTTAGGCGATCCGTTAAGATAGCCACTTAAGCAGCTCGCCCGGGATTTCGCTAGGGTTCCCAACCTTTTCCGTTTCTGTACCCTTCGCCGACCCCACTGTGTGCCCCACCAATCGTCACCGTCGGCTGCCATTCGCCTCATCGCCGACCACCAACCCTCCGGCGACCACTCCGATCATCTCCCGCGAGCTCTCATTCCAGGATTTCAGTCCCTATTCCGCCGTGAGCTTCACCTAAGTTAGCTGCTGAAGCTTCTGTGTCCTCTCTCCACTACTCAAGAAGCTATGCCGCCCCGTAAGAAGAACACTGGGAAGCGACTGGCAGGCACCTCAAGCCCTCGACCCGCGGCACCTCAACAGCAACAGGCTGCGCCACCAAAGATCCAAATGAGGGATAATCATCAAGCAGCACGGTACCAAGTTTTTTCAAATCGCCGCATAATCAATACACGGTACATTGACCCACCTTCACTCGCTGCACTCGGAATTTTCGATGATCTCCTCTGGATGTTTAGACAATTTGGCTGGGGTCATTTTCTGCAATACGCACAGCCCACCTACATCTCCTTTACTCTTGAGTTTCTCAGCTCAGTTGAAGTGAAAGTCTCGGCCCTGGAGACAGACCCAGGCCTAATCACTTTCAGGCTTGCTAACAATGAATATCGGCTCACTATCGCCGATCTGAATGATATTTTTGGGTTTCCAGCTTACGCATCTAGGCTTGGTCCTCCTAACTTCAACGAGGACATCTTCTGGCGTTGCATTTCATCTATGACCGCTTATTCACCAAGGAACGCCCGAGCTTCCACCCTTTCAAACCCCTGTATCCGTTATGCATACCGTTTGCTTGCTCACTCCATCTTCACGAGAGAGGGGGGCGGAATAGTTCGCCAGCCGGAACTACTTTGCTTATGGGGTCTTCTTCATGGTTTCCAGATCAATGCCGGCTACCACTTAGCTCGGCAGTTCCTCCATGTCGCCCACGCTCAAAAAGGAGTTATTTGCATTGGGGGAATGATCACCATGATTGCACTTTCTCTTGGACACAACCCATTCGATCAGCCAAAGGCGGTAGGGAGCAGACGATTGGACCTTGAGCATTTGCTTTCTATCAAAATGATTATCAGACGAGGGGACATCTACCATCTCACTTTCGCAGATACCAGTACCACCATGGCTTTACCAAATACCGCGCGGACTGACATCAGAGATAGCGCCAACTGGCGCCTTCATCCCGACTCTGCTGCACCGGACGACCAGGCTACACCTCTCGACATGGACCCCAGTTCCTCTATCGGTGGATAGCCTCGGACTGCCGCGCGCCCTTCTACGGAAGATTTGCTCCACTTGATTCGCCAAGACCAGATCCACCAAGGGAAGTAGCTGCAACCCTGATGGATACGGTGAACTACATTTAAGTTTTCCTCCACAGCAACATGGCTCCACCACCACCGCGAGACGAGGATGAGGACATCGACGACACCATCCATGTCTCTGATTCCTCTGAGCCAGCCGACGACGATGACGATGACGACCCGGCTGAGTGCAGTGAGTAGGGCTGCACTCTAGTAAGTCTTCCCTCACCCCTTTTGATATATGCCTATACTATATGCACCTGAGATGATGCATCTTTTGCTTCGGGTGAGGGTACTTACACATTTTGATAGGTCGTCGTGACTCTTATGAATCTTATGATGAGGTGTTGTGCTAGTACTTTGACTTTATGATGTTGCATGAACTGTTGGTACTGTTGAACTGTTACTGCTTGTTGTGATATTATTAACGTGCTGCTGTGGCGCATCTGCCACAACTTTAGAAACCTTTCATACTGTTCTTATTGCACGTTGCTTTATGAAGTTTTAACTTTGCAAGGACATCTTTATTGTAGCATACTTATTATGTTTGCATCTTTTTGCTACACTTTCGGCATGACTTTTATGCATTTGTTGATAAAATGTTGCACTGATACTTTGACTTCATGCTGATGATTTTGTTGATTAAACTGATAATGACTGATGTGATACTACGCGTGTGATGTTGTACCGAACCTGCCAAGCTTAATTCTCTACACTGTCGATGCACTCTATTTTCACTATAGTTCTTATTGTGAAATACTTCGATAAAATTTCAACCTGTCGCAGATATTCTCATGACTCTATCTCTTTATATGCTGTACTTTTCTCACATGCTTTCATTATGACTTTGTAGGTACGGACCAAAACTTCATTAATAATTTATTGTCTAGACTCGTAAAAGCCTTAAGTCATAGGTCCTAGCCGTGATTTCTTATTTTCATTGGCTGATATTTTCTCATTTGAGATTGATCTCTATTCATTGATCTGATTTATGGTTGATTTAGTCCCCCACACTACATTTAGATCACATTCGTGATTAAGCCACTAGCCAATCGATTCCTTATACACTGGAAACTTGAAGATTGAACTTTGATAAGCTTTGAGTCTAGGCGGTATCTGCATCTTAACATGAGTATTATGTGTTTGGATGACTATAGATCAAACCACTTGACACACTTACCACTCTTGGTAACTCTTAGTGTTGGTTTTAATTCGAGCTCCTCTAACCTGGCACTGCACAAGAAATAGAGAGAATGAAAAGAGGAAAAACAGAAGGCAGTGGTACCAAAGTTACAACTTGGCACTACCCAGCAATTGAGAAAAGAAGAAGAAGGGTAGTGGTACCGAAGTTCTAACTTGGCACTACAAAACCTAAAAAAAAAAAAGAGCAGTGGTACCGAAGTTACAACTTGGCACTGCCACAGAAAGAAAAGAAACAAAAAGAAAAGAAGGGCAATGGTACCAAAGCTACGGCTTGGCATTGCAGAAGAGAAAGATGAAAGAGGGTGCGGTGGTACCGAGGTTATGAGTAAGACCTTTACTATGCACTTTTGGTACCTTGAGTGTGTTAATGTCTCATGCGGTAAGGATCTATCTTTATCCAATACGTCGTACAACTGCTGTTTACAGATCTGACCTAGATGCTCTACTTTTTATCTTGACATCTTTAAAGTCTACAGTGATAGGTGCATCCTGCGACTAGTTGTAATCATTTAACATTTATAGATCATTGGGGAGTATAACTTTAGTTAAGCAACCCTCACGGGACTTCATTTCTTTCTTTTTGCTTGAGGACAAGCAAAGGTTTAAGTCATAGATATTCTGTTGACACAAATTTATATAGAGTTTTACACGTCAATTTACTTAAGGAATCATGCCTATTTCACGATTTTAAGCCTTACAATTGCCCGTATTTGGATACATCTATGGAATCTACACCTATTTTGGTATTTTTCACGTTTTCAGGTCAAAAGGACCACAAAAGGGTAGATTTTGGCACTCTTATGGCAAAGGAGCTCATCCTAACTCGAGATGATCCTAACTAGGAGCTTTCGGATTCGTTGAAGCCTTTGCTGGAAATCACGACCGGGTCCTGATCAGAATCATGCCCGTGATCGTCGCTATGCCTGAAGCTGAAACTGACAAATCACGACCGGGTCATGACCAAATTCTCGCCCGAGATCGCGGACCCGTCTGTTACGAAATCGCGATTTTAGCCCAGATTTCTTCAATCTAACCTAAAGGAAGGTTGAAGGGCGTTAAGGAACTTTCTCCCCCGTTGACAAAGAAGGCATGGGGCAGCTTTTGGCAGTCAATTTGGTCACGAAATCATGATTTCGTGAAGGTTGGGCGGCTGAAGCTTTGCAGGGTATGGGGATTGCAGCGGAGACTTCTTTTTCTGCTGAAAAGCTGCAGCGCCTTTGCAGAACCTGGAAACTTGGGAGCAGCATCCACTTGGGAGGAGAGGATAAAAGAGACCTTGAAGGAAAAGGCAAGGGAGAGGATTCGCACGGTGAAAAGAGGAGGAGATTTGTTACGCCAAAGAGGAGAGGTTGCGCATCAAACTTCATTCAAGACATTTCTGCGTAAGATTTCCTCAAGAATAGTTTGTAAGAGAGATCTTTGAAGTTACATCTAGTTTCCTTACATATCTTGTAATCAAATGTAAAAACATTGCATGATCTCAAGTCATTTTGGTAATCCTTACATAGCTTTGAATATGTGCATGATGGTAGAAATGCTTGTTTGTAATTTCATAGTTGATATGGTAGGCTAAAACTCTTTACATCAGGATTTGGGGTAGCCCTTGACGATTTACATAGTTGTAATAGTTAAGTTTATTAGCAAAAGTTCTTGCTTAACCTTGTGTGCGTGTATATTGCCTGCGTTACCCGGAAGGATACGCTCACGCCTCTGATCCCTCGGATGAGGTTTGTCAATCAGCTTTTCTAGGGGTTTGCTCGCTTGCATAGCTGTACTTACCCGTAGGATTAAAGGAAAGCATATTCCTGAAAGGTAAACTTGATCCTTAAGTCGTAAATGTGAGGCTTGTTAATCAGATCTAGAGGAGAAAGCTTGCTTGCGGGTCTGTATTCACTTAGGAATAAACACCAAGGTGAGGTTTGTAAATCAGATCTTAGGGAGAAAAACTCGCTCACAGATCTGTACTCGCTCGCGAGATTTTAAGGAGCTCAGACGCTGCGGAGAGCCTCTTGTCCGACCATGCGTCAGACCCACTTGGTTGAGAGTTTATCCATTTCGTTGGTGTGCAATGCCTATACTCCGTGAAAGGAAGTGTTTGAGCCTTTAATCACCTTAAGTGAGGTTTGTTAATTAGTATCTCTAGGAGTTTCTACTCGCTTGTGGATTTGTACTTACTTAAGGGGATTATAAGGAGCTCAGACGCGTTGGAGAGACTCTAGTCCGACCGCGCATCGGAACCTCACGAATTGGACCGACAATCTAGTCTGTGGGAGCGGACGAGATTCTCGGAGGGGAGCTACCTACGTGACAAGGAAGCTGTGCCCCCTTGAACTAGACAAGACTTTGGCAATAGAATTTAACTATTCAACTGTAAGGAGTCAAAGTGGTGAACCCATATCCTGATGCATCTCCTCATTAGAATCCTCCCGTGTGATTTCCCCTGTTTACATTCCTGCACTTTTAATTATTTCGTTATCTTGAACTTCACTAAATTCGACATCGTCTAGCTAGTCATTTCAAGATCTGTTGGTATTTGCCTGTTAGTCCCTATGGGATCGATATTTTATTACTTCGATAGACCCGTGCACTTGCGGGAAACGCCTATTATATCTGTGGGCGCTATCAAGTAAAACTAGATGGGTAGATATCAATGCCACCGAGTATTATTTTTGGCCCTAAAACATTCATGGTGATTTGAGACAAATTGACCAAATGATAAATAAAGTAAAACTAGATGGGTAGGAAACCCTAAAACTCATATTTAGATAGTGTAAAGTACTCAACGCCCAAAGGAATTTAAAAAACAAATGCCTAGAAAAATTATAGATAAGGCATACTTTTAGGAATCACATAATACAAATAAAATGATGTTGAATTGAGAGACGGTCATGATTAAATTTAAAAGGAGAAAACTTTTAGTTTTAAGAGGCCAAATTAGAAACTAAAGAAGAAGCCATGATGAATATCGAGGAAGAAGAAGAATTCATGGTGATTATATGGAAAGAAAAAGAAAAGTTTAAAGGATAAAATAATATTAAAATATTTTTTTAAAATTTATCCATATGTCCATCAACAAATGATAAAATTTATCCACATCACAATTTTAAAATGATGTTTATATAAGTTTAATAAATTCAATTTTAAATTCATAATCTTGAAAATAAAAGGTGCGTGTATGCATATAGAATGTTTTTCATAACTATAAAAGGCGCCTTCCATCATTAATAGGAAAGGAGGAGGTGCTATCTGATTTTTTTATATATAATATTTAAAAATAAAGAGAGACCATATTTGATAATTGGCGAAGAAATAAAAGGAGGCTAGCGTGTGAAGAACGCGTGTGCGTACTTATTCAAACTTTAAAAAATTTGGAATTGCCCTCTTCCTAAGCAACATTTTCTCATGTGCTTTAAGCATTACAGTACAAGGACGAATTTCGACAACATTTTCTCACGTGGCCTCGCACGAACTTTATCGCGCAACCGACGCACATCCACCGTTCGTCACACTCATCGGTGCATCGTGACTCCGAGTTTCACGTACCCGCCGTTTCTACCCAATCGTAACGCCATACATGATGTCACGCTCCACCGACTCATCCAGTAGGACCCACAACACCGCCTCCCTTCCGCCTTTAAGTACCCCCTCATGCCTCCGCCTTTCTTCCCTTTTCCCAATTCTCTCTCTCTCTCTCTCTGTTTACAGTCTACACACCATGGTGCCACCAACTCACAGCAACAGATTGCCGGTGGTAGAAGACCTGGGATTGTCTTGGGTTGAGTTATCGGGGGGCGGGCCGAAACTGGACCCTGCGGCGCCTATGCCACCGGAGGACTTGAGGCGGCTCCGCCGCCTCATCTCCAACCGTGAGTCCGCCCGCCGCTGTCGCCTGCGGAAGCAACGCCACCTGGATGAGCTCCGGGCCCGTGCGAGCCGCCTTCGGGTCGAGAATTGCGAACTCGCGCGGCAGCTTCGCGACCTCGCCCATCGCTACCAAATCGTCCGGCGGGACAACGAGCACCTGCATGCCGAGGCCTCGGACCTCGTCCGACGACTCGCCGACTTCAGCCGTGTGCTCGCCGTACCCCACCTCCACCACCTGGCGGCGGCTGCCTACGACTACGAACAGTCCTGGGCGCCGTTAATAGCGTGAGCTAAACGGCTGGGAGAAACACCGCTGCATGATTCCGGAATTTTTGTGGCGGGAAACTAGCAGGTGGAGACTCGAAGTCACGTCGTGAAATTAATGGAAGCGTGGTGGAGGCTACATAAATCTAATTAAATCTGGCATCCAATTCTCTGAAATTAATATATCGTACCTTGAAACATTGTAAAAAAGAAAATCATAGTCAGCTGATTCAACAGCGAGGATCTTCATCCAGATGTCCTTGTGTACGATGTCACTTGCATCAAGATCCGTGATGCAATGAGACAAGTTTTATGTGTAGGGGAGCTATTGTTTTCTTATTGGCAATCAAACAAGCACCTTTGGCACTCCGTGGCTCAGGATTGTATGTTTGTACCAGGTCAGCAAACACGGGAATATTTTTGCCCCGCTGCCATGAGTCCGTGAAAGAGAGAAGCGGCCTTGATTAATTTGTGAACTGGGATAAGACATGTGATGCTCACCTCGGTGTGTCAACAATAATTGTGCTGCGGTCGCAGGCTTGTTAGTATAGTAATGCGGCAAAACTATATTATTAGCATCACTTTTAAGCTATAGCAATCCAACTTTTAGAGAAAGGACAAGTGCGGTGAGCCAACTTTAGTTAAATGTGCCGCTGCTATTTGTCTTTATAGTGACGGTGGTGAGAGCGATTTCCTCTCACTAATTGAAGGTGACTCTTTTGGCAACACAAGATCAAAGTCTATGTTATGCTTGAAACTAAGGACGCTCATTATTCTTATTGACGTTGATTATTTCTTCATGTCAGATTCATTGTTCGATCGTAACATATGTTCATTGAATTGGAGAAACCTTGAACCTATTTATATAATATTGTCAAAAAGCATATACGATATTCTCATGTATAACTAATTAATTACAGACTGCTAAGAGTTTTAATGCTTCTCAAGTCACAATGAGTTTGTCCCTTGTGTATAGACAATACATAATGCAGGTGCAACATTGGTCCTGAAATGTTCAACAAAAAGCCTTTGCGGCTTATTATTCTTATAATTTCAGTGGGAATTAAGTGCTTGGAGTTGTCAGAAGAAAGGCGATCATTTCTTTTCCAAGTATTGCACATATTTATAGTCAACAAAAGATTGGAATATGCCAGTATATACATGGGATCGCAGTGAGATCCACTTGTTGTTCTCTTTTGCAGATCCAATAACAAAAGGAATGCAAGCTCATTTCCACGTCCACCCCCGACGAGTAAGCAGTGTAATTTAAACATTAATTATTAGCAGTCCACTTGCTCAGGATAAATACAACTAGCGTGTATGTTCTTCCTTTTTTTTTCTTTTTCCCCAGGTCGAGGTCTTAAAACTGTCCCTACTGCCCTCAGCTGAATGCTTTCATTTCTGATTTTGATGTCTTAAATTTTTTTTTTTTTTTTATGTAATGCATGTAATCAATAAGCATCAGCATATAGTACGTACAGCACGCTAGGGTTCATTGAAACTAAACTTGGCTAGTTATTCAGTTTTATTCATTGGTCGGAATGTAGCTGAAATACTTTGCAGTGTCATTAGTAGTACGTACATATCAGGATTACAGGTACTTTGAGAATCGGGAGCAAGGAATGGAGTGAAATAAACTTGACTTGATTGTTTGACAAGAACCGAGGCCGATTAAACTGCAGGCATGACAATTGACAAGCATGGTAATGGTACTCCGCCAGGGGAGGAACCAACAGGCACAAATGCCAACAACAAATCAGTTCAATCTTTTCTACTGCGACTCTCTCAAAGTCATGGACACATGGTTGCTCCTACTACCCAACAACCATGTGGGGACAACAAGATACTTGCTAATGCATTAGTGTGCGTGTGTTTGTGTTAATTTCATCGAAACAACAGCCTTGCGATCACTGCATCTGATCAACACCTTTTTTTTTTTTTCTCCAGCAAGCGAATATTTGTGTCTTTGTTTGGAGCTCAATGCAGATTGATGGAAATTTATATAGGCCAACACGCCTGCTCTCCAGCCGTCTTACTTCCGGCACTAGCTAGTTAGGCCGTTCCTCTTCATCTAGCTGGTTCATTTCTTTAAGCTTCAAGAGAATGCATTGTGGCACAAGGCTGTGTGAGCTGTTGGAGGAGCAACAGGAGCCTTTTCGGCTGGACGTGTATCTTCTAGAGCGTGGCTACTCTGGTGCAGCATCGAGAGGGAGTGCCCCGTTCATGTGCTGGCCTTGTCGGAAGCTAATTTCCAGGCTTGGCGCCTACAGTTTCAAGAGGGCGATTAAGAGAGGTGGATTTCTCAGATTTCTGCTGAACAAACTTGTTTACAACAGCAAGGTTAGCGGAGAAGCTTGGAGATGCCAGAGTGCAGATACTAGTGCATGTGCTTGGAGTGAAACATGGAGGAGCCTCTGTGGTTCAATCTTCGAGATTAAGGGCAAAATCAACGCTGTGGAGTTCCAAAGGCTATCGTATTTCGACCAAGGAGATGTGGATCTCAGTCCTGTGTCAGTGCTTGAGCATCATCATTCTGCCCAAGGTTCTTCATCTTTATAATTTTGTTTCCTTTTTTGATTGCCTCCGTCTCTTGCTATTGACTGAGCTCTCTGTAGCAAGCTACTTAATTTTGTTTGCTTTTTTCTTTTCCTCTGTTCCTCTGAATATATCCAGCTGAGGAAGAGGCACGGTCGACCTCAAATGTTGAGTCCCCGAAAGAAACAAATGAAAGACCTTGGATCTGCCGCAGCCCTGAAAATGGCGGCACAAGAAAGAGGCACTTGTTTGAACCGCACTACGGTTTGTTAGGAAGCCTTACGGAGGGAAGGCTTTCAGCTTATCATCAATGTTCAGATTCAGAGAGGAAGGTGAAGATGATTAAGGAGGAGATAGTGTTTTCATGGGAGAATCGAATAGCTGCTGTGGCTGACATATCCAACTTGATAGATTTCGATTTATCCAAGTCCAAGAAAAACTGGAGCCGTTTCCAGCAGGAGACGAGAGAGATTGCGACGGAGATAGAAGACACCATCTTTGAAGAGATGAGAGAAGAAACTTTGCTGGATATTATTCTGGGTTTTGAATGTACACTAGAAATATGTTGATTAATTCTGATTCTTTGAACATTGCGAAGAAATTAGTTTCTTAAATTAAGATGAGCGCTCAGTGTCCTTTTTCTGGCTACAACCTCTGAATTTGATGCCACGGAAACGGACAAAGCCCTGCTCCTGCTGAGCTTTTTTTTATTCATCTTTTTGCTCAATTTCTCCAGAGTCAATGGTCGCATTAATTGATTGTCATCAGTGCATGTATGCCTCCACCACATTGACTTGTGCAATAGTTTATTGGGAGTTAATTAAGCCGGGTACTAGAAATTTTGGGTGCGTAACAAAATTGACATTGTAGATGGACGTGAAATGAACTCGAGAACTCGTTGGATGTAAGCGCTGATGGATCTTTCAGCGCAAGAAAACTCAGTACTCAGTGAATTGTGTCCTGCTGCTACTGCTCAGTGGCAGGTAGTGTGTTAGGTGGAACAGAGTTATTTTGTACAGCATGGTCCAGTGGAGAGCAAACGGAGTTATAATTTGAACGTGCCATATGGTCCACGGTTCCGCCAGACCATGTGCACATTGATTGACTTACATGAGTTGGGTGAAGGGAAGTGAAGAGGTCGACGTGTTGCCACTGTTGTGCCACGTCGACAGCGTCCACACAATCTGGAGCTCTGATATGTGAGAGTTGAAGCTTATGATCATTCCATGTGTAAACTAAAAGAGGAGAGATTTTGCCTGTCCTTGTGCAAGTGTGTTGTTTTAAATACAGAGCATCAAACTCAAAAGACAGACGCGGTGGTAGCCCTTTTCTAAACAACTAGACAAGAAGCCATTACTGTGTGTCTCATGATTTGGTCCACTGGGAATCCAAGAAACCAATTAGTGGTCATTCTTGTATCATCTCTTGAAGAAACGGGCACTTCAAGATTGGCTAAGCCCATTCAAAGTCTAACCAATTAGTGCAATGAGCTCATAACTCGCATGAGCTCATGAAAAAATTCAAAGTGTTAGCTTAATGATTACTTGACTCTTATAAAATTTGTCCTATTCTAATCCTTTCTCCGTTATGAACTTATGATAATTGAATCCTCCATATAGTGTAGTCTACATTCACACATCAAACTCATATAGTGACAAACCTATGGCCCGCTTTTTATATATATAAAGCTATTTCTTCTATTTGTGAAGGGCAACAATATATTTTAAGTTAGATTTGTATATAATACATATTTACAACACTTTATAAAATAATATATATTTTTTAAATTTCAATGAGGATAGTTTCTCATTCGGGTGGTGCTTACACTTCTCGTAATCATTCCTTTTTTTTCTTTAACTTAATAAGACTTTAAAACTATTTTTTTTTTCAATGGGTTCAAACAACAACCAGGATTAATTGGCTTACTCAAGTTATATGCCCATTAGTAGCTAAATTCTCCAACTCCCTCCTCACCAGAAGTATGAAGTGAACCAAATGATAGTTATATGTCATCTTCCTGGTGTGCCTTTGTGAAGGTGAGGGCACAATACTTCTTGGTGCTCAAAGGGGATTTTGTTTAAGAGTACTTTGGTGTACCATTCTTAGCCAAAAATGGCATGCACATAGTGTTGGTGTATATACCCTGTAAATCAATTATATAATAGTTTTTTATGTATATCATACTACGATAATTAATAAAGGCATTATCATACATTTTACCATATTTCTGTGTTTATATAGGATTGTATAATGATGTCCTTAGATTTGGTCATTCTCAAAATGTCTATAATCAAAGTACCTTAGTAGATAAGAGATAACTTTAGTACATGTGAGACTGATGTGAGCTAGTTGGGTGTTAGGGACCAACTCAAGCGCATAGGTGCAGCTGTAATTGATGTACTAAATCGACCCAACATGAGTATTGTGATGGTTACAACGAGTCAATATTATATGTCAGAAGTCTGCAATGGTCCTTTAACTTGAGGTTATCAATATTTTATATATACTCAGTGAGTGATGTATTTTAATACAATCTACTATCTTATCATAGTAAAGAGATCACAACATTTGTTGTTAAGTATGTCATAGGTTGTATGAAAAGTATGATAAACCAATAGAGGATTTGTCTATTCCTTAAGGAAGTATGATATCCAATGGTACCATATGCTGGAACATGACTAGAAGTGTATGATTATACCTAGTGAATAACATGATCATGACATGTTCATTAGATTGGGTAAATAAATATGACACACTTGTCCGATCATGTTATCAGTAGATAAAAGAATTATATTGCATAGTTACTATGTCACTTGTTAGAGGGTTATCGACAAATGATTTTAATTTTATGACCTAAGCAGTAGCGATGTGTTGCTAGATATCTCTCACTACGTATATTGATCTTAATTGATCATTATGGCCAGCATTATATGGATCCTATACTTGTAGTTTGATGAGATAGCCTTAATTTTAATTATGTAATAATTTGAATCTATTTAGTAGTTAGGTGGATCCAGATTGGGGCTAAACCATGATTAATTGAATCAACGGTTCAAATCAATTGATTTGGTGCATAAATCAAGGCTAGGTGCCTAATCATTATATGCTTTGAGTGCTAACCTAATGATTTAGGCATCATTTGTGCTATCCTAGGGCCAAGGTCTACTAAGACTACCCTTATGTTGTGTTTAGTAGGAAATAAAGAAAGTTAAAAGAAAAAGAAAGTAAGAAACAAGGGAAAATAAAGAAGAAAAGAAATAATAAGATTTTCCATCATTGTGTTTATTTAGAAGGAAAGAAATTTAGAAAGATTGATAAACATACTCTATTTTTTTTATTTTTATGTCGATGACGATGATGAGAAGCGATAGTGAAATGGCGGCGACGAGAGATGAGAGTCAACGGTGAAGAGGTGACGACGGCGATGATGATGATGACATCGGCAATGGTGGTGGCAATGACAATGATAGCAATGACGACGGCGATGACAACGATGATGAAAAAGGTTGCAAGAAAAGCATGAGAGAGAGAGCGGACATAAAAAAGAAAAGGGTGAAAATAAGTATGAGAATGGCAAATCCAACTTTCCGTCCGATTTTTCACCCAATTTGGGCGGAAAGCAAATAGAGCTATCTTCCCTCTCACCTTCCTTCCATTTTTTTCTTTTTTATTTCCATCTATCCTACTAAACACGATTTTATAGCACTCCTTCTAACTTTCCATCCATTCCCTCCTCTTTTCCTTCGTACTAAACATGCTATTAGGGTGCACATTTCAAAACACAAGATATAGAGTTTGCCTAGGGATTTATATATCTAGGGATTTTATGAGATGCATATCTCAAGAGTTTTTACAGGTCTTAGTTGTCATTAGCATTTTTCCGAGACCAAGGCCCTCAAAGTATTCACTTGAGAACATTGATCTTATAGTATTTGTCAAAGAACTTTGGTTATCAATATTTTTTTGATTGTATAGCCCTTAGTGAATGCTCCAGAATGTAGAAATTTGAGTTTGCATGAGGACTTAGGTCTTATCTTCACTTTCCCAAGATCAAGGCCATCAAGTTGCATGACTAAGAATGAGGACTTATATTATTTTCTTGAGAATGCAGGTCTTATCAATGTTGCATAGAGAGTGCAACTATTAGGTTGTGAACTTGAGGATGTAGGAATTGAGTTTGCTTGAGGATTAGGCTCATCAGCATTGTCTTGAGAACAAGATGTTTAGGGTGCATGTCTAAGAATATGAGACTTGTAGTATTTACTAAAGAACGTAAGCCTTATCATCACCATTCTTAGAACAATCCTTAATATGCATGCTTTAGGAATCAAGTATTATTAGCACTATCTCATAAGAGCAATCTTAGGGTGAATGATTGAGAATCTAGCATTTTTTGTTTGATGACTTAGGTCATATCAACACTAGAGAGCAAAAGCCCTCAAGATGTACTCATGTACACTAGAATGTTGGTCTCATTGTGTTTGTCTAAAGATTTAGGCTATATTAGCACTATCCTAAGGAGCTAGTCTTATTAGTGTTATCCCAAGAGTAAATCTCATATGGCTCAATCCGTGTAACGCGTATAATATATATATATATATATATATATATATATATATATATATATATATATATATATATATATATATATATATATATATATATATATATATATATATATATATATATATATATTAACCCTTTTATGACCCGTCAAATTTCGTGTCATGTTATGTAATATAATTTGTATTATATCATGTTGTGTTATGTAATATGATTATTATAGTATGCTGTATTATGTCGCATAATGTCGTGTGACATAATCTATTTATTAATCGTGTTATCTGTATTGTATTGTATCACCTGTGGATAAGTGGGTCGTCTTTGTGTTTTATATCATATACATAAACGGGTTGTGTTCGTGTCAATCATAATCGGGTCATGTGTCAAGTATGACACGACCCATTATAACACGTGAAATACGAATTACCAGCTTTACTCATTTGAGAATGTTAGTCTTATGAGTTTCTAATCTTATGGTCTATAAGTATAAATATTTATAGCATCATTAATGATAAAATATTCTTTGCCATCATATGATCGAATCATGTAATTAAATAATGTGGGTGTGAAATACGTTATTATTCACAAATGGAAGAGAGACTATTAGTTGCTTCTTCTATGATTCACATATCCAAATTTAAATTTAAAATCTTGTTAATATGTTTTCATGTCATGGAATAAAGATGAGTGTTTGGTTTAATAAGAGATCCCATTCTCATGTTACTCTAGCATCACTATTATTACCATTATAGGTTGTAGATATGCATTGTCTTGAGAGAAATCTTCTTTCATCATTCTCATTTGTATATTCCTAATTAGATTTCTTTAACAAAAACATAAGGTTATTCCCATTGTTTAGCCAATTTCATAATTGAATTGAGTTAGACATAATAGCTCTTCCCCAAGGTATACTAGGTGCACCTTCACTTCTTAGTTGTGATACTTCACTATAGCTTTCGAGTACTCAAGTACCTAAATTCTATTATCTTTGAAGGCCTTGTTAATGATACTCAATTTGGTTGAATGTTCTTTATTAAAACTATTTTGGTTACTAACTCGTGGTAATTGAAACACCAATTTAGGTTAAACGATTGCTTTTAAATCATAGGTTAATAAGGAATGGTTTCCGCACTAGCTATTTATATAATTGTTCAATAAAGATGAGAATATAAAGAAGTGTTCATCCGCCCAATTCTCTTTCTTTTCTCCAAGTATAATAAGTATCTATGTAGATCTATACACTAAGCTCTTCCTCACTATTATATATCAAGACAAAATCCTTAATTTTTCTCATGTAATTAAATATATTCTTAATAACTATCTAGTGATCATTACTTGGATCATTAGACATCATGTTTGGTGTTAGGCCCAGGCCCAACAGCTACACAGCCCAGTTCCATTTCTCCTTATCGGATCAGGTTAATGGATCGGGCGGCTTTAATAGGTCGGGCGACCCGTTTGAGAAGGAAGCTAGGGCTACAGTGCCCTGGCTTCGTGCGTGCGCGAGAGGCGTGAGGGGAGTGCGGCGGTGACCGATCCCTCTCCTCTCTCCCCTATTTCATCTCCCCTCCGTCAAGTGCGGCTTTGGCGAGGGTTCCGGCAGCGGCGGCGGGTTCCAACGGCTTCCCGGTGGGTTTGCATGGGGGCGGTATGGGAAGCGACGAAGCAAAGGGGTGGCACCCCCTTTTCCCTCATCCTCCTCCTTCTTCGGCGTCGCCGGTGGTGGAGCCGGCCGACAGACGTCCGCCTAGGTACGCTTCTATCTCCTCCTACTCCGGCTCCGTCCGGCGAGAGGTTTTCCGTCGGCACGGAGTGTGCCGACCTCTTCTTCGCCCTTTGCTGCGTCTCCCTTTTTCTTCTCCTTTCTTCGGCGAAGACAAGGACAGCCGGCGGGGCTGGGGCTTCGGCCCCTCTTCCTAGCGACGTCCAATGAACGGGGTGCGTTTGTCGGTGTCTCCGGCTGCTGGGGCATGAGCGGCGGCTCCGCCCCCTTTGTTTGGACAGCGTCTGACAAACTGGGAGGGTTCGTCGGCACCTCCTTGGTTTCCGGTGAGGCTGCTCGGCCGGATGGTGCTTCGGCGAGCCTCAGGCAGGTCTCCGGTGAGCTTCGGCAACCAACCTACTACCTCGTTTTTTGTGCACGTGCCTCCAACAGGTTCCGGACGCAGTTCTCGTTCCCGGCCGATCAGCTGTCCTTGGCCGGCGTCTTCTTCTCTCCGGCTCCCTGAGCTTTGCGCTCCCGGCCGAGTTGTCTTTCTCAGTCGGCGACTCCTCGCCTCTCTCCACGTTCTGGTCAAGTGTGCCGGCCTCGTGTGATGTTGCCCGGTGTTGCCGGTTTGTTGTGCCGGACATCTACGAGACATCGCCTTTTTGGGAGAGTTGCGAGTTCGACCGCTTGCGTGCGGTTCGGTCGGAGTTAGGGCATCTGCCCGGCGTCCTGCGTGACGTCGTCTCTTGCGCAAGTATGCGCCACTACCTGCGTGCGGTTGTTTTCTTTTCCGGTGTGCCGGACTCGTGTGCGCGCTGCGCTAGTGTCGAGTCTCGGGTCTTGTACCTAGTTGCGCTTTGGAGCAAGTTCGTGCAGCGGTCCTCAGTAGACGTGTAGCAGTCGATGACTCGTTGAGACGAGCAGCCAGGCGGCCGCATTGGATAGGCTAAGGGGTACGTCGGGGACGTGCTCCTGCCGGTCGCATCCAGATCAGCGGTTCAGCCGCTTAGCCCCTGCGTGGGCGTGCTTGGGTG
The DNA here is from genome assembly GCA_027563935.2 of Costus lasius. Taxonomy (NCBI): domain Eukaryota; kingdom Viridiplantae; phylum Streptophyta; class Magnoliopsida; order Zingiberales; family Costaceae; genus Costus; species Costus lasius. Next base: position 89,695,867 of record CM050454.1, on the reverse strand, counting down.
CGAGTCAAAGTGTTGACTCTGGTGTAATTTATTTAAAAATTTGTTACCCTAATTTTGGGTGTGACAGATTGGTATCAGAGGCCAAGTTCTGCACGTTCCAACTTGTACACCGGCTTTGTACACGTGTTGGCAGCTGTGATCAATATGATGATGATAAGTGTCCACAGCATTGAGTTGCTGGTGGGGACTGTCGGATATTGGGGAGCTTCACTCCAAAGATATCGACAGAGTTAGCCCTTCCAACTAGGGCCTCATGGCTCTGTGTTCTTGTCTCCCTAGCGGAGACATATTCTCGAGGTTGCGTAGCTGAAGCGCGTTATCGCAGCTTCTACAGCACCGACCAAGGCCAGGGGTGGCCATGGGGACTGTCGCGCGACGACATGTCCCGAAGGTAGTTGATTGTGCCTATGGGATCATCGTGCGACGATGTATCCTGGGCATCATTCGTTGATGCCATAGGACGGTCGTGCGACGACTTGTCCTAGAGAGCAGTTGGTGGTGGTCCAGGGGACAATTGTGCGACGATGTGTTCTAGAGATCGGCCGATGGCGGCCAAATAACTGTCGTGCGACGACACGTTCTAAGAACTGAGGGCATTATGACCTGAGGAATATCGTGCGACGATATTTGGGACTCTGGCCAAGAGTGGCCCTATGACCGCCGTGCGACGGCGTGCTCACGAGCAAGCACCCATTTCAGGGGTTTGCTACGCTGAGGAAGTTGAGGACTTCCTATGGGGTATTGGAATTGTATTTCCAAAATATCCAGGTTCTTACTGAGGAGCAGGTGCAAACTTGTATCGCGTATCTCTTTAGAGATACAAAGCTGTGGTGGCGAACTTGGGCCGTACACAGCCTCTTTTTTGCTGTTTAATTCGACCATTGAGCTCTCGTGAGGAGATCTCAAAAGATGAGATCAAGGAGTAGTTTCCACTTGGGAAACTTATCGTGGGTTGTGTGAGGCACCCTAAAATGACTAAGGCATATTGCGCCATGTGGGACTACTCTGGCGGTATGCCTAGGTGATATTGGAAACGAGGGTTTCCTTTATCAACAACACCCTAGCGGTAGGGCTATGCCATGGAGGAATAACCACTATGGAGTTTTGGGATATCGACTTTCCTTGCAAAGGAGAGGTCCCTTCGATGGTAAAGGTTTGTTGGAAGAGTTCTCCAAGGAGTTTCCTTGGTACTTCCAAAACACCTTCCCCTAAAGAGAGGGATCGATCACAAGTTGAGTTTATGACAGGATCTACTCCTCCACTAAAGTCCTCTTACCGTATTTCTCCAATGGAGTTGGCTGAGCTTCTTTAGCAATAGAGTGGATTGCTAGAAGCCGGGTTCTTTCTGCCTACGGTATTGTCTTATGGAGCCCCGGCCCTCTTCTAAAAAAAGAAGAACGGGTCGCTAAGGTTCTGGGTAGGCTATAGAACCTTAAATAAGATAACAGTGAGAGACTGTTGTCTTATACCGCTTGTCCCTAATCTAAGAGATCGACTATGGGAAGCATAGGTTTTCTCTATGCCAGACCTGAGAGCAGGTTAATTGGTAAATTCGTTTTGCTCAGAGCAACGAATAGAAAACCATATGGGTAACCCGATATGAGTCCTTGAGTTCAAAGTGATGTCCTTTGAACTTCTAAAGCCTCTTCTACGTTTTGTCATCTGAGGAATAAGTATTGACCCCTTTTTTTAGATGACTACGTAGTGGTATATTTGGACGATATTGTGGTATTCTCCTCAAGCGTTGAGGAACACCCAAGTCACATATGACTATTGTTGAGAGGAAAATCAACTCTATTTGGAGTTAGAGAAATGCTCATTTGTGGTGGATGAAATTTCTTTCCTTGGTCATGGGATGGACCATGGATAAGTGCGCATGGACAAGGTAAATGTCCAAACCATTACAGAATGGCGCGCCCCCTTAAATTAAACCGAGTGTGGAGTTTACTCGGTGTGGTGAACCTCTATTGAGGGTTCATCAAAGGCTATTCGAGGAAAGTCTTACCCTCAGCAATCTACTGGAAAAGAACTCAAAATGAGACTGGCTTGATCAGTGTCAGTCGGCCTTCCAGGAGTGAAGGTTCGTATCGCTTGTGAACTAATCCTGAAGTTGCCCGACTTCAGTATGCCTTTCGAGTTTCACACCGATGCTTCGGACCAAGCTATCTGTGGTATACCTTTATAGGATGGGCATCTTTTAGCTTTTGGGACTTGAAAGCTAACAGGACTGAGCGACGGTATTTCACCACGAAAAGGAAAAGGTGGTAGGAGTCCACTATCTTCGAACGCGGAGAACCTTCGCGAGGCATTGAAGACCAACAACGTGACACCACATAAAGAAGTTGTTGGCAAAATAGGCACGTTGGTCAGAATTCTAGGGTGAATTCCAGTTCCATGGGGAACCTAAATCGGATAAAGGCAACGTGTTTCCTTATGAGCTCAGTAGATTAAATGCCCTTATGTGTTGTACCCTATCCAATGTGAAAAGGGAATCTGCTAAGCAGAATAAAGACAACCTCAGCTTTTGATAGAGAGAATCAAAAGCTAAGTTCAGCAGATTATGTCGGGCATGATCCAAGAATACTATCTGGGTCCAGATGACATTGTCATGGCCAGAGGCGATTGGCCACTAGTCCCAATGATGGGGGGACTACGTCGGGAGCTACTGAGGGAGCTCCATGATAGACTTTGGGCAAGGCATTCAAGACAAAAGGGATAGTTGTCCTGTCAGCACGTCTGTGTTATTGGCCCAATACGTGCGCAAACATGGTGATGTATGTCCGCACTTACCGAAATTGCCAGGAAGGTAAGATCGATTGGAGACTAGGGGCAGGGTTGTTACAACCGCTGCCTGTCCCCAAGACGTCCTGGACACGGGTGTCCAAGGACTTTATTGGTGGGTTCCTACAGTTGATGGGAAAAGCTTAGTGCCGGTGGTTGTGGATGGATTCTCCATGGGTGGAGTCTTTATCCCAGCACGTGAGCAGTGTATAGCAAGGGTTGCTATAAACCTATTCTTCTAAAATGTGGTGAAACATTTTGCCATCCCAATGGATATCGTGAGCGATAGGGATGCCCGTTGTTACGGGACACTTTTGAACATCGTCGTACAATAAATATTTGTCCAAGGTAAGTTTCTCCATAGCCAATCATCCTCAGACGGGTGGGCAAACTGAGCGGGTGAATGCTTTTGTGGAAGAATTTCCCCGTCACTATGTGATCGCCAGTCAGGGTGACTGGGTGAAGTGGATCAATGTGGCACGGAATGCCAACATCTTGCAAAGGTCATCATCCATAGGTCCCACCTCATATGAGCTTTGAGCTAGTGTTAGGGAGTTAGCCCCTAACCCTCATTGACATGGTGCGAAGGGATTCCTTGGGGGAAGTGCCCTACGATTCAATGGAAAGCTCGGTAACAAATCGATTCACTCCGAGAGGCTAGAGATAGCTTGGAGTTGGCTGCACAATGGATGCAAATGTATATATACCATCGTTGTTGGAAAGAAGAATCAGTCGTGGGCGACTTAATTCTTCTCTGACTTACCTTGCAGATCGGTAGGAAAATCTCGGTGAGGGAGGCTCACCGGGGTCTTATCCGAAGATATGACGATCCGTGTGAGATATTGAGTCGAGTGGACTCAGTAGCATACCGTTTGAAACTCCAATAGAGAATGTAGATGCACCCTACATTCTATGTGAACTTGAGGAAGTTTCACTTGGATCTGGACGATCCTTCTCGATCGTTGTCTTATCAAACCCCACCGATGGTGTGAACGAAGTTCAACCGAGGGATACGTGATATTTTATATCATTGGGTGTTGGGGCAAAGTAAGCTGATCGATGTACGGAGTTCCACATCCGATAGGATGAATCCCCTATGGAGGAAGCAACCTGGCACAAAGATTCCGAATAATACTTCTCCGATGATTCGGATGAGGTTCGATCTAAGGATTGTCGAGATTTGAGGTTATCGACTTTTGGGTCACAATTGAATGAGTAAACAATGGGTGTTTCTCATTCATTGAGAGTGGAATACCTAAGGAAGAAGCTATCTAGTATGTGGCTTCAAAGTTTGGCATACGAGGTTTAGCTGAGGAGCTACCTCGAGTCACCGAAGATGGCGACCACCTCAGGTGGGGGAGAATGTTAGGCCCAGGCACTGGCCCCAACATCTACGCAGCCTAGTTCCATTTCTCCTTATCGGATCGAGTTAATGGATCGGGCAGCTTTAATCGGGTCGGGCGACCCATTTGAGAAGGAAGCTAGGGCTACAGTGCCCTGGCTTCATGCGTGCGCGAGAGGCACGAGGGGAGTGCGGCGGCGGCCGATCCCTCTCCTCTCTCCCCTATTTCTTCTCCCCTCCATCGAGTGCGGCTTCAGCGAGGGTTCCGGCAGCGGCGGCGGGTTCTGACGGCTTCCCGGTGGGTTTGGGTGCGGTGGTACGGGAAGCGATGGAGCAAAGGGGCAGCGCCCTGATAAGTGTTATTTATAACAGATTTATAGTCTTATTTATACACTCATTTCAAGCTTAAATCTAGATTTTATGCTATTATTTTGAGTCTTTTATCATTAAGTACAGAATCTTCACTATTTTTTGATCTTTATGAAATATAGGTTATTTTCCAATATTTTTGAGAAGATTATGAAGATTTGAAGTTATGGAAAGGCTCAACACATTACAAGAGTGCTACAGGAAAATTTTGGGGATTTTTGGACTTTTTATGGAGAACATGGCCTGCCCGTGCGTGTGATCACGGCCGTGTTCGTCGCGGCTGCAAAATCCGCATATGTTGTAGAGAACACGGTCTGTCCATGCTTATAATCACGGTAGTGTTCGACAGAATTCAAAATCAGCCAAAGTCTTCACCGCCGTGCGCACGCCCATGTTCGGGCAATCCGAAATTACAGAACTGAACACGGCCTACCCGTGTCTATATGCACGGCCGTGCTTATTTACTTGCAGCTCACAGAACTCATCACGGCCTGGCCGTGACGCTCATCACGCCCGTGACGGCATTCGCAGGGCGCGATGTTAGACGGTTTCTTCATCAAATCTGACGGTCCAAGATCCTAGAAATTGGGTAAAACACCCAATTAACCTTGCTAACCGCCCAAGGCTTCGATTAAGACATCAAAGTGGGAATTTTGGGCGGTAATCAAGTGGAATTTGGAGAAGAACGCGACTAGGGCAAAAACTTGCATTCTTGGGCTTATTTGATCAGATTTCTTCGGGGCTATCGAGAGAAGACAGAAGATCTGATGTCTCCTAACCTTGGATTGTAATTTCCCCTCCTTTCGAATACTTTTTCTTGGGTTTTAGTTGATAAACGATGTATGTTCTAGAGAAAAACCCTAGTTCAGAACTCAGGCGTAGCCCGTTGAACAATTCTTCACATGTAAATCATTATTATGAATCTCAGTGATAGCTTTTAGTAAATTGACTTATTTAAATGAGTTGTGCATATTGCGTATTTATGTTTTGGCCAAACATTTATATGTGTTAAGTGTTACGAGAAGTACCGAGAGGTGAATCATAACACTCGAACTATCTCATTTAAACTTGTGACTTGAATTACGAGAGTCGTTCAATGTCACTCAAGGATTTACTTTCTTTCATAGAGCCCATTGGGTCTCTTAGGTTAATTTTGCTACGAGAGTAGGAAATTAGCTTATGCTAGACACCGGATTATGCTTCGAGAGAAGGTAACCCGTACCATAGGAAAGATCGCCTTAAGTTGTTTACTGGAGGATTGCACTTTGAGAGAAGGAGATCCGTTTTCTCTTTCAATTCATTGATTGATTTACACTTAAAGCTTTCAACGAGGTGAAACCTGAACTTCCGAACATGTCTTAAACTGTAATTTTCCCTTAAAGTCGTTTATTCTTCAATTCGATATTTTAGAATTAGTTTTGTTTTTCCATTTCTAATTGAATTATCTAGCTATCGATGACACTAAAGGTCGGTACTTGACACCTGCTCCCTGTGGGAACGATCTTATTTACTACTTTGATAGAAACCGTGCACTTGCGGGGCCTATCACGCCCCCTTTTCCCTCATCCTTCCCCTTCTTTGGCGTCGCCGGTGGTGGAGCCAGCGGATGTACGTCTGCCTAGGTACGCTTCTAACTCCTCCCGCTCCAACTCCGTCCGGCGAGAGGTTTTCCGTCAGCATGGTGTGCGCTGACCTCTTCTTCGCCCCTTGTCGTGTCTCCCTTTTTCTTCTCCTGTTTTCGGCGAAGATAGGGATGGCCGGCGGGGCTGGGGCTTCGACCCCTCTTCCTAGCGATGTCCGACGAACAGTGTGCATTCGCCGGTGTCTCCGGCTGCTGGGGCGTGAGCGGCGGCTCCGCCTTCGTTGTTTGGGCGGCATCTGACGAACTGGAAGGGTTCGCCGGTGCCTCCTTGGTTTTGGGCGAGGCTGCTTGGCCGGACGGTGCTTCGACGAGCCTCAGGCAGGTCTCTGGAGAGCTTCGGCTGCCGACCTACTGCCTCATTTTTCGTGCGCATGCCTCCAACGGGTTCCGGACGCAATTCCCGTTCCTGGCCGATCAGCTGCCCTCGCCTGGCGTCTTCTTCTCTCCGGCTCCCTGACGTTTGTGCTCCCGGCCGAGTTGTCTTTCTCGGTCGGCGACTGTTGTATTCCACAAGTGCACGGATACTCGAAGTAATAAAGAAAGATATCGAACAACAGAGACCTTATTGTTAAGTACCAAATAATTGTATTCTTACTAACTAAGCAATCGATTATAATGCAAATAATTAATAGAAAGAGTGTAAAGATAAACAGGGAGATAAATGACATGCTCCGCAAGTACACGGATATGTCGAAGTAATATAAAAGATGTCAAATCCCATAGGGAACAAGGTTGAGTACTAGAAAGTCCGAGTCCTAATAGCTAGGCGAATCGAAACGCGGGTTTTTGAAGATGGAAATCGAAAACAAACAATTGCAACTACTTCGGTAGAGAAAAGATATGAGAGAGACTTCAGGGCTATGGCTTCCACCACGATGATAATCTTAATCACACAAGAAAGATATTAGTTATTTAGTTTATTGGTTTTGCACAAGGAGTCTAACTCTAGGGTACAAGGTGCCCTCTCTCGAGTGATACACCCCGATGTTCGTTTTAGACCGACCTCCTACTCTTACGGTGGATCGTTCTAAGACGAACCTAATGAGTTCTATGGCAGACTATGAAATCCTCGAGCGAAGACCAAGCATTCTCGTGTGAAGGTCTCGCAAGTTTTACTCAGAGGTTCAACCCTTACGATCCTTCTCTCAATATGAATCGTAACGGCTAACATGCGATATTACTTGGCCAAGGTAAAACTATGAAATAAATACGTCAAAGTAAAATATGCTCACAATTCATACCAAATAACATAAATAGATACAAAGTTTGCAATTAAAATCATAAAAGGGTTTCCACCAAGCCCCGAAATAGGGTTTACGCTACAATCGTCATTGAAACACTCAAAATCTATCTTTTAATGAAATGAAAAGTATAAGAAAATGAAGCTAAGAGGAAGGAGACAATGAACCGAAGGAATCTTAAAGAAATCGTGATGATCGTGTGTCTCAATCTCCGAAAATCTCCAAAAGTCGCCTCTGTTGTCGTGTTCTTCCGCCCACACCGCTTCTTCGCGTGAATGCTCGATCCTTAGGTCATAAAAATTGGGGCTTTTATATCCTTTGCGTTCGCCTCTGAAAGAGCTTTTCATAGACATCTTACTTGCTGAATTTGGCCTCCGAACGGGTGAGAAATCAAAGGAAAACCGAGTGTGGGTCCGGCCGCTCGCGAACCAGGGTTAGAATCACGGTGAACCCCGCCGGGTTCACCTGGCCGTGATTCATTCTGTGATTTCAGCAGAAAGAAGCGCGGTGAACCCCGCCGGGTTCACCTGGCCGTGATGTGTTCTGGACAATTTTCGGCCAAATGGAATTCTGGCCGTGATGCTCTCTGTGAGTTTCGCATGCTGGCGACTGGGATGGTGAACCCCGTAGGGTTCACCTGGCCGTGATTGTCAGGCTAACTCCAAATAAGCCCAAATTTGATGGGCAGCTTGGTTTCCGCACAAGAAATCGTCCCATGGCCTCAGAATCTTCAAAATATATCAAAAAAAGGGTGTTTTTACCTGAAATTCAATAAAATGCCAAAAAGTGAAGATTCCGAAGATATGAAGGAAATAAGGCCATAATGAGTATAAAAGTGCTAATATAAGCCTAGATTTGACATGAAATAACTATGAAAATCACTATCAAAATGTAATGCATCAAAATACTCCAGACTTAAATCTTTGTTTGTCCTCAAGCAATAAAATAAGATGAGATACATGATTGGTAAAAAAGCAATCTTTTGTGTCAAGATATACATCCAAGTTAGAAAAAAAACATTTAATAACAATCCAAGATCTAATCAGGAGAAATTAAGTAAATGGTTGTCTGAAGTATTCAACAGTTTGATCCCACAATAACTAGATGCCAAATAACTTAGTAAGCAGCGAACATAGGATTTAATCAAGCTTACATAAAACACTCGTGCAATTCCAATCCTTCCTAGTCAAATCGTTGGGGTTAACTCAAATGTTTTATTCAGGATACGATATACTGATTATTGCACTGGACTTCAACTCATAACCTTAGGTACCATTGCCAATTTTTCGCAATGCCAAGTAGAGGAGTCATTTTATTGTTTTCAACTTCACATCCCTTAGATTTCAACTCATGTCCTTCGGTACCACTGCCAATTTTTCACAATGCCAAGTAGAGGAATCTAAGGTTGATATATATATATATATATATATATATATATATATATATATATATATATATATATATATATATATATATATATATATATTATACCAGCAGTTGATAACACATCCTTTTTGAACACATGTAGTGTCTCCCCAACAATAGAAGGGAAATTAAGGAATAACTAAGCGAATATATAACTCAATATGATTCTCATGTAAGTTGCAAGCTCGAGTTGATTAAACAATCATAGAAATGTATGACCCACTAATGAACTACTCAAAATCAATCCAAATCACAAATTTTCTAAATCATAGAACATACAGATATGATCAAATAGTATTTCTAACAAGGAGATATACTCTAGACTTAATTCTTTGATCATTCCTAACCAATCATGCACTCAACTCAAAATTTTGAAATAGCTTTCATAGGACAAGTCTCATGATAGACACATGAATTCATGAATAATAAGCATCATAACACCATTCAAGATTTTCACAACATGAAATCACAATCATCATAGCAAAGTACTGATATAAGCATGAAAGTAAAGTGCAAAGTGTCATACATAACTGTCATAGAGTGGGGCCTGAGGATGTAGACCAGGCCCACGAATATAATGGCATATAAGATACAATGCCACATAATATCCAACCATCTCAAAATGAAAAGTATCAATTCCCAACATCATAACAAATCACAGCCACATAAAGAAAGGAAAAGCAGAGACCGGAGTAAAGAAAGCTCACCCACTCTAAAAGTTTGCATAGTCCTCTATGCAATACCATGATGTGAGAGAAGTGAGTGCTGAAATAGATATCCGGGGGTAGCTACTTCTTTTTGCGCGAGCGGGAGCCAGAAGCTCTCGAGCTCGAGCTCTTCTTCTTCCCACACGCACTATAATCCGGCTCAACCTCCTCATCTGAAGGAAAAACGCTGTCGGAGGAGATGTCCATCTAAGCCCTGTGCTCCTCAGATGCGAAAGTGAGGCGTTCATCTATCGCGGATAGCTTCCCCCAAATAGAGCTCAACATAGTATGTTGGCGTTGCATACCGGCTTCATTTGATTCCCATCTAGCGGCGTAGTCCTGCTGCATGTGAGAGATAGTGGTGTCCATGTGATCGATCAACTCTCTTTGATGGAGCTGTTCCTCCCTGATTTCCTGCAACACATATATCATGGAATCGTGAGAAGAGGTACCACCAAAAGAGAATGCTCCCGGTGCTGGTGGTGCTGTATCGACTGGATCGGGCTGTGCGTCCTCCACTAGCTGGATGCGCCAGTTTCCATGAACTCTGATAGATGTACACTCCGGGTTTGGCAAAGGTAAGCAGAAGGGGTTTCCCTTGAATGTCATACAGTAAGAATCTCCCTTGCGTATAATCAGTTTCATGGCAACACAAGACTCGATATCGAGCCTATTGTTGTCGGAAGCCTCCAATGTGCCGTAGGGAATAATGCCGAGGGAAACAGCCAGAGGTGTGATCAAGCCGCCAATCACTATCGCCCCCCTTAAAGAACGGGCGACGCGGCTGAAATGCTTTGCCAAATAATATCCTGAATCGACTCTAAAACTGTCGAGCATGCACCAGATATAAAATAATTCAGTCTGTCGAACCATACCGTCACTTTCACCGCAGCCAAAGAGAGTGTGGGCCAATACGCGGTGAACGTACTTGATCACTGGGTTGCACAGACTGGATGCATGAGCTGTGCGAGCGGAGTAGATGTGCTCGTTAGTGACAGCGCCCCAGAAGCTCTGCTCACTATACTCAGTAGGGACTCTGCGCGCGCTAGGCTTTGGAAAACCGTAAATACCGCGGAACTAAGAAAGAGATAGGATGTGTTCGATGTTACCCAGGCGGAAGGACAGACGGCCTGGATCATCCTCAAGTATAGGATCATCTTTAACTTCCAATGAACTCAGAAATTCCAGCATGGTACCGATGTAGGTGGGTGAGAATAGCTGCTAAAATTGCTCTCACCCGATGGATGCATACATCAAGTCAAAGTCTCCAAGCATCCCTAGCATCTGTAAGGTGGTTCGATCAAGATACCGTGTATTGAGTACGCGGCGTTGTCGCAGAATCTGATACCGTGCCTCTTGTGCAGCGTTTCGGAAGGTAATCCCGAACTCGTTCGGGGGAGACACGTAAGGATGTGGTCGGCTGGCAGGTGTGCGGCCGTGACGAGATGAAGAAGAGCCTGGCGTAGCTGAAGAGGGCCGGTAGGAAGGAGGAGTAGGCATCAGCTCATACTCCTCATCGTCCGTGGCGGACGAATCTGACAGCGCTTGTTGAGGGCGTGAGGTTCTCTTGCTGGCCATGGCTTTTGTCCTTAGAGGCATTGTGCTGAGGTGATTGGAAGATGACTTGTAAGTGTCGACTGTGAGAAATCTGGTCGGAGGTGTTCTCAGATCGGAGGTGGTGGCGGATCAGCAGAAAGTCGACAAAATCAGGCGACACAAAAATCTGATGTGAAACCAGCGAGAGTAGCTTGAACAGACCGCAAGGAATCATAAATTAGAACCTAAGAGATCGCCTTCAAGTGGTAAGACGAGGCGAAGGCGGCGTAATCCACTGATCTCATCGAGCATCGGTAGGCGGCGGCGGAGATATACGAGATCTTGTGAGGCAAAAATCTAGAACCGATTGAAGAGGAAACTGGTTCGGATGAGAGGGGAAAACCTAGATCAAACCCTTAGGGATCCCTTCGGAGGCTCAGAAGAGGAGAAGGCGGCGCGGTCGGGTGGATTTCGCCAAGTATGGAAGGCGGCGGCAGAAATTCGCGTGCGTGCCCTAATTCGGGGCGAACTTGACTCGAAATTCCAGTGAAACCGCCCGGGTTCACTCGCCCGTGATGCTTACTGTGGTCTGGCTGAAGCAACAGAAACACGGGTGAAACCGCTCGGGTTCACCGACCCGTGAAGCATCCTGAAAAATTTCTGGTTTTCGGAATTGTGGTGAACCTCGTGGGATTCACCTGCCTGTGAAGCTTACTGGTTGGATTCTGCGCATATAGAATACCGGTGAACCCCCTGGGGTTCACCTGCCCATGAAGTCCTCTGGTTACAAAGCCTGGGTGGACTGTACAGTACACGTCACCGTGAACCCCATGGGATTCACCAGGCCGTGATGTTCACTGTTCACTCGAAAAAAATTCTGAAAACAAAAATCTGCAAAAAATTCCCTTGCGCTCCAACTTCCTCCTACATCATAAAAAGACATAGATTTAGTAGCAATCCCCTCTAGAAAACCGAAATTAAAATAAAAAGTAGAGTAACAGTCTAAAACACTAACTAATATCAAGGAGAAACTAAGCATAAAAACTAAAATCAAGCAAAAACTTGGGTTGCCTCCCAAGAGCGCTAGGTTTAGGTCGGTAGCTCGACCATGAGAGTTTTCAAAGTTTCAAATCTGGGGGGTCTGAGAGAGCTAGAACTTCCTCTCTCTCAACCCGCTCATCTTCAAAGTAATGCTTGAGGCGGTGCCCGTTTACTATGAAGCTCCCAATTCGTTCTGTCCAAATTGTGATAGCACCATAAGGTCGAACTTTCTGAACCGTGAAAGGACCGGACCACCTCGTTCGAAGCTTTCCTGGAAACAATCGAAGTCTTGAATTAAATATAAGTACTTTGTCCCCCTCATGAAATTCTTTCTTTGTTATGCGCTTGTCGTGCCAAAATTTGGTGCGTGCTTTGTAGCTCTTGGCATTCTTGGTGGGGATTGTCAAGGTAAGTTCCAATGGATCCACTTCTCTTCTAGGCGGCTCAACATCCTGTGTGGCTCTCTCCACAATGTCCACGCTGCAGCACGTACCTGCAAGAGAAGGTTTTTTCAGAGTATCAGTAAGATCAAATTGAATGGTATTGCCACAGATGTTCAAGGTCAGTTTCCCATTCTTGACATCCATGACAGCGCCAGTAGTGGCAAGAAAAGGTCTCCCTAAAATGATAAGGAGCCTATCATCTTCATCAATTTCCAAAACAATAAAGTCGGCAGGAATAAAGTAATCTCCTACTTTAACAGGTACGTCTTCTAAAATACCAACTGGGTGACGCACAGATCGGTCTGCAAGCTGTATAGAAATGTTAGTCGGCTGCATATCCCCTAAGTCTAGCCTTTTACAAAGTGAAAGTGGCATGAGGCTAACGCTCGCTCCTAAGTCACACAGAGCCCTCTGAAAAGACATCTCCCCAATCTGGCAGGGTAAGGAGAAACTGCCTGGGTCCTTAAGCTTCTGAGGGAGCTTGTTCTGAATGATGGCGCTGCACTCTTCAGTAAGTGCAACGGTCCCTTGATCTTCTAGCTTCCTCTTGTTCGATAAGATATCTTTCAAAAATTTCACGTAAGTCGGCATCTGCGAAAGAGCATCAACGAAAGGGATGTTAATATAAACTTTTTTTAAAACCTCTAAAAACTTACCAAACTGCTTGTCCATTTTAGCCTTGACAAGCCTCTATGGAAAGGGAATCAGTGGATTAGATGCTGGCGGTCTCACATAGGGCCGCTCCTCCTCAACAGGCTCAGGTGCCACCGGTGTCACATCAGTATGCGGTTCCACATGTTCTGGTATTGTCTCTTCTATCCTGTCATCTGTCGGCATGTTCGGGTCTTCCAATTGCTTGCCACTCCGAGTGGAGATTGCATTGCACTACTCCCTCGGGTTTACTTTTGGCTGGGATGGTAGCCTCCCTGGTACTCTCGATGATGAGCTAGCTTGCTGGGCGAGCTGACTTTCCAGCATTTTATTGTGTGTTTCTAGGGAATCCATCCTGGTCATCATCATCTTCATCATGTCTGTAAGTCCTTCAAGTTGCTTGCTCAGATTTGAATCATTGTTCGGCCTTGGCTGTTGTGGTTGTGGCGGCGGTGCATTGTAGTTTCTGGCCTGGAATCCAGGTGGTCTGAAATTGTTCTGTTGGGGTTGCCTAAAGTTTCCTTGTGGGGGCTGAGTCTGCTGTGGTGGAACTTGTCCAGGCTGAATCGGCTGAGTTGTCCGGTAAGAGAAATTTGGATGGTTGCGCCATCCTGGATTGTAGTAGTTGGAATAAGGCTTGTTGTTCTAGTTGAAGTTTCCAACTGCATTCAACTGCTCAGGATGAGCCGCAGCCATTTGTCCATCTCCCGCCTGACAATCTGCCCTTGCATGACCTACAACTCCACAGACCTCACAAGTAATAGTGTTAACATCTATTGAATTAACAGACCAAGAATCAAGCTTCCTAGTCAAATTATCAACCTTAGCAGTAAGTGCAGTCAAAGAATCCAGGTCATACTTACCTAACTTCTTGGTAGAAGTACCTCTCTCGGATGTCCACTGGTGATGGTTAATTGCCATGTCCTCGAGAAAGTTCATTGCATCTTCCACTCTCCTATTCATCAAAGCACCTCCTGCTGTAGCGTCCACTGTAAGCCTCGTGTTGTAATCCAAACCGCTGTAGAACGTTTGGATCAAAACCCAAGTCTCAACATCGTGATGTGGACACATCCTTTGGAACTCCTTAAACCTCTCCCAAGCTTCATATAGAGATTCTCCATCCTTTTACATAAAGCTCGTTATCTAATTTCGCAATTGGATTGTCTTTGATGGAGGGAAGTACTTGGAGAGAAAGGCTTGAGAAAGCTCTGCCCATGTTCTTATCGAAGCAGCAGGTAGTGTGTGTAGCCAAGCTCTCGCCCTATCCCTCAAAGAGAAGGGGAATAGTCACAACCTGATAGCATCAGCAGACACTCCATTAATTTTCAACATATCGCAATATTCTAGAAAAATAGAAAGGTGCATGTTGGGGTCCTCAAGAGGAGAACCACCAAACTGATTCTGTTGCACCATAGAAAGAAGAGCAGGTTTTATTTCAAAATTGTTGGCCTCAACAGCAGGCCTAGCAATCCCTAATTGGAAACCATAAGTGTAGGGAGCAGAATAATCCTTCAATGTCCTATTATTGTTACAGTTGTTGCCCCTTGGTTGTTGTACTCTATCATTGTTCACTTCGATCTGAATGTGTTCCATCTAACTTTCTCCTCCAGGATAGTTCATGATTTCTCTCTTCTAGATCTGATTTTGCTTCCTTCTTGTCCTGAAGGTGCATTCAATCTCTGGATCAATGTCAAAGAATGTACCTGCCCTAGAACTTCTTCACATAAAATGGTCAATCAAAATTATAAAGTTCTAAGACAGCAAGTGAATAAAAAAAAGAAAAAGAAAATAATAGTGCAATAAGAAAAATCTAACCTAAGGCCTAGTCTACTAATTCTCGGAAGTATACTAATATCAACTGTTGCTCCCCGGCAACGGCGCCAAAAACTTGACACGCTCCGCAAGTGCACGGATATGTCAAAGTAATATAAAAGATGTCGAATCCCATAGGGAACAAGGTTGAGTACTAGAAAGTCCGAGTCCTAATAGCTAGGTGAATCGAAACGCGGGTTTTTGAAGACGAAAATCGAAAACAAATAATTGCAACTACTTCGGTAGAGAAAAGATATGAGAGAGACTTCAGGGCTATGGATTCCACCACGATGATAATCTTAATCGCACAAGAAAGATATTAGTTATTTGGTTTATTAGTTTTGCACAAGGAATCTAACCCTAGGGTACAAGGTGCCCTCTCTCGAGTGATACACCCCGGTGTTCATTTTAGACTGACCTCCTACTCTCACGGTGGATCGTTCTAAGACGAACCCAATGAGTTCTATGGCAGACTATGAAATCCTCGAGCGAAGACCAAGCACTCTCGTATCGAGGTCTCGCAAGTTTTACTCAGAGGTTCGACCCTTACAATCATTCTCTCGATATGAATCGTAACGGCTAACATGCGATATTACTCGGCCAAGGTAAAACCATGAAATAAATACGTCAAAGTAAAATATGCTCACAATTCATACCAAATAACATAAATAGATACAAAGTTTGCAATTAAAATCATCAAAGGGTTTCCACCAAGCCCCGAAATAGGGTTTACGCTACAATCATCATTGAAACCCCCAAAATCTCTCTTTTAATGAAATGAAAAGTATAAGAAAATGAAGCTAAGGGGAAGGAGATGATGAACCGAAGGAATCTTGAAGAAATCGTGATGATCGTGTGTCTCAATCTCCGAAAATCTCCAAAAGTCGCCTCTGTCGCCGTGTTCTTCCGCCCACGCCGCTTCTTCACGTGAATGCTCGATCCTTAGGTCATAAAAATTGGGGCTTTTATATCCTTTGTGTTCGCCTCTGAAAGAGCTTTCCATAGATACCTTACTTGCCGAATTTGGCCTCCGAATGGGTGAGAAATCGAAGGAAAACCGAGTGTGGGTCGGGCCGCTCGCGAACCAGGGTTAGAATCATGGTGAACCCCGCCGGGTTCACCTGGCCGTGATTCATTCTGTGATTTCGGCAGAAAGAAGCACAGTGAACCCCGCCGGGTTCACCTGGCAGTGATGTGTTCTGGACAGTTTTCGGCCAAATGAAATTCTGGTGAACCCCGCTGGGGTTCACCCGGCCGTGATGCTCTCTGTGAGTATCGCAGGCTGGCGACTGAGATGGTGAACCCTGTGGGGTTCACCTGGCCGTGATTGTCAGGCTAACTCCAAATAAGCCCAAATTTGATGGGCAGCTTGGTTTCCACACAAGAAATCGTCTCATGGCCTCAGAATCTTCAAAATATGTCGAAAAAAGGGTGTTTTTACCTGAAATTCAATAAAAGTGTCAAAAAGTGAAGATTCCGAAGATATGAAGGAAATAAGGCCATAATGAGTATAAAAGTGCTAATATAAGCCTAGATTTGACATGAAATAACTATGAAAATCACTATCAAAATGCAATGCATCAATAAACTGGGACTAGGGTTTCATCCACTTTAATTTTAATGACTAGATATAAAGAAAAGGTCGTCAGTCTAATTTTATCATGATAAAGATATAATTTTACTTTATAAAGGTATTGTCTCACTTTCGTGCAGATAATCATGTAGGGACTGATCCTCGCTTTCGCGTAAGATCTATCACAATGCTAAAAATAAGTAAATCATCAAACAAAGAACTCAAGGATCACTTTCGTGCATCCGAATTCTAAGTTGATTATCTCAAGTGGAATCTCAAGGATCACTTTCGTGCATCCGAGTCTCAACACAAGTTCTACTTATGGTTCTCCAACGTTCCGATCCTCACTTTCGTGCAAGATCTCCACGTTTGACACAATAACTCAATCCTAGATTCAATTTATTAACATGACAATAAAATCAATAAAAATCAGAATTCAAAAAACAAACCTAATTTCTTACAATAAGTTTCAAACTCAATGATTTTTAGGGTTCCAAATTTCGCAATTAACCTTTCAGTCTATTTCGCAAAATTCTAAAACATGAAGATAATATGAAACTATGGAGAATTAAAGACAAGCATCACATAAGCAGAATTATCATGATAAAACTATCTTGACGAAGTAAAGGTCATCTAGTCATATAAAATCAAGGGAAATTACTCCCCCATGTCCCAAAATAAGATTAAGCTTGCATGGAAAAATAAATACAATAAACCATAGTATCAAAGCATCAGAAATCAAAGAGAAAGAGGAAATAAATGTTACAACACGGCTGTAATAGAAATTACAGCCGTAAATTGCTTGTAAACCCGTGGTAAACAGTGCCAGCGATGCTCCTTTGTTGATTTCTCCTCCGTCTGAGATCCTTTGGCTTTGAAACTTCTGTGGTGTCCTCTCCTCCTCCAGGCAAAGCTTCAGTGTAAAAATTGCGACCTGAGGTGACCTCCACGCCTCTCGGCATGAAGCAAAACCCTAAGCGCCTCTTTCTTGATTGCTCCCTCTATTGATCATCAAAATTAGGTCTTTTGGTCCCTTTATCTTCTCCTCGTCGAGACGAGTCCGCAGCATCTTTCCGATCTCTATTTGGATGTCTGGATCTCAAGATATGGTCCGCGCAAGAATCGGGCCCGAAAAACTCGCGTGTCTAGGAAAAAATTACAGTCGTGTTTTATTTTACGACAGTGTCGTATTTTGGTTCTGTGTGTTATGGGTAAAAATTACGGCCCATAAAATGTATTACGGCAGTGCCGTAAAATCAACTGAACTCTCTGGTCGGAATTATCTGGAAATTACGACCCGTGAAATGGCTTACGATAGTGCCGTAATTTCAGTGAATATCTCTGGTTTGAAAGCGCTCCAAAATACGGCACCGTGTAATTGTTTACGGCAGTGCCGTAAAATCACAAAAATTCTCTAGTGAAAAACTCTCCAAATTACGGCAGTGCTCTAATATTACGGTAGCGTACGAAAATACGGTACCGTAATATAGATTATGGCCCTACCGTATTTTAGTTCGTGGCTCCATTTTGCTTGAAATTTGTCATGTATCTTCTTCTTGATAATGAAAATTCTTCTATGTGTTTGATTTTGCTCAAAAACACCTTAAAATCATGCCTTTTTACCTGAAAATCATGAAAAACAAAAATAGAAGTAGATTTTGCAATATTTGATAAAAAAAAAGGCATAAAAATAGGCAAAGTGGTATGAATTTGACACGAAAAGATATATAAAATGGCATGAAATTTACTATAAATTTCGGTGTCATCAGTGACTCCTCGCCTCTCTCCATGTTCCGGTCAAGTGCGCCGGCCTTGTATGATGTTGCCTGGCGTTGCCGGTTTGTTGTGCCGGACGTCTACAAGACGTCCCCTTTTTGGGAGAGTTGCGAGTTCAACCGCTTGCGTGCGGTTCGGTCGGAGTTAGGGCATGTGTCCGGCGTCCTACGTGACGTTGTCTCTTGCGCGAGTGTGCGCCACCTCCTGCGTGCGGTTGTTTTCTTTTCCGGTGTGCCGGACTCGTACACGCGCTGCGCCGGCGTCGAGTCTTGGGTTTTGTACCTAGTTCCGCTTTGGAGTAGGTTCGTGCAGTGGTCCTCAGTTGACACGTGACGGCCTATGACTCGTTTAGCCGAGTAGCCAAGCGGCCGCATTGGATAGGCTGAGGGGTACGTCGGGGACGTGCTCCTGCCGGTCGCGTCCAGATTAGCGGTTCAGTCGCTTAGCCCCTGCGTGGGCGTGCTTGGGTGCGAGTCAAAGTATTGACTCAGGTGTAATTTATTTAAAAATTTGTTACCTTAATTCTGGGCGTGACATTTGGTATATAACATATCATATATGATATATTCAGTTGCACATGCATATAAAAATCTTACTCATGAACATTATTCTTTTTTCTTCTTTTTTTTTTTGAAGGACATTAAGAGAGAGTCATCCCATGAGATAGAATGAATCCTTTCATAAATTCTTGTGTTCTAAACTATTTTAGCATTTTTTTTACATAATTAGTCTAACTAAACTAATTATTTTTTGATTTATCTCTATAAATCATAATGTCTGGCACACAAGTGGATTCACCTAAGTCACTCATAAGGAAATATTTTTTTTCGCTAAGTGTTTATAGACTGTAAAATAAACATATCAATACTAATAAAGAGTATGTCATCTATATACAATATTAAAAGAATAATTATGCTCCTATTGACCTTCTTGTAAATTGATGGTTTATCTTCACTTTTGATGAAATCAAAATCTTTATATGCAAAATTAAGTCAAACATTCTAGCTCCAAGAAGCTTGTTTTATTCCATAAACATATTGTTATGGCTTGCAAATCTTTCTAGCGTGCTTTAGATAGGTAATATCATATACACATCTTCAAATAGGTTTCTATTAAAACATCAATTCTAACTTCCACTTGCCATATTCTATAAGAATGAAATAGATTTAAATAATACAAATAGTTAAAAGGTTTTAGCATAGTCAATACCATTAATTTGGTCAAAAACATTGCCAACAAATTGCTTTTTGTAGGTGATCGTGTTATTATGTCAATATTATTCTTGAAAACGCACTTGCATCCTTTGAGTTTTACCCCCTTAAGTTATACGTTGAAATTTTTTTATTTAATTATTAATCTAAATTTAAATTTTTAAATTTCAGAAACCCTAGTCTGTTAAGCCCTAAAATCTCTCCGCTATTTTTACTCTTCCTAAATCCTCTCAAAATTTTCCTATAAATAAAACCCTAAACCCTCCCCTTAATCTCTCCAATTAATCCCTAATCATTAATTAACCTCCTCTCACGCGCCGCTAGTCTCCGCTTACTCTGTTTTTCCCCTGCGAACACAGCGGCTGGCCGCCTGTTCGCGTCTTCTCCGTCAAGAGCAGCCGCGTGCGTCCGGCGGCACCAGAAGAGGCGCCGACGGCCACCTCGTCTTCCCCTGGTGCGACATCCTCCATCCGACGAATTTCCGGACACGTACAGTGGTCCAGCGGCGGCGAAAGTCTTCTGCATCAGCATCGTCTTCGTCCTTCTTCCAAGCGGCGGTGGAAAGCTTCTGTGTCTGGCGGCGACTGGAAAGGAGTACCAGCATCGTCTCCTCTTCTTCCGGCGGCTCCCTTTTCCCCTCCCGGCGCCGGCGATCCATTCTTCTTCTGGCGGCGAGTCTGGAATAGCGATTTCTGTGACGAGCGCCGCCTCCCTCTCCTTCCTCTCCCAGCTCCGGCGGTAGCTTCTTCCAGAGCCGGCTGCTCCTCTTCCATCCGGCAGCTGATCTTCTCCGGCGAGTGCCGGAAAGTTCTCTAGGTTTCAGCGACACGAACGAACGCCGTTAGTTTTGTCCGCGTCGAGTTCTTCGGCAGAGAAAGGTAAGTTTGATTTTTATTTATTTTATTATTTATTTTAAATTTGTTTTAAGGGATAAATTAGAAAATTTAATTCCTATTATTGTTATTTGGGGGGAAGTTTCATCATAATTATTTTGGATAAAATTGATAGGAAATCCTAAATTATTATCTTGGGAAATTTCATAAAATTAACTTAAATAAGAAATTAGAGGTTAAGGGTATAATTATGAGTTGATGTATATGATAGATAATTTAGGATAAAGTTGATTTAAATAAGAAGTTAGGGGTTGAGGGCATAGTTATAAGTTGATGCATGTAATGAATAATAACAGATGATTTATTTAAATTGTTCAGTGAAGAAGAGAAGGTAACTGTGATTTCAGAGGGTATTCAGAATATCAGCAATTGAGGTAGGAATCTCACCCTACTCCTTTCTTACAATGTCAAGGAATATAGGATTTGCTGCTTATTCCTTTGGTTTGATATATGATGCATATGATGGAATTGATTGGCACTGATATCTAATTGCTTCGTCTGCTTGTATTGTTTCTATAATTCAGTTGACCACATTTATCTTGTTCATTGGTCATATTCTATTTCTGTATGCACGATGAAAGAAACTGTGTTGAGATATCTGTGATATTGGCATATGAGTATGGTTGAATAACTGTGTATCTGTGATATTGACACATGAGGATGTGGAACAGTTGAATATTTGTCGTAATATATATTGACCTCTGGACTAGATGATTTATTCTCCAGTGGCCACCGTGTGTGTGTTATAGTTCCGGCGCGTATCGGACTATCTGTTTGTCGGTTAGGGCACCGCCAGTTGTCCTCGGGACAATACTACAGATGTCAGATGTTGGACGCAACATTCATCGGGCTGTTTATGACAGTCGTTCCACTGTGTGAGCTGATGGTGGAAACACTTTGAAAATGAGTGCGGCTCATAATTGAGATCTGTTGGCCAAGCTTGATGATTTGCACGGCATTCTTACATTATTTGTATATCATTATTTCAGTCATTATATTATCATGTTATTTGACTCTTTCACCCTATTTGTTGATTCCTACTTAGCATTTTTGCTAACCCCCCTTTGTTTCTCTTCCAGGTACAGAATTAGGGATAGAGTTGATAGATAGCTATGTACCAGCCCAAGTTGAGATAGTTTGCCTTTTGTATTTTATTCCAGTTGTTAGTTTGGATAGCATGTTTTTAGAAATTGTGTTATAAAACTGTTGATGTCAAATTTGGATTATTTATTAAATAAATGAATTGTGATTATTGTAGTTTTCTGGTTCTTATCAATATTGTTACTCTTTGGGGAACCTGAGCTAGAAATAGCCGGCTTCCTGCCGGAGTGTGACACCCTTAATGTGGATTAACCAAGGTTCATACCTAGTTGATATACATGGATCCAAATTCAGATCTCATAGTCACCTATACCTCTTGCACACACAATGTAATCTAGTAAAGTTGAACGGTGGTTGTGTTACATAAGCAAATTCCTATCTCACAACAGATTGTAGACTTAGTTTAATATATATATATATATATATATATATGATTTACTTAAGGAGAATACAACATTTTTTTTCTGTGTGATTATATAACTATTATCCCTTAGTTTCCTTAAGCCACCCTCCGAAGAAGAATTTTTTTTTTTTCAAATGTGACATCTAACTTATTAGAAATTTAGAATTTTTCATAGGCTTTATATCCCCAAATGTTTGTGAGAACATACTACAACTGTTCTTAGTCCATATCTCATGTGGTGTTTGATTTTTGGTTTATGTATTGATTCTTTATTTTTGGGTTTGGTAAAAATCAAATTTACTGATACTAAATATTAAATTAATATAATTGATAAATTTGGTTTGGTGAATAAGCAAATTTATCGATATAAAAATAAAATTATTAAATTTTATTTGATAAATATATAAAAATAAAAATATTATTATATTTATATAGATAAAATAATTTAAATTAGTAAATCGATAATTTACCAAATTTATCAAGACTTTTCGGTAAATTTGATTCGGTAAGAGATTGATTTTTTAAAAATTCGGTTCAATATCGGTTTTAAAAATTTTTATAAAATATAAATTAGTAAATTTTGTTCAGTAAATACAATGCTCAACCCTAATTTATAGTAGCTAATAAAAGAAAGTGCAAAGTAAGCAGCAAAATAAGGCAATTAAAGGGAACAATCAAAAAGATGAAATCTTGGAATCAAGAGCTCCAAAAATAGTAAAAGAGTAAATTGGATTATGGCCTTATATATAAAAGCAAGCTTCACTGAAGGAATTGATTATGATTTGAAGAAATCGTGGATCTCAACCACATGGTAATAGAGGAGAAGTTTTCTTTTCCCTGTTAAAAAGAGGCCTCAGTGCTATGTAAAAAATGCCGATAGGTTGCGAAATCAGGAGGACAGAATCAAACACTAGGTAAAAATGGGAAGTATGATAATATTTTTTTTTATTTTAAGCATTATCGGTGTGCTAATCTCAAGCACTGTAGTTATTTTTATGTAATTTTTTATTTTAGGCTTTCTGAGCGTGCTAATTACACTCACGCATCACGGTTAATTTTATGCTTTGTGGTTCTCATAAGTTTACGAAAAGAAGACTTCTTGTCAGAATCTTAAAAATAAAGGAAGTTCAGTTGATTATGAAAAGAGAAGAAGCAACGGAAGGTTGTGTGCAGTGAAAATCGATTATCAAAGAGAGAAAAAGCAAAGAATCTCGTCAAAAAAACTCACAAGAGTAAATATGACAAATTGTAAAAAAAAAAAAAAAAAAAAATATTGTCCTTGAAAAAAGAAAATAAAATCAGAAAAAAAATAAAAGGCTTATCACCTGATGATATTCGAAAGCCTTGTCTCCCCTTTTTGTTTAGCTGTTGCAAGTGATCACAAGATGCGAAGTCGTTATATTAAAAATTGAGCTTTGAGAAAGTTAAGTGGTGAAAGAGATTCAACCAAAAAGAGAGAGAAGAGAAGAGAAGTAAAAAGTATCGTAAAAAAAGCTCATAAGAAAAAGGGTTCAAATTGGAAATACAAATTTTATCTATGAAAAGAGGAATAAAAAATTCAATGAAAGAGTTGTCCAAAGCCTTGTCTTCCATTTTGATATGCTGCGGCAAGCGATTACTGTAATAAAAATTAAGCTCCGAGTGAGTGGACATAGAAAAAAGTGAATCATAAATGATTAGCACTTTCAACGAGCCAAAGATGAGAACTTTACAATGAAGAGAAGAATGTCTCCATGTCACTTTTATCACCGTTGCCCATCCAATTAGGCCCTAATCCACTTGTGCTGCTACTGGACTTGCCAACCTCAATCGATTCATTGCCAAATCAGCTTTTAACTAAGGTTAGTCCAGCTTGGTGCGAGTCCAAACAATTCAAGTTAAATCGATTCATATCCAAGCTCAGTCTCAATTTGAGCCCAAACAAAATTTAAGTCAGATTTGCTACCACCCAAATCTGAATCTAAGTCAAGAGTCAAAATCAGACCTAGCTTCAAACCTAAATCCAACATTGGGTACAAACAATGATCAAATCCCAGTTAATATATTAAATCAAAATCCAAATAAAGCTTGATCCTAAATGGCACTCTCAAACTACTTGTATACCTCCAGGCCCAATTCTCTACATGCAGCTCAACCAAGCGCCTAACTCAACAAATTATTGCTTTTGGCAAATTCCATCTGATTAGATTTAATACTATAGAATAGATGATGGTTCCAACTCAGCAGACCCCTGATATAACTCAGCAGCTAATTAAAAAGAGAAAAATGATTAATAAGAAAGAGAAAAAAAATAAATAGAGAAAAAAAAAACCCCGAAATGAGGAAATTCCAGAAATTGAAATGAAGAGGGGAGGGAGAGAAAAATGTTTTGAGCTAAGTTAATAGATATACAAAAGCTCTTCACCAAGTCTAAACTAAAGTCTTGGTGTAGTAATATTATTTGGGAGATATATATGTCGATACTTTCTATCAGGGTATAGATTTACAATATAGCATTGTGCTTATAGTGTCAAGGCCAAAGTGACTAATTTTAAATTAAATCTAATACTCACAAGCCGTCAAGGCCAAAGTAATTAATTTTAAATTAAATATAATACTCACAAGCCATCAAGGTCGAGTATATTCCAAATTCAAAACACTCATAAGCTATTAAGGTTGAGTATTTATCAAATCTAAATACTCACAAGCCATCAAGGCCAAATATATTCTAAATTCAAATACTTATAAGCCACCAAAGGCTGAATATATTTCAAATTCAAATACTCATAACTATCGAGACCGAGTACCTTTCAAATCCAAAAATTCACAAGCTATAGGAGGCAAATATTCTCTAAACTCAAATATTCGATGAGGATTATTTTCATATTTTATAACAAAATTTTAAGTTGTTCATTAACATGATATTTGTAAATGGCATATTTTTTTAATTATGTGATGTTGCCTATTTACTTATATAGATCTCTTAATTAAAAGTACCATAATTTTAAATATAATTAATAATGAGTATTTATATTTATTAGAAGCCAAAACCCATTAAATAAGAAGTTTTATTATTATAAGGTAAATTTAAAAAAAATCA
The DNA here is from genome assembly GCA_027563935.2 of Costus lasius. Lineage (NCBI taxonomy): Eukaryota > Viridiplantae > Streptophyta > Magnoliopsida > Zingiberales > Costaceae > Costus > Costus lasius. Next base: position 89,670,841 of record CM050454.1, on the reverse strand, counting down.
CATTATAATAAAAATATAATACTTGTTGATCCCACATAGTCTTTTTGTCTATTTGATAAACCAAGTTGTTATAGACAGAAGCAAAAGCAAAAAATTTCCAATTAGTGGTCATATGAGTACTTGATACCATCCTTTTGTCCAAAACCTTAAGACTACAATGTATGATTTTTTTTTCTTTGGGAATCCGTTGGAATCCTAATGGTTTACTTTTGAGAATCAATGTATGATTCTTTACTACTATCTTAGTATGAATTCCCTCTTTGTAGAAAGGATCATCAAAAGAATTAGTAGCATCTTGGAAAGGACTTTTAAATAAAAATATTTAGATTCAACTGCCCAGAGAATCAGCTGTTCTCTGGTATTTTGGTACCCACTTTTGCGAGTGTTCACTTTTCAGGTATTTTGCTAGGCGCACCCGCAGAAAACAGCTCCCCAGAGAATCAGCTCCCCTTTCTCGTCCAGCTCCATCTCCTGCCAGTCCTCTTCACAACGCAGCAGCAACACCGCACGCAGCATCCTCGTGCCAGCGCTCCGCCTCGACCAGACGCCTGTAGTCCAGTGCCGCCATCCTCTTCCGCCGTCGTCCAGATCCCCGCCGATAGATGAGCGCCGAAGCTCTGTCACCAGCTCCGGTTCCGATTCCTAGCGCCGCCTTCCGTCCAGATCCATGCTCCATCTCCTTCCGTCGCCAGCTCTGCGCTCCAGATCCACCCTCCGTGCTCGAGCTTCTCCGCTCCAGCCTCCGTGCTCTCCGATCAGAGAAAGGAGGAATTATCTGACACAACATATCCATTTCCACTGCAGTTTGCAGAAACAGAGCACAAATATGGCTCATACGGATGGCCTGAAAAGTGAACACTCAGAGTATTGTTCCTGAAGAACTCAAGCTCTGTGTTGATTTAAGGTCTCCTCCTGTTCAAGAACAATCCAACCTAGCCTACAGAGGATCACTTGATTAGCTTAGTTTCTTTCAGAAAACTGCACTTGGTTTTTGATGAGGTAGATGTGATAGGGTTGACACTTACAATGTTAAACCACCTCAATATCCTGCTTTCAGGAAAAAAAAAAAACTTGGAATTAGGCTAATAATTCCTGAGGGTTTTATGCAGAAGCATTGTGGGTGAAGTTTTTAATCATTTAATCCTGCTTTCATCTAACTGCAGATTTGTCAAGAACTGAAGACTGTGATGGATGTAACCTCAAAAAGGGAGTAGATTTAAGGAGCAGAAACTTTTCTTCTTGATTGAGCATCGATCAGAATTCTCCTCTCTTTCTCCAATTTGGATCACAAATATGCAGCTCACTGTGTTTCATTGCCTTGTTCTTGCGATGCTTCCTTCTTTAGTCGGTAAAATCGATCACTTTCTTCCCCGCAAATTGAAAATTTAAAGCTTTGAAATGGTAGTGTAATTGCGCTGATTCTACTTGTTGAGTTGGTGCGCTTTACTTTCTTCTTCCTGCCGCTTTCTCTGCCACAACAAAGTTGCAGATGGCCTTGTACTTAGAACTCGGTGGAGCGCATCAAGCACGCCCTCGAGTGGCACAGCGAAACTGGAGCTATGAAAAGCTTCTTTTATAAATGTTTGTGTATGTTTACGTATTTTTTTTGTTTGTGTTTTCTTAATTTACGGTATTTAAATGCAACTTTTTTATTTATAAATTTTTACTAAATATAATAATTTTACTAAATAAATTATTCAAAAAATTAGGGACTAGTAGCAGTAATTTTCCAAACAGCTTCTTGTTTCCACAATTAACTACTTTTTAATCAGCAATTCTTTAGTGAGCAAAAACTAAAAATAGAATTAGTCCAAATTAGCCTTATATCAGTAGAAATTTCAGAAAAGTACAATGAATCGATGAACGTTACTACGTAAGAAATATCATACAAAGACAACATCTAAAGTAAGTATTCGTGCTAATTCTTTTAGGTTTTTAGCAATATTAATTTTGGCAACGCTGCCATCATAATCAAAGGTAGTGAAGTTTTGACTTCTAAGCTTTCCAAAATTTATATGAGGTAACATTTTTATACTTGATAGGAATTCAATTAAGAGTGAAGAATGAAGAGAGTAATAATATGCCACAATGATTATGAGGTATACTAGAGCTTAAGATCATGACATTAATGATATTACAAAGTGTTGGTTCTTGTTGGATGCTTGCTCAAGAGAGATGTGAAGGTATGAATATGGTAAAAAGGACATTGTTAAATACAAGTGCGAGCTTGGTGCCAAACATTGGCCAAAAGAGACTCGTTTACTTCAATCCAGTACATAAGAAACCCGTAAGTCCCTTACTTTTAATTCGGTACATAATAGACAAGAAATCCGATATTGTAACAGGACAAGATTTGCTGTCTGTTCTGGACCATCAAGTTGCAGACTCGAGCCAAAACTATTTCCAATAATTGAGCTGGATTACAGCGGGAATGCGCCCACTGTGTCCATCTGCATTGCTCATCCTAGTCTTTCTTGCCCTCGAGTCCCCGCCACCTTCCAACTGCTGTGGAGGGAGCTCCGCTCGGCTGTGCCACTCACCAACATGCCTCACAATTATAATGTGAGAGACCTCGAGTCCTGCAACCGCAATTAATCTCCGCCTTTGTGTCCATGCTTGCTTACTTGCAGGTTGTCGGATACTCTTGCTTAAGATTTGTTTTCGAGTTGGCTTGCCAAGTTGAGAGATTGAATTGATGATCAACGAGGGATGATAGTTTGTGCAGTCTGCAATTAAAGAGGCATGGCCAGATGCATGAGAGGAAGAACTTAGACCCCAGAGTGTAATGAAACTAGTAAATGCATTTAATGACAAGTGAAGCATGTCTGTGCAGCAGCAGGCGACGCTATATGGTGACTCTGGTTTCATCGACATTCTCAAAGATGCTTGACGCAGTTTTGAATGCCACCATACCCCTAGAACCAGCTGTTTCTTCTTTTCTTTTTTCTTTTTTTTTTTTTCAAGTCCAACCTGCTGTTCCATTCCCTCCCTCATGATTTCTCGTGACCTAATCAACATTCATCCTATATATGCATGCTTCTGGTAAATCATCAAGTCTGTTCTTACTCCGGCAAACAACCCTTCTTATAGTATCTATTTGTGCCTTCTGATCGAATTGCTGAGACAGGAGAGGTTGTCTGATGGAAGTATGCGCTTGTCCTTTCCTCATTGCGTGCTCTCTTCACATTCCTTAGTCTTCTACCTAGCGCTTTCTTTTTACCAAAAATGAACATCAAGTCTTCTTCCATGTCCGAGACAAAGCAAGGCTAGTTTTCTTTCTGCGCTCAAGCCACATCAAACCTTTTAGTTTTACCACCTGCATTGTTCTTTCACGACTCCTCGTCTTAGGGTCGTGAAGAAATGGATTTTGGTACTTTAATGGGCATCGACGCATTCCTGAACTCATCTTCTATTCATGGTGCTGACATCTTCTCATCTTCCACTACCACCACAAGCTCCGATACTGACAATAGAAGCTTATTCTTTGAATCCGGGGTTTCTATAAAGCAGGGGAGGTCTGCTGATTGGAGAAGTTTCAAGATGGCCAAGACTGAAGCTCTTCCTTCTCCTCTACCTAATGAACAGCAGTTGCTCAGCTTCTCTTCGTTTGGAGTGCCAGCTCCAAGTTCTACCGCTCACATTGGCAATGGGGGTATACGTTGACTTTTCCTTAGTGCTTGCATATTTGCTTCAGATGTGTTAACATTTACTATGCTATGTGAGATGTGACTTAAGATTTAGCTTTGTTTCCGTGGTTTCTTTTTTTCCGTTGACGAAATTTGTAAGTCTCAGGCATGATCTTTAGTTATTTTGTGTTGTTAATTAACTACAGGAACATGCGCTCCCTGTCAAAGGATGGAACTCGAACATCAGACCTTGATCTGCACTTACGTTGACGCAAATGCGGCGCCGCCATCCGATCTACCAATTCCAATGAGAAGAAGCTGCTTCAACCCTCTTTCAACTGCGTCATCACCATCTTGTGCATGTGAGTCTCTCCTCATTCAACCAGTAAAGAGAGCAAAGAGCAAACAGGCTGCATTTCCTGACCACTTACCGACTGTTTCTTTGTTGTCCATCAACTGCTGCAGATGCTCGATTGTGCGGCAATGCCGACGCAGAGGCTGGAAGATGCCGCCGCACCGATGGTAAGAAATGGCGATGCTCGAGAAATGCAGTTGCCGAACACAAGTACTGCGAGCGGCATCTGAACAGGGGGCGCCATCGTTCAAGAAAGCCTGTGGAAGGACACATCCGCAAGGCCTCACACTTGACTCAGCACCTGATGAGTAGTAACCAGCAGCCAAGCACGGCCAGTTCTTCCACCGCAGTGCTGAACAGGTAGAAGGTGGAAATCTGTGGCAGCTGTTTTTGGTTTAAGACCACTAGAAATTAGTCAGAATATTAGTGCCTTGTTGGTGATTAATTTCTTTTTATTTTCCAAGAATTTTATTGCTTAAAAACAATTTGGTGCTGAAGTAGATTTCCTGCTTTGGATTCCCGCTGGACCACATCCCCGAAAAATTTGATCCCCTCACCAATTATGCTCTACAGGACCACAATCAGCAAAGCGAAGGCAAACACTTGCCAGCCAACACTGCTGAACTCAAAGATCACAGGCACTGAATTCCCAAATCCAAAACAAAACCAGATTGGTAAGTTCTTCTCCGACATAGACTTTGGATTCATCTCCATTCCTTGGTCCACTCTTGGTCCAAGCAGCTCCAACCTCATCATCTCCTCAAACATATTTCCCGGCCTAAGACTGAAAGCATGCAATAACTCTAAGCTCTCTACCTCCCGGGCTCCAGAATGCTCATCATGCTCTTCCTCTTCCTCTTCCTCTTCCGTAGGAATGAGTCAACGCCAGGCGAGTTGGATACCATTCAACTGGGACAGTTGTGCAGGCGGACCTCTTGCGGAGGCCTTGATGAACACTTGCAAAACATCATCATCTTGGGATCTCATGATGGATAACTGGACACCATCAACTACATTCCATTCAGTATCAGATAGCACCACAAGTAGCCCAAAGCATAAGACCAATGGGAGCATCAGCAGCGTGCTTCCTCATGATTTCCTCGCGAATTCTCCTGCCACTCCTAAAGCATCTCGTTATTTGAGCCCTTTGACTTAGAAGGTCAACGGGGTAAGGTACGGTGGAAGGGTAAGAGCCACACACCATCCAAAAGCCAGGGAAGATTCGTAATGCGGATGAGAGATTGACAAAATATCCGCTAGTTTTCAATTCTACTGCGAAAAAAAAAAATAAAGTTGTGCTAGTTGGTTTGGTGATCTTGTGTGTTTATTCTCTCTGTTTTGTCATTCCCCTGCGGGATTTGCAGAGATTGCCTTGATTTTGGATAGCAATCTTGCTTTTGTGTTTTTCTAGCAAGGCACCTGTTTTGTTGATTATCCGGTCGACGTTACTGTAAAGCAAACGGTTGTTTGTGGATTGCAATCATAGTTGAAAACTAGGGGTGAGTAGGGGTGAGCAAACGGTACTGGTACCGAAGTACCGTACCGAACTTTTTGGTACTTCGGTACTTCGGTACCGGTATTTCGGTACTTCGGTACTTCGGTACCGGTACCGAAATTTTATTCGGGAAATCGGTACCGGTATCGGTACCTAAAAACTATTTCGGGAAATCCCGAAGTCCCGATTTTTCATGTATTATTTAATTAAAAAATAATATTTATATATTAATATTCGATATTTTTTAATACAAAGACTGAAAATACGTAAATACCGAATATAAATACCGAAATACGTAAATTAGAATTAAAAATATTCGGGATTTTGGGAAATCGGTACCGGTACCGATTTTATTTCAGGAAATCGGTACCGGTACCGAACTCCCGAAGTCGAATTCGGTACTGGTACCGGTACCTATAATTTAAGGTTCGGGAGTTCGGTACCGGGAGTTCGGTACCGGTACCGGTACCGAAATCCCGATTGCTCTCCCCTAGGGGTGAGCATTCGGTACTTCGATACCAGTACCGGTACCGAAATTTCGGTACCGAAGTACCGAACTTAAATTTTTGGTACCGGTACCGATACCGAAGTACCGATATTTATATCGGTACCAGTACCGATTTCCCGAAATTTATTTCGGGAAATTCCCGAAATACCGAAATAAAATTGAAGGTTTATCTTCTTTTGAATGTCTTCAACAAAAAATCTTCTAGTTACACTTCTGAACGAAAAAAAACAAAATTAAACTTCTGAGTCATACAAATTCCACAGTTTCTATTGTTTTCACAATTAAGATATTTAACAATAACAAGAAAAGCAGTCACAAATCCCAAATTCTTCAATGCAAATTAGGTGCTTTAGCTCTGCGTCACATCACATGGGGTAGCTAAGCTTGGTCTTCTTCCAAAATTCTCCTAGTGTATTTGCTCAACCTGAAAGGAAAAAAGTACGTGGATAATCCTTTTTTATTCAAAATTCTCCTAGAGGGTAACTGTACCTGAAAATGATTGGCTGGCTGATGTTCACAGCAAAGTGCATCAGTATTCATGCAAAAAATACAAATAGATGGTAAGTGGTAACCTGTATAAAATTATATGATTTCCTTAAAAGAGGTTTGAGCAAGAAGAAAATTCCTCAAGAATTACTATTAAATATCAGAAACAGAAAGCATTAATAACCATGGACTATTATATAGGTAACTAACTAACTAGGAAATAACAGAAAACAATCCAACTCATAACAACTAAGAACAATCCAACTCATAACAAGTAACAGCTAATGACAATCAGCAGCAGTCTAATAACAATCCAACTCATAACAACTGTCAACTAATAACAATCCAACATAACAAGCATTTTGAACTCTAGCAACAATCCAACTCAAAATTTTCTGCAATTTCCAGCACTTCAAAACACCCTTGCTATCCAAGTTCCTACAATTTTGAAGGCCACAGTTAGCAGAATTTTTATTAATTAAAATCATTTAATATAGTAAATCCATAAGAGTAAAAGCATTCTATGGTTTATAATCATACCTTTTAGCTTTTGCACTAACCAATATCTATTAGCCAACAGTGGATTCCTCATTCATATTAACTTGAGATAAATCTAAAAAATCAAACCAACACAAATTACACAAACAAATATAAGTAATAATACTTGAAAGTTGAAACAAATGAAGTGATATTTAAATAATACATGAGAAAAAAATATATAATATTACCTTTTTCTAATTCCTCTATTTCTTGTAAGTCTTCTTCAACACAAATGGGAGCATTCGTTGCACGAAACCAATCTTGAGTGCATACCAAAGCTTGAACTATTTTAGGAGTTAAAGAACTCCTAAATGGATCCAAAACTCTCCTTGAAGTACTAAATGCACTCTCTGATGCCACAGTTGAAATTGGAATTGCCAAAATATCTCTTGCCATGTGAGAAAGAATTGGATATCTATGAGAGTTAAGCTTCCACCATGCTAAGATTTCAAAGTTTGGGCCATCAGGCTCAAAATCATCTTTTAAATATTTCTCCCATTCTGTTTTAGGATCTCCAATCCTATTTTCAGTCATATGCTTCTTAATTCCCATTCGAATTTTCATTGCCAACATCTCATTTGGATCCTCAATAGAACTAGTAGTACCAAAGCTAGAAGGAGAACTCAAACGGTCTTCAAGTTGAGAGCTTTCAGGGGCAACAAATGTCTTATATGCATTAAAAAGTCTTATAAAGTGCTCTTTCACAAGACTTAACAAGAAAGAACCCCTTTCCATACCATGCATTTCCTGAAATGCATATTCCAAGTACCATAATTTATGTCGAGGGTCAAGAATGACAGCAATAAAAATCATCTTATTAGTTTTTTCAAAATCACCCCAATATTTATCATACTTCTTTCTCATGTACATAGCCATCAATGCAATGCTGGAATCTTCATTTACTTCTAATTCTTTCAATAAGATATAAACAACATAAATTTCAGGAAAAAAATGATTGGAAGTTATATAGTGAGAGCCTGAAATTTTCAATGTTAAGTCATAAAAGTATTTCAAAATTACTACCAACTTTCTGACATTACTCCAATTTGTACAATCAGGAATCATACTATTTCCCATGTCATCCACAAGCTCATAAGAAAAGCTCTTTTCTTGATCATTATATCTAACAAAAGCTCTTTCAAATTTTTGTGCTGTGTCCAACATTAAGTATGTGGAATTCCATCTAGTAACCACATCTAAGCACAAAAGACCCTTGCATTGAATTTTCTCTTGTTCTACACAATCTTTAAACTTGTGTAATCTTGAAGGTGATTGTCTAATATATTTCACAGCTGCTCTAACCTTTTTTACTGAATCATGCACTTCCTTCAAGCCATCTTGCACAACTAAATTAATAATATGCGCAATGCATCTCATGTGCAAATACTCACCTCCTAGAATTGCTGTTCCCCAATGAACAATCTGCTCTTTTAAGTATTTGATGGCACTATCGTTAGAACTTGCATTGTCCACTGTGATTGTGAACACCTTATCTATCCCCCAGTCTATCAAACACATTTCAAGTTCTTGTCCAATATCTCTTCCTTTGTGACCAACAATTGGACAAAAACTCAAAATCCTCTTTTGCAATTTCCAGCTATCATCAATAAAGTGTGCAGTAAGACATATGTAATTGATGTTTTGAATTGAAGTCCAACAGTCTGTAGTCAAACACACCCTGTTGCATGATTTTTTTAGAAAAGTTTTAAGTGATGTCTTTTCTTTCAAAAACAACCCAAAACAATCCCTAGATAAAGTCCATCTTGATGGGATTTTAAAGTAGGGTTGTACAACAGACATAAAATATTTGAATCCAATATTCTCTACAAATTTAAAAGGAAGCTCATCTACTAGTATCATATAGCTAAGAGCTTTTCTAGCTTCTTCTTGGTCAAATCTCCATGTGCCCAAATTACCACCATCCCCATGAATTTTTAATAATGTTTGCTTCACTTCAGATGCATGTGGGTGGCTTTTACATGCATTTACATGTTTCCTAAGTCCAGATGTGCCATTTAAATGAGGATCAGCACGTATTTCTTTAGAACAATGTATATATTTACCACTCACAATGCCGTTCACAACTACTTTTGTAAAATGCTCCCAAGCATCAGACCTTTTTTCTATTTGCTTCCTCTTTTTAGGTATTGGACCTTTCAAATTTGAATCTTTAGAACTACCTATAACCGATTTGTCTTTTTCACTTTGAACACATCCCTCTTTTTGTTCAATGGTATCAAGTGAGATTTTATCACACTCCATCTAATGATCTAAAGCACATAAACAATGAATGAGAAACATAAAGATCTAGTCACATTATAATCATAATTACCTAACATAGTAACATGCATTATAATCATAATTACTTAACATGCATAAAATTAGTAGTGTTCAAAGTCTATACCATTTGCATATGATAAACATAATGATCTAGTCACACGCATGCACGTAAAAAAAAAACTCATATGAATTACTAATAGTATTGGTCAATATTATTAAATATAATATACATACTACTGCCATGTACCGTACAAGACCAGACCAATAGTCATAATGCTCAATTTTATAAATCTACTTGGTAGTAGTGGGCCTGGTGGGAACAATGCCTATAGGAGAGGTCACCGGGTGACCAAGAGGAGTTGTTTGTTGTTTGTGCAAAGGTGAACTATTGTTGGAAGAGTAGCAATTCATAAATGGCTTCTCCCAACAATGCAACTGTGGGTTTTGATCGCACCATATAACAGGTACCAAATGCTTCATTTGGTGAAAAGTATTGCTCGTATCTATGTAGCATCCCTCGTAACAACCCTAAATGGGGTTTAAATGTATAGGTTGCTCTAAGCTTATGTTCTTGGTTCAATATTGGAACAATTACAAAAAGGTTCTATAAAGATGAAACTATACCACTCATTGTCGGGATATTTTCAAGTATTGATTATAGTGCTTTGTAAAGTTGGTAGACTTTAAGTGCCAGTGGAGTACATGGAGAAAGTCATACGTTGATGATTGATGATTGCTTGATAGTTCAATGGAGAAAGTCATACGTTGACTTCTGACAATTCCTTATGAACTTCCTAACTCTTCTCTTCTATTATGAAATTAGAATGAGCAGAGAAAAAAGACAAATCAGTCGAATCAAACTTGCTAACTAAAAGGATAATCGCAACCATGCTAACTTTGAGCAGAGAAAAAAGTAAGTCAAAAATCACAGGTGTAGAAAATGAGGAAGAAATAAGGCAACCTCACCTGAACTGGAAGTCTGGAAAGTGGCAAGTAGCAACGAACAACGATGAGTCGAATCAGTCGATGAGGATTGAAGAGCCGCTAGGGTTTTCGAAGGCGAGCTTGATGGATGAGGGATGGAGACGAGTCACTTGCGTCGGCTTCTGGAAGGCGAGCTTGATGGCGAGTGGCGACGGTGAGAAGCGGCAAGGAGATGATGAGCGGTAGCCGGTAGCAACGAGCCAACGATGAGGAGCTGCTAGGGCAGCACTGCAGCAGTGACGGCCGACGAGGACTCAAGGAGTTGCTAGGGCAGCGGCACGAGCCGAAGAGGACTGAGGAGAAGAGGATGAGCGCCGCCGCCGAGCGCCAGCGGGTTAGGGGTTTAGGGTTTTTTCGAAAGGCTGAAGTGAAGAGTGATTGCGATTTGCGTGAAGCAAGCCGTGAAGAGTGATTGAGTGAAGAGTCTTCGCGTGTCGCGTGACTCGCGTCTTCGCGTGTTCGCGTGTGATTGGTTAACAGGTTAAGGCTGAAGACTTAGCGTCTTCGCGTGTCGCGTGACTCGCGTGACGTGTCAAGCCGTCAACTCGTCAAGCACTCAAGCCACATGGCGTGCCAGCGTGGGGAGGCAGGGAGCTACGGGTCCACCGTCCTCAAGTCAAGCCTTAAAGGACGCTTTAATTTATTACGCCCGAGCTACAGGTCCACCGTCCACGAGAGACGAGACCACGACTCCACGAGAGTCGGTCAAGAGTACTAAGACCATAAATTTATTATTAAAAAAATAATAATAAATAATTTAATTCGGTACTTCGGTATCATTATAAAATCCCGATATTATTTTCTGATCCTGGTACCGGTACCGCAGTACCGAAATAAAAATCGGTACCGGTACCGAAGTACCGAAGTACCGATACCGAAGTACCGAACATCGAAAAATTCGGTACGGTACTTCGGTACCAGTACCATATGCTCACCCCTATTGAAAACAGAGTCACGTCATGAATCGAAAAACACTTTGACTTAAAAAAAAACACTCAATTTATTAATTTATACTATGTTTACTTGGACAGATAAAAAGTGCAACGAAAAAAAAGATAGAATGTATTATAAATTTTCTTCCTTGTGTTTACTTAGAAAAAAAGAAAGTTTAAAAGATTAATATATACACCTTAATTTTTATTTTTTTTTATTCATAGAAGTATTAAATATTAAATATGAGCAACGACAGCGAGGACAATCAGTGGCGGCAAAAATGATCGATGGCGACGAGCTCAAGCAGTGACGACAAGGACGAGTAGTCGAGAAAAGCTCGTAATGAGTGAGGACGAGCAACGGTACGGTGAAAAACGAGGTATAAAGTTAGTAAAGTTAAAGCGTAATTTTAAATAAATGGATGGATTAATACCTAACTTTTTCTCCTAAACTATCCATCCGCCCAAGTAAACAAGCTTTTACTTATTTCCTCCATACTTTTTATCTTTTTCTTCTAACTTTCCCCAAGTAAACAAGCCCTTAATAATTTACTACTAATTCTAATAACTATAGAAAGATTACCTAATCACTTACTCCACAAATTCTATCTTTGATTCCTACACCCGCCCTTTTTGTATTCTCCTGAACTTTGAATAAATAGTTTCCAAAAATTTTTTGGAGGAAGCAGTGTCTAATGGTACTTCACATAGCAAATACCTTGTACTTTATTATCTCCTTGATCTCCTAATTAAGATTCTGATGGTTCTCCAAAATGTGCTTAGTGCATATGGAAGTCTCAAAATAGGTGTGCCTCCTTCCTTTGTTTAGATTGGCTCTCTAATTAGATTTAACAACTAAAGCTTATTTTTATCTCTAACAACCATGAAGATCTCTACATGGTGTGCCTCCCCAACTATGAAAAAAATATAATAAATCAAGTCAATGTTGTCATTAGATTGGCCCTATGATGAAGGTACACTTGAGACAAGTTCTTAATAGGCACCTATGAAGAGTTTTAGGTTTATGCCTCTGAGAAGCCCTTAGCAGCCCTCGATAAAACCTTAACAAACATTAACAAACCTTGAGAGTCCATGGTAGGCCATAATTGGCCCTACCACATCCTAGTGACCTAACTTGGCATTGTGCTTCAATATAAAAGTTTATTAAATTACAATTATATTTGTTAAAAGCTTGCATGTAACATTTATTTGAGTATGATATCATTCCAGTTGTTTGTGTGATGTATGTGATGTATTATTACATGTTTACTTTTTTCTATGAACAAGATCAATATAATATCTTATTAATGAATAAATAGTGCTTATAAATTGTAAGATCATAATAATACTCAAAATCCCTAAAAAAAATATTAAGTTACTATCTTTTCAATGAATAGCACTTGTCAAGATCTACTGTGGTCATGCTAAAGAAAAGTGTACATATTTATTCTATTAAAACATAATAGGATAACTATGATAGCTGATGACGATGCATTGGGTTTGACTTAAAAAGGCTATACTCAATAGGATTAATGAACCAAAGGAGTAGAGTTGGGAGGCTCATAAGATTAATGACAAACAAGTGTTGTGTTGAGATTTTTATACTCAACTTGAGAAATCCCTAAAAATTACTTGTGTAATCATAACAATATATAGATGCAATAAAATTTATAATCAACTTAAGAAAAATAACCAAACACAAGAACACCAAAATTTTAAGTGAAAAAGCCCCTTAGAAAAGGATAAAAAATTACGAGAGTCATCCACCAAATTTCCACTATGAATCCAACAATATAATGTCTCTTACAATAATAATTTCATCAACAACAAGATGAAAAATCGTGCAAGGGAAAAGCTATCTCAAAATTTGTCACTATATTTGAAACAATATCTAAAAGAGACCAATGGAAAATTTGTTTATTGGATACGCAAGGAATTACCCCATGAGTAGCTCTATAAAATTGTACGTCAAATGGATGGTTGATGACTCCTAGATCACGCCGAGAAGTTCTCAGCCAACTTCTCATCTCTTTTTCGCTCTACTGTTGCCACTCTCGTGAAAATCAAGAGAACTCTCCAATTTCCTTCTGAATTTGATTTTGCCCACGTTCACGTGGGGTTTTGGTTTTCATTAAAGACATTTTATAAAAACATCTAACCCTTTTTCTTATCTGCAAGTGGGTCCTTACATATTGCAGGACCCACATATAACAATCTCCCCCTCCTGCATCATGTAGGGATGATCAATCCAGCTATCTTCTTATATAACTCAGTCTTCTCTTTCATCACAACCTTAATCATCATGTTAGATGGATTTTTATCAGTGTGGATCTTGTTGAGGCTCATCAATTTCCTGTCTACAACATCCCTAATCCAATTGTATCTGATATCAATGTGCTTTGTCCTAGAATAATAAGTGACATTTTTGCTAAGCTCCAAAAGCACATTGACTGTCATAGTGAATCATATATTTCTCTTGATTTATATTCAATTCAGTCAAGAAACTTTTCAATCATATCAATTCTTTTCCTACTTTAGTGGCTGTAATATATTCTGCCTCAGTAGTAGATAGAGCAACACAGCTCTGCAACTAAGATTGCCATGAGATAGCTCTCTCTACAAATGTAAATAGATATCCAGAAGTAGATTTTCTTCCATCTAAGTCACCTGCCCAGTCAGTATTAGTAAAACCTTCTAAGATAGGAACTAAAGTAGAAAAACACAAACATGCTACTGATGTACCTTTCAAATATCTTAAGATTCATTTAACTGCTTCCCAATGACTATTACTTGGATTTGCAAGATATCTACTAACCACTTCGACAGCATGTACAATATCTAGTCTTGTACAAATCATAGCATACATTAAACTACCCACTCCAGATGCATGTGGAATATACTGTACCTCATTCTTTTCCTTCTCATTTGAGTGGCTTTGCATAGAACTCAACTTAAGATGACCTGCAAGAGGTGTGCTAACTGATTTTGCTTCCTTCATATCGAACCTTTTGAGCACCTATTCAACATATGCCGTATGAGACAACCAAATCCTCTTAGTATTTCTATCACATGTGATAGTAATCCCCAATATCTTTCTGGCTTGTCCAAAGTCTTTCATATCAAAGGAGCTATTCAACTCTTTCTTCAACCTATTAATTAAGCAAATGTGCTTCCCTACAATGAGCATATCATTAACATAGAGCAATAAAATAATAAAACTATCATTAGGGAATTTCTTGAAATAAACACAATGACATGCAACTGTCTTATGGTAATTTTGATTCATCATGAATGAATAAAACTTCTTATACCATTGCCTGGGAGCTTGCTTCAATCCATACAAACATTTTTTCAATTTACAAACCATTTGTTCACTTCCTTTGACAACAAATCCCTTTGGCTGCTCCATGTATATCTCTTCTTCTAAATCTCCATGTAGGAAAGCTGTCTTTACATCTAATTATTCAATCTCAAGGTCTAAGGTTGCAGTTAAACCCAAGACAACTCTAATATATGTCATCTTTACAACAGGTGAGAATATTTCATCAAAATCAATTCCTTCCTTTTAGCTAAAACCTTTAACCACCAATCTTGCTTTATATCTTATTTGACCATTGTCACCTTTATGCTTTATCTTGTACAACCACTTATTTTTCAATGCTTTTCTTTCTCTGGGCAACTACACTAACTTATATATCTGATTCTTTAGCAAAGAATTCATCTCCTCTTGCATTGCCTTCTTCCACTTATCATGTTTCTCCCATTTTAATGCTTCTTCATAGCACTCTAGCTCTCCTCCATCTGTGACCATAATATAATCTTTTTTGTATTGCCTTGAAGGTACTTTTCCTCTTAGTGACATTCTCAATTGAGTTTCCATCTGAGGCTGCTAAGGTATCTGACTTTCCTGTGCACTATTTGTATATATAGAAATATCAGTAGGGCTATTTGACTGGTGCTCTTCATGGGGCTCTCCCCCTACCTCTGAAATTGGCTCATCTGCTTGAGCTAAGATGTCATCTGGAACCTATGCCTCACTTTGTAATTTTTTAATCTTATCAAAGTCTTCTATAGTCTGATCTTCATGAAGGACCACATCTTTGTTTCTATACATTTTCTTATTAACTGGATCCCACACTCTGTATCCAAACTCATCAGCACCATAGCTAAGGAAAATACACTAGATTGCCTTAGCATCAAGTTTTGACCTGTTTTCTTTAGGAGTATTCATAAAAGCTTTGTAACCAAAAACACGTATATGAGCATAAGAAATATCTTTTCTGGACCAAATTTTCAAAGGAATAGAACAGTTAAGGGGAAAAGAAGGAGATAGGTTAATCAAATAGATAACAGTTTTTAATGCTTCAGCTCAAAAAGATTTAGACAATTTTGCAGAGAATAACATGCATCTAATCTTTTCTACAATAGTATGATTCATTCTCTCAGCTACACCATTTTATTCAGAAGTCAATGAAATAGTCAACTGATGTCTAATTTCATGTCCAGTCAAATACTCTTTAAACCTATTAGATGTGTATTCTCCCTTATTATCAGTGTACAAGCATTTTAATTTTCTACTTATTTCCCTCTCTACCAAAGCATGAAAATTTTTAAAAATTTCAAACACTTCATCTTTGGTTTTCATAGTGTAACCCCATACTTTCCTAGATGCATCATCTATAAAAGTAACAAAATAAGAAGCACCCCCTACTTTCCTAGATGCATCATCTCATTAGGGTTTCCCCAAAATTTGGCTCGAAAATGAGTCGAATCGAATGAGAAACGAAGTCAAAACTGAAACTGGCGGACAAAATTACGGCCATAAAAATTTTCATGGGCGGCCATATTTTTTTTTCTGTTCAATTCTGGGTTTTAGAATTACGACCGTGAAATATTTCATGGCCGGCCATAAAATTTTTTATGGCCATGAAATATTTCACACCCGGGCCGTGAAACTTTCTGTATGATATTTGATATGGCCTTGATGAAATTTACGGGTAGGGCCGTAATTTCTTTTGTATGTTCAGAAAATATGGCCATGAAATATTTCATGGGGGGCCATATTTTCCTAAACAAGCTCCGATTTGCATGAAATTTTATGGGCAGTTTCGTCTTGACTTGTAGAATTCATCCATATGCTTGGATTCATCAAAATCTACCAATTTGTGAGTGTTTTCACCTAAAATATGTCAAAAATGAAGAAAGGTGAAGATTTTGAACAAACAAAGAGATTTAAGCCAAAATATGTGAAAACATGATAGAAAAGAGAGATAATTGATGGTAAAATTATACTAAAAATACTATATAAATGCATGTCATCACTAGACAAAGAGTTTATCTTTGCAATAAGTGAAGTCACAGCATCTAACTAATACTTACTTGCTACTCTTGAAGAAGTACCTCTTTCAGATGACCACTGATGATGGTTCATTGTCGTGTCCTCAAGTAGATTCATTGCATCCTCAACACCTCTGTTCATCAAAGCACATCTAGTAGCTGCATTCACAGTAAACTTGGTGTTATAATTCAAACCATTATAGAATGTGTAGACAAGTACCCAATTTTCAATCCCATGGTGTGGGCACATCCTTTGTAGCTCTTTAAATCTATCCCATGCTTCATAGAGTTATTCTCCATATTTATGCATAAAACTAGTACCTCAACTGAATTGTCTTACTAGGGGAAGTATTTCGATAGGAAAGCTTGTGAAAGCTTTGCCCATGTTGTAATTAAAGCAGATGGAATAGTATGCAACTATGCTCTTGCCCAGTCCCTGAGAGAAAAAAAGAACAATCTTAGTCTAATTGCATCAATATAAACACCATTAATCTTCAATGTGTCACAATATTCCAAATGCATGTTAGGGCCTTCTAGGGGAGAGCCTCTAAATTGGTTCTGTTGAACCATCAACAGAAGTGTAGGCTTAATCTTGAAATTATTGGCTTCCTCATTTAGGTGAGCAATGCCCGATTGTAAGCCTTATATAATGGAGTAGCATAATTCCTCAAAGTCATGTTATTGAGATTTCCAGCAACCAAAAGCACATGGGCATATTCAAGATTGAAAGGTAGAGATTTCATTCCGCCTTGGCTATATTTGTCCTTCAATTATTTGAGGTTTCTTCTTCGTCTGAATATTCTCTCGATTTTAAGATCTGGGTCATATACATCACCTGTTCTTAAGCTCCTTTACATAAAAATGATCAAAGACAATGATAAAGCTTAAGAAAGGAAATAGCTGAAATAAAAATAAAAAGTAAGCAAAACAAGATGCTTAGTCTACTAAATCTCAAAATTTTATTAATATTGACCAAGCTCCCCGGCAATGGTGCCAAAAAGTTGATATGCACCGTAAGCGCACAATATTATCGAAGTAATAGAAAAAGATCAGTCCCATAGGAAACTGCATTAATTACTGTTTATTCCAATCTTTAGAAGCTAAGCAGTTAAGTATTCAAGGTGTTTTAGAAGTAAAATTATCAAACTTAATGTTATAACCTGATTTTTTTAGATTTATTTAAATTTTGAATTTTTAAAATTTTTTATAATTAGGATCCTAATCCTCCCTTAATTCCCTATAAATATAGCCTAACCCTTTCATTAATTTTCATTAATCCCTAAATCACTTTCTCCCTTCTCATGCGCTGAAGTCACTCCCCTGCTTTGTTTATTTTTCCTTCTTCCTCGCTGTCTTGCGCCGCCTCTCTGTGGGCTGTCTCCCCATCAGCAAGCCCGTGTGTCCGGCGGCGACGGGAAGATGTGCAGGTGTTGCCTTCATCGTCGCTTTGGTGTGGCATCCTCTTCCGGCGAGTTTTGCGCATGAGTAAAGTCTCTGCGGACGGCAGACGGTGGGCGACAAATTCTTCAGCGAGTGGTGAGTTTTCTGCGGCAGACGCCGCCTCCACCTCCTTCCTTTCTTGGCGCCGGTGGTTTCCTCCTCTCTTGGCGCCGGCAGTCTTCCTCTTTCAGTGGCTACACCTTGCAACGACGCGTGCAGACATGGCCGAGTCAGGTGACGAGGTCCCCTGTACGCGAAGCAGCAGCGACTCCTTTCTTCTCCAGGCGCTGCTCCTCTCAGGTGGGCGACAACCTCTTCCTCTTTCCTGAGGAGCGGCATCTTCTTCCTCCTCGCAGTGGATTCTTCTTCTCCAGGCACCAGCTTCGTTTTCCTCTGTCGGTGAAGCTCTGTCCAGCGACGCGAGCGGCGAGTTCCCCTGTGAATGTGGCGGCTGCAACCTTCTTCCCCTTCCCGGCGACTTCTCCTTCTTCTCTCGTCGGCGGCCCTTTCTCTCCTTCCGGCGGCTGGTCTTCCCCAGCGAGCGCCGGCGATCTCCAGCAACGCGAACGAACGCGTCGTTCGTTCCGCGTCGAGCAGAGCAAAGAGGTAAGTTTTGGTTTTATTAATTAATTTATTTTTATTGATTATTTTTAAATTCGGTTTTAGAGAATAAGTTGAGAAACCTAATTTTATTTTAAATTCATTTTTGTGAATAAATTAGTAAAACCTAATTTCCTAATTTGGGGAAAATTTCATAGTTATTTTGGAATAAATAGGAAATTAGGGGTTGAGGGTATTGTTATGGATTAATATATGTGATGGATAATAATAAAGGTTTATTTAAATTGTTCAGTGAGGAAAAGGAGATAATTTTGATTTCAGAGGATATTCAGAATAACAGCGTTTAAGGTAGGAATCTTACCCTATTCCTTTTTTACAGTGTCAAGAATTATAGGACTTGCTGCTTAATCTTTTGGTTTGATACATGATGCATATGTTAGAATTGATTGACACTGATATCTAATTGTTCTATCTGCTTGATT
Organism: Costus lasius; assembly: GCA_027563935.2. Lineage (NCBI taxonomy): Eukaryota > Viridiplantae > Streptophyta > Magnoliopsida > Zingiberales > Costaceae > Costus > Costus lasius. Next base: position 89,651,815 of record CM050454.1, on the reverse strand, counting down.
TGTTTCTGAAATTTAGTTGACCTCATTATCTTGTTCATTGGTCATATTCTGTTTCTGTATGCATGATTAACAAAACTGTATTGAGATATCTAATATATTGACATATGAGCATGATTGAACAGTTATGTATCTGTGATATTGACACATGAGTATGTGGAACAGTGAATATTCGTTATGTTAAAGTCGTGATATATATTGACCTCTGGACTGGATGATTTATTCTCTAGTGGCCTGTTTATGTGTTTTATAGTTCCGACGCGTATCGGACTATCTGTTTGTCGGTTAAGGCACCGCTAGTTGTCCTCGGGACAATACTACGAATGTCAGGGTTGGACACAACCTACCGGGCTGTTTAAGACAGTCGTTCCATTGCATGAGCAATAGTGGAAACACTCTGAAAATGAGTGCGGCTCTTAAGTGAGATTTGTTGGCCAGCTTGATGATTTGCACGACATTCTTATATTATTTGTATATCGTTGTTACAGTCATTGCATTATCTTGTTATTTGGTTCCCCTACCATATTTGTTAATTCCTACTTAGCAATTCCGCTAACTCCCTTTGTTTCTCTTCCAGGTACAGAGTTAGCGTCTGGGAGGGATAGAGTAAATAGCAAATACCAGCCCGAGTTGAGATAGTAATTTTAGTTTTATTTTAGTTGATTTATGTACATCTTGAATAGTATGTTTTAGAGTTTATATTATAAATTCTTGATGTTAAGTTGGGATTGTTTATTTAAATAAATGATATTGGATTATTGTAAGTTCTTTGGTTCCTATTAATACTATCATCTCCCTGGGGAACCCTGAGCTAGGAATAGCCGGCTTCCTGCCGGGGCATGACACTTAACTACAAATAAAATATGAGACTTCAGCGATAAAAATAATAAGGAGTGACTATTTGGGAGATATTGGGACTTCGGATTTCACCAAACTGACTAATCTAACAAAACTGAATGAAATGATGCATGAGTTTCTCATATTGCATAAGGAATTTATCCTAAACTACAGGTTGCCCCCTTTCAGCAGCACAACCCAGTACCTACATAAATCGATCTTCCACTGTCGTGGCTTATCGATTTAAGTAACTGCAATGAGCTCTATGATAAATTATATTGCCCTCAATTGAATCCTAACCTCTTTCGTGTTAGTAATTCAAAAGTTATATCAAGTAGATCTGACGTCATGATTCTCATTTTGGTACTTCTCGTGGCGTCCAAAATATAAAATTACTTGATTAGAGTAATATCATGCAAATAACACAACAAAAATAGAATATGCTCAGAATAAACTCATAAACATCAAATATGTTCAGTTCATAGGAAAGATCAAGTCAGCGGTCTCTATTCGAGTCCCAATTGAAGGTTTAAGATATTACAGTCATGGCGTTCATCACAAATCTCTCAAATTGACAAAAAAAAAACAAGATACAATAACTAAGGAGTGGAAGGAAAGGATGATGCAAATGTTTCCTTCTAGAACGGTGAAGAATTACTGCGAAATGACCCCATAATCGCCCTAAAAATTGATTTGCCTCCTCTAGATGTCACGAAAAAGGACATTTATACTCAAACGCTTCGCATTCCTCCCAGGCTTTGATTTTTGATTTTTTCCTGAATTTTTTGAATTTTTTAGAGTCCTGGATCGAACCAAAAACGAGTGGAAGGTGAATAGGTGGAAGCGATCATGACTTGTGATTATAGTCACGGCATGGCTATGATCAATTATGGAATCTTGAGTTGCCATCTATCATGGCCTGTGATGCTTGTCATGATCTAGTCATGATGCTATTGTCAATTTTCTGCCGGAGTTGTGAGACAATCACGGCCGAATTGTGACACAAAGTTGGCTTCTAGATTTGCGAGATGAACATGGCCCAAGACATTGATCAGGGTTTGGCTGTGATTCAAATAGTGCTGTTTGCTGCACTTGCGAGATAATCATGGCCCAAGACAGTAATCAAGGCCTGGCCGTGATCGTGATAGGAAGTTCAGTTTTATACCAATTTATTGTGTGGCTTCAAATCATCACTGGGAATCACTCAATGGTCTCAGAATCTTTAAAAAGATTCAAAAATTGAGTGATTTCACCTATATTATCAAAAATATAAAAAAAATATGAAGATTCCGAATCAAGCATGTAAATAAGTCTAAATGGGATATAAAAATATCAAAAATAGCCTTAATTTAGGCTAAAAACATACTAGAAAGCACTATAAAAATACAAGACATTAGAAGACGCCACGTCGTTGCCCACCTGAGAGGAGCAGCGCTGGGAGTAGTACAGGTCGCCGCCGCAAAGAGAGGATCTTTCGCCGCTGGGAGAAGAAGGGTCGCCATTGTTGTGCGCACAGGGGATCTCATCGCCTGACGCAGGACTCGCCACCCACCGCATGCATCCAAAATCTTGTCGGACGAAGAGCGCCGCGAAGAAGAAGCCGGCACCCTTTTTAGTTGCCGCTAAATGCATGCACTCGCTGCCGATGGGAGGTCGCAAGAGGAAGCGGAAAGCAGTGGCGTTCGAAGGTGAAGAGAAGAAATTGAAACAAGCTTGTGGCGTACGACGGAGAAGGAGAAAAATAAAACAAAGGGAAAAGCTACTGCGGCACATGAGGGAAGAGGAAAAATAGAGATAGGGAAAAAAAATTTCAAGGGAAAAAAATTTTCACGGGAATAAAGAAAAGGATTCAACTCTTATTTATAAGAATTTTTTTTAAAAAATAAAACTTCACAAGTCTTGAAATATATTTATTATTATTATTATATCTTACCCCTACATAGATAAATAAAATAAATAAAAATCTAATGTATAACAGCTAAAAGTGGTTGTGACGGTCCAAGAAGGGCAAGGACAAATTCAATGAGCAAGGTTTATATAGCCGTAGGTAACAACACTAAAGGCAAGTTCAAAGCTAAACGTGGAGTAGCTAAGGAAGAGAAATTGCTTCTGTTGTGGTAAAACTAGTTATTTGAAAAGAAATAACAAAGTTTATAGAGAGGATCTAAAGATTATAAAGGGAAGAAAGACTTTTATTTTGCTATTTCAGTTAGAGCGGTCACTTTGTCCACTTCTATATCATGAGTATTAGATATCACATATGATTTTCACATTTGTGTAAACGTACATGGGCTCAAAATAAGTAAAGCATTGGTCAAGAGCGAAATAGATCTACAAGTTGAAAAAGAGCAAGAGTTATTGTAGTGGCTATAGGGATATATTATATTTGTCCGTTATGGTTTAAATAGAATTTAAAGACTTTTTATGTGCCTTTTATTATTGGAAACATTATCTATTATTTATTTGGGCAAGATTGGATTTTTATTTGTAATAAAGAGTAAATTTTATTTTATCTATTATAACGATATGTTTTATGGTGGTGCATTATTAATAATTCATCTATATGTTCTACATTTGAATATGCGCACTTATAAGCTGATTAAAATTAATAGTTTAAATCTTACACATGCAGCATTGTCACTTGGGATGTATAATTGAGGAGCACATATCAATGCTTTGTAATTATGTATTCTTTTACTATTTTGTTTTTAAACAATATGTGGTATACAAACCTTATTTATTATGCAAGAGGACTAAAACTTCTATAATTGGACATAATGATAGAGTTAATGATTTATGGGGCCATACACATAGTGATACATATAGACCTTTAAACAAACAAACTAGAGGGGTTTTTAATATTTGATTTCATTTACTGATATCGTTAGATGTATCGCATGTCTACAAATCATACTCCTTTAAAAGTTTAAAGAAATTAAAAATGAAATGCAAAACTTGCCTAGGGAAATTATTAAGGTACTTTATCTAATCAATGTGGAGAATACTTAAGCTACAAATATTAAGACTATCTAAAAGAGTATGAGATAGTTTCACAACTCGCTCTACTCACTAGACCATAAATGAAATGATGTATATGACAGGAGAAATCAAACACTACTAGACATGATTCAATAATGATACGTCATGTTGATATTCCAATTTTATTTTAGAAAATACTTTAGAAATAACTACTCTTACATTGAACCATCCTCTAACTTAGTTATTTAGAAAATCTATTATCGATACCGAAAATAATTTTTTTTACTGAATCGAATTTACTGAATTGATCGGTAAATCGATAAAAACCAAACTTACCGCACCATTTGCTCACCCCTACTACAAATGCTTTGCATTTTCCTTTAATATATTTTTTCTTTCCTTTGAAGTGCTGGCACTTTCCTTTCGTTAATATTTTTTTCTTTGTAAAGTGCTAGTGCATGCTATTTTTTTTTGTTTTCCTTCTATTTTTAGCTTCCTTCTGCTTAATCCATAATTATGGCATGAATATGGTTGGTTTTTCTTTCTCTCTTATGATTTTTAATGTGTTTCTAATTTTTTTTACTTATAGTCAAAATCAATTTTGACTGTATCCTTTAGTATGCACACATGGACAAAAATTAATGGTTCAACAAATGCCCCCCAACAAACTTTACATAAGTGATAAGTGTGTACAATTGAAAAATATTGTTATGACCTGCTTAGTAAGCAAACTATTCATTAACTTGGTGAGCCGATTTGCAACGTGGCCCAATTTATTAAAATGCTTAAGCCCAAGTTAACAATAGTAAGCCCACTAAGCCTTATATACCATATAATCTCTTCTCTCACTTCCAATGTAGGATTAAACTCGGGTATTACAGTCTCCCCCACTTAAGACTTGACATCCTCGTCAAGCCCAAACCTTTAACACATGCCCAGGAATCATCCCTTAGTCGGCAGCAAGTGAGATTAGCCCAATGGTGGCTCCATCATCCTCGGTAGCCCTTTCCTATTGGCCTCTCACCATGCTTAGGACTAAGTTTTGCTCTGATACCATTTGTTACGACCTGCTTAGTAAGCAAACTATTCATTAACTTGGTGAGCCGATTTGCAACGTGGCCCAATTTATTAAAATGCTTAAGCCCAAGTTAACAATAGTAAGCCCACTAAACCTTATAGATCATATAATCTCTTCTCCCACTTCCAATGTGGGATTAAACTTGGGTATTACAAATATGGCTTTCATACTTTCTCATTTGATCTTATTATTTTCTTAGGTATAGTACGAATCAGCAATACACTTGAAGTTCAATAGTAAACCTGAAATCTCTATAGTGAGGTAGTATATTATCGACATTTTAGTATTTTTATTTTTTACTTGTCATTCTTTAGCAATTTTTTTCTTTTGCCTTTTTGCTTTTCATAGACTACGGCTTTTTTATGGTTTCGTCCTACTTTCATGCCATTGGATCAACTTACTAACGAGATGATTACAAAATATATAAAGAAATATAATTCTCTTAGTCATTTTAAAATAAAATGACACGATACTATGTTAGAAGGGAGGGGAGTATTTCATGGGATAATTCCTTATCATCCGCCTATCCCATCATTGTCCAAAGGGCACAAATCTAACTTTGTGCTTCAAAATAAATATTGGACACCATTAGAACGTAGTACTATTGGGTTGAAGAATCATAAGTCTCTCATCTTTGATCATGACATTAACTTTTGTTTATGTCTCGAACCCACTAAAAAGATAATTTATGGGTTTAGAGATGACCTCTGAGCGCATTCCAAAATGGCATCCATGCTTTTCCATTCATGAAATTGTCAAACATTACGTAGAATATACAGAGTGGGCTTGATATATCCTTCGTAGTGATAGAGAGATGCTTGAAAGGCTAGGATAGTTGAAGTTGTCATTTTTGTCAATTTTTAATTACAGTATGATGTTAATTTGTTAAAAGGTATTTTAGAGGACTATAACCCATTATATAATACTTGTTATCTTCCAAATGAGGAGATTTTTCCTAGCCTCTGAGACATGAAGAATATATGCGGTCTTCCAATATTAGAGATCTAGTACGATGGGCATATCCTTGATGAGAAAATGCTCTTTGGTAAGGTTACTTATGGGAAGTTTTGATGTTCTTCTTTACTCAAGGCAATCTTTTATCATTATTATGAGTTGTCAAATTGACATTTTGGGATGGTGTCCATCATTGATTGGATACTATGTTTTGTTGATTCGTGTTCTCCATATGAAAACTATACTCCCTTCACCTTGTGACCCCTTTGGAGTTGGTTCTGAAAATATTTTTGTTGAAGACTTTGATTCACCTTCTAGGCCCATGATTGCTTATGGAGAGATAGAGAGGAGCATATTTCTTACTATTTATTCCGCATGTTGGTTGTGTTATTTTGTTTTCCCTTATAAGTACACCAATTGTATTTGGTCGAATGTTTTTATTGTGCTAGATAAATTCGCACGGGGCATTCGAATATCCTTGGTGTCAGCAGCTTTGCCAAATTTACGTAAATCTATACAGGAAGCTTGTTGTGCTGATTGTTGGAATCCCCAGGCCAATTTAAAAATTTAGAACACAGCAGAAGCGATTGACCCAAAACAGAATTCCGTGATGCCAGGATCCCTTACGAGTGAGAACCGAAGAATGTGAAGAGTAGTACCTTATCAAGCAAATTTCTGGAGCAAGTCGATGATAAAGACACACAAGAGTATGTCCACTGCAATCGCGCACACATGGGCTCCTTGAAGTCTCTCCAACCTCCATGCTTGGTGCTAGCCTTGAGAGATGAGATCCACGCCTCTAAGTCTTCTTCAACTTGCACCTATGCCAAGGAGAAGAGGGAGAGTTGGCAATAAGGAGTGTGAAGCACTTCTACTTGTCCCAACCTTGATGTAAAATCTTCTACGTGTTATCACCTTCAAGACCCTCACGCTAAGGAGGAGAGGGGATGTCATGTCCCGATAAATAACTCCATTTACCATGACATGACAATTTGGCATGTTAAACATGCACTACAAAAATCCAATCCATAACTCACAAAACCATTAATAAAATTCCAATATCATTAAATCATAAATTCTTATAACAAGTCTCAAAACCAATTTAAGATATTTAATCCAAACTATCAAAGTTTAAAACTTAAAATTTGACTGTCCAACTATAAAAATAAACATAAAAGAACTATAACCAATGTATGTCCAGATAAACCAAGAAATAGAAGATATGTCAAATCACTAGACACTCTCCAAGGAAGCCTCTAGTCTATATATCCACCTCTAGACTACAACTGATCAGTACCTGGAAGCAATAACAAAGAGGGGTTAGCCAAATAGCTAAGTAGGGACTTACAAGAATATGAATGCGTGTTCAAAAATGGTATCAAGTTTATGAACTACATGAGTACCGTATATAAATGAGCAAATATGAAATAATATGAAACATAAAGATCCTATCTCATCAAAATGGAGCTGTTCATGGTCACAAATATTGCATTATGCCTCGCACTCTAATAAGAATGGTTCCACCCCCAAGCTCCAAAAGTGGAACGACTGCCATCAGACAGTCCGATAGTGTTGTGTCCAACACTTGGAAACTTCAGTATTGTCCTAAAGGACAATTTGGCAGTAACCCTGATCGGCAACCACCAATAGCCCACCACACAGTCGGCGCTATGGTCTAATAGGTGACTTCGCCGACAGATCTCCAACTCCATGTACGACGCGCACGCTCGAAGCGTACAACAACAAATCTCAACACATCATAAAAATATCATATGTCAACCATGTGTATATAACAACAGTAAACATATCATGAATGTATGCTCAACAACCAAATGAAATATGCATTTATTCTTTTTTATAATAACCAATAATAATCAATCACACATCTATACGCACCAATGAAATTAATACGAGCACAAAAGATATAAGATGCAAATCAAAGCAGATAGAAGCAAAAAGGATCGATGTCTAAGCACAAGGCTTAGCACCGTACAAGAAAGTGAATGTAGGATCCCTACCTAGAAGTAAAGTCCTCTGTCACAAAAATATACCACGGGTACTCACACTTTAGGCATGCCTAGTCCCAAGTCCAAATTACCTTACAATATACATGCCAAGAAAAAATAATATCAATTACCACACAGTTCTAACTATGAACACATCTACAAGATAACATATTCCTATCATTAACATCTCTAACCACGATTTTACCAATTATGATAGGTATATACTTATTCCCCAAATTATCATCTTGATACTTTCATCATAACTTTCATCATCAGCGCTTGCTCTAAAAATTGCTAAAAGGTACTGCACTTCACGTCTGTCGGTTTCTCACTCGTAAAACGATCTTGCTTCATAGGAATTTTGTTTTGGGCCAATCTTTTCCGCTATTCATAATTTTAAAATTGGCCCGGGGATTCCCAACAAAAAGCTGATAAGTTACCAAGTATAGGTATTCATATACATAGAATGTAATATTAACATTGAATAGATGTGTAATGAATGTCTTTCTGTGTCATTATTTCGAATGATTCCAATTCTTCAATCTTCTTTTCTTTCACATGTGATTGTCTGGTGATTTCGAATTCTTTAACACTCCCCCTCAAGTTGGAGTGAATTTTAATGATTCCCAACTTGTATACTAGAGTCTGAAATCGCTTCGAGTATAATGGTTTGGTGAGTATATCTGCTAGTTGGTGTAATGTGGATATATGAGCTAATTTGGTTATCCCTCCTCGAAATTTTTCTTGTATCAAGTGACAATCTATCTAAATGTATTTCATCTGTTTCTGGTAGATCGGATTCGCAACAATATGTAATGCTACTTGATTGTCACATAATATATTTGCTGGCCCTGTCAGCTCAACACCTAAATCTCACATAATGGCTTTTGGCCAGATAACTTCACAACATGTGGACGGCATTGAATGGTATTCAGCTTCAGTGCTTGATCGTGACACTATTGTCTGCTTCATGGTCTTCCATGAGACTAGGGAATGGCCAAGGAAGATGCTATAACCTATAGTGGATCATCGTGTGTCTTGGCATCTTGCCCAATCTGCATGACAATATGCATTCAATTTAATTGAGTTCTCAAAAGGAAAGAATAAGTGAGACATTGTACCTAAGAAATTGTTGATGTTGGAGATGTTTCCAGTGGCAGTATTTGTTTTGCATCGAGAAAGTAACTTCATAAGATCTTCATATAGGTCAGAAGTGAGAGTAAGAGAAGATTTTGTTTCTGGAAGATTAGCTTTTGATATAAATTCTAGTACTCACGCCTATCATATCTATTGTTTGATGAAATACTTTTTTAGAGTTTTCTACATATGTTAATAGTATGCCCTTGTAAGCCACAATGTTCACATTTGAGGTGAGCATGACATACTTCAGAGCTATGTCCTATCCTATTACATTTTCCACACCTGGGCTGAGAATTTCTATGAACAAAGTTTCTTCCAACTCTTTTTATGTCATTCCTTACCGCAAAGGCTGATGCTTCATTATATAATATATTTGCGCTCAAGGATTCACATTGTTGTTCTTCATGGAGAAGAAGAGAATCAACTTTATTAATGGTAGGAAGGGATCCATAAGGAGGATCTGTCCTCTCAAACTTGTATACTTTTCATTTAATCCCATAAGGAATTTGACTACTTTATGATTTTGTTGGTATTGTAAGATATCCATCAAAACTTCACACTTGCATTTGGGAATGACACAGAGTGAGTCACGTTCATCCCAGAGGCCCTTGAGTTTAGTGTAATAATCTCTAATTGCATTTGGGAATGACACAGCCATGTATGGTTTCTTCAATCTGAAATAGGTGAACACTATTTGTACATCCAAAAAGATCCTTTCAATAAATCCATATCTCATGGGAACTATCACTATAGATTATGCTGGTACCAATTTCTTGCGTGATTGAGTTGAGAAGGTAGGCCTTTACTAGGTTATTGCAGCGTTGTTCTCCAATTTCATCTTCTGGAGGCTTGCTTAGGTTTCCATTAGCAAATCCTTCTTTATTTTTGATGTGAGAGCCATCAACATGGCACGGCTCCATGTGTTATAGTTTTCTTCATTTAATAGCTGTGTGACAAGAACAAGACTGGGTTGGTCTGAGTAATATAGATAGAGAATGCTATTTGGATCGATGACACTATTGCTCGAACCAAACTTGTCTCCCTTTCCAGCCATGGGGGCAAATTCATGATCGGATTAAGGCAAGAAAAGTGCTACTTAGTTTGGAGAAGGCTTGAGTGCTCTGGAGATTTCCAAAGAAACCACACAAGCATCCAAATGAAGAAAACAGATGACTTTAAAAGTAGATAAGTTTTGTGTGGAAGAAAATTAGGCACTGTAGGTAACGGTGCTAGTGATGAACGGAGCAGAACCTTCCTCTGATACCATGAAAAATTAATGGTGTGTGGAGTAGAGATGAAGAAAACAATTGAGAAAAATCAATCACTCTATCTATATTCTCAATGAATGGATACATATACATTGTTAATACACATTGTAAAAGAAAACTCAATGTAGGCAAGCTCGTAAGCCACCAAGTACAGATATTCATATACATGGAATGTAATATTTATATTGAATAAATGTGCACTGAATGTTTGTCTATGGCCCCATTTGGCCAAGATTCCTAGGCCGCTTATGGGGGTTGTGGCCAGCAGCTTTGCACTGTAGGCAAGAAGCTACTGTGTTTGGCTCATCCGCTGGTGAGTTCCCAACTGGGAAATTTCACTGTACTGGAGAAGCGGCTCCTCACTCACTTCTCCTCACCCGCTATTAGGTCTCAAGAGCAACCGTTCGCCGGATCTCTTTCCTCTCGCCCCTCTTCGCTCGATCGACGTTAGATTTGCGCTGCCGTTCGCTCCTTCCCTTCTCGCGGCTACCATCAACGTCGCTTACCCCTTTCTCTTCGTTCGTCGCTCGCCCCTTTCCTCTTCGCTCGATCAGCGATCGTCTCCTTCCTCACATTTGCCGCTTCTGTCAGATCCCATCACACACAGCCGCCAGATCAATGTCCGACGTAATCGCCGGTCGTCTCCTTCCTCACGTCATCAGATCCCATCACACACGGCCGCCAGATCAATGTCTGGCGTAATTGTTGGTTGTCTCCTTCCTCACGTCGTCAGATCCCATCACACGCAACCGCCAAATCAATGTCCAGCGTAGAAAACCGGTCGTCTCCTTCCTCACGTCTACCGCTTTCATCAGATCCAGAATTTTGAACCAGCCGCCGACGCCTCCATTCAGCACGAGCAACTGGTACTATTTTGTATTGCGATGTATAAACTTCTACTACTATATGATAGCATTTTGGTAGTTATGATAGCATTTTGAACTGCATGTGAAGTTATGGTAGCATTTTGGTATTTCTTGGATGTGTTATCAAGATTGGATGTGTCCACATTGCACAATATCATTACTAGTTGAGTAGAGATTTTTGCACAAAAATTGTGTATCCAAACATCTGTGTCATTTGTATCGGATGATTCCAATTATTTAATCTTCTTTTCTTTCACATGTGATTGTTCGGTAATCTCGGATTCTATAACATTGGTCAAACTCGCATTAGCACTTGGGCCTTATCTGTCACGCCCCAAGACTCTCCCAGTCTTAGGACGCGACAAACAATGGACCTGCAAAGCCATACAGATCCAGGATACAATACAATACGACAAATAATATGAACGATGAAATCCACACAGATAAGATACACATCAGACCGACACAGCGGTCAAAGTCAATGATACACACAGGGCTGAACAGTCCTGGCCCACAAATCCACACTGGTCCATGACCAGATAAATACAATCTCGTCAGATATAATCCTCAAAATACTATAATAACAAATAGCAGGTGCGACGCATGAGAAAGATACAATCCATGATAGGGAAGGTAATCTACCTATCTATCTACTGCGCACCAGAGGGAGCCGAGCCTGAACCTGGAGGCAAGGCAAGTGGAGTTAGTGTTGGGGTATGCCCTTAAGGCTAATGTTTGAGGCCTTGGGATTGTAATAGTATCATTGTATAAACTCTTAAGTTTATAAAGGCAATGGTTGTTATTCAGGTTGTTACCTTGTCTGCTGTAATAAGTGTACTACTGAATAATGTCTCAAAGCTGTTCAGCTAGGCTGACATGCAGTAATGTCCTTAGTCGATATATCTTGGTGAACATGAGACAGCCTTGATATGGTTAAGACTAATATGTGTTCTAATCTTATAGGATGCTTCGAGCATGGAATAAGATGTAGACTCATGGGTACATTGGATGTACTGGACAGACCCTACTAGGATATTCAATTGCTTGTCACAATGTGAATAATCCTTGTATGCTACAAGTGGCACATGTCCTGTGACTTGAGATCACTTGTGTTTCTAAATGATGAATGTCATTGTTTTGAGGTAGTTCAATATCATTTGAAATATAATGGTTATAGACTATCTTGGATAATGATCATGAGTCAGGTTAGGACACTAGTGATAGATAAAGGATTGCCGTCTCCTTGTTTAAGGAGTGTGATGTTCTATGGCCCCCCTATATGAGATGATTGAGAAAGTGTATGGCCATACCCAGATGACTATGTTCATCTGATCTAATCATGCTCATCGTATTGGAGTTACAGGCTTGACATGCTTGTCCAATAAGAACATCCAGTGGCAAAGGAAACATGTATGCCTCGTGAAATGGATTCACACTTGTGCTGTGATTTGGGTGTAGTCTTGGAAGACTCTTTTCTTTATATCGGGAGACAGTGATGTGTTGCTAGATACCCCTCACTGATCGTGATGACGTAAGTTGTCGTTACCGACATTTAAAGGAAACCCTTAGGGTCGCACAATTTGATGACATGGCTTACTCAAGTCAGATCGTGTGGACTGAATTGTTTGGATTCAGTTTAAAGGAGTTTAGACTCTGATTGTAAGTGAGATCTGGTCTGATCATGTTTGATTGATTAGGGCTTGAGATCGGTAAGCTTCGATCGAGAGTGTGGATGCTAGATCGGAGAGATCAAGAGCATCCAGAGATGAACGGTTGGATCTTGAACCATTTGGTTCAAAGAGATCTAGACCATGGCTTGGGCTGGTTTGATTTGGTTTTTTGAACCGAATTGAGTTGAACCTAATTGGCTTGAACCGGTTCACATGGGTGAACGTATGGTTCAAGGATTGAAGGCATTTTGGGCGGTTTTTCTTCAAGTGGTCGCATGGCTTCATAACCTTCCATATTTGGAAGTGTAACGCCATCACTTGAATGAAAGCCTTAACGCCATTTGCCCAATTACTCTCTTGTGATCTTCATTCGACAAGAAAGGAAAAAAGGGGAACTCTTGCACAACGAAGCTCTCGGCCAAGCACCTCTCTTCATCTACACACGACAAGGAAGTTTTGGAGATCCCTTGCTAGCACAAGGAACATCCGAAAGGGTAGCCATCTCTCATCTAGTGTGCGTTATCTTTGGAGGAGTGCTTACTTGCCCTCTTGCTTCCAAGTCGCCACCCTTTATCATGGCTATGGTAAGAGATCTTCTCTTGATCTTTATAAGCAAACAAAGTTAATCTTATAGATATACTACATGCGATCTATGGAAACCCTAATTCCGCCCATGCAATTGAGTTTTGTGCATGCTTAGGGTTTGCGCTCCCCCTCGAAGGGGACCTACAGTTAGCCGGGAGGCTAAGTAGGATTTAACAAGTAAATGGTGCATATAAGAGTAAGGAGAATCCAACAATAATTAATAGACAGAAATGCACTGTAAGTAAATATAACCCGACTAAGTAAATACAGAAAGTACAGGATGCAGGTGGAAATCCAGCTGTGCCAATGTCCCGTAGGACGCGCACTCAAAGAGTGGTTCCTACCGCCAGCTAACGGTAGAAACGGCTGTCCGTCGACAGTCCGCCGGTGTAGCGTCCTACACCCAGATCACCCCGGAATGCCGAGTCCCACGACATCCGACTGTGACCCATCCGGAGGCCTGTAGTTCATGGGCTCACACAGACTGCATCCATGACTACTACCAATGGCCAAAATCACAAGGTTCTCGGAAGGTAGACTATCCCAGTCAGACCTATCCGTCCATCTCAAATATCAACACAAGCTGGCTGTAGAGATAGCCAAAATATATATGTACTGCATATAAATAAACCACCATCAGTGTCATGCACCGAAACATAAAAATCAGATAGCATGCAAGCATCCATGTGACTCAATGGAAAGAGACAGATTTCAATGGATTTACGAAAGTATTAATCAGGTTCAGTTAGCAAGAAGATGGTGCTGCTATCTATGCAAGCGGTTTGGCACCGAACAAGGGTAGGGAGGTAAGAATCCTACCTGGTTCTTGTAGGTCTGAGCAAGATCCAACCAATATACGCCCAATATAACCTCGTGCGCGCCACTTGGAGTAGTAGTCACGGTCGCGGAGTTCGCCGGAAAAGCTTGTCGGAGGATCGCCGGAACAAGATGTCGTCCCCGGCGCCGGCAGCCACCAGTTCTAGCAGAAAACCCAGCAGCGTCCAAAGTTCATCGAACGCCGGAAAATGAGGTCGTCGGCCTCGCCGGAGCTTCGCCGGAACGTCACTGGAAAATCGTCGAAACACAGCGAGATGCCACCGGAATTAGTCAGAAATTGCAGGAAATGACTAGCAAGTCGTCGCCGACCCTTCCGAAGTAATCCGGGCGAGCTTTGGAGGAGTTTTGAGAGGGAAACGAGTCGCCGAAGTTAGGGTTCGACGTGTCCTTTTTCCAGCCGCTTCTTGCCGGTCGGAGGGACAAAGGAAGAGGGAGATGGGTCGGAAGGCTCGCCGGAGTCTGTAGCAGCTCATCGCCGGAGCTGGTGGCTGTCGCCGGCATTAGCTCGCCGGACACGAGTGCGCGCCACTCGGAGTAGTAGTCGTGGTCGCGGAGTTCGCCGGAAAAGCTCGTCGGAGGATCGCCGGAACAAGATGTCGTCCCCGGCGCCGGCAGCCACCAGTTCTAGCAGAAAACCCAGTAGCGTCCAAAGTTCATCGAACGCCGGAAAATGAGGTCGTCGGCCTCGCCGGAGCTTCGCCGGAACGTCACTGGAAAATCGTCGAAACACAGCGAGATGCCACCGGAATTAGTCGGAAATTGCAGGAAATGACCAGCAAGTCGTCGCCGACCCTTCCGAAGTAATCCGGGCGAGCTTTGGAGGAGTTTTGAGAGGGAAACGAGTCGCCGGAGTTAGGGTTCGACGTGCCCTTTTTCCAGCCGCTTCTTGCCGGTCGGAGGGACAAAGGAGGAGGGAGATGGGTCGGAAGGCTCGCCGGAGTCTGTAGCAGCTCATCGCCGGAGCTGGTGGCTGTCGCCGGCATTAGCTCGCCGGACACTAGAGGGAATGGCGAGGGCGAGCGTGAGTTATGAAGGGGGAATGTGAGAGGGGTGAGCAGAAGGATGCACATGCGAAGCAGGTGAGGGGAAATGGAGAGAGAGAAGGTGGAGATGGGACGGGACCAGCTTGTCTCGTCCCATCAAACTTAAATTTTAATTTAATTTATTATTATTATTTTTTTACAGATGTAACATTATCCAAGCAACTATTCATACTGCTTATCAGTAGAGGAGTGTGAGTGATTGTGGTCGGAGTGGCTCCAGCAACAGGCGACAGTGATAGCGAGGAGTGATCATGGTGCAAAGCATGTGGACATGAGGCAAGGCTACGAGTGCTAGCTTTATATCGGCGACAAGTAGATGCCCAGTGTCAAGTCCTGAACTACGATAATATGTTTTTTATGAATTTTCATATGAATCAATGCTTGACACGAGTCTAAATATGTCAATACGGATATCACAACAGTCGAAACCGCTGAATTAGGCGCAACTGGCGGAGTCGATTCCTTGAATCGACTCCCAGCCCAACTATGGACTCAACAAGGATTGCTGCCGTTCCAACACGGCTCTGGTCAACGTAGACAATTCACCGAAGACCGATGTCGTCGAGTCGAATCGGGTTCACCTGAACCCAGAAAGGGACGCACTCATATCCGACCACGTCGGACAAGGTCCACAATAGAGTACTCAGTTGTCCGCGGATCTAACTGGCGCCCGGTGATCACGGACGGTCGTCCACACGGCATCGCACGCCGGTGACAGAAAGAACCAAGCAAGCTCCTCTTTCGCACGCCGGCGAAGAGGCCGGAGCTCCGCAAATCACGTCACTCATAGGTAACGAGGGAGCTTACGGCGTCGTCCTTCTCATGCGCAGACGAGAACAGCTAAAAGGAATGGGCTGCCTGGAGGCAACCGGCCACGTGCACGTGGACGTCGACGGCGGACGGCAAAGCCGTTGTTGAGCACGTCAGCGGGATGAACCACACGCTCGTCCGCAGGTGGGTAAGGGACCCGGACGGCAGTGAACTCTCGTAGGTGAGCTCGTGGAAGAAAAGGGGACGGAGCCACACGCCGGTGACAGGAGGAGGTAGGCGGACGCCGGCCGATGAAGCTGGCTACGCTTGTCCGGCTGCGAAGGAGTTGCTCACAGGCGACTGAAGAAGAGGGAGGCTGGAGGGGCACGCGCAGGCAACTGCTGAAGGGAGAAGGTGGCGACGTCAGAGCTCTCGCCCGCCTGCAAGACCAGAAGGAGATGGCTGCACCGACCGAACTACAGCTTACCGGACGAGAGAAGGACACGGCCGCACACAGGCAGTGACGAGAGGGCAACGAGCATCACACGTAGGCGACGCCGGCTCCGGAAGTTCTCGAACGCAGGCGAGCCAGCGGCCGAAGAAGAAGAGGGATGAGGGGCTCACCGGACGGAGCACGGAAACACGGCCACCACACGCATGCAACGTAGACGACCGGAAACAACGGCGTTGCCGGGGAAGAACGTACCCCGGGACGGAGATCTAGAAGGAAGAGGGAGTACCTCGGCGCTAGGCGCCGGCTCCTTCTTTCCGGTGAAGTAGATGTCGGCCGCGCCTTCCAAGGCGGTCTGGCAGTGAGGTCCGGCGAGGTCGACGGCGATTGCGGCGGTGAAGAAGCGAAGGTGACGACGAAGGGACGGGGAGCTCCAAGGTGCTTCGTCCACCCACCCACACCACCGAAGCAACCTGGAGGTTCCGTCGACAAGGGCATCCGACGAGGACGATGATCGGAGGGGAGGGAGCGTCGGTCGAGTTCCCATTCGAGCTCTCCACCCGCGAACGAGGACGAAGCCCTCGTTCTTTTTTTTAAAATTTTCGCCCGCCTGCTCGCCGCGTGCATCCCACGCCGCGTCCACGTCTCGACCCGTCCCATCAGCATGTGTGCCACGCAAGGATGAATCGCTCGCACGATTCGTCCGTTGAGGGAACGGATTCGGGCGATGCCCAATCCAAATCTACACCTGCCAACCCGTCGGCAGTAGAGTGCTGGGCTGGGATTGGGGCTTTGGGTTGGATTTTGGGCCGCGCCCAAATCTAGGTCCAAAGGCCTAACACCTAGGACCCTACTTAAGCATGCATCTTAAAATAATTAACTAGCACAAATCACGAAGCACTCATCAGTGAAATTTCATAGAATTTGATTGAATTATAATGAATTTTACTAAAATTTCATAGAATATTGATCAAATTTTATAGAATTTTAACCAATTTAATAGAATATTAACCAATTTTATAGAATATTGGTCAAAACATATGAATTTATCAACCTTTAATAAAATTTAATCAATATTCTATGAAAGTTGAACAAAATCTATAAAATTTGGGCCAAATTTTGGTCAACTACTATGAATTTTGATCGAAATATATGAAATTTAGTTAAATTCTACAAAATTTCATCAAATTCTCTAAAATTTACTCCTACTAGCGCTTTGTGATTCATGCCTTATTAATTGTTGTGGGATGTGTGTATATGGACCATGCCTAAGATTCTAAGTAGGATCCGCGATAAGGTATTTTTCTCCACATATGAGCATGCTTGTGTGCCCGTGTGCTTGTGTATGTGCTAGTAGCGCAACAGCTGTAGGTTGAACCTAGCAGGTCAGCTAGAACCTGGCCTGTGGGCTAAATGGTTCATTTGGGTCGAGCTGGATCTACTATAGGTGACAGCTATTACACACGCTAATGCACAACTAATAGCAACAAACTAAGAGCCTACTTGGCCCACTTTAAATCTGGTTTTAAGTAAAAAACAGATAAAAAACTATTTAGTAATAAAAAGTAGAAATAAAAAAATATATATATATAAATTGGGAAAACTACAATTTGATGCTTTTGCAGCTTCTGCTTCTTCAAAAAAATAATTCTCATGCTTTCATTTAAAATTTTAAGTAGTACTTTTTAAATAATTTAAAATTTTAATACTAAAAATAAATAAAATATATTATTATTTTAAATAATTTAAAATAATATATTTATTTATTATTTTAAGTTTTTACAGTAGTTAAAAAGTTATTAACTAAATATCTTATAAATTTTAATAATATAGTACAGTATAATATAACACAGTTTAGTACAGTTATAAAGTTATTAACAGTGATGTCAAATAGACCCTAATTGTGTACTAAGCTCTATATGCAAAAGTAGCTAGCCAACTGTTTGCCCAAGCCTAGTGCGGTTTGCCAAAATTGCTATTGAAATCAAGTTGATTCAAACCTGATTTCAAATCAGACTTGGATAATACCCAAATAGACTCTATTTACTATATTTCTTGATCAAATTTAAGCCTAATAATTGTAATTTTATCAAATGCGGACTAAAATTATGATTTGGACTTGAATTTTTTAGTTTGTCTCATGATACTTATAAGTAATTAGTGAGAATGAGAAAATTAGCCATGTTGAATTCTATTTTATGACATTGATAATTTATTTTAATTTGTTGTGAATAAATTATTTTTTATCTTAATTATATTAATTAATAACTTACCCAAAGGAGGTTATTAATGAATATAAGTAAAGATGATAAATAAATAAATAAGGTGGACAGAAAGAATGAAACTGATTTAAATCTCATGTATAGTTGTATCATTACATAGATATATTATATTCTAATTATTATAAATATTTGGCTAGACTCATTTATAATTAATTATAATATGCTTCAATGTTAATGATAATGATGAATTTTATCTCAATTAAATTAGTTAAACTTGCCTACCCGTAGGGTAGTTAATTGATTTAATCTGAGATAAATTTGACTTAATTAAACCTCATATGGTGGCATGCTACTACATAAATATATTATTTATAATTATTATAAATGTTTGGTTTCCAAATGGCTCATTTATAATTAGTTATTATATGATTTAATCTTTATAATAATAAGGTATTTTATCTCAATAATATTAATTCATTGATCTACCCAAAGGTGATGATTAATTGATATAATATAAGATTGTATGCATATCGATTGATTTCTCATGTCGACATAATATATTCATATTATGTTTTCTACCTAAAGAAGAAAATATAATAATGATTATGTTTTATTGAATAATAATTTAACTCTACACTTATTGCTTGAATATCATAACTCATGAATTGCTATCTTTATCGATTTCATTCTCCATTAATAGTAATCAAGCTACTATAGAGATCCTGACGCATTCAAACTTTATAAGATGGAAAGAGGATATTCTCTTTGCACTTAGAAAATGAACCACCTAGACATGCTACTAATAGATCAATAGAGGTAAACGAACTATATGCAAAGTGGGGGAGGTCTAATAGCTGAGCTTGCATTGCATGCTCTGAAATGGTCCATATCTCAACATCTACTAAGTGCTCTTCCAAGATATAAAATGCCAAAAATTTTCTTAAAATTCTAGGGCAAAGAATTTTTACATCCAAAAAATTTGAGGCTAGAAATCTCATAAATTTGTTAACAAGCATAAAATAAGATAATGTTGAAGGAGACGAGTCACACAACTTTCTTGATGAACAAGGATGCTATATGGGAGCCATCAAAAGTCTTAACACATAGGATAAAGTGTGTCATTTTGGAGAACCAATCAATCACCACAAAGATAGAGTTGAATTAGGATATTATCTTGGGCAATCCTAACATGAAATCTATGCTAAGGTCACGCCATAGGCCCTAGGGAATAGCGAGTGGTTGATAAGCCCCGCAAGCGTACGGTTTCTATCGAAGTAGTAAATAAGATCGTCCCAAGGGAGCAGGTGTCAAGTACCAACTTTTTGTGTCATTTAAAGCTAGACAATTCAAACTCAGAATGAAAGAATTTCTCTAAATCTAATTTATCGAATCAAGAAACAAACTACTAATCGGGAAAATACAGTTTTAGAAATGTTCAGGACTTCAGGTTTCACCTCGTTGAATGAATTAAACGTAAAACATTGAATCAAAATGAATTAGTAAACGAATCT
The DNA here is from genome assembly GCA_027563935.2 of Costus lasius. Lineage (NCBI taxonomy): Eukaryota > Viridiplantae > Streptophyta > Magnoliopsida > Zingiberales > Costaceae > Costus > Costus lasius. Next base: position 89,631,621 of record CM050454.1, on the reverse strand, counting down.
CCTTTTCTCGAAGCGCAATCCGACAGTAAACAACTTAAGGCGATCAATCCTAAATTACGGATTACCTTCTCTCGAAGCATAATCCGGTGTCTAACTTAAGCTAATCTCCTACTCTCGTAGCAAAACTAACTTAAGAGACTCATTGGGCTCTATGAAAAATCGTAAATCCTCGAGTGACGTTGAACGACTCTCGTAATTCAAGTCACAAGTTTAAATGAGAGAATTCGAGTGTTACAATTCACCTCTCGGTTCTTCTCGTAACATTTAACACATACAAAAGTTTGGCCAGAACAATCATACGCAATAAGCACAACTCATTTAAATAAGTCAATTTACTAAAAACAACACTAAGATTCAATAAAAATATTTTGCACGAGGAAATTTGTTCAATGGGTAACGCCCGAGTCCCGAACTAGGGTTTTACGCTAGAAGATACATCGTTTATCAACTAAAACCCAAGTAAATGAATTCAAAAAGAGGGGAAATTACAAATTAAGGGTAGGAGACGATGAATCTTCAGTCTTCTCTTGAAAGCCCCAAAGAAATCCGTCGAATCAAGCCCTCAAACAAGCAAAATCGCCCCTTTTCGCCCTAAGTCGTGTTCCTCCAAAAATTTGAACCCTATAACTGCCCAAAAATCCTCTTTTTATGGTTCATTCTCTTCCTTAGGCAGCTAGAAAGATTCCCCTCAAATTTTAGCAAATTCTGACTTCAGAATCATCCAAATCGGGCGAAAAACCGTTAAAAGGTCGAATCTAGCGAAAGCTGTCACGGGTGTGATGGCTGTCACGGCCAGGCCGTGATAGGTTCTGGAACTTGCGACGAAATAAGCACGACCGTGATGGGAGGACCGGGTAGGCCGTGTCTGGCTCGCATATTGCTGTAGAGTTCTGCCGAGATAATCATGGTCGTGATCATGATCATGGCCTGCCCGTGTTCTCTATAGAAAGCTCTGATTTGCCTCAAATTTGACATGTGACCTTCTAACACTGTGAGGAATCTTCTCATGACTTCAAATCTTTAAATTTTTCATGAAAAATGGGGAAAATACCCTACATTTCACAAACAATCGAAAATAGTGAAGATTCTGTACTTTAAAGGAAACTAATCCAAAATAAGTCAGAAAACATGAATTAAGCCTGAATAAGTCATAAGAATAAGACTTTAAATCCAATAAAAGTAAGGCTCATCAGTGGTGTGTACAACCTAGTGTTGGGAGGATACTGTTTAGCTAATTGGCACGTGCCATAGTGGCGGATGATTCTTTCGATGTCTCGATTGAGGGTGGACTAAAAGAATAGTTCCTAAGCTAATTTAAAGGTATTGTCATGCTCATGATGTCCTGCGACACCGCTTGCATGTAACTCTTAAGGAAGTGATCACAAAAGAAGGTTCAGGGAATGCATCGGCAGTTCCCATAGAGGAGGTATCTGTCCAAGAGATGGTATGGTGAGTCTGATGGGTTGGAATCCAAAAGCTAGGTGGAGTGAGTGCTAAAATTAGGGTAACTCACATACTTGTCCTTAACATGATCGAAAGTAGTAACTTTAGTGGACAAGATGCATAAGAGACTCCGGACACGACTCAAGGCATTAACTATGATGTTTTCTTTCTTAACCTTATGGGTGATCACAAACATATACTATTGTAAAAAATCTACCCATTTGGCATGCCCGGAACTCAACTTTTTTTTGTGCATTAAGGAATGGGAGGGCTTGATGGTTGTTATAAAGGATGAACTCTTTGTGGAGGAGGTAGTGCTTCCACTATATGATCAACTGGACAATAGTGTAGAATTCCTTGTCATATGTGGAGTATCTTTGTCAAACCTCGTTTAAATTTCACTAAAGAACACAATAGGGTGGACCTCTTGGCTAAGTATTCCTCCAATGCTCATACATGAGGCATTGCAGGCTACCTCAAACACCTTGGAGAAGTTGCGTAAGCGTAGGACAAGGGCAAAAGTCATGATCTCCTTAAGGGCTAGGAATGCTCGGATAGAAGCAAGGTCTGGTCAAAGTCATCTTTGGAGATGTAGTTGGTCATTGGAGCTACAATTGTGCTGAATCCTTTGATGAACCGATGGTAAAATGCAGCAAGCCCTAGAAAGCTATGAACTTCTATCACAGAGCGGGGTTATAGCCAATGTTGAATGGTGTCTAACTTTGCCGGGTCAACTACAAGTCCTTGGTCAAACACATTGAAGCCTAGAAAGTGGACCTAGGGCTCCAAGATGGAACACTTCTTGGCATTTAGGAAGAGCTCAAAGGTCAAGCGTAAGTGCTGTTTGTGCTCATCGCATGTGAGATCAGAATGTCATCAAAATGGATGACCAAGAATTTATCTAAGAAATATTTAAGCACTTGGCTCATGAGACATATGAAGGTCGATAGTGTGTTAATCTAACCGAACGACATCACTAGCCATTCGTATATGGTACTCTTATTGGGTATTGGATTTGTTAAGTACTCGGCCTCAATGGCTTATGAGTATGTATGCTCGGCCTTGATGACTTATGAGTATTGTATTTAATAAGTACTCGGCCTCAATATGATATTGTGTATATAGTACTCTTATTCCTCATGATAAATCAAATCTAAATGCTCATATGTCATTAAGGCCCAGCATATGTCTAAATCCAAATGCTCACAAGTCATCAAAGCCGAGCATAAGTCAAATTCAAATACTCACAAGTCATTATGTTACGACCCGCTTAGTAAGCAAACTATTTATTAACTTGGTGAACCGATTTGCAACGTGGCCCAATCTATTAAAATGCTTAAGCCCAAGTTAACAATAGCAAGCTCACTAAGCCTTATATACTATATACTAGTTTCTCCCACTTGCAATGTGAGACTAAACTCGGGGTATTACAATCTCCTCCACTTAAGATTTGACGTCCTCGTCAAGCCCACATCCCTTAGTTGGCAGTATGTGAGATCAGCCCAATGGCGGCTCCACCATCCTCGGTAGCCCTTTCCTATTGGCCTCTCACCATGCTTAGGACTAAGTTTTGCTCTGATACCATTTGTTACGACCTGCTTAGTAAGCAAACTATTTATTAACTTGGTGAACCGATTTGCAACGTGGCCCAATCTATTAAAATGCTTAAGCCCAAGTTAACAATAGCAAGCTTATTAAGCCTTATATACTATATACTAGTTTCTCCCACTTGCAATGTAGGACTAAACTCGGGGTATTACACATTAAGGCCGAGTGCTTATTAAATACAATACTCATAAGTCATCAAGGCCGAGCGCAAATCAATTTCAAATACTCATAAGCCATCAATACCGAGCATACATACTCATAAGCCACTGAGGTAGGGATGGCAAAAAACCCCATCCCCGACCCGACCCGACCCGACCCGACCCGACCCGAAGTCAACAGGGAAAACCCGAGTTGACTGGGGGTCGGGTCGGGTTCGGGGAAAACCCGACGGGGGTATAGTCGGGTCGGGGTCGGGTATGGGAATTTAGGTACCCGCCCCGAACCCGACCCCGAACCCGCCCCGACTATTAAAATAACAAATTTACCCCTTATAAGTTATAACCTAGTTACTAAATTTTAATAATTTATGTAGAAATGATGATATAGTTTATGTAAAATATTCTTTTATTTATATATTATGAATAAAAAATGCAAATTAATTTTAAAATATTATTTATAATATATATTTATTTTTTAGGTCGGGCGGGGTCGGGTTTCCCCGCGGGTTCGGGTTTCCCCGCGGGGTCGGGTGTGGGGCAGGGTTTTCTAAACCCGTCGGGTTCGGGGTCGGGTTCGGGGACGGGTTTGGGGAAGTCAGGGTCGGGTCGGGGATGGCAAAACCCGACCCCGACCCGCCCCGTTGCCATCCCTACACTGAGGCCGAGTACTTAACAAATCCAATACCCAATAAGCCGTTGAGGCTGGATACTCTCCAAAATTTAAATATCCAATAAGTCGTCAAAGCTGGATATTCACCAAAATTCAGAATACTCACAAGCTATTGAAGCCGAGTATTTATCAAATTCAAATACTCCCAAGCTATTGAAGTCGAGTACAAATCAAGTCCAAAATACTCACAAGCTATTGAAGTCGAGTATTTATCAAATTCAAATACTCTCAAGCTATTGAAGCCGAGTACAAATCAAATCCAAATACTCACAAGCCGAGCATAAATCAAGAATCGACATAAATCAAGTTCAAATACTCATAAGCCATCAAGACTGAGCACACATAAAGTTCAACTACTCATAAGCTGTCAAGCCATCAAGGCCGAGTGCATACCAAATCTCAAATACGCCATCAAGGCTAAATGTTCAAATACTCGCATGTTCATGGAAAATTGGAAATCCACCGACAAGTCTTTCTTTGACTAATGAAAATTGCTTCAAACTTTAAGTTGTTCAGAAACCATGTACCAACATGAAATTTATAAAATATTTTGTCCTCCAATTTATGGAATGTTGTTTACTTATATAGATCTCTTAATCAAAGGTTTCCTGATTTCAGGGGTAATTAACAATGAGTATTTGCACTCATTGGAAGCCAGAATCCATTAAACAAAAAAGCCTTATAATTTATAAGGTGAATTTGAAAAGGTCAATCATACTTAAAATATGATCAAAAATGACCCCACACCAATGTCATTTTATATATAAACATATATATAAGTGTATATATATATAAACATATAAAAAAATTAAAACACATAAAAATATATAAAAACATAAATAAATATATTAATATATAAATATATATAAACATATATAAAAATATATTAAAATAAATAAAAAATATATGCAAACATATATATATATATATATATATATATATATATATATATATATATATGGTATTGCTTCTTTCAGAAGCAATGTACAGTATTTTTATAGTGTGGCAACATTGGAGCTATATATCTCACTATTTTTCATGCAACAAAGCATGTCAAGATTGGCTTATATCATTCATCTCTATAAAAGAACAATGTTTTGAATTTTTTTTTTATTTTGATATGGTAAGTAAGTGATGAAGAGGGAATTTAATCCCTAAGTTATTCTTAATAACAAAGACCTTCACCAGTTGAACTGTTTAACTGACACCTATTTAATACTTAAAAAAGCAAGCAACCCATATTGATGATGGCACAAAATTGAGCTTGCGAGGAAAGACAAATTTCGAGCTGAAATATAATCTCGGAGAATCAGTCAGCACAGTTACCTAATAATCCTGATTAGATCACGAACAAATCATTTCATATATGTCTCTGATTAGCTACCAAATATTTGTGTACAAAACATGTATAAATATACTTTGTAGTATAGCTTCTTTAATCGACAAGAAACAATGAAAGAGTTGCAATCCGTCTCCGTCTCTGTTTGATCTAACACTCTTCACATCCGAAGCAATTGGAACTAGCAGAACAAGCCTTCTCCACCTCATTCTGATGCAGACATCAATCGGAATTCCTTGCTTTCGATGCATCTGTAAGCATGATTTTCCGCCCTTAACCCAAACGTTCACTACCAATTTGAAGCATAATCTCTGTTTTCACTTTCGAACAATTATTGACCTAGTTTCTTTTCCTCGGTATCCTTGATCACTTATTATTTAATATTCTGATATGAAAATATTTTTAAAAATGTTTCCACACCAAAAAATTAGTGTTTGCTTTTCCCTGTGTTGTAATACGGATAAGGACCAAAATTCAGAGAGTTGAACTGATTATTTTATTTAAAACTGAGCTTTCTCTTTCATACAGAGTACACTAAGAATAGTTCATCCACGAGTAAACTGTATTTATTTAAAACTTAAATGGCCTCCTTAATAGCAACCACAAATGCATGATCGAGACACATGACTGAGCTCTTTCTAGATGTTGACCTGCCATGCACAGACAGCGGCTAATTGTTTTTATGGAGACATCTTGTTTGAGCAGGCTTGACGTAGAGATAGATAGTGAATAGTGAGAAGAATTAATCTGGGAGCAGAAAGAAAGTTGGAATAGGATCATGTGAACTAGCTGCAGGTCCTCCACTTGTAAATTCTGTTCTCTCTCTCCACTGTGCTCTGTCGCTGTTGTGAAGCTTGTTTAGTTGCCGGTTGCCGTCGAGGAGGTCATTATATGCCCTTTCTTTTAGGGCCTTTGCTCACTTTGCTTGGTATATTTGGTTGGATTTTGTTTGGATCTTGTGCTTCATTCCCTCGTGAAAGACACAAGCAGCATTTAATTCCCTTGTTAATGAGCTTCTGCATCTCTGCAGAAGGCGTCAATGAAATAAGCCTTTACTTTATTTCTTATGACCTTTTTTTCTTCCTTTTAGCATGTCAGTCCGTATGCTGCTAAGGTAATTTGCCTGTCCTAGACATTAAAGAGTACTGTTGGTCAATAGGGGTGAAAGGAAAGAGATAAAAGATAGATTTTTCTTCTGTCTTGTTCAATTGTTTGTTTCTATTGTTGCTTTTTTTTCAGCTGAAGCGATTAGTGTAAGCTACCTCATTTACTAAACTTGAGGAGAAGAAATGGCTGACCTTTATTCAACGTCCCACAATTCTAAGCCCAATGAGCATAGAAGATAAGATATCAGAGAAAGCATTCCACTTGTAAAAAGTTCCAGCTAGATGAAAACTACAGCTAGCTATGCAGGCCTGGATTTCTGGCACTCGTTTATTTTTTGGGTTGAATCTATCTACTAGAAACTATGCTTACTGTTTGTCAAGGGCAGGTACTGTGTGGTTCCTTTTTGATGATTCTGACAAATTCGTAAGGAGATTTTCTTTGTAAATGTTTTAAAACTTAAGTTGGAGATTGAACTTCTATTACCATCTACATTTTTCAGACTCATCCAAATCATAACTGTGCACTGAACCATAATGTTACATAATTCAAACTTGGCTTGTTCCTGCCGGGTATATGGAGTTTGAGCCTTCCAAAATAGTAAAATATTAATTCAAAATTCTAATCAAGTCAATCAATCATATACGAAATAGCATGAAAATCCAGAGTGGGGAAGTCTGTTTTATGGCCTTCTTCCTCCTCGTTTTTTATATCTTTGATCTCAGTCTAGCCTTTTCTTTTGACATGAATAGAAAAGGATCGGTGATGCATTGAGTTGTCTTGTCAAGACGTAGGCCCTGTGGCACTCACATGCCCATCAATGACAAATCTTAATGCCACCTTTGAACAAAGAACACAAATATAACTATTCAGGCATTAGAGAACTAAGGGGACAGACAGAGCTAGTCTTTTTCTTTCCTTTCCCTCCTCTTTCGCTTCATAACCTTGTTCTTCAAAAGGCACCCCTGTCTGCCAATTGCGTTATGGTCTTAGATATTAGTGCTTTCTTGTGTCCTTCAGAGAAGGCAACACCACTGTCTCAAACATTTTTTAAGCAAGAGGCTTCATAAAAGTTTCATAAAAGGTATGTTTACAGACAATAGATCATGCAAAAGAAAATTTGAACTTCCAATTAAAATAGAAGGGGCAAAAATCTTGTCTCTTTGGTCTGATTGAATATACAAGCTTGTGATTTAATTTTCAGACAAAATTTCTATGAATCTATACCATTTATTAAATCCTCCATTAAAAGAGAATTTATAATTTTTTTTTCCATTAGATGATTTTGTTATTTCTCTCTTTATTTTTTTTAAGCTTCTTTTGTGATGTATAAGCTATTTTTTTCAGTTTCTCTTGAGTCTATAACTCATTCATTCACCTATGTTAATTATGGAGGTTGAAAATTTAGATGATTATTCTTAATAGAGAAATTTGACTATAGAAAACTAAGATGAAAGTTGAAAGTGTATCTATATTATAAACATATGTTTCAAAATAAAACTAATCCTAAAAGTATTTCAAATTATATTTGGAAAATGAATTGCAAAATAATCAATGATATTAGATAATACATTTTATCACATTATCAATAAAAAAGATAAATGTAAATTTTGAAAGCATTTACAAGACATGTATGATAGGAAGGCTGTTGCTAATAAAACTTTCTAATCAGAGAGCTAGTGAATTTGAAATATGAATAAAGTGTAAAACTCATAGATCACTAATAACACAAAAGACATCATCAACCAAGTAGCTTGTGTGATGATGGTAATCGTCTGATGGATGATTAATTGCAAGTCATCTTATTATTGATTTTCCACTAGAAAATTAGAAAATATTGATTCGATCATTATAATAATGCAACTTAGGTAATAATGGCTACAAATAAGGTATCTCGATAAAAAACCAAAGTGATATTATCATTAAGATCAATCTTAGGCATAAGATGTCTCTCAAAGATGCTAAATATGTTTGAAATTTAGGGATCAATTTGATTTACAAGTCTTTTTAATGTTGATGACTCAAAGAGCACTTTTTTGCATTAGAAGATTGAAATTCATAAAATGATTTATTATTTTTTGAAGGAAGTGAGCACCTTCTTAAGATTTACATAATAAGATATTTATGAGAAAAAATAAATGAAAACTCTATACAATAAAGACCTCATAAATGTGTGCATATTAGTTCGTGAGATCATTGAATATTTGATAATAATATAGATTCTATAATCATAAATGATACAAAAGAAAGATGACATGCCTTTTGACTAGTTAGATGTTTTCACTATGAATGTTAATTCAACAAAAATGCTTTATATTTTATTACATCATCTAATATAAACAAATTTGAGGTTATGGAATCAGAACCATATATGTTTTATGAAAAATTTAAAACATTTTATATCATGTAAAAAGGGAATTAGGCAATTGAAATGCATATTCTCTACTAGAATAGAGAAATGTAGTAGAATTGGTGAGTTACACCTCTCTAAACTATGTTAGATGAATGCTATTCTTTTATAAGTTACCTCAATCCTGTTAAAGTGAAGCATGCATTCTATCTATTTTGGTCAACTCATCTCCATTATTTCTCTCTTGGTTGTACTATTTTTTTAGAAGTTTGTTAATAAATTTTTATTCACTTGTGTTTTTAGTTGTAAAGTTCTTGTGCATGTTTTCAAGGAAAATATGTCAGTATTGATGTCAAGGCATTTTTTTTATTTTATCTTTAGTTATGCTAGTATGGGTTCGGTGCATTTTATGAGACTAAATATATAGATAATTGAATAGAAATATAGCTATTGTGTTTCAAGAAACTCAAGCCATAGAGGACTTTAGTACTATGGCTTGAGTAAGATTAAAAAAAATACAAGTATAATATTTCCTTTAGTTGATACACCGGCATGGATAGATGAGCCAATTTCTAGGATAGAGGAGATATGAAGTGCACATTTTTCATAACCCTAGTAGTGCACGTACTATTGCTAAATGTCGGTAGAGTTAAAATCACTTCCCATTCTCAACATATTAATATACAAAAGCTCAAATAAGAGAAAGAATACTTTTAATACGATATGATAAAAGACTTTGTGAAACTCACAATTAGTGGATACCAAGAAAGTACTAAGAATCACTAATTAGTGATAATGAAAATATGTGAAGGAAAACTACACAATGAGGGTTGGGTTGTCTTCAAAACAATTACAATCTGAATTAGTGAAATAAGGAAGAAATTCAGTAAAGAACAAACAAGTCTAAAAGAAGGTGTGAAAGTGAAACGATCAAATTATGGAATACTATAATTGATGGTTCCAAACAAAAGAGGATGTCAAATTTTGACATAATATTATTACGTATTATGAAGATAAAATTAATTGTGATAGTTTTTGCTTTAAACAAGCATAATTCTTATGGTAGATTAACTTTAGATCTAGGTTCTTAGCCTTAAGGTGACACTCAAAGCTTTATTTTTATGGATGAGTCATGCCATTTTATTGAGAATAAGTTCAATCTAGGGCCATGTAGTACTTAATTCTAAGTTAAATTTTACAATCTTATGTCAATGGAAGGGCCACACTAGGGCTTGGCAACAGCAAGCTCTACCTAGGGGAACATAAGGCTGAACCATATATCTAGGCTTAGAGATTTATAAGCATGAACATGCCACACTAAGTCTTAGCGAGAGTGAGCTCTATATAGGGACAAATAAGACTTTGCTCTAAGTCAAAGGCTCAAGGGTTTTAATTTAGTATTGATAGGTCAAGTGATTTCTGCCTAAAGGTATCTTGTAACACTCACTTAATGAGCAAACTAATCTATTAGTTTTGTGAACTAAATAGTAATGTGGCGTAATTTAAAATACTTATTAATAATAGTAAACTCATTAAACTTTATATATCACAGTATCTTTTCTCCAACTTTCTATATGAGACTAAACTAGCATATTATAACCTCTCACGCTTAAGACTTGACACTTCGTCAAGTTCAGTATCTAAAACATGTCTAAGAACTATCTCCTACTTAATAGCATTTGAGATCAACCCAATAGTGGTTCCATCATCCTCACCAGTCTTTTTTTATTGGTCTTTCACTATGCTTAAGACTAAATTTGCTCTTATACTTAAGACTTGCTTAATAAACAAACTGTTCTAATAACTTGGTGAGTTGAATAACAATATCACCTAGTTTAAAATGCTTAAGCCCAATTTTCTCCCACTTCTCATGTGGGACTAAACTAGGGTATTATGTGTCTATGGCTTAACCTCAAGTTGAGGATCAGGAGCTTATACACATGGATGAGCCATGCTAAGTCTTAGTAAGAGTGAGTTCAACCTAAGGGCACATAGGCCTTGACATTTTATGAGTATTGATAGGTTATGCTAAGTTTTAACAAGAGTAAGCTTTATCTAGGGCCACGTAGGTCTCAACATTAGTTCAAGACTTAGGGTCTTTGAAGTAAGAATGTATCATGCCAAGTTTTATTGCGCTCAAGCTCCACTTATCATGCATATTCGGACACAACATCGTCCTTTTATGTTCAGTTGTTGTTCATTACTTGGGTTCAAGCATCTAAAGACATGATGACCACTTATCTATGTGCACTATCTGCTTGTCTATTTTATAATCCATAGTATCTTATTTTTATAAAGATATAAGTTGTTTTTACAAGTGTGGGATGTACTCCTTTAACAAGTTGCATATGGTAGAAACAATATAAGGTGAAGTTTGGACATTTTTGGCCAAGATCAGCTACTTAAGAGATGTTTGTGTCGTCGATGCAACTAAAGAGATCCACCTAAATGAAGGTTAATCCATGGGACAAGCTCCCTAGGGTTTTTAGTAAATGTGGCACCATTATAGATTAGTTATTGGATTTTCAATATACTTTGTGGTTGAATGACTTTGGCTATTATGATAAGCATATAAGTTTTGTTTTGCTTTTTTTTTTTTTTTTTTTTTTTGACATCTCAATTAGATGGCTCCTCCGATCCTTTTAGTGGACTCAGGTGGCACAAACATCTGACTTTATCAACTTCACCACTTTTAGCTAAAGGAGTTGTATGGGGTGATGATAATTGATTTGAGTAGAAGTCATAAATATTTGGTATAGTCAGCCTGAAGAACTCCTCTAATTGGGGACCATGTCATTTTTACCTTATGCTATAACTTTATTGAGATGCATTGATTGATCTTTTAAGAAAATCTAACTAGTAGTTCAAGATCTATTTTTTCCTCAACTATTTAGGAGAGAAACTCCATGCATGAACATAAGGACAAGAATAGATTGAAGGACTCCTTATGCTTACTATGCTTAGTTGTTGAACTATGAGACAAAGTGCACAAGCAACCCATCATCTAATTGTATTATCATTAAAGCACTGAGTCTTACAAACTAACTCTTGAAAGATATTTCCAATTGGCTAGCATTGCAATTTGATTCAAATCACCTTGGCCTATTTTTTATCATAGCTTAGACATTCCAGCACGTGCAAACTCGACGTTCATCCCATGTCTTCTGGTGACTAGGTCAACAATATGTTTGGGTTATTCTAGGCAATGCATATGATATTAATAATTTGTATATTTAATATAATTTTAGGTTGAAGTCTCGGTCTATTTGGTTTAGTGTTAATCTAGTCAATTCAACATTATTTTGTTTGGTTCAGTAAGTGTTAGGTCTAGTTCAGTTGATCCGAGATTGGTTTCCTATGTTTTAGGTGTGTCCTATCTGATTATGTTTTTAGTTTGCATGTTAGCTGTTAATTTAACTATGTTGATATATAAACTTAACATGTAAATTGATTAAATACCTTTTTAATGGATCCAACGAGGAAAGTCAAATATATTGTAGAACTCAAGTAGCGAGAAGATTGACGCCAGAGGAGAGAGAGAGAGAGATATCGAATTCCCTTTCTCTGCCCTGCTCTTTAATTAGCATTACATACAGCTGACGGGTACAGAGAAAATTGCGACATAAATGGGAGTAAGTAGCGAGAATTGAAGTACGCATGTAGCTAGGAACAACACGGTCGCCTTTGCCGGTGAAAGAGACAACTGAAGGTGATGGAGCCATAGAGGGAGAAGGGATGGGGTTACAGCAGAATGTACTGAATATACTGATCATATACATGTGGTGAAGCGTTGCAGAGAAGTAATTCTCAGCAGCAAAATTTTTCCTGTGGGATTCAGTTATTGTTCTTGTTGCTTGTCTCCATCCATCATCATCACTGCAATCAAGATGAAGCGTTGGGTCATTGTTTGTCATTGTTGCTGGTCTGCATCAAAAATCATTGCATCAATCGAGAGAGAGAGTACTAGATTACGAACCTCCCTTGCATGGATTACATGTGTCCGTGTATCTTTGTATTTGTCTATCTATCCATATATTACAAATCAACAAACACCACCATGTCTCATTGAGTAACAACTGTAGCTACTGTACTGTTTCTTGTGAGCCGATCTCGCGAATCCTTGCTTCGACACCAAAGAATTGATTCTGCTACTCATATATTTGTCTTCTCGGCAAACAGTCATGCCACAGTATTCATTGAACAGTTGAAGCTCATCCTTCTGACTTGCATCCTGCCTTTTTGTCTGCCAGAACTCGAAGCAGCTGTTGACTTCATGCAACAGCGACGTTAATGAAAAGGCTCATGAAATTTGCAAGCAGAGCATGTGATCATGCATCAGCACCGGCTAGCTTCTGAGTTCTCCTTTTATCACTCTTTTTATTCAATCACCTCGTGTCTCTGTCTGAGCAAATCCTTATGTAATTTGGTAAGAAATTGAGATTGCCGTTGTTGTAATGGGATCAGTTCAAGTATAGATTAGTAGCGCAGAGAGCTACAAGTGTTGTGAAGCGACAACTGGGACAGTTGACCTCCCTCGTCAATCTAATCTACCTAGCATTAGCATCGACTCTGGACTGTCTGGACTCTGGAAGGAGCCACTAGATCACCTTAAAATTTGCTCTTGAAACTAGCACGAGTTGTAAAAGATGCAAAAGCAACGGGTTTTCCAATGTTTGCCTTCTGGGTATTGGACATGCCAGGCCCCGAATGTGGCTGCAATTCTGCTTGATCTGTAGCACTCCTAAGCCCAGGGTTTTAGACTTTTAGTACGTAGCGTCTTAGGAAAATGTCAGGAAGAGAAAATAAAAAGCCAAGTCATTCATGGATGGTACTTCTCAGAGCACAGATCCCTATGGAAGAGGAGAGCTGAGGCAGTTTTTTTTCTTATTTTAATAAAGTGGCCCTGCGATGCATGCTCTCTCTGCTGACTTCCTTTGCTCTTGGCGTGCCCTTCCACAACGTTATATACATGTGGATACTCCACCATGGGAGCTAACTTTGCTTCCATTTTGAACGCATAAACCCAAGTTCAAATGGCAGGATGATAGCACTGTTGAGCTGCTGTTGCTAGTTCACCTTGGGTCTTGTTAAAAATCGCTCCTTGTTGCAAGGGAGAAGATGAAGTCCATGAACAACCACAACATTAACAACAATAGCTCCTGGCTTGGTTTCTCTCTCCCCCCTCACTTGACTATGGAAATTCACGAAGATCCACACCACCGCCAATCTCATCAGCCTAATCTTGTTGCGGCCTCTGCAGTCCCTGGCAACTTGTTCCTCTCTCCCCGCTTAAACACCTCAGGTTTCATCCATGAAGTTAACAAACATGGAGAATACCATTCACAGCTACCCTCCATGCCGATCAAGTCCAACGGCTCTCTTTGCCTCATGGAAGCGCTCACTAAATCACAACAACAAGGTGCTCCGTATAACATGTCTTTCTTTATTTAGCTTCCACGCATTCCTCTTGACGCATTGTTTTCTCTTTGAATGAAGCAATGGTGCCATCTCCGGCGCCCAAACTGCAAGACACTTTCGGGAGTGGTCCAAATATGGGGGCCCATCAGTACGGTAACAATGACAGAGCAGCAACAGTGGCTTTAAGCTTGGACAGCAGCATGTACTACCACCACAACCTCGAGGAGCAGAGCACTGGAGGCGGCCTTCAGCTCCTCCATGAGCACTTGCCCTACTTCCAGCAAGGGATTTGCTCTTTGCTCACGAGCCATGAGATGTATCAGGCTCAAACGGATGTGGCGCAAGCTGCAAGAGACCATGACGGAACACGGAGACTCAAAAATGTACTAGTATTGGGTGATGATGTCATGGATTCCGCTGACACTACGACTGCCATGGAATACAGAGATTTGCAGAGTTTGAGCTTGTCCATGAGCCCTGTTTCACGGCCTAGTTCTGTCCCAAGTCCGCACCATGCCGCTTCTGCTGCAGCAAGCGGTTACGTGATGTTGGATGCTACTAAAAAGAGAGGACCGGGCAAAGGAGGTCAAAAGCAGCCAGTTCATCGGAAATCGATCGATACATTTGGGCAGAGAACATCTCAGTACAGGGGTGTCACAAGGTCTTGTGTTCTTCTTGTTTCCCCATTGGATTCTACTCCTTCAACCTCTTTCCCATACATGATGGTCTCCCATCGTTGCGTTGTTCACGTATGATTACTGTCCTAGATCACAAATCATATATAACTGACATCTGATGCCTTCAACAGGCATAGGTGGACTGGCAGATACGAAGCTCATCTTTGGGATAACAGCTGCAAGAAGGAAGGGCAAACCAGAAAAGGCAAGCAAGGTCTGTAGAACATTCTGAAAGACTGAACCCAAAATTCCAATTCCAAAAGGATTCTTGTGATACTATCTTGAATGTAACCATTTTAAGTGTCCAATAATTAATTTTTCTTATCTTGATATGTTTTGAACGTTGAACTGGTCGGCCAGCAGTTTACTTGGGTATGCTTCTGTAGCCCGTCTAAATAGTGCCATTTTCTTCTATCCAGAGAGCAACACTAGATTTAGCATCTCAATATTTATATTGCAGGGGGGTATGATATGGAAGAGAAAGCTGCAAGAGCCTACGACATGGCTGCATTGAAGTACTGGGGAACAAGCACGCATATCAACTTCCCAGTAAGCGATTGAAGATGTAAATTCGCACAAACGTATACTGTTTGATGCACTAACAAGTGACTGGTTTAGAGCAGTTGGAAGATTACCAGGAAGGGCTTGAAGATATGAAGAACATGAGTAGGCAGGAGTTCGTTGCTCATCTGAGAAGGTTAGTCTTGCTTGCCTTTTACTCAATGTGAACTCGTTGATATTGCCTTTTACTCAATGTGAACTCGTTGATATTCGAGCTGTTCATGATCGTACTAATCTCCTCGTACATATCTCTTTTACAGGAAGAGCAGTGGGTTTTCGCGAGGAGCATCTGTATACCGGGGAGTGACAAGGTAGGAATGCCTTCGATGCACTCATCAATCTTTCTTTATTCATGATTAAGTACTCAACTAATTTGGAGATACCCTCGTCCAGGCATCACCAACATGGAAGGTGGCAAGCTCGAATTGGCAGGGTCTCAGGAAACAAAGATCTTTATCTCGGGACATTCAGTAAGTTTGTAGACGGAGATGTAGATGGTTTTATCTATCATTCAAGTGCAACTACCAATAACCCTTTGAACAACAAAGTCAGCGCACCAAACATAATGCTACTTACCAAATTTATTGTCTCTCTTTTCGTTTGACTCCAAAGAATGAAAGACTATTGGCTCCAAAGTCTTTGTTTGACCAAATCTTGCTTTTTCTCACACTTGCATCCATCAAATTCAATCCTAGGCACTCAAGAAGAAGCAGCTGAGGCATACGACATTGCCGCGATTAAGTTTCGCGGCCTCAACGCCGTCACAAACTTTGACATCGCGAGATATGACGTAGAGAAGATCTTGGCTAGTAGCAGTCTGCTTGCACGAGAGCTTGCAAGAAGAAACAAGTATACCATGTCTCAAGCTGTTGTTGCCTTAGCTCAAACTAGCAGCAGCAGGGAGCTCAACCACACTGCTGGGAACAACACAAGCAGTACTGATTGGAAAATTGCCCTCTATCGGTCCTCTGACAAGACATTGGTGCAATCAGAAGAACAAAACCGCGTGCTCATACCTGAATTCCAAAATGAGCGATTTGCCAACAACACGAACAACACAGGCAGATCCGCAGAAGGAAGTATTGATAGAGCTGATATTTCCATGCTCTTCGCTAAGGCACCACACAAATATGCTAATGTTGCCCCATTGAACTCATGGAATCCATCAAGCCAGCCAAGGCCTGCGCCGCCCTTGGCTCACATGCCAATGTTTGCCGCTTGGACCGATACCTGAGCCTCACTGCCGTTTTCAACAAAGCAACTCAACGCAAGTTAACACAAATCAAACCATGGCAATGGTTTGTAGTAGAGATTGGTGATCCATGGTATATGTGGGCACCAGGCGTCTGTCTTGTCCTCGAATATTTGTATTAACTTGTTGGGGAAGGATTCTGCAGTGTGGGGCTTTGGTGGTTTTAGAGCAAGGTAAGCTGCTTATCTATGTCTGTAGTTAGTCAGTCCCTGTCTCGTCTCTTCTTTGTTGATTGCTTTGGTACCTACGTAGTTGCGTAGACCTTGTTCCCCTCGGTGAAAGAAAAAGCTGCTTGGCCATGCCATTAATTTCAAACAAGATTTGCACTGAGCCCCTGTCAGGTCTAATACGTTCTGCATAAGCATGAGTTTTGAGAGTGAAGCACACAGGAAATGAGACGTGACAGTAATATACATTCATAATAAACCTATAACATGGCAATTAATCAAATAAAATAACCGACCTAGTAAAAATAACAACTTATATAACTCAGTCAACTACATAACATAACTCAATTTGTTTAATACTCTAATTATTACAAAACTTAGAAAGTGGCATCACAAAACATCTACACAAATATTTACTTCAGCTTAAGTTCATTAAACTACTAAAACTATCATCTAGAAACTATTATACTCTAACTAATTCATCTATTTAGTGTTGGAGATCTCTACCTCCATCTAGAACTCTCACAAAACTAATATGTACCTAAAAGCAATAAAAAAGGAAGTTAGCAGAACATTAAGTAGGGGATTAACCCTACTTAAATCAATATAAATGCATGTATAACAATAAGATATCACAATTGTCCAACTACTCACTACATGGTTATATCATACATCAAACATAGATAACCAATAAACAAAATACAACATAACTCATAAAATCTATGAGTTATAGTGGCCATAGTTTTGTGTCCCAAGTCACACTATTGGTAAAGTGATTTCACTGCTAGTTCATGCAGTATAACAATTGTCCACAAACAGTTTAATGGTGTTGCATCCAACCCCTGGCAACCTCAGCGTTGTCTGAAGTCAACTTGGTAGTGACCCTCGCCAGCTACAACCTAGCCCGATATAGTGATTGGCGCTAAGGTCCCAATGTGGTTTACTGGTGCGCTGACTCGCCCAACCAATACAATCCAATATAACACATCAACATGTAATGTCTCTAAATTATATATCAAATAAATAGACTATGGGGTCAAAAGTGTTGCATTTTAATGTAGCATGATCTTTTCAAATTTACCTTATAATAATAAGGCTTTTTTGTTTAGTGAATTCTAGCTTCTAATGAATGTAAGCACTTATTATTAATTATCTCTAAAATTAGGACACATTTGACTAAAAGATCTATGTAAGTAACAGACAACATCACATAATTGGATAACAAAGTAATTTATAAAATCATGTTAATACATGACTCATAAACAACTTAAAATTTGAAACAATCTTCGTTAATCAAAGAAAGACTTATCGGTGGATATATGATTTTCTAAGAACATGTGGGCATTTAAATTCTCAGCCTTGATGGTTTATGAGTATTTTAGATTTGATATGTACTCGACCTTGGTTGCTTGTGAGTATTTTGAAATTGAGATACTCGATCTTGATGGTTTGTGAATAATTGAACTTGATATATACTCAACCTTGATGGCTTATGAGTATTTGGATTTAACATATACATTGCCTTGATGACTTGTGAGTATTTGAATTTAATATGTATTTGGCATTGCTGGCATATGAGTATTTACATTTGGAATATACTCAACTTTGATGGCTTGTAAGTATTTTGGATTTGGGGTCATGATCCGTGAGGGTCATGTCTAGGGGTCAAATCTCGCTGCAGACGGAATATGCACGGGGAACCATGCCGGGATTCGGGTTATGGTTCGGCCTAAGGAAGGGCCGGGCTGAGGCCCATAAGGAAGCCCGAAGGAGCCGTGAGGGTCATGTCTAGGGGTCGAATCCCGCTGCAGACGGAATATGCACGGGGAACCGTGCCGAGATTCGGGTCCCTAGGCTTGATGTGTTATGGTTCGGCCTAAGGAAGGGCCAGGCTGAGGCCCATAAGGAAGCCCGAAGGAGCCGTGGGTCGGGTCATAACACATATGCTCGGCTTTAGTAGCTTATGAGCATTTGGATTTGATTTGTAATCGCCTTGTAGTTTGTAAGTATTAGATTTAATTTAGAATTGGTCACTTTGGCCTTGACACAACAAACATAATGCTATATTAAAGAGTTATGCCCTAATGATAAGCATCGATGTACACATCTTCCAAACAATATTACATCATTGTGTGTCAAGATTTTAGCTTTTTGAAATTAATAAATATTAAGACTTGTGGCTTGTGAATATTCATTTATTTTAACTATGGAGAATTCTAAGGGACTTTGAGGAAATATTAGCCTTGGAAATGACTTGGAGCTAAGTCAAGCATATAATTGACTCTCTTCCTCTACTCTTGCCTTTATTTTTCTTCTTCTCTCTCTTTTTGTTTATGTTTTCTTTTTTTTATTTCTCTGTTTGGTTCAACGCGATTAACCTGAATTTGCTGGAATGACTCAACTAGATGAATCTAGTGCTTTCATCTTTTGTGCATTTTCATTTAATTCCTCCATCTCTTTTCTTCTTTTTTTTTCAGCTATTGTTTATTATGGTAAACTAGATTGATGGGCAAAATAGACTGAGGCTGAAGTTATAGTGTTGGATGGGGTGGAGCAAATTAGACCTGGTGCTATAATAATGAAGTGTGTTGGCTTAGGCTTGGATTATATCAAATTGGGCCAAGTGAAGGCTGGATCCAGTTTTAGCAACAAGATGGAGCCAGGAGGTGGGTTGAAGAAGCTAGGTTTGGATCTAAATCCAAACTTGCACGTTGGTGGATTTAGGCTGGGCCAGGTGTCTGTTAAATCGGGCAAGATGCTGAATCAGGTCGATGGTTACAACTTACAATGGCAAATCATCATCTTACAGTATTGGACTAAGATGAGTTGCACCATAGGGTTGATTTGAAATTGGCTCGAGTTGGACTTCAAGGCTGCTGGATGATTGTAGCAGGTTGGATTGAGTTGCAGCTTTACTGGCAGATTGGAGCGGAAGGAGCGCGACTACGGAGAAATAAGGCTTCTTTCCACATGAATCCTCTTTCTTTAATCATTTTCATTTTTTTTTACCAAAGTTTAGAATTTTCTAATTGTTTTGAGGAGGTCAATAAAATTCATACATATTGCCTAGAGAGTTTTAACCCATAAGAGTATTTCATTCATGAATGCTCCCCTTGTAAATCTAGAGAATCTCCTCAACATTAGTCCATGAATTTGTATATTCATGTGTTTAGGATTTATCTCTTTTTATATTGGCCATTGTCTCTTCTTATCCTTCTTTGATTCTTTCTCTCATCTGATTTAGAGGAGCCTTCCCCTTTTCCATATGTTAGCCGTATGCATTTACTACTTGGATTTTCTTTATGGTCTTTGGATTCACAATCCAGAAAGCTGAGATTTGTATCCTTCTCCCTTTAATTATTTTTTTCACGCCTTAAGAATTCACATCAGTCATGATAGGAGGCTTAATCTTCCTGATCATGATTCATGATCAAGTGGTCTCTCCAGTTTCGATATCATAAACCTGCTATTTTCTTTTGTTAATACCTTTCTATCGAGAGCCCTCTCTTCCTGTTTTGGTGAGGATTTGTAATCATCTTGTATTCTCAAATTTCCTTTTGATATTTACAAGAGCAAAAGGGAGATTGTTTTTTAATGAATAACACCAAGGCATGACCGCAAAATCCAATTCAAAGGTCACATGAGAAATGTTTTTCTTCACCTTTTTTTATTCTCGTTCTTGTCCATTTTCAGTGCATCTTTCTCTTGTTAACTCTCGGCCTTTTTTTTCACTAATTTTTAATTAAAGTGCCTGAGTTCAAGTAGCATACCAAATATAAAAAATTTGCATAGAAATTAACTATGATGCCTGAGTGTAATTAGCACAGCCATAAGGCCTAAAATAAAAAAAAAATTACATAGAAATTAACCATGGTGCCCGGATATAATTAGTACATCAGGCCTAAAACAAAGAAAATTTTGCTTAGAAATTAACCGTGGTGCCTGAATGTTATTAGCACATTTATAAAGCCTAAAAAAAAATTATCATACTCTCCCTTTTTTTTTTAATCATACTCTTCCTTTTTTTAATCTTAGTATTTGCTTCTGCTCTCTTTGTCTATCCTGCGTTCTTTCTCCCTGACTCTCTATTTTATTTTATTTGTTTCTCCCACTCCCTCTTTCTATTTTTTTTTTCTTCTGCGGAGGATGCAAAACCAACCCCTCTTTTTTAGCCAAGTTCTCCAGCCTTCTCCGTTCAAAAGCCTCACGCTTTCTTTTTGTTTTTAGTCGAGGCCTTCTCAGCGGACCATCCCCAACGACCCAGTCTCCTATCTTTTCTTTCTGTTGTCATTAGACTTAAGGCAAAATCTGATTCAATTCGCTGACCTGACCTGACTCGACATAAAATTAGGCAAATTCGGATCAGTCATAATCGCATTCGGGTTATAAACAGGTCAACTCATTTATAATCCAAAAATAATACCTGCTTAACCTGATTATATTATATATTTATATATAAAAAATTTAAATATAGGCTCACCTAACTCCTATTGCTAGCCCATAAGCCTAAATATCTTCTAACTATCTTTTAACCTAGATTTTGGCCCACACATAAGTCCAAAATTTTATTATTTTTAATAGAATTTTTATTAATTTATTATTTATATTTAAAATATAAATAATAAATGGGCTATTTGGGTCATATTGGGTTGACCCGATTAGATTCGGGTCATGTTCGTGTTAGACAATTTGACCCAATTAATTAAATGCGTCGTGTTTGGGTTGGCTTAATCGAGTCACGGGTCATAGCTGACACGATCCTTTTATGACCCGAATTGCCAGGTGTAGTTGTCATGCTTTCACACTTAATTTTTTGCAGCCTCTCGAATCTCTTCCCCCTTCTCTTGCTTAGTGTCATGCCTCGAACTTAGGGTTCTCTGGCAAACCTTCATACCGCGCCAAAATCCCTAATTTCCGGGAGTGAAATCACCCCCAAATTGAAAGTCAAACCCTAATTTGAACTAGAGTCAAAATTATACCTAGTCAACGCCCTCAAAATTGAATCCCGCCATGCCACTTGAATTAAACCGCTTGGCTGACGTCACCTTTACGTCAGCCACCTCTGATTCGAAATTACAAAATCGAATTCGCCGTCCTGATTTTGACCCAGTCAAAATCGCTGTTGCTGCCTCGAAGCGAACACCGAATCGCATTCGTCTTCTTCGTCTCCTTCGGCCCTTCGACGCCAAGTACTGCCTGCACTCGTGGTTTCCCCGGAGAAGAAGGGACGTGAGGGTAGGGCGAGAAAATGCAACTCACCCTTAGCCTCTCGTCGACCATTGGTAGCCTCCCGTCGCCACCGGACTCTACCAAAACTCGCTGTCGCTGCGGAATAACTCAAAAATAGGGGAGTTCGAAAGAGGAAAGCTTTATTAAACGATGAAGCTACAAAACCTCTCCCCATAACGCCGACGACCCCTGGCACCGACACCCACTCCCCTCCCTCACCGGTCGTCTCCCAGATGCTCGTTACAATCACTCTTTCGTCACCCCCTGGCGCTAGAATACAGCTCGCTACCTATTCCCTCGTCAGCGTCTCCCTAGATGTCGGAAACTCACCGCTGATCCTTGCTTGGTGGTGATGATGGTAGAGCCGATTGATTCCTCGGTCGTCCTCCTAACGGACGATTATAGAGGAGGCGAACGTCCACCGCTGCCTCCGCGCTTCACGTCCACGACCTCGTTTGCACCTCGAAATCGGGATGAGCATGCATCTGATTCCTCCACTGCTTCCTTCCCACGTCGCCTGCCAAATCCTTCGCGTCGCCCGCAGCCGACATCATCTTCCGCATCCGACGAACGCACTGGAGAAGACGCTGTGTTTAGGTCAAAATCGGAAGAGGAGTGAGGCATTGACCGGATTACGCCCTACTTCGGGCTCCGCCTCGCATGCTAGTCCCACGGACTTGGGCCTGGCCCAAGCCTGCTTCTCCTTAGTTCGGCCCGGTGATCCACGGGCCTGACAATTCTCCCCTGCCCAATTTGGACATCGCCCTCGATGTTCATTACGGGCGCATCCTTCGCAACCATGGATGCAATGTACCCAATCTGACACTGTTGAACTTCCTTGGCAGTGTTTGGAGCTACCTGGATCACACTGACCCTCATCTCCTCGGTGTGATCTTCAGCCTCCCCTGCTGGTTCCTGCAACACCATAGCCATGATCTTTTGCCTGGTGGGGCAATCCTTCATCCAGTGAGGAACCCGCACAAGAAACAACCCTGTGGTTTTGGTTCTGCATGGACCCTACCAGCAGTCCACTGTGGCTCTTGTCGTCCCGGTGAACCCCTGTCCTGCCGGGGAAAGGGTCTACCCCTTTCTGGAACCCTAGCTCTCGGCGGGGAGCCATGCTTCGGTGGTGACCTAGATTTTCTTGGTGGTGCTAATCTAGAATTTTGATTATCTACCAAAGACTCGGCCACCGCCGCAGCTGCCCTCCAATCAGGTGGTGAGTGTCGCCGGACCTCTGTCTCTACCCAAGGTTGAAGATTCCGGAGGAAGGAGTACCTCCTGTCTGCTTCTATCATTTCCGATAGCTCCAACATCAGTGCAGAGAATGCCCTGACATACTCCTGGAATGACCCCGTGTGCCTCAGCTGATCCACTTTGCCACGAGCCTGATCCGCCGAGTTTTCGAGAAGAAACTGCTATTGCAGTTCCTCACAGAAGGTCTCCCATGGCCAACTAGAATCCCCTGACGTCGAGCTAACTTTGGTCTGTCGCCAAAGTTTCGCGTCGGTTGTGAGATACGCAATGCACACCTGCACCGGTTCTCGCTCTGGAACATGGCTTATGGAGAACAACTGCTCCATGTCCCATATGAAATTCTTCACCTCCCTAGACGATCACCCCCCCCCCCCCCGAACGTCGCTGGCTCAGGAATACGTACCTTCGGCTTAGGAGCCTCCTACTTCGCCATCGCTGTCGATCGTGATGCCTGCGCTAAGGCCAAGCGCAGCACGACGATCTCAGCCTGCATCTCCTCTCGCATCCTTGCCATCTGCTCTGGCAAGTCAATCAAACCCTCCAAGGTCTGCTGCAGGACCTCGATCTGCAACCGCTGTTGCTCCACTGCCCTTTGAAGATGTTCCACCTGGGGAACCACCGCGTTGTCTCCATCACCAGTCAGGCCGAGCACCTGCTCCAACCGAGCTATGCGATCTGCCTGATTCACCATCTCCTCAAGTAGTTTGGCCATCACCCTGGCTTTGCCACTCTGATCACGCTAGGGCCAAACGTCCTCTAACAATCCTCTAGCTGCGTGCACGATCTTCTGGAACTTCCGACCGACTTTCACCTTCTCGGGTGAAGTAGCTGTGTTGACCACACCACGTTGACCTGCCAACGTGTATCTTTGACTTGTGGGATATAGGCCCACAGTCTGGCTCTGATACCAACTGTCATGCCCCGGACTTAGGGTTCTCCGGTAGACCTTTGTACCACGCCGAAATCCCTAATTTCCGGGCGTGAAATCACCCCTAAATTGAAAGTCAAACCCTAATTTGGACTAGAGTCAAAATTATACCTAGTCAATGCCCTCAAAATTGAATCCCGCCGCATCGCTCGAATTAAACTGCTTGGCTGATGTCACCTTTACGTCAGCCGCCTCTGATTCAAAATTGCGAAATCGAATTCGCCATCCAGATTTTGACCCAATGAAAATCGCCGTTGCTGCCTCGAAGCGAATGTCGAATCGCGTTCATCTTCTTCGTCTCTTTCGTCCCGTCAACACTGAGTGCCGCCTGTACTCATGGTTTCGCCAGAGAAGAAGGGACGTGAGGGCAGGGTGAGAACATGCAACTCACCCTTAGCTTCTCGTTGACCACTGGCAGCCTCCAGTCGCCACCGGGATCCGCTGGAACTCGCTGTCGCCGCGGAAGAACTCAGAAACAAGGGAGTTCGGAAGAGGAAAGCTTTATTAAATGATGAAGCTACAAAACCTCTCCCCTTAACGCCGACGACCCCTTTCGCCGACACCCACTCCCCTCCCTCGCCGGTCGTCTCCTAGATGCCGGTTACAATCACTCTTTCGTCACCCCCTGGCGCCAGAATACAGCTCTCTACCTATCCCCTCATCGGCGTCTCCCTAGATGCCGAAAACTCACCGCTGCTCCCTACTTGGTGGTGATGATGGTAGAGCCGATTGATTCCTCGATCGTCCTCCTGACGGACTATTTATAGAGGAGGCGAACGTCCGCCGCTGCCTCTACGCTTCACATCCACGACCTCATCTGCACCTCCAAATCGGGACGAGCACACGTCCAATTCCTCCGCTGCCGCCTTCCCACGTCGCCTGCAGCCGACGTCGTCGTCCGCGTCCAAGGAACGCGCTGGAGAAGACACTACGTTCAGGTCAAAATCGGAAGAGGAGTGAGGCATTGACTGGATTACGCCCCTCTTCGGGCTCCGCCTTGCATGCTCATCACACGGACTTGGGCCTAGCCCAAGCCTTCTTCTCCTTAGTTCCCCTCGGTGATCCATGGGCTTGACACTTAGAGCCCCTCGCTCTTTTCCTCCCGAGGCCTCCTCCACCCACCTCTACAAAATCCAACCTTGTCGGCCTTGCTTTTTTTTCCTTATTTGTTGTTGCCTTGCGTTTCATGAAATTTTTTTTTTGCTTACCTTCTTTTCTTCTCCCCCTTGCGAAATGCTGCCGCCTTCCTCTTCTTGCAAGATTTTTTCTTTCCTTTTCTTAGCTTCCTTTTATTGAATCTCTAATCATGCGGTAAATTTGATTGATATACTTTTTCTTTATTTTTTTGCTCACAATGTCATGCTAATTGATTCAAATTTTTTTTGGCATAGTTCTAATTTTCTACTCAATGTTCAAAAATTAATTTTGACTTTACCATTTTTGCATAGGTAAAAATTAATGGTTCAACATAAATAACATCCTTTACTAATATGTCAATCTAATACTATATCAATCACCCATCTACCATAGAATGATAAAATAGAAAAAAGGAAGTATATCTCTACCTCAATAACTATGCTCTATTCCAAATATCAACTATACTTTATTTTCTTTTACCTCTTTTCTTGGTCTCTACAATTATACGAATCCATATATTACTAATAATTCATATACACAAATTCCTACACATATAGAACTTAACTAAATTTTCATTTATCAACATATTTTAATTTTCATAATTTACCCGAATTCATTATATGTCCTCTTAAATTATATAATCAATTTTTTTTCTAATCAACCAAAACTAGCTTACAGCGACTAACACAACTTGTGCGCACAAGGTTCAGGAGTCTTCGACATGTTCTGAATTACTGCGACAATACCAATTAAAGCTATAAACTTTATTTTACATATGCTCAAGAACCTTAACATCGACAATCATGATTTTAGCTAGCCGATTAGAAAGGAAATAGAGCAAAAACATTGCTAGAAACTCCTCGTCGCTATGTTGGAAAGATGTAGTATGCTGCTTCTTCACTAGAGGAAAAACGTCACTATTTAGGTGAAGAGAATTCACATTATAAAAAAAAGAGAAAACACATTGAATTTATCTTTCTTTTCTACTAGATAAATTCAATGTGTTTTTCTTTTTTTTCCTCTATGAACTCTTTCTAAAGAAATAGGACCTTAGTATCGACTGCAGGTAAGGGAAAAGAGGGAGAGCGAGAGAAGCTCCACAAGAAAGAGGGGGAGAAGTTAGAAAATCACTCGCCAGATATCAGTTTCCCCGAGGAAATTAAGCTTTGCGAAGAAGAAAGAGAGACAATCAAGCTAAGAGGGTTTCGGCTAAAGTAGAGAGAAGAATAAAATAAAATAATATAATATAATATAGGAAGAGATAAGAGAGGGTAAATTAGCTAAGGTAAAAATATTTAAAAGAAGTCTTCAAGTTTCCATAACTATAAACAAGTCCTCGACTCACATTCTCGTTTTTTTTAAGTACTACATATGTAACATCTCTTCTTTTAAGAATTTAATTCTCAAATTCACTCATTCACTGATAAGACTCGAACAAGTAAAGATACTACACTAGCATATTCTCTTCTTGCTCCCATGTAACCTCACAATTCATACGATGTTACCATCTAACTTTAACTGATCACTTTGTTCCACAATTTTGCTCTTCCCTATTAATATCTGAAGTTGATGCTAAAAAAAATTGTTGCATTTGGTTGGATTGGAATATACAGCTCTTGTAGCACATAGGTTGAATTGCACTATTCTGTTTGTTCTGAGCAGCCAATAGTCTTTATCTAATCAATTGCACTATTTTTGCACCTTGCTGAATTACCCGAGGACCCAATAATAGTATCTCTCCTAGTTCATCCCATATTATTACAGAGGATTTACACTACCTACCACACAGGCCCTTAAATGGTTCTATTTTAATTGTTAAATGATAACTATTATTTTAAGCAAACTTCACAAAATATAATTGATTCTCTTAGCTACCACCAAAATCCAACACACAAGCTAAAGTAAATCCTAAAGTCTAGTCCTCTATAACTGTCTATTTGTTTGTGGATAAAATGTTGTACTAAAATATGACTATACCAAAAGTCTTCTATAAGATTTTCCAAAATCTAGAACTGACCTAGAATCTCTATTTGATATTATGCTCGTAGTTATCCCATGTAATATAATGATCTCCCTAAAATAGAGATCAATCAGTTTATACAAACTATTATACTTATTAATTGCAAAAAAATACTCTAATTTAGTTAATCTATTAATAATTATCTAAATTGAATCATGCATTTTCTGTGACCTTAGATGCCCCAAAACAAAATCAATATTAATGTAATATGCTCTCACTTCTACTTAGGAATAAAAATATTCTATAACATTCCTACTAGTCTTACATGTTCAGCTGCAACTTATTGACATATCAAACAATGTGAAACAAATCTTGCAACTTCTCTTTTTATACCACACCACCAATAAGACTTTTTAATGTCTGTATGCATCCTCGCACCGCTAGGATAGCACCACTAGGATGTCTAACAAATATGGACTTATGTGTCTCGCCTAGTAGCTCTTCCTTTATTGAGTGTTTTTCTAGTACACATAACTTAGCTTTAAATCTTATAATACCTTTATAATCCTTTGAAAATTCTAGTCTCAAGTCCTGGTCTACTACATATAGCATTGCTTGCAAGTATTCATTATCAGCCTCATATTCTTTAATCTTTTCTACAATATATGATTCTACTGTAATTAGAATAATATATTCTCTTTTTTATTGGATTAAAATTCCAATATTTAGTTCTGTCATTTTCTTCACTAGTTTTGTCTATGTTATTTTCAAATGTGCCAACGTGTCCACTCATTCCCTGCTAAGTGTATTCAGCTACCACATTCTTTTATGTGAATATCCGGTTTTTTATGTGTTTTAATTTGATGGCCCGGCCCAAGATAGTTTTTGCAAGGCCTTCAAGATGGGAAGAATTAGGATTGTAGTGTTAGTGTAATCAGCATGATCATGTGTTTTCTCAAGAGATAGGCTCAATCTTATCAGAAATGCTAAACTGTGACTCCATACCTTAAGTGGTGGTCTAAAATATATATATATATATATATATACTTATAGCTCATTTGGGCCTGTGCTGCAGACGAGAGTACTATACTCGCATTTGCTCAGCAGATTTTGCTGAAAAATAGTACCAACTTTGGTATTATTGACTACAGTATGCTTTAGCTGTTGCCATCCATTGTAGCATCACATGATAGCACACTATATAAATTTATATATTTATTTATAATATACTTAAATTAAACATATATATAAATTTAATATTATATAATTATTTTTTCATTAATTACTATAAAAAATTAAACATTAAAATAAAATATTAGTTAAATATGTATTTTTTTTAAAAAAGTAATATTTGATTATAAAATATATAATTTTAACTATACTATATTTTGTTAATTATATTATATATATTATAATATATTAATAAAAAGTATAATAATTTTAAATTAACTACTTTAAAATAAAATTAATTACTAAATTTTATATTTAATTAATTATCTAATCAAATTAATATTTTTAAAAATAATTATTTAAAATATTAAGAATATTAATAATAAAAAATATATGCCTTCGATAAATATTATTATCTAGTTATAATATTTAAAACTTACAATAATAATAATAATAATAATAATAATAATAATAATAATAATATCAACAGTAATAATTATCATGTCCTCGATAAATAACTCCATTTATTTATCAAGGACATGTCAATTTAATATGTCAAATATGCATTATAAATAAATCAATTCATAACCTATAAATTTGCCATAAGAAATCCAATGTCGTTAAGTTACAAAATTCCTAGAGCACTTCATTAAAATTTTATTTTCTCAAGTACTTACAAAACTAAAATAAAATCATATCATCTATAATAAAATAATACTATTCAAGGTAATAAAGCTATCAAAATTTATAACTGATTATATGACTATTCAACTATAAAATAAACATAAATGAACTATAATCAATATATATCCAAATAAAAGAAAAATATGATAGATGCAAAATCACTAGCCAATCTCTATTGATGTCTCTAATATATTTACTTATCTCTACACTACACCTGATCTGTAGTTGGAAGTAAAACAAAGGGAATTAGTTAAAAAGTAGCTAAGTAGGAATTTAATGATATAAAAGCATGCCCAAAAATGAAATCAAAACTCTACTCATTACATGAGTATCATATACATGTGCAAATGTATAATATAACCAACATACATTCTATCTCATAAAAAGATATAGAGTTGTTCATGGTCATAATTTTGTACGCCTCGCACTCTATTAAGAGTGGATCCACCCCCAAGCTCCAAAAGTGGAACGACTGCCATCAGACAATTCGATAATGTTGCATCCAACACTTGAAAACTCTAGTATTATCCAAAAGATAATCTAGTAGTAATCCTGACTGGCAACCACCAAATAACCCACTATGTAGACGGCATTATGTTCTAACACGTGACCTCGCTAACGAATCTCTAACCTCCACATATGGCATGCACGTTCAAGGCATACAGTATCAAATCTCAACACACCATAAAAATATCACGTCTCAAAACATGTCTATAACAACAATAACTTTTTATAATTGTTTGTTTACATGCTAAATAAAATATGCATTAAAATTTTCTTCTCATAATAACAAATTCAAAACCAGTCATACCACTATATGCATTAATAAGAGCAAGAAAAGAATAGGAATCAAGTCAAACAGTAGAATCAAAGATTTGGCGTTCGCCGAGGATCAAAACCGTTCACATACATCGTGATATGCACACAAAGCCATGATGTGCAGGGTTGACGTGTTGTGCAGGTTTTGCAGAGTTTTGGAGATTCCCACTTCACCAATCC
Source organism: Costus lasius (assembly GCA_027563935.2). Taxonomy (NCBI): domain Eukaryota; kingdom Viridiplantae; phylum Streptophyta; class Magnoliopsida; order Zingiberales; family Costaceae; genus Costus; species Costus lasius. Next base: position 89,601,510 of record CM050454.1, on the reverse strand, counting down.
AACGGTGCTATGGTGGGTTTCTTAGAAAATGTGCTTGGAAAGAAGAGGTAACTAGCGCATGCACTGCACACATCGCCAGAACTAGGGATGGCAACGGGGCGGGGCGGGGTCGGGTTTTGCCATCCCCGACCCGACCCCGACTTTCCCAAACCCGTCCCCGAACCCGACCCCGAACCCGACGGGTTTAGAAAACCCTGCCCCACACCCGACCCCGCGGGGAAACCCGACCCCGCGGGGAAATCCGACCCCGCCCAACCTAAAAAATAAATATATATTATAAATAATATTTTAAAATTAATTTGCATTCTTTATTCATAATATATAAATAAAAAAATATTTTACATAAACTATATCATCATTTCTACATAAATTATTAAAATTTAGTAACTAGGTTATAACTTATAAGGGGTAAATTTGTTATTTTAATAGTCGGGGCAGGTTCGGGGTCGGGTTCGGGGCGGGTACCTAAATTCCCACATCCGACCTCGATCCGACTATACCCCCGTCGGGTTTTCCCCGAACCCGACCCGACCCCCGGTCAACTCAGGTTTTCCCCGTTGACTTCGGGTCGGGTCGGGTCAGGGATGAGATTTTTTGCCATCCCTAGTGTCAGGCCCCGGTTCAACGGGTTCGGCCCAAGCCCGGGATCGAGCCCAAATCCAACAGCAGCTTGAAATGGGCGGCGGCCCATTCCACGAGATCCCTTCCGCCCGAACTCGTGGAGCTCGCGTGCGACGGCACTGAGCAAGCACGCGGAGGCGAGCGAGCGCGCGGATCTCGCGGAGGCGACGTCTTCCGCGGAAGACTCGGTTCGACGGACGCGGATGCAGCAGCAGCCACGCCTTCTCCGCGCCGCTCGGAGCTGAGGCGAAGGAAGTCGTCGTCGTCGACGACAGAAGCGGAGGCGCTTCCCTATAAGAAGCGGAGGGAAGCTCGGAGGAAGGGAGATCCATCTGCGTCTTCAACCATCGAGAGAAGGAGCGGCGTGCGACCTCAAAGGTGAGATCGTGAAGTGATTGTAACCGGCGTCGAGTGGACGACCGGCGAGGGAGGGAAGAGGGACGCCGGTGGGCGACGGCAAGGAGCTTTGTATCTTCTTTAGGTAATAAAAGAATCAAGCTTTCCTTCTCCCTTTGATCCGTGTTCTTCTGCGTCTTCGGCGGAGATTTCCGGCGGCAGTCGTCGACGGCGGACGGCGAGTCGCGAGCGCAGACGGTGCTCGAACCAGACGACGGACGAAGCGGCAGCGAGCTTCGTTCGCGTCGAAGAGGACGACGACTGTTTCGAACGCGGCGGCGTTCGAAACGAGGCAAAAGTCAACGAAATCAGCCGGTCAATGCTGATTTCGTGAAACGATTTCGATTTCGTTCGAAATCGGGACGTCGACGCCAGCACGACGTCAGCGAGGTGACGCTGACGTCAAACGGGAGAAATCGGAATTCGGCGATTTCGATTTGGGCGGCTGACGTCATCGTGACGTCAGCAAAGCAAATTTTGGCAGTCAAAATCAATTTTGACCGAGAGGTAATTTTGGATTTAGGGTTTCGATCGGTTTTCTCTAAATTAGGGTTAGGGTTTTCCGTGTGAATTGTAAATTGGGGATAAAAATTATCCGGGGAGATTAGGGTTTCTAATTTTGGGTCGGAAACCCTAGTGCGAGTTGCGTTCTGGTATTCCGCCGGACGGCTCTAGGAAGCGAATAAGCGCTCATTCTAGACCGATCCGACCGGGGCGTGACACCTAGCCAGAACCCTTCTACTAGTAGAAAACCAAGTGCTACCGCCTGCATGGAAAGAGGCACGAGGACGATGAGGAAGAGAAGAGGATGGAGAATAGTACCGCTACCGCGCATACTTGTTTTGCCAAAAATCGCTACTACCTGCAATGCTCATTGCCGAACAATCACAGGACTCTATCTGAAAGTCACCAGCCGAGGAGCACTACCAGAAGAGGCAGAGGAGAGGGTAGCGCGAGATCTTGGTCACCGCCACATATTCTAATCGTCGCCATAAGGGGAAGCGCAACAGAGGAACGAGTGCACGCATGGGGAGGAAAAAAAAAAATAGCAAAAGAAATAGCAAAAGAATAGAAAATAGGGTTTTTTTTTACAACCTTGTAGGAAAACCCATAAGTTTTTCAATTTCACAAATGGTTCCTGCACAATTAAAATACAAAAGTTAATATATTTTTTTAAATATATAACAACGGTACAATTATTTTACCAAAACATTCTTAATAGCAGGAAATACAGTACAGCTGTGGTAGCATAGCTACAAATGCGCAGCTCTTCCAAACTAAAGCTTAATAACTAGGCCTTAATCGTTCCAGTAATAGTGTTTACTTTGACATCAAATGAGGTCGGAGAAGTTGTATTTCTGCATTCCTGAAGTCTGGCACAGATACATGCAGTATAATTCAAGGAAGCTCAATACAGCTTCACATTTCCCATCTTGTAGAAACAAATGCAGCGTACATTTAAATCAGAAAGTAAATTGTATATCGTCTGTTGCGTGTGCTGCCATGAGGAATGAAGAATGGACCCATAGATGCCCCCACAGACAGCAAAACCATCCTGTATTTGAATCCTAACGTACAGGCACACCAAGCTATCTGTGAGCGTCTGTGGGGCCGTTTACTGATTGACAGAGTAAGGAATAACCGTTGCTTACATTCTTGCTCATTTTATGTGCACAAATTATCACCAAACCATCAAGGTTACCTCAAAAAATCCAAGTATTTTTATAATTTGTCGGCTCAATCAACTGAACATGCTTATCCTGGAAGTAGTTTCATTTCACATTGGTAAGGATGTCTTTAAAGTCAACATTAGGGGAAGAAACACCAATAAACTCAGGAATCAGAAACACTAAATAATAAATATAGTATATTCATTTCTCATGACTATCTCTTTTTTTTTTTAAGGTAATCTTGACGTCCAAGTGGTGTTCTCATAGGAAGCCGAAGAACTGGTGTTTTGGCAATTCACAAAATGGTGGCTTGAGACCGAAAGGTACACATTGTCCAGCTACTAGCAAATTCCCTCCCCCCCCCCCCCCCCCCCCCCCCCTGAACATCAAAATTTTCTTACAAAAGAATGATGCCTGAAAGAATAAAGCATCCAACAGGCTGAGAGCGGGACTATATCTACATCTCCACATAGAGGATGTTTTACTTGAATTTCTTCAGAAAAAAAAGGAGAAAACGATGTTGGGATGGGCAGCAGGTTGTGCACCCTTTCCACAAACTATGAATTTCTCTGGTAACACGAAGTTTCTGTGATAGCTGACGCCGACATATACCAGTATAACCCACTCCACATACTATTTCAATCAATCTGCTCACCTATCAGATCAAGGCCCACCAATAAAAATGAGACCCCTTGGAAAAGGAGGAAGTAGAAATGGATGCCCTGAGCTGACAGCAGGCTACGAGCTGAAGCGGTTAAGAGAAGGAAAGCAAGTGCTAGCTCCTTCCTGTAAATCCTATTATGCTTCTTCTTTGACTCCTTTTTCGGCTCGGGTTCTCTGTCTGCAATGGCTTCAAGGTTAGGTGCAGAGGACACTCGCAGCTCCTTGGACTCATTTTTGGCCAGAGAAACAAGATCACCTTCCGAGGAACGGCCAGACTTCTTAGTTACGACCCACTCATAGGCATTACCAAGTTGGAAGAGACCGGAGATCATTGCATTGAACTTGGTCACCGACATGGTATTTTCAAAGAGTAGATATGGGACAATAAAGGGGAAGGATCTTGGTGCTGGTAGGATGTTCAGGACTGACATGATAGCAGGAACGTAGCAGACTATCCATCCTGGCAGCTCAGCTTCTGGAACGAACATGGTTAGCGGGAGAATGACGCAGAACAGGGTGAAGGAATAGAAAGGTAATATGAGCTTCCGGAGGAGGAAGAAGAGAAATATCAAGTTGGACTTCTTCCAGAGTCCAATCTGCAATAAGAATTATACATGGTCAGTGCACTAAATTTCAGTGGTACGCATTTCAGTCATTAATATTCACAAGTAAAGTCAATTAGATAATAAAAGACAACATAAAAGGAGTACTAAAGGTCAAATTGTTCAAGTGTTGATTGAACAGGAAGATTTAATTCTAGACCACACACATGGATGCTGGGCATTAAAAACCAATTCAGTTGAAATGTCCATCTCAATCGCGACGCACAATGTATGCATTGAACTTATGCCCAAACTTGAAAGTTAAATTATCATCTGTATTGTGCCCTCTCAACAACAAGGTGACTAAGCAGTAATTTACACGTTAGCTTATCAAAACCGATTTCCTAGATGCAGTTCTTGTCCTAATATTTACTCAAATCTTCATTCGGATGGATGAAACGATGCAAAGGCAGCATGAGTTTGAACAAAATAAAAGAATACACCAAACAATTAGCAAATCATTCCGTTGACCTATAGAAAAGGCATCTCAGGTGCTAGAATAATCTCCATATTGCATACTACCAGTAAGTCAGAAAGCAACAAGCTATTTCACCCATAAATCTAAGCATTATTATCATGAAATAGTGATCTCAACCAGTATATGCAGTGATGCTGATGTATATCAATTACAACAGACTTTAGATGAACGTGAACCGACTGTTGCCTCTTTTCCAAAATAACGGTGGTTACTCTAAAAGCGGAGGTAATCAACAAATTGAATAGGAGGAAATAAACCACTATGCATGAGTTAGGATTTTCATGTTCTAGTCTGTCGGTCATACCTTGGAGCTTATGATGTCGGGTAAACATAGCCTAAATAATTGCATAGGGCCAGAGTGCCACCGATGCTGCTGCTTTCTGTAAGCTTCATATGATTCTGGCAGCTCACATTGGCACTGAACAGAGAATATGGCAAAAGAAGAAGAGATCAAGATCTTAAAATAGTCCCCTAAATACAAGAAAATCTGGGAAAGGCCAGTACCTCCACATCATTTAGGTAGATGAACTTCCATCCTTTCAGATGAGCACGAACTGCTATGTCCATGTCCTCAACCGTGGTCCTCTCTAGCCACCCTCCGGCATCCTCTAGGGCCTTAATTCTCCAAACACCAGCGGTGCCATTAAAGCCAAAGAAGTTAATGAACACCCCATTAACCTGCTGTTCTACCTCAAAGTGAAAGCACAGATTGATATTCTGCAGCCGTGTCAGCAAATTCTCATCTTTGTTCACAAAAGACCACCTTGCCTGAACCAATCCTAGGTCCTCATTGTCCTGCAATTCCAACAAATCAAAATTGGATTAAGTTACACGATTGAAAACAAAAAAAGTTAGGGAAGCAAACACCAAGTCCAAACCTTGAAATGAGGAACAGTCCGCTTCAAGAAGTCCGGCATGGGTTGGAAGTCCGCATCAAAGATGGCAACAAACTCATAATCCTTAACGTAGCTACAATTCATTGCCGACTTGAGGTTTCCCGCCTTGTAACCCTCCCGAATCATTCTGTGTCGGTACACAATCTGAGCGCCGTTCTGCTGCCACTTTTCCACCTCCTCCTTGATCAACGCCTGTGTCGTCGGGTCGTCAGAATCATCCAACACCTGAACCATAATGTTGGCCCTCGGCCAATCCAAATTACACACCGCAGCTATAGATTGCTGATAGACCTGTGGAAGACCAACAAGTAACCACAAAGATGTATTATTTCTTTATGTTGGCTCAGAAATGGTAAAATGTAAAAAAAAAAATAAAAAATAAAAGTATCAATGACCCGAGAATTTGCAAACTCTCACCTCTTTTTCATTGCACATGGGTATCTGGATTAAAACCATGGGGTAGTCCTCGCTTCCAGATTCAAGGTCCTTTGAGGCTCCGAACTCACACTTGGGAATGGGTTTGATCCCTTTGAAGCGGATCCAGAAGCAGCCGAGGCAGAGAATGAGGCGGTCGGCACTCTGGATTAGGAAGAGGATGACGCAGGCATCTGCGAGGAACTGGAGAGCCGGAGCGATGTACTCAATCCGGAAGCTCACCCACCTGGTATACACTGACTCAAGGAGGCCTTTTACTTGCAAGGACGAAGGGAGAGCCAACTGTGGCATCTGTGCGGCGCTCAAATGCCAACCTTTGAGGTACGCAGCGATCTCGAACCCTAGCACAAGGACGGAGAGCCAGAGGAAAACCTTGATGATTGAGTAGAAGCGCGAGCGCAGCACGGGGCTCTCCTCCGGCGGGGAGGAAGCGGAGTCCGAGTCTGTCCGTCCAGACGTGACTCGGCGGCGGACGGCGGAAGCTAGACCGAAGGCGGCGGAGGCGAGGGAAGTGAGGCACCCCGCTGCGCGGTGCGCCTTGAGCAGGAGTACCCAGGTGATCTGCTTCGCGTTCTTCCCTCTCGCGCCCTTTTGCGCCCTTGCACCGCCAGCAATCAACTCCTCGCCGGGGGCGTATTCATCGTCAGGGGACGATATCTCGGCGATGGACCAGTTGGGGTTCTCCATCTTCACGATTACCGGCGTCCCCCGATGAGCCTCCTTGTCCCACCACCCAAACGATGGCGCCATTACGACTGCCCTCTTAGGAACACGAGCAAAATGCCACCTTTGTTATATATCCAGCGCCGTGGACAGCTATCCTCCACGGATTCGAGAGGTCCGCAGACGGAAACGAGAATTACCAAGGCAATGCGACTTGCTCCGCAGCGAGTACGGAAGAAGGGTGAGATTTTTTACCTCGCAGGAGGAGGAGGAGGAAGAAGGCAGTGGGGAGGGAGAAGAAGAAGAGAGCGGTCCCAATGGAGCTTCTTCTTAATGGCGGGTCATCCAAGTCTCGCGTTCTCTCGATATCCGTTACAGCTCGGAGGCGGGTGAAGTTGCTGCTCTCCTTCCCTCCGTAATAAGAAGGAAGGGGACGACAAAGAGGACCAGAAGATGCGAATGTGGAACAACTCTAACACATGTAGCGCCGATCTCCACAGGAATTAAAGAAGAGGGGGGGAGAGAGAGGTGGAAAGCGAAAGAAAAGATAAAAAAGGAAGGATTTTTAATGGCCTTTTCAAGGTTACCCCCAGAGTAAATTTATCCTCTTCAAATTTCAATAGAGGAAGAAAATGGGGAACGAGAGCTGCTTACTAGTGTTTACAGCTGGAGGAGTTTTGTAACAGGAACAGGATGATGCATGGCAGCATTACAAAACAAAAATTTTCTTTTCTTTGCGTCTTCCTTTCACACGCAGCCAGTCACGGGACTGGGGGGAAGCCAAACTTGGATATCTGTTTGTTGTTCATCTGCGACTGCTCCGGTCTTTTGTTTTCCACTTTTTTATTTATTTTTATCAATTAAACAAACTTGTATTCTTAGATTTCTTCTTTATTACTGCGCCAATCCAATGTAACGAAACAATAGGTATTTCTTCCAAACACAGGGGATTGTTCTGATATTCAATCACTTTTATAAAATCAAGTTTAATTATTATGCTATGTGGATTCAGATAATAGGTGTTTAATTCCTTATTAGAAATTAAATTAAATTATCTAATCAGCTTATACTAAAAATAATTATCGTACAAATATAAGACTTAAAATATATTTAATTAATTCATTTTAACTTGTTATATGAACATTCTAATTATACTTTAAAATTAATAAATAATAAATTGTTCAAAAAGGGCGCACCGACAAGAGGTGATGAGTTAGAAAAACGTGATATAATACTAGTAGTTGTTGCCACGTGCTTATTATTGAACGCTTTACTCTACCATAATAGCTCTGTTATTTTATTTAATATGCAAATTTCTAAATAAATTAATTTATTCAAACTAATTATAATTATACATTTATGCATAAACAAAAAGCCAAAATGATTTGGTTCACGCGATTTACGAATGACCACAATCTATACCTGCTCGAGCTAGCTAACACAGTTCCTGTCCGGTGGGAGGAAATGAATGCAGGCGTCTTGGGGTAACCGAGAGGGTGCTTTCGGCAGGTAAGAAGATAAATCATTGTAGTTGCGCGTGGCTGACTAATCCTGGATATATTACTGGGTAAGGTTACTTATGAAATGTGTGTATTATGGCACCGACGGCAGAGCCACGTGCGGCGGGTGCGACCACGTATCGGTGGCGGCCCGCGATCTCAGGCTAGGGAGCGGGCCCGGGCGGGCCGGCACTGTTTGTCTGGCCGCATGTCGTGCTCCCCAGTTAATGCGTAATCCGCGGCCTTCTCTCTCTCTCCCCCGCTTTTGTTTGTCCATGTCTACTTTTGTGCGCTCTCTCTCTCTCTCTCTCTCTCACAGACACCAATATATAAAAAAATATATATATAAAATAAAATGAAATGAAATAAAAAAGAGTGTTGCCATTTGGCTGGTGAGTTTACCGCTTTGAAGAGAAATTTTGACGTTGAAAAAGAAAAGAAAAAAAAAATAGGCCGCTCTAGACTAAAATAAAAATTTGCCTGCTTCTTTTGAAGTGATTGCCTCATCTGATACCGCATAAGTCATAACATAGGGTGAAATTAATGTTTCATAATAAAACTAAATTAAATTAATAATATAAAATATTAAATACGTAATTAGTTAAAATAGAATTTGAGGGCTTGGGAATTTGATATTCTGTAGAAAATAAGAATCTTGGAGGCTCATGGTGATAAGGTCAGGTATTCAAGGAGCTAACCTAACCAAGGTACTGTGTGGAAGAACTAAGCAAACTGTTATCGTCTGCTCGTTATTCGGACTCTGTTTCATTAGACATGTGAAAAAAAAGTAATATGTACGAAAATATAATATAAAATCCACGTCCCTGTAGTTTTTGTAGTCACCTATTTATTATATACAATACTCCTTTTTTGTCTCACTGTACAAGAAATCTGCAGTTCTAGAGAACTGTTCAAATGGTATAGTCTTTGATGTTTGTTAAGCATAATACCTCTCTTACATGGGATTACGTAACTACACGATTTTTTTTCTATCAAAGATAATTAGCTGAAATATATAATTCTTTTCATAATATCCATATTGATCCAACATTAACTGACGATAAAATTTATTGGATAGGAAAATTCTCTATCTCACCAGGGTATGAAACTCAATTTAGCACTATCCGGCAGAAAACATTTGTCTGATTCAAATGCATAATATTAAAATTTTTCTTCACTACTTGGATGCTATATCTAAGAAGGTTATCAATTTTGAATAGATTATTTAAATGGAAGATTATATCCGATGACTTATGCCCCTCATATAAATCAGTTGTTGAATCCAGGACACGTTTTTTTTTCTAATGCAAAATTATATCTAGACCTTGGGTTGAAATAAAGGAGATTTGTGGAATTCCTTCTAATAATTTGATATTATTACAAAAAAGTTAATACTTACCACATTTGTTCATGTGGTGTGGAAAGAAAGAAATAATCATATTTTAAACCAAAATTATACAAGGGAATGGCAGATGGTTTACCATCTTATCACTTCTATTGAAGCAAAAGTCTTGCATCTAATTGCAAATTCCATATTAGATCAAAATATGAAACCCTTTATGGATACTTGGTCGAATAAGGTACGTGAAAGATTAGGTATAGATGTGAACTCCCTAAAGCCCTACTTTACTCCAGCCCCAAATATGCATATGCTTAATGGAGATTAAACAAGATCCATCAGTGAAGAGTTTGGCTCCTAGGACGAATGGGATTGTATGCTTATGAAGAATGGCGTGTGTTAGAAATATTGTGTTCTTGTGTGTGATTAATGTTCTATTTTAGTGTGCGATTAAATATAGTACACAGGCTCCATGTGCAAAATATTTAGGGGATACTCTACTGGATTTTTTAAAAAATCTTGTTAGAGACATGGTTCTTTGGAACCATGGGTGGTTTAGTGTTTTGTACCTCTAACGATATATATTATTTTTCTTTCTATAAATAAATCACTCATTTGCCTTGGCAAAAAAAAAAAAAACACCCCAATCTATATTTATAGATGATCCATGATATAATTTTAAAGGACCACTTCTATATATTGGTTACCCAACCTCCAAAAACTATATGAAGTGGGGGTACAATCCATGTTTTGTTGGTTGAGGGAGCAACTTCTAAGACATGGGATATGCCCCATATTTCACTTTTAACCATGTTTACATAGTTACCACACATTTGGTAACTACTCATATTCTCCCACTTAGTCCTTAGTCCGACCAAAATAAATCATGGACATTAAAACTTGATTAAAAAATTAATTGCATGGATCATGGCGATATCTCAATGTCTTTTAGCAACCCTCCAATGATCCATACTTGGATTACTCTAATATCTTCCTAACATTCTCACAACAAATGCAATGTTAGGTCTAGTATAAACCTAAGCATACATAAGACTTCATACAGTAGAAGCATATAGAATATTTTGCATTTATTCTTTTTCAATCTCATTTTTTGGCATCGATTCAAATTGAATCTATCACCCTTCATAATAGGTGTTATACTTGGTGAACAATCTTTTATTCAAAAATCTTTCTAAGACTTTATTGATATAGATTTCTTATAATATCATAAAATGTCATCTACATGAATCTTAATGCAAATTATATAAGAAGCTACACTCATATCGCTTATGTATAAATTCATACAAAAAAAATTAGTTCACCTCTTATATCATTCCCTTATCATTAGTAGCAAATAAAATGTCTTTACATATAGAAAAAGAAAACAAATTTTGCTCTCACTAACCTTTTGGTATATACATTAATCTATGATATTATCTATAAAACTAAATAATGGCATAATATCATAAAATTTTAAAAACAATTGGTGGTAGACTTGTTTCAATCCATATGTAGATTTTTTAAGCTTGCACACTAAAGGCCTATTTTATTGGGGAGAAAAAAAGGAAAGAAGAGAACTCTATTTTTCTCTAGTTTTATTAGGTAGACTGATTTAGAGGGATAGAAAAATACAGCACTTTTCTCTCCTTTTTTATTCTCTCCAAATCGGAGAGAAAACAAAAAAATCAACGCTCATTGCTTCTCAGGCGTACCCTTCCCTTCCGTTGCCATCGTCACGAACTTTTCCCACTGCTGCTCACTCCCCGGCTACAAGCTCGCCCTGCTGCGAGCTTCTTGCCCCGCTGACGCTCCCCAGCCGTGAGCTCAGCCGTGAGCTCCCCCTCCGTTGCTGCCACCCGCTCCCACAACAGCGACCTCGCCCCGCTCCCGCAGCCGTGAGCTCACCTGCTTCCTGCTCCCACTCCGTTGCCGCCACGCCTCTCCAACAGACTCGACCTCGCCCCACTCCCGCAGCCACGAGCTCCCCTACTTCCCGCTCCCGCTCCATTGCCACCACGCCTCTCCCACAGACGCGACTTCGCCCCGCTCACACAGCCGCGTGCTCCCCTGCTTTAAGCTCCCCCTCTGTTGCCGCCACCCCGCTCCTGCAGTCGCGACCTCGCCCCGCTCCTGCAGCCGCGAGCTCCCTGCTACGAGCTCCCCTCTGTTGCCGCCACCCCGCTCCCGCAGCCGCGACCTTGCCCCGCTCCTGCAACCACGCTGACGCTGCCACTCGCTCCCCAGTCTTAAGCTTGCCGTGAGCTCACCCTGCTTCTGCAACGGTTGCAAGCTCTCCCACCGCGAGCTCGTCTGCCGTTGCCACCATTTGCTCCCCAGCCACGAGCTCGCCCCTACGGCCACAGCGGTTGCAATCTCCCTCTCCATTGCCATCGTGAGCTCGCCCCTACTGCCGCATTGGTTGCGAGATCTCTCCATTGCCGTCGCGAGCTCGCCGCGCTGACGCCACTACCGCATCGTCGCCCGCTGCTGTTACCGAGCTCGCCTCACCCTCCTGCCGCCGGGAGCTCGCCTCACCCTCCTGCCGCCGAGAGCTCGCCTCCCGCCCTTGCTCCGCTGCCGCCGACCACCCTACTCCATTGCCGCCGACTGCCCCTGCTTCCTCTCTCTCCATGTGACATTTATTCATTTGTGTGATCACGTGCACGCACGTGAGTTTTTTTTTTCTGCCCTCATTCTTTTCTTTCCTCTTAAGCATTTCTTACTCTCCAATTTTCTACCTCGCTAAAAAAACACAGCCTAAATGTTCACTTTCATTAGAAGAGAATCTTTCTAGTTGTTTCATATATACCTCCTCCTATAAATCACCACTAAGAAATATTGTTTTCACATCCATTTGTTATAATTTTAAATCAATATGTGCATCTAATGGCATAATAATTTGGAATTAATCTTTTTTAGATACAGGAGAAAATGTCTCTTATTTTAAAAGGGTATCCTCAAATGCAAATATGTCTTAAACTTGATTTTTGACGTTTCCATAATTCAAATGGTGTTTTTAAAATAGCTATGGTTGGGACTTTGTTTAATATATATACTGATGTTTTAAAAGCTTCAGTTCATAATGATATAGGAAGTTTGGATTCATAAAGTATACATTGTACCATATCTAATAATATTTTGTTTCTTCATTCTGTCACACAGCATTTTCATTAGATGAACCTGGCATGGTGTATTAGGCTACTATCTCATGCTCTTGAATAAACTTTACAAATGAACCAAGTGCTAATCCACTTTTAGTGTATCTACCATAATACTCTTCACCTCTATATGATCTCACGTTTTTATTTGCTTACCCCATTATCTCTTTAGGGGTGTCAATGGGTACCTGACTTCGCGGTTACCCGACCCGTTTATGGCGGGTTTGGGTTTACTCCCATGGGTACCCGTGGGTACCCGATACCTGATTATATAATATATATAAAATAAAATAATTTTTTATAAATATATTTATTATTATTATTATTATTATTATTATTATTATATAGTTATGTTTTATAAAAATAATTTAAAAATAAATATTTTAATTTAAACGGGTACCCGCGGGTACCCATTTAAATACCCGACTCGGGTTTAATCGGGTTTGGGTTTGGGGCGGGTCGGGTCGGGTCGGGCCGGGTTCGGGTTTGGCCAAAAAGGGCGGGTACCCGACCCGTTGACATCCCTAATCTCTTTTCTTATAATTTAAATACCTTAAAAGCATCTAGTGCTTCCCTTTTATTGTGAAGCAAGTAGAGATACATGTATCATAAATATTCATCTATATAATACATGAAGCAAGTAGAGATACTCAATTCTCTATTTCTAAACTTCAAATATTAGTATGTATGATTTCTAATATGTTTGAACTCCTCTTGACACCTTTCTTTTTCTTATTGCTTTGCTTTCCATTTTTGTAGTGTACGTAAGTATCAAGGTTATTAAAATCTAGAGAATTAAGTATTCCATCATTTATCAATCTTTATTCTTTCAATAGAAATATCTCTTAAGCTTTAGTGTCACAATATAGAGGGATTTTTATTTTTAACACACCTTTTAATACTAGCATGAGCATGCATTACATTAAAGAAGCATTACTTTGTAAGTTAATATAAAAAAGACCATCAATCATTGTATCATTTCTAATAAGATTAGATCTATAATAAATACTGAAATGTGTATATGAAAAGTTGAAAGAATATACTAAAGGTACAAGTCTTGAAATTGAAATTCAGTTTCTAGAATAACTTGGAATATAAAAAGTCTTTTTCAAATTTAATACAAAATCAAATTTTAGAACTAATCGACATCTTTCAATTGCTTCCACATCTGATTAGATGCACTGCTCACTACCCATTGGCTTTTTAAAGTTTAGAAAGCCTTGAAGGTATTAGAGATATGGAATATCAACTATATTAATTCATAATAAACAAATGAGATGTAAATTCTCTTTCTCCATAGGCCAAACCTTATGTTTGCTATAATATTTCTTTACATGTCTCTTCTTTTTTATAGAATAAATATTTAATTTCCTTTTTAACATCAGATTGGACTGGCACATTCACCATCAGAACCACATATATTATCATTCATTTTTGTCTTTATATACATCATGCTGAGGCAATTGATCGCTCCCAACTTTCAGAAAGAGCAATTTCAGCCTGAGCGCTAGTATTGAAAAGTGCATGTGGTTCATCCTTATTGATAGCATAATCAATGTTCATCCACCCTAATTAGAGAAGAATTTTCTCTATTCTTTCTCCAAATTTTATAGTTATCCCCATTGAGTTCATGAATTTCACATTAGATATACAAAAAAATCATAGGTTGTATAACTACATCAATTAATATACACATGCTTATGTTACAAAAGTTTGAAGCAAAAATGCAAATACATATATTTACCAATGTAAAAATATGCTACAAAATTTCATAATGTCATTTATGATAAAACTATCAAATTATATTCCTTTTCTTAATCCCTATGTAAAATTAAGAAAAATAACTTGATATTTTGTTCTAATTAATTATACCAAATATAACAAAAATTCTCATGAGATAATTTTTATTACATTAAATATAATTAATCACCATGGATCTCATCCTACTAGATGTGATCCTAAGCCCACATATATAATTTATCTTAATTAAATATGTTGTGGCTACTCTTTAACTAATCAAAATTATATGAATCTTAATATATACAAACAAATTAGGAGGAAATCTAGACTAATTTTATACATTCACAAACAATATTGCACTAGATTATTTGTATAAATAAATTATCTAAAAAAAAGTTCATAGTTCAATAATTGCATACCACTAGATCAAAATCTTTACAAGAACACATAATAATTAATAAATATGCGACAAGAAGAGAATAATGAAATCTAATGACATAAATATTATGGCAATTTACAAAACCTTAGGCTTTGTATACAAGAAACGATAGAAAGAAGGTGGAAAGGAAAATTTGGGAAGAAAAGAAAACGGACGGAAGAGAAAGATAAATTGCGTGCGAATCAAGTGATAACAAAGAAATTAATGCCTTTCCGCCTTCGCCTTTGTCGACGCTACCCTCGGCCTCTCCGCCTCCATCGATGTGAAGGCGGCAGGCGATGCGAAGGAAGCAGCCTTCTCCAGTCCAGTTGGCGACGTATGCAGATAGCAGGCTGCAGGCGACGCGAAGGCACATGGCGTTCGGATGTCAAGGTGGACGATGAGGCAGATGGGGAGAGGCGGATGGGGTGAGGCTGCCGGCGACGCGCGACGGGTGCAGGTGGTAGGCAACACGAAGGTGGCAGACATGCGAGGCAGATGGGGAGAGATGTGACGGGTGCAGGCGGCCACCTCGACAACGAACTTAGTCGGCGAGCATCGTCCTGTCCTCTCCTCCTTCGGTCCGGTAGCAGTTTTCTTCGTTGACGACGAAGCGTGCGTGAGAGGCGAGCAGATGTGGCGGCGTTCGTCGAAGCGGGCGTGAGAAGAGGGCGAGAGGCAGTGGCGTTAACGCGTTGTTGCGTTGTTTTTTTCCTTCGTTTTGTGATACGTCTAATTTGGAAGGATCACGAAACGAGGGAAAAGTTAATAACTTTTCCTTCCATTTTCCTTTTAAACATTTTTGTCCGTCCGGGTAAACTACGGAAAAATAACTTTTCCATTCTTTCTTTTATTTTTCTCCCCTTGTGTACACAGTGTTATTGATTTATAATATAGTATTGTAGACCAAAACATGGTAATCGAAATCACTATATTAAATAATAGTGTTGTATACCAATGATGGTAAACGGAAATCACTGTATTAAACTTTATAGTGTAGACTAATAATGGTAATAAAAAATCACTATATTAAATAATATAATGTTGTAGACCATTAAGTAGTAATAAAAAATCACCATATTGTAAAATTCAAAAATAAAATTGAATTATTTATAATATAGTGTCATAGGCCATTATGATAATAAAAAATCACTATATTATAATTAGTTCAAAATAAATATTGAATCTCATTTCATATAGTGTCGTTAACCAATTAAGGTAATAAAAATCAATATACTTTATTTGATTCAGAAATCTAATTCAAATAAAAAAAATCTAATTCAAATCACAAATAGTATCATGCATAGATTAATTAATGTAATCTAAAATCACTAGACTATTAGTAAGATAGAGGCTCTTTGATACCAATTGTTAGACATGTGAAAACAGTAATACATGCTATTAAATATTATATATAGAAGCGTAATATTAAATCGATATATCTCTAGCTATTATTGTCACCAATTTATCATGCACGATACTCTCTTATATCTCAATGTATAAGAAATGTTGAGTTTTAGCACACCTCTCAGATGGTGTAGCTTTAATGTTTGCCAAGCATAAAATATCTCTCATATAGGGTTTCCTAACTACACAACTTTCATAGCATTAAAGAATATCATGACACAGCCTGTATTCGTAGATGATCCATAATCTAATGTTGGAGAACCACTTTATATGTTGGTTACCCAACTTCCATTTATTTCTTTAGTTAGTAGGTTTTACATAGCAATATTTTCTTTTGAAATAATTATGTCGTTCATGTTACTCATCAAATGTTCATTTTTATTTTTTTTTTCTTAATTTTGCAACGTAGAGTGAAAGAAAGGTCCAAAATTGAAGGCTATGAGAGTAATAATTCATGAAAAGTAGTTAGAACATAGCATCTTTAGAAAAACTAAATGGTTTTATTTGTTTACTTCATTAATTCTTTAAGTATTTGAAAATAATTTATTCCTTTCTTTTCTTAGTTGAATTATTTCAATGCTTATGCATTTAACTATTATTATATGTTATATGCATTTACATTGCTTATGGAATTAATTCATATTTAGAAACAAGTATTTCTTATTTTGCTTTAATAAATTATGGATAAATAATTCCTTGGTGAATTATGTGATATTCATGTTTTATCATATTATATTATTCTAAATATTATTAAGTATTCATAGCTTTACTTCCATCATGTTGATATTAGTGCTAAAATATGCCTTCAATACAAACACTAACAAATCATGATAAATAATATACGAAGAAGGGCACTAAAATATAAATTTAATCATACGGGAGGTATGAAAAAAAAAGGATAAAATTATATTTATATTTAGTAGAACATTTTGAATAAATAGTTTCTTATTATTTGGTAAGGTAAAGCAAAGAAAAGAAGAAAAACTACAATAAAAGGTTTGCAATGACATCATGCTCACCTCGAATGACACCTTAGGCTTGCTTAAAAATAGGAATAACTCGGTGGTGTCACCTCATGATAGGTGCTTTGCTCAGGTGTAAAAAAAAAAGAAATGTGGTAATTTCCACAAGCAACTTTTGTTTAGCTCGGTAAAAAGTAGAGTTGTGGTGGTGAATTGAAGAAGTTAAGATTTGAGAGTACAAATTTTGTATAAGCCAAGTTTCTACCCTATGCCCTATTATTATGTTTCTAAAAATATAATAGTTTGACAAAAATAAATATAATTATGACTTTAAGACCTAGTTAAATTCTAAATAACTGAAAGCAAGGATGAACTTTAGCGTTTTTATCATTTTATTGCAGAAAATTTTGATAGCTAGATCAAGGTGTTGTCATTTTTGCAATATGACCTCTTGAGGGTTTTTATTTTGTAACTTTATAAACAAAGATTATTTTAAAATGGAAACTATTTGGAGTAAATAAGAACTTGAATGGATTTCTAGTGCATCTTATATTATATATAGTTAACCATAATTATGGCATCAAATAGATAGAATCATTCAAAACATGTTTTAAAAATGTTTGGCTGGCCTTTTAATGTATTTTTCTTGAAACTTCCCTATACAAAGCTAATTTGAATGATATTTATTTTGAATGAAAGAAAACTCATATATCTTACCAAAGATCATATATTGCATATATATATGAGATTAACTATAGACTTAAACAAATGGTAACATTCAACTTAATGATTCTATAAATCTAGGTATGGCCTCTTTGCCACTGCAAATGTTATAATTTCTTATTTATTTTGTCAATTTGCATCAAACTATATTTATTGAAAAGTAGATTCAGTTATGTTTTCAATGACTCTTATTTTTTTTTATAAATACCCGTAGTATTTCCCTTTGATTTATCTAGAAGAATTTAATTGATCATTTTTAACATGTTGTATCCTCAATAGTAGCACTTTTGATAGTATAATTGTCATGATCCTTGTGTAACATACCATGTTCTATGATGATGATAAATTGATTAGCAGCCTCTTGAACCTTTTGATTAATATCTAAATTAATGATATCGCATTGATCTTTGTCATTGGATTAATTGTTCTTATGGTTCTCGATATTTTGTACCTATGTTAATATCTTTATTGCAAGGGCAAATATTTGAATGCAACAATATTAATATGTTTGATAACTTTGAAAATGTCATGATACAATTGTCCTTTACCCCTTACAACTTTAAGTGGGACAATAATTTGATATTATTTATGGGAATTATGGTTATGGATGTGGAACTAAATGCTATAGAGCAAAGTGCCAAATTAGATATAATGGGAACCATCTCTTGAATCCATGATAGCCACCTCTAGAATCCCCCCATATCTATGGTTATGGGTGCTATGTGCTATATGGAGAAAAGTGGCACATTAGAGATAATAGGGGGCCACTTCTAGAATCCCTCCATACATATTTGATGAGGCCATCGCACACCCTTTAGCTTTACTTAGACATGGGTGAGTTATACTTTTAAATGTGGTAGACTTTGCTATGATATGTTCCCACTAGTTTTCTTCATGTTACTTTTGATATACATGAGTTATTGATAGTATCTTTTGTTTCTATTTTCTTTTAATATACATGGGTTATAGAACTCATCTTTTGTTTCCCATGTTTATGATGGGTACAAGTGATGACACCAAAATTTATAGTAAATTTTGTGCCATTTGATGGGTATTTTTGTATCATATTCATGCTCTTTTGCTTATTTTTATGTCTTATTTATCAAATATTATAGAATCTATACCTTTTCTGGTTTTTGACGATTTTTAGGTAAAAGGCACTAATTTGAGGCGTTTTCAAGCAAATTCAGATGTATAGGTGAATTCCCACAAACAAGAGAAGATCACATGTCAAATTTCATGAAAATTGGAACTTCAAACCAAATTACGGCAGGGGCATAATCTATATTACGGTACCGTGGTTTTACTGAACCTATAAAAGAAACCACGACACCACCGTAATCTAATTGTTCAGCCGTAATTTGGGTCAATTTTTGTACAGAAAGTTTTGCAAGAATTACGGCACTGTCGTAATGGATATCACAGGCCGTAATTTGGGTTCCATTTCGTACAAAAAGATTTGCAACAATTACGACACTGCCGTAAACAATATCACAGGCCATAATTTCAAGAGATTTTTCACCTCAGAGATTTGTAAGAATTACGGCACTACCGTAATTAATATTATGGTACTATAATTCTGAATGATTTCTGTACCGAGAACTTATGCAGTTATTACGGCATTGCCGTAACGAATTACACGACCGTAATTATAACCTGAACTTCCGATTTCCATAGACTGTTTGAAGTCCGATTCTTGCGCGGATGATTACGGATGATCCAGGCCATCAATTGGAGATCTGTAAAAAGGAAAATACTAGTCAGATCGAGGAGAGGAGACACTCATGAAAAGCCCTAATTTTCATTGAAGTTCTAGAGAGAAATCAAGATTTTTGCCATAGCCCTATGTCTCGCCGCCATGAAGTGTACAGTGCATCTCTGGCCGTGATACTTGAGGGGAAGCTTCGCCTGGAGGAGGAGAACATACCCCAGAAGTTTCAGAGTGAAAGGAGATCGATCAGAGAAGAAATAAACAAAGAAATCGTCGCTTGCGCTATTCATCGAGCAAATTACGGCTGTAATTTCCATTACAGCGGTGGTGTGTTTAGTATGTTTTTTTTATCTTCGATTTTTGATCAATCTGAACCATGGATTATTGTAATTCTTCGACCATGCTAGCTAGACATCTTATGGGACATGGGGGAGTAAATCCCCTTAATTTCTTAATGACTAGATGAATTTTTATTTATTTCGTCAGGATAATTTTACTGTGATAATTCTACTTATGTGATGATTGCTCTTTAATTCTCCATAGATTCATATTATCTGCATGTTTTAGAGTTTTTGCGATATGGATCGAAAGGTGACTTGCGAGAACTTGGAACCCTAGAATTGAATGTTAGGAACTCATCATAAGAAATTAGGTTTGCTCTTATTTCTTGATTTTAGAAGTATATTGTCATGTTGATAATTTGAATTTAGGATTAAGTTATTGAAATAAACATGATGATACTGTGAGAAAGCAAGTATTAGATCGTTGGAGAACCGAAAGTAGAACCTATGAAAACTATAGTATGAAAGTACGTAGTTATCACTTGAGATAATTGACTTAGGATTTGGATGCACGAAAGTGATCTTTGAGTTCTTTGTCAATGATTTACTTATATTTAACATTGAATAAATCTTGCATGAAAGTGAGGATTAGTTTTTTGTAAATTGTCTACGCGAGAGCGAGATATTTTCTTTTTGAAGTAAATTATATCTTTATCATAATAAAATTAGATTAACGAACATCTATTTATATCTAGTCATGGAAATTAAGGTGGATGAAACCCTAGTCCCAGTCTCTCTCTCTGATATTTTCGTGTAGCTTTCGATAGTTTGCTTCATATTTTCGACTGCCTAGCTAGTGAGAAATTGATTATTCGGTATTTGACAAACGAGGTCTCTGTGGTTCGATATCTTAATTATTACTTCGAGTATCCGTGTACTTGTGGACACAACAACAAGCCTTATGTCATTCTGTGTAACATTGTACTTACCTTGATTTTTTTCCTTATGTTAATTATAATATTTTCATGACAAATCACAAAGCTTTCTTTTGAAGTTGGTAACTTAATTATATCTATTTTTGTTGGATGGGTAATGTAAATCTCATTGAGTTTTATAGCTCACTATTTTGCTTATATATACAATATAGGTTAGCTTATGGTTGATTTCCTTGAGGCAATGTACGAGATGTTAGAAGAAATAATTGCTTATATGCTCATGACTAGTTTGATGTATTAGTGTGATACTAAGATGTTACTTTCATGTAAATACATTTTAGGTTGTATATAAAGTTTGAGCAATTTTGATAGGGCATCACATTATGAACTTGTAAGCTAGTTGTATCAATGAAGTATAATGTTTCAATACATCTCTTGTTAAATAGATGATGATGTTGAATTTGTTAAGTGGTGTTGTTGCTTCCCTAGAAATATATTAAAATTGTGTTATGGTTGTTCTCAAGCTTATTTGATTTGATATTGAATCCTAGGTAACTGCATTATGTTAAACAGGGAAAAAAAATAAATCACCATGATTATTTCTAAGGGGTATGACAAATTATATTAAAAATGATATTTTCGATAGTATTAACAATGAATTGATTTCCATCTATAAAAACTCATCAAGGACAATTTTAGTATCTTTATGTCTGGTCACAAATACAAATATTTAGTTTATGTTTTTTTTTTAATTTTAGTTGCATGCTAATATTATTTCTCCTATTACTCATGGGGTAAAGATGATGTCCATAAGCCAACGACATCTTTGAACCCTCTTATCCTCTATGCAATAATGGCATACTTCCTCATGTCCCTCTTGTGCATGGACATTGAACTCAGTGTACAACTAGTGGAAGCCATTTATGGACATTAATGCATGAATGTTCTCACGGTCAATCAAACTTGTTGCCAAATTTTGCTTGTGCATCTCTAGGCCTTGTTTTATTGAAGGGGAAGAAAAATAAGAGGAAAGAAAAAATAGAAGAGAAAGAAAAATAAGAGGGAAGAAATACATCACGTGATAATCACGTGAAGCAAAACTTAGCTTTGGAGAAATCGGGATGCGGCAGCGATGGGGTGGCGTTGCGGCGACGTCGTCAAAGCTGCAGGCAGGGTCAGGGAAGTTGTTGGGGCGGCCGGCGGCAGTGGGGCAGGGGCGACCGGTAACAGCGGAGCAGGGACGGGAGGTGAAGCTGTGAGAGGCAAGCTGCGAGGCGGCGAGGTGGAGAAATGGGGAAAGCTGCTGGTGGCGACAGGGAAACTAGAGGCGGCAGTAGGGAAGCTGGAGGCGGCGGCAGGGAAACTGGAGGCAGGTGGCAGTGAGGTGGTGATGCGGTGGGGAGGCGGGTAGCGATGGGGCAAGCTCGTCCGCCGGCGGCAGCGACGAAGCAAGCTACTGTCAGGAGGAGCTTATGTCTTGTCCGTCACTCGCTGGAGGACTTTCCGCCCGAGGAAGGAGGAAGAAGGTCGGCGCTTGTAGCGACAATGGTGGCGGTAGGGTCGGCGCTTGTAGCCTTTGAGCATAGGCGTGGGAGGAGGTGGTGGATGAAGGACAGCGGGGGTGACAGGATTCAATTGCTCTCTGGCCAGAGCAGAGAGCACGAGAAGCTCCATCCGTCTCACGGTCTTGGCCTCGAACACGTACCTGGTGTCCTCCTCCGTCGCCGCCTCCGATTGAGAGAGCACCTGAAGGTCGATCAGGAGAGGGACATGCGTCTCCTCCACCTTTGCAGCCAGAGAGAGGCACGAGACTGCCGCGAGCCATCACATCCACGGCTTGTCATCCTGGAGGCGAAGGAGGCCGCCCCCCGATGCGCAGGGGAGGAAGCACTGGTCGAGGTAGTTCACGGAGAGCAGCGCCGTGAGAGCCGAGAAGGTGTGCCTCGCGGTGGCTCGTGCAATCCACTCCACTGCCACGTTCCTCGCCGATAGGAGGTAGGAGTCACCGCCGTCGCCGCTGTCGGCGCCGAGAACGACCTTAGGAAAAACCTCCCCTTCTTTGGCGGTGAGAGAGCGGAGAGCCGCCGCCCACTCCTCCTCCTCTGCCTCCGCCGCGGAGAGGAGGTGCCGCTCGGTCTCGCCGTCCTTCGGAAGCAGCACCGGCACCTCCGCCGCGGAGAGGAGGTGCCACTGTCTGGAGGAGCTTGGCATGAATGGCGACGAGGGCTGCAGGGAATCGAGCTCGCACGGTGAGGGAAGATGGACGAGAGGCGGTGGCGACGAGGCGTGGGAGGCGCCGAGAGGAGGAGAGGGGGCAGCGAGGCACCAGGAGGAAGAAGAATGGTGCTACTAGGAGGAAGAAGAGCAATGGCGGCTGAGAGGAAGAAGCAGGGAAAGCGTCGGAAGTTGCAAGCTACGAGGCGAGCGGGCCACGAGCAACAACAAAGGGGGGAGAAAAATGTTTTCTCCCTTTTTTGGAGAGAATGCAAAAGGGGAGAAAAGTGATCTCCTTTTCTCTCCCTCCAAATCAGCCCCTTCAATAAAACAGGTGAAAAACTGCATTTCTTTTCTTTCTCCTCAGTTTTCACTCCAATAAAACAAGCCCTAAGGTAGTTCACAATGTGAAGATAGAAGATAGTGAATACCTTCACAGAGGTGGTAACTGTCATGCCCTTTTTCCCTCCTGACATCCACGTCAGTAACCAACCGAAACTGTGCACTCGAAATCAATTCTCCCCGCCTGATTTCAAAAATCCTACAACAATTTTGACTACGTGATGTTGACTCTGCTGGCCTACCTCGTTTCGAGTGCCAAAGCCCGCCCTCTTCGACGTCGCCCGCACGCATTGAACGAACGCCTCCTGCATTCATTCTTTCTCTCTGGAGAAGAACGGAGGAGCTCAGGCGTGTGGCAGGGGAGGAGCTCGGGCCTCGCCCTCAGCCCTTGTCACTGCCGAAAGCCCGCTGCTAGATCGTTGTCAACGATGGTAAAGATGTCGGAAGAATCAGGAGAACAGAGGAAGAAGCTCTTCGATTTGGGACAGGAAGCTCGCCGAAAACACAGTCAATCATAAGGGAAACTCCTCTGTTTATTCCTTTCAAACAACGAGTACAAAACCCCTCCTCTCTCCCACATGTCGACTCCAGACTCTCACCACTGACTTACAATCTCTCAAAGCCTCTCTTTGTTCACCGCTCACACCTGAACGGGAAACTCACGTCGTCACCACAAGAGCTCTCTCTACCCCCGTTCCTCAGATCTCTCGCTCGCAAACCTCTCTTTGCTTCGTCTGCTTGTCGGATGATTTATAGGACAGAAGCATCGCTCACCTCTGCTATTTTTTCTAGCACCGAACTCGTTCGCTCGCCCGCATGGACCGCGTCTGCCAATGCCTCCACGTCGACTGCTCTTGCGGAAGAAGACAGAGATGCCGACTCTGCTGCTAGATTCGCTCGCTCGTCGCCCGCTTCATTCGCATGCGTCGACGCCGTCGTCCACGCCCGAGTCTGAGAGTTCTGCCAAAGAGGAAGACACTGACAAAGCCAACCGCATGTTGCAGACAAAATTGTGTGCATCGTCCGATTTGGGCCTTGACCCCATTGTTGATGTGGCTGTGATTTGGGCCTCGCCTGCTTGGGATTGGGCTAGATAAACAACCATTGAGCTTAATTGATGTGGGATTGTTATAACTGGTAAAAAAATTTGCAGTGAACTATTTGTAATTTCAAAAACACATTGGACCTATTTGTAATTGTGAAAATAAATAAATAAATACCCGTCTCTCGAATAGTCCTATTTCTCTTTTCCTTCTCTCCCGCGTCTGCTCCCAATGCATCACCTGCTTGTGCCTGCATCCTCTTCTGGCAAACAAGTTGTGTTTGACGACAATGGTAGGGAGCGCCGCCATGGTCCCCCTTTGGTCTGTAGTCGGCATCGTCTTCTCGCTGAGACCTCTGTTCACGTGGCTACTACAACGTGAACAGAGGTTGCTTCCCTTCAACTGGAATAGGACATACCAGGGAGCTGCTCTCCGTGCAAGGGAGAAGCTGAAGCAGGGGAGGCTTGGCTACTTGGTGAGGAAGGAATTAGATCAGGGGAGGCTCACCTTCTGTCACTGCTTGGCTAAGATCGGCGGGGAAAATTGCTGGCTTGCTGGGAAGAGAAGCTAGATCTTTCAGATTTCGTCGCCGAAGGAGGATTGAGCAAGAGGTGGTGGCAGCTGGAAACAGAGACTACCCTGTTTTAGGTTCGGAAACAGGGGAGAGAAGTCGACGAAGCTTGGCGCGTCGTCGTCTGAAGCTGCTTCGTCGCTGATGCCAGAGCTTATCTGGTAGTAAAGCTTCTTGTTTAGGATCCGGAATTAGTGACAGACAAACTGAATCCCAATTGATTTGTAATTGAACTGTTTCCCAAACAATATCATGCCGGAAGGAATGTATAGATATGATTCTAAATTTTTTTATTCCTTCTTAGGCAACTTCTTTATATACATATAACATTGTAATAAATATATACAAGATTCCATTCACTTTACATGGTATCAGAGCATCTTCAAACCATTGGCGACATCTACGATAGGCCTGGCAAAAAATTATACGACCCGCCAACACGACACGACACGACACGAGTTTTCGCGGGTTTGGGTTTAACATAATCGTGTTTCGTGTCATTATCGTGTCGACCCGTTTATGACACGCTAAAATTCGTGTCGTGTCGTGTCGTGTCGCGGGTTGACCCGTCTAACCCATATATAATATATATTATATAAAATTAATAATTTATAGATAATTTTAATATAGTGAGTTAAACATGTTATTCATGTCGTGTCGTGTCAATCGTGTCGTGTTGTGTCATCTAATAACTTTATATTATAAATCGTGTCAATTGTGCCGTGTCGTGTCGTGTTATGTGACACGACCTATTTATTAAACGTGTTAATCGTGTCGTGTCGTGTCACCTGTGAAATAAGCGGGTCGTGTCTGTGTTTCGTATATTGACACGTATACATAAACGGGTCGTGTTCGTGTCAAGCACAATCGTGTCACGTGTCAAGTATGACACGACACGTTATGACACGTGAAACACGAATTGCCACCCCTAATCTACGAAGCGTTGCTTCGGTCGAATAGTCACTGGCATTTTTCTCAAATTTTCTTTCCCCGTGCACTCTCGATGGTAAATTTCTTCTCCCCATTGAAGAAGCCATAAAATTAAAATCTCACAAACATGCATGACGGGAGAGGAGACAGTTCCCATCCGGTCACTTCAACGACCCAAATCATCCCTATTACCTTCACTATTCATATCAACCTAGGCTCATGCTTGTTGCACAACTTCTTGACGGGATAACTATAATACATGAGAGCCGTGCCATGCTCATGGCTCCTAGCATCAAGAACAAAGAAGGTTTTATCAATTGAACCATTGACAAGCCACCTGTAAATGCTTTCTCTAAGCTACAACAATGGAAGCATGGTAACAATCTTGGGAAAACCTGGCTGTTCCAACTCAATTAAACAAGAAATCAGAGCAAGCATAATCTATAGTGATGATTGTTGACACAGATTTATATAGCATTTCAAGTGTGATTTTACAGTCAGAATCATCTATATTTATGGGTTTCTGCCTCATTATTGCCTTAATTTCTTTACATCTGCGGAATCTACACCTCTTTTAGTATTTTTCACGTTTTCAGGTCAAAACAACCATAAAGAAGGTTGATTTTGGAACTTTTGCGGTAGAGGAGCTCATCCTAATTCAAGGTGATCATAGTTGGAAGTTTTCAGATTCATTGGGGCCCTCGTCAAGAATCACAATCAGATCATGATCAGAATTATGCCCGTGATTCGTCTCTGTGCTTGAAGCTAAAACTAATCAATCACGACCGGGTCACGACGAGAATCATGCCCGTGATCGCGAACCTGTCTGTCTTGAAATTGCGATTTTAACCCTGGTTTCTTCAACCTAATCTAAGGTAACGCAAGAGGGCATCTAGGTCCTTCCTCCCCCGTTGACAAGAGGCCGTGGAACAACTTTTAGGAGAGAAAATATGCCAGAAATCATCATTTCATGGAGATAAGGGCAGCTGAGTTGCAGGGCATGGGAGGAGGCTGGCGTAGACTTTTCTTGCTAGAAAAATGGTAGCGGCTACAGCAGGCAGCCTTGGCAGGGCATGGGGACGAGAAGAGAGCCCATCGGGAGAAGAGAGGATAAAAGAGAGGAAAGAAGGATTTTCAAAGGGGGGATCGCACGTAGAGGGAGAGTAGAGACTGCTGCGCTTGGGAGGAGGAGATAAACAAGGGCTGCGCATCTACATCTATTGAAGACATTTGTTACGTGAACTCCCTAAGGATAAATTTGTAAGAAAGATCTTGCGCTTACATTCAATTTGCCGCACTATTTGTACAATCTTAGCAAAGTATCATAAGATCTTACCTTCCTCTTGTAATTGCCACATAAACCTGCATATGTATAAGATGTTTAATGTTGTAGCTTGCGCTTTCATCATGAACACTGTAGGCTAAGTTCTAAATTAGGATTTGGGGGAACCTTTTGATGACTCACTAGTTGTAATAGCCTTGCTCCAAACGCCCTAGTTTTTACTTAACCATTTGATGACTCACTAGTTGTAATAACCTGCATAAGATCTTACCTTCCTCTTGTTGTGTCCGCAAGTGTACGGATACTCAAAGTAATAAAGAAAGTATCGAATCCATAGGGACCTATGTTGCTGAGTACCGAATAATTGATTTTTCACTATCTAGGCAATCGAAAGAGTGTAAACTAGCAAACGAAGACCAAAACACAGAAACAGAATTATCAGAGAGAGAAGCTGGGACTAGGGTTTCATTCACTCTAATTTCTATAACTAGACATGAATAATGATTTTGTCAGTTTAATGTCAACATGATAAAGATGTAATTTACTTTAATAAAAGGATTGTCTCACTTTCATGCAGACAACCATGCGGAGATCAATCCTCGCTCTCGCGCAAGATTTATCCCAAGCTAAAGATAAGTAAATCATCAAACGAAGAACTCAAGGATCACATTCGTGCATCCGAATTCTAGGTTGATAATCTCTAGGGGAATCTCAAGGATCACTTTCGTGCATCCGAGTCTCGATACTAGTTTTACTCATGGTTCTCCAACGTTCCAATCCTTGCTTTCGCACAAGATCTTCACGTTTGATAACTTAGGCTCAATCTTTAGATTCATATCATTATCATGGCAACTAATCTACTAGAATTAAACAAATAAGAACTAACCTAAGATGGTTGCTAATATGCAATTCTAGGGTTCCAAGTTATCAAGCAAATTACTTTTTAGTCTATTGCGAAAACTCTAATACATGCACAATAATATGGATCTAAAAAGAGTCTAAGATCAATTACCACAAGAGTAAAATCATCATGCTAAGATTAAACGTGACAGAATAATGGAAAATTAGTCATCTAGTCATTAAAATTCAAGTGAATTACTCCCCCATGTCCCAAAGAGTGTCTAAGCTTGCATGGAAGGAAGATTACAATAATTCATGTTCAAGGAAATCGAAAACAGAGAAGAAGGAAAAATTACGGTATGGCCGTAAAGAAGTTTACAGCCATAATCTTGGCGCAACAGCGGTGGCGCTCGGATTTGTGTTGATTTCTCCTCTGTCGGATCTCCAATCACGCTGAAACTTATGGGACACCTTCTCCTCCTCTATGCATAGCTTCCACTCAAATTTCACGGCCGGAGATGCGCTGGAGGCTTCCCGGCGGCGAACCCTAAGGCGGATGTGTGAAACTCGATTTCTCCCTCTCTGGTGGATGAAAATTAGGGCTTTTGGTCTGCTTGTCTTCGTCTCGGTGATGGCTCCCTCTTCGCTTCTTACAGAAACGTATTTAGTGGCTTGGATCGATTACAATCATCTACGCAAAAATCGGGCTTCAGAGTTGACCGGGAAAATCGCGAACTGGGTTGTAATTACGGCTGTAAAGGATTTTACGGTGGTGCCGTAATCTGGACAGCAAACTCTCGGGTTGAAAACTTCCGGAATTACGGTACCGTAACATGTTTTATGGCAGTGCCGTAATGTCAACAATCTTTTGGGTTGAAAATCGACCCCGAATTACGGTACCGTAAAGTTCCTTACGGCAGTACCGTAAACTCCATCGATTCTCTGATAAAAAACAATCCAAAATACGGCACCGTAGTGATGTTTACGGTAGTGCTGTAATCATATGAAATCTTTTGCCTGGAAAAATTCCAAATTAGGGTACTGTAAAGGTCTTGTTGGGGTGCCGTAATTTGCTCTGAAGCTCCAAATTTTCTGAAATTTGACGTGTGATCTCCTTTTGATGTTGTGAATTCAATTATGCAATTAGATTGCTTGAAATCGACTGAAAAACATGCCTTTTTGCCTGAAAATCATTAAAAATAGAAAAGAGTGTAGATTTCACAAATATTGATAAAAGGGCATAAAAATAAGCAAAAGTTCATAAATATGACACGAAAAGATATATAAAATGGCATGAAATTGATGCATTACATTTTGGTAGTGATTTTCATAGTTATTTCATGTCAAATCTAAGCTTATTTCGGCATTTTTATACTCATTATGGGCTTATTTCCTTCATATCTTCGGAATCTTCACTTTTTGGCACTTTTATGCAATTTCAGGTAAAAACACCCTTTTTTTCAACATATTTTGAAGATTCTGAGGCCATGGGACGATTTCTCATGCGAAAACGAAGCCGCCAGTCAAATTTGAGCCTATTTGGAGTTAGCCTGACAATCACGGCCGGGTGAACCCCACGGGGTTCACCATCCCAGTCGCCAGCCAACATATGCCACAGAGAGCGTCACGGCCGGGTGAACCCTAGCGGGGTACACCAGAATTCTATTTGGCCGAAAATGATCCAGAACACATCACGGCCAGGTGAACCCGGCAGGGTTCACTGCGCTTCTTCCAGCCGAACTCTCAGAATGAATCACAGCCAGGTGAACCCGGCGGGGTTCACCGTGATAATAACTCAGATTCGCGAGCGGACCCGACCCACACTCAGTTTTTCTTCGATTTCTCACCCGTTCGGAGTCCAAATTTGGCAAGTAAGGTGTCTTTGGAAAGCTCTTTCAGAGGCGAACGCAGAGGATACAAAAGCCCCAATTATTATGACCTAATCATCGAGCATTCATGCGAAGAAGCGGCACAAACGGAAGAACTCGGCGACAAAGGCAATTTTTGGAGATTTTCGGAGATTGAGACACACGATCATCACGATTTCTTCAGGATTCCTTCGGTTCATCGTCTCCTTCCCCTCAGCTTCATTTTCTTATACTTTTTATTTAATTAAAAGAGAGATTTTGAGCGTTTCAATGACGATTGTAGCGTAAACCCTATTTCGGGGCTTGGTGGAAACCCTTTGAATATTTTAATTGTAAACTTTGTATCTATTTAAGTTATTTGGTATGAATTGTGAGCATATTTTACTTTGATGTATTCATTTCATGGTTTTACCTTGGCCGAGCAATATCGCGTGTTAGCCGTTACGATTCATATCGAGAGAAGGATCGTAAGGGTCGAACCTCTGAGTAAAACTTGCGAGACCTCGACACGAGAGTGCTTGGTCTTCGCTCGAGGATTTCATAGTCTGCCATAGAACTCATTGGGTTCGTCTTAGAACGATCCACCGTGAGAGTAGGAGGTCGGTCTAAAACGAACACCGGGGTGTATCACTCGAGAGAGGGCACCTTGTACCCTAGGGTTAGACTCCTTGTGCAAAACCAATAAGCCAAGTAACTAATATCTTTCTTGTGCAATTAAGATTATCTTCGTGGTGGAAGCCGTAGCCCTGAATTCTCTCTTGTATCTTTTCTCTACCGAAGTAGTTGCACTTGTTTGTTTTTGATTTCCGTCTTCAAAAACCCACGTTTCGATTCGCCTAGCTATTAGGACTCGAACTTTCTAGTACTTAACCTTGCTCCCTGTGGGATTCGACATATTTTATATTACTTCGACATATTCGTGCACTTGCGGAGCGTGTCAAGTTTTTCGCGCCGTTGCCGGGGAGCAACGTTTGATATTAGTATATTTCCGAGAATTGGTAGACTAGGCCTGAGGTTAGATTTTTTTTTACTGCACTGCTATTTTCTTTTTCTTTTTATTTACTTGCTGTCTTAGAACTTTATAATTTTGACTGACCGTTTTATGCGAAGAAGTTCTAGGGCAGGTACATTCTTTGACATTGATCCAGAGATCGAGCGCACCTTCCGGACAAGAAGGAAGCAAAATCAAATTCTGAAGAAAGAAATCATGAACCATCCAGGAGAAGACAATCAGATGGAACACATTCAACTTGATGTGAACAATGACCGAGCACAACAACCAATGGGGAACAACTATAACAACAGGACATTGAAAGATTACTCGACACCTTACACTTACGGTTTTCAATCTGGAATTGTTAGGCCCGCTGTTGAGGCCAACAACTTCGAAATAAAACCTGCTCTTCTTTCTATGGTGCAACAAAACCAATTTGGTGGTTCTCCTCTTGAGGACCCCAACATGCACCTTTCTGTTTTTTTGGAATATTGCGATATGTTGAAAATTAATGAAGTGTCTGCTGATGCTATCGGGTTGCGACTATTTCCCTTCTCTCTGAGGGACAAGGCGAGAGCTTGGCTGCACACACTACCTGCTGCTTTGATAAGAACATAGGCAGAGCTTTCTCAAGCCTTTCTCTCAAAGTACTTCCCTCCATCAAAGATAATCCAATTGCGAAATCAGATAACGAGCTTCATGCAAAAAGATGGAGAATCCCTATACGAAGCTTGGGAGAGGTTTAAGGAGCTCCAAAGGATGTGTCCACATCATGGTGTAGAGACTTGAGTTTTGATCCAAACGTTTTGCAGCGGTTTGGATTACAACACAAGGCTTACAGTGGATGCTGCAGTAGGAGGTGCTTTGATGAATAGGAGAGTGGAAGATGCAATGAACCTTCTCGAGGATATGGCAATTAACCATCACCAATGGACATTCGAGAGAAGTGCTTCAACCAAGAAGTCAGGTAAGTATGACTTGGATTCTTTGACTGCACTTACTGCTAAGGTTGATAATTTGACTAGGAAGCTTGACTCTTGGTCTGTTAATTCAATGGATGTTAACGCTATTACTTGTGAGGTATGTGGAGTTGTAGGTCATGCAGGGGCAGATTGTCAGGCGGGAGATGGACAAATGGCTGCGGCTTATCCTGAGCAATTGAATGCAGTTGAAAATTTCAACCAGAACAATAACCCTTATTCCAACTACTACAATCCAGGATGGCGCAACCATCCAAATTTCTCTTACCGGACAACTCAGCCAATTCAGCCTGGACAAGTCCCACCACAGCAAACTCAGCCCCCACAAGGAACCTTTAGGCAACCCCAACAGAACAATTTCAGACCACCAGGTTTCCAGGCCAGAAACTATAATGCACCGCCACCTCCGCCACAACAACCAAGACCCAACAATGATTCAAATCTGAGCAAGCAACTTGAAGGACTTACAGACATGATGAAGATGATGATAACCAGGATGGATTCCCT
This sequence comes from Costus lasius, assembly GCA_027563935.2. NCBI lineage: Eukaryota > Viridiplantae > Streptophyta > Magnoliopsida > Zingiberales > Costaceae > Costus > Costus lasius. The sequence goes on along the minus strand of CM050454.1, from coordinate 89,569,342 downwards.
AGAGACACACAATAAAATGCTGGAGAGTCAGCTAGCCCAGCAAGCTAGCTCATCATCGAGAGTACCAGGGAAGCTACCATCCCAACCAAAAGTAAACCCGAGGGAGCAGTGCAATGCAATCTCCACTCGGAGCGGCAAGCAATTGGAAGATCCAAAGATGCTGACAGAAGACAGGATAGAAGAGGCAATACCAGAACCTGTGGAACCGCATACTGATGTGACACCTGTGGCACCTGAGCCAGTTGAGGAGGAGCGGCCCTATGTGGGACCGCCAGCATATAAGCCACCGATTCCCTTTCCATAGAGGCTTATCAAGGCTAAATTGGACAAGCAGTTTGGTAAGTTTTTAGAGGTTTTAAAGAAACTTTATATTAACATTCCTTTCGTTGATGCTCTTTCGCAGATGCCGACTTATGTGAAATTCCTGAAAGATATCTTATCAAACAAGAGGAAGCTAGAAGATCAAGAGACCGTTGCACTTACTGAGGAGTGCAGCGCCATCATCCAGAACAAGCTCCCTCGGAAGCTGAAGGACCCAGGCAGTTTTTCCATACCCTGCCAGATTGGGGAGATGTCTTTTCAGAGAGCTTTATGCGATCTAGGAGCAAGCGTTAGCCTCATGCCACTATCACTATGTAAGAGGCTAGATTTAGGGGACTTGCAACCAACTAATATTTCCATACAGCTTGCAGACAGATCTGTACGCCACCTAGTTGGTATTCTAGAGGACGTACATGTTAAAGTAGGAGATTACTTTATTCCTGCTGATTTTATTGTCTTGGAGATTGATGAGGACGATAGACTCCCTATCATACTGGGGAGACCTTTTCTTGCCACTGCAGGCGCAGTCATGGATGTTAAGAATGGGAAACTGTCTTTGAACATCTGTGGCAACGTTATTCAATTTGAATTAATTGACACTCTGAAAAAACATTCTCTTGCAGATACATGTTGCAACATTGACATTGTGGAGAAAGCTATTCAGGATGTTGAGCCGCCTGGGAGAAAAGTGGTACCATTGAAACTTGCGCTGACAAACCCCACTGAGAATGCCAAGAGCTACAAAGCACGCACCAAATTTTGGCACAACAAGCGCATAACAAAGAAAGAATTTCATGAGGGGGACAAAGTACTTCTGTTTAATTCAAGACTTCGATTGTTTTCAGGAAAGCTTCGAACGAGGTGGTCCGGTCCTTTCACAGTTCAGAAAGTTCAACCTTATGGTGCTATCACGATTTGGACAGAACGAACTAGAAGTTTCACAGTAAACGGGCACCGCCTCAAGCATTACTTTGAAGATGAGCGGGTTGAGAGAGAGGAAGTTTTAGCTCTCTCAGACCCCCCAGATTTGAAATTTTGAAAACTCTTATGGTCGAGCTACCGACCTAAACCTAGCGCTCTTAGGAGGCAACCCAAGTTCTTGATTGATTTTAGTTCTTTTGCATAATTTTTCCTTATCATTAGTTAGTGTTTTGATCATTGTTTTGTTTTCCTTTTATTTTCGTTTTTCTAGAGGGGATCGCTACTAATTTGATGTCTCTTTATGTTGTAGGAAGAAGAGGGAGCGTTGGGAATTTTTTCCAGATTTTCTCGAGTGTACAGTGAACATCACAGCCTGGTGAACCCCATGGGGTTCACCGTGATGTGTACTGTACCAGTGCGCCCAGGCTTTTTGATCAGCGGATTTCACAGGCAGGTGAACCCCACGGGGTTCACCATCTTTCCAAAGACCAAAAAACTTCCAGTAAGCTTCACGGGTCGGTGAACCCCAGCAGGTTCACCCGTGTTTCTGTTGCTTCTGCCCGACCACAGTAAACATCACGGGCGAGTGAACCCGGGCAGGTTCACTGGAATTTCAAGTTTTGTTCGCCCGAAACTAGGGTACACACACGAAAGTTTCCGCCGCCACCCCCAAATCTTGCCGAGATCCCCTCGATCGCGCAGTTCTTCTTTCTTTCCAAACACAGAGGAGATCTTTCCGAGTCAGATTCAAGTTTCTTTACAGGCGAGACAAATTCTGCAGCCCAGATCTTCGCCTCGCTAGATCGAACAAGCTTCCACCGCCGCCTCCCGTGCTCAATGAGATCAACTGATTCCGCCGCTTTCTCTCGTTCTCGACACTTAAAGGCGATCTCTCAGGTTCTGATTTATGATTCCTTGCAGTCTGATCTAGCTCTTCTCGCCGGTTTCACATCGGAACTTTGTGTCGCCTGATTTCGCCGACTTTCTACTAATCCGCCACCACTTCCGATCTGAGAACACCTCCGACCAGATTTCTCACAGTCGACACTTACCAGTCGTCTTCCAATCATCTCAGCACAATGCCTCCAAGGACAAAAGCCATGGCCAGCAAAAGAACCTCACGCCCTCAGCAGGCGCTGTCAGATTCATCCGCCACGGACGATGAGGAGTACGAACCGACGCCTACACCTCATTCCTACCGGCCTTCTTCGGCTACGCCCGGCTCTTCTTCGTCTCGCCATGGTCGCACGCCTGCCAGCCGACCGCAGACTTACGTATCTCCCCCGAACGAGTTCGGGATTACCTTCCGGAACGCTGCACAAGAGGCACGGTATCAGATTCTGCAACAACGCCGTGTGCTCAATATGCGGTATCTTGATCGAACCACCTTACAGATGCTAGGGATGCTTGGAGACTTTGACTTGATGTATGCATCCATAGGGTGGGAGCAATTTCAGCAGCTATTCTCACCCACCTACATCGGTACCACGCTGGAATTTCTGAGTTCATTAGAAGTTAAAGCTGATCCTATACTTGAGGATGATCCAGACCGTCTGTCCTTTTGCCTAGGTAACATCGAACACATCCTATCCCTTTCACAGTTCCGCAGTATTTACGGATTTCCAGAGCCTAGCGCACGCGGACTCCCTACTGAGTATAGTGAGCAGAGCTTCTGGGGCGCTATCACTAACGAGCACATCTACTCCGCTCGCACAGCTCGAGCTTCCAGTCTGTGTAACCCAGTGATCAAGTACGTTCACCGCGTATTGGCCCACACTCTCTTTGGCCGCGGTGAAAGTGACAGTATGGTTCGACAGACTGAGTTATTTTATATCTGGTGCATGCTCCACAGTTTTAGAGTCGATTCAGGATATTATTTGGTAAAGCATTTCAGCCGCGTCGCCCGTTCTTTGAGGGGGGCGATAGTGATTGGTGGCTTGATCACACCTCTGGCAGTTTCCCTCAGCATCATTCCCTACGGCACATTGGAGGCTACCGGCAACAATAGGCTCGACATCGAGTCTTGCGTTGCCATGAAGCTGATTATACGCAAAGGAGATTCTTATTGTATGACATTCAAGGGAAACCCCTTCTGCTTGCCTTTGCCAAACCCGAAGCGCACATCTATCAGAGTTCGTGGAAACTGGCGCATCCAACCAGTTGAGGACGCACATCCCGATCCAGTCAACACAGCACCACCAGCACCGGGAGAATTTTCCTTTGGTGGCACCTCCTCTCACGATTCTATGATGTTTGTATTGTAGGAAATCAAAGACGAGCAACTCCATCAATGGGAGATGATTGATAACCTAGACACCGCCGTTACCCACATCCAGCAGAACCAGTCTTCGCATTGAGAGTCCATGGAAGCCCATATGTAGAGGCAACATAAAATGATGAGTTCTGTTTGGGAGAAGATATCAATCATGGACGACCGGCTATCCGCCCTCTCTGAAGACAAAATGGCTCGCATGAACATTTCTTCTGATGACGAGGCCGAGCCAGATTACACCGGACGTGGGAAGAGCAAGAGCTCCAGGGCTTTTGGCTCTCACTCGCGCAAGCGGAGGTAGCTTCCCAGACCATCAGCGTCATCTTCCACTCCTCTCACACCATGGAATTGCATAGAGGACTATGCAAACTTTTAGAGTGGGTGAGCTTTCTGCATTATGGTTTCTATTCTCTTCTCTTCATGCGGCTATATGACTATGACACCTTGACTTTACTATGTTTGGATAGATACTTTTACTTTGAGATGGATATTATGTGGCATTGTATCTTATATGCCATTATATTCGTGGGCCTGGTCCACTTCTTCAGGCCCCACCTCGTGATTGTATGACCGTATTTTGATATTTGCGTCCGCACTACATTATGATGACTATGCTTTCCATATTTGCTCTGTGAAATTTTCATGAGAGTTATGCATATGAATTGTCCTATGAAAGCTATTTCGAAATTTTAAAGTTGAATACTTGATTGGTTAAGAATAATCAAAGAAGTAAGTCTGGAGTATACCACCTTGTTAGAGATACTGTTTGAACCATATCCATATGTTCTATGATTTAGAAATTTTGTGATTTGGATTGTTTTTGAGATGTTCACTAGTGGGTCAAACATTGATATGATTGTTCAATCAACTCAAGCTTGCAACTTACATGAGAATCATATTGAGATACATATTCGCTTAGTTATTCTTTGATTTCCTTTCTATTGTTGGGGAAACACTGCATCTGTCAAAATGGACATGTTATCAACTGCTGAGAATAGCATAAAAAAAAATTCACCCTTAGATTCCTCTACTTGGCACTACGCAAAATTGGCAGTGATACCAAAGGACATGAGATGAAATCTAAAGGATGTGAAATTGAAAACAATAAAATGACTCCTCTACTTGGCATTGCGAAAAATTGGCAATGGTACCTAAGGTTATGAGTTGAAGTCCAGTGCAATAATCAGTATATCGTATCCTGAATAAAACATTTGAGTTAACCCCAACGATTTGACTAGGAAGGATTGGAATTGCATGAGAGTTTTATGTAAGCTTAATTGAATCCTATGTTCGCTGCTTACTAAGTTGTTTGGCATCTAGTTATTGTGGGATCAAACTGTTGAACAATTGAGACAACCATTTACTTAATTTCCCCTGATTAGATCTTGGATTGTTATTAAATATTTTTCTAACATGTAATCTTGACATGAAAGATTGCTCTTTTACCTATCATGTATCTCATCTTATTTTTTTGCTTGAGGACAAGCAAAGATTTAAGTCTGGAGTATTTTGATGCATTGCATTTTGGTAGTGATTTTCATAGTTATTTCATGTCAAATCTAAGCTTATTTCGGCATTTTTATACTCATTATGGGCTTATTTCCTTCATATCTTCGGAATCTTCACTTTTTGGCACTTTTATGGAATTTTAGGTAAAACGCCATTTTTTCAACATATTTTGAAGATTCTGAGGCCATGGGACGATTTCTCATGCGAAAACGAAGCCGCCTGTCAAATTTGAGCCTATTTGGAGTTAGCCTGATAATCACGGCCAGGTGAACCCCACGGGGTTCACCATCCCAGTCGCCAGCCAGCGTATGCCACAGAGAGCGTCACGGCCGGGTGAACCCCAGCGGGGTACACCAGAATTCCATTTGGTCGAAAATGATCTAGAACACATCACGGCCAGGTGAACCCGGCGGGGTTCACCGCGCTTCTTTCAGCCGAACTCTCAGAATGAATCACAGCCAGGTGAACCCGACGGGGTTCACCGTGATTCTAACTCAAATTCGCGAGCGGACCCGACCCACACTCGGTTTTCCTTCGATTTCTCACCCGTTCGGAGTCCAAATTTGGCAAGTAAGGTGTCTTTGGAAAGCTCATTCAGAGGCGAACACAGAGGATACAAAAGTCCCAATTATTATGACCTAATCATCGAGCATTCACGCGAAGAAGCGGCGTGGACGGAAGAACTCGGCGACAGAGGCGATTTTTGGAGATTTTCGGAGATTGAGACACACGATCATCACGATTTCTTCAGGATTCCTTCGGTTCATCGTCTCCTTCCCCTTAGCTTCATTTTCTTATACTTTTTATTTCATTAAAAGAGAGATTTTGAGCGTTTCAATGACGATTGTAGCGTAAACCCTATTTCGGGGCTTGGTGGAAACCCTTTGAAGATTTTAATTGCAAACTTTGTATCTATTTAAGTTATTTGGTATGAATTGTGAGCATATTTTACTTTAACGTATTCATTTCATGGTTTTACCTTCGCCGAGTAATATCGCGTGTTAGCCATTACGATTCATATCGAGAGAAGGATCGTAAAGGTCGAACCTCTGAGTAAAACTTGTGAGACCTCGACACGAGAGTGCTTGGTCTTCGCTCGAGGATTTCATAGTCTGCCATAGAACTCATTGGGTTCGTCTTAGAACGATCCACCGCGAGAGTAGGAGGTCGGTCTAAAATGAACACCGGGGTGTATTACTCGAGAGAGGGCACCTTGTACCCTAGGGTTAGACTCCCTGTGCAAAACCAATAAGCCAAGTAACTAATATCTTTCTTGTGCAATTAAGATTATCTTCGTGGTGGAAGCCGTAGCCCTGAATTCTCTCTTATGTCTTTTCTCTACCGAAGTAGTTGCACTTGTTTGTTTTCGATTTCCGTCTTCAAAAACCCATGTTTCGATTCGCCTAGCTATTAGGACTCGGACTTTCTAGTACTCAACCTTGCTCCCTGTGGGATTCGACATCTTTTATATTACTTCGACATATCCGTGCACTTGCGGAGCGTGTCAGAAATTTACTATAAATTTTGGTGTCATCAAACACATAAGGCTCAAACTTTGCTTGTCCTCAAGCAAATAGATAGAATAAAGAACTCTACTATGGAAAATATGCCTTTTCATGAAAAATAAATTTCTAAAATATAATCACTCATGAAATTTTCCACTAACTTTTTGCACAAAATTTCAGATAAATACATCATCCTTTGAATTTAGTCTTTAAGATTCACAGCTTTGATCGAATAAAACTTCGCAACTCGCATAATAAACAGAATCTCAGTCTCATGATTTCACCCAATTTTCAGTTTAAATCTATCTTACCTTTGTTTATAGGAATAGGATATCTAAAATCTTTTTCCACACAATTTTTTTTTCTTTTCTATTTTCCCTCCTCTTCTTTTTTTATGGCACGTACCCACATAGATACATATATAATTTTTTATTTGGACTTCAACTCTTATCTTCGGTACCACTGTCAATTTTACACAGTGCCAAGTAGAGGAGTCATGTTCTTTTTCTCTTTCTCTTATTTTTTTTTACAGACTTCAACTCATGTCCTTTGGTACCACTGTCAATTTTACACAGTGCCAAGTATGGGAGTCTCTCACTATTTTTGTGGATCTTGGAATCTTCCTTCCCAACAAATAGTAGAATAGACTAAACATCAACTAGGTTAATCAATTGACATCAATTCAAAAATTATACTCGTATGCTCATTTTATTCAAGTAAGATGCTTTACTCTTAGATTGCATTCATCAAACAACATTCCTACCCAAAAACCTTATGCATCAATCAATGAAGAATTTCAACAAGTAGATATATATTGAAGAAATAAATTCAGCATAATAGGTATATCTCCATTCATAGGCATGCATGCATGAACATTCATCATGATATAAAAAAAATCTACCTATCTCTCATCACATGGAGTCATAAAAAATTTAAACCTCAAAAATATTATCATCAATGCAAAAGGTGTGAAGTATCAAGCTTATATAGTCATAGTCAAAAGTGTAACATGATAGAGGCAAGCAACCTTATAATCACATAAGGCTCGAACAATGCAAAGGGTAATAGAATTTTTAGGAGAAGAAAAGTGTAGATAATCATATCAAATCAAATAATCAAATCACAAGAAGGTGCAAACGATACTCACAAAACTATATAGCAATCTCTGACCGAAAATACATAAGGCTCAGACCAAAAATAGTGTCGGGGCAGATGCTGCAAGGTCCAAAGATGTGCCTTTTGAAAATTTTACCTGCACAATTTAAGGTACATAAGGCTCAGTTTTAAAAATAGTCTCTAAAAATAATAATGATAAAAATAATTTTCTCAAAGAAGAATCAAAGATATCACCGATGGTCTAGAAGAGCGTCAGCGGAAAGAGTCGAGCAGGTAAGAAGCAGAGGTGGAACAGATGCTATCTGAAAAGCTGCTAGCAATGATGGTGATGGTGCCGACAGTAGAGTGAGTAATCTCTAGTGGCCTGCTAGAGTCTACAGTACTGGAGGTGAGATCGTCGGCCAGTGGGTGCGAGAGATAGCACTGTAGAGAAAAAAAATCAGTCACTAATGAAGAGTCTGCTGCATAAATAAAATAAATAGAATAAGAGGCAGCAAAAGAAGTAAGAATCTGCATATGGTATAATCCAGTGTCGACGACTGGATATAGTGATGTCAAAGGCAGATGCAGTGGTGGCTAGAGGTGGAAGACAGTTGCTTTTGAAGATTTCTGGATCTAGAGTCAAAAGAAGCAATAACAAGTAGAAAGCAAACCAAGCAGTTTTTGAATTTTTTATGAAAAGTAGCCATACCCTAAAATAAGATTTAATGATCCAAAAAGAAAATGGACAAAACCAAGTTGTAGAATAAGATATGTTCTTTTCACATGTATGAAAATTAAAAGATCAAAATCTATCAGGAATTTAGGGCATCAACAGAAAGAAGGTTACTCAGATTACAAAACTGCAAAAACTGCAAAAACTGCACAAAAGTTAATCAGATTCGAAAAGTTGTCATGTGTCCTAGAATGATCAGAAAATATTTTCATGAAAATAACTCATCCACGGGTTAGAACGACACACAAACTTCATATTCCATGTGAAAAATTAGGGTTTCAAGTCACCGAAGCATCTCAAATACATGCAGCAAAAGTGCTAATCAGATTATTCAAGAAAAAACTGCTGCAGAAATTAATCAGAATCGAAAAGATGCTATGTGTTTTAGAATGATCCATGGACTTTAAAATTCAAAAACAAATATCCAGATAATAGGCAATGATGAGTACTTCGTGATGGTGCCAAAGATCAAAAATTTTCTCAACCCAGTTTCTTAAAATCGTAGCGAGAAAACACCTACTCAAATAAGCAGATTACAGTTTTAAAATACGGTACTGTGAAATCCTTTACGGCAGTGCCGTAATGTACACAAAAAATCTCAGGTCAAAAATATCCAGAATTATGGTATCGTAAAAACTAATACGGTACTGCCGTAATATGCTAAAAACTCTCGGATGAAATCAGATCAGGATTATGGCACCGTAAAGAAGATTACGGCAGTGCCGTATTTTGCGTAAAATTTCGTTTCTCCCTGCAAAAAGAAAAGAAAAAAATTAATTCTAAAAATAAACTAAAATAAAAGAAACTAAGCTAAGTGATAATGCTTGGGTTGCCTCCCAAGAAGCGCTAATTTTAGGTCCATAGCTTGACTAAAACTCAAAAATCATGGTGAAATAGGTGAATCAGTATCAAAGTAAACAGCAAACAATTTTCTGCATTTCCTTTGTCCAAAAATTTTAGCCACTAATCCTAAAATTCAGAATTGCATATAAATCACAATCAAAGTGGCTCTATTAAATATGCAAAAATCAAAATCAAAACTTTCAATTCCACTCAAAGGATATTCAATGATCTTCCTAAATTTGTCAAAAAGCAAAATCATAAGTCCTTTCTTCAAATTTTTATCTTTAATTACAATATGACTCATATCAAAATATTCAAGCATTGGATCATCAAAATAGTCTTTCTGTCTCAGATTAGATTCCTCAATAAAGCATAAATTTTCAAATACATCAAAAGAGTGAATATCAGATATGGGCAAAACATCATCATGGTGAGATTCATCAATGTTTGTAATTTTCAAATCCTTTTCAAGTTCATCAAATTTAACCATAAATGATACAACATCAAAAGAATCAATTTCATCAAAAGAGGGTTTTCAAAATCAATTTTCTCAAACTTTTCTACAAACAAGTTATTAGAAGAATCAATTTTACAATCATCAAAATCAGAGTGAGATTCATTAATATTCACATAAGGCTCAATCTCAAAATAGTCATAATCAGAGGGGAAATTTTCTAAATCAAGTTCTTCAATTTCAAACTCAAATAAACATGCTTGCTGTGCTAACTGGGTTTCCAAAATTTCAGAATTAGCAGTTAAAGATTCTACCTGAGAAGCAAGTTGACTTATTATTCCCTTAAGATCCTCAATTTCTTTATTTTGATTTGTCATAAATTGGTTTTGATTTGACATAAAATTTTCAAGCATAGTTTCTAACCTAGATTCTTCATTGTCCTCAAAATAAGGTACAGAAACATGATTAGAGCAATTATCATAAAAAGAAGTTTGATTTTCCCAACTAGAATCATAATGATCATCTTGATAACATGAAGAATTAGAATTTTGAGGCATTAAAATATGGCAATCAGAACTATAATGATCAAAACTACCACAAATATCACAGTTCATGGAAGAATAAGATGTCATAGTAGGATGCATATTTAAAGTGTCTAATTGACGAGAGATAAAATCTAACTTATCTTGAAGAGTGCATGATGAATCATCTTTATATGGCATGTATACTTCATCTCTTTCAGTTGCCCAAAAGTTATAATTGAAAGACATATCTTCAAATATATCAACAACAGAAAGACAATCCAACACAAATCAATTAAATTTTTTTTTCAGAATATAGAAAAAAAAATAGAAAATATAAAACACAAGCAAATTCACAAATATTCAGATATCACAGTTCTATCACAACTGTGAAAATCCAAAACCTGCAAAAACAAAAAATAAAGTTAAATCTAAAACAAATAAAACTTAGTCTAGCAATACTAACAAGTATTTTGATATTAACAAAACTAAGGTCCCCGGCAACGGCACCAAAAACTTGTTGTGTCCGCAAGTGTACGGATACTCGAAGTAATAAAGAAAGTATTGAATCCACAGGGACCTATGTTGCTAAGTACCGAATAATTGATTTTTTACTATCTAGGCAATCGAAAGAGTGTAAACTAGCAAACGAAGACCAAAACGCTGAAACAGAATTATCAGAGAGAGAAGCTGGGACTAGGGTTTCATTCACTCTAATTTCTATGACTAGACATGAATAATGATTTTGTCAGTTTAATGTCAACATGATAAAGATGTAATTTACTTTAATAAAAGGATTGTCTCACTTTCATGTAGACAACCATGCGGAGATCAATCCTCGCTCTCGCGCAAGATTTATCCCAAGCTAAAGATAAGTAAATCATCAAACGAAGAACTCAATGATCACATTCGTGCATCCGAATTCTAGGTTGATAATCTCTAGTGGAATCTCAAGAATCACTTTCGTGCATCCGTGTCTCGATACTAGTTTTACTCATGGTTCTCCAACGTTCCGATCCTTGCTTTCGCACAAGATCTTCACGTTTGATAACTTAGGCTCAATCTTTAGATTCATATCATTATCATGGCAACTAATCTAGTAGAATTAAACAAATAAGAACTAACCTAAGAGGGTTCCTAATATGCAATTCTAGGGTTCCAAGTTCTCAAGCAAATTACTTTTTAGTCTATTGCGAAAACTCTAATACATGCACAATAATATGGATCTGAAAAGAGTCTAAGATCAATTACCACATGAGTAAAATCATCATGCTAAGATTAAACGTGACAGAATAATGGAAAAATAGTCATCTAGTCATTAAAATTCAAGTGAATTACTCCCCCATGTCCCAAAGAGTGTCTAAGCTTGCATGGAAGGAAGATTACAATAATTCATGTTGAAGGAAATCGAAAACAGAGAAGAAGGAAAAATTACGGTACAGACATAAAGAAGTTTACGGCCATAATCTTGGTGCAACAGCGGCGGCGCTCGGATTTGTGTTGATTTCTCCTCTGTCGGATCTCCAATCACGTTGAAACTTCTGGGACACCTTCTCCTCCTCTATGCGTAGCTTCCACTCAAATTTCATGGCCGGAGATGCGCTGGAGGCTTCCCAGCGGCGAACCCTAAGGCGGACGTGTGAAACTCGATTTCTCCCTCTTTGGTGGATGAAAATTAGGGCTTTTGGACTGCTTGTCTTCGTCTCGGTGATGGCTCCCTCTTTGCTTCTTACAGAAACATATTTAGTGGCTTGGATCGATCGCAATCATCTACGCAAAAATCGGGCTTCGGAGTTGACCGGAAAAATCGCGAACTAAGTTGTAATACGGCCGCAAAGGATTTTACGGTGGTGCCGTAATCTAGACAACAAACTCTCGGGTTGAAAACTTCTGGAATTACAGTACCGTAACATGTTTTATGGCAGTGCCGTAATGTCAACAATCTTTCGGGTTGAAAATCGACCCCAAATTACGATACCGTAAAGTTCCTTACGGCAGTACAGTAAACTCCATCGATTCTCTGATCAAAAACAATCCAAAATACGGCACCGTAATGATGTTTACGGTAGTGCTGTAATCATATGAAATCTTTTCCCCAAAAAAATTCCAAATTACGGTACCGTAAAGGTCTTGTTGGGGGTGCCGTAATTTGCTCTAAAGCTCCAAATTTTCTGAAATTTGACGTGTGATCTCCTTTTGATGTTGTGAATTCAATTATGCACTTGGATTGCTTGAAATCGACTGAAAAACATGCCTTTTTGCCTGAAAATCATTAAAAACAGAAAAGAGTGTAGATTTCAAAAATATTGATAAAAAGGGCCTAAAAATAAGCAAAAGTTCATAAATATGACACGAAAAGATACATAAAATGGCATGAAATTTACTATAAATTTCGGTGTCATCAAGCTGCACGCGGGTGGCGTTGCTGGCCACCATGGCCGGGACAAAACCCTTGACATGGCGGAGGAGCGCTTTTCTGGCCCTCCCTTCGTAAGGACATGGAGCGCATTGCGTGCCACTATGGCACCTGCCAATTGGCCAAGCCACGCCCCCCGAACACTGGTCACTACATACCGTTACCTGTCGCTGATAGCCCTTGGCAACACCTCAGCATGGATTTTGTCTTAGCGTTGCCCTGCACCGCGTCCCGATTCGATTCCATCTATGTGGTCGTCGATCGGTTTTCGAAGATGGCCCACTTCATACCCTGCTCGCAAACCGCTGATGCGACCCATGTCGCGCACCTGTTCTTTCGGGAGATTGTCCGTCTCCATGGTCTCCCCCGTACCATTGTGTCCGACCGTGACACTCGCTTCGTGAGCCACTTCTGGTGCTCACTGTGGGCTCTCATGAGCACCACGCTGAAGTTTTCCACTGCCTACCATCCCCAAACTGATGGGCAAACTGAGGTTGTTAATCGTAGTTTGGGCAATTTGCTCCGGTGCCTTATCGGTGAGCATCCGAGGTCTTGGGATTCCATTCTCCCCATGGCGGAATTCACGTATAATAGCGCCGCTAATAGGTCTACGGGTCTTAGTCCCTTCCAGATTGTTACGGGCCGTCAACCCCGCAAACCCATTGACCTACATGACCTACCCATGGAGTCCCATCTGTCAGAACATGCATATTCCTTTGCCTAGCATATAGCTAGCTTGCATGAAGAAGTTCGGCATCGTATCTTTTTGGGCAACACTCATACTGCGATGAAGGCCAACGAGCACCGTAGGCCACATCATTTCTCTGTCAGTGAGTTGGTGAGGGTGCGCATCCACCGTAGGCCACATCATTTTAAGCTCCAGCCACGTTACATGGGGCCCTATGCGGTGGTGCGGAGGATTGGCTCCAACGCCTATATGCTAGACATACCCGCGCACATGGGAATCCACCCCGTTTTCAATGTGGCGGATCTGCTTCCATTCTACAGTCCTTTGGAGGAGCCATCGGACCCCGATGAACCTCAACCCCCAAGTTCTCCGAAGGAGAACTCCTCAGAGCACGTAGCGGAAGCTGATGCAGGAGCATACAACATGAAAGAAGGGGAAAATCCAGCCCCAACGGTGCCACAAAAATTTTCCACAGAAAGTTCCTCGGGGTACCTAGTGACGGAAGCCACGCCTCGTGATTCCTGCGGGCAACTATCCGATCCGAGGACGGCTTCACATGCACAAGTCATATTTCCCACAGAAAGTTCCTCAGGCCACCCAGTGACGAAGACCTTGCCCCGAGAATCCTACAGAGAACTTTCCGAAGATTCACATGCACAAGTCGGGTTTCCCACAGAAAGTTCCTCGGGACACCAAGTGACGAAGACCTCGCCCCGAGAGTCCTGCAGACAACTACGAGAGGATTCACACACACAAGTCAGGTTTTCCACAGAAAGTTTCTCGGGGTACCCAGCAACAAAAACCTCGCCCCATGGAACTTGCAACCAACTATATGAAGAAAGTCACGCAGAATTGCCCCGATGACCCCGTTTTGACATCCACAACCCTCCGTACCATGTTGAATCACCCATGGAGGACCCGAAGGAGCCCAATAAGATGGAGGTACGGCGATCCCAACGAACTTCTCACCCACCGGACTGCTTTATGGGTATTATCAACCCACTCTCCATCCACACCGAAGTGACCCAGCCCAAGGACGCTATAAGCCAACCCCCGAAGAGCCCAAGTCTAGATGGGGCTCACAACCACATTAGCAACACGGCCCAAGAGAAGGCCGCGATGATCGTTACACAGCCCAGTACTTTGAAATTCTGCTGCTTTGTCGCGGTATGCTCCGAGCGCGTCTGATTGCCTAACCGCCTCTGTACGAAGACCTGAGGACCATGCGACCAGCTTCAAGAATATTAGGTAGAAGTTTGTTTCTCTTTTGTCTTGTAGCTGCAGCTTGACTACTTTATGGGCTGCAAGAGTAGTTAGTTGTTAAAGTAATTTGTCTTTTTCTGCTTTGTCTTGTTCCCTCCCCTCTTGTTCTATAAAAGAGGAGGCTGGGGTGTTGTGTTCCTTAGTTCTCTTAGTGGTAGAGTACTCCTAGTGAGCTGAGAGCCTGCAGCGCTTGTAGAAGTTGAAGTCGGCACTCCGCCTTCAAAGTTTGTAAGAGTCGTGGTCGGTGCCTCGACTCCGAAGTGTTTCCTTCCTAGTTTCAAAGCAGTAAAGTAAATCCCACCGCCTCTGGTGGGTCAGGTCTGCCTGTCTTTTCATTTCATCATGTTCATTTTCGTTAAGATTTCTGATCTTCCGCGGGTATCCGTTTGCCGGAGACGTGGACGTTTCGTGTTGTTCTTTGGTGTATTTCAGGCGCATATGCGTGCGAGCTGTGTGCTGCGAATCCGTTGGTTCCCCCCATTGCGACATGCTGAGCTTAAAATTTGCTACGTGAGAGTGCTAAATTGCTACGAGGTTAGTGAGTTACATTCTGTAGTTGAGTGCCGTTGTGCTCTTTTCGCATTTGTGTTGCCCCGATTGAACTCGACGCTGATTTCTTCGCGTTTCATCGTGTTTCCCTGCATTTTCGAAGCGCTTTTCACTTCCCTCGTCTAAAGACCCTCTCCCATTTTTGCGTGCATTGTGTAATCCCTTACAGCCTGTTTCAGAGGAGGGATATTTGGAGAGAAAGGAAAGAAAAATACCTTTTCCTTTGTTTCAGTAAAAATAAAAGAGGGAAAGGAAAGAAAATCAGAGGAAAATTTAAGGCATTTTTCCCCTCAAACTAATCCCTCTGATTTAGAGGGAAAACGAATGTCCGTCCCTCACGCCTCTTGTTCGCGTGATCTCACGCCGCAACCTCGTCGTTCCTCTCTTCCCTCGCCGATGCCTGGCCACCAGGCTACTTCGACTTCTGTTCGCCTCTCCCCTCTAGCGGCAAACGCGGCCCGCTGAAGGACTCCACGGTACTGCTGTGGCTACTCGACGTCAGCGGAGGACGCGAGCAGCGGCGTCGTAGGTGAGGGCAGCGGCCTCAGCTGAGTCGAAGGTTCCAAGCCACACACATGCCTTCTTCCATGGGTCCCGGATCTCGACGGCGAATCACCCCCACGGCCGCTTCCGCACATCGCAAAAATGCATCTCAACTGCTGCCAGTCCTGCAATCTCCACCACCTCCCCCGGAGCTCCGCCTTTGCGCATCTTGACCGGAAAAGAAGAAATCAAGGGAATGATCGGATCGGCTGAGATGCAGGAAAGAGGAAGGCGAAGGACGGGCGAAAAAAGATGGGATCAAAGAAGGGTCACGTCTCTTCCTCTCGCCCTCCCCTTCCCCTTCGCCTTCGCTTTCCTAGGCTTCGCCTTCCCCCTCCCCACCTTTTTTCCTCCTCCCCTTCCCCTTCGCCTTCGCTTTCCTAGGCTTTGCCTTCACTTTCCTGGAGGCGACCAGCTTTGGCGCAAGTGCTTGGGGTCCGAGGAAGGGCGCCGGTAGCGAGCTGTCGCCTCCGTCGCCGGTTCAACCCACAACCATGGTATGGTCCGCTTCGAGGCTTGTGCAGGCCAGCACGATGAGTCCCCTTCGTCTCCGATGCAAGTGAACAGCGGACTCGGGTTGTCAATCTCTCCTCCGCAAGCTTCTCTTTTCTATTTTCCTCGCTATTCTTAAAACAACGGAAAGAAAAAAATGAAAAATTTTTCTTTCCTTTTTAATTTCTGTTCTATTCATTTTTCTTTTCCTTCTTATTTTCTGTCCCTCCTCTGAAACAGGCTGTTAGAGTACCGCTTTAAGGACCCTCCTACCCCCTAGTAGCTTCGTCAAAACCCTAGTCCCTCTCTGTTTATCTTTATACTCTTCCTATCATTTATTTGCATTATAATCGATTGCTTAGCTAGTAAGAATACAATTATTTGGTACTTAACAATAAGGTCTCTGTGGTTTGATATCTTTCTTTATTACTTCGAGTATCCGTGCACTTGCAAAATACAACAACGATCTTCCCTGGGTTTTTGGGACTGGCCTGTTTCGGGGATATTCTTCCGCTGTGCAATGTAATATGTAATGTCTATCTCTGAAAAATTATAAAATATCCCTGGGGTTTCCCAACACATTTTGCTTTGGGGAAGATTTACTTATTTTGACACTTCCACGATACATTTTGATGGGGTCATTGTGATGAACATTTATGCTTTTATGATGTGATGTTGTATGTACTATTGTGGTAAACTTTATGCTATGGTAAACTATTGTTACTGATGTGTTGTTGTACTAAACCTGCCAAAACTTTAAACCTCTTTACTACTAAACGAATGCTGAACATGCTGAACATTTCATTAATATGCTCCACTTTCATGTTGTCTTTATTACAAGTTACTTTCATGATGTTTTTATTATAAGTTACTTTGGTGATGTTTCAGCTTTGCAAGGACACTTTCATGATATATTTCTATTATGTCTTTATACCTTGTTGACAGGCCTAGTCGCTTCTATGACATGATACACCTTTCTGATATGCTTTCATCATGACTTTGTTGACCATTACTGTCTGAACACGCAAAATCCTAAGGAAGATTCTAGCTGAAATTTTTTATAATCACTGATTAATATTTTCTCATTCATGATTGATTCTTATCTATGATTCATTTACCTCACTTATGATTGATCTATACTCCCACACTAACTTAAGAGCATCTTTAATGCTAATCAATTTATCGAGTCACTTTATTCCTTATACATTGGACACTTATAGATTGAACTTTGATAAGCTTTGCATCTAGGAAGCATATGTGACCCAACATGAATACTATTTGTTTGGATGATTATAGACCAAACTACTTGACACACCTTACCACTCTTGGAAACTCTCGGTATTGGTTTTGGTTCGAGCTCCTCTAACTTGGCAACGTACAAGAAATAGAGAGAAAACAAAAGAGCAGTGGTACCGAAGTTACAACTTGGCACTGCCCAACGGAAAGAGAAAAGAAGAAAAAGAGCACTGGTACCGAAGTCTTGACTTGGCACTGCCACTAAAAGAAAGTGAAAGAAAAGAAAAGAAGGGCAGTGGTACCGAAGTTGTGACTTGGCACTGCAAATCAAAACAAAAGAAAAAGAAAGCAGTGGTACTTGTTGTGTCCGCAAGTGCACGAATACTCAAAGTAATATAAAAATTATCGAACCATAGAGACCTTGTTGCCAAGTACTGAATAATCGATTTCTTGCTAGCTAGGCAATCGAAAAATAGTGAATCAAGCTATCGAAAAGAGCACGGAGAGAATATCAGAGAAGAAACTGGGACTAGGGGTTCATCTACTTTAAATTTCTAATGGCTAGATTAAGATAAGTGTCTGTCAATCTAATTCTATCACGATAAAGGTATAATTTACTTCATAAATAAATTATCTCGCTCTCGCGCAGACAACCATACAAAGAACCGATCCTCACTCTCGTGCAAGATCTATTCAATGCTGAGAATAAGTAAATCATCAACTAAGAACTCGAGGATCACTCTCGTGCATCCGAATTCTAGGTTGATCACCTCAAGTGGAAACTCAAAGATCACTCTCGTGCATCCGAGTCTCAACACTAGTTTTACTCAAGGGTTTCCAATGACTCGACACTCAATCTCTTGCAATATCAAATCAAGTCTACACATTAGCTCAATCCCAAGAGTCATAAAATCAACAAGGCATTATAGTTCTCTAAAAATCAGAATTCGAAGAACAACCTAATCTCTTACGGTAGTTCCAAACTCAATAATTCCTAGGGTTCCGAATTTCAAACAATCAACCTCTCGATCTATTTCGCAAAATTCTAAAACATGCTGATATTTAAGACACAAGGGAGAATTAAAGAACAATCAATCACAAGAGTAAAATTATCATAATAAAATCAGTTTGACAAAATTAGGGTTTTCTAACCATTAAGAAACAAAGAGATTACACCCCCATGTCCCATAAAAAGATTAAGCTACCATGATGAAAGGATTACAATAAAACATGTTCTCAGAGTGATAAGGAATCGACAAGAGGGAAGAAAGATTACAAAACAGGGCTGTAATGAAATTACAGCCCGTAATATGCTTTGAACAGTGCTGTCACCACTGTTGTGTCGATTTCTCTTTCGATTCAACTCTGAAGGCTTTGGAACTTGAGATGCGTGTTCTCCTTCACCAGATGAAGCTCTCTATCAAAAATCATGGCCGGAGATGGTTTTTGGGCTGAGAACCGACGAGCCCTAGCGAATCCGCCCTTCTCTGAAATTCCCCGTGAATCCGTGATAAAAATTGTTCCTTTTGCTCTGCAACTCTTCGCCTTCTTATTCTGAAACTTCCCCTTTTTACGGATCTTCAATTGGTGCCCTAAGTTCCGAGAAATCACGTTTTTAAATTTGCGGCAGAAAACTTATAATTCTGGGTTTTGTAATACGGTACCGTAATTGGAATACAGCAGTGCCATATTTTCTTTTCTGCAAGATCTGGGTAGAACATACGGTACCGTGACAATGTTGCCTGAATATACGGCAGTGCCATATTCCTGCCGAAACCTACTAGTCAAAATTGTTGAGTAATACGGCACCGTGTAAGATCATACGGTAGTGCTGTATTTCGGCTAAAACCTTCTTATTGAAAACGCTGACAAATACGGCATCATGAAGTTCTATATGGCAGTGCCGTATCTTGCTCAAAACTTCTGGTTGAAAACGCCGAATAATACGGTGGCGTGCGGTTTCATACGGCAGTGCCGTATTTCACCCAAAACGTCCCCTGCGAAATACGGTACCGTGACGTTTTTGTTCCAAAATACGGCAATGCCGTATTTTTGCTAGAAGAACCCTTTTGAGTTGAAATTTTATGGGTAGACTCCTCTTGATGGTTAGAACTCATTCATGTATTGAGATTACTCAAAAACCAGTGATAATAATGCCTTTTTACCTGAAATTGATTAAAAACCAAAGATTGTGTAGATTCCGAAGGATTTGGTAAAAAAGGGTATAAAAGCAAAGTAAAAGAGTAAGACTATGGCTCAAAAGACTACCAAATAAGTATGCAAAACACTATGAAATTTGGAGTCATCAAACACATAAGACTCAAACTTTGCTTGTCCTCAAGCAAATAAAGAAATCAACACTGAGTATTGGAACATAAATTTTGATATGACGAATAAATTTCTAGAATATAATCATCCATAGAGAGAATTTTATCAATTTCACACAAAATTTTCAAGTAAATACATCGTCTTCTGAAATTAATCTTTAAGCCTCAATAATTCAATTAAATAAAAGTTCGCAACACGCATGGTAATAGAATTTCAACTTCATGAATTAATCTTGTTTTTGAGATTTTCATCCAATATGTTTTTGTTTACAGGAATAGGATCCCCAAATCTTTTTCCACTCATTTTTTTTTATTTGTCCTTGACATTCTCTAAATCGATTACCACCCTTTTTCTAATGACGAATTTAGAGTATGTTGGTCACATAACCACACATAATAGAACTCATATCTCATAGGTAGAAAGAATTTTCTTGAGACAGAGGGACCTACGTGTACGGATACTCGAAGTAATAAATAAAGTATCGAATCCACAGGGACCTACGTGTTAAGTACCAAATAATTATTTTCTCACTAGCTAAGTAAATTGAATATGATGAAAAGCAATGATGGAGAACACACGAAAAAGATCATCAGAGAGAAACTGGGACTAGGGTTTCATCCATCTTAATTCTAATGACTAGAAGGAAATAAAGGTTGTCAGTTTAATTCTATTATGATAAAGACCTAATTCACTTCATAAAGATATTGTCTCACTCTCGTGCAGACAATCATGCAGATAATTGATCCTCACTCTCGTGCAAGATCTATTCTTAATGCTAAAGATAAGTGAATCATTGAACAAAGAACTCAAGGATCACTCTCGTGCATCCAAATTCTAAGTCAATCATCTCAAGTGGAATCTCAAGGATCACTCTCGTGCATCCTGAAACTCAACACAGATTTTACTTATGGTTTTCCGATGACTCGATCCTCAATCTCGTGCAAGATCAAATCAAGTCTAACACAATAACTCAATCCAAAGTATTAGAAACTCAACATGGCAATAAAATCACTAAAGATCAGAATTCGAAAAACTACCAATCTCTCACGATAGTTCCAAACTCAACGATTCCTAGGGTTCCAAATTTCAAACGATCAACCTCTCGGTCTATTTTGTAAAACTCTAAAACATGCTGATATTTATAAAACTAAAGAGAATTAAAGAACAATCAATCACAAAAGTAAAATTATCATATTAAAATTAAACTTGACAAAAATCAATGTTTTCTAGTCATTAACAAACTAAGGGGATTACACCCCATGTCCCAAAAGAAGATCTAAGATTTCATGGTGAAAGGATTACAACAAACCATAATTTTAGAGGATTAGAAAGCGAAAAAGGGGAAGAAAAGTTACAAAACAGGGTTGTAATTGAAATACAACCCGTAATTTCGCTTGTGAACATTGCTGTCACCACTATTTTGATGATTTATTCCTTGATCAGATTCTAAACACTCTGAAACTTCTGGGGCATGCTCTCCTACTCCAGAAGAAGCTTCGGTGTAAAAATCACAGTCTGAGATGTCCTCTACGCCTCTCGGCATGAGGACAAACCCTAACCGCCTCTCTGATGATTGCTCTCTCAATTAGTAATAAAAATTCCCCCTTCCACTTCGTGCATCTTCTCCTCTTAAAGAAGAGTTCGCCACTTCTTTCAGATCTTAATTTGGACTTTTGGATCAAATGTTATGGCCCGTGCAAGAATCAGCCCGAAAAAGTCGTGAATCTGGTTTAAAAATACGGTACCGTATTCGGATTACGACAGTGCCGTATTTTCCTTCTGTAAGTTCTGGGCAGAAAATATGGTACCATGACAATGTCGCCCGAATATACGGCAGTGCCGTATTCTCGCTGAAACTTTCTAGTTGAAATTGCTGCAAAATACGGTACCATGTAGTTTCATACGGCAGTGCCGTATTCGTGTCAAACTTTTCTGGTCTAAAATGCTGAATAATACGGTACCATGTAGTTTCATACGGTAGTGCTGTATTTCACCCAAGTCTTCTGCTGAGAAATACGGTACCGTGAGAGTTTGTCCAGAAAATACGGTAGTGCCGTATTTTTGCAATTTAGCTCCGAATTTCATGAAAATTGATGGGTAGCTTCGTTTCGACGTCTGGAATCCATTGGTGTGCTCAAATCTTCCAAAATCCATCAAAATATGGCACTTTTAACCTGAAAATGATCAAAAATAAGAAGTGGTGTAGATTCTGCAATATTTGACAATTAAGGCTTAAAAACAAGCAAAAGAGCATAATTATGACACAAAAAGACACATGAAATGACACAAAATATACTATGAAATTTGGTGTCATCAAACACATTAGGCTCAAACTTTGCTTGTTCTCAAGCAAATAAATAAGAACAATGCTAAGTATGGAAAATATGCTCTTTTATGAAAAATAAATTTCTAAATATAATCACTCATGAAATATTCCACCAACTTTTTGCACAAAATTTCAGATAAATACATCGTCCTCTGAATTTAATCTTTAAGATCTATAACTTTGATCAAATAAAACTTCGCAACTCGCATAATGAAAAGAATCTCAGTCTCATGATTTCACCTTTGTTTCAGTTTAAATCTATCATACCTTTGTTTACAGGAATAAATTCTCCAAGATCTTTTTCCACACAAAATCTCTCTCTTTTTTTTTTAATAGAAAGCATGTACCCACATAGATATACACTTTTTATTTTAGACTTCAACTCTTATCTTCGGTACCACTGTCAATTTTACATAGTGCCAAGTAGAGGAGTCTTTTCCTTTTTTCTCTCTCTCTCTCTCTCTCTCTCTCTTTTTTTATAGACTTCAACCCATGTCTTAGGTACCACTGTCAATTTTACACAGTGCCAAGTAGGGGAGTCTCTTACATTTTTTGTGGATCATGGATTCTTCCTTCCCAACAAATAGTAAAATAGACCAAACATCAACTAGGCTAATCAGTTGACATCAATTAAAATTTACACTCATATGCTCATTTTATTCAAGAAAGTTGTTTCACTTTTAGATTGCATTCATCAAACAACATACCTACCCAAAACCCATATGCATCAATCAATGAATGATTTCAACAAGTAGATATATATTGAAGAAATAAATTCAGCATAATAGTAATATTTCCATTCATAGGCATGCATGAATATTCATCATTATAGAAAAATCTACCCATCTAAGAAAAACATATCATCAATTTATCAATTTTATCATTTCCTAAAAAAATCTCTAATTCAATGCAACAGGTGTGAAGCATGAAAACTCATATAATCATAGTCAAAAGTGTAACATGATTGGTCCATATAATCACATAAGGCTCAAACAATGCAAAGGGTGTAAAGTGATAACAAATCAAAGTTGCAACCATATGAAATAATCATGAATACAAGAGAGTGTAAACAATACTCACAAAACTATATAGCAAGTTCTGACCAAAAATACATAAGGCTCAGATCAAAATTAGTGTCAGGGCAAATGTCGTAAGGTCCAAAGGTGTGCCTTTTGAAAATTTTACTTGCACAATTTAAGATACATAAGGCTCAGATCAAAAAATAATCTCTTACTTAAATCAAACGAAAATAGAACAATAATCTTTTCAAAGGGAAATCAGAGGTATCATCAATGGTCCAAAAGGGTGCAGGTGGAAAGATCTGATGCAAGCGAGAAGCAGATATGGAACAGAAGCTAGCTGAAGAGCTGCTAGCAATGATGATGGTGCCGATAGTAGAGTGAGTAATCTCTAGTGGCCTGCTAGAGAATACAGTCATAGAGGTGAGATCGTCGGCCGGTGCAAAAGATAGTACTGCATAAAAAAACAGAGTCAATAATAAAGAACTACTGCAAAAATAAATAAAATCATGGAATAAGAGGCAGCAAAAGAAATAAGAATTTGCTGGTGGTATGATCCAGTGTCGACGGCTGGAGACAGTGATATCAGAGGCAGATGCAGTGGTGGCTAGAGGTGCTGCAAATCTGGAGAAGAAGCCGCAGGTGTCCAAGGAAAGCAGTGCAACCGTAAAGAATTTTATTTTCCTACAACAAGAAAAGGAAAATTAATTCTAAAAATAAACTAAAATAAAAGAAACTAAGCAAAGTAAAAGTGTGCTTGGGTTGCCTCCCAAGAAGCGCTAATTTTTAGGTCATTAGCTTGACCAAAACCCAAAAATCATGGTGAAGCAGGTGAATCAGTACCAAAGTAAAGAGCAAACAATTTTCTGCATTTTCTCTGTCCAAAAAGTTTAGCCACTAAATCAAACATCCAAAATTTCATGTAAATCACAATTGAAGTGGCTTTTTTAAATTTGCAAAAATTAAAATCAAAATTTTTAAATCCACTGAAAGAAATCTTTATGATCTTCCTATGTTTGTCAAAAAGCAAAATCATTAGTCTTTTCTTCAAATTAATGTTTTCAATAACAATAAGAAAAGGACTTTGATCAAAAGATTCAAATATTGGATCATCAAAATAAGTTTTATGTCTTTCATTAGATTCCTCAATAAAGCATGAATTTTCAAATAAATCAAAAGATTCAACAAAAGATATGGGCAAAACATCAGAGTGAGATTCATCAGTGTTTGTATTTTTCAAATCTTTTTCAATTTCCTCATGTTCATCATCAAACAATTTTTCAATATCAAAATTATCAACAAAATCAAGATGAGACTCTTCAAAATTAATTTCCTCATGCTTCCCCACAAATAATTCATCATCAGAAGAGTCAAAATCAGAATCATATGAAAAAGAATTAATAGAATTAGAGTTAACCACAAGAGATTTATCATTAATTTCAAAAATATCACCAAAATCACAGTGGGGTTCATCAATGTCTATAATTTTCGAACCTTCATTATGCTCATCATATTTAACCATAAATGATACAACATCAAAAGAATCAATTTCATCAAAAGAGGGTTTTTCAAAATCAATTTTCTCAAACTTTTCAACAAATAAATTATCACATGAATCAATTTTACAATCATCAAAATCAAAGTGAGATTCATTAATGTTAACATAAGGCTCAATCTCAAAACAATCATAATCAGAGGGGGAATTTTCTAAATCAACTTCCTTAGTTTCCAAATCAAATTCAAACAAACAATTTTGTTGTGCTATCCGGTTTTCTAACATTTCAGTATCAGCACATAAATCATCAAGCCTAGAACTGATTTGTTTCATATTCTCATTCATTTCATCATTTTGTTTCAATTGTGAACTCATGAATTTCTCAAACATGCCCTCTAAACTAGATTTTTCAGTTTTCTCAAAGCATGGTTCATAATTATTATTTGAGCAATCACCATAAAAAGGAGTTTGATTTTCCCAACTAGATTCATAATGATCATCTTGATACCATGAAGAATTAGAATTTGGAGGAATTAAAAATTTGCAATCAGAAGTATAATGATCAGATGATTTACAAATATTACATGTAACAAAATAGGAGTGTAATTTCGATATATCTGCAAGAGTGCATCATGAATCATTTTGTGGCATGTACATCTTACCTCTTTCAGTTGCCCAGGAGTTATGATAAAAAGACATATTTTCAAATTTATCAAAAACAGAGAGATAATCCAACACCAATCAATAAGAACTATTTTTTCTTTCAAAATATATAAAAATTAGAAAAATATAAAAACACAAGCAAATTCACAAATTTAAGAATTCACAGTTCTGTCACAACTGTGAAAATCCAAAACCTGCAAAAACAAAAAACAAAGTTAAATCTAAAATAAATAAAACTTAGTCTAGCAATACTAACAACTATTTTGATATTAACAAAACTAAGGTCCCCGGCAACGGCGCCAAAAACTTATTGTAGTCCGCAAGTGTACGGATACTCGAAGTAATAAATAAAGTATCGAATCCACAGGGACCTACGTGTTAAGTACCAAATAATTGTTTTCTCACTAGCTAAGTAAATCGAATATGATGAAAAGCAATGATGGAGAACACACCAAAAAGATAATCAGAGAGAAACTGGGACTAGGGTTTCATCCACCTTAATTCTAATGACTAGAAGGAAATAAAGGTTGTTAGTTTCATTCTATTATGATAAAGACCTAATTCACTTCATAAAGGTATTGTCTCACTCTCGTGCAGACAATCATGCAGATAACCGATCCTCACTCTCGTGCAAGATCTATTCTCAATGCTAAAGATAAGTGAATCATTGAACAAAGAACTCAAGGATCACTCTCGTGGATCCGAATTCTAAGTCAATCATCTCAAGTGGAATCTCAAGGATCACTCTCGTGCATCCTGAAACTCAACATAGGTTTTACTTATGGTTTTCCGATGACTCGATCCTCACTCTCGTGCAAGATCAAATCAAGTCTAACACAATAACTCAATCCAAAGTATCAAAAACTCAACATGGCAATAAAATCACTAAAGATCAAAATTCGAAAAACTACCTAATCTCTCACGATAGTTCCAAACTCAACCATTCCTAGGGTTCTGAATTTCAAACGATCAACCTCTCGGTCTATTTCGCAAAACTCTAAAACATGCTGATATTTATAAAACTAAAGAGAATTAAAGAATAATCAATCATAAAAGTAAAATTATCATATTAAAATTAAACTTGACAAAAATCAATGTTTTCTAGTCATTAACAGACTAAGGGGATTACACCCCATGTCCCAAAAGAAGATCTAAGCTTTCATGGTGAAAGGATTACAACAAACCATAATTTCAAAGGATTATAAAGCGAAAAAGGGGAAGAAAAGTTACAAAACAGGGTTGTAATTGAAATAAAACCCGTAATTTCGCTTGTGAACAGTGCTGTCACCACTATTTTGATGATTTCTCCCTCGATCAGACTCCAAATGCTCTGAAAATTCTGGGGCGTGCTCTCCTACTCCAGACGAAGCTTTGGTGTAAACATCATGGTCTGAGATGTCCTCTACGCCTCTCGGCGTGAGGACAAACCCTAACCCCCTCTCTGACGATTGCTCTCTCAATTGGTGATAAAAATTCCCCCTTCCACTTTGTGCGTCTTCCCCGCTTAAAGATGAGTTTGCCACTTCTTTCAGATCTCAATTTGGACTTCTAGATCAAAAGTTATGGCCCGCGCAAGAATCAGCCCGAAAAAGTCACGAATCTGGTTTAAAAATACGATACCGTATTCGGATTACGGCAGTGCCGTATTTTCCTTCTGTAAGTTCTGGGTAGAAAATACGGTACCATGATAATGTCACCCGAATATACGGCAGTGCCGTATTCTCACTGAAACTTTCTGGTTGAAATTGCTGAAAAATACGGTACCGTGTAGTTTCATACGGCAGTGTCGTATTCGTGTCAAACTTTTCTGGTATAAAATGCTGAATAATATGGTACCGTGTAGTTTCATACGGTAGTACCGTATTTCACCCAAGTCTTCTACTGAGAAATACGGTACCGTGAGAGTTTGTCCAGAAAATACGGTAGTGCCGTATTTTTGCAATTTAGCTCCGAATTTCATGAAAATTGATGGGTAGCTTCGTTTCGACGTCTGGAATCCATTGGTGTGCTCAAATCTTCCAAAATCCATCAAAATATGGCACTTTTAACCTAAAAATCATCAAAAATAAGAAGTTGTGTAGATTCTGCAATATTTGACAATTAAGGCTTAAAAACAAGCAAAAGTGCATAATTATGACACAAAAAGACACATGAAATGACACAAAATATACTATAAAATTTGGTGTCATCAGTACTAAA
This sequence comes from Costus lasius, assembly GCA_027563935.2. Classification (NCBI taxonomy): domain Eukaryota; kingdom Viridiplantae; phylum Streptophyta; class Magnoliopsida; order Zingiberales; family Costaceae; genus Costus; species Costus lasius. The sequence continues at coordinate 89,541,948 of CM050454.1, read as the reverse complement.
GCTACATCTTGCCATTGTAGGAGAGAAAGAATGCAGTGGTACCGAAGTTATGAGCAAGGCCTTTACTACTACCTTAGAGTTTACCTTTTCGGGTGCTTTAGTGGATTAATGCTTCATGTGGAAAGGAACTATTATTATCCAATATTATCGTACAACTGTTGCCCATAGATCTAATCTAGATGTTTTGCTTTTCATCTTGACATCTTTAAAGTCTACAGTGATTTGTGCATCTAATGATTAGATTCTATCTTAGCATTTATAGATCATTGCGGAGTATAACTATTGTCGAACGACTAGCACCCTTATGGGATATTGTTTCTTTTTGCTTGAGGACAAGCAAAGATTTAAGTCGTAGGTATTCTGTTGACACAAATTTATACAGCATTTCAAGGGTGATTTTACAATCAGAATCATCTATATTTCTGGGCTTTCTGCCTCATTATTGTCTTAATTGCTTTACATCTACGGAATCTACACCTCTTTTGGTATTTTCACGTTTTCAGGTCAAAACGACTATAAAGAGGGTGGATTCTGGAACTTTTACAGCAGAAGAGCTTATCCTAATTCAAGGTGATCCTAGCTGGAAGTTTTCGGATTCATTGGGGCCCTCATCATGAATCACAACCGGGTCACGATCAGAATCATGCCCGTGATTCATCTCTGTGCCTGAAGCTGAAACTGATCAATCACGACCGGGTTACGACGAGAATCACGCCCGTGATCGTGAACCTGCCTGCCTCAAAAGTATGATTTTAACCCTGGTTTCTTCAACCTAACCTAAGGTAATGCAAGAGGGCATTTAGGAGAGAAGATCTACCACAGAATCATCATTTCATGGAGATAAGGGCGGCTGAGTTGCAAGGCATGGGAGGAGGCTGGCGTAGACTTTTCTTGCTGGAAAAATGGCAGCAGCTGCAGCAGCCTTGGCAGGGCATGGGGAAGAGAAGAGAGCCCATTAGGAGAAGAGAAGATAAAAGAGAGGAAAGAAGGATTTTCAAAGGGGGATCGCACGTAGAGGGAGAGTAGAGACTGCTGCGCTTGGGAGGAGGAGATAAACAAGGGCTGCGCATCTGCATCTATTGAAAACATTTGTTGCATGAGCTCCCTAAGGATAAATTTGTTAGAAAGATCTTGCGCTTATATTCAATTTGCTGCACTATTTGTACAATCTTAGCAACGTATCATAAGATCTTAACCTTCCTCTTGTAATTGCCACATAAACCTGCATATGTATGAGATGTTTAATGTCATAGCTTGTGCTTTCATCATGAGCATTGTAGGCTAAGTTCTAAATCAGGATTTGGGGGAACTTTTGATGACTCACTAGTTGTAATAGCCTTGCTCCAAACGCCCTAGTTTTTACTTAACCGTTTGTGCGCTCATTGCCTGCATTACCTGTAAGGGAATGCTTGAGCCTCTAATCGCCAAAGTGAGGTTTGTCAATCAATATCTCTAGGAGGAAAACTCACTTACGGATCTGTACTCACTTTTGGGGGTTACGAGGGTCTTAGACGCGTTGGGGAGATGAAAGTCTGACCGCACGTCAGAATCCTACGGTTGAGGGTTTATCTGATCTGCATGTACTCTGTGCCTGCATTATGTTGGGGTATGCCCTTAAGGCTAATGTTTGAGGCCTTGGGATTGTATCAGTATCATGTAATAAACTCTTATGTTTATAAAGGCATGGTTGTTATTCAGTTTGTTACATTATCTGCTGCAATAAGTGTACTTCTGAATAATGTCTCAAAGCTGTTCAACTGGGCTGACATGCTGTGAAGTCCTTAGTCGAGATATCTTGGTGAACATGAGACAGCCTTGATATGATTGAGACTAATATGTGCTCTAATCTTATAGGATGCTTCGAGCATGGAATAAGATGTAGACTCATGGGTACATTGGATGTACTGGACAGACCCTACTAGGATATTCAATTGCTTGTCACAATGTGAATAATCCTTGAATGTAACAAGTGGCACATTTCCTCTGACTTGAGATCACTTATGTTTCTAAATGATGATTGTCATTGTTTTGAGGTAGTTCAATATCATTTGAAACATAATGGTTATAGACTATCTTGGATGATGAGCTTGAGTCAGGTTAGGGCATTAGTGATAGACAAAGGATTGCCGTCTCTATAATTGGAGTGTGGTGTTCTAAAGGGGCCCCCTGGATGAGATGATTGAGAAAGTGTATGGCCATACCCAGGTGACTGTGTTCATCTGTTCTAATCATGCTCATCATATTGGAGCTACAAGCTTGACACGCTTGTCCAATAAGAACATCCAGTGGCAAAGGAAATATGCATGCCTTGTGGATTGGATTCACACTTGTGCTGTAGTTTGGGTGTAGTCTTGGAAGACTCTTTCCTTTATATCGGGAGACAGTGATGTGTTGCTAGATACCCCTCACTGATCGTGATAACGTAAGTTGTCGTTACCGACATTTAGAGGAAACCCTTAGGGTCGCACAATTTGATGATATGGCTTACTTAAGTCAGATCGTGTGGACTGAATTGTTTGAGTTCAGTTTAAAGGGATTTACTCTCTGAATAAAAGTGAGATCTGGTCTAATCATGTTTGATTGATTAGGGCTTGAGATCGGTAAGCTTCGATCGAGAGAATAGATGCTAGATCGGTCAGATCAAGAGCATTAAGAGATCAACGGTCAGATCTTAGGCCTCAGTGGTTTATTATGATCTGGACTAATTGCTTGGTTTATTTGGTTGTTGAACCAAATTGATTTGAACCAGCTCATTGGATGAGCGCATGGTTCAGGTGGTGAGGCATTTGCGATTGGGGTAATGCATGGTCGCATGAACGTTTGGACTTTGCTATTTTTAGATAGCATGTTCTCAAATGTGTCCATGATCTCACGTCGCCTCTCTCTCGCCTCTTCACGCCTTTGTCGCCTCCTTGGTTTTCTTTGGAGAAGCATTCTCGTGTGAAAAAACTAAGACGACAAGAGGAGAAAGTTTTCGCCAAGCAAGGAGATCATCTTCCCTCCCATTCGATCAAGACCTCTTGGAACCTTGCTAGCACAAGGAGCACCAAAAGAGAAAGCGACATCATCTTGTGTGTGACGATTTGGAGGAGACCTCTTTTGTTCTCTTGCTTCCAAGGCGACATCCTTCATATGGCTTCGGTATGAATTCCTTTTCTGTTGTTAAAGTTGATCATAATACATGCTATCCGATCTTAGGAAACCCTAGATTCCGCCCATGCAAGTTTTGTTTAGCGCATGTTTTAGGGTTTCGCCCCTTGTAGGGGACCTTCACATTACTCGGAAGGGGATGCTTGAGCCTGTGGTTGTCAAAGTGAGGTTTGTCAATCAGTATCTCTAGGAGGAAAACTCGCTTGCGGATCTGTACTCACTTTCGGGGATTACGAGGATCTTAGACGCGTTAGGTTGGCCGAAAGGTCGTCTGTGCGTTGGAACCATTCAGATTTGACCGATAACCGTGTCCATGGGAATGGATATTGGTATCGGTGGGAGTCAAGAGGCGAACCCATATCCTGATGCTTCTCCCCATTAAAACTCTCTCGTGCAATTCCTCCATTTACGTCCTTGTGTATTTAATTAGTTCAACATTTAAACTTCACCAATTTCGACATCGTCTAGCTAGCAAATTCAAGATCTGTCGATACTTGCCTATTAGTCCCTATGGGATCGATATTTTACTACTTCGATAGACCCGTGCACTTGCGGGAAGCCTATCAAGCTTTTGGGCCTATCAATGATGTACACGAGATTTAGTTGGCTCTAAAAGATAGATTTTCTTCCTCCAATAGTGTTCATCTCTTCTGAATAAAGGAGGCTATACACGATTGCAAATAAGACAACATGCGCGTGGGGGCATACTACACTAAACTCAAGGGATTATGGGATGAACCTGATTTCTTTTATGACATCCCAAAATGTTCATGCAATGCTAAAACGTATTCTCTTACACTCCAAGATGAGAAACAGTGAGCTATAACAATTTCAGATGGATCATAAGTTCTACACACTAAGAGATTTCTGCATTTGCTGTCCAAAATAATTTCAAAGGACCTGGAAAAAATTTCAATCAAAAAACTCTCATCTAAGGTGCAAGAAGTGTGATAAGGTGGGCCACACAACCGAAGAATGTCACGAGAATAGAGAAAATTTTCATCTTCTTTATCCAAAGTCAACCAGGCAAAAGCAAAGACGTCCATGACACGCACAATGGAGCAATACAAAAGTCTTATGAACTTACTAGCTGAAGAATTTAAACAACGAAACTGCAAACAACTTCTCAGGTACAATATCTTGTGCATCTATCGTTGAAGGCAGTGCAAATTGGTTAATTGATACTAGAGCCACTGATCATATGGTTCATTCACCTGACATATTAACAATAAAAACCATTGTGCACAATAAAGTTGTGCATCTACCTGATGGAAAGATTACAATAGTAACACATAAAGGAAATGTTATTTTTGCTGATTTCACGTTACATGATGTGCTCTGTATTCCTTCATTCAAGTTGAACCTGATTTCACGTAACAATTCATGGCAAGCATAATTTACAGACAAAATTTGTACACTGTAGGTCCAACAGTTAGGGTGGATTATTGGGATAGGAACCGAATATGGAGGCTTGTTTCACTGAAACTTCCTCCATAACACATAAATTTGCTGCACACGCTTCAGGAAATTTGTCTTCAGGTATCTGGCACCAATGCCTTGGTCACCCATCCAATAAGGTTTTCATTTCATTTATGAATTATGTTACAAACATGAAACGTGACAGAAACTTAATATGTTTGGTTTGTCCTTTGGCAAAACAAACACGGTTACCATTTTCTATAAGTGCTATTAGCACCAACATTCCATTTGAATTAATTCATGTTGATATATGGGGAGGATATCACGTACCTCTCTCAATGGATTGAAATATTTTCTTACTATTGTTGATGATTATACTCGCTGCACTTGGACTTACTTATGCACCAAAAATCTGAAGTGCACCTCTAAATAATGCAATTCATCAATCTTGTTGAAACACATTTCACATATAAAATAAAGGTCATCATAAATGACATTGGACCCGAATTTATCATAGAGGAATTCTACTCAAATAAGGGCATAATACACCAGACAAGCTACACAGCAACACCACAATAGAATGGATTGGTTGAAAAAAAAGCAACGCCACCTCCTCATTATGGCTCGAGCACTATTATTCCAAGCAACTCTACCAAAAATTTTCTAGGGAGATGCAATATTAACTACAACATACCTTATCAACAGGACTCTGACGCTGGCACTCCAAGGCAAAACACTATTCTAAATGATCACTAACAAGAAACCATCCTACGAGCATCTTAGAGTGTTTGCAAGCTTATGTTTGCGGTAACCCATCACCAACGACAAACCAAATTTGATCCTAGAGCTATACGATGCATATTTCTTGGCTATCCACACACTAAAAGGGGGTACAAAGTTCTTGACTTATCTAATAATTATGTTTTGGTCCCACGTGATGTCTCTTTTCATGAAGATTTATTTCCCTTCGCCAACATGGACAAAGTAACAAGCCATCAATCAGTGCTTCAAGAGCTCGATAAAATAAATACAAATAACACTCTCAACAATGAAGCATTTACTCACTCAGATGACAATGAATTATGCAATCATTACACCAAAAGAATACCCTCAAGATGAACATATTATCACCATGGAGGGACCTGCACAAAATGAACAAATAATTCCAATTACTCCAACTGAGATGCCAGCACCATCACATCACTCTATGCACATCATAAAAACGCCAAGCTATATAAAGGAATATCATGCAGATTCGACTCTTCCACACAGACATAGCTCCTCGTCCAATTCAGCAACCACCGAAATAGTTAAAGTCAACTACCCTTATTAGAAGTGCTTTCACATGATAGACTCACACCACAACATTGAAGTTTCACTGTTGAACACGACTATCTTACCGAATCATTTAATCACAATAGAGATTAATCTTGAATAGTTGGGATACACTAGTTGTAATTTCAGGTGAACATATAGTGACAAATAGTTTGGAAAAGTTAAATGGAATCTAGGTCTTATCAAGCTCTCATCACATAGTGCATGCAAGATTTAAGAATAAAGGTTAAGACTTCAAATATTAGATTAAGCCTAACACATTATCTTTAAGTCCAGATCCAATACTGATCTCAAAGATTTTGGAGCAAGAGTGAAAAGATAGAGAAGAATTTAACAAGATTATGAGTAATTATAACCATGTAGATGATCTATCTTTTAAGTAGATTGAATGTAGATGTATACAACTTAAAATAGGAAACATAGTGATAGTAAGATGGGAAACATGTGTATCATAAATTATAGGAATTAGTTATGTTGCTAAGCATAACATTGGATGCACACAAATATCGAACTGCATTGATGTTCTAGAACTTGGTGTCAATTCTGTTAGATCTAATCCCGCAATTAACAAAAACAAATAAAAGATTTAGAGTTAGAAGAACCTAGAGGTGATCCTAATGGATCTGTCTTTAGGCAAATTTTTGTCCCTCGCATGAGATTTGATCAGTATTTCTCTTCGAAGATTCAACCAGTATTCTACTACTACTGGCACGTCGGTGTAGCAGTTGTCACAACCGTTTTCAACGTCATACTAGCGAAAAGAGAGAGTGCGAGGGGAGTGAAGAGTGAATTGAATTGGAGATGCAATGCTGCCTCTCCTTATATAGAGGAGGCGCCTGTCTAAAAATAGTAAATCCAGTCTATTAATAAATAATACCTCGGTTGCCCACCTCTAAATAGGAAGGCTAACGGCTAATTAAAACTAAATAAATTAGTTTTAATATTATTTATTAATAGCATTTTTAAAATTATTATTTGGGTAAAAAATAAAGAAGCTTAAATTAAATGCCCCGAGAAAATAGTATACGAGTAATTATTCGCTCGCACCTAATTAGGGACTTTTGGGTTTTCCTTATAAAAACACCAGCAATCCCCCACAAAACTCAAAAGTCCAATAAAATTAATTAAAGGAAAACAAAATGTCATACAACGTTTATATCACGCGGTCAGGGAAAAGCAATGTTCAACACACTTAGTACACGAAACTTCACTAGAAGAGATATAGTGAACCAGGTCTTGAACTACAACCCTTTTGACTCAGCTTGGAATAGCGCACACATGATACAGCTAACTGTGACGCGGGGTTGTACATTTTTGGCCATACGCATAATCTTTTTATTCATATAACTTTCACTTAGCTAGAGAGATCTAGTCTCTATTCCGCAGCCGTATACGAAAAAGTTACTTATAGGAGAAACCCTATGAGGAAGTGTGTAGAGTCACTTCTTAGGATATACCTTTGAGTTTCTTTAAGAGTTAAATACTCAACCTCACATCTACAGAGGAGTACAAAATTAACTTAGGAATGGGGCATTGGAGTTTTACAATAACTCCAACAAATATAGTAGTGTTTTTATAAATTTTAGTTGGTACTCTTTGGCCAACCAGTTAGCTTGTTATTATCTATTGAATCTCTTTCCAAGGTCTACTGATGACATGCATTTATATAATATTTTTAGTATACTTTTACCTTTATTTATCTCTCTTTTCTATCATGTTTTCACATATTTTGGCTTAAATCTTTTTGTTTGTTCGGAATCTTCACCTTTCTTCGCTTTTGTCATATTTCAAGTGAAAAAAACTACAAATTGATAGATTTTGGTAAATCCAAGCGCACAGATAAATTCTATAAGTCAAGACGAAGCTTCCCATAAATTTTCATACAAATCGGAGCATGATTAGAAAAATACGCCCCCCCCCCCAATGAAAATTTTTACAACTGTATTTTCCGAACATACAGAAGAAATGACGGCCCTACCCGTAATTTTTGTCAAGGCTATACCAGAAATCCACAGTGTGTTTCATGGCCAGGTGTGATAATTTTCACGGTCGTATTTTGTCAAAGAAAATTCACAGAGAGTTTCACGGCCGGGTGTGAAATATTTCACAACTATGATTTTATCAGGCAAAAATTCCAAAAATTTACAGAAAGTTTCACTGCCAGGTGTGAAATATTTCACAGCCATAATTCTAATGGGTAAAATTTTCAGAACAAAATAGAGTGTTTCACGGCCAGCCATGAAATATTTCACAGCCATATTTTTGTCTGCCAGTTTCGGTATTGACCTCGTTTCTTGCTTGCTCGATTTGGCTCGTTTTTGAGCCAATTTTTGGGAAAACCCTAATTAGATGATGGGGAACTATTTAAGCAACATAAGGAGTGATTATTGGGGGCTTTTGGTAAGGATTTGATGCGAAATCGACAAAGGGGTGAAATCAAGGGTGAACGGCGGTGGAGGCGTTTCTTCACCAGAAAAACTCTATTTTTCCGGCTGATTGGCGTTGACCTTCATGGGGGAGCATCATACTACATCCTCCTTATTGATTTCTATTTTTATTTGCCAATTTTGTAATCACAAACATAAAATTCTTAAACGTGAACATGCATAACATGTCAGCGTAAACTTTTATTCAGGATTAAGGGCGTAGCCCTCTTTACTTTCATGACTTGATTGTTTAATACCCTCTTATGAAGTGATTTTCTTTTGTTAGATTCTACTATTGTTGTGATAAATACATGTTGATTACTGGCCATAATTTGCATATTTAGAGACGTCGCAAGAAGTATTGAGAAGTGAATTGTGACGTCGGATCTACAGTTTTTGGACAAGTTGATTTGAGCACGAGATTAGTTCAAATTGGCTTGAGGGATTTCTTAGATTTATCAAGAACCCATTGGGTTTATCTTGAGTTAACAACCATGAGAGTATGGGGTTAATTCAGATAAACACCAGATTGTACTGCTGAGATGGGGCAATCTGTACATGCGGATAAATCCCCTTTAACACAATAAATCCTTCTTAAGATATTTTAATTATAAAAAGTCATGAAACATAGTGTGGTGAGCCCGAAATCCTGATTATCCATAATTTGATTGCAACCCATTCGTATTTTCATTCTCTCTTTTACAAAAAATTAAACCCTTTTTCGAACTATCTAGCTAACGATCCTAAGATAGTCAGTACTTGGTCATTGGTCCCTGTGGGATTGATATTTTTATTACTTCAACGTATCCGTGCACTTGCGGATCACATCAAGTTTTTGGCGCCATTGTCGGGGACCAATTTCGCCAATATTGACTCAATCAAAGGATTGTTAGACTAGATATTTTACTGCATTTTTGTTTTCTTTTCTTTGTGAATTTTCTTTTTATATATAATTTTAATTTTTGTAAATACTTTACTTCTTTTTTTAGATTTTTATTTCTTTGATGTTATTTGAAAATTTTGTGTTATCTCTGCTGTAATCTCACTTGGTTTTTGTGCAGGATTCTATGGACACTCGATTCAATCATGCAAGGATGAATTCAGTTTTTTATGAGGGTTATGGACATCACAATCACTATTCTACTGATTATCAATCCGAGATCCCTCCTTACTTCAAGCCATCTTCAGGGCATACGTGTACAAATGATAACTCCACCTCTTGGCCCCAGAATAATACATACTCTAACACCTATGAGCCGGATTGGAGAAATCAATCGAACTACTTTTATGAGAATGATCAGAATCATATTTTTCAACCGAACTTGGACCACCTATGGAATTTGAAGAAAGACAGTTCAATCAACCAGAGAAATCCAACCTTGAGACTCTACTTGAAAACTTGATAGACCAAGAAAAGGAGTTCAGGCAAAAATTTAGGCAGTTCGATCAACCTAAGAAATCTAACTTGGAAGTTATGATGAAGACTTTTATTGCCGCGCAGACAAAGCAGAACGAAAGTTTCATATAACAATTTGAAAAACAGAACGATGACTTTAGGCAAGAATTTAAACATATTAATGAGTCCATCAAGAATCTGGCATCTGAGATTAAATTTGTTAAAACCCGCTAGTTGATGCTAGCAAATCAAATAACTCAGCATGCTAAACAACTAGAGGAACCATGGGCAAGTGATGCAATGCCAAACCAAGAAGTGCAAAATTCAAAACCCATTGAGCAACCATGTAATGAGGAGTCAAATCAACAAAGTAGGAAACAAGAACCGGTGAATATTCCACCTCCACCATATAAACCACCGATCCCTTTTCCCCAAAGGTTCGTAAGGGTAATAGTTGATAAGCAATTTGGGTCATGTAGTGATTTAGACATATTATATAAAATGGTTAAGGAAACTAATGTCATTCAAGTAGCGCTTTGTGAGTATCTCTTCTCCTACTCTCTTATTACTTGTTTATTGCATCGAGGACGATGCATTCTTTATATAGGGGATGATATTTTGTTTGATATTTTATTTTGTTTCATGGATATTGTATTTGACTTGACTCTTTGATTTATGGTATGATGTCATGTGAAAGTCTGGATGTATTTTGATTAACGTCATATGTGGACGCTATAATCATTTTGGATTATACTCAGATTATATGTATTTTCTGATGGACGATGTTTTTTATGACGATATGTGGTTTTATATTGTTGATGATTTTGTGAGATATATGTTTCTATATTTCTATTTCTATTTGCTTTGTGTTGCTAATTTCAGTGGATTGTATAACCTTTTGCTATGGTCTGTTTCGTGATGACATGATGTTATTTGGCGCCATGTGTAGGCGCATGATTTTATTTGGATTGTATGTATTCTTATTTTAGCATCATATGTGGATGTCATGCTCATTTTGCTCTGATCATTGTATTAGGATTATTTCTATCTTTTAGATGCATGCGGTTCTATTGATGATGGTGTGTGGTTCTATATTGTTAATGATTTATGCTGTAGATGATCATATTCCAATGCCTGTGAATGGATTAATTGCTCTATGTGTTGAATTTATTTCCTTGATGTATATTCTCATATTTGATCTTCCACTTATTGATCATAAGATTCTAGTGAGTAGATTGTTTGAGGACTGTGATTCGAGAGAGAAACTTCCTTTTCAAATAAGGTTAGTATATGAGTATAATTTTTCATGGATTGATATTGAATGATTAGCATTGTATATGATCGATCTATTATGTTATTTGTTAGGAAGAAAGAATCCAAAATCCAGAAATTAAAAAAAAAAGACTCATCTACTTGGCACTGCGAAAAATTAGCAGTGGTACCGAAGACATGAGTTGAAGTCTAAAAAAAAGAGAGAGAAAAGACTCCTCTACTTGGGCACTGCAAAAAAAAATTGGCAGTGGTACCAAAAATATGAGTTGAAGTCTAAAGAAGAAAAAGAGAGGAAATAAAAATATATATCTGTGTGTGTACATGCCAACAAAAGATTTTGACATTAACTCCACTATCTTCGGCTATGAATCACAACTTCGCTGGCTTAAAGATATGAGTTCTATTACATCGGCTATGTGGTCGGTGTACTCTAAATTCGTCACCAGAAAAAAAAGGTGGTAATCGATTTAGAGAATGTCAAAAATAAATACAGAAAAAGATTTTAGAGGTCCTATTCCTGTAAACAAAAACATTATAGTGTTGAACTGAATACAAGGTGAACTCATGAGATTGAGATTCAAATTATTATGCAAGTTGCAAATTTTATATGTTTTGGATTGTGAATCTTAAGGATTAAATTTTAAGAACAGTTTATTTCTCTAGAATCTTTTGTGACATGAGCTGGAAATCTTTAATGGGTGATTATATTTTGGAAGTTTATTTTTCATTAGTGAGTTATCTTTTCCATACTCAGCATTATTATATTGATCTTTTTATTTACTTGAGGACAAGTAAAAGTTTAAGTCTAGGGATATTTGATGACATGCATTTATATAATATTTTTGTATACTTTTACCTTTATTTATCTCTCTTTTCTATCATGTTTTCACATATTTTGGCTTAAATCCCTTTGTTTGTTCGGATTCTTCACCTTTCTTCGCCTTTGTCATATTTCAGGTGAAAACAACTACAAATTGATATATTTTGGTGAATCCAAGCACACAGATGAATTCTACAAGTCAAGACGATGCTGCCCATAAAATTTCATATAAATCGGAGCATGTTTAGAAAAATACGCCCCCCCCCCCCCTGAAAATTTTTACGGCCGTATTTTCCGAACATACAGAAGAAATTACGGCCCTACCCGTAATTTTCATATAATAATTTTAATGCGAATATAAGAAAATATGACATAATTTATAATAAATATGCATAAAAACAATACTATAAAAATTGGTGTCACCAAGTACCTACAACTTAAATCTTTGTTTGTCCTCAAGCAATTAAATAATAGTGACAAAATTCTCAAGTATAAAAGAATATTAAGTTTCTATAACATTCGCTTAGTAATTTGAATTGTTATCAATCTATAATGCATGTCATAGTTTTTCATACTCAAAAGTAAGAAAGAATTATCAGTAGCAAAAATCTTCAAGTTATTAAAGTCCAAGACAACTAAATTTTAAACATCCATGTCTTGTATCCAGACTTCTTTTTATTAGTTAGTATTCTACTTTTGTTTAATACTCCCATGATCAACTTTCAAGTTTGAACATCACTATGTGATTTTAGGGATTTTTATTTAGTTTATAGATAGTAGGGGATTTTTAAGGCAATTTTGTTTATAGACCGTTATTATCCCTTTTTTTTATTTCATTAATAACTTAGTCTAAAATGAACTAAACTTTGTTTAGTGAAATATAACTCATAGTTTTAATGTTTTGTAGTTGTTGAGTTGTATAGATCTCTAGCCCATTTTTTTTCCTTTTCACTTTATTTCTGAAGAGAGTCGACCAAGGTAATGGTTTTTAAATCATTATTGATCTTTCGATGTGAAGGTCAAATAATTGTGATAAATGCCTCTGGTTACTCAAATCAAAAATAGATTTAAAGTGTACTTGATTAGTACAATTGAGCTTATAACCACTATGCATAAGCCTAGTAGAGTTGGAGTAATCCCACTTTTTAGAACTTTATTATTATCACCTATTATAACTTCATGAGATTTTCACCATTCAGTCAATTCAAAAAGAAAATTAAACTCAATAAAATGTAGACTTCTAGACATTCATCCAAGTACTCAAATTTAAGATAAGAATTTTAATCACACCAAAACTAAAATTGTCACGCCCCGGCGGAAGCCGGCTATTTCTAGCTCAGGGTTCCCCAGGGAGTAACAATATTGATAGGAACCAGAGAACTACAATAATTCAATATCAATTATTTAATAAACAATCCAATCTTAACATCTACAGTTTTATAACACAACATCTGAATACAACTATCCAAATTATCAACTGAATAAAATACAAAAGGCAATTATCTCAACTCGGACTGGTATCTGCTATCTACTCTATCCCTCCCAAAAGCTAACTCTGTACCTGGAAGAGAAACAAAGGGAGTTAGCAAAAATGCTAAGTAGGAATCAACAAACATGGTGAGGGAATCAAATAACAGGATAATACAATAACTGAAACAATGATATACAATTAATATAAGAATGTCGTGCAAATCATCAAGCTGGCCAACAAATCTCAATTAAGAGCCGCACTCATTTGCAGAGTGTTTCCACTGTTGCTCATGCAATGGAACGACTGTCCTAAACAGCCCGGAGTGTTGCGTCCAACACTGACATCCGTAGTATTGTCCTAAAGACAACTGGCGGTGCCGTACCGGCATCTCAGATAGTCCGATGCGCGTCGGAACTATAACTCAGATAAACAGGCCACTGGAGAATAAATCATCCAGGTCAGCGGTCAAAATATATCACGACTTTATCATCTCAGATTTACAGCGGTTCCACATACTTATACGTCAATATCTCATATACACAATTGTTCAATCAGGTTCATAAGCCAATAAATCAGATATCTCAACACAGTTTCTTTTATCGTGCACACAGAAATAGAATATGACCAAGGAACAAGATAAATGAGGTCAACTGAATTACAGAAACAAATCAAGCAGATGAAGCAATCAGATATCAGTGTCAATCAATTCCATCATATGCATCATATATCAAACAAAAGGATTAAGTAGCAAATCCTATTATTGACACTGTAAGAAAGAAGTAGGGTAAGATTCCTACCTCAAGTGCTGTTATTCTGAATCCTTTTGAAAAGTCAATAATTGTTTATCAAACGATGCAAGCCGATTAATGGACCAACCACTCTGAAACATGAATTTGTACATGAACTCTATCATTAAACATTCTAATTTGAAAACTAAAACTACCAACATGTAGAACATAACCCTAAACCTAAAGAACCAGTCTCAGATCATATGAACCGAACCTAAAACCCACTGAACCGGATAGAATTGCACTGAACCGATCAAATTTACCCTGAACCAAGTTAAACCGAGACTTCTAACTTCAATTACACAAAATATAAACCTCATCTAAAGCTATACAGACTACCATTAGATAGGAAATTTAATTACCTTTCCAACGACTACCTGAACCAGCCCGGATTCGACTGAATCGGGGTCGAACCTGTCTAAATTCAATTACTGACCCAAACTGGAATTGAACCGCTCGGTCCGGTTCAAATCAATTTCAAAACAGCCGATGGTTTATTTCAAAATAAACCGAACCCAAAACTTAAATAAAACTCGAACCGGTTTAAATCGATTTCAATATAGCCGACGGTTTATTTCTAAATAAACCGCCAAACCCTAAATTTGAAACCGGTCCAGCCATTCAAACCGCGCCGCCCCCCCGCCGCCGCGCAAGGCTGCCGGACTCGCGTCCGCTGCTTGCGCCGGTGAGCTCGCGAGAACGCGTCGAACATCGGATCGACTCCAAATTTCTCCAGAAGATTTATAACAACGAAACGAAGTTCCTCGACGAACTTCGGAGAGATTTCGACGCCCGGTCGAAGCTCTCGAAATAGACGAAGGTATCGACGGTGGCGCCGCCGCCGTCGATACTCAAAACTCAACCAAAGCCCAACAGAACTTCACCAAGGCAGCAGGAAAGAAGGAATACCTCACTGCGACGATATATCGAAGCCCAGAACACAGAGATCGCCGTCGACGAAGGCGCTGGATGGCTGGAACACGAGGCGGCGCCGCTAGAACTCCGGCGACTGGTTCGAGTGCTATTTCTCCTTCCTGGCGGCGCGTCGAGGGGTGAAGATGTTCCAGGGTTCGAATCTTATCAACGAGAGAAGAAGCCCCATTATATAGAGGCAAGATGCGTTCCATACGGCGAGAACGCGGCGGCGACGAAATCGCCGAGATCCGCGGGGAAGACGACGTGTTGACTCGGTCCCCAAATTCAAATTTAAAGCTAACTCAAAAGGATTAAATCCGATATTATATTAAAAACACAAATTGGCTCGGTGGTTAGACGGCGACGAAAACGAACGCGAGACGCGGGTTCGAATTCCCGCGGACGCGTTTTTCGGTTTTGAAATAAAATCAAATCAACTTTAAATTAACTAAAAGAAGTATGGTTTAATATCAGAAACGAAAACATAGCCTGGCGGTTTGGTTGCACGCGGAAGGATTCGCGCGTCGCGGGTTTGAGCCCCCGCGAGCGCAAATCAAATTCCTTTTAAAAAATCATATTTTACCTTAAAAAATTTTCCAAAAATTCCAGAAAAATCCCTAAAATTCTAAAAATATAAATTCTGATATTTCTAAAATTATAAAAAGAAAATCAAGGTTATAACATTATCCACCCCTTAAAAAGAATTTGGTCCTCCAAATTCAGAGTAAGCCCATAAGAATCAAAGTACACCGAAAGAACATATCCTAAACACCCAAAAGAATCAGAGTACGCCAAAAGAATATATACACCAAAACTAAAATTACTCAAAATCTCTTTTTCATTCAAAAACCTTCTACATTCCAAGTATTTAAAATACAACAAGATTTTCATTTGAGAAACAAAATATTCTGAATACATCAATATTTTAACACACGGTTAAAACCAAGTTTAAGGTTACAACTCTTACATTTTTGAATGATATACACTCATCATCATATCAACTGCCCACGACTTAAATTTTTACATAATAATCAGAGGATTGTGTCAAATAAGAAGGTTGGAGAAGTCATACTAACAAAGGGAATCTTGTTGCTGCTCATCTTCTTCATGCATCATATGTTACCTTCTCTCCCCCTTTTGATCATGGCCAGAGATTATGTTTACAACTGTTACAGTGATTTCTCTCCAATTTGAGAAAAATTTTAAGAATTCTTGAAAATAGATTAAATTATTTACATTAGGAATATGAAGTTAGTTATTAATATTATATTTACAAAAATAGAAATAAATATTACAACACATAAGTTATCTATATTAATTAAAATAGAAATAAAAGAAAAAAAATTTTGGTTGCCTCCCAAAAAGCACTTCTTTTAGGTCATGAGCCTAACCGATGTTTAATTATTATAGTGAATAGGTGGATCAGTTCCATAGTACGTAGCATACAGTCTCCTACTTTTACGTTGTCCTAATGACTTGCCTACCAAATTAAATATCCAGAATTGTAGGAAAGGCACTTTAGTAGCAATTATTTTGTACATCTTCAAAAATAAGAATTAGTGTGTTTAATATCATGTAAAAAATATTTTATGATCTTTATATATATATATATATATATATATATATATAAAGTAAAATTATATAATTTTCTTTAAAATTTATATAATCAATTTCAAGAATATTAGAATTTGGGTCTAGAAAATCATACTTTGGATTGCTTGGAATATTTTTGAATTCAATATTAGGTTTCTCCCTTACATTAAGGTTAGCATGGCATAATATTTTTAGTTTTACCTCATGTATTTTAATGGTTGGAACTAAATTAGCTAGTTGAGGATTTGGTTTAGTATTAAGTTGAGTCTCCTCATCTTTTTCCTCACTCCCTTTTTCTTGAATGGTTTTCCAAACTCCACAACTCTCTGGTTCACTCTCATCTAACTCTTTGTTCCTTACTTGAGGTCTTCTAATGTCTCTATAGGTCTACCTAAGGCCATGACTTGCTGAGCTATCTAGTCTCCTAACACCTGAAAGTGGGTAACTATACTATCTATTTTTGATGCAAATCATATTTGCATTCATTGGAAGCCAAAACCCATTTAAATAAAAATCTTATTTATATAAGGTGAATTTGAAAATGTCAAATCATATTTAAACATGATCAAAAATGACCCCACAAATTCATGCACGCCCGGTGGGACCTGGCTTCTCCTTTCATCTTTGAGATCTATGTTATAGGATAACATCACTTACAAGTTCCTCAAATGGTGCTGGAAAATGAGCAACCCTCGTTCATTTTCAATGGGGGCAGACTACCTAGGATAAATTGATTGAAATTAATCTAGGATTAGCAAAAGATGTTAAGCCTATTTATATAAGTGCTCAACTCTCTGAAGAGAAAGGGGGCAAGCAATTAATGTGTCTATTGCACTAGTTGCTGCTAGAATGTTTCTTTTACATTCAAGTCTGGTGTCAAAAGGTGAATTTGATGCATCAACCAAGTTAGAAATACAAAGATTGATGAGCAAAAAATCGATCCTAGTCAAATGGCAATATGATCATGATATCAAGTTCGTTCATAGTTGACAATTTACCCAAAATTGTAAGCTCCTAACACGAGCGAAAATCCGATCTTATTCAAATGGTTATAAGATCATAAATTTCAATTCCATTTACAGTTGACAATTTACCAAAAATTGTAAGCTCCTAACATGAGCAAAAATCCGATCTTATTCGAATGGTAATAACATTGCAAATTTCAATTCCATTTATGGTTGACAATTTACCAAAAATTGTAAGCTCCTAACCAGAGTGAAATTCAATCCTAGTCAAACAACAATAAGATTATGACATCAAGTCCGTTTATGGTTGATAATTTATCAAAAATTATAAGCTCCTCACACAAGCATAAAAAAAAATTGCAAACACAATGAAGTATTGTTTGGGAAATAAGTACGTCGATGCTCGTTATCGGGGCGTAGCTCCTCGATATAACATTGTATTTTGGAAATGATTTTTTTCCAACAGATTTGTATGCACTCATCGCTTATACAAAATCCGTTGGGGGGGGGGGGGGCATTTGTTGGACCAATTATTTTTATTTAAAAAAATAATAATAATAATAAATAAAAAAGGGGGAATTTGGTTTTTAAAAAAAGAGAGAAAAAAAGGGTGAGAGAATAAAAATAATAATAAAACTAAGTTTATGGCTAAAATAAAAAAATTAGCAAAACCAAAGTAGCAAACAAAATGTAAATAAAACCAAGTCTACGGCTAAAAAAATAAAAATAAAGACAAATCAAATAAAAATAATAATAAATTTTTAGCAGTCTTCTCCTAAAAAAGAGAGGCGGAGCGCATGTAAAATGGAGACGAAGAAAATTTTACAATGTCTAGACACTGACGTTACAAAGAACACTATAAGGAAATTTCTTTCTCTACACATGTGTACGTTTCTATCCCTCTTTTTCTTCCTCACTCTATTCTCACGGAGAGGATACTCCTACAAAATCACTTTTGCGGAGAGTAAACTCCGAACTAAATCGGAGAGGACATTCCTACAAAATCACTTTTATGAAAAGTAAACTCCGGACTAAATTGGAGAGGATAGTCCTACAAAAATCACTTTTGCGGAGAGTAAACTCCAGACTAAATCTGAGAGAATGATACTATAGTAAAATAAATATCGATTAAAAAACACTACTGTTCATCGCTTAGCCGCCCCGACACAGAATTTTTAGATGATTCTTCTATCAAATCCAGCCAACTGATCAAGACCAAACTTCATCTATGACGTCTCCATGAGTGTGCACACCAATAGACGAAAGGATCTAGCCATCTGATGGCTAGATCGTCGGAATCGGATGGTTTTATGCCGACGACCCTATTTCCATCGATCTCTCCGATTCGCCGCCGATACTTGTCCGTAAGGCGCCAAACTCCGGCCACGAGTCCTCCACAACATAGGTAAGGTACCCCTGAAGCCGATTGGCCGAAAAAGCAATGAGCAACTAGTGGCGACGAACCCTAGTTTCGTCCACCGCCGCCATCGATGAGAGAGATGAATGAAAAGGACAAACGGCTGAGATTTGTCTGATTAATTCGATGGTCAGGATCCAAGCAAAATCAACGGCCTAGATCACTTCGAACAATATCTGATGGCCCAGATCAATTTGAGTTTAAAATTGAATCCAACGGTCGAGATTCATTCTATTCAAATCCAATGGTCTCAATCATTATGATATATAACGGTCTAGATTACTTCACGTAAAATCGGACGGCTGAGATCAATCTGATCAAATTAATTAAATCCAACGGCTGAGATTCGCCCTTTCGAATTGATGGTTCAGATTTAATTCAAATCGATGGTCCTAATCACTTCACGCAAAATTTGATAGTCGAGATCAATCTGAGTTTAAAAATTAAATCCAACGGTCCAGATCCATTCAAATTAAATCAACGACCTAGATCTAAATTCAAATCAACACTCTAGATTACTTCGAGTTGCATCGAACGAATTTGATACCTCTGATTTCATCCAATGGTCCAGATCCATTCAAATCAAATCAACGGTTCAGATCTAAATATAAAACAAATGAACGGCTGAGAATGATCGGAACATATAAGTCAATCAGTTGAATATTCAACAAGCCGTCAGGGTCGGATATCTTTACCCAATAAGTCGTTAGGTTGGGTATTTTTCAAATTGAATATTCAATAAGCCGTCAGGGCCGGATATCTTTACCCAACAAGCCGTTGAGGCTGATTATCTTTCAAACTAAAATATCCAACAAGCTGTGAGGGCCAGATATCTTTACCCAATAAGCCATTGAGGCAAGGTATTTTATCAAGTTGAATATCCAACAAGCCGTTGAGGCCAAGTATTTTATCAAATTGAATATCCAACAAGACATTGAGGCCGGGTATCTCTCAAATTGAACATCCAACAAACCGCTGAGGGATATTTCACAAACTCAAATGCTCACAAGTCACAAGACTGAGCATATGTCAAACTCAAATGCTCACAAGTCATCAAGACCGAGCATATGTCAAACTCAAATGCTCACAAGTCATCAAGACCGAGCATATGTCAAATTCAAATGCTCACAAGTTGTCAAGACCGAACACATGTCAAATTCAAATGCTCACAAGTCATCAAGACCAAGCACATATCAAATTCAAATGCTCACAAGTCGTCAAGACTGAGCACATGCCGAATTCAAATGCTCACAAGTCGTCAAGATCGAGCATATGTTGAATTCAAATGCTCACAAGTCATCATGACCGAGCACATGTCAAACTCAAATGCTCACAAGTCTTCAAATTGAATATCCAACAAGCCGTTAAGGCTGGGTATCTTCTCAAATTGAATATCCAACAAGTCATTGTGACCGGATATCCTTACCCAACAAGCCATTAAGGCCGAGTATTTCTCAAATTGAACATCCAACAAGTCATTGAGACCGGATCCCTTCTAAATCCAAAGTATCCAATAAGCCTTTGCAAGGCCGGGTATTTGGCAGATACAAATCATTCAAGTTGACAAAGACTTTTTTTCTCTTTTGTCATTTTTCTTTCTGAGATCATCATGTATTTTTGTTCTAATATTTAATGAATCACATTGCTCAGTCATTTTTTTTATTACTATTTTATTTCATAACATAGATCTCTCAATCAAATGTACCCTGATTTTCAGGGGTAATTAACAATGAATGCTTGCGTTTATTGGAAGCCAGAACCCATTTAAATAGAAACCTTATTTTTATAAGGTGAATTTGAAAAGATCAAATTATATTTAAACATGATCAAAAATGACCCTACATAAGTTATGATTGGCAGAAAGAACCATAGCCATGATGCGCATCACAGCTTGGTCGTGTATTTTTCTTTGTGCAAATTTAGTCAAGTTGAAGATGGAATCATGGTCATGTTTGCGGTCACAAGCAACCGTGAAACTCTCTACAAACTCATTGTTTCTATTGTGACAAAGTCATAGGTGGTGACAAAGATCACACCCCTACGGTGATGTTTTTTATGGATTTTGAGAATTCTCATACTCAAAGCTTTGTTGTGTCACTACCATGATCACCTTCATGGGTTAGTCATGTCATTTCATCTTGTGAATCACAGTTGTATTTGATCTTCACGGGCTCAACGTGTTTTTCACCAAATTTGAGGGTAAACTTATCTTTTCAGGCTTAAGTGCCTCAAAGTTTTAAATCCATCAATTTTGGGTGATTTTGTTAGAAATTTCATAAAAATAAGAAAAATGTAGATTCTGGACAAATAACATAAAATTTGTTAAATAAAATGCAAAAGTAATAAAATAAGGCCTAATTTGACAAGTATGAGTATTAAATAAAAATATATGTAATTAATTCTGCTGAACTTGAACTTTTGCTTATTCTCAAGTAAAAAAAATAGTGAAGCATGATAAAGGTATAATTTTGACAGTGTAGAGATAATCTCCATAAATTATTTGCATGCACGTTTGATATCTTATCTATTAAACTCAATAGTTGATAAATCATCTTCAAGACTCAATTCTTGAAGTTTCATAATTTAAAGATGAATGAATAAAGTCTAACACTCATACAATGTATTGAGTCGCTACTTTACAAATTGGCATTATATATAATTTAATGTATCCATGTTTGAACTTTAGGGGAAAACTCCAATTTATTTGTTATTTAGATGCATTACTTGCTTCCCTTTTCTTTCATTTAAGCTCAAAGTAATCTCTCTAAATAATTGTCAATCTTTTGATATGAGTGCAAACTACTTTTGTTAAATACTTTCGATTACTCAATTGAGAACTTAACTTAGGGTGTGTTTCATTGCAGGGAAAACCTGAGGGGCGGATGGATTACCCCCTTTTATGTGGTTTCATTGAACGGATGGAATTAGTGGGAAGGAGAAGAAGAGGGATACAGTAGCAATTTCACGGCCCCTTCGATTTAGGCAGAAAAACAGACGGAGCGAGCGATCGCTCACGTTGGAGCCATGCCACCGCCATCCAGCCTCGCCCTCCAGCCTCCTCCTGACCCCGCCGCCTCCCGCCTCCAGCCTAGCCGCCTCCCACCTCCAGTCGCCCTCCAGGATCCCACCTCCAGTCGCCCTCTAGCCTCGCCGCCCCACTAGCCTCGCCCTCTAGCCGCCTCCAGCCCCGTAGCCATCCTTTCTCCTCGCCCTCCATCCGCATGCAGTCGCTTCTAGCCTCACGCCTCTAGCCTCGCCGCCTCTAGCCTCGCTGATTCCAGCCTTGCCCTCCAGCCTCATAGCCGTCCTTTCTCCTCACCCTCCAGCCCCATCCAGTCGCCTCGCCCCAGCCTTGCCACCACCGCCCTCCAGCCTCGCCCCAGCCTCGTCGCCGCCACCCACCAGCCTCGCCGCCTCCAGCCCCACAGCCACCCTCCAACCTTGCCGCCCCCAGCGAGGAAAGCTAGCGAAATAGGTTGGGGAGAAAATCACATGAAGAATCTTCCTTCCTCCCTGATTTCTTTTCTTTATATTATTCCATTCCTTTGTGTTCTCCTTCCATTCAATGAAACACAACCTTAGAGTTCGCTAAACCTTTCCTAGTTTTTGGACGCTAGGGCAAACTACTTTTAGTAAATGCCTCTGATTACCTGGCTAAGAGTGGTTTAGTGTGCAAATATAACTCATAGCCCTAATGCTATTTTTGGACAAAGTGCAAACATTTATACTTGAATGACTCCAACTACTTTGTGCAGTATCAAGCTAGCAGAGTTGCTTGCTTTAACATTTTTTTTGTTAATCAAATTATTGTATTTGGAGTTTGGCTATGAGTTACATAGATAATTGAACATATATATAATACTGGTCAATTCATATCAACTCAAATGTACCAAATTCATGCGCGTACGTCATTCATACATTGTTGAGTCCCCTTTTTAATACCATCCATCAAATGGTCTATCCACAAGAGAAATAAAGCCAAAGACACATCTCATTACATTATCAAATATTTACAAATGAAGATAGGGCTATGACTTTCAAAATGTACAAAAATATTACAATGTTATTCAAATGGATCAAATTGTTTAGTTAAACAACTATTTTGCGATGTGTCAAATGTCAAATTCAAAAATTATACAAAACTATTAAAAAAATGTCAAATTCAAATAATCAATTTAAAAATCTCAGCACAAGTTCAAAGAATAACACAAACGATAAGTTGAGAAATAGAACAACAAAATCAGTCCAAGCAATTTTCAATCAAGAACAACATATGAAAATCATCCCCTCACGCTAAATCTGCAAAGTCCTCTTTGTAGTGTACCCCTATAAGTAATGAAAGCAGGAATTAAGCATAAATAAGAAGAGATACTTATAGAGTTTAATCACTATTTCTCTCTCCACTTGCCCTGAATCCTTGTCATCATGGTGAATGTCCATGGTCTCCTCAATGTTGCGATGTATAAATCCTCCACCAGATGAAATGTGTTCCACATCAAACGACTTAGCTCCTTCCGCTCTTCACACTAACAGTGGTTGGAGCTGCAAGGGAGGTTTCGATGAAATTAGCTTGTTATTTTTTTTACTCTGTGTTTCTTTAGATAAAAAATTAGAAAAAAAAATAAAAAATACATTGAATCTAGACACAAAATACTATTAGATTCAATATATTTTTTATTTTTTCCTCCTAATTTTTCGTCCAAAAAAACACAGCCTATATCAATGTCCAAGACTAATTTCTAGTTACTCTTGTTGCACATAGTGGCACGCTCTTGGTTTGATAATGCTATGATCATATACTTGAAACTCACGAGCAGTTGGGTGTAATCTTTGTCACAGCCATGGTAGCATCATAACTAGTTTTTTTAAATCTTACAAAATAGATCACAGCGACCATTATCACACACAGTGACAACATTGTGAATGCTGTGATTTCATAGAATGAATGACAGCTACACACTCGTGACTTTGTTTGCCCATGCCCTGAAACAACAGTTATTACTTTATTAAAATGATGGGTTGGTTCCAAAAGGACACTACTTCCTCTAGTTTAAGTTACTCTATGGAACAGTTTTCTCCCACACTTTTAACTCCTCTTCTTCTACGAGTTCTCAGATAATTTTCTTGCCTTGTTGAATTAATATCAAAAGTACTCAGTTAAGACATTTTAAATATTATCATTGCCCCATAGAAAACTCTTTCACTTTGTCCATAGTAGGTCCAAGGACCTTTTACTTCAACAAGAAAAGCCAAAGCATTTGTACACACAAATGCTTTCCACTACACTATTGTTTCCCACCAAATGGTCATAACTATCTAACAATCCTCCAGTGGTTATGATGTATTACTTTGTGCTAGGTAAGTGTTATATATACAAGTGGTTATATTTCGATTTAAACTCATAATTAGTGTAACTATTTTAAAGTCCTAATAAAGTTATTAACTCCTTGTGTTAGCACCAAACATATCACACATGTAATACATGCCATGGTGTTCTCAAAGTTTTTATTCAACAACTTTACCACTATTATATATAGTTATATGCTAATCCAATCTAATGAATATTTATAATAGAACCACAATTCTCTTATTGAAGCATCACTATTTCGATGTTCATATAGGTAGAGTTTCTACTTTTGTTCCAATGCTAAAGACACAACTATTATAAACTTAATTAAGAATCGATGCTTATCCTTTACTTTTTTGCAATTGTTAGCACTGGCATTTATTTATACACTTTCTTATAATGAAATTTTCTAGTGCTCACAAGCACATAATAATGACTTATTTTTACCTATTAAATTTTATAATTAGAGATTTACTAATTCAAAATTGTGTTGCCATTATTGGTCCATATTTATAAGATTTATTTCTCAATAATTCTCTTGTAAGTGGCTTAGTGAGAGGATCAGCTAAATTATATCCTGATCTCACATAAATTATGGTAATTACCTACTTGATATCAATTCTCATACACATACATATCTCACGCCAAGATGTCTAGACTTTTATTATATATTTTACCATATGCACAAAATATTGTTGCTTGACTATCATAGTATAAAGAAATGGCTCCATAGGTTGCAGCCACAACTCTACATACATTACCAAGTCATGCAACCATTATGCTTTTTTTCTTGTAACAGTTAGAGCTATAAACTCAATTGAATGAGTAATACAAGTTTGCTTCTTAGAATTTCAACTTATAGCCTTACCACCTAACATGAAAATCCACCGTGAGGTGACTTTACTTTTACTGTTATTTGTCAAATAACTTGTATTGTTATATCATTCTAGCATAGATGGATAACCATTATACACATGACTCAATTTTTATATGTTCTTTAGTTTTCCAAAAACTCTTTTAATAACTTTTCAATATTATTTACTAAGCTTATTTATGAACCTTGATAATATACACACAATATAAGCTATATTAGGTCTAGTATAATGTATAACATATATTAGGCCACCAATGGCACTAGTATAACTTAATTGATCGTCAATTCTCTCACTTTTTTCTAATAATTTCAAACTTGAATCAAAAGGGGTGTTAGCCTCCTTTATACGAAGATACTTGAATCATTGAGATAAAGAATACTCATTTCTATGTTTCTTTATTTTGATTCAGAAAATTGTATCTACCACGTCTAGATGTTTCATTTGGAATATCAAGTTTAGATATATTTTGGTTTGTTCCTTTCTCACTTGTGTATAAAATTAACATGTCATCAACATATAGACAGAAACACACACTATACTCATTAGTTGACTTATAGTAGATACACTTATCAGCATTATTATGCCTAAACTCATATGAAAGTATTATTGTATCAAACCTTTTGTGTCACTCTTTGGGAGCTTATTTTAAACCATATATTGACTTAACTAACTTGCAAACTTTATGTTCATTTATTGAAAGCATAAAGCCTATAGGTTATTCCAGATAAACTTCTTTAGTTAAGTCACTATTCAATAATGTTGTTTTAGCATTCATTTGATGCACAATTAATTCATGAATTAAAACTAAAGCAAACAATAATCTAATTGATGTTATTATAGCCACTAGTGCATATGTGTCAAGGTAATCTATACCTTCCTTTTGTATAAACCCCTTAGCATTATATTTCCTTTTAAACATTAATTTACACCCAATTGTTTTAGACTCAAGTGATAAATCTACCGAGACCCAAGTCTCATTGGACATTATAGAGTCCATTTCATCACTTATAGCTTCTTTCTGAAATGTTGCATCTCTTGAAGCCATAGTTTCATTATATGATTTGGGTTCACTTTCCATATTAGAAATAAGAGATGTCTTATTTAAAACTTTGGTTCTATCTCCTTTAACAAGGAAGACAATAGATTCAAGTGAGATAAAATCTAAATCCAAGTGTTTTTTAACTCTAATTCTTTGACTTCTTTTTGGTTCACTTGGCTTACCAATTTCTTTTTTTTTTCTTTTCAACCCCCACATCACAAGAATTTGATGTTACATTAGGTTGAATATCTTTTGTATCATTAATAAATTATCTTAAAAAAATTCCACATTTATGGTTTCAACTATTGTATTTGTTTCTAGGTCTAATAGCCAATAGGCTTTGGAGTTTTGAGCATAGCCTACAAAAATGCACTTTATTCTCTTGGTTAAAACTTTGATTTATGTGAATTTGGCATCTTGTAAAAAGTAAAACACCCTCATACATTAAAGTAACTTAAGTTTTGTTTTCTACCATTATTCTATAACTCATATAGAGAAGCATTAAATTTTTTAAACAGAATTTTATTATAAATGACATGTTGTTAATAAAACTTCACCCCATAGGGAAAACAATAGGTTAGCATTTAATAATATTGCATTAACTATTTCAACTGAGGATCTATTTTTTTTCTTAGCCACCTATTTTGTTGGGATGTATAGAGGTAGTACATTGGTGAATTATTATATTATTTTAACAAAAAGAGTTAAATATTTTTTTAAAAAATATTCTCTCCCTCTATCAGTTATAGTTATTTTGATCATTGTTTCCTGTAATTTTTGACAATGGATTTATATTCTTTAAATTTATCAAAAGCCTTATCCTTAGTTCTCATAAGGTACACACATAAAAATCTAGAGCGATCATTAATAAATATAATAAAAATATCTTTTACCTCCTCTAATTAATTATTTATTTAATTCAGATATGTTAGAATGCACAAGTTCAAGTAGATTAGCATTTCTTTTAACCTTATTAAATAGATTCTTAGTCATTTTTACATCTACACAAATTTCTTATTTTCCTGCATAGTCATCTATACAAGTTATGTAATTGTGTTTTTAACATATAAAGCAATGAATTATAGATCAAATGTCATAATCTAGTATGTCATAAATAAGAGGAAGAACCAACAATATTATCATTAATAGAAAGTTTAAACCTGCCACAATAGAGTAATTTTTTTCCCCCACAAACACTCCATTCTTAGTTACAATCACTTTATCTACCGCTAAAATACTCTTAAAGTCATTCCTACACAATAAGTTTGTAAATATCAAATGCTTTCTAATTTTAGGTACATATAGAAAATTAACAAGAGCTAGTTTCTTTCTGATGGTAAAATTAAGTTCCACATTCCCTTTGCCTAGAATCTTGGTAATAACATAGTTTCCCATTAGCGCTTTTTTGGGTTCTTTCAGTTTATTATAAACTTTAAACATATTCTTATTGCTACAAATATATATGGTGGCTCCAAAATCTAGCCACCAATCCTTTGATATAGCTTTAGTAGCCATGTGAAGCTCTATAATCATTGCAACATACTCTTTCTCTTCTACCTCAACCATATTAGCTTTATGGAAGTTCGAAGTGCTCAGATTTCTAGGTATATTTTGTTGGGATTAGCCTCAGCGCTGATACCACTTGTCGGGAGACGACAACACAAAAACCCATTGCTAGATTTAACACTGATGACTCTAAATTTCATCATGTTTTTCATACTTATTTAGTAGTCTTTTGAGCCATAATCTTACTCTTTTGCTTTGTTTTTATGCCTTTTTTATCATATACTTTAGAATCTACACCGTCTTTGGTTTTTAATCAATTTCAGGTAAAAAGGCATCATTATCACTAGTTTTTGAGCAATCTCAATGCATGAACGAATTCTAGACATCAAGAGGAGTTTACCCATCAAATTTCAAGTCAAAAGGGATCTTCTAGCAAAAATACGGCACTGCCGTATTTTGGAGCAAAACTGTCACGGTACCATATTTCGCAAGGGAGGTTTTAGGTGAAATACAGCACTACCGTATGCAATCGCACGGTACCGTATTATTTAGCGTTTCCGACCAGAAAGATTTGACAAGAATACGGCACTGCCGTATGAAGATACACGGTACCATATTTTGTGGCGATTCTGACCAGAAAGTTCTAATACAAATACGGCACTACCGTATTTTTGGACGAAACTCTCACGGTACCGTATTTTCCATCAATTTCAACCAGAAGGGTTTTAGGTGAAATACGGCACTGTCGTATGAAACTACACAGTACCGTGTTTTCTGCCCAGAACTCACAGAAAGAAATATGGCACCACCGTATTTCGGATACGGTACTGACACTATCCGCAAGTGCACGGAAATGTCGAAGTAATATAAAAGATATCATCTCCCACAGGGAACAAGGTGAGTACTAGGAAATCTAATTCTTGGAATCTAAGCTAATTAAATCGTGGTTTTTGGAGCTTGAAAACTAAAATTAAGCAAAACAATAAACAAGAAATCAAACAACTACGGTAGGGAAAATATGTGAGAGAGAATATCAGGGTAAAGGTTTCCACCACTCTGACGATTTTACTTGCGCTAGGAAATAAATGTTAATTACTTGGATTTACAGATATGCATAAGGAATCTGCCCTATGGTACAAGGTGCCCTCTTTCGAGTGTACACCCCGGTATTTGCCTAGAACGTCTCCTACTTTCGCGGTGGACCATTTTCGACAAACCCAGTGGGTTCCATGGTAGATTATGAACCCTCGAGCGAAGAACTAGCACTTTCGCATCAAGCCTTCGCAAGATTCACTATGAGGTTCAGTTGTTACAGTCCTACTCTCGTTATGAACCGTAACAACTATGACATGATAATACTTGGCCAGAGTACAAATCAAGAAATAAGTGCATCAAGTGAAATATGCTTAAGATATGATCCAAATAACAAGATTAAAACATGAATTGTAAACAAAAATCGTCAAAGGGCTTCAACCTAGCCCTGAAAATATGTTCACGCTATAACCATCATCACAACGCTCAAAATACTCTATTTAATCATAAGAAAATCACAGGAAAAAGTTCCTAAGAGGGAGGAGAAGTTAAACCGAACGGAACAAGCCAGAATCGCCAGGTTCCGGTGATCCAATCTTCAGAAATCCGCTCGAAGTCGCCTGTTCGCCGTGTTCTTCCGCCCCCCAGCCGCTTCGTCGCCCGATTGCCCCCCTTTAGGTCACGAAATTTGGGGCTTTTATATTCCAAACGTCCGCCTTCGAGTCAGCTTTCCAAAGAACCTTCACTTGCTAAATTTTGAGTCGAATCCGGTTCAAACCGGAAGGTGGTCGTGCTGATTCGCCCGCTTCACGGGTGAACCCCGCGGGGTTCACCAGGTGGTGAAGTGCTTGGCAAAAATCTGATGCGAAATAATCACGAGTGAACACCATGGGGTTCACCAGCCAGTAAAGCCTGCGGCAATCTCCTGTGCAGCAATCTCCAGATGAAATCACAGGTGGTTCACCTGGCCGTGATGCGTGCGGCGAATTCCAGACAACCCGACTTCATCGGTGACCCCCGCTGGGTACACCAGGCAGTGACGCGCGCGCAGAATTCCTTCTTTGGCGAGATCACGGGTAAACCCCGAGGGGTTCACCTGGCCGTGAAGTCCAGAAAAGGCTCCGATTGAGCCCAAAATTTACGGGCAGCTTCGTCTTCTCATAAGGAATCACCTCATGCTCTTAGATTCTTCAAAAAGACCTCAAAATTGGGTGATTTTACTTGAAATTCAATAAAATAGACGAAAAGTGAAGATTCTGAAGATTTTAATAAAATAAGCCTTAAAGGAGTATAAAAACATTCAAATAGGCCTAAATTCATCATGGAATAATAGTAAAAATCACTACTAAAATGCAAGGTATCAGGTACCATATTCTGAAACCCGGAATTCTGATTTTTCCGCCCAAAAATTAAAAAGACCATATCTTTTGATTCCGAAGTATAAATTGAGATCCAAAAGAAGTGGTGGACTTGTCTCAACGAGGAGAAAAAAAAAGGCACCAAAAGCCCCAATTTTGGGGATCGATCGACGGCGAAATTGAGGGGGAGGCGGAATTGCTAGGGTTCATTGGTTCTCAGCCAGTAGACCATCTCCGGCCACGAAATTTGACAGAGAGCTTCGCCTAGTGAAGGAGAACTTGCATATGAAGTTTCAAAGCAAAAGGATTCCGATTGGAGAAGAAATCAATGAAACAACGGTGACAGCGTTGTTCTAAGCGATTACGGTGCTGTAATTTCATTACAGCACTGTTTTGTAACTCTTTTCTCCTCTTTTTGATTCCTATTCATACACCTTCATCATGGTAGCTTAATCTTTCTTTGGGACTTGGGGGTGTAATCTCTTTGTTTCTTAATGACTAGAAAATCCTAACTTTGTCAAACTGATTTTATTGTGATAATTTTACTTTTGTGATTGATTGTTCTTTAATTCTTCTTTGCATCTCGATATCAGCATGATTTAGAATTTTGTGAAATAGACTGAGAAGTTGATTGCTTGAAATTCGGAACCCTAGGAATTATCGAGTTTGTAACTATCGTAAGAGATTAGGTTGTTCTTCGAATTCTAATTCTTAGAGAATTTTAATGCCTTGTTGATTTTATGATTCATTGGATTGAGTTAATATTTTAGACTTGATTCGATGCTGCAAGAGATTGAGTATTGAGTCGTCAGAAAACCTTGAGTAAAACTTGTGTTGAGACTCAGATGCACGAGAGTGATCTTTGAGTTTCCACTTGAGGTTATCAATTTAGAATTCGGATGCACGAGAGTGATCCTTGAGTTCTTAGTTGATGGTTTACTTATTTTCAGCATTGAATAGATCTTTCACGAGAGTGAAGATCGGTTCTTTGTACGATTGTTTGCGCGAGAGCGAAATAATTTATTTATGAGGTAAACTGTACCTTTATCATGGTAAAATTGGATTGACAGACACTTATCTTAATCTAGCCATTAGAAATTAAAGTAGAGGAACCCCTAGTCCCGATCCCTTCTCTGATATTTTCTCCGTGTTCTTTTCGATAGTTTGATTCACTATTTTCTGATTGCCTAGCTAGCAAGAAATCAATTATTCAGTACTTAGCAACAAAGTCTCTGTGGTTCGATATCTATTTTATTACTTCGAGTATCTTTGCACTTGCAGACTACAACAAACACTAAAAGACCATCAGTAATAAAAACACCAGAAATGACAGCGGAAACAGATACCAAACAACTAGACAATAAACACCAGGGATTTTTACGTGGAAAACCTCAATGAGGAAAAACCACGGGACCGGAGTCCGCTCAAACCTTCCACTAAATCAATTTAATGGGTATTACAACTCATTCTTAGAACTTCTAGGAGCATAACCACATCATCAAGTATAAACTTGGATCACAGACAATCATCAACATAAAGTTGGAAGCAGATACAAAGAGAGGAGGAAAGTTCAGATTTCACCAAGATAAACTGTCTTGGTTCTGAGCTGACTGCGAGCGATAGAAACCTCAGTTCGACGATCCGACCGTTCAGATTGTAGATCACTGAGTCACGAATCTGCTCCTAAACTTTCAGCCCGATCCAACGGTGAACTTCTTTCCGGCGGCCAATATACGCAGGCTGCCCTAAGTTCACAGTT
Source organism: Costus lasius (assembly GCA_027563935.2). Classification (NCBI taxonomy): domain Eukaryota; kingdom Viridiplantae; phylum Streptophyta; class Magnoliopsida; order Zingiberales; family Costaceae; genus Costus; species Costus lasius. Next base: position 89,510,065 of record CM050454.1, on the reverse strand, counting down.
CCCCTAAACTTTCTCTTCTCTGCCTTTTTCTTCACGTTAAGTAGTACAGACCTTGTGGCGCTCTTCTGCTCTCTTGGCTTGCACACCACTCACTTCTCCACGGTGGAATATATATGCATGCCAATTAGAAAACTCTAATGACAGCAGTACGTGTCAAGGTGTCACTTATCCATCCACGATAGTGTGCTACAATCCACGTTAGCTGTGTCCACCCTAAGTGTGCAGCAATCCACCATGGGATGCAGCATGTCCACCATAGTCTGCAGCCTATCCACCAAAGCAGCAGCCTGTCCATGATAACTGCAGCTGTGTCCATCATAATCTGTAGCATATCCATCATAGCTGCAGTCTGTCCATGATGTTTGCAGTGTGTCCATGATCATGGACATTGTGTCAACGATCTTCTACAGGCTGTCCATGATCGTGGACAGTGTATCCACGATCTTCTGCAGGCTGTCCATGATGTCTGTAGGTGTGTCCATCATAGCTGCAACTGTGTCCACCATGTTCAAGAGTGTGTCCATCAAAATCTGGACTGTGTCCATGATGTTCTGGACTGTGTCCACGATGTTGGCAGCAAATCCACGATGTTGCGGACTGTGTCCACGATGTTGGCAGCATATCCATGATCTTCCAGGTGTGTCCACGATCTTGGTAAACCCAATTAAACAAGGAGTCGCCACCTGGAGCTTAAGACACTAATCCCACATGTGGAGTCAAAATCCAATCTCGGTCAACCCTCCAAATTGAAACAAAGCTGCTTCAAAAGTGCCATAAATTACCAAGCTGCCACTAAGGAATAAATGCCAACTTTAATATCTGTGCAAACACACCAATAGCCAATTCTTCATCCACGATGGAGTCATCCTCCACGTGGGTAAAAACAGAGCCATCCTCCACATAGGAGGGAAACCACCCAACATATTTTTCCTATACCCACTTTCCTTTATAATGTCTTTTCATTTCACAATTGAAACAAGAGCGATTTTTTTTAACATTAATAGGGTGTGTTTGGCCCCGGTGTTAATAGCTTTATAACTATGCCAAATTGTATTGTGGTGTACTGTGTTGTACTGTGCTGCATTATCAAAATATATAAGATATTTGGTTAATAACTTTTTAACTATTGTCAAAATTTAAAATAATAAATAAATATATTATTTTAAATTATTTTAAAAAATAATATATTTTATTTTTCTTTAATATTAAAATTTTAAATTATTTAAAATAATTCAACATACTCTTTGATATAGCCCTAGTAGCCATGTGAAGCTCTATAATAATTGCAACATTCTCTTTCTCTTCTACCTCAACCATATTGGTTTTATGGTAGTTCAAAGTGCTTGGATTTCTATGTACATTTTTCCTATACCTACTTTCTTTTATAATGTCCTTTCATTTCACATTTGAAACAAAACTATTTTTTTTAAAATATTATTTGGTTGTGTTTGGCCCCGGTGTTAATAGCTTTATAACTATGTCAAAGTGTGTTGTGTTATACTGTGTTGCACTGTCAAAATATATAAGATGTTTGGTTAATAGCTTTTTAACTGATGTCAAAATTTAAAATAATAAATAAATATATTATTTTAAATTATTTAAAATAATAATATATTTTATTTTCTTTTGTGTTAAAATTTTGAATTATTTAAAATAATAATACTTAAAATTTTAAACCTACTTTTTTGGAGAAGCAAAAGCTGTAAAAGTATTAAATTGTAGCTTTTCCAACTTCTGTTTTTTATTACCAAATAATTTTGTACCGATTCTACTTTTCATCACCAAACTAGGATCTCCAATTCTCTAACTTGATCCATAGGCATTCTATCAAAAAAACTAAATTCAAAATATTTTAATTCTAGAAATCTATCAGTATCAAAAAAACTAAATTCAAAATATTTTAATTCTAGAAATCTATCAGTACCTTTTTTTCATGTGTTTGTATTAGGATTCGAGTGCATGCCATACTTTTTTTTTTTTGTTGATATTTTTAATTTCAATAGACGTCATAAAGCTTAACTGCAAGAGACGTTATGATACAACCTCTACATAATATCTCGTTTATCTCCCTTTTTTTGCTTTTTTTTTGCAACCATATTTTATTTCACAACATTAGAATCCATCATTATATTTTTTGGAATAGGTTAGAGATTCGAATCTTCGAGATAGTAGAGTTTTAGCATGATGAGAAACCAAGACATCCAATCGTGCCACTTGTGTAGTTCATCCTATCAAAATGGTTCAGTTTAAATGTCACTATTGAAAATGATCTTTTTATTTTATGGGTTCAAGTTTGCTTCCATCTCAAAGAAATCGCCTTTATGTTGTTAGAAAACAGTGAACTTAGGATAATGATGAATTTTTGTCACACCTCAAGGCTGCTTCCTCACTCTCCCAATTCACTCGTTTCTAAGAGACGATATTGTCACAACCCAATCTAAAAGGCTATAAGTTATTAGGTAAGTGTAAGGGTTTCCTCTTTCCCTTGCAAAAAAAAGGGTCATTGCTTGATATATGCTAAGGTGGCTATTGCAGTCTTTTGGATGGCTCCTCAGTAGCTGTCGACTAGAGAAGAGAAAAATTGCGCATAATATATATGAAAGTAAGGTGAGAATGATAACTTGTTAATAAATTGGCATGTGTTTTTGTTTTTTAGGTTGATTTATTATACTCATGTAGGCCAATCTGTGTATTCTTTTTCAATTTATTAAATCTTAAGCTTTGGTAAAAAACTTTTGCTATGAATTTTATAGTATCTTATTTTGTTTAATGAATTGTTTGATCCGATTTAGCTATAGTTTTGTCCTTTGAATCGAGGGGTTTGCATGTTAAATCATTATTATTATTATTATTATTATTGGCATCCTTGTGAATTTACTATTCGATCTCCTTGTGAATTTACTATTCGATCTTTTTTTCAGTTAAATCACTTCAGTCACAACAAGAACAAAAAAAAAAAAGTCCATTCCTTTTGTGTCAATTGATTTTCCTTATAGATACGCAGTGTTAAGCTTTTCCCTATGCATGGATAGATTTTCAAGTCAGTAAAAAATATGGTACTGTGCCTGCGGCATCCATGATTTTGAATATTTTTTTTTCTTTTTTTTGATAGAAAAGAATCAAAATATAGTCAGACTACACTAGTAAAATGATCGACCAAAAAATTCACTTTAATTATTTTTCAATCTTAATAGAGAATTAATATTAATTAAAAATCTATAATTGTGTTTAGGTCATAAACACTATTTGGGTCAACTATAATTGTGTTCAGGTCAACTATAATTGTGTTCAGGTTATAAACACAATTAATATTAATTAAAAATGATCGACACGAAGTTAAATGAATTTGGGTCAATTATAATTGTGTTCAGGTCATAAACAAATCAATTTGTTTATGACCCAAAAATAATCAGGTCATTTCGGGTTGTAAATGAGTTAACTCACTTAATTCGATTACATTATATATTTATATATATAAATTTTAAATATAGGCCGTCCAACTCCCAGTGTACCAGCCTATAAAATCTAAATCTTTTCTAAACATCTTTTATTTCAGATTTTGGCCTACACCACAAGCCCATAAGCTTAAATTTTTACTAAATTTTAATAGAATTTTTATTAATTTATTATTTATGTATAAAATATGAATGATAAATTTATAATCGGGTCATATTGGGTCAACCAGATTGGGTTAATAAATGACTCATTTAATAAATAGATTATTTAGGTGTTAAATTAGGTTTGACAATTTAACTCAATTAATTAAATGAGTCGTATTCAAATCACGGATCATAGCCGACATGATTTATTTATAACCCATTTACTTGAATGACCAGATCTAGTGGCCACCCACTCATGTTCACATTGCTTTCTTGATTTTGGCTTAATCGCTAATGAAAGTAACATACAATAATTGTATTGTATAAGAAAGAAGAGTTTTGTTTGGCTTATTCTTTCATATATATATATATATATATATATATATATATATATATATATATATATATATAATTTTTTAGAAAATTAAGAAACTCACGCGTCATGTATGTAGCATTTGGTCTTTGCCCACCCTTGACTCATCCACTAACGTGCATAAGTGAAGTTGCTTTTGCTTACTCTTGCAAGCTGAAATCACGAAAAGCTAGACTGCAAAGAGAATTCTCTTTTAATTACAGAAGAAGCTACCATCTCTCCATGTGTTGATTAACTAAATCATGCTTGTGATGATAGACAATTGCACAACTCCAAATAATTTAAGCCACAAGTTTGTTGAATTAATGCGATTTTTTCTTCCTTTTTTTCATGGTCTACACCACGACAGTTGGCACAAGTAGGCTCCAACTCTTGTGTCCATCGCGACCAAGTTCGAGTAATGCATGGGAATCAATACCTCCTCCTGCTGCTGTTGCTGCTGCAGTTGATATCACCCACAAAGATATTGCTTGGAGCACAAAACGCAACCTTTTGATTAAGATTTTTAAGGTCCAAATCAAAGGAATAATTATTGAGACTTAGCATATTATTATATTATTTAGTAGTAACTTCCTTGTGTCATAATCATATATGAAGTAGGAACTAGGAACTCGGAACCAGGAAGAAGAGAGGGAAAAGTCAATCGTTGCGACAGTAACACGTGTTCCAAACCTTCATTCTGGACTTTTTATCCAGGCTGCATCATTTTTATATATAATTTAAAAGCCAAAATGGTGAGTTTAGGAATACATTAAAAATAGTTGATTCGTTGGCCAATAATGCGCCAACACATTCGACGGGACCATTTTGAACTACAGTATAGAGAGCAGCCTGTACTCAAAGAGTCGAGAGTTTTTCTTATCATGCACATTTTCTTTAAAATAAAGTCGCGATTTTTCTTTAAAATCCAGACTACTCTTTTTGTTCTAGTGCTTTTAGGGTTTCCATTTCTTCCATCATATCAAGATCATACCTGCTTTCGGTCTTGCTTTTTCTGCGAGCTTCTGGATCATTCTAGTTGCCGACTTTAACATTTTTGGGGTTTGTTGTTAATCGTTTTGTTTCTCTTAAAATTAGCGAATTTTTTTTTTTTTTTGTAAGGTGGTTTGTTGTTCTCGATTCCATTATCGGCCAACGCGCCTTCCTGTGTTGTTGTGATCAACTGGTTCTCCAGTAAAGAGAACGCTTTTGTTGCTACAGGATATCTAATTTCCGAGTGTCAGAGGATGCCTTCTTTGGTGATTGTGGTGGAAGAATGTTTCTTGATCTAAGGGAGAGTGATGAAGCTTTCTGCCCTTCTGACATCTGCCGGCATTAACATTGGCATCTGCGCTTTGCTCTTGTCTCTTTACTCAGTGTTGAGGAAGCAGCCCGGAAACTTTAATGTCTATTTCGGCCGGAGGCTGGCGGAGGAGCATGGTCGGCACCGGGACTCTTTTATCCTCGAGAGGTTTGTTCCTTCCCCGAGCTGGATAGTGAAGGCTTGGCAATACACGGAAGAGGAGATCCTGTCTGCTGCGGGCTTGGATGGGGTCGTATTCCTCAGGGCGATTGTTTTCAGGTGAATTAGATTGGCCAACACCTTTTGTTCTCTTCATTATATAAAATTTACTGGCTAAATTTGTGTACGAATTGATACAGCTTTATGGTATTTATTTTGATCGTATCATTTAATTTTTCTTTCTTTCTTCTGTTTTAGGATTTGCGTATTGAGATGTAGTATTTCTTGTTAATTTATATTGTTATCTACTTCTATGCAATTTAATTTTTGAATCTTCATTAACTAAGCAGTATATGTCATGGTTGTATTAAAACAGGATATGTAGGAATTTTTGTGCATTATCTACGATTGCTGAATGATTCCGTTGTCTTTGCATTTTATGTATATGGATGCAACACTTTGGGTTGCTTTTTTATTTTGACTCACTAATTCCTGATATGGGTTTTGAATGAACAGTATTCGGATCTTTTCTATAGCTGCTGTGATATGTGTATTTGGCGTCCTTCCGGTAAACTATTATGGACAAGACATGCATCATGCTCACATTCCTTCAGAATCTTTAGATGTATTTAACATTGGTAATGTCAAGGAAAGATCGCGGTGGTAAGTCCAAATTTAAGTTATAAATTTACTTGTTTCTGTAGCTAATTTCTACAATCCATTCTTCTTAGCAAAAATGTGTACTGGAGTCTTTTATGCGCTTTAAAAGTTTCTTTAATTTAAAAAATATTAATTGAAATTAATCTCTCTACTAAGCTATGATATTCCTCGATAGTAGAATATACAAAGAAGGTCCAAAAATAGTCCACATGCAACATGTTGTTGCTCTAGTAATTGTGAAATGCAAAACCAATACCAAAGCTCATGCTTCATTTGTGCGCCATTCCTAATGTACTAGTTCAATGGGTTACTATTACCCAGTACCTTCTAAATCTTAAAAACTTATTCTAGATCTTAGGATTATATGATCCTAAAATCCATTTGTTTCTAAATGATTCGGAATATGGATAGGAACTTAATGATAGTAGGAATAGTAGGATTTTTGATCCTAGTCATAGGATCTCTAGATATTCTAATCCAACAAAAGAAGTAAATAAATGTTAAATCTGCATAACTTCAACTCTTTAATTTGCTAACTACGATCCAAGCCCCTATTATTTCAATAATTAGGGAATGAAAGATTTTTCTTTCCTTCACTCCTCTTATTCCCATGGGCTCTAGCAACCAATATATTTTAAGGTTATTTGTTAGTGTATGTTCGGCTTCGCTAGCATCCATACCATCAACCTTGAAGATCCATTAGAAAATGGTAGACAATATATGTCTGTTGGTTAATTGGTATTATATTATTATGTCAATTATGTCAATAGGTTTGTGTTTAATTTACTGCTTATATATATATGTTTGTTAAAATACATTTGTGAAACCACCATTCTTATAAGAAACTTGATTTTAACAACCTTGCTTCTAGCCACATAGTGTTGGCATGTAGTACATATCAAGATATTAAAAATTGGATTGTATCACCTATACGAGGTGGTACGTACCAACCCAACCTTGTATTGGTAGTGGTACAAGGTTAGTATATATATATATTACTGACTGATCACCAATTATTGGATGAAGATGATGGCTCAAACAAAAATTTTAACTTTAATTTGTGTTATTTGACATAATTAAGTTATAGAGATGCCCATTAAATGTTTTTTTATATTGCGGAAGAAAATATTTTAGTAGAAGGTACAATTTTTTGTGTGCTCCTCCAGCTTCAAGAGCTAACATTTTCTCTTTGGACAATTCACTTGCAGGCTTTGGGTACATTGTCTTGCTCTGTACATAATCTCATCTTCAGCTTGCATTCTTTTGTACTTTGTAAGAACTCAGTCCACTAAGTTAGATCATTTGATAAACAACTTTCTTTTGACTTATAAAGGTATTAGACAATTTCTCAACTGATTTATGAAACTTATTCAATGATCTTTAGGAGTACAAGAAAATTTCTAAAATGAGGCAATTTCATATTACTCGATCACCTCCCAATCCTAGCCATTTTACTGTGCTTGCTCGTGGAATTCCTAAATCATCTGAAGAACTCGATGACACTGTCAGGAACTTTTTCTGTAGATATCATGGTACAAGTTACCTGTCACATCAAATGGTTTATCGGGTTGGAAAAGTTGAAAAAATTATGGTGAGCAATCCTCTTGCATTCAATTTTTATTTGAATGGCAAAATTTATGTTTAAAGGCTTGGTGTCTATATAATATTTTCTTTCAAATGCTGTATTGAAGTATCTCAAGATTTTGTCATTATGTGGTGCGTATGATGCCTGATTACTTTGACACTCAAAAGACTATTCCCCTATATTTACCTCAGTTGTACTTTCAGTGAACAAAAATGGCAGATAGTAAGGTCACCCGAGTGTTCTTTGAATAAAAATATGTTACTTTTATTTGTTCATGATGGTGCCTAGTATTGACACACACATAACTTGGCATTTGTTTTGTTATTGTTAGGCTATCAATATTTTTCTTAATTTGATCCTTTTTGCACAGTAGCGGACAATATCACAGCTACTGCAAGAACTGTTTTGCTGTCCCTCATAATTTGTTTGCTTATTGCAGAGAAATATAAAATCAATCATTTCCATCTTTGCAGAGAAATGCAGAAAAGGTTTACAAGACAATTGTGCACTTGAGACCTTCCTTTGATGAGAAATGTCGACCTAGATTTATTAGATGTGGTCTTTGTGGAGGAATATCCAATTCTTTCCGGTTGATTCGCAATCATTCTGAGATAAGTAACATGAAAGAGAACAACCATGAACATTCTTTGGCTGAGAAAAAGAAGGTTATACATTACTGAATCTAAATTCATTTTCTGCTTTTCATTTTTCTACATTTGTTGTAAAAATCTAGTGTATATGAATTATTTCACCTTGTCCGTTTTCTTTGTCCTCAATGATGCACTTAAATATCAATTTTGATTTTGCCCCTTGGTGTATGTATGCATTGTCATATCTCTAGGTTTCTTTGCCACACCAAATAAAGAAAGGCCAAGCAGCTGTTCCATCCACAAAATGATCATAACAGGGAAAATATAATTGTTTCTAAAAGTATGCAGACTTGCAGAGTACTAGGCGATATTCATAGTCAATTCTAGGGATTGTTAGATTGAAATATACTTAGGTGAAGATTGAAGGTGGGGTTACTTCCAAGAAATTTGCTTTAGAGAGAGGATAAAGTAAATCAAATGGATGATAATTTGACAAATCTACATTTTATTATGCTAATTTATAGGGAAGATATCTAGGATATAATTGGGTACTTTCCCCTACTCAGCTCGAACAACTAATATTCAAGTACCTAATAAATGGGTTTAGGGCAAGATCATGTATTATAAGTACTACTTGAGTTGGGTTTGAGTAGCTCCCTTAGGTAGACCTGGCAAAATCTGACACGACCCGCTGATCCGACCCGACTCGACACGAAGTTAGGCGGGTTCGGGTCAGCCATAATCGTGTTTAAGTTATAAACAGGTCAACCCGTTTATGACCCGAAAATAATCGGGTCGTGTCGGGTTGTAAACGGGTTGACCCGCTTAACCCGATTACATTATATATTTATATACATGTAATTTAAATATAATCATTCTCCTGCCTTCTCTTCTTCTTCCTCCTTCCGCTCTACTTCTTTTGTTCGGAACAAGGCGAGATGCCTCTTCTTCCTTCCTCCTCCTCCTTCTTCATCTTCCTCCTCCTCCTGCTCTCCTTGTAAGGATTCCCTATTTGGACCACTACAAACTGGCAGACCAGTTTTCAGAACCTTGTTTCCATTTATGCAAACTAGGAAATATTATTGGTCTACTTATGTATCATAGTTTGGCTTATTTTTTGTCTACTTACGTATTATTAGTTGGCATCCATGTTTTTTCTAAAGCCTTTCAGATGTAAAATTTTGTTGTCCTTTAACTCTGCTGTGGAAATTTATACAGGGCTGTCCTGCTGCTTTTGTTTTCTTTAAAACTCGATATGCAGCATTGGTTGCTTCAGAAGTTCTCCAGACATCAAATCCTATGCTGTGGGTCACCAATCTTGCTCCAGAACCTCATGATGTGTATTGGTCAAATCTTTGGTTGCCATACTGGCAGATATGGCTCCGGAGGATAGCTACCCTTCTGGCTACCTTAGTGTTTATGTTTCTATTTCTTGTTCCAGTGGCATTTGTGCAAGGTTTATCTCAGCTAGATCAGTTACAACAGCGCCTGCCCTTTTTGAGAGGCATATTGAAAAAGTACGTGCTGCATTCAACTTCTTATGCATATGAATACATCATATTATATTCTGATGATCCATTGTTTATGAGAATAAATCAGATTTTTCTGTTTGTGTGTAATTGTATTTGGTTTCAAACACAGGTTTTATCATTCGTATGGTTTTCCAATTAGTTAAGCTTGAATCTTGTAGTGCCGCCAAAAAACTTCTTATGGCAGGCTATATGAGTAATGACGTATTATATTGCTCTAATAAACTTAAACTAATGTATTTCTGATTCTGGATTTGACCCGGAATAATGAATCACTACCTATTGAACTCTGAATCTTAACTTTGAACATATTCAACAGACATAAAGCTTTCCCTATTGAGGCCAGATAAGATCTATTCAATGGAAAGCTAAAAAACAAAGGAACGTACTAAATACAGTATGGCTGATTCTAGAAGATGTGAAAGTTAGCATATACATAAGGTTGCTTTGGGGACACCATTAGCCTCATCAAATTCTGCTAATTATAACATTATCTTATTCTCTAATTATCTCACCAGCTCACCTTGTTATCATCTTAATAACTGCTACCATTTACATGTTTCCATGTTTGATATGAGGCTCTACTAAAGACATAATTTATATTCTTGAAATATAACATGTATTCCTAATTTTGTTTATTTTAACTTGATTTGTAGAAGAAATTTGCCAATGACTTGATTGCTACTACACTCTTGATGACCTGTGTTTGGGATATGAGCTAATCTCAGTGACTAAAATTTGTTTATTTGCTATATATAGCCAGTGCTATCCTTGATTTTACCCAATGGTGTCCAACTGGCTATTGATTTATTTTTATAAAAATTAATTATTTTTTACCATCTTGATGAAGGCTTCATTTGTACTTTCCACAATATTTATAGAAGAATCAGACATAAGTAAATTTCCTTTGTTTTCTTTCTCTTATTTGTTAGCACTTGCTCAGCTCATCCATGGTATTTGTGAAAGAATCATGTCTATGTAATTCTTTATTGTTTTCTTCTCCTTATTTGTTTGCACTTGTGCTGTTGCCTATCACTTGCTTCTTTATGCTTACACTTTTATGAATTTGATGGAGTTGAGTGAGCTCCTTTATTTTATAGGCAATCTCTCATACCTAATTAATCTTTCAAGCATATGCAGATTTCAAAGATCAATTCATTAACTTTACTTATTATCCAACAAAAGGTAGTATGCATGTCATAGTAAAGATAATAGGTATGATTTGTTTTCTTGATCTCCATCATAACATTATATCAAAAGTTTCTAGTTGGGCTCCATTAAAAGTTGCACCATTTTTTATTTTTTTAAAATGCCAATTTATATATAGAAATAATTTTTTATTAAAATATTACATATTTGGCTTGTAATATTTTTACTACTACAGGCAATTAATTGGGTTAATAGAATTTTAGAAAGTTCATTTCATGTTTTATTTTATATAATATTAACATTTTAATAATAAAGAATTTTTAGTTTTTTCATCAACACCATCTAGTTTTATATTTACATAATATTTCTCTCATAAAATACATAAAATCTATTCTAAGTCTAGGATCCATCATAATAGCTAAATGAAAAGATGATAATTTTTGCTAATATTTTTTAAAGTTAATTTTTATGTCTAATTACATTAGATATATTTTAAACAATTTTATACCTAGAGAATTTCAATAACTAAAACTAAATGCTCTCTTAAGTTTAAATAAGAAGTAGGATAATAACCCGTAATGAGTAATATTATTGTAAAATCATCTATAATTATGAATAATTAACCCTCAGTAGTACCATATTATCTTTTCTCACTTCTGGGACTAAACTGGAATATACAATCTATCTGTCATTTTCAAAGGTGACTCCACCATCTTGGTAGCCTTTTCCTATTGGTCTCATACTATGCTTGGGACTAAATTTGTTCTTATACCATCTATTATGACTTGCTTAATGAGTAAATTGGCTCATTACCTTGATGAGCCTGACCCAATTTAAAATGCTTAAGCCCAAGCTAATAGTAGTAAGCTCACTAACCTTATATACCACATCATATTTCCTTCTAGTTCCCATGTGAGACTAAACCAGAATATCATAGTCCCATTTGTAATTTGCTCTTGTTTCAGTACCATTACAAGGTTGGTACCTTTTATACTGGTTGTTTGCACTGATTGTTACATACTAGTTTGACTTTGGACTAGTATATCAGGTATCTGTCTAGTACTTAAAACCTTGATTTTGAATACTATAATTAAGTTGAATACTTCCTAGGAGGATAGAGCACTATACGGCAAGGAATTATAAGGGAAAAGAACCAATTTTATTGACATGTTTGGTTTGTATTACATTGTTTTCTTTTTATATTTTGACAGCATATCTTTTTTTACCTTCAATTGTAAAAAAACTATACCCTCTTCAAATATCACTTGTCTGCTTTCTTTATATAAACTTGATTGAAAATATGCCATAAAAATTAAATATTAGTATTATACTGAAAATTCTTAGGATTAGTCAATTAATACTAATATAGCTTGATGTTAGGAATATTTAATTCTAGAAAGCGTGATTGGGGTTATTTGGTTATATAATTCCAATTTGCACTTCTCATGGGAAAATCCAATTATTATCAAATGTTTCTTGTAATTCTATTAAATAAAAGAATATGTAATTCTATTAAATAAAAGAATAAGTTGTACAATATGCACTTAAAGAATAGTAGAAAATAAAAAAATTAAACAAATAGGATTTAGATTTTGTAGTAGAGATGCAGTACTTAAAAAAAAAAATGGAATATGACTTTTCCTTTGAACCTTCAATTTTGCTTAACTTTTGACCACTTGTGGATATAAATGAGCTTAGTAGAATTAAGAGAAGATTAAGAGAAATTTTTATGTTTGTAAGAGGGCAAAAGAAAATTATAGAGCTTTACTTTAAATTATTAGAGGGGAATTTTAAGTGTGAAGGACTGGGGAGGGGGGTTTGGAATTTTATAGGAGTAGTTAGAGGATATTTATATCAATTTATTTTAATGTTTCGTTATTAGGAGTAAAATGGTAAATATATGTTCAAAGACAATAATACTTTTATTTCAAAATGTTTATAGGGGAAATTAGTTATTTCTTGATTTTCATTTTGCTCATTTGGGCTATATTGGATTGTGCTATGCTGGCTGCCTAATTACATTATAGATTGGGTCAGGTTTGGCCCACATGCCTCGTTACACTTCTAAAATACAATTTGAACATATTCTAAAGTGTTGTCAATGCACAAAGTTTTATTTGAAAGTTCAAACTTAGTTTTAGTTTCTTCACAAAGGACTTGAAGACATCAAGGACCTAAGTATGATTTTTAAGAAGATAAAAGTATAAAACCACTTACACATGAATTGTCTTCTATAAAAGTCATGGAGTATTTAAAACCTTCTTGAGTTGAAAATGACTCACACCTTAAAAATCAAATTATACCAATGAAAAAAGACTTACGATACAACTACTAGAGCTAGACGGAGAGGAGACACAATAATGCTCTCCTAGTTGATAAGCATCACAAACAAATGTAGAACACAACTAAAGTGATAACATCACAAGTGTACCAATCAATCAACAAGAATATACACTCCTACAACTTCACCACTCACCAATTGTTCGGTAAAATTCTAAAAGATACAAGCAGTGAATTGTGGAATAAAAATTTAGCCAACATGTAAGTGGGCAAATATGTAGGAGTGTAGTAGAAAAGATGGAGCAAGTAAAATCACCTAACAATATATGAGAGCCATTAGTAACAGACATAGTAGGACATGAATCATGTGTGAGATGCAGACTACAGACTATTGTCATATGCAAGGAGGCTACTAACTCGAGGCTATACTAGAGGAAGGGTGGCGGTGCTGAGGCAATAATTATCAATGCAAAAGCCTATGGAGTAGGAGTGCACTGAAGAATATGCTCATACTCCATAGCCGAGATGGTCATAGTGGAGACAAATACAAGTGAAGAAGGCTCTAAGATGTAGTTGGTTGTTGAAGCTAATTTAGCCTGTGTAGAATATTCTAACTTCTAGCATTTCTTTAAGTGATGATTGGAGCAACCACAATATACAAATTTGGATGGAGGATTATGACCATCGCTATGACCCTTTTGGTCAATATTTAGCCATGCTTTCCACCAGAAGGAGCCACTAGGGTTATGTTTCTTTTTTAGGAACGAAAGTGGTAGGTGTAGTAGATACTCATAAAAAAAATGCATTGAAGCACTTTAAGATCTCATATTAGAGATGTTTATAAGTAGTTGTTTGTGTTTGATGACATCTTTATGCTACTTAGGAGATGTGAGATCTTACCTGAAGGGGGATGATACTGTGTCAACTCATCCAACTTGCCTTCCTATGTAATATAGTGCTCATGAGGGGGTCGACCATCTTGCTAGAGGTAAAGTCATCTTTGTAAATCTTATAAATGTGACACATGTTTATATGGTTATGGGTTGTAGCAAAAGTGTCACAAATTTTTTCTATCAATTTTGAGAAATATAATGGTGGCAATGTTAGTTTCCATGTTTTTGAGGAAATATGTGAGGATACCATAATCAAGTCATTATCATGGGTTGTAAGATGCACCTTGGCATTTAAAGGGAGAAATCTAGGTGATGTTCCCGTTACAGCCTGTTTACTAGGAGATATTTCAGGAAGGAAGGGATGAGTCTTAATAAAATCCTTCGTTTACTAGGATGGATAGATAAAAAACGAAGAAAAATAGGAAGGATAGAGAAGGACAAAATCCCGCATTTCCAATCCGCCCAGATCAGGCGGAAATAACAGCTGACGACACCTTTCGCTTCTTCCTTATCTTCGGACGTCTTTGTTGCCGCTCCCACTGCTCGCCGCCACTTGGAGATATCTTGGGCTGCATTCATAGCATCGAGATTGTTATGCAGATGAATGAGCTGCTTCTTCAAATCGGAGGCCCTATGCTGATTGAGCGTGAGCGTCCAACTTCCAAGATGGAAGAGAAGCATGGAGGAATTACCTTATGCTGATACTTCTCGGAAGCAAAATTTTGGATCAGAGAAGAGAGTTCAGCCACCAACCATGGTGATAGTGTGAGAAGAGAGTTCAGCCAAAACAAATCGATGGCCGATGAAGAGGCGGTTCAGTTGACTTGAATGTTTCCTGTAGCTTCTCTCAAAGAAAAAAAATAAATAATTGGCTTTGGAATCTAATGGATGAAAATGTTAGACAACTGATATTATATTCATTTGATCAAGGAAAAAAATAGAAATTCCAACAGTGATATATTATATTATTTGATTTAGGATCCTTCTTATTTTCCGTTCCTCACAAGTAAACACAAGGAAGGATTTTATTAAACACTTTCCTTTTCATCTAAATTTTCTTTCCTCTCAAATTTCCTATCCTTCTAATAATCCATCCCTCCTAGTAAACACAGCCCAAGAGTAGTGGGGAGACTTAACCCCCTAGGGGGTAAATGGTACCATGAAGTTTAATAGTGTTCCTAACACCTTGTTTATTAGAAAGGAGGAAAGAAATGTGGGAAACTGAACTTTTTTCTCATTTACTAGGATGGATGGAAACAAGAGGACGGATTTGAGGAAGGAAAATAGAACCAAAATCCTTTGTTTTTTGATCCGCCCAAATCGGACGAAAAACTCCTTGTTGATCGTCACCCACCCTATTCGTTGTTGTCGCCTTGTCTATTCGTTGTCGTTGTCTCGTCCACTCACCACCTCCATTCACCCATACGCTCGCCTCGTCCATTTGCCTCTTGCCTCATCCATTCCTCCATCGCTTGCTTGCCGCTACTCACTCGCTCATTTGCTATTGTTGTTTCGCCCTAGAGCTGAATGGGCACTCGTCCTTTTGCTATCACCTACTCACCGCCGCTTGCCTGCTTGACACTGCCGCATACCACTTGTCATCGACGCTATACCATTGCCTCATCCTCTCTTCCACTAGCTCTTCCTTTCCCGTTCACATGACTTTCACGTGATCTTCTTTTCCCTTCCTTTCTTTTTTCCTTCTCTTTTTACTTCCCTTTTAGTTTTCCATCCTTTCTAGTAAACACAACATAAAATTAGTAGACAAGCAAGGGAAGAAGAGGATACTGGAGATCTGGGAATTAGGTTTGAACAAGCAAAAAGTAATAGAAGAGTGGTAGATTTTGTTTTTCTTTGAGAAATCCTATGCTCTAGTCTTAGAGGAGCTATAACTATTGTGCATTTCGTGAGGATAGGTTGTATCAAGGACCAAGGTTATTAAAATCGTGATATGAATAGTAGGATCATATGATTATATTGCCTACATATATGAATCGTAGCAAGGAACAAAGTTGTTAAAATCATGATATGAATTTGTTTGGGTTTGGTAGTGGGATCACAAAAATTTGTAGGAGTGATGGGATAGACATGTCAGATCTTAGAATCATTTGATCCCACTTGATCCCATTGTTCCTTATTTATGGATTTAATATAGTGTTGCCCATCTAGTACCAATAAACAAATCATTAATTTTAAACTTGTGATTAAGTTTGTTTTACTTTCTTTTGCCCAACAGAACCATGCATGTTCGTTTTATTATTTGTTTGCTTAGTAAAAGCTTCATTGTTTTTCTTCTTCTCTTCCACTTCTACCAGATGAAAGCTTAGAGAGACGCTTTGATGATTGGCTTTGAGTCTTTGTCCTTGATTTGTATGTTCTTGTCATCATCTTTATTGCTTTTGCTATCTTCAATGTGGTTTGTTAGCCATCTTTGTGTAAACTCTAGTCATGGTAGATATCTTTGTCTTCACTATCAATTTTTGGCAGTCGGTTTTCTTTTAACATATTCAAGTATTTCTACATCTTTAGTTTTCACTGTCATTTTTATCAATTTGTTTTCTCTTTACTGAATGACGTCTTTTTCATCTATTTAGTGAACTAACTGTAGCTTTGTAGTTGCACATTATCTTCATCTTTGTAAGCGTACTGCATGTTATCTTATTTTTTATGAGTATTTCTTTCTTTGTCTTTAATCTTTACAAATATCTTACTATTGTTAGCTCACTATTACATAGTTTCTTATACTAACTAGGTGTATTGTCCAATGTTTTCCCCTTATTGATCTCATAGAAAAATCAAATGCTATTTTGAGTATATATTCTTTTATGAATACATAGAGTATTGGGGACTATGGGCTATTAGTGCATTATTATTATAATCTTTTAACTTATACAATATATCCATCAAATTTTAGTTTTTTTTTCTTAATGTTTGCCCACTACTTATTGAATGTATGTTTCTTTTTGTTTGTTTTGTTACCTTTGATGAAATTTTACTTTGGTAGATAATGCATATATCTTGGATTATGATTTATAATATAAAATCAATATATTACTAGTTGTTTTGTACAATAGTGTCTTCGTGTATTTACCTTTGTAGATAATGCACATCTATTTTAATTTGTTCGACTCAAGGTTTTAAAAATTTGTGTGTAAGCAACTGTGAATATGTACTTACGGGTATATGGTATAAGGCTGGTACTGATCTAGTACTATATATATATATATATATATATATTAATAGTCGGTATCGATTGGTATCAACACATAGTATCGACGATGCCGGTCGGTTCCAATTTTTTACATATATATATATATATATATATATATATATTACGTATATAATTGGTGATGGGCTTAAATGATGGCCGACTGTAGTAAACCTATGGGCATTTGATAAGTAGATCAGATATTAGTTGAGAGCATGGATTTGATGTTTTAAAAAAACTCAAGAGAGATCAAATGGAATATTGTGAAAAAGGTTCTATCCACAACCATATATTGGTTCAAACATCATTTTGTTTGCTTCAAGAAAGAAGTTGATGAAGTTAGAATGCAAATTACATTTGTTATGACACGTTTATAGGAAGTTGCATAAATGAAGATAAGAGGTGATCGACAAGAAAAATATTTTAGAAATGAATTTTAAGACAATAATAGATTCTTTGGTAAGAGATCTTCTACAGTTGCGGCTACCAACACTATTATTAAATGTTTTTAAAAGACTTGAGGGAGGAGGCTTGCAAATAAAGTTTTAGATTATTTATGCAAGTTCTATCCCCTTTAGTTGTACAATGTACTTTGCCGAAAACTACTGAGCTTGTTACAAGACACTACTGGTTTTAAGCCTTCTCTTTACAAAAAACCCTTTTGAAAAAATAAGTGACCAAAAGATGATATATTTGAATTCCACATACTTGACTGGAGAAAAAATGGCTGTTTAATAATTTTTAATGGGTGGATAGAAAGAGAAGATTTATTTATAATATATTAGTGAATAGTGAACGGGCTGATCAAGGGTATTGGTTTGTAATATATAATATATATATATATATATATATATATATATATATATATATATATATATATATATATATATACTGACTGTCATGCCTGGTATTGAATGGTTTATGATACCATGGTTACATGGTAGGATTGATATGAGATGAGGGTCATGGGCTTTCATATGTTTAAGTTTAACTTGTAGGTCTTTAGGGCGTGAAAGAAATTTAAACATTTTTGAAGTTAGCATGCATCTATTTTTCTTTTTTGTATATTGAATATCATATATCAAATCTAACTTTTATTTTTCAATTTTAGGTTCATCAAAAGAAATTATTAGCATTAAAAGAAGGCAAATGATTTGGTCATTATAAAATTGTAGGAGCAAGAAGTTCAGAGGATGGTGGAGGATATCTATCCTCAGATAAGGATTTGATGACTGAGAAGCAAGTGGAAATTCATATCAGTTGAAGGAATGACTTGGTGTTTTAATATAGATGATGAGAGTTACAATGAAGGAAACAGAGGGAATGAAAAGGGCTAAGAGGTAGTTGGTGGCGTACATAATTTAGAAGGTAATAATGAGTTTCAAACAGAAAAATGAGATTTTGATGATGTGTTAATAGGAATATGAAATGGAGGGAAAATGAGGAAGAGTAAGAAGATAACAATTTTGATGATGAATCTACTGATAGCTTATGTTAGGACTCACTCTTTGAACTTGTATTTAAATCTTTGGATGCTTAGTCTTATGAGTTATGATTTTGAGTTAATATTGTTAATAGTCCTTCCTCCATAATATTAACTCTTAGAAAGCAACAAGAAAAGAGTAATTAACAGATTTTCGTAGATGGCTGTGAACTTGTGGATCTTATGATACTTCATACTTGATATTTGGTTATCTAATTTGATTAGCTGCCAAATAGTTACTTTTCATTGATTTAATGCCCTCTTTTAAATTTATTATGTGTGAATGATTACAAATATCTAATTTGATTAGTTGCAAAATACTTGATGCTTTGCTAGTTGGTATGTGATATATATTTATTATTTTTAATTACTTGTTAGTCGTTACTGGTAGAATATTTATATTAATCTTACAATGTTATTATAATTTCTTAAAAATGTATTTTTTCTGGTCTTTGGGTAGGATCTTACCATTCTATCCTCCAATTACGTGGAGCTTTTACTATTTCTAGGCAAGATCTCGATTCTTAAACTTTGATCTGACTGTAGGAGGCTATAGCAAAAGTCTAATTAAGTAAGAGTACATATTTGTATATATTGAAAAATGAAAACCCAATAAGACTAAACTCCCAAACACGCTATCCAACAAGCTACCATTCAAATTTGGTCTCTATAATATACTGCATCTTTGAATGCTTGTGATGAACAAATTTCTGCACTGATTGAGATATTTAGGGAATCCACACTACAGGTTTACGTGAGGGATGTAATTACTGGAGTGCCTATGGTGCCTTTCAGAGCATATATTTATCAACAAGGCATATGAAATTATGCATGGGGTTAATTAAATGGGTAAATAATAGGGATACTTGTTTTACAAAAGCATATATCCAGTCAAGCCCCCTATAATTTTAGAATAGCACCCGACACACCCTTTTAATATTCCATTCAACAAAAATAAAGACAAAAGGTTATTATGTTATAATTTAAAATCTTAATTAGCTTTTAAATAGCTTAACTCATCCGAGATCAACTTCAATATCATAAATCATACCAGACGAAATGTCATATCATCTTTATGTTTAATGCACAAAATATTATATGGTGGTGCTACTATGAAACTATGAGATGGCTTGTGACAAATTGAACCCTTTATTAGCTCTTGCCTGACGTGTATTGACAGAGCTGCAATCTGATAGTATGTCAGTAGATATGCAAGATGAAGGGTAAAGTACATGTAACTTCTTTTATCAAATTAATCCATGTATGGCTTCTTCGGATGTGTAACAGCCTTCCCAAAGCACGACTTTAATCTACCATTATTTTGCTATTTTGGAATGTTTTCTATCATGTGTGCTACCATCATCTTTTTCTTTAATTGTGCTGTTTTAACTTCATCCTCAATTATCATTCGATTAACTACTTGCCATGTATTTGCATGCAGGCCCTTTATGATCCAGATAGTGACCGGATACCTCCCTAGTGTCATCTTAATGCTGTTTCTTTATACTGTTCCTCCAACAATGATTCTACTATCTTCTGTCGAAGGACCTATTTCTCACAGTGGAAGGAAAAAAAGTGCATGCACTAAAGTTTTGTATTTCATTATCTGGAACGTATTCTTTGTCAATGTTTTCTCTGGTTCTGTAATTGATCAGATTAACGTCATGTTTAGACCAAGCTCCATACCTAAGCAGCTAGCTAAAGCTGTACCAAGTCAGGTATTAGCACTCAAGCTGATGATTTAGTAAGGACTGTCCTAATACTGCTTTTGGCATGAATCAAAGACTTCATGAAAGTATCAACAAGTTTTGCTTCATTGTGCTTTCTTAAAAAAATTCACAAAGCTTAAATTTGAACATGATTTTTTGCTGTGTAAATAATTGTACTTTTCCTATTTTTTTTCTCGATGCTCTTGACTTTTGATGTTTACCTTAGCAAATGTTTAACAGTCATACTGTTTTTGTTTCGGATGCAGGCCACCTTTTTTATCACATATGTTCTCACCTCGGGATGGGCTAGTTTGTCCTCTGAGATAATGCAACTATTTGGTCTCGTACTGAATTTCTTTAAGAAGTATGTTTTTAGAATTAAGGAGGATGATCCAGCTTCAATTCCATCATTTCCCTATCACACTGAAATTCCAAGAGTTCTTCTATTTGTGCTACTTGGTTTCACATGTTCAGTATTGGCACCTTTAATCCTGCCTTTCTTGCTGGTTTACTTTCTCCTTGGATACGTAGTTTATCGCAACCAGGCAAGTCCTAATCCAACTATCTTTATATTGTTCTTTTCTTGATGATGCACGCACGTACTTTATGAATTAGTAATGTGGATGCTTTCTGTTGTTTTCCATGTTGTTTCTTGCACAAGCATCAAAATTATTCGCAACTTGTAGCTTTTCATTGAATATACTTTTTCTACGAAGCACTATATACAGTTTTTTAGAAAAAAAATCATGGAAACATCTTGGTATTTACTAAAGTTAGCTAACCGTGTAGTATGTTCTGATTGTGGAATTCAGAATGTGTTTTACCTTGTTACCTAATGGAGGTTATTTTTTGATTATTGAATGTGTTTGTCATCATGGAGACATTGTTGGTAGAATAATGAAGGTTGATTAGTTAAACGAGTAGCATAATTTTATGACCCTTTGTGGATAGAATAGTGAAGGTTCATTACTTAAACGAGTTGCATAATTTTATGACCCTCTGTGGATAGAATAGTGAAGGTTCATTAGTTAAACGAGTTGCATAATTTTATGACCCTTTGTGGATAGAATAGTGAAGGTTCATTAGTTAAACAAGTTGCATATTTTTATGATTCCCTTTGCCCATGCATGGCAATGTGGACGGTAGGTAGGGTTGCAAGCATAAGAAATGAATTTAATATTTTAAAAAAACTAATAAATTTAACTGCATTTATTAATTTATGCCTATTTTTGTACCATCTTGATCACAAAAAATTAAGCATATAAAAAGCACAACAAATATGAAGATTTTCTATTTAGTAGAGGATCTATTAATTGCTTTAGAAGAGAAACACCACCACCATTGTTACTTGCACTATCTAAATTAATTGAAAAAATATCAGTTATATTAGAATTATTTAATTCACTATGAATATTTCTACTTATAGCATTTGAAGGAGAAATTAAAAAATTTAGAACTAGTTGCTCTTTTTTTTCATCAAAAGTATTAGTATATTCAATGTACAAGAACACAAATATATATCTGAATATGAGAAGTTGAAGAAATTGTAGAAATGTAAAGTTTAATTAAATTTTATGTGTACTAATGAAATAATTTTATGCATAATTTTTATATTAACATTTTTTTATAAATGGATCATAAAGCTTTATTTATATATTTTTTAAAACATTTAATTTTTAGCTAAACTAAATGGTTCTTCATTATGAATAGTAAATGAGTTCCCTCTATTCTATTTAATTCTTGTGAATTAGTAAAATTTTCTAAGAGTTAGATGAAAACTTTAGAGTAGTATGGGCACAGGAAATTTTATTCTTATGACTTTTATGATGACGAGATAAGTGGTCCCGCCCTTGATTTGTATAAATGAGATTTGAATTTTATAATAAATTTGTTGTAATATAAAAAATTGACTGAAGTATGAAGTAGACTTACTTGAGGCCTTTGTCTCCATTTCTCTTTTGACCACTTGTTAATAAAACCGTGCTTAAAAGAAATCGAGGCAAAGAGGGTAAAAAAATTATGAGAGATTTAAGCCCGCGAATATTATTTTACTGTCAATTTGCCCTGAATTTTTCAACTACAGACTGAATGGAGAGGAGATTCTAGAGGCATTTGGGGTTTTTTTTACCTATTTATCCTTATTTTTCTGCAGTTATTGAGGGGTAAAATTGAAAAAGTATTATCAAAAGATAATAACCCCCCTAATTTTATTTGTTTATGATCATTTATATTGGCAAAATAGTCTTATGAATAGGCCTATCATGTGTGGGATGTTGTGCTAGCTCATGGGTCATGTTGTGCCTAGCACTTAGGCGGTGTTGTGCTCTGCTGCCATTGTGGCATACCATGTCAAGCCTGACTGTATTATATACTGTGCGAGGCTTGGCCCATGTGTATATGTCATAGGCTGTTAGCAGTTTGTTTGCTTAATAGCATACTGCCAAAAACTTAGTCCATAGTATGCCTAGTTGGTGTAGACCATGGTCAACGGCTTGTTTTGTCTGCCTCTAACCACTGCCCTCATTGTATTTTTTGAATATAGAGAATCATTGTCCTTTTGGCTTTGATTATTTAGCTCTCTTTTTTTTGGCGTTGGCTGCATTGGGAGATTGACCATATTAACTAATTCAACATGTATAATGATAGACCTTAGCCGTCGCCGGCGAAAAATTGTGTAAAGCACATCCAAAGAAGATAATAGTAAAATACTTAACATCTTACTTTAAACCCTAGATTCTTATTTATAACACTTTCCTACTTAGCCCAATACTATTAGTGGTATTGGGCTCGTAACATTGCTCCCTTCTCTAACTACAGCCTTGTCCTTAAAGGTTATGTATCAGTTGGTCTTTTTTCAAACTTTTCCTAGATCCCACTGCTTATAAGTTGAAATTGTTCTATAATCTTGTTTATTAACAATATGTTTCATTACCGCAAAAAGTTTTTTCGCAAGAAGTGCCACATCTTCCAATATGTTTTTTTAGCATTCATCTTCATCCCATAAGACATTTTACTTAGATTGTTCGCTTGGCCACCCAGATTTAGATTATATTTGAAAAAATTAGCTACGCCATCATCATCATTTTGGAGAGTTCACCACATTTAGTATTCATCTTATCTATAGTTGGAAAAGCCTTATCAATAATAGGAGTATGCTCAATTACTTCTTGTTTGTTGACCTCCT
Source organism: Costus lasius (assembly GCA_027563935.2). Classification (NCBI taxonomy): domain Eukaryota; kingdom Viridiplantae; phylum Streptophyta; class Magnoliopsida; order Zingiberales; family Costaceae; genus Costus; species Costus lasius. The sequence continues at coordinate 89,486,382 of CM050454.1, read as the reverse complement.
TCTGTTTACCGTCAAGTTTCTTCTCTTCATAGTCGCTTTCATCAAGGACCGTAGTTGCAGGAAATTTACTAAATCTTTATATCATCTCTTGCTTCAATCCTTCTCAAGAAAGATTGAGAATCCGTCGTTTTAACTCTAGAAACCAATGACCTGCTTGCTCCTCCATACGAACAAACGCGATAGGAATTTTATAGTCGTTTGGCTTGCCTTGAATGTCGAAATATTATTCAGCTTATGCAATCCATCCTATTGGATCAATTCCATCAAATCTTTGTAATTTCACTTGGTTATGAATCTACCATCTATTCTCCATGTTACTTTGGCTTTGAAATGTAGTCTTCAAGACCTCGAGATTGGATATGCCTACCCATCAACAATCACATTGGCACCCTCTCGCATTTTTTTCTCCCTAACCAACTCTCATAGCATTGCTCTCTTCTCATATAAAATGTCCAGACTATGATTTATCTCTATATAGCGCTGAGCAACCTCACTTTTCATCAACTTCCTTTCTAACTCCTCTCTCTCTCTTTTTTTTTTTAAAACTAGGAATCTCTCTAATTTTTTTCAACCCTAATCTACGCTACAGTAATTGCAAACAGCGCCGCGTCTCGCGACCCTGCTTTCGTGTCGCCTTCGTCTGCGTACGTAGGTGCTCGCTTTGCCAATCAACCTCTTCCTCTCCCTAGGTTGCTGCAATGCCCACGTCGCCGTCACAGTATTGTGCTACAGTATCATGCTATAGTACTTGTGCTAAATCCTAGTGCTGCTACAGTACTTGCCATGCGCGGGAAGCTTGCCGAGAAGAGGACTTCACTACGTGCTGAACTTCTTGTGCCATAGGTTTTCTTCAATGGCTGGCTAACGACAATAGATTTGCCGCTTCGATCTACTACTGATAATGGAATTTCTTTCGCCTTTATCCGTCGCTAGACCACCGGTTCCCCGGCGATCAATCTGGCAGGTCAGACCAATTGATAGACCTCAGCATTCACTGACAAAAAATCGTGTAAAACACGCTCAAAGAAGATAATAGCAAAATACTTGACATTTTACTCTAAACCCTAGACCTAGATCCCTGTTTATAACACTTTTCTACTTAGCGAACCGGGTATAACATATCGATCCGGATCTGCTTTATTACATATACTACTAATAGTATTGGGCCGTAACATATAACTAATTATTTGATACAATCCTATAAAAAATTTTCAGTTGAAGATAACTTATAGGGTTTTAATTCAAGGTAGTCTTCTTATAATATTCCTAAAGCTGCCATTCTCAACATTACTCCATTAAAGTTTCACCGTCATTTTATCTCTTGGTTGTGTTTTCTATAATTACGCAATCGGGAGTCTGAAGTCCTTGTTGGTACAGTGATGTGAGGTCGTTTACAACAAGCATAGCATCATTAGTGCAAATTGTATAATCATACTCCCCCAAACATGAGACGTCTAAACATGTTTGAGTTGTCAACACTTCAATTTTTCAATCATTAGTGCAAATTGTAAAGTAGGCTGCTTTTGAATATCTAAGCAATAGATTAATTTTTCAATCAGCAATTAGTATCAAAATTTGAATTTCATATATTTTTAAAACTCATGAAATTTATTATATTTTGGATGTATGAATTTTCCCAATTTGCAGCTTATGAATGTTTACTGCACAAGATATGAAACTGGCGGGCAAATGTGGCCTATTGTGCACAACACAACAATTTTTTCGCTTGTGATGGCACAAATAATTGCACTTGGAGTTTTTGGCCTCAAGGAATCTCCTGCTGCCTCAATGTCGATGATACCCCTTCTAATTCTCACTCTACTTTTCAACGAGTACTGCAGGCAGCGATTTTATCCACTGTTCAAGAAGTTTCCAGCACAGGTTGTCAGAATTTTCATACATAGTGCTGCATGATCCTTGCTCATATTTTTAGCTAAATTCATATTGTTTTAGAAAATTTCTTGATATTGAAGTTTGGTTTTAATGTATTGAAGAAAAGGAATTTATCTTCTTCTCAAGGGTGAGCATTAGTATGGTAGAAACCAAATTTTCTCACATAATCGGTTCATTAAATTACTAAATTTACCATAAGTGCTAAATTAGTAAATTCAGTTCAGTAAATGACAAAATTTACCAATATAAATGCTAAATCTGTAATTTTATTTGATAAATACATGAAAGAGAGAAATATTAATATACTTATTTAGGTAAAATAATATAAATGGGTAAATTGATGAAATTATTGATAATTAAATCAATAAATTTAGTTCGGTAAATATTGGTATTTTTTTTAATCGGTTTGGTATGGCAATAAAAAAATCAGTAAAAAATTTGGTAAATATTATTCGGTAAATTCAGTTTCAGTTTTTATCAAATGCACTGTCACTATCAGTTGGATTTAATTGAAAATTGAGCTTCATTGACTACTTACAGTCTTTAAGTTTTTGTTTAGTTTAAAGTAGAGGTTTGGTTCTGTTTTAGTTGGAAAGTAATCTAATTGACTGTTTTACTTCTCACAGGATTTGATTGATATGGATAAAGAAGACGAGCAATATGGAAGAATGGAACAAATTCATGAGCAACTGCTCTATGCTTACTGCCAATTCCCACCAGAAAGTCACAATAATTCTACAGTGAATGATGAAGGTGAAGGCTCAAGTACAATCAACAAAGTAGAGGGATCAAGCAGCTCCAAAGATGATTTGTCTCATCCAACACTTGCTGGGCTTACAATCTCTAAGCTAAGGAAAGCTGTTATGGCAGTTACCTTTCTGGTCTCACTACAAAACAGAGGGTTCTCAGTGTAAAATATTGCCATTCTTTAAATGTCATTTTAGCCTGGTTGATAGTCTCATTCATTTATTATTTTCTTTCAAAACTCAGCGCTTATTTTAGAAGCAAATGTAGATAGATTTTTTGTGTGCGCAACTTACAGAAAAAATACAAGGAACTGGAGTTTCATTGATCGACAATGAGGTCAATGAAAACTATAATATCATGGGTGTAAAGGGTTTTTTTTTTTCCCATAGAAAAGCATTTGTAAACGTAACTTCATTATCATCTAAAAATCACTGCAAGGCAAAGAAATCTTTTTAACTTATGACAATTGTTGATGTTTGACAAGGGTTGTGAATTTTAATTCCACTCAACAGTGAATTTTATTGTTTCTTCGTCTAATCATGATTTCTATGACATGGTTTCTTAAGCTGACCTTAATATATTGGTTTCTTTATCATTCTTGTTAGACTAGATAGATGTAATTTTGCACGATATAACTTATTTGGTATGGAGGATAAGATCTGACAAAATTTACCTATGATAATTTGTCTCATAGTCAAATTGGACAACTCATTAAAACCTACAATAGAGTTTCTAGATTGAAATTTATTGACAAGTTTAAGAGGTTGCTTGTGTTTGTAATAGTGAATCATATTGTTCTAGCTCACCGGACCAAGTTTGATATAAGAAAGAAAAAGTGGTTCTTCGATTATGCTCTTGTAGTTAGATGTAGTATTTTAACGTAAAGATCAGATGTTATGGTTATACTAAAGAGCGGTTTAACTACATTCATGCAAAATGACAGAAATAATTGAGCTACCCCTAGCTAACAAGGCAGAGAATTAGTTCAGAAGTTCAAAAGTTCTCTCTCTGTTTTAGAGGAAAGGGAAAGAATAATACTCTCAATGTTGGGTTTCTATGTAATGGTGCTTTAATGGGTGGAATCTTTTCTTATATTTATTTCACTTTGACGTCTGGGTGGCTAGTTTGGAGCCATGCCCATTAGATGGTGAGGTGGCTAGTTTGGAGCAGGATTTCTCAGCCGTGAATTTTTTATACGATGATGTTTAAGGTAATTTTTTATTATGTATAATTTAAATTATCTTAATATTGATATCATTGAATAAATTATTATGTGTAGATCATTTTTAAAAAAAAAATTTAAAAAAAATAATTTTTTTAAATAAAAATTAAAGGTGGCAGCCGAGAATTTTCTCTGAAGAATTTTTTCCGCTAGTTTGGAGCCATGCCCATTAGATGGTGAGGTGGCCTTCAAGCTGATGTGATTGTTGAGTCACATGATGAGGCGGCATGTATGCATACAAATTAAATTACCCTCAGCTAATGTAATAATTCTACATACTTATGATGCATTTACAATGCAATCCTACCATCTACATGATTACACTTATGCAATCATCCTAAGCTACATGATGCGTGCTATGCAATTTAATCAAATTACACATGCCTATAGTGTTCAAGTTGATTTTGGCACATGCAGATCCCGGAGTGCGAAGAATTTCTTTGGAGAATTCAATTGGTAGCGTAGTAGATGTGAGGCCAACTTTTGCAGTTGGTTTTCAGCCTTCCAGGGAAAGAAAGCAATTTATTGCAAACCTCTACCTACTCTAGAGAAATTATTAACATACATGTCCATGGATTTCGTTGGTGGAAAACAAAATCCTAGTTTTGTATACCCGCTATTACTATTTTCTAAAGGCATTTGATAGAGATGTTGCGCTGTTACTATTATATTCATAAAATATAATTAAATTTATAAACTTGTTAATTTATACATTAACTAATATATATATATATATATAATGAAATCTGGTGCTTCGATTAGTTCGCGCTTCAGCTACAAGCGGCAGAAAAATCCACTGCTTCAGATGAAATGCTTGAGCACAGAAATTTATGAGCAAATGTAGAAGGCTCGTGCGTTGTGGAAAATCCCAGGAAAACACACGGGCGTCTAAAAGAAGACAAGAGCAGCAGTCCTTATTATACGAGAGAAGAAATGAGCGTGAATGTTTTAGGGCCCGTTTGTTTGGAGAGAAAGAAATATGGGGAAACAAAAATTTAGAGGAGGAAAGAAAAGGGAAAGGGAAGAAACAAAGTCATGTGCAACACACGTGATGGACAGCTTAGAGAGGAAAGCAAGGGCGTTCATGGAAGGAGGCGACTGACGACTGGCGGTTAAGGAGTAGCTGGCGAGGGGCTCCGGAGGGCGTAGTTGAGGCGACGTGGGACCGCGAAGAGGGAGATCTTCGGTGCCGGCGGGGACGTCATAGCGCTCGTGCTCGCAGCGAAGGAGAAGCGGCAGCAGGCGAAGGCAAAGGGGAGGAGTAAGCAGCAGTAGGCAGGGATGACGCTTGCAGCAAAGGAGGAGGCAGCGTGGAAAGGGCGTCAGCACAGCATCGAAGCGAAGCATGATTTTTGTTTTCTCTCCGATTTGGAAAGAAACAAATACGAGAGAAAACTTTGCTAGTTTTCTTTCCCTCTGAATCTGTCCACCCAGTAAAATAGGGTTTCTTCTTTTCTCCTCTTTTTTCTCTAAAAAAACATGCCCTTAATATCATGACGGAAGAGAGAGATATTGAAAGTAGAGAGTAATGAAGATTGAAGTCTAAGAATCGATGGAATGATTTTTATTTTCTATGTATTTCTGTGTTGGTACAAGTCTTTATTTTTACAAAGTTCATGTGAGTGTACAAGGTAATGTTTCTATACAAAGTAATGTTACATATGGTAGCACAGATTTATGATTGAATGGATTTTGGCATTGATTTGATTCGTGATATTTTAGGTAATCTCATCCTCTGTCTTTACTGCGTGATTGTTGTGTTTACAGCAACAATGCCCAAGCGACTGGAAGAAACTTGTAAACGATGAAGGAAAATTTAGGCTAAGGTTATGCTGCGATGGCCAATAGAACACTGGACCTGTAACAACTGCTTACAGTGAAGTCGCTTGGGCCAGGCTTAAATAGCCTGCACTTCAGGTTTCTGGAGTGAAATGAGCTTTGTGCAAGCTCTGAGCAATGTGGTAAATCACTAGAAATAACAACGAAAGCAACGAATCGTTGAACGGATTGAAAAATGGGTTAACATGCATCGACCCGTTTCAATCTCCAATAAACATTTAGCTCAGTGGCGAGTCGTGTGGTGGTGACCTGAGGTGCATTGGTTTAGGTAGGGGTGGCCAACTGGCAAGACACAAGTACGTGTGACCTAATTGATTTTTAATATTATTTATATAATTAATGACAATTAGTATATAACCCCAATATTGTGATGCCGCCGCGTTGTGTTTGGGATAAACAACTATTTTTTATTGTTGAAAAATTAAAATTTTAATAAATTTATAAATAAAACACTATAATTTAAATATAAAAAAGTAAGTTGACAAACCATAAATAGGATGTCTAAAAATTTTTTTATCTTATAAAAAATCTCTTATAGAAATTTTAATATACTTATAGTATTTTTTTAATATATGATATTTGATAAAGCAATTATTCTGATCATTATTATATATGTATTAAACACAATAGGTAGATAGTGATTTATTTTATAAAAAAAGAATGATTATATTTTGAATTTTTGATGTTCTCCGTATTACAAATACTATTGTTAGATAATTTTATAGTATTTTTATATTCTTATAATATAATAATAATAATTTTTTAATTAGTTATGATAATACAAGTAACAATGATAGTATAATTGAAAAATGAAAACAAAATGATGAATCAAATATTTAATATATGTTTTTTTCATGCTTGTTGTGCATATCATATTTTTAACTTATTATTCAAGATAGCGTAGGAGAAGTTAATAAACATGTAAATAAATTAATAAATATAGTTAGATTTGTTACTTTTTCTACTTCTATAAATTAGAATTTTAGTCATGTATGTAAGTGATATGTTAAACCATATAATAAATTTAAACTTGATAATAAAACCAAATGGAAGTTCTACATATGTTAGCAATTTATTTTTCATTCAATGATCTCTTATATACTATTTTAGATCCTTTCTTCATGACACTAGCACTCATTTATTTTAGAACATTTAGTTTTAATTAAAGATTTTTTTTTTCTAAATTTAGAAATGATAAAATATTTTTAAGTAATTATACAAACGTTAAATAAAATTTTAAAAATATTAAAAAGATATATCTATTTTATATTGTTTAGCATCCATTATAAATCCTAGACTTAAATTAAAATGTATAATATTTTATTTGATGAATACTATAAAAATGTGTAACTTGAATGGGCGGGTGAGAAGAAAATTATTATTTATTATTATTAGATTAAATGTATTATATTTATAATTTAAAATACAAAAATCAAATTGCTCCAATTCCCCTTCAAACTACTAAATCTAGTAGCAGTAAAAATATTACTAGTAGAATATATTCTATTTTATATAAAAATGTACATTCACAAGTATATATTCTATTTTAAATAGGAAAAGTACTTCAACAAGTATATCTTTTAATTTTAATAAATTAATATTTTTTAGAAAATAATCATACATCTTTAGTTACATAAGATCAAATTGATAATTTGATATTTTATCATGGTGAAGATCATAAAAAAAATTTTATCTTGTGATTCCACTATAGCGCGTAACTCTTCTAGTGTCTATAATAACATCGAAGTCTTATTTTAGTGCAAGTGACAAGTTGTTAGATGAGAAACAAAGTTGGATGAATAAAAAAAGCATCAAAATATGCATTTGCCTTATATATCGGTTAGATGTTGAAGACTACATTTAATACAAAAGAGGTTATTCAATTTTGTTAGATGATGATCAAGAAAGTTTTGAAAATGCTTGAAGAAGTAATTATGCATAAAAGTTAAATTTAAAAATAGAACTAGGTAGACTTGATCCTTTCATAAATATTGTGGAAGGTGTATAAGCAACTTTAATCAATACAGTTCTCTTAATAGGTCTAGTCTAAAATAAGTACTAAAAATATTATTTAAAAACTTATGCATTATTATTGTTCTATATAAGTTATTTTTTATTTTTTATTTTCCTAATTTCTTTTTTTTGAAATTTCTATTTTTTGTATTTTTCCTTAATTTTTCATTTTCCCCTAATTTTCTTTTTTCCTAAATATTTTCTTTTTTTTCATTCTTGATTTGTCGTTTTTCCTCTATTTTTCATGTATTTTATTTATTCATTTCCTATTTTTTCCCCTTATTTTTCTTTATTTCCCTTTTGTTTTTATTTTCCCTTTTTTTATTTCTTATCCTTTTTTGATATATATTTCTCATTTTTTTATTTGAAAATTTAGGTCGTGTTGCATGTCCCCTACTAGGTGAAGCAATATGTTTCCCACCTTACTAGGATGCATGTTTTCTTTACTATGCCCAACATGACCCTAGTGCCCATATGGAACTATAAATATTTATTATTATTATTATTATTATTATTATTATTATTTATTATATATATCTATAAAAATGTCTAAAGATTCGAAAAAAATATTTTAAATTTCCAAACTTTTTTGGTAATTCCTAAAATTGTTTTAGATATTAAATTATAAAATTTGGGGTATAAATTGGGTGAGGATTTTTATTTTCCCTTTACTTCTACTTTTCACAAATATCCATGATACACATCCTGGTGCCTCATCCAACTCACACATCTAATTACTTGCTCCACTAAGTGTTAGGCCTACGAACCTGGAATTGGGTGTGGCCCAAATCCAAGCCCAGTACAGACATTGGCAGCCCATCAGGTTGGCGGACGAATGGAACGGATCGGGCATCACCCGGATCCGCTTCCAAGCCAATGGGCAAAATGCGCCCAATCATGCGCTCTCGTCTGACGTGTGGACGGCTTGGTGCAGATGCGATAGGACGCGTCGACGGGGTGGGTGACCGACTCGGTGAGGACGGAAGAAAATGAAAAGGGGACATCGTTCGAGGAGGGGGAGAGAGGCGGAACAACGAAGCTCGGCCCCCTTGGTGTGATCGCCCTCCCCTTTCTTCCTCTTTTCCGTCATTCTCGGCGGCTTCATCGGTCGGTTCCCCCGAGCTTTTCCGCATCTCCGGTGGTGTGGGCGGGAGGTACGGACCGCGGTGAGCTCCTCAAGTTTTTCCTGTTGTTTCCATCGTCTCTGACGCCGTTGCCGTCGCCGCCGTCGGTGACCTCACCTCCAGACAGCCTTGGAAGGCGCGGAACGCTACCACGTTGTCGATTGAAGGAGCCGGCGAGTTCGCCGAGGTAGTTCCTCGCCGTTCCGGTGCTTCTTGACCTTCGTCCCGGCAGCTCGTTTCTGCTCCGGTGCCGTCGCTTTATTTGCGTTCCCTCCGCGTGGCATGCCTGCATTTGGCCGAGTTGTCCCTCGTGCTCCGCGGTGAGCCCCTCTGCCCCTCGTCTCCACCGGGTCTCGGCTCGCCTGCGTGCGAGAATTTCCGAACCCAGCTCGCCTGCGTGCGAGCTCGCCGGCTGGCGTCCTCTCCGCCTGTGTGCGGGTGTCTCCCCCTCTTTGCGCCTTCAACTCCACCGTCGGCTCACTTGCGAGGTTGCTGTCAAGCAGCGGGGATCCTTCCGCCAGCTTCCTCCCGCCTCCGTCAGCCGCGTGAGGGGGCCTTCTGTTTGGGGTTCTGGATTCTCTCCACCAGCAGGGCTGCTGGCCGCCGGCCCTTGGCTTACCCCCAGCTCCTTCCTCCATGGACGCAGACGCCGGTTGGCCAGCATCTCAGCTGGCGTTCGAGGTTTCGTCCGCTTCCACGACGGAAACTGAGGCAGCTCCGCCTTCTCTTCCCACTTTGGCTGTGGATTCTATGTAGTATTCTATCCCTGTCCTTCTTCCCTGTTTCGGCGTGTGACACCGATGATCGGAGGATCCGCCGTTGGTAGTCGATGGTCGTCCCTCCGAAGGAAGGATGTGCCGGATCCCTCACTCCGAGGAGTCCGACGGTATGTTTGGATGTAACTTGCGGTACGAACTCGTTATTCGTGACGTACGCGACAGTGGGACGTCTGTGGTGTCCTCGACGTTGACGCTACAGGTGACGGATTCGTGCCCGTGGTGGACCCCGTCCGACGTGGTCGGTTCTCCGGGAATCTACCGGGCTTGGGTAAGCTGGGTCCGCTCAACGACACCGGTCCCCGGTTGTTGGCGAGCGTGGACCTGAGTTCGATTGGGACGCCAGAGATCCTTTGTCGAGTCCCAAGTCCGGCTGGGGTTCGATTCGAGGAATCGTTCCCGCCGGTTGCGCCCAACCTTGCGGTTTCGACCGTGGTACCCCTACATGGGTGTGTATGGACTCGAGTCAAACGTTGACTCACATGTATTTGGTTAAAAAATTTTATTACGTAAAACATGGGCGTGACAGCTGGTATCAGAGCCGGTTTCTGCATGTTCCAACTTGTACAAGAGTTGTACAACTGATTTTGGCTTATCCTGTGGTTTATTTGCAGATGGAGCCTACGACTGACAGCAGGATCTCCTCCCTGGAAGATATTGTCGGGGATGGCTCCCTGGCCCCCAAGATGCTGGTGGACCTGATTTCCACCCTGCTCATCTCACACGAGAGCCTCGCAGCCCAGGTGACTCGACTCACCGGGGAGCTGGAGGCGGCTCAGGTGGAGATCGCGCTCCTTAAGCGCCTTATAACGGTTGTACCGATGCAGATTGCGGCTGATTGCAGTTAGAGGGCAGTCGTGCGACGATGCGCCCCGGAGCCTACCCCCTTTAAGGGGGTGCGTTGTTCTAAGGAAGTTGAGAACTTCCTATGGGATATGAAGATGTTTTTCCAGAACGCCCAGATCCCCGAGGGGGAGCAGGCCCAGACCGGCATCGCTTATCTCTCCGGAGATGCGAAATTATGGTGGCGGACTCAGGCCGCACCAAATTTGCTCGGGTCGGACCAAATTGGCGCCCAATTCCTTCCGAGGAAGTCGACTTGGGCGGCAAGAGATGCACTGAAGAAGGTTCGGCATTACTGGAGTATCCGGGATTATGTACAGCAGTTCTCCCTGCTTATGCTGGAGATTGATGATATGTCGGAGGAGGGCCGACTTTATACTTTCATGGACCATCTCCAGGGTTGGGCCCGTGACGAGCTGTGCCTCCAGGAGGTGAGGACCCTGAAGGCCTCCATGCAGGCTGCTGACGCTCTGGCGGACCGCCGAGATCCGAGGGGATAGGCCCCTCCTACTGGTGCTGCTACTAGCGCTTCTACCTCACGAGCGAGAGGCCCATTCGCCACGAGGGGCAAGCAGCCATTTGAGAGAAAGAACAGGCCTGCTGTGCCAAGCTCCCCGAAGTCTGTAAGGGACCGCCCACCTACTCCAGCACCGAAGAGGATGTCCACTACTATGGAGTGCTACATCTGCAGAGGCCCCTATATGATGAGGGAGTGCTCCAAGAGGGAGAGAGTCGCCGCCCTGGTAGCGGCTGAAGAGAACTTTGGAAAGGAGGGGGAGGCGCTCCTCAGTCTTGCTGTTCTAGGTGTTGCCTCTACTTCCACTGACAGGCCTACCTTGTTCTAGGAGGCGCTCCCTTGTATTTTGTATTATGTACTTAGTACTGTTGTGATGTCTACGGACAAACCTGTTTTGGACATGGTTACTGATGGGCCTATTTTGGATATATATGTATATCTTCATATATATATCTTGCTTGTCTCATAGACTCTGTGCATACGAATGATATGGGTGGTACGGGTACATTGTACCCCTTTCCTCTTGTGGGGCAGTTCATTGCCAGGGGTTTGGTTCTAGGACCTCCCGACACAGGACCGAGTGCGGTTGATGCTGCGAATTCCAAACTCGTGGGAGTGGCCTACAATGTGCAGGTGGGGTTGGTCGTTGGCATGGCTGTCGCCCTGGAAAGATCCACAACCTCGTGGATTATAAGGTTAGCTTCGACCTTGCACCATTGGTCCAGATTAAAATTGCGGGGATGCCTCATCTGTATGGAATTGTAGCCCGAATCCATCGGTCGCGGGAATCCTTGGTAGAGTGAGATAAGCTTAGATATCCTCCAAGCTTGATTTGTGATCAGGATTCGGGCAGGTTCGTATCGCCGCGGGCGACAAAAAGGGAAAATTCAAAAGGGGTAATATACCCGAAAAAGATCGCTATTTAGGGAGACAAGATGAGGACGAGTTAGCAGACTCTAAAACTGCTATTTGGGACAAGGAGAGTGGACGATGTCCAACTAAAACAAAAAAGATCCATCTTTTTGGTTCAACTGAGCCAACTTTGCATAAGGGGACGCCCTTGTGTAAGGGAAGCTTGGGAGAACAAACAAGGAAAATCCTTGGAATCTGTTCGAGCTGGGTTTCCCGTCATAAGGGGACGCCTTTATGAAGGGAAGACCTAGGGACAAAATAGTAGTTGGGGCGAGCTAAGTTACTCTTCGACGGAGGTGGTATGGGACACTTTCGAAAAGGAGGAGACTTAGGCGCAACTAAGTTGGACGAGTCTCCCTGGGAAAATATGCGATACGATTCGATCGCAGGTATAGTCAAACTCTTCTCTGTGATTCAGGTGAAATTTTGAGTGCGAGTCTAACCACACTAAAAGATTCGTCGGGGACGACGAACGGCTTAGGAGGGGGAGAATGTTAGGCCTACGAACCTAGAATTGGGTGTGGCCCAAATCCAAGCCCAGTACAAACATTGGCAGCCCATCAGGTTGGCGGACGAATGGAACGGATCGGGCATCACCCGGATCCGCTTCCAAGCCAACGGGCAAAATGCGCCCAATCGTGTGCTCTTGTCTGACGTGGTGGACGGCTTGGTGCAGACGCGATAGGACGCGTCGACGGGGTGGGTGACCGACTCGGTGAGGACGGAAGAAAATGAAAAGGGGACATCGTTCGAGGAGGGGGAGAGAGGCAGAACAACGAAGCTCGGCCCCCTTGGTGTGATCGCCCTCCCCTTTCTTCCTCTTTTCCGTCGTTATCGGTGGCTTCGTCGGTCGGTTCCCCCGAGCTTTTTCGCGTCTTCGGTGGTGTGGGCAGGAGGTTCAGACCGCGGTGAGCTCCTCTAGTTTTTCCTGTTGTTTCCATCGTCTCCGACGCCGTTGCCATCGCCGCCGTCGGTGACCTCACCTCAAGACAGCCTTGGAAGGCACGGAACGCTACCACGTCGTCGACTGAAGGAGCCGGCGAGTTCGCCGAGGTACTTCCTCGCCGTTCCTGCACTTCTTGACCTTCGTCCCGGTAGCTCGTTTCTGCTCCGACGACGCCGCTTTATTTGCGTTCCCTCCGCTTGGCATGCCTGCATTTGGCCGAGTTGTCCCTCGTGCTCCGTGGCGAGCCCCTCTGCCCCTCGTCTCCACCGGGTCTCGGCTCGCCTGCGTGCGAGAATTTACGAACCCAGCTCGCCTACTTGCGAGCTCGCCGGCTGGTGTCCTCTCCGCCTGTGTGCGGGTGTCTCCCCCTCTTTGCGCCTTCAACTCCACCGTCGGCTCACTTGCGAGGTTGCTGTCAAGCAGCGGGGATCCTTCCGCCAGCTCCCTCCCGCCTCCGTCAGCCGCGTGAGGGGGCCTTCTGTCTGGGGTTCTGGATTCTCTCCACCAGCAGCCCTGCCGGCCGCCGGCCCTTGGCTTACCCCCACCTCCTTCCTCTGTGGACGCAGACGCCGGTTGGCCAGCATCTCAGCTGGCGTTCGAGGGTCCGTCCGCTTCTGCGACGGAAACTGAGGCAGCTCCACCTTCTCTTCCCACTTTGGCTGTGGATTCTATGTAGTATTCTATCCCTGTCCTTCTTCCCTGTTTCGGCGTGTGACGCCGATGATCGGAGGATCCGCCGTTCATAGTCGACGGTCGTCCCTCCGAAGGAAGGATGTGCCGGATCCCTCACTCCGAGGAGTCCAACCGTATGTTTGGATGTAACTTGCGGTACGAACTCGTTATCCGTAACGTACGCGATGGTGGGACGTCTACGGCGTCGTCGACGTTGACGCTACAGGTGACGGATTTGTGCCCGTGGTGGACCCCGTCCGACGTGGTCAGTTCCCGGGGAGTCTACCGGGCTTGGGTAAGCTGGGTCTGCTCAACGACACCGGTCCCTGATTGTTGGCGAGCGTAGACCTGAGTTCGATTGGGACGGCAGAGATCCTTTGTCGAGTCCCTAGTCCGGCTGGGGTTCGATTCGAGGAATCGTTCCCGCCGGTCGCGCCCAACCTTGCGGTTTCGACCGTGGTACCCTTGCGTGGGTGTGTATGGACTCGAGTCAAACGTTGACTCACATGTATTTTGTTAAAATTTTTTTTTACGTAAAACATGGGCGTGACACTAAGTACCAAAGATCTTACACTATGTTTACTTGGAAGGATTGATTATGCAAAGGAAAGGAAAAAAAAGGTTAGGAAAAATAGATGGATGAAATATGTGATAAATTTTCTTTCCTTGTGTTTACTTAAAAGGATGGATAATTTGAAGGATTTATATATTCACCCTCCATTTTTATTTTTTCACTCATATCATATAGATATCATTTATAATATAATGATATAAAAATTATTAAATGATATAAAAATATAATTTAATACTATTAAAAATTATTAAATATTATTAAATACCATAAAATTATTAAATATTATTAAATACTATTAAAAATCATAAAATAAAAACAAAAAATAAAACACAATACATAACTTTCTTAAAATTTTTGTGCTAGTTGCTAGAGAACCTTGACCTTGTATGGCGACGAGGAAGGGTCGCGAGGCAAGGAATGGCGACAAAGAAGGGCGACGAAGAAGGGCAGCGAGCAATCCGGCACGAAGAAGAAAGGCGATGACGAAGGGTGATGGCGATGCTTTCCGGAGCGACGGTGAAGCTTTCCGGCGACGAGGAAGGGCGTCAAATAGCACCTTCCTTCCATGGCGAGCGTCAGTGGCGATTGGGGTGGCTGCATTTCGAGGTAGGGTAAGTTTATCCCAACGCGTGAATTTTTGTTTATCCGCCCAATTTGGGCGGATGATAAATCAGCGGAAAACTAATAAGTTTTCCTGTCTATTTTCCTTTCATGATTTTCCGTCCGCTCAAGTAAACGACGGAAAAATGATTAATCCATCCGCCCCTTCCTATTTTCCGCTCAAGTAAACAAAATAGAATCATCTTCTTTTTCTTCCGTTTTCACATAGTCTTCTCATCAATTTGATTAAATTAATTATACTAACAATCCAATGTAAAATTACTAAGGGCATGTTTCGGCTATTTTAAGCAAAAAGTAGTTAAAAAATATTTGTAATAAAAAACAAAAACAAGAAAAGTTGGAAAAAAGAATAAGTTGAAAAAGCTGCAATTGCAATTTTATGCTTTTGCTATTTATGCTTATCTAAAGAGGTACTTTGCTCGAATTTAGACAAAAATTTAAATACTATTATTTTAAATAATTAAAATTTTTAAAAATAAAAAATATACTACTATTTTAAATAATAAATAATAATATATTTATTTATTATTTTAAAATTTACTAGCAATTAAAAATTTATTTACCAAGTAGCATACAAATTTTTACAATATAGTAAAATATAGTATAGTACAAATTAGCAAAGTTATGATAGTGGGTAACGACATGTATAAAATCAAACTTTATATTTTCCATACTTTCCACTTCTTAAGAAATCTCCTTTTTTTTGTTCTCTTGTACTTTTTTCGTCACCTTGCACTTATCTTTAGTCTATTCCATCAAACTATGATCATGACATACCTCAATCACTCCATCTTTCTCCTATGAATTCTTTATATTTATCCTTAATAGCTTGCTTTGAAGGGCTTGTTCAAATATCTCATGCTTCTTCTTTTGAAGTCTTTCTCATGAACTTGAAGAGAGCCCACATGTTCATTTTGTCCTCATGGTTTTTAGATCATTTTCATCCTCTATTGCCATTGTAATATAGTCAAATTTTACATCTAAAGAGTGTAGAGTTTATCTCCAGCACTCAATTATCTTGTGACGACTCATCATTCCATCTTAGTTGGTTCTATGGCCAATTTTTTGTGAAGTAGTCTTATACAAACTCTCTCTCTTTCAACTTTAAACTTTTACACTGTGTTTAGCAGGACGGACGGAAACTGAGAAGGATAGAAAAAGAAGAAGGAAAGGAAAATAAGAATGATAGAAAAATAACATATATTTCTTTCTTTGTATTTAGCAGGAGGGAAGGAAAAATAACATTCATTCACTCGATGCTTCATCCTCAATCTCCTACCCCTCCTCTGCCCTCTTAGCTCTCGCACATCGCCAGCGCTACGTGCCTTGCCAGTTCTAGGGTTTTGGCAGAGGAAGCAGTATGAGAGAGTCCATCCCAGCCCACCTTGACCACCCTCTCCCTCTCAGCCCACCTTGACCACCCTTCCCCCTCCTCCGCGTCCATCGATTCTCCTGTCTTCACTATCCGACTCCAGGAGCTCGTCCTCAGATGCAGGTCTAGCAGAGCGGGGAGTTCTACATGCTCGACCAGTTCGAGGTCAAGTCCAAAGCCTTCTCCAGTACCCAACCTCTCGTTTGCTCGCCCAGCCTAGCCTCGTCGGTCGCCAAGCTTCCCTCTCCCTCCAACTTCGCAAGCGGTGGATGACGAGTTCAGACAGCGTGGGAAGAAGGGCGGCAAGGAGGCAGCGACGAAGAAGGGCGGCGGCAAGGAGGCGACGACAGCGAAGAAGGGCGGCGGCAACGAAGAAGGGCGGCAAGGAGGCAGCGACGAAGAAGGGCGGCGGCAAGAAGGCGACGACAGCGAAGAAGGGCGGCGGCAACGAAGAAGGGCGGGCGACGAAGAAGGGCGGCGGCAACAAAGAAGGGCGACGATGAAATCGTGGGCCGCAGCAACGAATAGGGCGGCGATGACAAAAATCTGCGAGCACGTTGGGCAAGTTGGGCAATTTGCGAGCGCGTGAGCGTACATCCGTCCATATTTGGAAGGAAAATTGGGCAACTTTCCTTCACGTTTTCCCTTTCTTAATATCCGTCCGCCTTGTTAAACACGAATAAGTTGCAACATCCATTTGTTTTGCTTTCCATCCGCCTTGCTAAACACAGTGTTAGGTTCACTACAAAGGGTTTGTAGGCAAACTTTTTTCGCCTTCTCAATTCCTTTAAAGGAATTTCGGTGGATCTGCTATGCTTGCTTGGAATATAGAGGTAATAGTTATCTTCTCAAATGTTCCTTCTTCTACACCTCAGTAGAAAAAGAAAAGAACCATCTTGTCTTTCTTCCTAGACTCCTTTCAAGGATTTTCTTTGATTTTATGTAAAGGTAGCTTCTTCTTGCGTTTTCAATGTACCCTTTGTTCGCACACATCTTGAGAGTCCAGCAATGCTTTTATTGAGATATTCCACTTTTCATTATTGTTGGTAAGCCATGGTAAGAAATGAAATATTAAAGGTTATGTCTAACCTCACTCTAGTACCACTTTGTTACAAATTAGATGAGGTTTGGAAGAGAGACAAGATAGATATAAAAATTTTACTTTTGATAGTTTCTTTCACACTACAAATAACGTGTAACACAACTGTTCTCTTTTTTATAGGGAGCTCTATAGAGTTTATAATAAATTTAGTGTAATATAAAAATTAACTTGTAGGATGACATTTGACCTTTAAGCTTTCTCTACATTTGACCTCCCTCTTCAATTCCTTTCACCTTCAAATCAATTAATTTGTTCACAATTTTCAATCTTTCACCTTCTAAGATAAATCTTTGAGCTTCTAAGGTTCATTTATCCTTATTATTCATTTTTTTGATTTTTCAAAGTAATTAACTTGAAAATCTTTATTTTATCTTTGCAATTAAGAAGAGTTAAATTATCCTTCATATGTACGAAGTATGATTAATTTAAATATATAATGACTTTTCTGTGGAAGAATAGTAGAAGAGAGAGTTGGTATAAATATGTTTTGATACTTAATGAATTAACTCTATTATTTTAATACTTAAAATAGATAAAATAAGAACCATTATCTTAAAATTGTTCAGAGACATTAAGGAATAAATGGTAAACATAATAACCCAATTTGAATACAAACTTGTATATATACCATAAGATTGTATGCCATCTACCCATAATATTAGCCACAAATTATTTTGTAATCATTATACTAATATGTATTTACTCATTAAAAGTATGATATTATCATAGAATAAATATTTGCTAGGTACATTAGCGACAAAATTTGGTGGGTAATCTTAATGAAAAACTTTCATTTGAAATAGGGATAAATAGTTTAATTGCTAACTTGCACCATAATATTGAGAGTGCGTGCGACTTACTAAAGTTTTGATGCTAAGTTATCACTTTCCTGTTGTTGTAATTTGTCATAATTTGCTATAGAACATAATACCAAACATATAATTATGATGGTTTGCAAAAGTGTAAAGTTAGTTGAATTTTTTCTTTTTTTGTGTCGATGTTTCTTCCTGAGAAATATGAAAATTTTTTGTCGTTTAGTCTTGTATATCAAAAATCAAGCAATGATGCATGACTTACATGGATAGGAAAACCCATATTGTGGTTTTTGAAAGATAGTTTTAATTGATATAGATCTAATATAATTCTAATTAAACTCAATAGGCACATATGCTTTAAGCCAACAAGTTGATCCCAAATTGAGTTACTAGTTTCAATCTTTTAACGGCCTATTTCAATATTTTAACGGCCTATTTCTCTCCAAAGAAATATAAGGTTAATTAGATTTGAAGGATCTTATGAGTCGCTTAATTTATCTTGGCAGTACCATATGGAACACAAACACGACCTAGTTAGCTGCACAAGGACTCTATCCATTTTGATTTAGGTATTGGTCAACTTACTTTCTTGAGTGTACATAAAAAAAGAAGAGTACAATCTCACTACTTTTTATTGCAACTCACCAAAACTAGGAGAATGTTGCAACTCAACAAAAGATTAATCGCCATCCACATTATCACAATTTAGTGTTTTAAATCGAATTTAAAATGTTTGACTCCCCAAAAGACAAATAAAAGAAAAAGGGAAGAAACGCTCAATGAATTTGCTAGTAATCAGTGGATGCAATCAAAATATGGCCAAATGTCACATTCACTACTAGTGTCATCACCGCCCAATACGAAGACGTTGCCATTGCTATGGCAGTTGTACATTGTTGTATAATTTGGCAAGTTTCCAACGTTACAGTGCGAGAAGAATAGCAACCATTTACAAATTACTTTAAGATTCACACATTCTCAAAGGATGGACGGCCAGATATCAGTCTGTCTAAAATTTCTAGGCAACGCTCGCACTCGACGTCTATGAATCCAGTGGCCAATGATTTAAACACCTGCTCGTTGTGACGATTTCATTTCAGGAAGCTACCAAGTGTAACAATATCCCTGCGATTTAGGCCATTATTCATTGCATGTACACATCATGCTTGCAAATTTCCTCCATCCATATAAACCCTAATTCTCTCGCTCAATGTGGAAATTAACTCGAGCTTCTCTGCACGATGGGGAGGAAGGGCGTGACCAGCCAAGGCCGGAGAAAGATCGAGATCAAGAAGATACAGAGCGAGGATGCCCGCCACGTCTGCTTCTCCAAGCGTAAGTCCGGCATCTTCGCCAAGGCCAGCGACATCTCCACTCTCTGCGGCGCCGACGTCGTGCTCGTGGTGTACTCACCTGCAGGTAATCCTTACTCCTTCGGAAGTCCCTCGGTTGAACCGGTCGTTGACCGATTCCTTTCCGGGAATCTGGTCCATGCCGGTCCCGGCCTGAATGTGTGCCGCAACAATGTGGTCCAGCAACTGAACCAACAGTACATGGAGCTGTCCAAGCAACTGGAGACTGCCAAGGCTAGGAAGGTGAAGCTGCAGGAGCGGCTCGCCGGGTCGGTACGGTCACAGGAGATTGAGTGGGCCAAGAACATCGACAACTTGGGGATCGAGCAGTTGGACCGCCTCAAGGAGGGGTTTGAGCGGCTCAAGAGGAATGCGGATGCAAGGATCAACGACATCCTGAGTGGCGGCCAGAGGCTGCCGGTGCCGTTCGAGATCGCTCCGCCAGGAGGGGAGGCTTCGTCGTCATCATCGTTCCCTGTTTGGAGGTTCAATTCCGTCCAACTCGCGGGCCAGGTCGACTCCGGTCCGTTTCAGACTCCGATGGCAGGTGGCAACTATATGCATGAACCTCTGTGATGGATTCAAGCGAGTCTTTTACGTAGTATGAATATTTATTTGTGTTGCAGAAACTGGGCAGGTATGATTATGAAAATTTAATTGTGATCTTCTAGTGTCAATTATGGTCAAGTAATGTCTGTTATGCGGTAACTTGTTCTCCCTGCTGTGAGCCATTCCGTTTAGAATTAGAGGGAGAGAATAATAATGGCAATAATCATAATTTCAAACCATAATACTGAATTGTGTTGTCAAACGCCACTGAGAAAGTAACTAAAAGGACGGCCATCTGCCGCCGCTCTAATTAATGAATGAGTTAAATGGCACAGCAATGAATAGAACCGCTCATTCGGTCTGCTTTTAAAGCTGATCCCTCAAAGCATTCGGATATATTAACCATTTCACATGCTCGAGGGCCAAAGTCAAACAAAAGAAGAGAAAAATCATATAGAGACCTACTTGATGCGTTAAACTATTAAACAAGTTCATGAGTAAAGTACTGGACTATTTTTTTTCTTCTCTTCTCCATCTCATCTGGCGACCGCAGGATTTATATAAGCCGATGCACGTAGCACTAACCATGGTTGTGATAGAGAGCCATGGGGTTAGCGGTAGCCTTATCTCTCATTTTTAGCAGCATTATATGTTCCAACACCCAAGGCGCCAGATCTTACCCAATGTACTTGGGCGACGACAACGAGTTCCTCGGCGCCCACAACGCAGTCCGTTCGAGCGTCGGCGTCCGCCCTCTCACGTGGAGCTACGAACTGGAGGCTTACGCCCGCAGCTACGCCGCCCGGAGGAGGGCGGACTGCCGGCTCGTGCACTCCAAAGGAGGCCGCTACGGCGAGAACATCTTCGAGGGCTCGGCCGGCTACACGCCGGCCTACGCCGTGGCGGACTGGGCGTCGGAGCGGGAGTACTACGACTACGATAACAACAGCTGCGTCGGAGGGCAGATGTGTGGCCACTATACGCAGGTGGTTTGGGCAACCACGGAATACCTCGGCTGCGCCCAAGTCAGGTGCGAGGATGGCGATACGTTCATCACCTGCAACTACGACCCGCCGGGAAACGTGGACGGCGACAGGCCTTATTAGCTTACTGTAATATTGTGGGAGAAAATAGCCATGCGTGGGCCAATTGGAGCCTCAGGCTAGCTATAGCTAAGCCTTTATATCGTGCAGTTGCAGCATTTTCACATGCATTATATAATTGAGTGATATGTCATCCAATTAAAGCTGACACCACCACTCATTCCTAAATAACTACTCACCGAAAAGCAGTTAGTTATTAAGACAAAATAATAATTTGATAAAATTATGTGGATTTTTAATCTGATCTAGTCAAATCAAATAGATTTGTACATGTATAGTTTCAATTTCACCCACAATTCTATTGCCATCTTCTTTGCAAATGACCATATGTTCTAATTTATTGTTCTTCATAGTGTTCATCCTCTTCTTCGTAAGATACAAGACAGGCAAACTGTATTTGATGGTAACAATGGTTGCCAATAGTGAAACCCCATATGACTTGTTATGTTTACTTTTTGTAAATATTTTTAAGTAGAAAGGGAAAAATTATAAATGTGCTGGAAAAAAAAGCGAAGCAGCCGAGCTCCTCTTCTCTCTAAAGATTTTCTCTCTTTTGTGCATCACACCGCTTGATTTGCCGCCGCCTCCATCTCCGGCGACGAGCAACCACTGCCGGCATCATATAAGGTCCGGGCGATGCCTCCTATAGTGCGGATCAACTCTCTCCTTCTTCATCCGTGTTCCACTGCTGTTCATCATTCCTTCACCATTGTGCTGTTGCCGCCAACGTCTCTCGACGTCCATCTTCTTGGGAGAGTGTCTCTCCAAGCCAGCCATTGCCTTCTCCACCTCTTTCCCCATTTTCGCTACCACCTGTTGCCGCGCCACCTTGCTCCGCCGTCTGCCGCCAGTGAGTCTTTTGGTAACTATGACTTACCTTGTTTTCATCTTTTATTTATTAAATTTTATAGGATTAATGTGATGTGTGGGTTGTATGTATATGCATGCATATATATGGGTATATGGATGCATACATAAAAACTAACGAGGAAAATTGTAAATGTGTGTAAGTTAATACATGTTTTAAATGCTAGTTATGGTTAAAAGAATGTTCAATTATATGCATTTCTTGAGGTGGTGTATACGTAGTTGATATTGGAAAATTAGTAGATAAGTGTAGATGTTTAAGATATCAATAGTGATGTATGTTGTGATATGTGATATTGTAGGTAACACTCAGTTTGAGACTGATTAGACTAGTCCCCAAATTGAAAGTTTTAGACATGCTAGAGTTTTAGATACAAGTAGGAATCATTTCTTGTTCTTACAATCATGACATAGAGCTAGTAGGTATACGCATTATTGATTTTGTTTTTGAATTCTTTTTATTATTCATTGATACATTCATGTGATTGCAATTGTGTGATACAAGAATTGTGTGATGCTATCATATTGCATATTTGATATAAAATTGGTTGAGTTCAACATTATGTAGTGGTAATTTAAAAATGATTACTAGTTAAAGTACATATTGTTGTTACAATAAATAATTATTGATATATGTTTGTAAGCCTATGATATATATCTTGTACAATTATTTTGTGATGCATTTGATATATGCTTATGTGATATGTGTTATGACATTTTTTTTTTTTTTCTGATATGTGAGATATGACTGGATGATTATAGCCAGGGGCTAAGCTTTGTAAGCTAGTGGATCATGTGTTTATATTAGAGGCCAAGTATTGGCTATGAGGTAAGTTATTTCGGTTACTTGTTTAAAGTCCTTCGGGACTGTCTAGGGTTTCATAGGGGTTGGACCCAACACCACCAAGTTTTAAGTTAAGAGCCGTCACTCTTGATAAGAGTATGGACTTGTAATGGAGTAATTTGATGGTCATTGCTCTTGATTTGCATAATATTTGTTAATCATGTGTTTTGGATATCATCATGTATAGATGTGTTATTTTATATATGATATTAGTTATGATTCAGCTCATTAATGCATGTATATATATTTATTATGATTTCTACTTAACCATTTGGGATAACTTCCTTTGTTTTTTCCTTCTAGGTAAAGATATTGCTCATGATGATGAGTGAGGTAGTTAGATGTAGAGGCTACAAGCTTATATGAATATCATGATGACTTGTTGTAGATAGATAGATAGACTTTGTGTTATGGTGATATAAACAAACATGTGGATTTATGTTTTTTTAGTTTTATAGTTTGGAAATTGTTAAGTTGTTTTGGATTGTTATTTCAAACTGATCAGGTGTGTTAATTTTTTTGTTAATAAATTAGAATGCTATTGGTCTTCTTGAAATGTTGAGTAGATGTTTTGGTTTTATCCTTTATGGTTAAATGTTGGTAAGCTGTGAAATGGATTTATGATGGTATTGATTTTATATCGACTATGTTGTTGTTAATATGATTTTATATACAGATCGTGTAAGTGTGATTTTGTTGTAGTATAATTTTAAGTGAATTGATATAGTTTTGTTGAGTACATATTATATAAAGGTTATTTTTGGTATTTTGTTAAATTGAATGAGTTATTATGAAATTATGATTATATAAATTATAGTGTCGCTCCCTACGGGTAGGTAATCAACCGTATTTAGGTTGGTGTCCACTTTGATCATGACATGACTAATACTCATCAAGGAGAGTTTGAGGGGGGAAATGAATTAGCTACATTGGTTAAAGTGAGATAAGAATATCATTGAAGAAAAGAAAGTTGGCGATGAGTAAATATAGTGATCTACCAAATGTACCATTGAATTATATCAATGTGTAACTAATGTGGGTGAGGTGATGGTATGATTCAAATGAGGACTCAATGTGTGGCTTTGATCATTGGCCTCATAGAGTAGGAGAAATAGAGTTACTCATATTACAAAAGGTATTATAATATATTTAATGAGCGAACTAACCCATTAATTTTGTGAGCGAAATGACAACTTGGCCCAATTTAAAATGCTTAAGCCCATGACAATAGTAGTGAGATCACTTAGCTTTATATACTACATATATATCATATCATCTTTTCTCTCACTTCTGTGGAGGACTAAACAAAGTATCACAATCTTTTCCACTTAAGACATGACGTCTTTGTTAGGCCCATGGCCTATTCCATATCTAAGAATTATCTCTTAGTCAGTAACATATAAGATCAACTCAATGGTGGCTCCACGACCATTAACTTTGTGAGCCAAATGACAACTTGACTCTATTTAAAATACTTAAGCCCAAGACAATAGTAGTAAGATCACTAAGGTTTATATACCACATATACATCATATAATATTCTCTCATTTCTATGTAGGACTAAACCAACTATCACAATCTCTCCCACTTAAGACATGATATCCTTGTTAGGTCCAAGGCCTAATCCATATATAAGAACCATTTCTTAGTCAGCAATATATAAGATCAGCTCAATGGTGGCTCCACAGTCCTCATCAACTATTTTTATTAGCCACTCACTATGTTTAGGACTATGTTTGCTATGATTCTATTTTTTATAACTTGCTTAATGTGCAAAGTAACCTATTAATTTGATGAGCCAAATGACAAACATTAATAGTAAAGGCTTATATACATATTATCTTTTCTTTCACTTTTCTTATAGGACTGAACCGGAGTATAAAAAAAGGTACTTCTTCTTATAATATCATTACAGTGAGAGACGACGAATGAAAGATGAGGAAGGCTTGAAGGCTGCAAAGGATGGAGTTAAGACGGGCATTTGAACAACACATAAGTGGGGGGGGGGGGGGGGGGTTGGGTTGTGTGTTAAAATAATTTCTCTTTTTTCTTTTTTTACATGTTTAATAAGTTCTTTGACTAAATAAATAGGAATGTAAATGAGATAACTATGATATAACTATGTTATAATGTAAAATAGTATTTCATGATTAAACTAACTCACTAATATTACTAGGATTATAACAATTAATCTAAACAAAAATAATACCAGTACAAATAAAGAATTTATAATGGTTAAGCTCTAATGCCTACATCCACTACTAGGCTTCCCACTTATGATTTCAAATATTCTACACTAATTTTATTTTCTTCCTCAAACAAGTTTACACTAAGATGTCTCACCCTTCTCCCAAGGGTATAACTTTTCCAAACCCTATAATAATAGAAGACAAATAAAACTATCTATGATGTCTCTGCCAAGAGCACCTCAACCAACTAACAATCTATAAAAAATTATATAGGAATTAAAACATAAATTAATAGAGAAGGAGAAATGCTTATTCAAAAGCCGAGACTCCTCTTCATGTATTTTTTTCTATATTGTTTAATATCCTCTTGAAGAAATGACTTTTTTGAGGTATTGAGAACTTAAATATCACTCATAATCATAGTAATCTTCAATGAAAGCTTTTAGAGGAAGAAAAGAGTTGAAGAAGTGCTCTTTAGAACACAAACTCTATTTCTTTATTTTTGTCCTATTCGTCTATGGCTTTTGAAAATAGTTATCATTTTTTAAGGCTTCTAAATGGTAAGAAAAGATTAGAGACCTTGTTGGAAGCCAAAACTATGGGCCAATTCAGTTTAGCTCAATTCAGCCTAAATTGGATTGCATTATATATTGAACTTATTTTAACTCATTTGGCTTCATTTAAGCCCAAATTGAGTGTCATTTGAATCATTGAAAAGTTTAGGAAGTCTACTTTCATTTTTTATGAGAATTTGACTTAATTTGAAGCTATTTACTCCAAAGAGGTCAAAATACTAAGTAAGCTTGGTTAATGATTTTTGCAAGGTTTAGGAAAATAATTAAAGGTTTATTTAAAGGAACTAAAGTGGAATATACCATCAATTAAGAGATACTATAAGTACTTTACATTTATCTAAAAATAAAAAATATAAGTTGAGGGTTGCCAATACTTGCTAATGCTTTTGTGAGTTTGTGGATTTTTGCAAAATTAAATCATCTAATGTCTTCAACATAAATAAGATATTCAAGAGTGTTTACAAAATAGTTTGTTAGAATATAATAATGGCCAAGGAAATGAAATCTTTAGCTAACACAGACCCCGTTTGGCCTAGCTTCTAAGCCTGCTTATGGCTTTGTGGCCAGCATAAATCAAGAAGTTGAGGCGTTTGACACTTTAGTTTCTTTGTTCTAACCCACAAATTAGCTACTTTTTTGAGAAGCAGGGGTGAAGCTGTTTCTCTAGCCCCTCACCTATTTATGCTCAATAATCCATATATGTAATAATAATTTTTTAATAGTATAACTCATAATATTTTTAATAAATATTTTAATTATAGTCAATTATAAATTTAATTATATAATTTTTATCTTAGTAATTTTTTTAATAAAAAATTATTTATTATAAATAGAATAACCTAACCATAAACTGTGCATTTAAACACCCTTAAACTTCTTCAGCCAGCATCTTTTCAATCAGCAAAAGCTATAAATAAAAGCTGGGCCAAACAGGGCCATAATCAAATGATCTTGCGATGTATAGTGATAAAAAGGCATCAAACGCTAAAAAGGCATCAAACGCTGGGTAACATATAAGGAAACTTAATGGCTTTAGAGGATGAAGTTAAGGGTAGGAAAAAATGCTAGTGTAAACATTTGGCAATGTAGAAGGCATTCAAATGGCAAAAGAATGAATCTCTTTGCTGCATATTTAGTTAGTTGTAGATTAAGAATATCTTGAATATTCTACTTCATAATACTCATGCTCCTTATAATTTTAGGTGTCAATATTGTTATCTATTATAATCTCTTATAAACGTTGCTAAGAGATCTATGCAATATTTTTTTTTTAACCATAAAATGAAATAATAGGCCAAACAATTTGAAAAGAATGTAAAAGGTCACTAAGGGAAATATGTGCACTAACAAATTTACCAAAAAAAATGAGCTATGTGAGAATAACTTATTGATATGTATGCAATAATCCCTTCCACTAATATTAACAAGACCTCAAACGCTGGCCCAATCTCAATCACCACCCTTAGCTTGACCTAATTAAGGCAACAAAATGATAGTGTTCGATATTTATTTATTTATGTGGATTTATAAAATTATACTTAGGTGAACAACTCTTATAGTCCATTAGTGACAATAGATTTAACTTTCAAACATTATTAGGCTACTAGGTCACCTGATAAGTTGTTAAATATTTGGAGACCAATGAAAACTAGTGACCTAAGCTTTATCACACTCATGAGATGGTCTTAGGGAACAACCAACTATCTCAAAGACCAATGTCGACTTCATCTCAATCCGAAGGTCAAGTTCGATACCTACTCTTATATTAAGAATGTAGTAATATGAGTGGTACCTCAATTAAACCTACTACTATACTATTGATAACAAAAAGTTAGAATAACCTAAAAATCTCAAGGGGGAATAGATATTTGATTATGACATAACCCACTAATACAAGCCCAAAATAGCCCACATAACTCACTCAAGAGGAAAACTAGTCCCAGCCCATGAAGCTAGATGAATGCCCAAATTAGCCCACAACACCAAAAGAAAACCCATAAAAATCAGCTGTGCTCTAAGAGGTTTCCAACACACTAACAAACGTCCTCATCAGTTTGTTGAGCTGCTCGTCAACTCTTGCCCTTCCTTGGGCTGGCCAGAACCTCACCTTGTCCATAATCTGTTGGCTCAACTTCTGATGGTGTGCCAGCTTCCAAATGAAGTCAAAAACCATATAACAACCATATGCATAATTCTGCCAAGGAATCAAATTCTGTTTTGTACCAACATGTCATGCCTAGGTTTTGTTGCTTTATTTTGGTTTGTTCGCAGCTTGTTTAAGCTTAGAAAAATACTTGAGATTTATGTTTAGTCTTAATGACTCTACTGCCTATATGGGTCAATGTAAGTTGAATTTCTAGTCTTAACGAAAAGAAATATTGAAGATGTTCTAGTTTTCAACATAATGTAGCTAGTTATCTTCCCTTCTTCCCTCTTGGTGTTGTGTTATCAAGTGCTCTTGAGGTATTATCCACCTTGTATAACAAGCCAAGTCCAGGTAGAAGAGAGTTTTTTTTTTACTTTCTCCTCCATTTAGAGCACTTGTACCATGGGCTTGCTAGATTGAGAAGTGATTGTTTTTTCTTCTCCATTTTGGACTCCCCTGCCACTTATTCTATCAGGTAGAGGAAAGAAAACAATGCTCCTAAGTCTATTGGAGTTCCCGCCTCCCACTAACTTTATCGAGTCAAGAAGAGATGCCTGTAATTTGTATCATGCCATTCTATATGTCATTTACTTTTCACAAGGGGTTTCGGCTTAAGGAGGAGAGTTGGTTTCTACCTCCCCCTTGAATGCTTGTAAGACAAATAAAAAGTTACATTACCAAATTAACCGATGCATGGTGTAATTCCTCAAGTGCTACACATAATGGCTTTCAATGTGGCTCTCCCACCCTATGTGAGTCATTATATTTGAGTGCTTCAATTCAAGTAGCTTTGCCATTATTTGATACTGACTTGACCCACAATGGCTCAAGTATGTATCGCATTTTGGCTTGTTTCATCATATTTTATCATAGGATTTCTTTGAAACACTATCATCCTCCTCATTTGTCTCAGTATCCTTTGTGAGTTTTACCTAATTTTTCTCATGTGTATCGCTGCACTAGTCGTCCTAAGAGTTATGTCACCCACCTTCTATGTGATGGTAAAAGTAATGATCCAAAAGTGTGAGATATCACTCTTCTAAACTTAGGAGAATTACTTAGCGTATCAAAGGATAAAGTTTGGTTCTAAGTTTGATGTAGATTCTTTCTAAACTAGATCATAGGTGTCTACCTAAATTGCTGTAACGTCCATTACCATGTTAGCTTAGGGGTTAGCTAGTTTTGACTCAAATAATATGGTGACCCTATATTTTATAGGTCTACATGACATATGACAAGGGAAAAATTTTTTATTTCTATCCTTAAAGTTTCCTTTTAGGAAAACAAAAAAATCTCTAACTGTATTAGGAAATAAGCAACCATGTGAAAAAAGATAATAGTTACTGTGCCCAAGCAATGGTGTAGAGTTGAGGCTTGTAACTTAGGGATGCGGTTAAATCTAATGATAGTAAGGCAGAGATCACATTTAGATAAACTATATCATATCTAACAATGTTACAATTATGATTTTGTTAATTTTGTGTATGTTTAATAATATTCAAGTATATAGGTGAGTCAGTTTTTATTTGCCTTAACTATTGTCAAATTATTAGAAGCTTAGTAGTCTATCCTTATATCTAATTTATGATCTCTATATGTCTCGTGCCTTGGCAGCAATTGGTAGTCAAATAAGTATCTA
This sequence comes from Costus lasius, assembly GCA_027563935.2. Lineage (NCBI taxonomy): Eukaryota > Viridiplantae > Streptophyta > Magnoliopsida > Zingiberales > Costaceae > Costus > Costus lasius. The sequence continues at coordinate 89,457,130 of CM050454.1, read as the reverse complement.
GATGGCATCTATAATAGCCATGGTAAGTCAAGACTCTATCATGACAAATAGATTAATCAATCGAGTTATCACAGTACTTAGATGGTCTAGCCAATAATTGAAATACATTGTTAAAGTATCTCATGCATTAAAACTATTGTTCATGTTGAAGATACTAACCTAGGTTAGACATTAAAGGCCTGTTTAGCCCCACTGTCAATAACTTTATAGCTGTGTTGTACTGTGCTGTGCTGCGCTTTCAAAATTTATAAGATATTTGATTAATAACTTTTTAATTGTCATCAAAATTTAAAATAATAAATAAATATATTATTTTAAATTATTTAAAATAATAATATATTTTATTTTTGTTTATTATTTAATTTTAAATTATTTAAAATAATAATACTTAAAATTTTAAACAAAATCATATAAATTACTTTTTCACAAAAGCAGAAGCTACAGAAGCTTCAAATTGTAGCTTTCTCAACTTCTACTTTTTTACTGTTTTTTCTATTTTTTCTTTTTATTATCAAACAGTTTTCTATCTGCTTTCAGCTTAAAAGCTACTTAAAATTAATTTAAAAGTAGGGCTGAACAGGCCCTAAGACACTAAGCTTACTACCAAGCTACTTTTAAGTAACTTTTAGGTAGAAAGTAGAAAAAATGATTAGTTATGAAATGCAAAAGTAGGGGGAAAAAATAAGAAAAAAATATAACTTGAAAGCTAGAATTTATTGCTTCTGGTAGCCTAAAATAACCCTCTATATTTTTTAAATTTACAAACACACCATTAGATATCATACAAGCATTTATATAAACAATCATAATGAGCATATAAATAAAAATATTATTTATTTATAATATTGTACCATAATGAGCTTATAAATTTTATATATTACATATTAGTTTAAATAAGCATCATTGTTTACTTTTAATAAGAGTAAATTAGCAATAAATGGCTATGTAAAAATAAAGAAAAATAAAAATATATTATTATTTTAAATAATTTAAAATTTTAATATTATATATGTATGTTTATATGTATAATTTGACCGCACCAAAAATAAAAATTAATATAAAAATTATATCAAACATCTTAAATTATGATACTAGATAATAATAATAATAATAATTAAAAAAGTTATTTATTGACAATGTAGTATAGTACAATTCAGTATAATCATAACAATAACACCAAATAGACCATAAAACAAATTAATTATGTTATGATGTAAAACATACTATGAAATAAAAATAATAACTAATATTACTAAGACAATGAGCAAGTAAATCTAATGAAAAGATAAAGGCAAGACCAATAAGAAAGTTGTTTAGGTAAATTGTTATAGTGGTTAATTGTTTTAAAAAAATATTTTTTAAAAATAAAAAGTGTTTGAAAAGAATTATTTTAAAAATTAAAATTTAAAACAATAGTAATAAATAATTTTAAATTTTAAATTTATATTTAATAATAATAATTTTAATATTTTTTATTAAAATAATAATATTTTTTGCTAAAATTTTTATAAAATGGAAAATTTAAAATAATAATAGTAAATAATTTTAAAATTAATAATTTTATTAAAATAATAATTTTAAAAAAAATCTGTCGAAAGGCCATATAAATGTAGGTGTGGACATGTATGCAAAAGGAAAATTTTGCTCTAGCTAGAAAGTAGCTAAAAGTAGCTCCTCACAACTTTTCTAAATAAGTGTTAATTGAGAAGCAACTTACCAAACACCTTAGCTTTTAAAATTTTATTATTTTGATCAAGCTATTGACTAAGTGTATCAAACAATGCCTATATAGTGTTGGAGGTTTTGGTGAAAACCCAAAAAACCCAAGCCCATAGTTCCTTAAATTTAGTCCCATAAAGAGGGGATAGAAAATGAAACTTGGGTTTATATTATCTTGCTTTCCCTTGCCCTTTATAGTTTTTCAGGGACATATGAATATTTACCTAAGTTAATCTAAATTATTTATTAATAAATTATGGGGCATTAATTTACTATTTATTAATTTTACCTAATTATTTATTAATAATAATTATTAGTTTGTAATTAAGACTAATTATTAGTCTTAATTATTGTCGCTATGTCTACGACATCTATGTGGGCAAACTAAGAATAGCCTCACTCTCTCTCTCTCTCTCACGATTTTTTTCTCTCTTGCGCTCTCTCTCATTTTGTTGTTAGTAGTCGAAAGCATCCTTGTGACGATTGCTACACCGACGCGCGTTGCAGAATCCTAATTGAATCTTCGAGGCTTAATACCAGTCAAATCCCGTACGAGGAATGAAAATTTGCCTCATATCAGATCTTCGGATTGCCTCTAACTTTTTCTAACCATAATTCTTTTTTTGTTTTTGTTAATTACAGGATTAGATCCAACATATAGGAATTAAAAGATATTAAGAGCCTATTTGGCCTCGCTTTGAAGCTGATTTTAATCAGCTTTTAAGCAGAAAGCAGTTAGAAAAACTGTTTGGTAATGAAAAGTAGAAGTAGAAAAAAGCAGTAAAAAGCAGAAGTTATGAAAGCTATAATTTGATGCATTTACAGCTTCTGTTTCTCTAAAAAAGTAGTTTACATAATTTTATTTAAAATTTTAGGTATTATTATTTTAAATAATTTAAAATTTTCACATTAAAGGAAAATAAAATATAATATTATTTTAAATAATTTAAAATAATATATTTATTTATATTTTAAATTTTGATAGCAGTTAAAAAGTTATTAACCAAACATCTTATAAATTTTAACAGTGCAACATAGTACAGTACAGCACAGTTATAAAATTATTAATAGTGGGGCCAAACAGGTCCTAAGATATTTTAATTTTCTTTCTAAAAAAGGATTATACAAAGTGATCACCCTTGTTCAAAAGGTTATCTTATTATGTGAGAAATAAAATAAATATTTTGGAGCTTGTACCAAGAACATCTCAAGCAACAAGTAAAATAAAATAAACCAAAGGTAATGATTAAGATATAAACAAAAAGAGGTAGAATAAACACTCATTTAAAGGTAAGACTATATTTATTTCTTCGCCTATAGTGTTTGTATTTTTTAATATACAGAAGTTACTCTTTTCAAAGGATGAGGACTTTTAGGTTTAAGAAGGTGGAACCCTCAAGAAAGAAACAATGGAAGGGGGACTCTTAGTATCTTAAAAGTCCTTAAAGAGTTTTTGAGCTTGAGAGGCTAGTTTTGTATGGATTGAAAGGTCCCCAAATGAATAGAGTGGGTCAAACGGTAGTTGGAAGGCAAAGCTAGTCATGAAGAACCAAATTGGGTCATTCAACACGGTTTAGCTCAAGTTTGTTCAAACTATATATTATAATTAACTCGGTTTGGCTAGTTGGAAGTCAAATAAAGTTTGACTTTATAATCATTGAAAAGCTTAGAAACTGTAAATTGGAGATTTATTGCGACAATTACTCGGAAAATTCATAGGCAATTTTATATTCAGCCGCATCTGTTCGGAGTGTATTGCAAACTAATACAACCTTTGATGTTGGATGAGATTCTTATTTGATATACATAAATCCTGATCCGAATTGGCATTGTTTGAATTTATTCTTATTTGATATACAATTACTTGGACAGAGGCACATTAGAACCATCCATCTTTTAGGATGTAAAAATCTTAAAAGTGATATTCGTGAGCCTCTATCTAAAATTCTTTAAGTAATGATAGGAATTTTTCTCCTCCTTTCCCCTTCCTACTGCAAATGGTAGAATGAATGCACACCCTTAGCCTAAGTTGAATCACATGTGGAAGAAAAGGATCGTTTTTGCGCAATGCTCACAAAGTCACCCACGCATGGATGCCTCGCTGACACCACATTGGAGTCCTCAAGCGGAGATGGAATGCCTGCACATAACATCGAGTTCTCTTGGGTGGAATGAATGCACGCTTGCACAGGCAAAAGCCTACAAATGGATTAGTGCTGCTGATGCTGGCTCCTAGCACTAACACAGAATAGCATTCAACCACAAAGGTCGGCGAGTAGGGAACCTCGTCGAGGTACATGCAGAAGAATGGAGTAGGGAACCTCGACCATTCACTCCCCTGGTTCTTCTCAAATAAGGAATTAAAGGGTGAAGCTCAAAGTTATAGGATAGAGAAAACCTTTAAAGAAAAAGGGAATAAGAAAAAGACAACAAAGAAAAACCAATGCACATCCCACCACCACCCTATAACCCATCAGTTTCTTTTCCCTGAGGTTGGTAAAATGTAAAACTTGATATGCAGTTGGGTCATGCTGTAACATGAATATATCGGACAAAGTGGTTGAGCAAGTCAACACGGCTTAAACTGATAGGGATCCATTGGACATATATAATAGATGGATGACGATGAGATGACCAAACCAAATCCCAAGGCATACTTCCAATTACCATTGATATCGAGTAGGTAAAACTAGAAACATTTAATCACGCCAACTCTAAGATTAGTGGAAACCCCAAGGTTATACTTAAATCTTTTTCAAGCAATCCAAGGTATGAACTATTAAGTGCTAAATCTACTTTTCCTATAATTGTTGATACAAATTTAAAAATAAAAACAAACAATTCTTCTTTTGAATTAAGTTTAGAAAGATTATTAGTCCACTTACAATATTGGATATTTATTTTGGTGGGTAGGCATAATCAATCTAAAATGTTCAAGAACTTATCTAAAGGTACAGATTACCCCCTTTTAGTGGTACAACTCGATATCTATTCAAATCGGTCTCTTATTTTTGTGGCTTACCGAACTAAATAGACCCTATGAGCATAAGGATAATCTAAATGTTCTCGCACGAATTCTGTCTACTTTTGTGATAGAATAAAATAAGTCTAATCCATGCAGTTTGAACGTCGCAATTCACCTTTTAGTCTTTCTCACAACATTTTAAATATGTAAAAACATGGTCATGGTAAATACAAGTAAACATCATAGCAACATAGATAGATCCTTTTAACACTAATATTATAAATTCAAAATCAAGGTCGAAGCACAGGATTATACTGCAAGTCCTGAATAAGAAGGTTTAAGCAATCATAATATTTCAATTCAGCACAAGTGTCTCAAATATGGTTTTCAAGAAAAATCCAAAAGAAAGGAAGATAATAAAATGAGGAAAGAACAAACAAATCTCCATAGATCTAATGAAGCGTCATAAGCAATTTCAACTAGCAAGATCCTCTTTCTTCTACGTTTCCTCTTATTGGAGAGCCAATCGACCTCTAAATTCACCCTAAATTGGCTATTTTATTCATAGGAAGGTATCTCTTGATATTGCCCATGAAATCCTTTGAAAAGCCATTCAAATTCTATGCGAAATCGGCTATTTTTGGGTTCAGCGGGTTCTATCACAGCCGTGAACTTAGTCATAGGCTGGCCATAATGTGTTCTATAAGTCACTATAATACCCATCATGGTCGTTGTGTATCATGGTTGTGAAGCAAGTCATGATTGAGTTGTGAACCATTTTGTGAATTTTTGACATATTGATCATGACCATAAACCTGGTCATGGTTAGGCCATGATCCTCTTAGTAGAAAACTTGTCAGATTTTGGTTCAAGCTCGTTATGGTCATTATGCTCATCATGGTTTGGGTATTATGAAGTCATTTATAAAATGCTCATCATGGCCGTGAAGCCCATCACAGGCTGGCCATGATGGATATAGAAAATTTTATTTGACTTCAAAATTGTGGTGTTGACTTGTTTTTTCATCCCGAATCACTCGGTGGCCTAAAAAATCATCAAATAAGCTCTAGAATAAAGTGATTTTGTTATAAATTTTAAAAATACAAGTAAAAGTGAAGATGCTAAACAAAGCAAATAAATAAGCCTGATTGTGACATAAAAATAACAGAATATGCCTTGTTTTGAGATAAAATCATATTAGAAAATACTACCAAAATGTAAGGCATCAAATCTCACAGACTTAAATTCTTGCTTTTTCTCAAGCAACAAAAATAAGATAAAACACAAGCTAGGTATGAAAGAGATAATCCAAAGCTAAAAACACATCACTAAGTCAAACTTTATCATGAACAAAGTGTAATCAAATTTCAAAATTTAAAGCAAGAGGTCTATTATCAAAGATCGAATCAAAGTGGTCCCACAAATCCTCAATTGATAAAACTTTTAGTAAGTAAAATACTATGATTCTTACTTCATAAACAAACCTTATTCAAAATTAAATTAATTCATAGTCAAGTGTTGAGATCAAATTTAAATGCATTATTTTTTTTTTTGCCAAAATTTCAAAGCATTATTTTTTTTCTTTTTTTTTCTTCTCTCATTTTATTTTTATTCACAAAACAAAGCTAGCTCCCTAAATTATTGGTGACCTTTTGATGTGCAGTACAAACATTAATGGAATGCCACCCCGATTACTCAGCTAGGATCTGTTTAGTGTGCAAAATTGACCTATGACCGTTCATACATGTCTGGCACAAAATACAAACTTGGGTCGAGTGCCGCCCTAGCTACTTTGTGTATTACTAAGTTAGTGAAGTCACAAGTCTCGCTTGAGAGAAGGTTTTCTCATTTTTTTCATGATTATTATTCGTGCAATTATCACCCAACAAAAGAAAAGCAGAATCGAGTAGATGAATGAAATCTGTTTAATCAATAAAAGATCAAAAGTATGATGCTAGCTTACATGTCTAAATCAAGTTCAGAAATATGTCACCTATCAATTCAAAAAATTTTAAATGTACCATTCGCAAGAACTCTTAGGCTTGAAATCACATGATTGCATCATGACAAGGTATTGATAGAGTTGTAAGTTTGAGCAAATCTAATTATCGAGATCATACCATAAAGTGAAATCATCAAAGTTCATTCAGAATTATATCAAATTCATATCAAAATATCGTCATTAGATCTCATCAATGCATAAGCACGACATTATATCATAGAATCAAAATCAACAAATTCATCAACATATTACTTCATCAGAACAAAAAGAAGTAATCATCATGTTAAAGTATTTGCATTAAAAACAAATAACCCAATAATGTCACAATTCATCACCATCACAGCATAAAAAGAGATATCAAAATAGATTACTGAATCATTGGCAGAACCATAAGCAAAATATTATATCAGCCTCAGTAGAATGTCGCAAGAAATACCAAACATCCATATAGTCATAGGATAACAACATATATGAATGAATCAATAGAAAGGAAGATAATAAAATGAGGAAAGAACGAACAAATCTCCTCAAATCTGATGAAGAGTCGTATGCAATTTCACCTAGCAAGATCCCCTTTCTTCTATGTTTGCCCAGTCCTTGTCGCCGCTCTACTAGTTTTCTCTCATTAGAGAGTCAATCGACCTCTAAATTTATCTCAAATCAGCTCTTTTCTTCATATGAAGGTGTCTCTTGATCTTCCCCATGAAATCTTTCAAAACCCCCTTCAAATTCCATGTAAAATCAGTTGTTTTCACATTCAGCGGGGGCTGTCATGGCCATGCACTTGCTCACAGGCTAGCCATGATGCATTTTGTAAGTCACTGTGATGCCCATCTAGCTGTGAAGTGTTTGTTAGTGTTTATGCCCTGCAGACCAATTTATGGACATGGTCCGACATTATTTGAATGTACTTTGATAGAATTGATAAAAGCATGGTTGTTATTCTGTAGATTGCTTTACTTGCGTTGATGTTTTGAATTGCATAAATAATGTCCCAGGAGTTTGGTTGGATCCATTCTCATAAGTAATCCCTAGTCAAGGTGCCTTAGCCGATATGGGACAGCTTTGGTGTATGTGAGACTAGTGTATAGGCTGGTTAGGTGCAGGGCACAGTAACGCAGACATACAGGTGCTTCAGCATTGGTTGCACTAGAGTGACCCACCATGAGGATTGACTTGTCTAGTCAATAAGTCAATTTCACGTGCGAGAGGTTTGCATTGATCCTTAGACTTGAGATATTTATGTCTAGATTTGATGATGGATATGTTTTGATGCTGTCTTATGTCTCTCCGTAAATGGGTGACCAAAACGATTGTCATTGGGCATATCATAAGTCACATAGAGACATGAATGACCAATAGTAGGATTTGCCCCTTCCTTAATTGGAAGCATGATATCCACTTTGGGGCGCCCCACCTCATTGGTGCATGACAGGAATGTATGACCATACTGTTTGAGTCATGACCAATAGATTGGATTAATAAACTTGAGACTAATCCAATGACAGGATATCCGTTTAGGCAAAGGGATATGTAATGCATGGGAATCCTCGTTGCTTCATTAGGAGTTGTTGCCATATGACTTAAGTCCAATGATATGGGTAGTAGTGATGTGTTGCTAGATACCTCTCACTACTTATGATGTTCTATGATCATTGCCATCGTCATTTAGATCCTACAGGGTCACAAGCAATAGACTTTTGACGTTGCATTAATTAGAAGCCTTGTGATCAAGTTATTGGATAGCTTGGATCAATTTGGAAGATTTCATTAGCACCAATGGGCCTGATGAGTTGGAAGAAAGTTATTGAAGCCAAACTTCATTTTTGGCAGGTTGACCCGAAATTGACCTAGATTGGTCATATTTAGCTTAGGGTTGCATTGGATTGGATCCAATGGCTTAATCAGCCCATGCAATGAAGTTTGGGCTACCTCATTACCTAATGAGGCCCAATAACTAGTTGTCAAGAAGAGGTAATAGCCTAAAAGGGTATAATGGGGAGAAATTATTAAGGGGCATAATGGGGTAAAAGAGGCGCCTAATGCTTCATTAGGAAGCAATTGGCGCCTATCCCTTCAACCATTGATGGAATGATTGCCTCTAAGGCATGTCTTGGGCTGATATGGCTCTTGGGCAATTATGGATAGGTTGAATAAGGTTTATGGTAAAGTCTTGGAGACTTTCCTTGCCTCAAACCCCCTCATCCTAGCCGCCCACTTGTCATGATTCTAGCCCTCCCCAAACCGCCTCTTGCTCTTATAAAAGACCCCTTGCCGCCCCTGTCAATGTACTAATTCTCTTGGCGTGAGCAAGGGTGAAGGGCGAAAGCAAGGGTGAAGGCCAAGAGCAAGAGGCACAAGTGAAAGCCTTGGCGCAACTTCTCTTCTTCCTTAAAGCCGCAAGCCCTCTTCTCCTTCTTCTCCTCTTGGTGCAACTTGGAGAAGGGCTTGGTCTTCTTCCTCTTCCTAAAGGCCAAAACTCATCCTCTTCCTCTTCTCTTGGAGTAAGGAGGATAAGGAGTTGGTGGCATGTTCCCTTGCACTTGGCACAACTTCCTTGAAGGTGGCGCAAGTGAAGTGAAGGAACCCTTAAGGCTTGATTCTCTTCCTGAGGCTAGCATCAAGCGTGGAAGGGAGCAACGTTGAGAAGGTCGACGCGTGAATACGTGTAGAGGGTGAGCACTTGAGCACCTTCAACATAGCTACATCAACCAAATGAGCAAGAGAGGTATCATCTCAAACACATCCTTGTGTTCTCCCTCTCGCATGGATCCGTGGGAAAGGAATATGTTTCGAGTGTAATGCTTATTCCGCTGTGTCTGATAGCGCCCATAGATATAGTAGGCGTTTCTCGCAAGTGCACGGGTCTATCGAAGTAATAAAATATCGATCCCACAGGGACTAATGGGCAATTACCGACAGATCTCGAAATGGCTAGCTAGACGATGTCGAAATTGGTGAAGTTAGGATAACAAAATAATTAAAAGTGCAGGAATGTAAACCGAGGAAATCACACGAGAGGGTTCAAATGAGGAAATGTATCAGGATATGAGTTCACCACTTTGACTCCTTACAGTTGAATAATTAAACTCTACTGCCGATGTCTTGTCTAGTTCAAGGGGGCACAGTTTCCTTGTCACGTAGGTAGCTCCCCTCCAATAATCTCGTCTGTTCACACAGATTAAGTTATCTGTCCAATTCGTAGGGTTCTGACGCGTGGTCAGACTAGAGTCTCTTCGACGTGTCTAAGCTCCTTGTAATCCCCTCAAGTAAGTACAGATCCACAAGCGAGTAAAAATTTCTAGAGATGCTGATTAACAACCTCATTCAAGGCGATTTAAAGGCTCAAACACTCCCTTTCGGATAGTGTAGGCATAGCACACCAACGAAATGGATAAACCCTCAACCAAATGGGTTGGACGCGTGGTCGGACTGGAGTCTCTCCGACGCATCTAAGCTCCCTACAATCACACGAGCGAGTACGAATCTGCGAGCGAGTTTTTCTTCCGGAGATCTGATTTACAAACCTCACCTTGGTATTTCTCTAAGTGAGTACAGTCCCTTGGTATTTCTCTAAGTGAAAACAGTCTAGGGGCAAGTTTTCTCCTCTAGATCCGATTAACAAACCTCATCCTTGCGACTCAAGGCTCAAGTTTACCTTTCCGGATGATGCTTTCCTTTAATCCTACGGGTAAGTACAACTATGCAAGCGAGTAAACCCCTAGAAAAGCTGATTTACAAATCTCATCTGAGGGATTAGAGGCGCGAGCATATCCTTCCGGATAATACAGGCAATGCACACATACAAGGTCAAGCAAGGACTTTGGCTAATAAACTTAACTATCACAACTAGTAAATCGTCAAGGGCTACCCCATATCCTGATTTGGTGTTTAGCCAAGCATTCTCATGGTGAAAGCGTGAACAACAACATTAATCACCTCATACATGAGTAAGTTTATGTAGCTATTACAAGAGGAAGGCAAGATCTTAAAATGTTCTACTAAGATTTGACAATGAACTCAATAAGAATCAAGTATATTCCCAAGATCTTCCTTTACAAAATCAGTCCAAAGATATTCTGCACAAGAAGAGTCTTCAATGTTACCTGATGCGCAGCTTCTCCTTCTCCTCCTTTGCATACACAAGTTCTCCACGCGTGATCCCCCTCCCCCCCTCTCCCCGCCAGCGATCCTCTTCTCTTCTCCCTTTTATCTCCTCTCATCCTGCATCTTTTTCTCCTTCCCATACCCTGCAAAAAGGGCTCTGCGGTTGCTGTCTCTGCTCAGCCGAAAGAAGATTCTGCCGCCTACTCCCATGCCCTGCAACACTACTAGCCATCATCTTCCATGAAATCACCATTTCGTGAGCAAATCCACCGCCGAAAGCTGCTCCTTGCCTCCTTTGTCAATGGGGGAGAATAGTTTTCAATGCCCCTGACCTTCCCCTAGGGTTAAACTGAAGAAAGCAGAGTTAAAATTGCGGTTTCGAAACAGGCGGGTTCACGATCTTGGGCGAGAATTTGGTCGTGACCCAGTCATGATTTGTCAGTTTCAGCTTCAGCCATAACGACGATCACGGGCATGATTCTAATCGGAACCCAGTTGTGATTTCCAACAAAGGCCTCAACGAATCTGAAAGCTTCTGGTTAGGATCATCTTGAGTTAGGATGAGCTCCCTTGCCACAAGAGTGCCAGAATCTACCCTTTTGTGGTCGTTTTGACCTGAAAATATGAAAAATACCGAAACAGGTGTAGATTCCATAGATGTATCAAAATAAAGGCAATTATAAGACTTAAAGTCATGAAATGAGGATTCATTAGTAAAATGGCATGTAAAACTCTATATAAATCTGTGTTAACATAATACCTACGACTTAAATCTTTGCTTGTCCTTAAGCAAAAATAAAGAAATGAAGTTCTATGAGGGATGTTCAACTGAAGTTATACTCCCCAACGATCTATAAATGCGAAATAATCACAGCTAGTCACAGGATGCACAAACCACTGTAGACTTCAAAGATGTCAAGATAAAAAATAGAGTATCCAGGTTAAATCCATAGACAACAGTTGCACGATAATATTGGATAGAAAATAGTTCCTTACCACATGAGACACCGATACACTCAAAGCACCAAAAGGGTAAACTCTAAAGCGGTAGTAAAGGCCTTACTCATGACTTCGGTACCACCTCACTTTTCTTCTTTTCCGCAGTGCCAAGCTGTAGGTTTGGTACCACTGCATTCTTTTCTTTCTAGTTTGCAATGCCAAGTTACAACTTCGGTACCACTGCCCCTTTCTTTTCAATCATTTTCTCTTCTTTTAATGGCAGTGCCAAGTCAGAACTTCGGTACCACTGCCTTCTTTCTTTGTTTTTCTTTTTGTTGGGCAGTGCCAAGTTGTAACTTCGGTACCACTGCTCTTTTTCCTCTTTTTCTTTTCCTTCCTATTTCTTAAACGGTGCCGTTATCAGCAAATCAGAAAGTGCAATCCAATATCGGAACCAGGGGTGTAACAAACATCAGAACCAAAAAGTGCTATCAAAATATACCAACATCAAAACAAGTCTAAAGTGACTACATAAAAAGTTTTAAAAAGAGCCCACAATCTCCCAGACTTAGATTATGCATAGTCTCTATGCATAGTATGTAAAGAACACAAAATCTGGAGATATGGGTTGCGATACTCACAAGACTAGTCGGAGTCATCATCAGAGTCATCGTCGGTGCTCATCTCAACACCTTCCTCCTAAGGATCATCCTCGTCATTCAGCTAACTTGCAAGTGTAATTGAAATGGGCAGCTATCATCAGATAAGATAAGTATTTAACGAAAACCAAAATAAAGCATTAAAAAAAAGACAAAACAAGGAATTCAGACCAACACTTGGGTTGCCTCCCAAGAAGCGCTTGTTTAGGGTCATTAGCTCGACCGCAGTGTTATTCAGAGTTCACAATGCAGGTGTCAACACCAAGGAATTCAACTGAGTCCATCAATTTCACATATGCTTGGGCTTCTTTATTCTTTTTAGGATATGGACTCTCCAAGAGATAGACCTCTAGTGGGTCTGTGTTCATCCCATCAGCTATGGGATTTTCAGCTTTGGCCGCATCGTCGATGACATCTAGGATATAACATGAATTTCCAATAGAAGGGTGTCTCAGACTTCGTGCTAAATCAAATTCGATAGCCTCCTCACCAATGTTTAAGGCTAGTTTTCTGTTTTTCACATCAATAATCGCTCTAGCAGTTGCAAGAAATGGTCTTCCAAAAATTATCGGTAACTTCGTGTCCTCCTCCATCTCAAGCATGATGAAGTCGACTGGAATGAAGAAGTTACCGACCTTAATCGGAATATCTTCCAGAATTCCTACCGGCTTCCATACTGAGCGGTCAGCAAGTTGCAATGAAATCGGTGTTGGTTTCAGATCACCAATGTCCAATTTCCTACATATAGAAAAAGGCATTAAACTGACACTGGCGCCTAAATCACATAATGCGTGATCAAAAGATAAATCCCCAATTTTGCATGGTATTGAAAAGCTACCCAGATCTTTTAATTTCTCTGGAAGCTTGTTCTGAATAATGGCGCTACACTCTTCAGTTAGCGCCACTATGCTTGGTTCCTCTAGCTTCCGTCAGTTTGAAAGAATGTCCTTCAAAAATTTTGCATATGTGGGCATCTGCGTTAAAGCTTCAGTAAAGGGGATGTTAATATACAACTTTTTTAAAATATTCAAAAATTTTCTAAATTATTTATCCAGCTTCGTCCTAGCCAGTCTTTGGGGGAATGGAATTGGTGGCTTGTAAGGCGGTGGTGGAACATAAGCTGGTTCAGTCGCATCATCATCTTTTTCCTCACTTGATCTCTCGGGTTTGGGTACATGACTGGTAGATGCGTCAAGACTCAGGTTGGAATCAGGTACTCTCGGTTCCTCCAGTTGCTTACCACTACGAGTAGTAATTGCACTGCAATTCTCTCGTGGGTTCTATTCAGGTTGGGAAGGTAACCTACCTGCGGGTCTAGCCAAACTAGTGGCTAAGTTTGCCAATTGGATATCAACCTATTTGTTGTGGACTTCAATGGAGTCTAGTCTAGAAGACATGTGACGCATCATATCATTAACGCTCTCATTAGTCTTGGTTTGAGAGGAGATGAAATTTTCCATGATTGCTTCAAGTGAGGAGGTTGTGGTGCATATGGTCGAGGCTGGAATCCAGGTGGTGGTCTGTAGTTTGATTGTGGAGCAGGGTTGGGGTTGTTCCTGTAAGAAAAGTTAGGATGGTTTCTCCAACCAGGATTGTATGTAGTGGAGTAGGGATCATTTTGTGGTTTCGGATTTTGGTTCCCTACAGCATTGACGTATTCTTGTTGTGGTTCAGAGGGTTGAGAAATGACTAACTGGCAATTAGCATGGTTGTGCCCCATAATTCCACAGATTTCGCAAATAGAAGAATTGGAACTTGAATTAACAGAATTTACATGCATTGAATCCAACTTACGAGATAGTGAATCAACCTTAGCAGCTAAAGAACTCAAGGCATCTAATTCATACTTACCTGGCGGAACGGCCCTAGATGATGTACCTCGTTGGTCTCCAGGCCATTGGTTGTGATTCAGTGCCATGTTTTCTAGTAGATTCATCACGTCGTCTACGTTTTTGTTCATGATTGATCCACCAACGGCTGCATCTACAGTAAGACGCGTATTATAGTTAAGACCATGGTAAAATGTATGAACAATTACCCATTTTTCCAAGCCGTGGTGCGGGCATAAGCGTTGAAGTTCCTTGAATCGCTTCCAAGCTTCATACAGAGATTCTCCATCTTTTTGAGTGAAACCAGTGATCTGGTTTCGCAGTTGGACAGTTTTATTTGGGGGAAAGTACTTGGAAAGAAATGCCTGGGAAAGTTGTTCCCAAGTTGTTAGCGATTCCGGTTGGAGCGAGTATAGCCAGTTCCGAGCTCTATCCCGGAGAGAGAATGGGAAGAGTCGTAGTCGCAGCGCATCGCTAGAAACTCCATTCATTTTCGTTGTGTCGCAGAACTCCAAGAATATAGACAAGTGCATGTTCGGATCTTCAGAAGGTAGGCCTTCGAATTGGTTTTGCTGAACCATCGATAAGAGGGAGGGCTTTATCTCAAAATTGTTAGCCTCTACTGGAGGTCGAAAAATACTTGAGTGAAGACCCTGCGCATTTGGAGCAGCGAAATCTTTCAAAGTTTTGTTGTTGTTCGCCATTGGTAGATCGATAGGAATAGGTTCAATAATCCTCGATGCTTCTCTAGCGCTTAATTCCTTTAATCGCCTTTTGCGATGAAATGTCCTTTCAATCTCTTGATCAAGCTTGTATAGATCTTCCAATCCACCTGATCGTAAACCTCTACGCATATAACAGTTAAGCGCAAATAACAAAGATTGAGAGAAAAAAGTAAATCACTATAATAAAGAACAAAATAAGAACAAACAATACAAAGAAACAAAAACAAAGTAATAAAAGCAATAGCAAAAGAAACAAAACGTCTAGTCTACCAATTATTAAATCACTTTGATATTGATCGCCTGTCCCTGGTAACGGCGCCAAAACTTGATGTGTGCCGTACTAACGCACAACTAACCCAAGCGTGACGGTTTCGTCGTAGTAGTACTTCAGATGTCGATCCCACAGGGACAGTGATCAAGTACCAAAAGATTATGAACTAGTAGCTAGACAATCGGATAAAGTAGTTTTGAGATCACGAAATGCAAAGCTAATATAACTTAAAGTAAACCGAATCTGGTAAGAGAAAGCTTCGAGGGGGAAAATAAGGGTTAGAGATATCGGAACGTTGGGTTCGTCTTGTTGATGGATCTCAAATTCAAACGAGTTAAAGTTATAGCAAAGCAATTTTAAAAATGTTGAAGGAAGTATCAAAAGGTACAGATTAACCTCTTTCGATGGCGTAATCCGGTATCAATCTAGATCGGCGTCCTACTTTCGTGGCTCACCATACCTATATTGATCCAATGGGTTCAGAGATACTATAAAATTCCTCATACAAATCCTGCCCAATTTTTTGACAGGTCAGAGTATGTTCGAACTAGCAGATCTAGCGTCGCAATTCACCTTTCGGTCCTTCTTGCGACGCTTGAGAAAAGAAATTACGTGATCAAGGTAATTTTAGCGATAAAACGGTATAGAATGAATAAACACAAAGTAAAATTTGTATTTACTTTGAAATAACAAGTTTGAGATTGAGATACAAACAACGAGACTACACCCTTAGTTCCAACAAAGAGATTACGCTAACATAGTGTTGTTTAAGCATAAATCTCTACAAGAAGAAGGAAATATATGAAAAAATTGAAGATAGAAGACAACAAACTCTTCAGAAAGGGTCAAAATCTTCTCCCTCCAAGCCTTCTAGAGTGGATGCACAAGAGAACTTCTTCTCCAAAGTTTTCACCAAGAACTTCACACCAAGCTAAGACTCATCGCCAATGCAAGAAGATTTTCACTCTTTTTATAGAATAGAAACCCATTTATGAACGTATTACTTGATAGCTCTCTTAATTAGCTGCGTTTTGACACCAAGAACGTTCAAAACGGAGCTATAATGAGAGAGTTATGGCTCTTAAAATTTTAGGCTACGCAAGTGAGATTATGGGTGTAATGAAGATTACGGGCATGGCTTATAATGTCAGCTTCGATACTCTTCAGCTCCTGAAACCATTCACACACTTATGGGCCATTAAATACTCGTCGTAATGACACCAAAAACGCCCAAATCCGAGTTGTAACGGAAAAGTTATGACTCATTTAATGCTCTTAACACCATTACGGGTGTAATGAGATTATGGGCATGCCTGTAATTTCTGTAGCGAACTCCGTTTCGTCTGAAATTTTGTGAGTGAGTTGACCTTTGACTTGACTTAAATTCCGGCCACAGTATGACATCAAAGGTCGCCGGTGTAAAGATTACAGGCAGGGTGAAATTACGGCTATACCCGTAACATTTTCTGTCCAACTTTTTGTCTTCCGAAAGGCTTCTTTTGAGAAAATTGAGAGCACACCTTCGGAATATGATTATGCTTGAATTAAGATGGATTTTCTAATAATTCAAACTAGAAATTATGGCTATAATGTAGATTATGGCCTCGGTCGTAATTCTAGAAATTAGCTCCGTTTGAAGCCAAATTTCTCGTCAAGGTTCTTGATTCACTCGGGAATATAAATATATTTCCAAATAGCTCCAAAAATGAGTGAATTGTCCTATATTCATCAACATGACAAGAAGTGAAGCTTCTAAAGAAAATCAGTGAAATAAGCTGGACAGAGATGTAAAAATATGGAAATAGGTCACGATTCACAGGTAAATAATAGTCTAAAAGACTATAAAAATATGAGGCATCAATGTTAAAAGCAAACAACATGTTTATCGATGAAAATTGTATGAAAACTCAATAAGATTACAAGAAAACACTAGAAAGGTAATTGAAAATCCTTATCCTCGATCTGGAGATGATGATGGAATGTGCAATTCCTCCTTTGCGTGATCTTCCTACTTGAATTTTGCTTAGAAAGTTGATTTTCACCCTAGCCGCTGCCACTATTCATGTTTGTGCGTAGAAGCCCCCTTAAACTCTCCAAAATCCTTTCTTTTATAGTTTAATCAGTGTAGAACCCATCTAGGAAGGTTTCTGCAAAGTTTGATTCAATTCCGATTCGATTCGAGGTCGAATCGAGTGAAAAACGTGAAGGGGCAGAAGAACTCATGGGTGGTGAACTATTTACGGCCAGAGGTGTGAATTTTTCCATTTATGCACATAAGTGTTTACACATCCCGTGAATATATTCATGGCCACGGGTGTGAAAGTTGCGTTTGACCTTCGTTTTGCCTCAAATTTGACGTACGGCCTCGTCTTTTCATCACGAATCACCCTGTCGCATCAAAACTCATAAAATCCATCATTTTGAGTGATATTCACTGCCCATGAAAGATTCATGGGTGCAATCGTGAATCAAAATGCAAAAGTACCCCACCCACATGGTAAAATTAGGCATTGTCCCCGATCCGAGATTGAAAAGTAGTAAGACTTACAAAAATGGGGGGGGGGGGGGTGTAGAGAACTCACAAATCTAGTCACGGGGGTCATCCCCCACATCACTAAGATCATCTGAGGAAGCGTCAGAAGAGTCAGAGGAAGCATCATCAGTGTCCGCATAGTGCAGATAAGAAGCGGTGCTCCAAAAACCAGGGAAGCGAGAACGTAGGAATGCGTACATGCACTGTACGTTATCCATCAAGTTGTTAATCTGGTTTCCCTGGGTTTGAAGCTGCTGGAGTATGGTTTGCAGGAGGTCATGGGTGGTGGGCTCATGAGGAGCTCTCGGTGGAGGTCCGGACATGAAAGGGGCAGGTACAGCTGAAGGAGGGGCAGGGGCATCTGCGTCTTCGGGGCTGATGTTCTAATTGTCATTGAAACTGATAGATGTGCGCGTAGTGTTGGACAGCGGGATGGTGTGGAGGCTGCCGCGTAGTGTAAGGTGGTAGACATCGCCGCGACCAAAGATCATCTTCATTGCCATGCAAGCTTCGATGTCAAGACGCCTACTCCCTGTGGCTTCAGATATACCATATGGATTGTGCCCCAAATGCAGGGCCAATGGAGTGAGTAGGCCACCAATTGTGATAGTTCCCTTTGAGGTGCGGCCAACGTGCTCCAAATGCTTGGCCAGATGATATCCGGTATTCAGGGTGAAATGATTCAGCATCGCCCATAGGAAGATGAGTTCAACGTGGCGAAGTATGCAGTCGCTGTCACCGTGAGCAAAGACCGTGTTAGATAGTAGCCGATGAGCATACTAGAGACAGGGGTTGGAGATGGCGCTGGCTCGCGCGTGCTTTGAAGAATAGTATGCTTCGGAAGAAATAGAGTGTCAGAATTCATTTTCCCAGGTGCCACAGGGGTTGTGAAGTTCGACATCCGGTGGAAAACCGTAGATGGCGTTGAAGTCCTCAAGAGGGAGGTGATACTCAATATTGTTCAAGCGAAAACAGATTAGGAAGATTTCGTTGTTAGGGCCAGACCGCCGCGTGGAAAAGGAACTGAGTACCTCAAGTGTAAGGCCGATATGCGTGGGGGATGCGAGATTCAAAAATTTCTCCCAGCCCAAGTTTCGGAAAAGCCATAGAATGTCGTCGAGAAGTCCTAGCTGCATCAGTGTCGGAGCGTCTATGTATCGGGTATTGACGAGTCGCCGCCTGGAGAGGGCGAAATAGCGGGCTTCGTGCGCGGTGTCTCGGAAGCGAATGGTAGTGCCTTCAGTCGTAGGATGGAAGGCAGGGTTTGGTGGTGAAGGAGGGGTTGGAGAGCGAGCAGGCTGCTTCCCTGCCCGACGCCGGTGGTATGTGGTGGTGGGCTGATAAGTGTTATTTATAACAGATTTATAGTCTTATTTATACACTCATTTCAAGCTTATGTCTAGATTTTATGCTATTATTTTGAGTCTTTTATCATTAAGTACAGAATCTTCAATATTTTTTCGATCTTAATGAAATACAGTTTATTTTCCAATATTTTCGAGAAGATTATGAAGATTTGAAGTTAAGGAAAGGCTCAACACATTACAAGAGTGCCACAGGAAAAATTTGGGGATTTTTGGACTTTTTATGGAGAACACGGCCTACCCGTGCTTGTGTTCACGGCCGTGTTCGTCGCGGCTGAAAAATCCGCATATGTCGTGGAGAACACGGCCTGGTCGTGCTTATAATCACAGCCGTGTTCAACAAAATCCAAAATTAGCCGAAGTCTTCATCGCTGTGCGCACGCACGTGTTCGGGCATTCCAGAATTTACAGAATAGAACACGGCATGCCCGTGTCTAGACGCACGGCTATGCTTACTTACCTGTAGTTCACCGAACCGAACACGGCTTGCCCGTGCCTGACATCACGCCCGTGTTCGCATTCGCATATCGCGAGTTTCGACGGTTTCTTCATCAAATCAGACGGTCCAAGAGCCTAGAAATTGGGGGAAATTCCCAATTACCCTTCCTAACCGCCCTTGGCATCGATTAAGACATCAAGGTGGGAATTTTGGGTGGTAATCAAGTCAAATTTGGAGAAGAACGCGACTAGGGCAAAAAGGGGCGAAAACTTGCATTCTTGGGCTTATTTGATTGGATTTCTTCGGGGCTATCGAGAGAAGACCGAAGATCTGACATCTCCTAACCTTGGAATGTAATTTCCACTCCTTTTGAATACTTTTTCTTGGGTTTTAATTGTTAAATGATGTATGCTTTAGAGTAAACCCTAGTTCGGGATTCGGGCGTAGCCCGTTGAACACATTTCCTCATGTAAAATATTTTATTGAATCTCAGTGTTATTTTAAGTAATTTCACTTATTTAAATGAGTTGTGCTTATTGCGTATTTATGTTTTGACCAAGCATATATATGTGTTAAGTGTTACGAGATGGACTAAGAGGTGAATCGTAACACTCGAACTCTCGCATTTAAACTTGTGACTTGAATTACG
This sequence comes from Costus lasius, assembly GCA_027563935.2. Classification (NCBI taxonomy): domain Eukaryota; kingdom Viridiplantae; phylum Streptophyta; class Magnoliopsida; order Zingiberales; family Costaceae; genus Costus; species Costus lasius. The sequence continues at coordinate 89,436,929 of CM050454.1, read as the reverse complement.
AGAGTCGTTCAACGTCACTCAAGGATTTACGGTCTTTCATAGAGCCTAATGGGTCTCTTAGGTTAATTTTGCTACGAGAGTAGGAGATTAGCTTATGCTAGACACCGGATTACGATTCGAGAGAAGGTAATCCGTACTTTAGGAGAAATCGCCTTAAGTTATTTACTGTCGGATTGAACTTCGAGAGAAGGAGATCCGTTTTCTAATTTTGTTTTGATTCATTGTTTTGCATATAATGCATTCAACGAGGTGAAACCTGAAGTCCTGAACATTTCTAAAACTGTATTTTCCCGAGTAGTTGTTCGATTCTTGATTCGATAAATTAGATTTAGAGATATTCTTTCATTCTGAGTTTGAATTGTCTAGCTATCGATGAAACTAAAGGTCGGTACTTGACACCTACTCCCTGTGGGAACGATATTATTTACTACTTCGATAGACCGTACACTTGCGTGGCCTATCAAGTTTTTGGCGCCGTTGCCGGGGAGCACGGTATAGTCAATATCGATTAAATAGTTGATTTGATAGACTAGATACTTTTTGTTTTTATTTACTTTTTATTTTTATTTAGTTAAAACTTCTTGTCTTCTTCCTTTCTTCAAGCTATTATTATTCTCTGGTCTGCTAACCTTGTGTATGCCAAGGACAATTAGAACAGGTGTGCTAGTGCCAGAAGATCCTGAGATTGAAAGGACCTTTCGAGCTCAAAGGAAAGTCCACGATCATCAGCTTGAAGAACTTCATCCTAACTTTACTGCAATGGACGAGAACCACTTGCTATGAGATTTTGCTGCACCTATGTACGGGGCTTGCACTCTAGTATTGCTCGACCAGCAGTCGAAGCAAATAACTTTGAGATAAAGCCGGCCCTTGTGCACATAGTCCAGCAGAACCAATTTAGTGGTTCACCACAGGAAGATCCTAATTTACACTTGTCTATTTTCCTTGAATATTGTGATACCCTGAAGATAAACGGGGTAACATCTGATGCAATACGTTTACATCTTTTCCCCTTTTCCCTTAGGGACCGCGTGCGAGCATGGCTACAGTCCCTTCCCCATGGCTCAATCACAACGTGGGATCAACTTTCCCACGCGTTCCTCTCCAAGTATTTCCCGCCGAGCAAGACCGCTCAATTGAGGAACCAGATAACAAATTTTAGCCAAAGGGAAGACGAGTCATTATATGAAGCCTAGGACCATTTTAAGGAATTGTTACGCATGTGCCCGCATCACAGACTAAAAAAATGGGTACTTGTGCATATTTTCTATAATGGTCACTTGTATCAAACTCGCTTGTCTATAGATGCAGCCGCGGGCGGTGCACTTATGAAGAAAAATATTGACGATGCCATCAATTTGATTGAGGACATGACTCTAAATCACTACCAGAGGACGAGTGAGAGAAACGTCCTGGTAAGAGGAGGAGGTAAGCATGACCTTGACATGCTCAGTTCGTTGGCGGCAAAGGTTGATTCCTTATCCCACCAATTTACTGCTATAAATTTTAATACATTGTTTGCCAACTCTATTCCTTGTGAACTTTGTGGGAATACTGGACATGGTGCTACTAACTGCCAGATAATGGCACCTTCTTCTTCTTCTGATGTGTCTGTAGAACAGGTACACGCTATAGGAAATTTCAATCAGAGGCAGCAGAATGATCCATTTTCCGGCACCTATAATCCCGGTTGGAGAAACCATCCCAACTTCTCCTACTGAAACAACTAGAACCAGGCTAATCCCCAGAATTTCACCACCCAGACGCAGCAGGGAAATTTTGGCAATCAGTTTCCCTAGTCATCCTTCCGGCCACCACCTGGACTTCCACAACGACAGTTCAATCAACCACAGAAGTCCAATTTGGAAATACTGCTTGAGAACTTTGTCACCATCCAGTCTAAGAGAAATGAAGATATGGACGAGTCTTTCAGGCAATTGAATTCAACGGTGGGGCAATTGAATTCTAAGGTGGATTCATTAATCACGCACTCTAGGATGCTGGAGAACCAGATCACCAAGCAAGTTCATTAGCCCGACCTGCTGGGAAGCTTCCTTCCCAACCCGAGGCTAATCCAAGGGAGCACTGTAACGCAATTGTGATTTGCAGTGGTGCCCAGATGGAAGACCCTCAGGTGGCGGTGAACGATTGTATAAGGGAAGAGTTGTCTTGTGTAAGCACAGATGCAAAGTGTTCAAGGGAGATAGTTATGGAGTCGAAGGTCCGGCAAGAGCCAGTTCACATTCCTCCATCACCTCACGAGCCACATGTCCCTTGTCCTCAGAGATTAGTCACGGCATTGACGGGACAGTACGGCTCGCTTATGCCTACGAAGCTTTCTGACCCTGGCAGTTTTTCTGTCTCATGTACTATCAGTACTTTTTCTATTGAGAGAGCTCTCTGTGATTTGAGGGCTAGTGTGAGTATCATTCCACTCTCCCTGTTCCAAAGTCTGGACTTGGAAGGCATGAAACCCACGCCTATAGCTCTGCAATTCGCAAATGGCTCTATACACCGCCCAGTGGGAATAGTAGAGGATGTCCCAATTAAAGTCGGGGAACTTTATGTCCCTGTCGACTTTGTAGTCTTGGATATGTCCAAAAATTCAAGATTACCACTTATTTTGGGCCGCCCTTTCCTAGCTACCATTGGTGCCATTATAGATGTCAAGACAGGGAAGCTTTCTCTAAACTTTTGTGATACTATATTAGATTTTCATTTATCTATTGATATGCCAGGTCTTCCTTTTTCAGGCTCGTGCTGCAGTGTTGAGACAGTGTCTGCGCTTGTACATTGTCCATGCCACGAGTGGGATTTTCTTTCATCCCACCGTTGTATCGATAAGGAAGCAGGTGCTACACAGATGAGGGATGTACGGACTACTATTGAAGACTTGTTGGACTTGGACTTTGATTTTCATTGTGCAAGGATGTTCTGTAGAAGTGTTGATAAGAAGTATTTAATTGATTTTGAGAAGAAAGACTTTCAACTTAAAAATATTTTTGTTTCGCATGATTTGAAAATATTCTATGTTGTACACCTATTATTACTGCTGCTTATCTCTATAGGTGTTACATTTAGGCGAAGAAGAAAGGGGCATTTACGTGCTATTCCTTATGCCACAAATCCACCAGACGTTCATTAATGCTAAGGCATCGGTCAAGCTGTAGACCTAAAACCAGCGCTTCGTGGGAGGCACCCCATGAATTTATCTTGTGTTGTGTTGTCTGTACTTTAATGTTTGTTGTTTCTTTTGTTGGTTTGTTATATTTGTTTTGATACTTTTTGTGATTACCCATGGCATTATTTTATTTGTTTTATACATTGAATAGCATCATATTAATAATGGGATTTTTGGCAATTTTCAGGGAATTTTTTTGCTCATGAACGAGTTGAACACGGCTTGCCCATGCGTATCGTATCAACATGGCCATGCTCGTCTCGCCGACTATGGAGCAGCATGACGAGTTGATCACGGCTGGCCTATGCGTGGAGATACGGGCATATCTGAGGTGCTCTTGTTTCGGACGAGATGGACACGGCCAACCCGTGCGTGTCAACACACTCGTGCTTGATAAGGTCCCTATTACGCCGAGTATAACACGGTCGGGCCGTGTCTCCAAACACGCCTGTGTTTTTGTTTCGACACGCCCGTGTATAAAGGAGGCGGCGGCGGAACTTAGGGTTTTTGCCCGTTTCCAGCGCCGCCGCCACCCATTCTACTTGCCTTACAGCTCCTACCTCGCCGGAACTTCTCTCCGGCACTGCCCGAAGCTTCTCTGCCCTTTTCCGCTACCCAGCGACACCCAGATCTCCTTTTCTGGGCGGATTTCGCCCGATCGTCGGATTTCTCTGCCTGCAGTCGATCTTCACTGATTTTCACCGGATCTCACCGCCAACGTGTCTCGGAGCTTCCCTATTTACGGCCGTCAGTCCTCCTGACCTTCCATCATTCTCCGTTTTCCAGATCTATGGATTTTGCCCCAGATCTTTGGTATATTCTTCAGCACCATCGCCGGTTCTTCTTTCCAGTCGCCGCCACCGATTTTCTTCAGTATTGCCGCCGTTTTCCTCTTACCCAGCTTCAGGCCACTCTCCAAATCCTCTCAGCCATCCAGCCGGCAGTTCCTTCACCAGTAAGTGCCGCCATTTCGCCGGAATCCGCCGCTAGCTTTCTTTTCTGTCTCCGGCAGAGCTGCTACCCTTCTACTGCCGCCCGCTTTCAGCCAAACCACCAGCGGCTCGTTTCCCCTAGTCTCCATCTTCGAGTTCGAGCCGCCTTACCTTAGTCGTCTCATCATGTCTGGTCGAAGGAAGGTGATGGCGCGGAAGTCCTCCAAGCGTCCCACTGTGGAGGAGGAGCCGAACCAAGACGGCATTATCTTCCGAGATCCTGCGTAGAAGGCGCGCTATGAGCTGCTTGAGTCCATACGGGTTATCACTACCTGGTATCTTGATCGAGAGACTCTTACGTCGTTGGGATTATTCGACGATGTCTATTGGATGTTCCAGTACATCGGGTGGACGCGGTTCTTTAAGATAGCTTCACCGACATACATCCCGATCACATTGGAGTTCCTATCGTCGCTTGAGGTTAATGTCAACATTCACGATGATAATGACGATGGATGTATTTCTTTCCAATTGGGGAACCAGGAGCGCACTCTCACCCTCTCACAGCTTAATCAGATCTTCGGATTCCCAGTGGATGGTACTCGCCACATTCCGGACGGGTATAGTGATAATGAGTTTTGGGCTGCGATTTCTGGGCGCCACCCCTTTGTATCTCGAACAGCATGGGCTAGCTACGTTAGTAACCCTTGTTTCCGTTATATTCATCGGGTCTTGGCGCACACTATATTTGCACGGGGCGAGAGCGACGACATGGTGCGAGCCTCCGAGGTGTTCTTCCTATTGGCGATGGTACACTCTTTCAAGATTAATACTGCATTTTATTTCGTTAAACAACTGTAGAAGCTCGCCACCGCGCAAAAGGGGGTCGTCGCCTTAGGCGGCCTTTTCACACCGATCGCTCTTGCCATGAGTGTCAACCTTCATGAGGTGGAGCAGGCCAGGGGGAGTTCGCGGATTGATATCGAGTCTTGTCTCTCGATGAAGATGATCGCCCGCGAGGGCGATATCTATTGCCTTCTCTTCTGTGATAGTGACTTCACGCTGCCGCTGCCGAACCCTCCTCGTATTACCATCCGTGAGAGGCGGAACTGGTGCATGCTCCTGGTACCTGATGACGACACTCCGATGGAGACTGCGCCACCTTCTCCGTCCTTCCGCACCTTCCGTCATGCCGAGCCTTCTTCTTCCGCGTCCACAGCGAACGCCTATGCCAACATTGAGGGCTATCTTAAGGTGATTCGTGAGGACCAACAGGAGTCGCGCTTGGAGATGCACGACGTCCTTCGCCGCCTGAAGGTAATGGAGGAGGAGCAAGCCCGCCAGAGTCAGTTGCAGGCCGAAGACCATCTGGCTATTCAGGAGATGTTGCAGCAGATGAATACCAAGCAGTGGTGATCTCTAGCTGTCTTCTGCCTTTATCCCTTAGTAAGTTGCTTACTTTTCATGCTATCCTGTACTATTTACTGCATAGGAGACTATGCAGTTCTTTTGCCGTGGGTAGAGGGTTTCCCTCTTGGTTTAGTGTTGTGGTTTATATACTATGTTCTTTTAGTTGTTTTGCTTATGTACTATGTTCTAGTGAGTGTTTTCATTCTGGTTTTCGTTAATATGCACTGAGTTCATTTCATGCCTGTGTTTCGAATCTTGTGCATATGTCAAGGAATTAAGTCTGTGATGATAGTTTGCATGATCTTGTCCTCAGTTATTATGCTGGTTTGACTCATGACGAATCATATAGATATTTTGTCTCTTGAGTTACGGATATGAAACATTATTTTGAATTCTTTGATACTTTCGACCCGTGGTTTGAGATTGTTTTGAGACTAATGTATTGTGGCTTGTATAATGTGTCAATGGTTCACCTTCATTGTCTGAATTCATTCTTACATGTAATTATATTTTTGACAATTCATGCTCATTGTATTCCTGATTGATAGCTTTGTAGTTTGGTTCGCTTATTTGAAAACAAAAAAAAAATAAAAAAAAGAAATTAAAAAAAGAAAATAAATAGAAAAAGGGGCAATGGTACCGAAGTAATGATGAATCCTAAAACCATTCATTTAACTTGGCATTGTCAAGAGAAAAAAAAATAGAAGGGAACATGAGAAAAGAAGGGGTAAAGGGAAAAGTGAACAACTCCGCTTTCTTCTACTCTAGAGTGAAGAAATGAGTTTGTGTGCATTATATGATGTACATACTCTGAGTTTTAACTAAGTACTGGGGGTGCATTCATCACAAATGTTTGTCCTTTGCGTGACAAGGTTGAAAATGAATTCAGGAAAGTAGCTTGAACTGACTGGTTAAAAAAATTCATGGTTCCATTTCTAACAAGTATATCTCAAGCAACTTGACTTGATTGGCTGTCTTCATTAGGAATTGATGATTATTGAATAGTCTTAATATGATGAAGTGTTTTCCAATTTCAAATTTGTGGTTTACCTTGAAACATTATGCTTTGTCCACAGTCTACATTCTTCAACCTAGGATTCAGTATCATTGTTTTCATATGTGGTTCATACTTTAACTTTTAAGCAGATTGTCTGTCTGATATCTGATTATTTCAAATAGTGTAATTGCTTGAAGACAAGCAAGATTCTAAGTCTGTGATATTTTGATAAGTGTTATTTATAACAGATTTATAGTCTTATTTATACACTCATTTCAAGCTTAAGTCTAGATTTTATGCTATTATTTTGAGTCTTTTATCATGAAGTACATAATCTTCACTATTTTTTCGATCTTCATGAAATACAGGTTATTTTCCAATATTTTCGAGAAGATTATGAAGATTTGAAGTTATGAAAAGGCTCAACACATTACAAGAATGCTACAGGAAAAATTTGGGGATTTTTGGACTTTTTATGGAGAACACGGCCTGCCCGTGCTTGTGTTCACGGCCTGGCCGTGCTTATAATCACGGCCGTGTTCGACAGAATCCAAAATCAGCCGAAGTCTTCACCGCCATGCGCACATCCGTGTTCGGGCGTTCCAAAATTTACAGAATAGAACATGGCATGCCCGTGTCTACATGCACGGCCGTGCTTACTTACCTGCAGTTCACCGAACCGAACACGGCTTGCCCGTGCCTGATGTCATGCCCGTGTTCGCGTTCGCAGATCGCGAGTTTCGACGTTTCTTCATCAAATCTGACGGTCCAAGAGCCTAGAAATTGGGGAAAACGCCCAATTACCCTTCCTAACCGCCCAAGGCATCGATTAAGACATCAAGGTGGGAATTTTGGGTGGTAATCAAGTCGAATTTGGAGAAGAACACGACTAGGGCGAAAAGGGGAGAAAACTTGCATTCTTGGGCTTATTTGATCGGATTTTTTCGGGGCTATCGAGAGAAGACCGAAGATCTGACGTCTCCTAACCTTAGATTGTAATTTCCACTCCTTTCGAATACTTTTTCTTGGGTTTTAATTGTTAAACGATGTATGCTTTAGAGTAAACCCTAGTTCGGGACTTGGGCGTAGCCCGTTGAACACATTTCCTCGTGTAAAATATTTTATTGAATCTCAGTGTTATTTTAAGTAATTTCACTTATTTAAATAAGTTGTGCTTATTGCGTATTTATGTTTTGGCCAAGCATATATATGTGTTAAGTGTTACGAGATGGACTGAGAGGTGAATCGTAACACTCGAACTCTTGCATTTAAACTTGTGACTTGAATTACGAGAGTCGTTCAACGTCATTCGAGGATTTACGGTCTTTCATAGAGCCTAATAGGTCTCTTAGGTTAATTTTGCTACGAGAGTAGGAGATTAGCTTATGCTAGACACTGGATTATGCTTCGAGAGAAGGTAATCCGTACTTTAGGAGAAATCGCCTTAAGTTATTACTGTGGGATTGAGCTTCGAGAGAAGGAGATCCATTTTCTAATTTTGTTTTGATTCATTGTTTTGCATATAAAGCATTCAACGAGGTGAAACCTGAAGTCCTGAACATTTCTAAAACTGTTTTTTCCCGAGTAGTTGTTCGATTCTTGATTCGATACATTAGATTTAGAGATATTCTTTCATTCTGAGTTTGAATTGTCTAGCTATCGATGAAACTAAAGGTCGGTACTTGACACTTGCTCCCTGTGGGAACGATATTATTTACTACTTCGATAGACCGTACACTTGCAGGGCCTATCATGGGCGCAGGTTCGCTCGGAGGAGTCAGCGCGGGAGCTGGACAGGGCGGCAATTGCTCACGCTGATGCTTGCTGGTGGAGGCCTTGCGGACGCATACTTTGCGAGGTGCCATGGAGAGATGGAGGGGAAAGAACTCCGGCAAGGTGGTCGAAAAGAAACGGCGACAAAAAGGGGGTGAAAGCAGAGTTAGGGTTCTCACGCGGCGAGTAAAGGTTCGGGAAGTGGGATGAAGTGGCGCGGGCAGATGCAGGGTATAAGCAGGGAGAATTTTTGAAGTTAAGTGGAGGGGCCCACCGAAAACCTCGAGGCGTGGTTGTCATCGCTGGGCGCCCCGAGATACATTTTGTACCAGATTGGAACTTCAAAGACTTGCACTGCAAAACTGCCTTCGGAACCCACGGGCTGAGGTTTAAGTTGCCTGGTCCTCAGAGGAACTTTCTATGGAAAACTTTACTATGCTTATGCGGAAGAGTCGCCTCCAGGGTCCGAAATTCCACTGGCCGAGATCGTGATCACATGGTGCCCTGAGGAACTTTCTATGGAGAACGGGCTCGCAACATAGAATGAAGCTGCTAAAACCTTTGGTCAGCCCCATCATTGGGTTGACTGTGGAACATTCTATAGGGAAGGACTTTAAGAGCATGGAGACAGCAGGATCAGATGAAAATGCCACGGGCGAGACCTGCATCGCTGGATCAGCCATGGAACACTCTGTGGATTGGGAGTCTGGGAAGCAAAATTAGCTCCAGAAGTCACGGGTGTGACTGTCATCGTCAGGTCGACTGTGAAATTCCAGAAATGACGCGATTGGCCACCAATTGCCCCTAGATCATCCCTGAGTAATGATAAACACACAATTAGGTTCCACAAAGTAATTAAAATGGAGCAAAGACAAATACCATCACAACACCATCTCAATACCATCAAGGGACAATGCTAAGTATAAATATCATGAAACAAACCACCTAAAGCACCAGCAAAGGAAACACACAGCTAACTAAACCATATGAAGAGTGTAAAAGTATGCAAGTGGTCAATAACTCATCGTGGACAAAAAGTAATTAGGTGATCGAGAAATTGAAATACCGCCATAATCACGCCTAATCAGAGGAGAGTAAAAACCGGCAAGTGATCAATACCATCAAAATACTATCTCAGCACAACACATGAAAGCAACAAGTGAAAATACCATGGAGTTAGCTACAAGGAGGGTTAGTAGAGCAAACGCTTAGTTAAGTAAACAACACAAAAAGAGTAGAAGTAAGCAAATGGTCAACAAAATCAAGATAGAGTAGAATTAAGCAGGTGGTCTATAAGTCAAAATACCACCACAGCCCAACAAATGAAAATACCATTAAGCTAACTACTAACAAGTGAAAATACCGTTAAGCAAACTACTAAAAGAACTAGCAAGATAAAGAATAGAGCTTGGGTTACTCCCAAGAAGCGCCATTTTAAGGTCTTTGGCTTGACCCTAGTGCCATTTCAGGGTGGTTTGAGCTATTCCTCGGCATCCATTCGATGATCTTCCCGAGAAACACATGATGGCATGTCTACAATCCTCCCGAAACGAACGGTAAACAGTGAATCAGGTATATCTGGACCAATCTCACAACTCGTCGGGAGTTGCGTAAATTGCTGTGAGAGCATCATAAAAAAGTCTTTAGAGTACTTTGCTTGACTAGCGACTACTAAACCATTATCATATTGATGCTTAGTCACTCCAACATTATGCCGTCCATCCTGTGATATTTTCGATCTTAGAATTGAGATATCCGCTGCACCTCCCCAATCATCTGGAATGATACCTGTGATAGTGGTTGGACTATCAACACCAATATTTTCATCCTCGATCTCCTGGTCATCGACTTTAGAAAATGATCCTTTCCTTTTAGATGTAATCTCAAGCTTCCAAGTTTCAAATGAAGGCTTCTCCTTCTTCCTAAGCTGGTTGTAGTAACTAATCCATCACTAGAATCAATGCCCCCACGTGCAGAATAAAGGTCATGGACAGTTGCAATGTTAGAATCGGCCAAGTTCAAAGATATATTACTTTGCTCATTTACCATGGTATTATCTTCCTGCACCTTGCTGTCTATGTCACAGCACTCACTAGGTTTCACTTCTCCACAGGTTTCTACTCTCTTATATTGGTCCAATGCAACTGTAACAGATGGATGTACTTCAACATTATAAGAATCTCGTGGTGAATTCTTTGATGCTTCAGATTTTTCAAGCTCTGTTATTCTCAACATTGACTCGCCCCTAACATCCCTATATGTATTAATCACACTCAAGTTAGCATTCAAACTTCTGGCATCAGTTCCCTCTTCAGAATTTCTAATATCTTCTGCACTTGGTTTCTTTGGGTTCTCATTAAAAGAATCAGACCTTAGGGCAAGTTTATTTTCTCTGCCATCATCTGGTGCTTCACCAGGTCTTCTGCTCTTTGGAATCAATCGAGTCTGAAGATCTCTTATAACCTCTAAATAAAATGTTATTTCACGAAGTCTTGTAAGTTTTTTAGAAATATCATCTTTTGGAATTTGCAGAATTGCCTGTGACTGAGATAGCAATGATTCTTTACTAAGTTCCAGAGTTGAACTTTTCTTCTGAGTCTGAAGACCATATCTCCTAATTACTTTACTAGTAAACCACGTAGTAAAGGTCAGCAACCTTGATACCAATGCTACTTCAGTTTTCCTTCCAACACAACAGAACATTTCATTTTGCAAAATGCCTTCTTCTGCCATATTAGCTTCAACAAGCACATCCAAAGATTTTTCTATTAAATCGTATTTAAGGTAGTACAGTGCCAACTGCATCTGGTGGAAACAAGCCTTTCCAGGGTCCCAGCCATTTGCCAAACAGGCACGTTTAGTCTCATTAGGCCCTTCAAATAAGAGAACTCTATCTAAAACATCTACTTGCCAAGGTATCAGTAGCTCTCTAAGTTTGCTTACTTTTAACATGTTCTTGGTATCAAATTTGTTGTAAGTAAAACAATTTGGACTCTAATGCCTGCTTGGCCTTGCTGAGAGCGGAGGCAACCCAGAGGAAACCAAAACTGGTGGAAGAACAAAAGAGAGGCCATTCTAGGTGACCAAATACAAAAATCCCTGAAAAAGGCAACTAAGTGATTCTCCAACATAAAAGGAACCATTTAATGCAGAAGACCACTTTCTGAACTACTTGCTTGTATATAAATCTGTTTCATCAACAACAGACCAATTGAGATGCAAATCAGTATGAATAACTTTGTAACCCAGCTGTTCCTTTGTATTGCATCATTTAACAACTTTAGTAATGCCAAAATGTGAGAGGCAAATGCATTCATCATTTTTTGATCTATCTATAGGAATAAAAATTTGTTTGATAGGAGCAGATTTTCTGGATTCAAAGTTGACAATTCTTGAATCATTTATCGGTGCTGAGCTAAAACCACTTAGAGAAGTCCCGGTACTAGAAGCTTCAAAAATCTCCTTTTTTACCACTTTTTTCAAGTTCGGGGTAAGTCGTCTTTGGCCTTCAATAGTGAGTTTGTTGCCTTCCTCCAAAAATATCCTCAAGTTATCCGGTAATGGTTTAAATTCAACCTCTTTGTCATCTTTGACCGCGGTAAGTGGTTGTTCGTGGTTGAAACACTCCAAGCGGTTCAAGTTGCAGAGAGGGGTGGTATCCGGTGGTTGTGAGCATGTTGCAACTTCAGATTCAGCTTCTTCTTCTTTTTCATTTCCAGGTAGGCATTCCTCCAAAGAATCGGAGTCGTTGATAATGGTATATGTGCTCCCCCAACTCGTCCTCCACAACATCTACATTATTGCAAGTCCTGAATTGGTGATCAAGCTTCGCCTTTGCTAATCTTTGTGGAAAAGTAATAGCCGACACATAAGGTGATGGTGGTATGTATGCCGGTTCCTTATTCTTCTCTTGTTCAGCATCAAGCTCTTCCATACCAACCTCTTCTTTCCTTAAGATTTCCGGCTCGGGGTCTTTTTCTCTATCCAAATTCATCCTAGGCTCATCAAGTTGTTTTCCACTGCGTGTGATGATAGTGTTGTAATACTTTCTAGGATTGGCCTCGGGTTGTCTTGGAAGTCTCCCGGGAGATTTAGATAAATAAGAGACCTGTTGCGCAATTTGGTTTTTAAGCATCTTACTACGTGTAGTCAATGCGTCAACTTGAGAGGCTAGCTGCTGAATAGTCTCATTCATGCATTTGTTTTGTTTAGACATGTGTTCGTTCTATTTAGCTTGGCTAGCCATAAAACCTTCAAACATGGATTCCAGACTTGACTTTGTTGGTTGATGTGGAGGTGGCTGCCATTGTTGTTGGAAAGAATCGTTTGAGAAGCTCCTCCACCCAGGATTATTTGTGTTAGAGTATGGATCATATTGCGTACTTGATGGAAAACTATTGAGTGCATTCACATGATCTGGCGCAAAGTCCCAGAAAGGAGGAGGTCCCATGTGGCAATCGGCGGAAGAATGTCCTGGTATACCACAACTCTCGCAAGAAATACTATTGATGGTCGCAGAGTTCAATCCAAAAGTGTCATGCTTGTGAGCTAGAGAGTCTACTTTGGCAGCTATTGAGCTCGATGCATCAAGTTCAAATTTACCACTTGCTTTATATGGTACCGCCCACTCAGTTGATCACTGGTGGTGATTCATCTTGGGCTTTTCAAGAAATTCTTCAAAGTTAGCAGCCCTAATTCTCCCGACCGTAGAGTCCTATGCATAAACCAAGCAAATTCAAAGGTAAACTTTCCAAATAACAAAGAGATATGCAGTGATTTTTAGATATATAAATGATTCTAACAATAAACAACTAAAAACAAGTAATCTAAAAAGAAAGAAAAACGTCTAGTCTATCAATAACTTAATCGTGTCGATATTGATTAATTTGGTCCCCGGCAACGGCGCCAAAAACTTGATAGACTCCGCAAGTATACGGACTATCGAAGTAATATAAATGTATCGATCCCACAGGGACCAAATACCAAGTACCGACTAATTTAATTATCATAAGCTAGACGATCGTTTAATGGGTGCGAAATGATTGCTAAATTAAGGCTAAAGAAGAAAGCAAGGTAAATGTACGACGAAAGGTCTAAGGATGCACGGAATTAGGGCTAGGGTCCTCCGCCTTGCTGCATTATCTATGGATGAATAACAATATAGAATTCCCTCTTTTAAGTCCTAGGGTAAACAATGAAAGTGCAAGTTGTCCTCTCCCGAGGATGCAACGAGGTATTTACCCGGCTAGACGTCTACCTCCATAGTACGTCTACCCAGGCAAACCCAATGAGCACCGGATTGTGTATACCGTCCCATCATTTATACAAGTCATCCCCTCCTAGGGATGCAACGAGGTGTTTACATGGCTAGACGCCTACCGCCGAGCTCAGGACAGTAAACACTACCCGTATACAATCACCCACTCCCATGTGATGATTGATATACTCCTACCTAGGCAATCCAACATCCAGATGTGCCTCCCAGCAATACTAGACATCTAACACATGAAGATAATGAAATGATATACTCCATTCATAAGGTGCAACTAGGTGAGATAGAATAATTTAGGGTTCACAAAATAAAGCTATCATCCACGCATAAGACATTCAAGTGGCTTTCCTTAGCCCTGAAACAAGATTTAAGCTACAATAATCATTGTCCAGAGCAAAGCAAGAGATAATCTCCAGGTAACATCCATAGATAAGCAAGAAGGTTAGGGAATAGCGTGATAGGGAAAATAGGACTCCCTCAAGAAGGAAGAAGACGCCTGGTCATGTATTCTCCTTCCTCGGATCTGTGGTTGCCCTCTCTTCCCTTTTCTGTTCAGTCGCCAAGCTCCTATTTCCTCCCTGCCCACCGCCTTCAACGTACGTGTGTCGTCAATTCCATAGGGCGCCCAAAGATTGCTCTTTTTGTTCTCCCGCCTCCTCTGTTGAATTCCTCTTTTGCCCTTTCAAAACCTTCTATCTAATGTAGGGAAGACAAGGGGTAAAGTTTGGAAAATCAGTACCAGGCGACACAGAATCCACGGGGCATGATTCTAGTCACTAGGCGGGTCGTGGTTCTTTATGAGAATATTGATCCAGCTAAAAACGGTCGCATTGCCTCGCTTTTTCCCTGAAATGAGGCAAAAGCACCACAGAGTGTAGATTCCGAAGATATTGCGATAATTCCATGTAAATCAGGTGTAAATGCTAGAATAATGAAGATATAATAGTAAAAATTGCATATAATTCCCTATATAAAAATGACTTAACACGTATCCAGCCTGTTGCTGACCCTCAGCCTGGTGGACACAGCACCACCAGCCCCAGGCGCCTTCCACTTTGGCGGTCCCTCCTCTTCTGACTCTATGATGGCTATTCTATAGGAAATCACGAAGGAGCAGCTTCATCAGCGCGAGGTTCAGGAGTAGCTGGATTCAACCCTCTCCTACATGCGCCAGGAGCAGACATCTCGTTGGGAGAGCATGGAGGCTGGTATGCAGAGACAGCACAAGATGATGAGCTCTGTGTGGGAGAAGCTCTCAACTATGGATGATGGCCTTTCTGAACGAGGAGAACATGGAGCGAGTTACCGTCTCTTCAGACGAGGAAGACCAACCAGACTATACCGCTCGCGGGAAAGGCAAGGGCTCTCGGGCCTCTATCTCCAAATCTCGCAAGCGGAAGTAGCTTCTCCAGCATCAGCATCCCCCACTTGCTCCTCTCACATACACGACTCCTT
Source organism: Costus lasius (assembly GCA_027563935.2). NCBI lineage: Eukaryota > Viridiplantae > Streptophyta > Magnoliopsida > Zingiberales > Costaceae > Costus > Costus lasius. The sequence goes on along the minus strand of CM050454.1, from coordinate 89,421,909 downwards.
ATAGTGGACTATGCGATATTCAGAGTGGGTGAGCTGTCTCTATTCTGGTTTATTATCCTTAACTTGGTTGTTTTACTTGCTGCGGTTGTGGTCTATTATCTTTGTGTGATGGATGGTTTTTGGCATTGTACTTATATGCCATTATTCGTGGGCCTGGTCCACCTCTACAGTCCCCTTTGACAGTTGTGTATGACATGTTGGGATTTGCTTTATCGTTTATTTTGGTACTCTGCCATGATTCTCTTATTGTTGTGTGAATTGTCGATGAGGTTATATGTGATCATTCTAAGTCATATGTCGTAATGTTGTGATTGAGAGTTTGTTCATTGGCTTGTTTCATCATGATTGAGTATAGTAGTCTTGATCATGTGATAGTTAAGCTTAATTTTAATAGCTGAATACAATTTTAATAGCTGAATACATGTTTGGTTAGGAGTAATCAGGACTTGTTGAATGCGTTACCTTGCTAGGAATGATTCTATGACCATATTCATATATTCTATGATTTTAAAATCTTCTAATTTAGATTGTTTCAGGTTGTTCATTAGTGGGTTGAATATTTATATGACCGCTCGATTGATTTAAGCTTGCAATTCACTTATGATTCATATTAAGATGCACATCCATTTATTCATTCTTTGAATTCCTTTTTTTCATTGGGAAGACGCTACATTTGTTAAGAGCTAAAAGGATATGATATTATCTAATATTATTTTGATATAATCGTGCACTTATGGTAAGTGTCAAGTTGATCTTTTCATTTATGATGAACATTGTTAGATTGTTTTTATTTTAAGAAAAGAAAAAATAAAAACAGAGCGCTCATGATGAAGAAGAAAAAACCATATACATGTGGCCAACATAAATAATGAAGGTGAGCTATGATGATGACATGACTACTACCAACTCCTCTGCTCATGTCCCACATCACATGCCCGTTTCCTTTCACAAAATGCTTTGTTTTCTCAATAAAAAATATAAATAAATCTACAGTTAAAGCGTCGGAAGTAACTGTAGCTGAGGAGGTGTTGCACATGAGTGAGCGAGAGGGATCTACAACAGTGGCTAGTGGTGACTGCCTCGTCCGTCCTGATAATAACAACAATAATGCCAAGTAAATAAAAGTAGAAAGTGTGTGGAATCGCTGCTTTTGTGAGACAGGAGCAGCAGGATTAGATGGGACAAGTCGGAGGAACTCAGCCCGCGAGAATCTCGCAAGCCAACGGGATGTCTCTGAGAAAGAGAAAGGCATCCATCACTCTCTTTTCTTAAAAAAACAGAAAGAAAAATGAAACGCCCATGTCTAATTCTCTGATTATTTAGTTCCAACACTCAGAATATAATATATTTGCAGGCGGCTACTATCATAAGATAATCCCATACTCGGCCACATCCAGTTGATACCCCATCCAGTTATCAATTATTCGCTGGAGCAACACCTATTTAATTATATGTTCCTTCCAGCAGTACGACGGATTTGTTTGCTAATAAACAGAATCTTTGTTTGTTTTTAAATTAATTTATTTTATATATTTGGATTGCGTGTGTGGCTAAAAAAAGACTTAATCTGTGTTTTTTTATGAAAAATTAAAATGAAAAAAACAGAAAACACATTGAATCAGATGAAAAATACTACTAGATTCAATGTCATCAGTACTCTTATATAATAAGTGATATACTTGAATACAAATTAATGTCTCACTATTATTTTGAGGTTATAATAGTTTTTCATCGAATATGTCTTAGGCTAAATAAGAAATCTAATAAACCAGTAGTAGGATTTTTCTCTTTCTTAGGAAATCATGATATCTATAGGTTCCATCTGTTGGAACATAACTGAAAGTATATAGTCATATCCTAGTTAATAGCTTGATTATGTCAAGTCGATTAGATTAGGTCAACAAGTGTGGCAGACTTATCCAATCAGAATAATAGTTGGTAAACGAATTATATTACATCTATACCTTATTGCTTGATAAGGAGTTATCAACAAATGACTTATTTCCTATGACATGGCTAATAACAATGTGTTGCAAGATACCCTTTACTACTTATGGTGATTGTAAATAATCATCATTGCTAGTATCATATGATTTCTACAGGGTCACACACATAGACACTTTGTATTGCATTTTGATTAGGAAGCCTCGACCAAAATTGTGTAAATAATTCAAATCCATTTGATAACTATGATAGATCAAAATCAAACCTAGATCATTATTGATTGAACCAATAGTTTAAATCATTTGATCTCATAGCTGAGTAAGGCTAAGCACTTGATCATTTTATCTAGATCACATCATTGGGCTTTGGGCCCAAAACAAAGTAGAGATCAATACCTAGTCTAGGTCATATGCGTCATTTGACTAGTATTGGCTACTAGTGGAAAGCGCCAAGACTAGGGTGCCCTAGGGCCTTATGAGATCAGTTCAAGCAAGGAGAGTCAAAGCCTCTAGACCAACTTTGGTTCGATTCACTATTTATTATAAAATAAGTAGGCAAGGTCCCAAGCTTAAACACACAAGTGGAAGCACTAAGAGCCTTGATAGGAGTTACACATTCTCCCCTATTATCGCCACCCACCTTTATGACTTCCACCTTCTCCACTCTTGGTGGTGCATCATTCATGGAAGTAGAAAGGTTCTCGTGGCTTCATCTCTTCTTCCGAGACTAGCACCAAGCATGGACACGAGCAACACCAAAGGGGTCACTATGTGGATAATGCAAAGAGTGGACACGTGTACACCTACCTCATTTGTCTCCAACTCTTGATCTCGCTTCAAGGGTATAATTTTAAAACTCATCTATTTGCTTTGTCTCGATCTTCTGGGAAAGGAATATGTTTATATACACACAAAATTTAAAATTTCACTGTTATTCCCTAACAGTGATATCAAAGCCAAGTTGAGTAGCAAATAGTGTATTTCATGCAATCTACATGTTTTACATGCTTTATTTTTTTTTATTTTTTTTTATCATGCGTGCACACCCATCTACAATTTCTCTAGAATACATTATAATTTTGAAACTCTAGTTTGTTAATTATTTGCCTATTATTTTGAATTATTTGTTGTCCTAAGTTTTGGATAAATTTTCGTTATTTTAATGATTGAAGGATCTGCGTACCTTGTCTAAAATATTTGGATATGCACCTACACCCCTTAATCACATGAAGATAGCCGTATTTGATACAATACATTACATACGGATAATCTCAATTATTTTGAATTGAAAATTTTAAATTTTAAGGAATATTGGGCAAGGGAGCTCTCAAGCACAATGCGTTCTTTTGAGGAGAATGGCTACGTTTGGCATAGCTGAAACTTTTACCTTTTACTAATTGAAAAGTAGTTGGTTGAAAAAATTAAAAGGTGTTTGGCTAAACTGTTATGCAGGTCAAAATTTTTAAAAAATATATTTTTTTAAAAAATATATTTAAAAATAATTTTAAATTTAATATTTTTTATCAAAATAATAATTTTGTTATCGTAAAGACATACAAATATAGGTGCCGACATGAGATGCAATAAGAAAAATAGTTAGAAAATAGTCAAAAGCAGCTCCCTCCCGGCTTTTCTAAACCTATGCTGCTTTTAGGTTCCAAACCTAGAAGCAGCTTGCCAAACACTCCAGCTTTTCAAAATCAGCTGTTTTGACCAGGAAAAGCAACTGATCAGTTATGCCAAACAGGGCATGTGTGCACATACCCACCTTGGGCGCAATTAATTCAAAAAAAATGCTAAAATTGATTAGATAGATGTTGTGGATGTTTGGCCCAAGGAAAACTAAAATTAGTTATAATTTTGATTTTTCATATATGTATATTCATGTTTATTATATCCTTGTTGTTATTATCTAGATTGATATGATTATAGCTAGATGTTAATTGTGTTATAATATGGATGTTTGTATCCACTATGTAATGAATGCTTGTAATTTAAGTGGCTTGCGTGTTGCACTTTATCTATTTTTCTCATTACAAAATTTTTCATGTATTATTATTTTATTTGATGTTATTTTAGAATAAGATAGATAAATTTTAGATGAGATTTATTAGAATAAGGTTTAATAAGATTAATGTAAACAACACAACATGTGACATGGTGGCAAAGGTGGTCTCGCCTAGAAATGGAGATAGGACACCCTGACACCGTTGTTGGTCAGATGAGTCAAAAAGGGGTAGAAACTCTAATAAAAAAAGGGTATCTTTAATATTTGACAAGTTTATCTTTATAGTGTTGTATTGATTATTTGGCAGAAATGTATAATAGTATTATATTTAAAACTACTTTACCACATAGAGCATATGAAAATTTTGAATTAATTCATCCGGATCTATGTAGATATATGGAGATAAGAACACTTGGTAGTGTTTTGTATTTTGTTAACTTCATTGGTGATCCAAAGAAAGCATAAATGTACATCTTGAAGACTAAAGATGAAGTAATGGATGTCTTTAAATAATTTCATGTTAGTGTTAAAAGAGAGATAGGAAAGAACTTAAAGTATATCCAGGGTGTTTAGCACCAATGGACTACTACTACTTGTTATTAATTGTCTAACTAATTTGCTTGAATATTATTTGAAACTAGAATGAAATAAGTTTGTAGTAATACCTTAATTATTTGACGTAGATCATGTGTAACAGTCTTGCTTCAAAGACCTAATCATTCTCTTGTTGACTAATTCCTGACAAGTCAATGCACTCCAATGTAATTGCCATCATTGAAATTTATGTTAGTCGAATTGCATTATGATCTTAAAAAATAATAATAATAATAAACTAAGTTTGGATAGACTTATATGCTACATGGAATAATTACTTTTTTTTTTTTAGTAATATGAATGAATTATAGAATTTCATCAACCAAAGTGTCTTTTGTCCTATTGGCATATCATGTTATCATCCTAACAAGAGTGAATTTTGCTTCTGAATATGAAAAAGAAAACGTTATCCTTATTGTCTAGTTTTATGACGTAACATTTTAAGATCAGCAAGCAAGTTCAAATGCTGTTCAAACGTTAGGATTAGTTGACGTTTTAGGGGCAGCAACGTCTCGGTAGTCAAAGTTAGAGCTCACCAGAAACGTGTTTACCAGGAAGTCGAATCAAGAATTGTTGTTCAGTTCCGATATAGGATGGAACTGAGAACACGCCTAAAGTAGGCTTCTAAGTGGATCTCCGGAGTGAAGGTTGGAAAGAGTTGCTAAAGGCTGAAAAGCTTCTTGGCTGCTGCGATGAAAAGCGTGCAGTCTTCTTAGCGGCTGAAAAGAGTTGCAAGAAGGCTACAACATCAAGCTGAGATGTTGCCAGTACAACACCAAGGAACTGAACGGAGAAAGTAAGCACAGCTAGAGAAAAAGAAGAAAAAAGGGGAAGATTTATAGGTCATGCTCTAATGCGTTTATGCCAGTACAATATTTAATTTGTCTTGCCTGTCTCAAGCTTGTAAGTTGAGGTCCAAGCAGAGCTTCAGAATGTTGAGGCTTTCTGTTTGACCCCTTATTTGGATTTCTCACTTAATTGAGGCAAAATATAATAACTTTGGTAATGTTAGTAGTAAGTTCAAAGACTTAGGTGTAATTGTTAGTTAAGACAACCTATGTTATACCATCAATAACTCAAGGGCATTGGTGTCTAACCATCATTACTAGGGAGAGTCAACTTCAATCATAATAGTTTTAAATTTGGTTGAGAAAATTAGCAAAGTTCAATCACTCAGATATTCTTGAATAATTGGAGTGATTATACTAAGTGATCAGTGTTATGAAGTAGGGATGCTTTAGCCATAGCTCTGACCCAAGGCTTCTTAAGTTTGTATTGGCTTTAATACTTATGAGCTCTTCCTTGTCTCAAATTTAAGATCTTAAATTCATTCCTGAAATATATAAATTATAAAATTGGCAATAGTAAAATTTGACATTCAGATCTTAATAAATAATCATCACAATTTAAACAACATAGAAAAACATGTACCTAAATTGAGAAGAAATTGAAGAAATCGTCCCACTTCTTTAAAAAAAAATTAATTTCTATCACTTGATCTTCTTTATACTACAAAGTCATAATAGAAAGATATCTTTCTTGTTGTCTTCCTTTTATGGAGAGAGGACTTATTTATACATCATATAGTATATTCATTAAATCACCATAAATTAAAAGGGATGGGATTTGATTTAGTTCATCATTAATTATAGGCTTGGAATATTCATGATCCATTATCAGATATATTAACTTTGGTCATTGTATCTCAAACTTTCATTATGATCTAATATTAGATAATTGAATTTAGTCATTGTATCTTAAACTTATATGTACATGCCCCATAATTAACATTAACTACAAATGCAATAAGAAGAATCATTAACTCAATGTACATTACGCTGAGAAGATATAGCTACTTAATTCGGGCAATAATTTTTACATTCTTCTACTTGGCTCGATTTTCTAAAACTTTATTTAATAGTATAAGCATTAAGCATGCATAAATAAATCCCTTAACATTAACATAATTTATTTCAACTTAATAAACACACATAATGCAAGGTATGACAGTCAAACACTATAACATCATATATTTTCTTCCATACATCATATATTAGTAATTTAATAAGGCAAGTATCATAAGTGATATATAACTATCGTAATGGTCCACATAAGTATCTCCTAGTCATTTTATTTTTGTGTTTAATGACAATTAGGTGTCCACAAGCATAATATATAAGAAAATTGCCAATGCAATTCAGAACTTTATAATTGAGCTCAAGAGTGTCAAAACATCATTAATCATCAATACAACCAAGACTCATTCTTTGAACATGCTCTTTAAATGTCTTTCGTTGTAAATGCTTAGTTGAAGAATTTACAATCATAGGTTATATCTTAATATGTTTCATATGCACTCTTGTCTTCTGAGCTTCTTTCTTTCACAATAATATATTTCAACTCCATATGTTTTGTACTTATATAGTATTTATCAGTCTTGGATTTGAAAACTACTGTAGAATTATCATAAAAAATATTTAGTGGCTTAGAAATAGGATTCATAACCCTAAGCCCTAAAATAAAATTTCACAGTCATAATGCATGAATTGTATGGCCTCAAAGCAAGCTACAAACTGTACTTCCATAGTGGATGAAGAAATAATAATTTGTTTGGAACTTTTTCATGAAATTGCTCCTTTTGCTGGTAGGAACAAATAACCAAACATGGATTTTCTACTGTCAGTGTATACACATCTAATGGATTAGATCTCCTATACATGAGCATATAATCTTTCATGCCTTGAAGATATCTTAGCACTTTATTTGCAACTTTCCAATGGTCAATACTATGATTACTTTGATATCTATCATACATTCCAACTACATAGCTGAGGTTGAATCTGCAAAAAAAATTAAACTACCAACAAAATAAGCATATGGAATAGATTCTATTTCCTTATGTTCTACATTGTTAGTTGGATATTGCATGAGACTAAATTTATCCCCCTTTTGTATTAGAATAACTCCTAGATAACATTTATCCATATGAAATCTCTCAATAATTTTTTTAATATAATCTTTCTAAAACAATCCTACAAATCACTGTGATCTATTTCATAATATTAAAATTCCAATCACATAGGATGCCTTGCCCATATCTTTCATTTCAAAATTCTTAAAGAGAGAAAATCTTTTGTCTTATACAATAAGTCCAAATCATTAGTAGCAAGCAAATATCATCAACACATGGAATTAGAAATATAAACTTACTCCCACTAATCTTTTATTAAATGCACCAATCAATAATATTTTCTTGAAAACCAAAAGATGTTATGTATCATTAAATTTAATATATCATTGCTTGGAAGCTGGTTTAAGCCCATATATTAATTTATTATATTTACACATCATGTGACATTTTCCTCAAATGGAAAAACCTTTAGGTAATCCATGTAAACTTCTTCCTCACATCTCTATTTAGAATCATAATTTTCACATCCATTTGGTATAACTCTAAATCAAATTAAGCTATTAGTGTCATAATTATTCTCAATGAGTCTTTCTTTGAGATAGGAGAAAATTTCACAATCTATGTGTCACACCCCAATAGTTATTGGCCACTGACTGGTGGCCCACCTACAAAGCCTAACAATATGGGCCTGCTAATCGAGCCCAGCCCAATATTGTTAACCAAAAATCAATAGTAACAATCCTATATATATATATATATATATATATTCATCAACACTAACGGTACAAAGGCATCGGTCACATGGCCAAAACATCCATATGCATATAACAATGTATCAACAATAATACTAGGAAGTTCTCTACCACAATTTATCTATGATTGATCTGCCCTCAATGGACCCACGCTAAGACCTGAAACAAATTAGGAATGCAAGGTATGTTAGCTAGAAGGGTAAAGTAGGGATTAAGTATATGGTGCATAATTACTAAGGGAAATCGTGCCATATAAGCTAATGTCACCTATCATGAATCACTACATGTACTTTTTTAAATTTAGTGGATTCGTTGTTAATTAAACAAATTTCTAAAGAAACTTTATCAGTTTGTAGAGCATCTTCTTCTTTTACCACTTCATATACAATATTAATGCTACAACGAGATCATATAATAAAAGGTTTTTCATGCTTTCAGAGAGATCAAATTCAATACCATTATTTGTTATGTTCAAAGTAAGCTTTATATTATTTACATCAATTATAGCACCAGTAGTAGCTAAAAACAAACTACTAGTATGATAGGACTTTTAGAGTCATCTTCCATCTCCATAACTTCACTATCGGTAGGTATAAAGAACTTACTAATTTGGATAAGCGTATCCTCTAGAATACCTACAGGATATTTTTCTGAGTGGTCAGTCAATTACAGTGAGATAAAAGTAGGTTTCAAGTCTCTTGTGTCTAGTTTCTTGCACTAATAAGACTATTAACTAACTCTAGCACATAAATCACAAAGAATATGATCCAAAGATATAATACCAATTAAGCATAAAATAAAGAAGCTACTAGGATATTTAATTTTGTAGGTAATTTATTATAAATTATTATACTACACTCCTCTATTAAAGCTATAGTTCCATGTTCTTTCAGCTTTCTTTTATTTGACAAAATTTTTCTAAAAAATTTAGCATAAGAAGGTATTTGTGATCAGGCATCAATAAAGGGGGTATTGATATATAGCGTTTTTTAGAACTTCTAAAAATTTTCTAAATTGTTTATCTAGCTTAGCCTTTACTAATCTTTATGGAAAAGGTATGGGTGGTTTGCAAGGTGATGGTGGAATATAAATAAGTTCTTCTTCATAATGTACAAGACCGCCATAGGTATGAATATCATCACAGGATGGACATGATGGTTCCTTCTCATTATTTTTAGTTGAATTTTCAGTTTTATCACCCACTTCATTATCTTTCCTTGTGTCATCAATTCTACCCTGAGGTTCTTCTAATTGTTTTCCACTATAGGTAGTTATCGCATTGTAGTGATCTCTAGGATTTGTTTTAGGTTTACCGGGCAATTTCCCTAAAATTCTTAAAGAGTACTAGCTTGTTAGCCTATTTGGGTTTCTTACATTTATTATGGGTAGCCAAGGCATCCACTTTAGATGCAAATTGCTTAATTATCTCATTCATCATTTTCCCCTATTATTTAAATTCCTCATTTTGTTTACTTTAGATAGCTATATAATTTTCAAGCAAAGATTCCAAGTTTGATTTTTTGGGGGATTATACTATTTTTGTTGTGACCCTAGGATCTACTTGTGATTTGATTCCTTAGTGCACTCTTTTGCTTGATGGAAAGTATTTTGAAAGAAAGGCCAATGACAATTGTTCCCAAGTGGTGATAGAACATACTAGAAGTGAATGAAGTCATGCTCCAGGTCTATTATTGAGAGAAAAGAGAAACAATCTCAATTAAGAGCATCATTAGATGCATCATTCATCTTTAAAGTATCACAATATTTGACAAAATTGGATAAATACGTATTATGATCTTCATATGGCGATCGTTCGAATTGATTTCATTGAATCATTAAGTGCAAAGATGATTTTATTTCAAACTTGTTTGCTTTAAGCTAGACATGCAATGCTTGAGTGCAAGCCATGCAAGTTCAGCACTACAAAGTCCCTAAGTGATCTTTTATCATCCTTCTTTGTCTGCTTCTGCTACCTCCGTAACTTCCTCAAATCTAAATTTCTTACACAATCGAAAAGTTTTTTCAATCTCAAGACCTTTAGGTAAAAGCTATCCTCAAATGATATTATGCAAAAGAACAAAAAGGAATTCCAATTAAGAATTTTTGAGGATTTTTAAAAAAAATTAGAAAAATAAAAATAGAATTTTGCAAGGGAAATTGTCTAGTCAAGTAATTTCATAATTTTATCAATAATAATGAAATAAGATCCCAACAACAATGCTAAAAACCTGATGTTGTCACAATTGAAATAATAAAATAGATATCATTCCCTTAGAGGCTAGACATTAAGTACCAACAAATCATGATGTTGCTAGCTAATCAAATTGATATTAATGATTAAATCGATCTAAACTTGAAATCAAGTTGAAAGATAACTTAACCAGTGTGACAAAAATTCAAAGGAAAGGTTGTATGATAAAAAAAAAAATTGGACTATTAGTTTCACATGGCAATTAAATACGATTCTCTCTATTATAATTTTCATCCAGGTCAAAGGGAATCCAACCTAATTGCAGGTCATCCCTTCTCAGTAGCCCAACCTAGTATCTATATGAGTTAATCTCTTGGAAAATGAAAAAAAATGATCATATAAAACGTGAGAAAATGAATCTGATAACTTCCTCTAATAAGGATCTCCAATAGGATTGCTTCACACACTCCTCTAATCTCCCTTGTTTGCTCTTTTTCCTTCTACCTCTGTTCTGCTCATTTGGTGGCCCCCAAATTAAATTTCACCTTGAAATTTGGTTATAGTTGTATTCTGCTTGTTGCACGTTTGCCCCCTTGTTTGTGTCGCCCTAATTAGGTTTAGAACTTGTTTATTTATAGTTTTTAGTGCTACATGCTTGAAATTATTAGAAAATTGGGTTAAAACTATGTAGAAATCATGTTTGGCAGGCACTATCATAGCTTATGGCCGACATGACTATGACCTCCCTTTTGTCTTCTTTTAAGTGTTGTTGATAGAATCACTAACTGTAATGAGAATTATCGGCCTCCCCATGATCTTTTTTGTGTAGCTTGCCTTTGCATTTGCAATCAAGTTACGACCCATGATCACCATCATGGGTATGACTATAATCATCTAAATCACTTGGAAATTGAAGAGTATCTCCATCTCATCACATGGAACTGTGCCATGGCTTCAAATCCTTCAAAATCTATCAAACTTTTAGTTTTTTTTATCGAAAATTAGACAAACACAAGGAGAACTGTAGAATCTAATTGAATATATAAAATTAAGCCAAATAATGAAAGCATCAAATTATAACTCAATTTAGCAATATAAAATACACTAAAAATAATGCATAAATTTGATGTTAGGGAATAGCGGGTGAATTTACAATTTTTGCGCCATATGCAGTGGAACTCTCTACCCAAAACCTATTCCTTTCCTAGAGGATCCATGCCAAGTGAAAAATACAAATGGATGTGTTAGAAGTAATTACCCTTACAACATAAACTTGAGTTGGCAATAGATGATATAGGCGCACAAGTGTTCACCCTCTAAAAGTATCCACACAATAACCTCTTGGATGTTACTTTTGTCCTCGCTTGGTGTTAGCCTTGGGAGAGGAGATCAAGCCTTATGAGTGGTTTTTCTTCATTCAAGGTTGTGTTAATCACAGGAAGAAGTGGTGGCTCTAATATGGACGACAACTACTGTGAGAGGGGTGGCTTCCTTAGGGTTCAATGTGTGTGCTTGTGTGTTTTAGACTTGGGTCCTACATACTTATTTGTAATTAGTAGATGATGAGTGCTATTTTTATATGATTTAAATTTATATGATCTTTTTAGGCTTTAATCTTGTTTTATAATGTAATTTAGTATCTTTTCTTGTAAAGTTTAGAATCTTCACTATTTTTTCGTTTGTATGTGAAATGCAGGTCATTTTACCCTATTTTTGTGAAGATTTTGAAGATGTGAAGTTACAGGAAGATTCATCACAGATCACCAAGGTCATAGGAAAAATTTTAGATTTTTTGAAGCTTATTATGGAGATCACGGCCTAGCTGTGACAACCATCACAGCCAGGATCATTTCAGCCTTCTCAGCATCAAGTGACGAAGTAAGCACGGCCAGCCCGTGATAGTGTTCATGGATGTGATCGTCAAGTGAAGGAACTTCGGCGAAGTCATCACGGGCGTGCGCACAGGTGTGTTCTCCATCCCGGATTTTTACGAGCTCATCACGGCTTGGCCATGATGGCCATCACGGCCGTGAAGAGCGATGACACAATATATGACGGGATGATCACGGGTGTCGTGCAGGGCCATGAGCAACTTTCAGCAATTTTACGCCCCCATCACGGCCTATCCGTGTCCATCATCACGGCTGTGGTTACTTCTTCGCAAGTCACCGAACTCGTCACGGCTTGGCCGTGACGGCCATCACGCCCATAACCGCGTCCGCAGATCGTGACCATCGACTGGTTCTTCGCCAAATCTGATGATCCAGGAGCCTAGAAATCAGGGAAAACTCCCAATAATCCTTCATAACCACCCAAGGCTTCAATTGAGGTATAAAAGATGGGATTTTGGGTGGTTACAGGGTTCAAACTTTGGAGAGAGGCAACCTAGGGCAAAAAGTGATGATTTTGCTTGTTCGAGGGCTTGTTTGGACAGATTTCTTGGGGGCTATCGAGAGAAGATCAAAGATCTATCATCTCCTTCCCAAGATCTATAATTTTCCCTCTTTTTGAATTCATTTACTTGGGTTTTCGTTGTTGAACAATGTATTTCTTAGTGTAAAACCCTAGTTCGGGACTTGGGCATAGCCCGTTGAATAAATTTTCACATGTAAACATCTTTTATGAATCTCAGTGATACCTTCTAGTGAATTGACTTATTTAAATGTGGTGTGCTTATTGCGTATTTATGTTTTGGCCAAACAATGATATTTAAGTGTCGTTATTTTGAAGATGTGAAGTTACAGGAAGATTCATCACAGATCACCAAAGTCATAGGAAAAATTTTAGATTTTTTGGAGCTTATTATGGATATCACGGCCTAGTCGTGACAACCATCACGACCGTGATCATTTCGGCCTTCTCAGCATCAAGTGACAAAGTAAGCACAGCCAGCCCGTGATAGTGTTCACGGCCGTGATCGTCAAGTGAAGGAACTTTGGTGAAGTCATCACGGGCGTGTTCTCCATCCCGGATTTTTACGAGCTCATCACGGCTTGGCCGTGATGGCCATCACGGCCGTGAAGAGCGACAACACAATGGCCATCACGGCCGTGAAGAGCAACAACACAAAATCTGTCGGGATGATCACGGGTGTCGTGCACGGCCGTGAGCAACTTTCAACAATTTTATGCACCCATCACGGCCTGCCCATGTCCATCATCACGGCCATGATTACTTCTTTGTAGGTCACCGAACTCATCACGGCTTAGCCGTGATGGCCATCACACCCGTGATGGCATCTGCAGATCATGACCATCGACCGGTTCTTTGCCAAATCCGACGATCCAAGTGCCTAGAAATTGGGGAAAACTCCCAATAATACTTTCTAACCACCCAAGGCTTCAATTGAGGTATAAAAGATTGGATTTTAGGCAGTTATAGGTTTCGAACTTTGGAGAGAGGTGACCTAAGGCGAAAAGTGGTGATTTTGCATGTTCGAGGGTTTGTTTACACGGATTTCTTGGGGCTATCGAGAGAAGACCGAAGATCTATCATCTCCTGCCCAAGATCTGTAATTTCCCCTCTTTTTGAATTCATTTACTTGGATTTTCATTGTTGAACGATGTATTTCTTAGTGTAAAACCCTAGTTCGGGACTTAGGCATAGCCCGTTGAACAAATTTTCACATGTAAACATCTTTTATAAATCTCAGTGATACCTTCTAGTGAATTGACTTATTTAAATGTGGTGTGCTTATTGCGTATTTATGTTTTGGCCAAATATTGATATGTGTTAAGTGTAACGAGAAGAGCCGAAAGGTGAATCATTTTTCGGTTTCGGTAATTAGTGATACCTTTGGTTAAAAATATTTCGGTTTCGGTAACGGTAATTAGTTTAGTGAAAATCAGTTTTCGGTATTCGGTTCAGTTTTTAGAGTTCGGTTTAGTAAAAAATCGAATTTACCGATACTAAGTATTAAATTAATAAGTTCAGTAAATTCGGTTTGGTAAATTACCAAATTTACCAATATAAATATAAAATTATTAAATTTTATTTGATAAATATATAAAAATAAAAATATTATTATATTTATATAGATAAAATAATTTAAATTGGTAAATCGGTAATTTACCAAATTTACCAAAATTTTTTTGGTAAATTCGGTTCGGTAAGAGTAGACCTGCCAAAATAGGTCAGCGGGTCGTGTTCGGGTTGACCCGTGACCCAATTAGCTTAACCCGAACACGACCCGTTTAATTAATTGGGTCAGATGATCTAACCCAAACATGACCCATATATATTCGGGTCAACCCGACACGACCCGATTAACCCGTTTAATATTAAATAATTTAAATAAATATTTATAAAAATATATATATAATTATATAAATGTAAAAATATTAACCCGATTAACTCGACACGATACGACTCGACCCGAAATGAGATAAAATATATGTATATGTATATATTTATATATAAATTATATATGTAATATATAATTATATAATATAATCAGGTTAAGCGGGTCAACCCGATTATAACCCGACACGACCCGTTTAATTTCGGGTCATAAACGGGTTGACCCGTTTATGACCCGAACACGATTAGACCCAACCCGAACCCGCCTAACTTCGTGTCGGGTCGGGTCGGGTCAACGGGTCGGGTCAATTTTTGCCGGGTCTAGGTAAGAGATCAATTTTTTTAAAATTCAGTTCGGTTTCAGTTTTAAAAATTTCGATAAAATGGAATTCGGTAAATTCGATTTCCATAAATTCGGTTCGGTAAAAATCGAATGCTCACCCCTACCTCTCCTTCCTTCCGAACCTTCCACCATATTGAGCCCTCTTCATCCGCCTCCACTGCGAATGCCTATACCAACATAGAAGGATATTTGAAGGCAATTTACGAGGATCAGCATGAGTCCCGTCTGGAGTTTCGGGACCTCTTACGGTGCATAGGGGAGATCGAGGCGGAGCAGGCCCGTCAGGGTTGTGTGCAGGCCACTTAGACTGAGGGCATTCAGGAGATACAACGGTATTTGCGTCCGAGGCATCTGTGATTCCTTTCTGCTGCCTTCTTTGCCTCAGTGAGTTGTTTCTTTTACTTATGCTATTCATGTACTCTTTTCAACTGCATAGGAAACTATGCAGTTTTTTGCCGTGGGTAGAGGGTTTTTCCCTCTTTTGTTCATGCTACTTCTTATTTGCTCTTGTACTTTTTATTTTAAGACAGTCATTATTATGGTTTGCTTTGTCTAGTTAGTGTCATGGTTGTGTTTTGTTACTTCATGCACTGAGATTCTATATGATGACATTCTGCCTGTGCCTTTATCTTGTGATGATTCCAAAAAGCTAAGTCTGTGATAGTGTCCATTATTCTTGTCCTCAGTTCCTATGCTATTTCGAATCATGATGAGAATATAGGATGATATGTTTATCTCTTGAGTTCAGGGAATTGAGTTCTAATTATGACTGCTTTTATGCTTTTGATTCATGGTTTTAGATTATTATTGAGTATGATTTACTATGGCTTGCATGATGTTTCACCAGTTGATTCTCATCCTCTGAATTATGTCTTATACGACGTTATGTTTTTAAAGATTCATACTTATTATATTCCTTGTTGACAGCTTTTCAATTTGTTTATCTAAAAAAAATTGACAAAAAGGGGCAGTGGTACTTAAGTGACAATGAACCCAAAGATTCATCCAACTTGGCACTTTCAACAAAAAAAATAAAAAATAAATAAAAGGGTCATGAGAAAAGAAGGGGTTTGGTAAAAGTGAACAAGTCCGCTTTCTTCCATTCAGCATTATAGTGAAGAAATGAGTTTGTGTACATTATGTGGTGTACACACTTTGAGTTTGCTTGCTAACTAAGTACCGGGGGTGCATTCATCACAGATGTTTGTCTTTCGTGTCACAAGGTTTCAAGTTAATTCAGAGAAGTAGCTTGAGCCTACCTATTAAAACTTCATGATTCCCTTATTGAAATAATTGACAAGCTTATATTGTGCAACTTGACTTGATTGGCTGTCTTCAGAAGGAATTGATGATTATGAATAGTCTTAACGTGGTGAAGTGTTTTTCCTATTTTAGATTTGTGGATTGACTTTGAACATTTATTCTCTGCTCACAGTTTAGATTATATCTCAATTTGCATTCTTCAACCTAGGATTGAGTATAATTGTTTTCATATGAAGTTCATACTATAGCTTTTGAACTTGCTGTCTTTCTTATATCTGATTATTCCAGATAGTGTAATTGCTTGAGAACAAGCAAGATTTTAAGTCTGTGATATTTTGATGAGTGTTATTTTTATATGATTTAAAGTATCATTCATATGATCTTTTCAGGATTTAATCTTGTTTTATAACTTAATTTAGTATCGTTTCTTGTAAAGTTCATAATCTTCACTATTCTTTCGTTTGTATGTGAAATGCAGGTCATTTACCCTATTTTCGTAAAGATTTTGAAGATGTGAAGTTACAAGAAGATTCATTACAGATCACCAAGGTCATAGGAAAAATTTTAGATTTTTTTGGAGCTTATTATGGAGATCACGGCCTGGCTGTGACAACCATCATGGTCGTGATCATTTCAGTCTTCTCAGCATTAAGCGACGAAGTAAGCACGGCCAGCCCGTGACAGTGTTCATGGCCTTGCTCGTCAAGTGAAGGAACTTCGGCGAAGTCATCACAGGCATGCGCACGAGCCTGTTCTCCATCCCGGATTTTTACGAACTCATCACGGCTGTGAAGAGCGATGACACAAAATCTGATGGGATGATCACGGGTGTCGTGCACGGCCATCAGCAATTTTACGCACCCATCATGGCCTGCCCGTGTCCATCATCACGGCCATGATTACTTCTTCACAGGTCACCGAACTCGTCACGGCTTGGCCATGAAGGCCATCACGCCCATGACGGCGTCCGCAGATCATGACCATCGACTATTTTTTCGCCAAATCTGACTATCGAAGAGCCTAGAAATTGGGGAAAACTCTCAATAATCCTTCCTAACCACCCAAGGCTTCAATTGAGGTATATAAGATGGGATTTTGGGTGGTTACAGGATTCAAACTTTGGCGAGAGGCGACCTAGGGTGAAAAGTGGCAATTTTGCTTATTCGAAGGCTTGTTTGGATGGATTTCTTGGGGGCTATTGAGAGAAGACCGAAGATCTATCATCTCATGCCCAAGATTTGTAATTTCCCCTCTTTTTGAATTCATTTACGTTGGTTTTCGTTGTTGAACGATGTATTTCTTAGTGTAAAACCCTAGTTTGGGACTTGGGCGTAGCCCGTTGAACAAATTTTCAAATGTAAACATCTTTTATGAATCTCAATGATACCTTCTAGTGAATTGACTTATTTAAATGTGGTGTGCTTATTGCGTATTTATGTTTTGGCCAAACATTGATATGTGTTAAGTATTACGAGAAGAGCCGAGAGGTGAATCGTAACACTCGACTGCCCATTTGAACTTATGGCTTGAATTACGAGAGTCGTTCAAAGTCACTTGAGGACTTACGATCGCCATAAAGCCCATTGGGTCTTTCTTAAGTCAGTTTTGCTACGAGAATAGGAACTTAGCTTAAGTAGACACCGGATTACGCTTTGAGAGAAGGTAATCCGTACAATAGGATTGATCGCCTTAAGTGATTTACCGTCAGATTATGCTTTGAGAGAAGGTAATCTTTTTTCTATTTCCTAAATTATAATTCAATATTTTACATTATTCATTCAACGTGGTGAAACCTGTGGTCCCGAATCTTTGTAAAACTATTATTTTCCCCACTAGTCGCCAATTTCTTGAGTTGATATTTCAAGCTTACTTTAGATTTTTCAATTCCTATTTTGGATTTTCTAGCTATCAATGACACTAAAGGTTGGTACTTGACACCTAGCTCCCTAGGGACAATATTTTTACTACTTCGATAGAAACCGTATACTTGCGGGGCCTATCAGTAGACTATCTAAAAATAGCCTAGAAGCATGCATGTGCCCCTTTTTGTTTGAATAAGTGTCACAAAGTCAAGAAGGTGCCTTGATCTAGCCACCTTCCACCAGTCGTCAACATTGGTCAAATGGTGCTCACACGCCTAGACCATGTCTTGATCTCTGCTTTGTTTTGGGCCAAAAGCCCATACAATCATGATTATCATGAGCAAGCGCCTAGCCCTAATCAGGCGCTCGGATCAACTGATTTGAACCACTGGTTCAACTAATAATGATTAAGGTTTGATTTGGATCCATCTAGCTCCTAAATGGACTCGAATTATTACATAATTTGATCTCAGGCTTCTTGATCAAACTGCAACATCAACGTTTCTACATGTGCAACTCCACAGGATCCATATGACACTGGTAATGATGATCACTCAATATTATCATAAGTAGTGAGAGATATTTAGCAATACATCGTTACTACCCAAGTCATAGGATGTAAGTTATCTATTGACAACTCCTTATCAAGCAACATGGCATCCACGTAATATTAGGGATGGCAGCAAGTCGGGTACCCGCATTTTTTGCACTACCCATAACCGAACCCGAATAACTATCTGATTATCTACCCAAATTTTTTCTAACACTCCTACCTAAACCCGACCCCGAATATAATTTTACTACCCGTATACTACCCAAACCCTATAAATACCCGATATGAAGTACAACAAATATAAATATCTTAAATAATTTGTATAACCATTTACATATACGGGTCGGGTTTAATGGGTACCCGCTAAACCTGACCTGATTATTTATACTACTAGCAACGTAAAACCATTACAATGTACTTATATATATATATATATATATATAACCGGGTTTGGGTAGCGAATATCCAGACTATACTACCTGAACCCGACTCGGGTAGCATTTTTACTACCCATATCCAAACTAAACCCAATTAATAGGTACCCGATTACCTATAATCTGGTTCGGGTAGTGCGGGTACCCGCTAAAATGGTACCCGACCGCCATCCCTATGTAATATACTCACTTTGCTAATTAATATCCCGATTAGATAGTGTGTCGCACTTGTTTACCCAATCTAATAGATATAACATGATTAGGTTATTCACCTGGATATGACCATACACTTTTACTCATGTTCCAACAAGTGGGGCCCTATGGATATCATACTTCTCGAAAGAAGGGGAAATCTTACTATTGGTATGTCACACTTCTCATATAGTTACGACACGCCCAATGACAACCGTTATGATCTCCTTATTATGTAAGATGATAGTTTATATCAAAGCTTATCACTTACCATATAGGAGTTATGATGACCTCAAGTCAACTGATTATTACATACCTTATCACTTAGTAATATTGACTTGCTGACACTCAAGTTAATACTCATAGTGGGTCGATCTAATACATCCAATATTGATGCACCTGTATAATCGTATCAATGTCTAGCACTATACTAGCTTACACACCAGCCTCACATATATCATAGTTGTTTCTTATCCACTAAAGTACTTGATTGGGGATGCTTTCAAGAAAGACATAAGTCGATCTCTAAGGACATCATTATGTAGTCTTATATAATACACAGGTATAGCAAGAATATAACAATGAAAATACTTTTATTAAAATAAATCATAGTACTAAATGCATATCTTAGAGTATAACAATTGGTCTTCAAAGCATATACACCAATATTTAAGACATTAGGTTTATGGGTTAGATTATAAGGAATTCTTGTATCATATATTGGAAACATAAGTAATATTTATATGTCTTTTTTTCCTTACTTATTAGCATCTACAACCTATGATACTTTAGTAGGTGCTTTCTTCTTGAATTTCTTAGCCTTTGGCTTGTGAATCATATTTGCTCCTTGACCCATAAGGTCAATTAAATTAACTCCTTTTTTTCTTTAGTTTTGTTTTCTCTTGAGTAAGCATACTGGCCAATTTATAGTATTGTAATTAATTTGAAAAAACTCATACTTAGAAGGTAATGAGTTCATAATAAATTACACTAAAAAAGAGTCATCAACTGACATACTCAAAGTCTTTAGTTTTGCTACAATATTTGTCATCTCAAGAATATGTTGTTGCATGCTTCATGACTCATCATACTTTATGGTCATGAGTTCAGCCAATTAATGTACCAATAAGAGATTTATCCACATGTTTAAGATATTATTTAACACTTTCAATATATGGAATAGTAGTTGTTAGTAATTGTCATTCGTATGAAATTGAGACATAATATGTGATATTTTTTTCATGCTTTATAATTTGACTTGTCTATATCATTACTTGTGTTTGTAATAGTAGTAGGCTTCTTCCAATGGTGTTAAGTTAAGATCCAAAACATCTAAATGAAAATTGACATGGTCATACCATTCAAAAAATTTCAAACCAGAGAACATATAGAAGCATGGGAATAAAGAGGAATTGATACATATATATAAATGTTCAATTAATTATAGGTTTAAATACTTTAAAAATTAAAATATATTGTAGGTTTTGTTTGGGTAAATATAATAATATATTATTGTCAATTAAATGCCTTTAAAACTTTATCAAATACAATTAGTATGTTTAGATACATGACTCTATTTAACAATTAAACATTAATTTACTTTCATTATGTTTATTTGTCACATAATATAACTTTACCTTTGGGTAAATTCAAAATCAATACCAATAAACATAATTTATGGAATAATGATTTATTATTATATGAACCAATACATCATTATTGTAATAAAAAGGTCACTTGTGACTAACATTTATTATTAAACGTCATGATCGATGAGAAATTTAAAGAAATCATCATACCTCTTTTTAAAAAAATTTAGTTTCTCTCCATTAATCTTCTTTATCCTACAAAGTCTTGATAGAAAGATATCTTTATTGTAGTCTTCCTTAGATAGTGAGAGAACATATTTATACATGCTATGGTACAACCATTGAGTCACCATAAATTAAAAGGGATAAGATTTGATTTAGTTCACCATTAATTATGAACTTTGAATATTCATGATCTATTGTCAGATACATTGATCCTGGCCATTGTACCTTAAACTTTCAAGACGATTCATTACAAGATACAATGACTTTGTGTTGATGCTTGGTTGGCTTGACTCTCTCTCTCCCTCTCTCTCTGACTTGTCGTTGCTAGGATTCACCCCATCCTAAATGGCTGCTGCAGCAACAATTTTAATTATTTTTTATTGTATGGAAATAGCTCATATTATGGGGAGACTATTCAGCCGTCTCCCCTCACAGTGAAAGCATATTACTTGGGACGTCATTCAATTAGGCATAAATCCACTTAACACTTGAGAATCAAATGCTTGCCTAACTCATATTTGACCTACCCAGTAGTGCATGTGTGCTAGTAATTTATAGACCCATTAGTTTATCAACGTAGAGTTAATTAAGAGCCCTGTCCAGACTAATTACTCTCCATCAATAGGTTTACGAATGAAGTAAATTGCATCAATTGGTTTA
Organism: Costus lasius; assembly: GCA_027563935.2. NCBI lineage: Eukaryota > Viridiplantae > Streptophyta > Magnoliopsida > Zingiberales > Costaceae > Costus > Costus lasius. The sequence continues at coordinate 89,400,090 of CM050454.1, read as the reverse complement.
CTAATCAAGTAAATTTTTGCTCCCAAGTGGTGAAATTTTGACATGTAACAGATGCCATGAATAAGGGATGAACTTTATAATGTTGGTATAAATTATGTGAATGAGAAACTGAATCTAAGCTTTTATTGTGAACATGTGATAAATGTTATCAACGAGAGACAAACTTGTACTCATGTGCTGCTATCATTTAGATGAATGACGTAAAAGTAAGATATAATATGAAGTCCAAGTATAATGAACAAATTTGGACAGATGCTCGAATGACATGGATATGAGTTTCTGTAGTTTCACTATGATCTATTATATAATATGATCGTACATGATGCAAATTGAATATAAAAATTACACTAATTATGGAACTATATAATTTATAAGCAATAGATGTGATAAAAATCACAAAAAATTGGCTCCGAGGATTTTGTAATTCTATTGATAGAAGGAGGAATAATACCTCAAACTTTTGATACTTAAAAGAGGGTGCAAAACATAACTCTCACTAACCTGCATTCTATAAGCATTTGATATAATGTACTGGCTAGTCAATTGGCAATTTTGGTTCGGTTGCTCGGGCTGCAGCATTGGATAGCAGCAACGCACAATAGCAATCAGGCGCCATTTTGCAGGCGCTTCTATTGCGCATTCCACTGCAATTTGAAGCAACAAGGGTTATTTATCATATCAAATTTTATCTTTAAGTACAATATTATAGAATTCATTTATCACTAAGATATTAATTATATTATATATAATATTTATTTAATAATAGCAGCACAACAATCTACTCAAATGCACCCAACACAACTGTAATAGCATAGCATTACCAAACAAAACAAATATCTCAAACAAGAGTTGAGCTAAAAAATTTGAGCATGTATGTTGAGCTTGCCCCAATCTTGTTTCAATAATAGCCTAAAAATTTGGCAGAATATGCGCAAACTATGAAGCTCGACATAATACATTATGACATCAATAAATATTTATTATTATTATTAAATGTTTAAAATATTTTTAAATTAATTTGATTAGTATACAATAATTATTGATTATCAAAATTATTGAATTATTGAATATTATTGAACTAAATTTACCAATTCAGTAAATCAGTACTATCTATAACTTACCAAAATTACTAATTTTTATAATTTATTTTTATATTATTAAAAATGTATATAAAACCAAACTAAAAACAAATTACCAAATTTATCAAACTGAAAACTGATATTATTATTTTATATACATTATTTTAGTAATTTCAGTAAAAATACCAAACCAACAAATATTTACTATGACCATTAATAAAAATGAAATACCAAAACTAGTACCATTACCAAATACACAAAATAAAATTTATTTATTTATTTTTATTATAAATCGATAAATTTAATTTTTTTTAACCTATTTTGTTTACCCTTATTTCTAATCTCTTAATTTTTTTTTATTTTTATTTTTATGTTTTTTTTGGCATGAGGTCCACTTGTTTCACAAGCTAATATTACTAAAACTAGTACCATTACCCTTATTTCACAAGCTAACTTTACTAAAATGATTGATGTGAGGAATTATCATGTCATAGGAGATTACAACATTTGGCAAGTTGTGTTGTTACTATCATTATTAGTACTGTGAAAGAAAGGTGTTTGGTAGGGTACCATATTATTATCATTGGTAGGGTACTATATTATTATTAGTTTTATTATTTAGTTGCATCCATGATCCCAAAAAATTATCTCTTAAAAGATAAAAATATGTATGTATAAAATATAAAATTTTAATAGTGTATATTTTTTTTATATAAAGTCATAATCAAATTCACTTTTATGATAGCATCAAGAGTGATTTGATTATAAATTCTATCTAAATTTATAGAAATTATATTACTATTCTCCAATAATTTACTTGCTTTAATTTAAATAAATATATTCTTCATGAGTGGTGTAAAGATGACGATAACGACTATGGAACATGAGAGTCCACTAGACAATTTTTTTATAATTAAATAGTAGATTAGTAAATAACGAAGGGATTGAACCCCAATATCTTTTTTTTATTAACTAAGATTCTTACTAATTGTACTAGCTAACATATAATATATATATATATATATATATATATATATAATTAATATAATATAATATTTATTTATTTAAGTTAAATGTATATATATTTAAAATTTTATAATACATATATTAAAAAAAAATCCCACTATTGGGGGTCGAAGGTCTTTGTGAATAGTTTCATTTCTAGCATTTTCCATTGCAACACAACAATGTCAAAACGTTTCAAACATCTCTCGTGGATTGCAATAGGCATGGTTTTTGGAGCATCCATATTAATAGTAAAAAAAATTAATAAATTTACTATCATTAGTTTTTTTTTTTTATAATAGTAGAAAGATATCATGTTAAGAAATAATAACTTGTGATTTATTAAAAATGAGAGTTTAAAAGTATGTATTGATAGTATTAAATTAAAAAAAAATGGGGAAAAAAAAGTAAAGCAAGTTTCTAGAAGAGATTCAACATTGTTTGAAGAGAAAATAAACTACTCCACTAATATATATTGATAGTATTAAATATACGATGGATGGGTTTGCTTAGTATTGTGATCATAGAATAAACGTTTCGTTTCAATGATTTATTAATTGATACAAACGGTTTATTCTCAACAAAATGGTATCCGAAATTGAAAGATGATAAATATAAAAACCAAATAATAACAAATAATTTGAGTCGGAGAAGGTCAAATAATAATAAAAATATAAAGTTGTTTTTAGTTAAAATAGGAAATTGCAAGTAAATTGCAGCCATCATGTAAATCCAAGTATATAAAATATGTAGGTACTAGGTTTATAATTATAGCAAGGCAACTAACTGTAGCTGCTGCTGTTGTAGGCTGGGAATTGCAATGAGGCACAGTAACCTACTACTAGTCATCCATAACCATACATTAAAAGGAGTAGGAGATTAATTTGTTCTACTGCTTGATTAATCAATATATTCTAACAAGATATCCATTCACCAACCACATTTTATAATATTAATGAGCTGAACAAATTGCCAGGCAGTGGCTATAGGCTGGAGCTAGTAGTAGCTTGGTGGAAATCAACTTGCGTTGCCAAGATTCTTTTTTTGAACATAATCAGGAGAGCAAGTCTGAATTAGATCGATACACAAAGATTGACTTGACATGTAGCCGTTGAAGCAGGCGATCTTTTCGGACACCGAAGCATGGGAGTGGTTTTGCCGGTCATCAACCGACCGGTCCATGAGTCCATCCTCTCTCTCTCTCTCCCTCACGCATCAGACCAGACCAGATCGAAAAGCATTTCTTATTCATTAATGGAGCTCAGAGGAGAAGAGAGATGGATGGACTATGGAGGGCGTACTACAAGTGCAACCCCACCACTCCCACATGCCGTGTTAAATAGCTACCTCCCTCCTTATTTAACATCTTTTCCACTGTTTGCGATTTATATTTTTTTATTGATTATTTGGCATTGCCTACCTGATTATATTAAATATTATTTATCGTTAACAAGGTATTAGTTTATAGATAACTATAATTAAGTAATGATAATGAGCAAGGTTAATTACCTGATGGATCGTTTTGTGAATGACATCTACATACCACCAGAGCCAGTGAAGCGAGACATGATCCATCTCCACGTCTAGTTGATTTGACATCGGAAAAGAAAGCCACCAGACTTAGCTTTCCCTTCTCTCTCTAACTCTCTCTCCCTTCACTCTTGACCCTTGCTTCCGTTTGGGACTGACTGGTGTGTTGTTGTGTTTGATTCTCTCTTCTCCTCTCTTACATCCTCTCTCTCTGGGCTAGCCCTCCCAAGTCCCAACTCCCCTCTCAAAATCTCAATTTCATAGTAAAATAGCTAGGTGCAATAATTCCTCCTGCACCACCCACCTATCTGACTATCTCCTCCTGCTCTCTCCCTTGCTCCCTTTTAATTTTCTTTTCTTTTTTATTTTCTGTTTATAATCTTTCGTGATTCGGATGGAGGAGCTCTCTCACTTGGGTGCTGGAAGCACCTCCTCAAGGGGGTCCTTCCTTTACCTGCCCTCGTCGAGCACCACCCCCGCCACATCAGCTCCGCCGTCGCTGAGCGCCGCCGCCTTGTATGGCCGCAATTATTATTACCCCAACACGGCTTCCACTCTACCGTACCTCCAAGCTCCGCCGCTCAAACCCGAAGCAGTTGGTTCTTCCCTTCTTCCACCAACTGCAGGCGACTCAGCCGAGATGAAGGCAAAGATCATGTCTCATCCTCAGTATTCTAGCCTTATTGGAGCTTACATCGACTGCCAAAAGGCAAGAACTACTTAATAACCCATAAATTAGAGTTCATATACATAATCATTCTTCTCTTAAACCCTCGGCCTTGCATTGTGTTATAGCATCTACTTGGGTATATTGACAGGTAGGTGCGCCGCCAGATGTGGTGGCACGGCTGTCGGCTGTAGCCCGAGAGCTGGAGTCGCGCATGAGCTGCCGTCAGGAATCATCCCCCGATCCCGAGCTCGACCAGTTCATGGCATGCAGTGTTCCTAATTAAACGCTTGCTCTCTCTCTCTCTCTCTCTCACTCTCTACATATATATATATATATATATATGTTGATTACTGTGCCAAAGCTAACTCCAAGAATTAACATATTGAATAGGAAGCATATTGTGATATATTGGTCAAGTACCGGGACGAGCTCACGCGGCCGTTACAAGAAGCAACTGACTTCCTCAAGAGCGTGGAGTCGCAGTTCAACGCGCTCACCAACGCCTCGTCGTCCTCGCGCCTTTTCTCATGTGGTACACTAATTACTAAATGCACTACCTTTAGCGTCTTAACGTTGATCTCGTTAGTGATCGTATCTACTAGCTGCCTTTGCGACCCCGGGGTTTGAATTCATCGATCTACTGTGCATCTTTTTTGTCGACATACTTAGCCTTCTTTCCATTGGAAGGAGGAGAGAGACGAAGCTGAGAAAAACTGTAGCTTTCTTTCTGTGGGCGGAACAATGTCTTGCAAGATTTTTACCCTGCAACAGTGGTGACAGTGTGGGACTGGATTTTGTACGGCATTTAGTAGAGTGTGTGTGGCAACAGCCAGAATGGATGTCTTCTTACGCAGTGTTTTTTTTTTGTGTGTGTACAAATAGATTAGTGTCTTCGATCGAGGTGGAAGATATCAGGAGGAGATGTACCACTCACTCACATCTCCTTTATTAGGCTGCATCTACACCCGCCTCCTCCGCTGCTAGCACGGATGAAATAGAGATGTGGCAATGCCTAAGAGCGTCGTTGTTCGTCCTTCTCTCTAGCTGGTTGCTGCACAGAGATCTTCTCTTTCCTTGGATTGCCATTTGTTTACTACCCACCAATCGTTTGCAGAAAAAAGTAGGAGGCGAAGCGTCTCCTTTTGAACAATTAAGTCAAGTAAAATACTGATGAATGAGGAAACCACACGTTGACGTGCAACATAAGTTAGCATTTCGGTGCTGACAAGAGCATAGTGGTCATCTTAGGGTTCCAAAGAGAATCAATCCTACCTCGAGAATATATCATTATCTCTTCTATTTAATTATAACCACAATGAAAAAGGATGACCTGATCTAAACATGTCTTGATATATGTGAGATTCTATTCTACTCAATAGTCATGCTCCTAGCTACTTAGTATTTATTTTTTTCGTCAGCTGGCATTAGTTTTTATTATGTTAATATGATAGTCTACTACGAACGCATATGTAATAAAATCTGTGAATGACAATGGTCGGTGCATATACTTCTTTTTGACTGTATGTATCATTGTTCTAAACTGGTCAATATATGCAGTTAAAATAGATTTGTCACTTACTTTTTAATCTTATGATGCAAATTCTCTATATTTTTGGGATCAAAACCATCTCATTTTATATTTTGACTCCCTATATAGAAAATTCTATTGTCTTCCATAAATTTCTATACGCATTATACAATCTTGGATGAACAATTTACCCCCAAAACCTAAATCGGAACTTGCTTGTAAAACATCCATCCCTATAACCTTTCAAGACACGCTAATTGCCTCTGCAAGTTCATTTTTAATTAGAATTTTGCATCTTAATGCCTCTGAATGTTTATTATACGAAGCAAATCTAAACTTTTTTCACTTGAAATAATACCTTCTGGCCTAATACATAATTTTGTTGTTATGTCATCATGCATGCTTCGATTGGTCATTTGGTTGTACATTATCCACATTCTTCACTGTATATGAATGCATAACATCCAAGTGATAGTTGTTAAAGCTTTTGTTCAGTATTTTGTTTGTCGTCATACTTTTGTTTCTAGTACTAGATTATATATATATATATATATATATATATATATATATATATATATATATATATATATATCTGTGTTACATAGCTCTATGTTCGTATTAGTATGTACATATGCATGTGTGTATGTAGTGCATGCATATATGTGTGTGAGAGTCATAGTTTGCAATATTAGTTGATAAATTTCTGCATTTCAGTTTTAATACATTGATTGATTGCCTTAGTAAAACCAAGTTCTTAGTTCTGCATTGTTGGATAATCTTACAAATCGTGTTCATTCAGTAGATATGCCAATGATAAATTTGCAGTTGGAAATTATTAACTATGTTGCATAAAACATCTGCAAGTAGAAGGAACCCGTTTTCTATTGCTTTCTTCCAGTATGTGACTTTCTGAACAATGGTTGAATTGTACACCAACTTTTAATCTCACTGGCCATGACGAGATTTCTTTCCCTTTTCTTGAGCCATGTGGAGCTAAGAATGTGAATAAAATATACGTTGTTGGCAATTTCGTTGAAAACCTGCAGAAGAAAAATGCGAAGGAGTTGCTGCTTCCTCTGAAGATGATCTCGAGGGTAGCGGCGGAGAAGGCGATGCTCCAGAGATTGATCCGCGGGCAGAGGACAAAGAGCTGAAGCACCACCTGCTAAAGAAATACAGTGGGTACTTGAGCAGCCTTAGGCAAGAACTCTCCAAGAAGAAGAAGAAGGGAAAGCTGCCAAAGGAAGCTCGGCAAAAGCTACTCAAGTGGTGGGAGCTGCACTACAAGTGGCCATATCCATCGGTATTGTTCTCCTTGTGTTAAAATTGTAATATGCATAGAGGAGGGGATGAGATAAACTAATTGTTGATGGTACGTAAAATAATGCAGGAATCAGAGAAGATCGCTCTAGCTGAATCGACTGGCCTTGATCAGAAACAAATCAACAACTGGTTCATAAACCAACGGAAACGGCACTGGAAACCATCAGAAGATATGCAATTCATGGTGATGGACGGCTTCCATCCACATAATACCCCCGCCGCCTTGTACATGGAGGGCCAATTCATGGGCGGCGACGGCGGCCTCTACCGCCTTGCTCCCAGCTGATCATTTATGTAAATCTTCGAGTTTGATATGAAATTATTGCATGCAGTTAAGGTTGAGTTGGAACCAATAGTTTGATATGAAATTAGGCTAGTTAATTTCTATTGTATGATGTAACCAATAGTTTCAAAGTGTGTAATACCAAAAATTATCATTGTGATATATAGAAGCTTGTCTAGGCAAATATAGGGATTTTCAGAAAACACTTAATTGTTAAGGCACCTTTTCCATTGGAGGCTCCTTAGTTTCGTTTCGCTTAAATATGTCGAATCTGTAGGAATTCTATTACAGCTTTCAATTTGTTGTAATTTTGCTTCAGTGATTGTTTTGCTTGATCCAGTCCTTTGGTGCCTACCGACGATATGAGAATGCACTCTTTCAAATATAGTACCAAAAGGCGGTTTAGTTTTTTCTGAGTTGAAGGGTTTATGCTTAAAATGAAGCAAAGTTGGTCTTTTAAAATCTAAATCTAGTATCAAGCAATTATGTGGATCCTTGAACTTCAAGTGTATCATTAAACATCTCATCTAATCAGGCAACTTAATTTATCATGAGCTGCAACATGTAGATTGTTTTGTTCTTGGTGGAAAAGAAACAAAAATTATGAAATAAATGTATTAGTGGAAAAGTAAACATAAACACATTATATGGTAGGAAATTTTACACTATGTATAATGACCCTTAAACAAAGAGAAACGAAGGCCTATCGAACTACAGTATTCTTTACCTCAAGCATTCATCATCAACAAGCCATAGTCACCAAACCCTACAAATGAACAAGTAACTATTCAAATTTAGGGATTTCGATAACCTAATCAAGGGGTCATCAACGGGATGGTAGCTCACAGTCAATAAATCATTTTTACAATAGCAATATCAAAAGATTGAGAAAAGTAATCAGGCAGACAAAGGAAACAAATTAGAACTAGAGAATAAGATTAGAGCGCGAGTGTGATGCCCTAATTATTTAGTCTTACATGACATGTACTAGGAAAATTCACTATATATTTAAAACACAATGAGTTCCCTATCATTACTATTCTAAACTCCTTAATTTAGTTTTCTGGGTTTAACTTTAGCATCTCTTGCCATATATTTCATAGTTCTACCGTGAATTGAAAACACTATTATAGTTAGGATTAGAATAGTGTTTTCAATTCACGGTAGAACCATGAAATATACGGCAAAAGATGATTTTAATCTATGAATGACGTCCATGAATTTAATGATAATATCATACTCAGAATAGGAAATTATGATGCCTAACTCTTTAATCCCATTGTTATGCCTCAAATTTTGGATTTGATATCCAAAAATATATTTGGAATTTTCAGAAAATTTTGAAATTTAATGTGAAGTTTTGGAATTTCTGAGTATTTTTAGGAAATTTTTGTGGATAATAGAAAATAGGGAAAAAAAATTGTGGGTCTTCATCACTGCACTGGGCCTCAAACTAGTGCCGCCCGGCTCGCGCGCGCGCCTGCCTCAGCCGCCCGACTGTATGCTAGGTTACGACGGAGACGGGTTGCAGACCCATTAACGCGATCTCGTCACTGCGGGCGCGGTCTCCGTCACTCGTCTCCGTGTTTTCCGGCACGTCATCGCGCCGAATTCGGGAAAATCCCTCTCTCCCCTATTAATATGTTCGGAACAAGTTTTGACACGATCCCCCTGCTCGCGTTGCCATTTCGCCGCCTGTTGCAGCCGAGCAAACTGTTTCACCGACGGTTACTGTCGTTCTCCGTCGCCGGATCCGCTTCTAATATCTCCTCTCCTTCTCACTCTCTCGTGTTGTCGGAGCACTGCGATTAGACCTTTTGTGCGCAGGAGTCCTATTCCAGATCCGCGAGGCCGCTAGAGAAAATCCAGCGGCGCTTCGTCTTCTTCTGTTTTCCACTGGAAACCGCCGTCGGCGACGCATTGCCAGCGTTGCGATGAGGTATTTCTCCTTCTCCCTCGTTTTTCCAGTATTTTTGCGCAGTGGCAATCTTCGCCACCGATTCGGCTTCTGCTCGTCGGCTGTCTGTGGGGTCATTTTCGCTACATTGAGAAATGTATTATGACCGTTTCAAATCCACCTTAAATTAATAAGGCTTTTTGTTTAATGGGCTCTGACTTCCAATGAGCGCAAGCGCTCATTGTTAATTACCCCTAAAATTAGGGAACCTTTGATTAAGAGATCTATAATACGCAATAGGATAAGAGCGATAATCAGATGATGTCATTTATAAATTTCATTCATAAATTTGATTTGACGTGATACATATTTTGACATGATAAGAGAAAAGGAGTTTCCATCAACATGGGCAATTTGTGTTCGTCGAACTTTGGCATTGTGGCGGCGTGTTGGGTAATATCCGGCCCAGGCAGTACAACGTTATATCGAGGAGCTACGCCCCGATGGTAAACATCGACGTACGCACCTCCCAAACGATATCCCATCGTAATGTATTAAAGCGTGTTGGATATTAGACCGGAAAGATCACCCGGCCTTGATGGCACGTTGGATGACTTGAAGTGGAGAAAGATTATCCGACCTCAATGGCGTATTGGATAATTGGGTTTGGAGTTTTATCGAGCTTTGCGGCGTGTTGGATAATTTAATCTGGAAATTTATCCGGCCTCACGGCGTGATGGATAGTTTGATTTGGAGATTTATCCGGCCCCACGGCGTGATGGATAATTTGGTTCGAAATTTATCCGGCCTTACGGCGTGTTGGATAATTTGATTTTGGAATCTATCCGGCCTTGCGGCTTGATGGATAATTTGATTCGAAATTTATCCGGCCTTACGGCGTGTTGGATAATTTGATTTTGAATTTACCCGGCCTTGCGGCTTGATGGATAATTTGATTCGAAATTCACCCGGCCTTGCGGCGTAGTGGGTAATTTAATTCGGAATTTACCCGGCCTTGCGGCGTAGTGGGTAATTTAATTCGGAGATTTATCCGGCCTTACGGCGTTGATGGATAAATTTAATTTGGAATTTACCCGGCCTCACGGCGTGATGGATAATTTGATTTGGAATTTATCCGGCCTCGCGGCGTGGTGGGTAATTTAATTTGAGATTTTATTTGGGCCTTAGCGAACACGACGTCACATTGGGGAGTTACGCCCCGACGATAAACGTCGACGTACGCACCTCCCAAACAATGTTTCATCATGACGCGCCAAGACTTCCAATGTTAATCAACTTCTTTCCGGAGTTGTGTTTTATTATGTGTGACTTAGGTTGGGTTTGGGTCATCTGGCTCCATGTTGGTGCACAATTATTATTATTATTTATATATATTTTTTTATTTACCCTTTTTAACAGGAAAGAGTAACTTTACTCTTTTCAGAACTTCTGCATCTCAACGCCGGTTGAGGGTGGCGTCGACGAAAGAAGGAGCGGTGTCGTCGCTGCACTCCTGGCAGTCCTGCGCTCCTGACAACGTTGCTGAGAACGATCGCCAACCGTTCGTCGGCGACGAAGGAGAACGGAGGCGGAGCGATGGAGATCTGATTCTTTGGGATGTTAATGCACTTTTGACGACGATACTTGCGGCGGCCAAATCCCTGGAAGACGGCGGTAAATTGATTTTGTAGGGGAATAACTTGATGGCATTATTGAGCAATTTAGATCTCTGCCTGAGGAGGATCTTCCGAAAATTTGCAGGGAGATGGCTCCTATGCTTCTCTTCTGGATGAATGACGCCACGGCGGAATCCTTAGGAGCCGATCGCTTCTCAACCCTCAGCTCTGTTACTCTGGTGGCAGCAATGAAATGGGTAAAAGCTTTTTCTCTCTCTTTTTTTGTATATTTTTTATTTCGGATTTGTGTTTTTTCATTCTCTCCTTTTCTCTTGTGTGCGTTCTTTTCGTTTTTTTTTTTACCCAGCTTCCTTTTACAGCTCTCAGACAAAGGGAAATTTCTCTTCCTTTAGGATTTGGTGCAGCCCCATTTTGATGGCTTATTTCCTTCGACGACGACGGGTTGGGCTTGGAATGCCGGAGCGGATCCGGGTCGGATCCACCCAAGAGCCCATGCCTCTTTTATTTTCTTAGTATCACTTCCCTTTCTATCCCCTTTTTTTTAACGGCTCTCTTGTGTTATTGTTTTTTTTTTGAAAATGCCCACACGGGGACATTCGGTGATCGAAATAGAACACTCGACTGCTCACTGTAACTGAGTTCTATACAGGTAATCCCACTTTTCCTTTAGTATGATTTTTTCCTTTTGCTTCAGTTGATGAGTTTTGAACATGGGTCATCTGCTTTCTCAGTGCAACAACTCTATTCGAAGTTCTAGGGCAGCCGCAGGCCCCTTGACAGAAACCCCTCTAGGAAGGAGTTCATTGCTTGGTGCGATCTTTGTTCCAACCCGAGGTCCAGAGAAGAAATCAAAGGGAACCTTGCATCAGGTATTTTTGCTCCCTTCTTCCTTTCTCTTCTTTTAATGGTTTGTCGCTTGTTTTCTCCTCTCTTCTTTTCCTTAGGGATCGGTTACGCACGCATCTTTCGTTGTTTCTTTGTTTTTCTGCCTTTTTGCATACCTTCATCCGCAGCATCCCTCCTTTCTCTCTCCTTTTTTTAAGAGCATTTCCTCTCTTTTTACTCTTCATCCACTCGTACCTTTCTTCATCTTTTAGCCTCACCTCCTCTTCATTTTTATCTCTTCATTCCTTCACCAGCGTTTTCATCTCTTCACTCCTTCACTAGCGTTTTTGCGATGCCACCGGTGCTTATTGCACCTCAGGCCTATATGAATAAAATGAAGGAAGGTGCGTGTGTGTGCAGTGGCGCCATCCAGCACCTTGTGATGCCACCGGTGCTTATTGCACCTCAGGCCTACTTGAGTAAGAGAACTTCCCTTTCTTACCTACGAACCACTTCTTCGAGCTTCTCCTTGCAGCAGCCGTGCGTCTCCTTCTTCGTGTGTTGTCTTTTTTTTCGTGTTGTGCATCTCCCCTTTTATATAGGCCGCTCTGTCGGTTCCCCCCTTTCTTTTTGTTTTATTTTTTCCTCTGTCCACTGACAGTGGACATCCTCTCTTTTTCCATACCAGCCCCTGACACTTCCATACTCACCCCCTTATCTTGTCTTTTCTGATTTTTTTTGAAGACTTGTCACGTCTATGATCATTTTGGTGGGGGGATTTGGTGCTCTTTTCTTCTAGTGGTCTGCGCTCTTAATTGCACAAGCCGATTTTTAGTCTTTTGCTTCCAGCTGACGCATGCCTCTGTTTAATCAATTTCTCCTTTTTTTTTTAGCCGAGGTCTAGCGTTGAGCATTCCTTTCTTGGACAATTAGTTCCGGAGCTTGGCTTCGCGTTACTCCCTCGGACCCTACCAACGTTGGCAGCAGGTGGTGGAGCAGCGTCCGCGGGATATCTTATCAAGGTATGAAATGGAATTTTCCCTTGGCCCTTTGCCCAAAGCCCATGGTGTAGTTTTTTTATAACGATTTTCTGTAGGCTGGAACATATCATCTGGTTTTGTGGTGCTCGCTATGTCTTTGTAGTGCTCGCTATGTCTTTGTAGTGCTAGCTATGTCAATATCTAGTTGAATTTGTGAAGATGCTTGCACATATCATGGATGCATTTTCATCATTTGTGTTCGTTCATTAACAAGCAGCTGCTGCATGTTGAATGCCGATGCCACCACATGTATATGTTTTACTGTATGTAGTATATACCGCTAGCTGGATAGTGTCCCGTCCACCATTGCACCTTGCGCCCTTTTTTTGAAAATCAAATGTAACACTGCAAATGCGCCGTGGCTGTTGCCATCCACCATGTTATTTTTTTTTTTTTGCATGTCCTCCATTTCGCATTCGGAGTGAGTGCACCATGACTGTAGCGATGCACCTAGTTGTGTTTGCACGTTCCTGTTTTGACTCTCAAATGCATGGAGTTATCTGTAGTTACCTAGGGACCGGTCTACACAGCCCCTCATAAACTTCCAACTGCAGTTGAAGTCCCCAAGTACATGAATTCATATGTTTTGAGGGTAGTGTTAGAGAAAACCAATATTTGATAAAGGATTGATGGCTTCCTTTTGTAGTAATGCCTATTTTGGTGAATTAGAGGCTCAACAAATTGCCCCTCCCAACGGATTTGTATAAGCATGGAACGTATACAAATTCGTTGGGAAGACAGAATATTCATATGTTTTCTTACTACTCTCGTTGTCTCTCCAGGTGCCGATTCGGTATTTCGCCTCTTCTGCCTCTGTCTTTTGCATCATTCATGGGCTTCCTGTGGTCCCGCCGCGCTTCCATGCCATTGGACGAACCCAATGACGAGATGATTATGGAGTATATCAAGAAGTGTGACTCCCTCGGCCACTTCCGGGGAATATGGCATGAGTGGCGTGATATGATGTTGGATGGCAGGGATGTGTTTCATAACAAGATACCCCGTCATCTACCTATGCCTCTATTGCTGCCAGAGCATAAGACTCACCCTCCTTTTGAAAGTGGAAACTGGACGCCTTTAGAGCGTAGTGTAACCGGGACGATGAACAAGTCTCGCATCTTTGATCAGGGTCCGGACTTGTGCTTATGCCTTGAGCCCCATACTAGAATATCCAATCAAGAGTCGACTTTCTTTTTGGGCTTGGAGATGGCCGCGAGACGTGTACCGAGATGGGCCTCGCGGTTTAATATTTGCGGTAGCATCGCACACCATCCCGGCTATACGGAGTGGGCGCGATACATCTTGCGCAGCGAGAGGAAGATCCTTAAGAGGGCCGGGATTCATGAGGCCATCATACTGTCTTTATTTAATTATGAGCATGACGTCACTTTACTAAAAGGCATTTTAGAACATTGGAGTCCGGCCACCAACACGTGTTATCTTTCCGAGGAAGAGATTGTCCCGAGTCTTTGGGACATGAGATATGTCTGCGGGCTTCCTATATTGGGTGCCCGGTATGATGAGCACGTGCCGGATGAGAAGGCACTTTTTGGTGAGACTACCCATGGTGAGTTTCGATGTTCTCCCTCTCTTAAGGCTGTGTTCCACCATTTCCATGAGTTACTTCATCGGTATTCTGGGGCCGTTTCTATTACCCAGTGGATCCTGCATTTTGTCGACTTAGGTACTTCATACGAGACCGGCTTCCCCTCGCCGCGCGATCCCTTCGGCGTTGGCTCCGAAAACACTCTAGTGCAAGACTATGATGCGCCCCTTCGCCCCCTTATTGCGGCGAAGGAAGTGGATCGGGTTACATTTCTCACGGCATTTTTAGCCTGTTGGCTGTGTTATTTTGCCGTTCCCTACAAGTACCCGAATCGTATCAGACCGGAAGTTTTTATCATGGCCGACAGATTGGCCCGGGGGGTTCGTCTTTCCTTGGCCCCGGCGGCGTTGTCGAACTTATTTCGGTCTTTGAGGGAGGCGTGTACCGCCGACTTCCCGGGCTCAAGGGACACACTGATTCCGCTTCATTATTTATTTGGGTGGTTCAATTTGCAGTTTCAAGGGCTGTATAATACTGTTGCTTCTGAGGCTATGAAGCGCAAATTACCTCTCATGGTGTGCATTGCCGGAGCCCACCCGGTTCACTTTAGAGACCTTGAGGCGCGTCTACTCTTTCGCAAAGATAAGGCCTTTGGGCATCGTCGGGTTATATTCCCAAACAAAGCGAGATGTCTAAGCGAGCAGGTTGATGTCCAGGATAACCCCGTTGACGTATTGACCGAGGATGGGTGGCTTGCTACCGAGTTCCTCGTGAGCATTCGGGTGGGTTGGTTACCCTTTAGGAGTGGAAACTTTGCATCTCTAGAAATGTATAATCCTCATAGATGCGCTCGCCAGTTCGGCTTTGATCAGGTTACCCCTCAGAATGTCTTGGATTATGGAAGGTTATCAGGCGATCTTGCGACGATGGCCTCTTGCTGGTGTTTGCTGCTTCGGCGTGGGACTCATTCGTCATATGCCATTCCGGCTCGCAGCCGGGTTCCTAAATGCAGTTACGAATATTTGAGATGGCATTCCATGCATTTGAAGGCATTTTTTAGTTATGACATCAAGGACGTGCTTGGTTCCACCGAAAAGTCCCATCCGCGGAAGTTCTTGAAGAGGACAACTAGTCGATCGTTATACGGCTTTGAGTTTGACCTCTCTCGGTCTTCATCCTGCAAGCGGCCAAAGATCTTAGACCCGGGGGCGGCGTCGCCTAGCCTATCTGAGGTAACATCTATCTTTTCTCCTCCTCTCTTTTTATAATGTGCGGTATCATTGATTTGACGCTTCTACCTGGGGTGCAGGATACAGGACATGTACGAGGATCCAACTTTGTTCTTAGCGTTGAAGGGTATCTGGGCGAGGATACAACTCCGCAGCGGGCGAGCAAGGACGAGCTGACCATCACAGGTGCCATGTTCTTTATTGGACATTCTGTTTATTTCCCCTTTTTATGCACTTGTTTGTTTGATACAGCGATTATTTCTGACTCAAGTGATTGTTTCTGACATATTCTGTATTCTTTAGAGGCTCGGTCTGCAACCAAAATTGCTGAGCATGTACACGTTCACCCCCCTGATGATGCGGTGGACATGGATGATATTGATACCGCCGAGCTGTTAAAACATTATCCGAGTGGCTCGTCTGACGATGTGATTGGGGCCTTAAAAGGAAGTATGACTCGTCTAGGTTATGTAGACTGCAGAATTCCTTATGTTTGACTTACAATCTAATCTTGGTGCAGCTATTCACGTGCCGGTGGAACCGACGGGGGAAGCTGATATCGGCGCAAGTGTGAGGAATTCCTTGATCGACTCAGAGACGAGTAAGGCCTAAAGTCCTCGAATTACATCCTTCTATTTATCATTTTTACCATCCTGATGCTGTAGTTTAAGTTTAAGTTACACATGATAACTGATTTCACGTTTGATCACTTGTCAGATTCGTTTGTGGGCCCAAAGCATGCGCCAAGCAAGATCGAGACAGGAGGTGTATCTCCTTTGCTTAACGGTAGTTTCTTGTTCCTTTTTATACTGGCAGAGTGTTTCAAGAAACGGCAAGGGCATGAGTCCCTTTCCAAATGTCCTAACAACTGTGTCACTCAGCAGAATTTTGTTCTTGTTGTTGTCATCATTTTGTGACATTTTCAGCGCCTGTGTCGAAAGATATGAATACTATTGCGGGGGACGAGAGGGTCACAGAGGACGGTAATTTTCGCCACTTGTCGTTTATTTCTTAGCTGTATCGTATTACCATGATAATGGGGGGGGAGTTTCATTTTCTATGCTTGTGACTTGTTATCGTTTTGCTTCCCAATCAGTTTTCATTGCCAATGTTATCTCTTCAATTGTGCACAATTTTGTCTCCTTTTGACTGTACGTAATCTGTTATGGCGGCAGGAGGGTCTTTGACCGGTCTGACGTCTTGTGCTGAACGAGCTGTTGCAGGGGTGACGAATACGCACAACGAAGGTATGTTCCGGCTTCTTTGAATATGTGAGCACCTTTTAGTGAGGTAATTGCCCTTAGAGGCTTAATTCTCTGGAGTGTTGTGTGCTCCCTTTTGAGTGGCTGGATTGATCCCCAGCTATCGGACTTCACCTTGCCTGACATGAGAGGGTATTGAGGTCTGGGGGCTACTGTGATTGGACAAATTCTTCTCTTTGCCTTATTAAAAGAGCCGTCCGGGTCATTGTATTTGTTTCATCGAATTGCTAACCCTTCTAATCAGCATCTCAACATACGCTTGCTCTAATTGTTTTTGCCTTGGATTTATACGTCTGAGCAGATATCTCTTAGCTTCTAGCGCGTTCAATATTGTTAGAAATCTGATGTAGCAAAATATTCTTTCTGATAATCGAATGAAAGGCTGATGTTTGTTTCTCTTGCTACTTTAAATTGCATTAAACTTCAATCCTAGCACTTTAATTTCTGATTGTATGCTTCAACTTCAGAAATGTGTGATTATCAATGCCCCTTCTAGTTCATCTTTCATACTAGTAGAACTCTTTGTTGGTGGCAGGTATGGGGGCAGCATGTGTTGAAGATGGTCATTCTTACAGCGATAGTGGATTCCAACATGACGGGTCCTCCAACCAAGGTAATTTTGCCATACCCGCATGGTTTGTCATACACCGGCTATGTATCGCTATTTTCTTTAATAGTCTGCTTCATGTTGTCTGCTTCATGTTGTCATTTCAGGGGCTGTGAGCGGGGCTCGGGAGACTGCTATGCCGCCACTTCCCGGGCCGTCTACCTCTCGGATTTCAGATATAGTCCGGCGATCGCAGGAGAGAGCAGCTCGTTTCCTTATTTCCGACTACCTTGGCACGCTTCGTGACGAGGACTCGCTTCCCACAGTAGAAGAGTTTTTAGCTTCCTCGCATAGCATCTCGCAAGCCTTGACCAGTTTCAAAGCTCTGGAGGCCACTTGGGAAAGACTAAGTCGGGAGATAATAGAAATCTTGAAGCAACTTGAGGTCGAGCAGGACTCGTTGATCAATTTAGACACTGCCGCTCTTGATTCCCAGATCAGCAAGGAGGCAGCCGTTCTAGAGGATTTATGGTCCCTTCAAAATAGTTTGATTACTGAGAAGAACGCTATAATGACGTCTTCTGACTTAGCCAAGGTCAAAGTGAGGCGGATCGACGCGCGCATAGATCAAATTGACGAAGAAAGGGAGAGGCTCCTATCGGAAAGACGTGCGGCGATTTCTGACATGCAAGATTGTGACGACAATTTGGAGAATATTGAAACCGCCAAAGCACAGAACTCGGAGCTAATTGATGCAACTGAAGTCCACCATACTTCATTAGAGACTCAGCGTGAGATGAAGGAAGTTGAGCGCAGCAGACTTGCTTCTGTCATTAAAGAACGAAGGCACGCTCTCCAGAACATAATCAAAGGATTTTAATGTGCTTCTTTTGTGCTATGCGTTTGGATTTTTTTGTATTTTGGGGCGTCTCTGTATTTTGATGTATCTCTTCCTACATTATGTATTCGAACTTTGACGTTTGGGACGTCTTGTACTCATGGGTGTAGCCCTTCCTGTACCATGTGTTTGGACTTTACGTGAAGTGTGAATTATGGCAGGTCATCCATGACAAGTTTAGTATTGTTGAGGGTTTAATGACCACGGTGTATGCAATTATTGGTAAATATTAGTGAAACGTCTTGACAGTTTCTGCTAGCTTTGTTGTATCTTGATAATAGTTTTGACTTCCAACTTTGATACTCGTTGCACTCTTCTACTATTTGCTTGACTTCCAACTACCCAGAAAACTGTTGATGGGCCCTCTAGCAAGGACTGGAGGGGTGGAAGAGCTGCTAGCTTTGACATTATTTCCAGCAGCACTGGAGTTGCCAAGGTAACGACATACCAGAACAAAATACTGCATTCCCTTGATTAGTTTTGTTTACTTGTATCATTTTGGGCTGGCTGCTGCAGTTCTTTTAATTCTTAATTTCTTATAGCCTGTTCAGTAGTTGACTGGATTTTAAGAATAAATGCTTCCCCTATAATTGTCTAGGCTGTTGGAACGGTTCTTCCGGCTTTGAATGGTAAGCCTGCTGGGATGACCTTCCGTGTTTCTACCGTGGATGTCTCCATTGTGGATCCGACTATTAGGATCGAGAAAGCTGCTACTTATGATCAGATTAAGGCAGTAATCGAGTAATTGTCCTCAATCACGACTGGGCAGCTTCGTTGGCGAATCTAAGGAGCACTCTTCTTAAAATTTCTCCAAGGTACATTCCAGAGATCAATTTTTTCAAAGATCTGTTCGTTGGGGTTCAAACTCTCGTTGTCTAAGGCTTGATCGAAGTCTGCTATAGGAAGGTGAGATGATCTAAAATTTCCCCACTCCATATTGATGACCACTTCTCCTGATTTAGGCGTGAGTCTATGCCATTTAGGTATTGCATTTGCACGCTCTACATAGGCTGCATTTATACCGGTACCCAATATCACAGCAGCAACTACATCCTCGTCATGATATCTGCCACCAGCTAATGTCCCGATTGTATCATTAACCAATGCTGACACCCGCATATTAAGACCATGCCTTTCCATGGCCCTAGTCAACTCAGTCACTACATCCTCCCCAACTTCCATATTTCCAATTACGTTGTTATGAGAAACAACTGGAGCTGGTGAGCTTTTTATTATTCACAATTAAAGAGAGCAAATCCTTTGATGAGAAATCTTCTGTATACTTGTTTTCTCCTTCAAGAGACCAATTAGCAAACTTGGAAGATCCGGAAATTGAAGAATTCCACGTGTTTTCATATGCTTTCAAATTCTCATTTACAAAGGAAGTGACCGGAGCACTAGCAGGTTCTAATGGAGTACTACTGAGTAAATTTTCCAAAATTGATACAGAGCCATTCTGCAAGAGCGAATTTCTAAGTTCGAACCTCTCTTTTCATGGTCAGGAGATGCGTCATTTTTTGTGACATCTTCCATTTCAACTCCCATTGCTGGTTTATAGATTTTAACATCAGACCGTGGAAGGGCGAATCTTTTGCGAAACTAACCTCCGACGTCAAAGAGGTGCTTGAAGATTTGAACAGGAAGATCTTTGTCCAATACTGTATTAGCGAAACCTGGCGGTACCAGTGGCCTGTGTAGAATAGCATACACAGTAGAAGACCTTGGAGATTCACCTTGGGATTGTGCTGGTTTATAGATTTTAACATCAGACCGTGGAAGGGCGAATCTTTTGCGAAACTAACCTCCGACGTCAAAGAGGTGCTTGAAGATTTGAACAGGAAGATCTTTGTCCAATACTGTATTAGCGAAACCTGGCGGTACCAGTGGCCTGTGTAGAATAGCATACACAGTAGAAGACCTTGGAGATTCACCTTGGGATTGTGGATCTTTTTTTTTTTTTTTTTTTTTTTTTTTTTTTTTTTTTTTTTTTTTTTGCTCGTGTTAGGAGCTTACAGTTATTGGCAAACTGCCAGCCATAAACGGACTTGACATTTTTGATCCTACTGCCGTTTGATTAGGATCGATTTTGCGCTCGGGTAAGGAGCTTACAGTTATTGGCAAACTGCCAGCCATAAATGGCCTTGGTGTTCCTGATCCTATCGCCGTTTAACGAGGATCGATTTTTGCTTGTCAATCTTTGCATTTCTTCCTTCGCTAATGCCTCGACTTCACCTTTGGATATCAGGCATGAATATGAAAAGAAACATTCTTGAAGCGGTTAGTAGAATTAATTGGATGCCCCCGTCCTGATTGTGATTACAAATGGTTTCTTTGACATCTGTCACATCGTTGACCCACATTTCGACGTAGACACCAATCTTTAAGATGATGATATCACTTGAATCAACTCTCTTCTCGTCACAAAGGGTAAGGTTCCACCCTATGATGATAATCTCAATTATGACGCAGGAGCCCTTCGCGAAAGAGGAGTCATTCGCGCTATCAGAGGTGCCCCTATTTTGAGGTGAGTCGTCCTTGACCCAAAGTGCTTGTTGCGCTTGCAGTTCTTAGGTTTAGGTTGCGAACAATGACCCAACCTTTGCTTGATGGCTTGTAGGCATCCATTGAAGCCTCAACCATGGAATCAAAGCATATGTTCCTTGCCCCAGTTGTAGTTGACAAATTAAGGGGTAAAAGCCCAGGTGTTCCTCCAACTGAATAGAGATTCTTCATTGCTACCATAAGGGCTGCCCCAGTTGTAGTTGACAAATTAAGGGATAAAAGCCCAGGTGTTCCTCCAACTGAATAGAGATTCTTCATTGCTACCATAAGGGCTGCCCCAGTTGTAGTTGACAAATTAAGGGATAAAAGCCCAGGTGTTCCTCCAACTGAATAGAGATTCTTCATTGCTACCATAAGGGCAAAGAAGGTCACATAATATAGATCTCAAAGATGAAAGGAGAAGCCGGTCCCACCGGGCGTGCCAGAATTTGTGGGGTCATTTTCGCTACATTGAGAAATGTATTATGACCGTTTCAAATCCACCTTAAATTAATAAGGCTTTTTGTTTAATGGGCTCTGACTTCCAATGAGCGCAAGCGCTCATTGTTAATTACCCCTAAAATTAGGGAACCTTTGATTAAGAGATCTATAATACGCAATAGGATAAGAGCGATAATCAGATGATGTCATTTATAAATTTCATTCATAAATTTGATTTGACGTGATACATATTTTGACATGATAAGAGAAAAGGAGTTTCCATCAACATGGGCAATTTGTGTTCGTCGAACTTTGGCATTGTGGCGGCGTGTTGGGTAATATCCGGCCCAGGCAGTACAACGTTATATCGAGGAGCTACGCCCCGATGGTAAACATCGACGTACGCACCTCCCAAACGATATCCCATCGTAATGTATTAAAGCGTGTTGGATATTAGACCGGAAAGATCACCCGGCCTTGATGGCACGTTGGATGACTTGAAGTGGAGAAAGATTATCCGACCTCAATGGCGTATTGGATAATTGGGTTTGGAGTTTTATCGAGCTTTGCGGCGTGTTGGATAATTTAATCTGGAAATTTATCCGGCCTCACGGCGTGATGGATAGTTTGATTTGGAGATTTATCCGGCCCCACGGCGTGATGGATAATTTGGTTCGAAATTTATCCGGCCTTACGGCGTGTTGGATAATTTGATTTTGGAATCTATCCGGCCTTGCGGCTTGATGGATAATTTGATTCGAAATTTATCCGGCCTTACGGCGTGTTGGATAATTTGATTTTGAATTTACCCGGCCTTGCGGCTTGATGGATAATTTGATTCGAAATTCACCCGGCCTTGCGGCGTAGTGGGTAATTTAATTCGGAATTTACCCGGCCTTGCGGCGTAGTGGGTAATTTAATTCGGAGATTTATCCGGCCTTACGGCGTTGATGGATAAATTTAATTTGGAATTTACCCGGCCTCACGGCGTGATGGATAATTTGATTTGGAATTTATCCGGCCTCGCGGCGTGGTGGGTAATTTAATTTGAGATTTTATTTGGGCCTTAGCGAACACGACGTCACATTGGGGAGTTACGCCCCGACGATAAACGTCGACGTACGCACCTCCCAAACAATGTTTCATCATGACACGCCAAGACTTCCAATGTTAATCAACTTCTTTCCGGAGTTGTGTTTTATTATGTGTGACTTAGGTTGGGTTTGGGTCATCTGGCTCCATGTTGGTGCACAATTATTATTATTATTTATATATATTTTTTTATTTACCCTTTTTAACAGGAAAGAGTAACTTTACTCTTTTCAGAACTTCTGCATCTCAACGCCGGTTGAGGGTGGCGTCGACGAAAGAAGGAGCGGTGTCGTCGCTGCACTCCTGGCAGTCCTGCGCTCCTGACAACGTTGCTGAGAACGATCGCCAACCGTTCGTCGGCGACGAAGGAGAACGGAGGCGGAGCGATGGAGATCTGATTCTTTGGGATGTTAATGCACTTTTGACGACGATACTTGCGGCGGCCAAATCCCTGGAAGACGGCGGTAAATTGATTTTGTAGGGGAATAACTTGATGGCATTATTGAGCAATTTAGATCTCTGCCTGAGGAGGATCTTCCGAAAATTTGCAGGGAGATGGCTCCTATGCTTCTCTTCTGGATGAATGACGCCACGGCGGAATCCTTAGGAGCCGATCGCTTCTCAACCCTCAGCTCTGTTACTCTGGTGGCAGCAATGAAATGGGTAAAAGCTTTTTCTCTCTCTTTTTTTGTATATTTTTTATTTCGGATTTGTGTTTTTTCATTCTCTCCTTTTCTCTTGTGTGCGTTCTTTTCGTTTTTTTTTTTACCCAGCTTCCTTTTACAGCTCTCAGACAAAGGGAAATTTCTCTTCCTTTAGGATTTGGTGCAGCCCCATTTTGATGGCTTATTTCCTTCGACGACGACGGGTTGGGCTTGGAATGCCGGAGCGGATCCGGGTCGGATCCACCCAAGAGCCCATGCCTCTTTTATTTTCTTAGTATCACTTCCCTTTCTATCCCCTTTTTTTTAACGGCTCTCTTGTGTTATTGTTTTTTTTTTGAAAATGCCCACACGGGGACATTCGGTGATCGAAATAGAACACTCGACTGCTCACTGTAACTGAGTTCTATACAGGTAATCCCACTTTTCCTTTAGTATGATTTTTTCCTTTTGCTTCAGTTGATGAGTTTTGAACATGGGTCATCTGCTTTCTCAGTGCAGCAACTCTATTCGAAGTTCTAGGGCAGCCGCAGGCCCCTTGACAGAAACCCCTCTAGGAAGGAGTTCATTGCTTGGTGCGATCTTTGTTCCAACCCGAGGTCCAGAGAAGAAATCAAAGGGAACCTTGCATCAGGTATTTTTGCTCCCTTCTTCCTTTCTCTTCTTTTAATGGTTTGTCGCTTGTTTTCTCCTCTCTTCTTTTCCTTCCTCTTTTTTTTTTTAGGGATCGGTTACGCACGCATCTTTCGTTGTTTCTTTGTTTTTCTGCCTTTTTGCATACCTTCATCCGCAGCATCCCTCCTTTCTCTCTCCTTTTTTTAAGAGCATTTCCTCTCTTTTTACTCTTCATCCACTCGTACCTTTCTTCATCTTTTAGCCTCACCTCCTCTTCATTTTTATCTCTTCATTCCTTCACCAGCGTTTTCATCTCTTCACTCCTTCACTAGCGTTTTTGCGATGCCACCGGTGCTTATTGCACCTCAGGCCTATATGAATAAAATGAAGGAAGGTGCGTGTGTGTGCAGTGGCGCCATCCAGCACCTTGTGATGCCACCGGTGCTTATTGCACCTCAGGCCTACTTGAGTAAGAGAACTTCCCTTTCTTACCTACGAACCACTTCTTCGAGCTTCTCCTTGCAGCAGCCGTGCGTCTCCTTCTTCGTGTGTTGTCTTTTTTTTCGTGTTGTGCATCTCCCCTTTTATATAGGCCGCTCTGTCGGTTCCCCCCTTTCTTTTTGTTTTATTTTTTCCTCTGTCCACTGACAGTGGACATCCTCTCTTTTTCCATACCAGCCCCTGACACTTCCATACTCACCCCCTTATCTTGTCTTTTCTGATTTTTTTTGAAGACTTGTCACGTCTATGATCATTTTGGTGGGGGGATTTGGTGCTCTTTTCTTCTAGTGGTCTGCGCTCTTAATTGCACAAGCCGATTTTTAGTCTTTTGCTTCCAGCTGACGCATGCCTCTGTTTAATCAATTTCTCCTTTTTTTTTTAGCCGAGGTCTAGCGTTGAGCATTCCTTTCTTGGACAATTAGTTCCGGAGCTTGGCTTCGCGTTACTCCCTCGGACCCTACCAACGTTGGCAGCAGGTGGTGGAGCAGCGTCCGCGGGATATCTTATCAAGGTATGAAATGGAATTTTCCCTTGGCCCTTTGCCCAAAGCCCATGGTGTAGTTTTTTTATAACGATTTTCTGTAGGCTGGAACATATCATCTGGTTTTGTGGTGCTCGCTATGTCTTTGTAGTGCTCGCTATGTCTTTGTAGTGCTAGCTATGTCAATATCTAGTTGAATTTGTGAAGATGCTTGCACATATCATGGATGCATTTTCATCATTTGTGTTCGTTCATTAACAAGCAGCTGCTGCATGTTGAATGCCGATGCCACCACATGTATATGTTTTACTGTATGTAGTATATACCGCTAGCTGGATAGTGTCCCGTCCACCATTGCACCTTGCGCCCTTTTTTTGAAAATCAAATGTAACACTGCAAATGCGCCGTGGCTGTTGCCATCCACCATGTTATTTTTTTTTTTTTGCATGTCCTCCATTTCGCATTCGGAGTGAGTGCACCATGACTGTAGCGATGCACCTAGTTGTGTTTGCACGTTCCTGTTTTGACTCTCAAATGCATGGAGTTATCTGTAGTTACCTAGGGACCGGTCTACACAGCCCCTCATAAACTTCCAACTGCAGTTGAAGTCCCCAAGTACATGAATTCATATGTTTTGAGGGTAGTGTTAGAGAAAACCAATATTTGATAAAGGATTGATGGCTTCCTTTTGTAGTAATGCCTATTTTGGTGAATTAGAGGCTCAACACTGTCATTGCCTCTCGCTGCTGTCTAACCGTACCCTGGCGCTGTTGTAATACGTTCGCCGTTGCACCTGGACGACTGGAATTTCCGTCGCTGACGCTGCCGCTGCCGCTGCCGCAACGGTCGTTCTAGTTGCCAACACGGCTGCGACAACGAGCGCTGGCTCGGTCGGTTGGAACGTGCAAAACCGGTGAACAGTGGACCGGTTCAGCAACTGTTCACCACAGGATATTATTTGATGCCGGTTCAGACAGATTCGACCTCCTTTTTTGCCAGTTTGGCCGCTTCTCGACAGTTCTGATTAGGCTTAATCGAATTAAACCAAATTGGACACTGTAGGGAATCCAACTGTTAGAAATTGGATTGTTCAAGTGGAATTAAACTCGATTCAGGTTGATTCTAATTGGTTTAGTGTAAGTTGGGTCGGTTCAGGGTCACTTGAGGAGGCTGGTTAAGCGAAATTGAATCTTCCTCATTTTGCATAAGAGTTCTATCAGAGTATGTGCTTTGATTGCATGTTAGACATTGTTTTGATCATGATTGTATACAAACCCATGGTGCAAATTGATCTGTTCACCCGAGTTGAGCAATTAGTTGATAATCAATCTAAATCATAATTATTACCATCTAATGTAGGGAAGCTATGTGGTAGGTTACGGATGAGTTTTACTAAATCCGACCCAATCCCATCACTTTTAAACCCATCCCAAACTTTTAAGCGAGGCCACTTAACATCTTTAAGTGGGGTCCCCTCTAATGTTTCTTTACGAATCCTAACACAAGAAAAAACACAAATTTTAAATAATTAATTATTATTTTTTGTAGTCTATATATCTCCTCTACATGCACCTCTAATGTACTATTAGCATTGGTAGATTTAGTAGTTATTATCACTATCATAATTGAGCATATTTTATCTATCTTATACAAGATTTGTTCATCCACATTACCACATGCTTTAGGTTATCCTACCACATACTTTTTTTCTAGATTCCGTTTAACAAAACATAGCCTTAGAGTTACTGAGTACATGGTGGCACGTGTAATCACCACGTTTGGGTGCATATTCAGGTGACAACTCATAGGCCTATTTAGTATACTCACTTCTGTGTTTATGCTTGATATTTATTTAATATATGTTATTATCTGTGTAGTATCTAGTATCGTATGTTTAATATTTTTTGTCATTATGTTTATGCTTCATATCTATTAGACATGTTTCTATTTATGCTCGACATATGTTAGTAATATGTTACACTAGCCTTATAACACATTTATAGTTATAGTTTATAAATTTATTTAGTTACTGATGCCTATAAATATTGTTATGTATATCTATTTAGACTATTCATGTAATAATAGTCTTAAAGGACTACCACTGCTTTACGGAGAGACTTACCTTTTCATGATATTTTCATATGTTGGTTTGGACTCGGTAGATTACTTATTTTAGATTTTTAGATAGATACTGAGACGTTTTTGAAAGTTTTGATATATCAAAAGAGATACGTATTAATGTAAAATTAAGTTGTATACTTTCATGGAAACAATTGTAAATTAATGAAATTTTTGTAGTGGTTAGACTAATTTTATTTATTTATAAAAATTGGTGTTGGTGTTTTACGTGGAAAACCCAAAAGGCCTATTTATTTATTTATATATTTTTGGGCATCAAAATTACTATTTATTAATTTTATTCACTTATTTTACTTATCTATTTAATTTATAATTAAGGCTAACAAATAGCCTTAATTAGTAGACGTTATGTCAATTAATGATGACATTAATTGAGGCTAACTAAATAGGTATGGTTTTTCTCTTGAAGATGTGGATCTTCTTATGAGAAAAAGCGCAACTCTTTGGAAGAGAATAAGATAGAAAAAATCCCTCTGTTTTCTTCCTAAAAAAATCTCTCTTTTTGCTCTCAAACGTGAAAGAATGTCTTCGACAATCGCTCCACCGACGCGCCGACAGAATTGGATTCTTGGTTCAATTTTCGGGCAAAAGATTAAATTTTATCCCGCGTGAGGGACCGAATATTTGCCCAAAAACAGACTATTAAGTCGCCTCTAGGTTCTTTTAATTTGTGTTTTTTGTTAATTTTACAGGATTACACGAATTTCGCACAATAATTGGTGTCATACATGTTTGTTATACTTTTATTATATTATAAGGTGCAACACCCATATTGAAGGTGGTAAATAAATTATAGTGGTATTCAATGTTGATCTTAGAACCATCAATTTAGGACTAAACATTTTCAATTGTGCAATAGATTTTTAGTCATGTTAATGAGTTAGCTTTTCTTAATAAATGAGTTATAATAAAAAAAAATAGAAAGTATTTTTCACTCATGGAAGAAATACTATTGTACAAAATCAAAGAGTAAGAAAAACCCATATATGATTCGATTTTGATGAGAAAAAGCCAAGTTGATCAGGTCTCAAATTGTTATAAGTCAGGTCAGGATCGTATATAAAATTTTAGATACCTGAACCCAAACCCACCTGCCTATAAAAATAACTAAAATACTCTACAAAATTAATCATAATTGCTCCCTCCCCTCTCCCTTCTCTCTCCTCCTCGTTCGCTCTTTACTAGTATCCACATAGTGACCTCTTGAAGATCACCTTATTTCACGCTTAATGTTAGCCTCAAAAGCAATGATTCAAGCCTTGAAGATCCTCTTTGATGCTTATGGCAAGGAGGAAGAGAGGTGAGGGTGGTGGTGCAAGTAGAGAGCCGAGAGGGCAAGAGAGAGGCGGTCGGCTAAGGAGAGAAGAATAACAAGTGTGTCAAGACCTGACTTCCTACCTGCTTATTTATACAAAGCCAAGCGTCTATTAAGCAACATGGACTGCCTAGATCATGTGCACATAGCAAGAGGGAAGAAGTCTTTCCTTTGAAGGCAATTCGGATAGAATTCCTTGTTTCTTTTGGTCCCCAAATCACTTGCATGTCCAACTAGGTAGGAGCGCTTGGACCTAGTTTCCTTTGATCTAATTCTCTTTTTGGGCCCTTTTACTTAAGCCATGCTCTTCTTGTAGACACCTCTACTTCTACCTTCATTAGGCTCAAGGTTCAAGGCCCCAAGCATCAATATTTGCCTCCTTATTGGACCTAAAGCCTAATTAGCTTATCAAGATCACTTGGAATGGGTGCCGCCTGTTACAGATCAAACCATATTAACTATGATACCCGGATTTGCTTGGACCAGGCTGAGTGGAGACGGGTGTTGACACATATTTATATAGCATTTCAAGTATGATTTTACCAACAGAATCATCTCTATTTCTGGGGTTTTTGCCTCATTATTGCCTCAATTGCTTTACATCTATAGAATCTACACCTCTCTTGATATTTTCACCTTTTTAGGTTAAAACGACCACAAAGAGGATATATTTTGGGCTTTTGAGACCAAGGGAACCCCTCCTAATCCAAGGTGATCATAACTGGAAGTTTTCGGATCCGTTGGAGCCTTTATTGAGAATCACGACTGGGTCACGATCAGAATCATGTCCGTCACTCATCTTTGTACTTGAAGCTACAATTGGAAATCACGACCGGGTCACGACGAGAATCACGCCCGAGATCGCGAACCCGCCTATTTCGAAAACCACATTTTTAACCCAAGTTTCTCCAATCTAACCTAAGGTAAAGCAAAGGGGCATCCAAGACCTTTCTCCCCCATTGACAAAGGAGGTGTGGAGCAGCTTTTTAGGGCAAATCTTCTCCATGAAATGATGATTTTGTAGAGATAAGGGCGGCTAAAGTTTTGCAGGACATGGGAGGAGGTTGGCAAGGACTTTTCTCGCTGGAAATTCGCAGCGGCTACAGCAGCTTTGGCAAAGCATAGGGAAGAGGAGAAAAACCAAGAGGAGAGGGAGATAAAAACCTCTCATTCCAAGGAGAGAAAGGGGGATTGCACGGGTAGAGAGGAGGCTGCTGCGCTTGGGAGGAGAAGGCGATTATAGAAAACAGGGGCTGTGCATCTGCATCTATTGAAGACACTTCCTGCGTGAGCACCCTATGGATTAATTTGTAAGGAAGATCTTGCGTTACATTCAATTTGCTGCACTATTTGTATAATCTTAGCAAAGTATCATACGATCTTACTTTCCTCTTGGGATTGCCGCATAAACTTGCATATGTATGTGATGTTCAATACCATAGTTTATGTTATTACCATGAACATTGTAGGTTAACCCTTGAATTAGGATTCGGGTTAACCCTTTGATGACTTACTTGTTGTAATAGTCTTACTCCAAACGCCCTAGTTCTTACTTAATCGTATGTATGCTCTTTGCCTACATTACCTGGAAGGGGATGCTTGAGCCTTTAGTCGTCAAAGTGAGGTTTGTCAATCAGTATCATAGGAGGAAAACTCACTTGCAGATTTGTACTCACTTTCGGGGATTACGAGGGTCCTAGACGCGTCGGGGAAACCAAAAGTCCGACCGCGTGTCGGAACCCTTCGGTTGAGAGTTTATCTGATCTACATGTACTCTTTGTCTGCACTACCCGAGAGGGAGTGTTTGAGCCTAGATCTCCCCTTGCGAGGTTTATAAATCAGGGGCTAGGGGAAACCCATTGACGAACTGTACTCTCCTAGTGTGAGTAGTAGGATCTTAGGCGTGCCAGGGGTGCCAAAAGGCCGACCACGCATTGGATTACCACAGTACTATTTGCCTGCGCCACCCGAAAGGGGACACTTGAGCCTATACTTCCTAGGTGGAGGTTTGTAAATCAGGGAATCTGGGGGGACCTCTTTTAGGAAACTTGTACTCGCTTTGTGTGTAGGGCCTAGGACGTGTTAGGTAGGCCGAAAGGTCGTCTGCACGTTGGAATTATTCAGATTAGATCGGTAACTATGTCCACGGGAATGGATAGGGGTGTCGGTAGGAGTGACCTGGACGTCAGGGTCTGAATCCCTTGAACTAGATAGGACTACGGCAATGGAGTTTGATTATTCAACAGTGAGGAGTCAAAGTGGTGAACCCATATCCTGATGCTTCTCCCTATTAAAATTCCCTCATGCAAATCCTCTATTTACATTCTTGTGCATTTAAATAGTTTAACATTTAAACTTCACCAATTTCGACGTCGTCTAGCTAGCAAATTCGAGATCTGTCGGTACTTGTCTATTAGTCCATGTGGGATTGATATTTTTACTACTTCGATAGACTCGTGCACTTGCGGGATACCTATCAACGGGCTGGGCGGTGGCCCAAGCCTAAGCTACAAAATCAAATTCAGAAACCCGAATTTGCATCAAAATCAGAAGGGGATCCCGTTCAAAGCGGACGATGCGAGCGGTGGCATCTTCGCAGGTGAGAGGCGGTAGACGCAATCGCCGACCTCATCTTCTTCAACACGGGGTAGTAGGAGGGGTGGCGTAGGGCTTCGTCCACGAACTCGGCGACACCTTCAGCGGGATCTTCGGATGCGGAGAGCTTGGCCTCGGTGTCGTCTTTAGCGGAGGAATCCGGTGAGCACACCCGATTTAGAAGAGGTGGCGTCGTCCTCGCAAGCAACCCCTCTCCCCTATAAAGGTCTGACAAGCGGACGAAAATGAGGAGGCGAGATTTGAGAGAGAGATCCAGCGAGTGAGAGGACCCAGAGAGGCAAGAAGAATGGTAAAGTCGGCGGCGAGAGTTGCCGACGACGTGAGAAAGATCGTGAGCGATAGAGAGAGAGGGGTTTTGTATTCCATTTCAAGTGAATAAGCAGAGGAGTTTTCCCCTTCATCGTGTTCTTCTTCTCCGGCGAAACCCCTTCCCTATTTCCGATCTCAGCGGCAGCGAGATCCTTCTCCTTCTTCACCTTCATCAACGACTGTCTGGTGAGGCTTCCGGCAGCAACGAACCTAAGGGTCAGGTGCAAGTTCCTCCCCTGCCCCATGCTCGAACTCCACACGCGAGCCCCCTTCATCTTCTCCGACAAGCGAATGCCGGTGGCGTTCGCTCGAGTAGCTTCTGTAGTAGCGGGTTTCGTTCAGTGCTCGAAACGAGGTGAAGCTGAATCAACCCTACGCATGGGTCAAAATCAAATCGGGTTGTGAAATTGAAATCGAATTTGGTGAGCGGCGGAAATTCAATTCAGCGCATAGTCCGAGGGTGAAATTTTGATTGCGGTGCTTAATTCAAGGAGGGAAGGTGGAGTGAAACAAGGACATGACAAACCGGTATCAAAGGCTAAACTTCGATGACATGGTAACTCAAGGAGAGCATTTGGCCCGAGTAGAGCAAGTACTCGGCCTAACGGGAGATGGGGAAGACGTTATTGTTCCGCAAGTGGACAACTTACAGCGCATAGTGGAGCAACAGAGGTTGCAAATAATCGCCCTCCAACAAACTTTAGAAGGGATGGCTGTGCCCCAACAAAGTTTGGAAGAGATGGCGGCGCTACGAGAGCAAGTAGCAGGCTTTGCAGTAGCACAACAGCAGGTACAGGCGGATCTTGCGGTAATCCGCATGGGATTAGCACAGGCACAAGGGAGTGTCCCCGCAGCACTAACGATGGAGCAGGCGGCTCCTAGGCTGAAGGTTCGCATCTCAGAACCTACGATGTTTGGAGGAGTCCGATCATCCAAAGAGTTAGGAAATTTCCTTTGGGATATGGAGCAATTCTTCGTCACCAATCATGTCCTAGACCAGGAATAAGTGCGGGTGTGTACTACATACCTCGTGTTAGGGAATACCGGGTATAATTTAAAATTTTGCAGTCCCAGGACGCAGCGGAAGCATTACACCCGAAACATATTCCTGTCCCAAGGATCTATGCGAGAGAGAAGACACAAGGATGTGTTAGAGACCTTGTCTTGCGCCCCAAGCAATATATCAGCCCATGACATGCCTTAGAGGCATGCATTCCATCCAAGGAAGAAGGGCTAGGCGCAACAAGCAAGAGGTATTCGGCTAGGGTAAGGGTTTGGGTGCATGTAGGGTTTATGAGGTAAGGAAAGTCTCCAAGACTTTACCATAAATCTCACCCTACTTGTCATATGCGCCCAAGCTCTTTCCAAAAGAGTTTTCAAGCCATATCAGCCCCAACCCTTACCATAGAGGCAAGGTTTCCATCCAAGGAACAAAGGGGGAGGCGCCTAATGCTTCCTTATGAAGCAACATGCGCCCACTTCACCCCATTATGCCCTTGGCGCCAATGGGGTGAAACTCTTCCCCATTATACCCTTATTTGCTTATACCTCTTCTTGACAACTAGTTATTGGGCCTCATTGGATAATGAGCTAGCCCAAACTTCATGGCATGGGTTGATTAAGCCTTTGGATCCAACCCAATGCAACCATAATCCAAATGTGACCAATCTAGGTCAATTTCGGGTCAACCTGCCAAAAATGAAGTTTGGCTCCAATAACTTTCTTCCAACTCATCAATGCAAACCTCTTGCATGTGAGATTGACTTGTTGACTGGACAAGTCAATCCTCACGGTGGATCACTCCAATGCATCCAATGCACCTGTATGTCTGCGTTACTGTGCCCCGCACCTAACCAGCCCATACACCAGTCTCACATGTACCAAAGCTGTCCCATATCTGCTAAGGTACCTTGTCTGGGGATAGCTTATGAGAATGGATCCAATCCAAACTCCTGGGACATTATTTATGTAACTCAATACATCAACGCAGGTAGAGAAGTCTACATAATAACGACCATGCCTTTATAGAGAATAATAATAATTATATCAAAGTACATTTAAACAATGTCCGATCATGTCCAAACATTGGTCTGCAGGACATAAACACCAACAATCTCCCACTTGCACTAAGACCAAGGGCAACTTTTAGTCAATTCCAATGTCTCTAGTATGACCCATTTAGCTTCCGCTGCGCCAGAGGCTATGTCAGTGGGTTTTTCCAGATTGCTATTTGTGTTTATTTTAACAAATTTGATCATCATCCTTATCCATGATCTCTAAGATCAGATGATATGCTGCAGTACATACTTTAGCACTAAGTTCCTTCATTTATGCTATGGCCCTAGTAAAAACTATACTGGACCATCAAGCACCATGAACTAAATCAAGTTCAAATGAATGAAGCTGCTTCCTTGGCTGCCGCAAGAAGCTGCAATGTACTCAGTCTTATTTGTAGAATTTTGCCACTATGGTTTGCATAATGCTCTTTCAGCACACAACACCACAACAAGGCAAAGCACAAATCCTGGCTATGGTCATAAGACTGGAACGAAGTATCAGTGTACCCTTGTACATAAAATTCTTTCTGTCTATCATAGACTAGACTTAAATCCTTTATACTTCCCAAGTATATATAAGGATTGCTTTCATAGCTATACAGTGTCAAACACTAGGATATGATTGAAACTTACTGGCTATGCTCCAAGCATTTGCCACAAATGGTCTTGTGTATATTACTCAAAACATGATCCATCCTATACACCATGTATCAGGATTTTAGACCCATGTTATTACTCTCCAGCTATGTCATAGGACACAACATCCTCATGAGAGTCAGACTATATCTCTCTGGAAGGTATCAATATTTGGAATCATCCAATATAAACCTTTCCAGAAACTCTTGGATGAACATAGATTGACTAAAGGGCAGTGACTTTCTTGGATCTCTATCTATAGATCCTCATGCCTAGGATGTAGGCATCATTCTTCTCGAAATACATCTCAAGCCTTTTCTTCACCATGTGAAGAGCTGAGATGTCATTCCATGTGAGGAGAATATCATCAATCTTCTAGAACAAGAAATACTATTAAGGTGTTCCCACTGATCTTCTTGTAAACACAGGCTCTTTTAAACATGCTTGCATAACACCATGCATATCTTTTATGGCCTTGATATGAAAACCTTCTGGCTATTTCCTTATAGATATCTTTTCAGATGTCCATGCAAGAAAAGCAGTTTTCATAACAACACGCCATAACTGATCATGCAATTATAACATGCAGATCCCTAATGGACTTAAAACTCAGCTATTGATGAAAAATTTCATCATTATCCACCCAGTGGATTTGCCTGAAATTTCTGTTCACTAGCTTGCCTTTTCAAGGTAACAATGTTACCTTCCATGTCTATCTTCCTAGAAGATTTATTTACAGCCTGTGGGAATTACCCCTTTGACAGCTCATCCAAGTCCCAGACTTGATTAGCAGACATAGGGCCCATTATGGTTCTCATGGCCCTTAGCCACTTCTTGGAATCTGGTCCATCGACCGCTTCCATTTCCTCATAAGTCTTAGGTTTATCCTTGATGAAAAATTCGTCATGCCCAGCATATCGAATCGATCCATACTTATGTGGTTCCTGTGTTACTTGAACCTTAGGTTGACTTTCAACCTGCGTGTGAGATTTTGCTCTCCATCTGTGTCTAATTATATTGTGGTTGATTCTGGACCTTGTCCCAATCAAATCTACTCCCACTAGCTTCTTTCAAAAGAGACAGCAGTTTGAGCAACAAACATTTTATTCTCTTTGGGATAGAATTAGCACTCTACAGTGCACCACAAACACATACTTTTGAATCACTGCACATTACATTCCCAATTCCATTGAAGAAATGGGATATTTGCAGTTCGCAACTCAAAAGCTAACTTAGACACTTTCTTATGGAGTGGTAGTACATCTGTTTGCATGGCAGCATAGTAGTATATTTGCATGACTATTCAAAGATGGAACCACATCCAATGTGTTCCTCTTTCTTTCTTTTGAAATTCACCACACAGTGGTGTTCCAAGTAAGCTGTGAGATAACCCTCACACTCCTTAGGATAGTCATCAAATTTTCCACTAATCACCTTGATCCAATCAAAGTGCTTTAATAGATCCTCCAATTTGACTCAATACTTCATTTGTGAACTTCTTGGATTTCTCCAAAGTTCTTAGGTTGGATAAGGCATACCCATACCTGATGAAGCATATAACACCTCTTAGTGCTTGTTTACATGGGTCCACATACATTGCTGTGTAATAGATCCAACAAGCCAATAGTCCTTCCACCCTTTATGGTGAAGGCAGCATTTGTCACATTGTTCCTTTGAACTAGGCTCACATGTATCATAATCCTGAAAGGATAATGATCCCAATAGTTCATGGACCTTTGGATGTGACCATTGTTCTATAGTCCAAGAGACAATGCTGTAAGAGGGTGTTTATTGAATCATTGGATCTGATCTTGTGTTACATATAGAACCACAAATTATTATCAACTGTATCACTTCAATGGAACATCTCAGATTTAAAGAAAATATCATATATTATTTCAAACTGAAATCCTTTCCAAAAGGAATGATGTTCTAATACATAAGCTGACACATAATAGCAAAGTTCTAGATAGAGTCTTCAAGGCAGTGAGATGATATCAACAGCAACATCCAATGCTCCGTCCTTGACCTGAGAGTCCATCCCACCAAGCCTAATCATTCTACTTCTTCTGAGCTCCTGCACATATAAAACATATGTGAGTCTCACATGTGGTACCCAGTACCCATGAATAAGAAGTAGATATAAAGACCTCAGTAACACAATACCTGAAGCGGATGGATCACATCCCTTCTTCTTTGTCATGCTCTTCTTGGCCATTAATCCTCTTCGAAATACCCATGCATTTCCAGTCTTCCGAAGTATTAGCTTCGAAGATACAGAACCATGGTCATTCTCAGATTTAGGCATATACTCTGAAGATCCAACAGAACTTTCCTGATCTTTGTCTATAGAGCATGGTGTGAAGAAACCTTTGAGATGTATGATAAGATCATAAATTCCCATCTCATCACACTCAACTTTGACCTCTGGGGTCATGCACTCTAAGACAAGCGCAGTGTACTGTTCGTTATCTTCACAATGTTCAAGATAGACATTCCACACCCACTCAGTAGTGAAATACACACTGGGCTGTGATGGAGGTCTTTCAAGAAGATGCACCTTTTTTCTCTTATTCCAGTATCTTGGACAAAATTTTGAACCAATTTATCCAATTTGTCCCATCCAATTTATTTTTATAAAGTTTCAATCTTAGATCAGGAGATGCCATCTACAATAAGCAAATAAGTAAAATAAGTACTATGATAAAGCATTTAACAAGGACTTTAAATTAAATGTTATGCTCCCACTACTCCCAAAACAAGTTGAGAACTCTCAAACTCAACATGGAAATAAGTGAGAAGGATCCTAATTTCACATGAGGTCTCCGCGACTCACGAGGGTGAGTTGAGATGCACAGAGAATCTCATGCTTCCTTAGGTAGGCATGCTAGCCAATTGTGCCGTGCACAACTCCTCTTAGTTAAGACAAACTAGGCGCCCTGTGTCCAGCGAGGGCTGGATACAACACAGAACCCTATCCTCTCAACAGCTGCCTCTAGTGATTCATCATGTCAGTGACATATGAAAAACTAGTCAAGTCTGGTCCTAACCGTTATGCCCAGGGCCAACGAATTCATTGCGAAGGCACGCCCAGGTTAAAACTGGACTGGGGAAATCATTGTCACCTCACATCTTCTAAAGATAAGTGGGTGTGTCCCACAAGGGTGGGAAACAGTTCACATCGCCACCGATCGATAGCTTGATGAGGGCTACGCGTTAGAAGGCTATTGACTTGATATTGTATTGAGAGTTTTACATGTTGATTTTATTCTTTTCTAACATGCAGTTTTCCTATGGTTATGGCAGCAAAGGAAGAACATCTCAGGCATGCTATGGACAGAATAATAAACCATCACAGGCATGCTAGTTTGGTCGATATGGTCATAGCCCTTTTCATACATATAACTTGTCACGAGCCATGTGACATGCTATCATTCATCCAAGGGTTGCGAGTCCCTCTAGCAGATCAGCCCATGCCAGAAGCCGAAAGCAAGCATCCCTTCCTCCAACCGCAAATCCATCACCACGCTACCAAAGCTGGCGCCACTCTGAAATCGGTTGAAGAAGACACCTTGTTGTCTTTGATGAACCTTAACCTATCTTATGTAAACAATTCTACATCTATTCTAAGGAAAGATGAAAATTTTACATCAAGAAGGGGGAGAACCACACGCAGGTGGTAAAAAGATTTTACAAGCATTCATCACAGGTGGAAACATGCTTCCATATCACAACACAGGAGGGCACTCGCTATGACCATATCAACCCATAGAAGAGACAAGTGACGCATATATAAAATTTGAAAAACCAGAATAATCAAATTTTATCCCCTTATGCGCCAACTCCATCCAAAGCACTCTCTGAATCAAAATTTATCCTAAAATTGGGATCAAGTTTCATGATGATTTCATAGACCCTATCGGCTGGCAATTTTGTCAGATCAAGAGACCCGGCCAGTCCGAAGACACAATGCCCGTCCTACTTGACAAAACTACGTGCGCCTTTGGTCTTAAATCCATCATAAACACAATCCAAATTTTGTCCATAAAAATGATAAAAGAAGTTTGGATGAAAGACGCTTCCTATGTGAAACGCGCATGGATAGAAAAAAAATTTTCTAAAAATTTTTCACACAAGCTAACGTACACCTTGTGTTTCTCGCAAATAGCTTTGATACCACTGTTAGGGAATACCGGGTATAATTTAAAATTTTGCAGTCCCAGGATGCAGCGGAAGCATTACACCCGAAACATATTCCGGTCCCAAGGATCCATGCGAGAGAGAAGACACAAGGATGTGTTAGAGATGTACCTCTTTTGCTTGTCTAGTTGTCGAAGCCATGTTGAAGACGATCAAGTGCTCGCCCTCTACAAGTATCCACGCGTCGACTCCTTGATCGTTGCTCCCTTCCACGCTTGGTGCTAGCCTCGGGAAGAGAATCAAGCCTTCACCTCACTTGCGCCACCTTCAAGAGAACTTGCGCCAAGGAGGGGATAGGGAAGATGCCACCAAGGACTTCCCTCTTCTTCTTTGCTCGCACCACCTTCAAGCAAGATGCGCCAATGGCAATGAGAGGGAGAGAGCTTGCGGCAATAGAAGGAGAAGCCACCAAGCCCAATTTCTCTTTGCTCCAAGAAGAGGAGAAGAAGAAGAGGAGGTCTTTCGGCCACTTGGAAGAAGGTTGCGCCAAGCCTTTGTTGTCACCTTTTGCCCTTGCTCACGTCTCTCTATGTGCCCTCACACCTTCAAGGAGTCGAACATTAGAAGGGGCGGTAAGGGGTCCTATAAATAGGAAAAGAGGCGGCTAGGGCAAGGGCTAGGATCATGCCAAGTGTATGGCTAGGATGAAAAGGCTTGCGACAAGGAAAGTCTCCAAGACATTTCCTTAAACCCATTCAACCCTTTCTTATGCTCCAAGACCTTGTCTTGCGCCCCAAGCAATATATCAGCCCATGACATGCCTTAGAGGCATGCATTCCATCCAAGGAAGAAGGGCTAGGCGCAACAAGCAAGAGGTATTCGGCTAGGGTAAGGGTTTGGGTGCATGTAGGGTTTATGAGGTAAGGAAAGTCTCCAAGACTTTACCATAAATCTCACCCTACTTGTCATATGCGCCCAAGCTCTTTCCAAAAGAGTTTTCAAGCCATATCAGCCCCAACCCTTACCATAGAGGCAAGGTTTCCATCCAAGGAACAAAGGGGGAGGCGCCTAATGCTTCCTTATGAAGCAACATGCGCCCACTTCACCCCATTATGCCCTTGGCGCCAATGGGGTGAAACTCTTCCCCATTATACCCTTATTTGCTTATACCTCTTCTTGACAACTAGTTATTGGGCCTCATTGGATAATGAGCTAGCCCAAACTTCATGGCATGGGTTGATTAAGCCTTTGGATCCAACCCAATGCAACCATAATCCAAATGTGACCAATCTAGGTCAATTTCGGGTCAACCTGCCAAAAATGAAGTTTGGCTCCAATAACTTTTTTCCAACTCATCAGGCCCATTGGCGCTGATGAAATCTTCCAAATGGATCCAAGTTATCCAATAACTTGATCCAGAGGCTTCTGATTAAAGCAACGTCAAGAGTCTATTGCGTGTGACCCCGTAGGATCCATATGACGATGGCAATGATGTAAACATCATAAGTAGTGAGGGGTATCTAGCAACACATCACTACTACCCATGTCATAGGACTTAAGTCATTATGGCAACAACTCCTAACAAGCAACGAGGATTCCCATTGCATTATAGATCCCTTTGCCTAAACTGATATCCTGCCATTGGATTAGTCTCAAGTTTATCAATCCAATGCATTGGTCATGACTCAACAAGTGTGGCCACACATTCCTATCATGCACCAATAAGGTGGGGCGCTCCAAAGTGGATATCATGCTTCCTCTGAAGGAAGGGGCAAATCCTACTATTGGTCATCCATGTCTCTACGTGACTTATGACATGCCCAATGATAGTCGTTTTGGTCCCCCAATTACGGAGAGACGTAAGACTGTATCAAAGCATATCCATCATCAAATCTAGACATGAATATCTCAAGTCTAAGGATCAATGCAAACCTCTTGCATGTGAGATTGACTTGTTGACTGGACAAGTCAATCCTCACGGTGGATCACTCCAATGCATCCAATGCACCTGTATGTCTGCGTTACTATGCCCCGCACCTAACCAGCCCATACACCAGTCTCACATGTACCAAAGTTGTCCCATATCTGCTAAGGTACCTTGTTTGGGGATAGCTTATGAGAATGGATCCAATCCAAACTCCTGGGACATTATTTATGTAACTCGATACATCAACGCAAGTAGAGAAGTCTACATAATAACGACCATGTCTTTATAGAGAATAATAATAATAATATCAAAGTACATTTAAACAATGCCCGACCATGTCCAAACATTGGTCTGCAGGGCATAAACACCAACACCTCGCAGATGATACAAAACTTTGGTGGAGAACCAAAGTCTATTCGACGTCGGGAGCAGTTGTAGGACATGGGAGGTGCTCCGAGAGCTTTTCGAGAACTCAGCGGACTAGGCATGCGACACGGTGAATCGGCTTAGACATACTGGCCCAATCCAGAAGTATGTCCGGGCTTATTCAGCAGTCATGTTGGAGATATCGGATATGTCAGAGATAGACAGACGATACATCTTTCTCTGTAATCTTCAACCATAGGTGGAGGCCGAAGTCTGACGACATGCACCGCAGGACTAGAGAACGATCACTGCAATAGTCGAATCCCTCATGGATATGAGAGCTTCAGGTATGACTTCCTCGAGAGCATCAAAGTCGCCCCCAAAGCATCGCTCTCCGGCAAGGGTGAAAGCACCAGAAAGGGAGAGACTCTTTTCCTAGCGAGGCGGAGGCCAGCCGACATGACAGGAGCAGAACCGACCTGCAGAGAGGGCACAAGATTGATCGAGACTGATGGGATGCTTCTTGTGCGAAGGACCACATCAGATGCACGATTGCCCAACCCGAGAGCGGATTGCAGAAATTATACAGCGAGAGTTTGCTAAGAAAGAGGTGGTTGATAATGACCCTGTAATGACATACATAGGAGGGATGGCATTGAATGCAATCACGGCAGTGTCAGCCTCAGGAGGGGCACAATTGATATATGTTCCGATGCAAATAACTGGGGTCGAGGTGGAGGTGATGGTCGACACCGGTGTGACTCATCTATTCGTATCGGAATGCATGACGACACAGCTTTGCTTGCACACTTCATCTACGATGGGTCAGATGAAGACTGTCAACACCGCAGAGCAACCAATGTTGGGCATTTCCTATGACGTCCCGGTGAAGCTTGGAAACTGGATGGGACAACATCACATCCGAGTGGCAAAGTTGGACAATTAAAATGTCGTCCTCGGTATTGAACTACTTCGACGAACGAAGGTTTCTATCATTCCACACTTGGAAAGAGTCCAAGTGCTTCATGAGGAAGCACCCGGGTGGGTCTCTGGTATTTAGTGAGGTAGCTTAATGACCTCGAATTCGAGAGCGTGGGGGACACATAGAGTGATGGATCCCACACAAGCACGAGATGCACACATCGCAGCAGTGGTTGCGATGGAGACGCCCGTAGAAGACATCGAGGGTGATGTCCAGATTGGACGGGGGAGAATTGTGATACCTGAATTTGCTTGGACTGGGCCGGGTGGAGACGGGCTAGGTGACGGCCCAAGTCCAAGCTACAAAATCAAATTCAAAAACTCGAATTTGCATCAAAATCAGAAGCGGATCCCGTTCAAAGTGGACGATGCGAGCGGCGGCATCTTCGCGTGCGAGAGGTGGCGGACGCAGTCGCCGACTCGTCTTCTTCTGTGTGGCGCAGTAGGAGTAGTGGCATAGGGCTTCGTCCACGAACTCGGCGACACCTTCAATGGGATCTTCAGATGCAGAGAGCTCGGCCTCGGCGTAATCAGGTGAGCATGCCCGATTTGGAAGAGGTGGCGTCGTCCTTGTGAGCAACCCCTCTCCCCTATAAAGGTCTGACGAACGAACGAAGATGAGGAGGCGAGATCTGAGAGACAAATCTAGCAAGTGAGAGGACCAAGAGA
Organism: Costus lasius; assembly: GCA_027563935.2. Classification (NCBI taxonomy): domain Eukaryota; kingdom Viridiplantae; phylum Streptophyta; class Magnoliopsida; order Zingiberales; family Costaceae; genus Costus; species Costus lasius. The sequence goes on along the minus strand of CM050454.1, from coordinate 89,358,303 downwards.
GGCAAGAAGAACTGTAAAGTCGGTGGCGAGAGTTGTCACTGACGTGAGAAAAATCGTGAGCCATAGAGAGAGAGAGGGGTTTTGTATTCTGTTTGAAGTGAATAAGCAGAGGAGTTTTCCCCTTCATCGTGTTCTTCTTCTCCGGCTAAATCCTTTCCTTGTTTCCGATCTCAGCGGCGGCGAGATCCTTCTCCTTCTTCACCTTCGTCGATGATGGTCCGGCAAGGCTTCTAGCGGCAACGAGGCTGAGGGTGAGGTGAGAGTTCCTCCCCTGCCCCACGCTCAAACTCCACACGCGAGCCCCCTTCATCTTCTCCGATGAGCAAACACAGGAATAGCTTCTGCAGTAGCGGGTTTTGTTCGGCGCTCAATGTCACACCTCTAGATGATGGTAATAAATTCATATCATAAAAAAAAAATTTGCAATATATACCTAGGATCAATTCTTGAGGCGAGGCCGAGTCAACCTCATGCCCAGGTCAAAATAAAACCGGGTTGTGAAATTGAAATTGAATTTGGTGAGCGGTGGAAATTCGATTCGGCGCATAGTCCAAGGGTGAAATTTTGATTGCGGTGCTTAATTTAAGGAGGGAAGGTTGACATGGAAGGTGGAGTGAAATAAGGGCGTGACATTAACCATCTAGTCGATCTTACCTTGATCTAGATCTCTGATGTCCAAAATGGATTTGAATTAATCCATAATTCGATTTGAGACTATTCAATTAAAATGTAACTTTTAAGTGTTTGTGTGTGTGGCCCTATAGATCTCTTATGATATTGGCAGTGATGAACTCGATAAGTCATTACAAGTAGTTAGAGGTCTCTAGCAAGACATTACTGCCATCCAAGTCATAGAAAAATATTATCAGCCGACAACCCTTAGCTCGCAACATAATTTCTTATATGCAATATAATCCCTTTGCCTCCTTTTTAGGCTCAAGGTTCATTGTAGACACCTCTACTTCTACCTTCATTGGGCTCAAGGTTCAAGGCCCCAAGCATCAATATTTGCTTCCTTATTGGACCTAAAGCCTAATTAGCTTATCAAGATTACTTGGAATGGGTGCCGCCTAGCACCATTCTTGTTACAGATCAAACTATATTAACCATCCAATTGATCCTACCTTGATCTAGCATCTCTGATTTCCAAAATGGATTCGAATTAATCCATAATTCGATCTAAGACTATTCAATTAAAATGTAACTTTTAAGTGTCTGTGTGTGCGGCCCTATAGGTCTCATATGATATTGGTAGTGATGAACTCGATAAGTCATTACAAGTAGTTAGAGGTCTCTAGCAAGACATTACTGCCACCCAAGTCATAGAAAAATATTGTCAGCCGACAACCCCTAGCTAGCAACATAATTTCTTATATGCAATATAATCCATTTGCCTTCCAATAACTCTAAACTAGACAAGGGTGCCACACTTACTATTCTAATCATGTTGGGTGACTTGAGTGGGAAAACACTGTCTCTTGGGTTTGACCATACACTCTTAGTCATACATCAATGAGAGGGATCCCTAAATTAGAAGGAATGGGCAAATCCTCTGTTGATCATTCATATTTCACATATGACTTATGATATACCCAATGACAACCCTAGCTATGACTCCCTGATTGCGTAGAAGTGGTAGGTTGTATCAAAATATGCTATTCATTATATGTGAGCATCAATAACCTCAAGTCTAAGGACTAATACACCTTCTATTACTTATGAACTTAACTTATAACACCTAAGTAATAGCGTCATGACAGGTCGATCTAGTACATACATCACTTCATGTACCTATATGTCAGCGTTGATGCCTAGCATCCAACCAGCCCGTATATTACTCTTACGTGCATCAAAGTTACCTCTATCCACCAAGGTACTTTGACTGAGACTAAATCATAAGATTAAATAAAATCAATCTTTAGGGACATCATGATGTTATCCTATACATCAATGCAACCATAATGATTAACAAGATAATGATAATATCTTTATTATTCAATGCTTGAAGTACATGGTATAATTGGTCTTAAGGGTATACACACTAATAATCTTATAATTATATAAGATTTTTAGTATGCTTTACCTATCAAATTGAACCATAATTCATTGTTTTTGCATCTTATTAGGCTTAAGTACTTGTAATTATTTAGAACCATCAATTTTTCTTGTTTGAAATTTCAGAAAAGAATATAAAAATTTAATGGATTTTAGAAGATTTGATGCTATAGAATGAACCCTGATGAGAAGACGAAGCTATCCATGAAATTTTTCTTGTTTTTGCCATCATATTAGGAAGCACTCATATGATAATCATAAAATAACAAAGTCTTCTTGATCTCATCCCCATCAACTCTCTTTAGATAGGAGAAATTTTATTATTTGGGGAAAGTTAAGCTTATCATCTAGAGGAAACAACATTGTATGATATCTTGACTCGAGTAAACAATTGTTAGCAAAACTTAAAAAAATAGGACAAGTTTTATCATAATTTAACATGGTATTGTGCATAGAGTATGGTCATGCAAATAGATTGCTCCAAAATAACTTAAATTCACACTATCTCAAACAGTACAATCTCCCTCGAAGAGATGTGGCATAAAGTGGTATGGGTTTTAAAAATATATGTTATTAATTAATAGTACTATGTGTAAGTTGAAAATTTACCAAATGTATGGGTCAAGAACTTACTATAATGAAAAGTACAATGAAACTAAGAGAGAGGTGAAATATGTTGAATAACTTTAAAGAGTTGAAATATGCTATGAATCAAGTTGCAAATGAGATAAGTCTAGCAAACTATGGATAGCATTGTTAGAAGTTCATATTTGTAATAAGTGCAACAATCTCTCATAGGTATAACTCTATAAGCACCTAATTAAATTAACTAAACTCTAAATCAACTATGTGAACATCCCCTCAGCTAGGGTACTTAGCTAGACAAAAGATCAAGTTTTAACCCTAGAATAAATTATAAGAGAACTACAAATGAAAATTGATTATCTAGTGAATATATAAGTATAATTATTGGGTATGTCTAAATTAATATGGAAATTGAAAGGTCTACCATGACAATGATAAGTCATGAAGAACATGGCTAAATTGAGACTTAGGAGAACACAGACCTAAGAATAATCTCACCCACACTAGGGCCTCTTAATAAAGTCATTTGCATTGACATTGGGAATTATATTCCCTTTGAGCTTCCTAATCTAAGCTAATCCTATCAAGAGAAAAATGATATCATAAGACTTGGAACATTGTAACTAACAAGAAAAAAGAAAAATCAAAATAAGACAATTAAAATCATAGTCAACAACAGGCTTCCTAAAGTGAATAAGGGAAATGACCCCAAGCTTAGTATAATGTGAAGATGGGAAAGAGTAAAATTCTATATTGTATACAAGGTACTTACCTATCTAGGAATAGTTAATAGCTTGATGATCAAAGTATAATATGCCACTATAGGTACTAGAATATTTATGACTCTAGTTAGACTCGTCATAGGAAAATTAAGAAGTATGTCCTTAGGAGATCCACTACCATTATCTATATCTCAAATATCTTCTCAGCCTCAATTAAGCCTAATGAAGTCAAAGAAGCTAAGTCATCTACAGTAGCAAGCTATTTTTGAGTGAGGAAAAAGCATCAAGTCCCTCTAGTGTTGCTCTTAAGATAAATTAAGAGGAACAAGTGGAGAGGCTCATCTATAATTAGGTCGACTACATTAGTAGGCTTGGAAATGACCTAACTCAATCATCTAAATTTGACTCAATCAATAAGTGACATAAAAAATTATGCTTAGCTCTAGGTGTTTTAGGTGGGGATGAATCAACCCTAATCTTCCACTCTCCCAACTCTATAATAATAATATCATATACATCATAGAGCCAATGTTGTCCTAAAAGAATGTGGAATCCCTACATTATAATTGTATCTCCCTGTATACCTTAGACTAGTTAGTTGTATGGCATGTAAGTACCAAATATCTGTGTAACATTAGTCTCACTCTAGTCATCTCATATAAGTAGATAAGGGCAAGATTGAGACCATAGTGTTAGGCTAATCTAGTGATAGTTAAGAAAGATAATATAAATACTAACTATATTAAATGTTGATACCCTACAAATATGATACCTACATTTGCTATACATACGAAAAAAATAGGCCTAGATGACAACCTATTCACTTGAGTAGTCTCGATTGTACCTTAATAATTAGAGTTAACTTTTGAATATAACCTTAACACTCGATGCTCAATATAGTAGCTTGATGCCTGAATCCGGCGGACAGGGCTAGGAGGACTTTAGGTTGGGCAACGGCCCAATCCCACGTAAGGGTGGCAATTTCACCTGATGGGTTCGAGTACTCGACCCGACCCGACCCGTTTAGCACGGGTTCGGGTACCCGTTTAGTTAAACGGGTCGGGTTCGGGTTTAGGGGTATGGGTACCCGCGGGTACCCGATACCCGATTTCAAATAAATATAAATATATTTTTTATATTATTAGGATATAAATAATAATAAAATAACTATTATATAAATATTTATTACTATTAAAAATATAATAATAATAATAAATAGATATTATATAAATATTTTTATTTTTATTTTAAGTTTTAAACTATATTTTATTAAAATAATATAATAAATAATTTATTTTTTATTTAATGGGGTACCCGCGGGTACCCGTTTAAATACCCGACCCGGGTTTGGGTCGGGTTCCGGTAGCAGATTCGGGTATCGGATCGGGTTCAGATTTAGAGTAAAACCGCGGGTACTCGACCCATTGCCACCCCTAATCCCATGCCACGGACAGGGGCGCGGCCCAATTCACAGCCGCCTCAGCAAAATTGGGTCAACTCCCAATTATGGAAGCGTGACACAATTTCAACAGGAACTTCAGCGGGCGCAGACGCAAGCGTGTCTCCAATGGAGGAATCAAACGCGGAGGCAGCGGGCGCTCGAGCTAATCTAGTGGCGTCATCTTCTTTGGACACAACTCCGGAGATTTGGCAGACGCATGCGGATCGGGCCACATCGACGAGGTCTTACCCTACGAGTCCAAGAAGATGACGAGAAGGGCATTGAGGCAAGCGACTTCGGCGCGGATGGGTTCTTCGACTTCAGCAGCACGGTGAAGCACTACCTTCGGCGAATTCTGTGGAGACGACGTCTTCGGTGGAGACGAGAGGCGGCAGATGCGGTCCATGTAGGTGACCATCCCCTCTCTTATAAAGTCCAACGAGCGGATGAAGCAAGGGTGCAGAGAGTGAGAGATCCAGAGAGGAGAGAAACCTGCAAGCAGAGGGTTCGAGAGCAGATCCAGCGAGAGTGCTCGGTGGCAATGACATCGTTGCTCGTTCTAGTGTGAACGATGAGCAAGGGGGGAGATCTGGGAGCTTCTGTAAGTCGGCGGTGAGAGTCTGCCGCCAACGAGAGAGATAGAGAGCGGTTTTGTAGTCTTTTGAGGTAATAAGACGAGTTTTCCCCTTTACCATTCGTCTTCTCTAATTCTCCGGCGTGACTCCCCTTCTCCTTCTTCACCTTCACCATCGACGATGATCCAACAGCGATGGCGCTTTCGGCAGCCACGAGGGCTGAAGGCGAGGCGCAAGCTCCTCCCCTGCTGCATGCTAAGCACCCCTCCACCTCCTTCTCTGACGACAGCAAACGAACGCAGGTGGTGTTCTTTCACGTGTGAACAACAGAGTTTCGAACATGTTGGTGGGCATTCGAAATGAAGCGGCGATAATTTTGACTTTGGTCAAAATTGATTTTGGGAGTGAGAATTGATTTTGGATGCGAAATCAAAATCAGGGTACAGCAAAATTTTCTGATTTGGCACGAGTTTTGAAGCACAAGGCTAACGTGGAATGGAGGAAAAATTAGGGTGTGACAAACCGGTATCAGAGCAAGTTTTGATGACATGGTGACTCAAGGAGAATGTTTGGCGCAAGTAGAGCAAGTGCTCGGCCTAACGAGAGACGGGGAAGGCGCTGTTGTTCCCCAAGTGGAGAACTTGCAGTGAACGGTGGAGCAATAGAAGTTGCAAATTATCGCCCTCCAACAAACTTTGGAAGGGATGGTTGCGCTCCAACAAAGTTTGGAAGGGGTGGCAGCGCTATGGGAGCAAATAGCAGGCTTTGCAGCAGCACAACAGCAGGTACAGACGAATCTCATGGTAATGCGCATGGCATTAGCATAGGCACAAGGAAGTGTGCCTGTAGCAACAACGGTGGAGCAGGCGGCTCCAAAGCCGAAGGTTCGAATCCCAGAACCTACAATGTTCGGAGGAGTCTGATCATCCAAAGAGTTAGAAAATTTCCTTTAGGACATGAAGCAATTATTCATTACCAATCATGTCCCAAGACCAAGAACGAGTGTAGGTACCTCTCAAATGATGCAAAAACTTTGGTGGAGAATCAAAGTTGATTCGACATTAGAAGCAGCTAGTTGGACATGGGCGGTGTTTCGAGAGGAATTGCGACAGCAGTTTCTTCCAGGGAACTCAGTGGATTAGGCACGCGATGTGGTGAATCGGCTTAGACATAGTGGCCCAATCCAGGAGAATGTCCAGGCTTATTCAGCACTTATGTTGGAGATATCGGACATGTTAGAGGCAGACAGATGATATACTTTCCTCCGCAATCTTCAACCATGGGCTGAGGCTGATGTCCGACGACATGCACCGCGAGACTGGAGAACGGCCACAACAATAGCCGAATCCCTCATGGATATGAGAGGTTTAGGTACGACTTCCTCGAGAGCATTGAAGTCGCCCCCAAAGTGTCGCTCTCTGGTAAGGGCGAGAGCATCAAAAAGGGAGAGACCCTTTCTCCGGCAAGGTGGAGGCCAGTTGGCACGACAGAAGACAAATTGACTTGCAGAGAGAGGGTAGGATCGACCAAAACCGATGGGATACTTCTTGTGCAAAGGACCACATCAGATGCGCGTCTGCCCAACCCGAGAGCGGATTGCAGTAATTGTACAGCGAGAGTTTGCTGAGAAAGAGGTGGCTGATGACGAACATGTAGTGACATGCGTAGGAGTGATGGCGTTGAACGCGAGCACGGCAGTGTCAGCCTCAAGGGGATGTATGTTCCGATGCAGATACGTGGGGTCGAGATAGAGGCGATGGTCGACACTGGTGTGACTCATCTATTCGTATCGGAACAAATGGATGCACAGCTTGGCTTACACACTTCACTTACGGCGGATCGGGTGAAGACAGTCAACACCGCAGAGTAGCAGATGAAGGGCATCTCTTATGATGTCCTGGTGAAGGTTGGAGACTGGGCGGGACGACATCACATCCGAGTGGCAAAGATGGACGATTATAACATTATCCTCGGCATTGAATTGCTTCGACGAGTGAAAATTCATGTGGTTCCACACTTGGAATGAGTCCAAGTAGTTCATGAAGAAGCACTAGGTCTGTCTAGGAAAAACACATAATTTAAATCATATCACGTGGCATACATCTAATTGTTGATCACAAAATTAAAAAAAAACCCCGAAAGTATATTGATCTCCAACACTCTTAAAATCAAGCTCTAAAAAATATAGAATAAGCGTCAACGGTACTGGTGAGTGTGTTGAGATTATTGAACCATCCAAATCATTATTTGACTCATTATTTGCGTGGGATTGTCACTTCAAAATATATACTAGAACTTATCATTGAATAATTAATCTCTCTCACACACATTAATTTGGAAGTTGTTCTTGTTTTGTCAGTAAGGGTGGGTGGTTGTCAATAATAAAGTTTTATACGATCTAACACACCCCTTTTCCATATTCTATTGCATCGAGAGGGGCAATTGTAATACAAATGATATTACATTTATGTGACTTGAAAAAAAAAAACTTTTAGGCGCCCTCAGGCATTTAAGATTTTCTAGAAGGGATTAGATCGATTCATGTAGTAGTTAAATATTTTCTTATTTTCACTGCCTCTCCTATTATTTAGGGAAAAAAATTTCAAACAGTGACAAGATAAAAATAAATTTCTGCTTTAAGATTAGTGGAAGGTATTTAAGTGACCTCGCTTAAAAAAATTAAACACTCCCCCTCCTTAAAAAACATACCCATGTGACCCTTTATGGTTGAGGAAAGAAATATGTAATTAACATTATTACTTGTTAAAGAATGATATATGACTTTAATAAAATTTAAAAAATTCTTAAGAGCAAGGGACGTAAAATGATGCAACATAATAAGGTTAAGTAGCAATGGATATACTCACGAATAGAAAAATTATAGATATCACTACTGACATGTGCGATAATCTATCATGTTAACATACTAAAAGCCTTTGTCCTATTGTAGATTGGAATATATCCTTAGAGAAGCAAGCAAACTTTTGGAGAAAACTATAGGCACAGGCAACGATGGAAGAATAACTTTTTCAATATTTACAAAATTCATGGGAAATGGTAGTGCCACCAATTTCCTTGATATTGAATCAACAGATAAGAGATCAATTTGAAAACATCATGCGGTAATTTAAACACTAAACAATCGTGTCACCATCTTGCGAAGTTGGACAATGTTTCTTAATCAAATTAGCTTACACACAAATGAAGAAAGGCGAGGTCAGGAACCTCGTGTTCCTAAATTATACAATACAAAGTCTTCTTTTAATATCAAAATTTCGAATCTTTTCAATAAAGAAACTACAAAAGGATCTACAGTCTTGTGTCAGCAAACGATGAAAAGTAATCCTTGCCTGGATGAGGGATGCCTGGATGAGGGATGCTAGTGTAACATTTGTTTGGCAAACTGTGGGAGTATGGGGTGGCTGCGTCCATTCTTGTGTATAGAGACATCAGCAAATAACTATAAACATCACACTTTAGCATCATTCTTTAAACAAAGGATCAAAGTTGATTCCATGATATATCTTCCAGATAGTAGATTTCATTGGAAAACTTATACATTTCTTAGCACCAAGACAAGGATGGCGACTGACGCAAGAAACAACTTGTCCACATAAAAAAGTTTGATTCTCAGAACCAATAATTGTGTTTATTTTTTACAAGACTTCGCTGCTCAGCAGCCAGGACACCATGGTGTTGGTACAAGACTTCGCAGTAACAGTCTGGATCATTTTGAATGATGAACGGTAGGCCACAACACCTTAAGATTCAATAGATCGACGAGCACATCGTCTCACCCTCCTGTCAGAGTAATTGGTTCAAGAAACCAAACATTCCATCACTACTATGCCCTGGTCAAGAAAATAATTTGTGAAATCATGCCGTACTAACTTGTTATAAGCTTGAATGTCATGCTGAAACAATTGAGCGGCCTCAGGATTTGCTGGGCTTGCCGGATTTGGATCAGTTAGAAGTGACTGCGGAAGATCATTTAGTCAATTTCTCTGCTAGCAGTTTAAAATGTGAATGAGGTAAAATTCGAGAACATGACAATTGACCTGGATCGATGATAAAATGGTACAAACATTGTGGCAAGGTGACCATGCGTCCTGAATGATATCTATGCATAGTGTTCCATCAGTATAAACTGCAAGTTCAATGAAATGCCAATCAGGGCATAAATCTGGGTAAAAAATAAAAGTAAAATTAATGTGCTTATTTCATGATAAAAGCTCTATGCTCACAAAATAAGCTGCTATTTCAGCACTAAGAAAGAGAGAGAAAAAAATCAAGGGCATGAGTGAAGTATATGGAGGTAAAAAAGGTGTTTACTGTATTTATCTAAAGAATAACATACAATACATACACAGATCCAATGAACTTTCAAGCATAGAGGAGGCCTGAATCCATCAAGAAAATAAAATGGAATAATCATGCAAAAATAAATTATAAAGGTAGCTGTAGTTATGCCAGAAAAAAGCCTTAACGACCAATCATTCTCTAGCAACATATAATAAAGACAACTGATAATTCCGCCTTTAGGATCAAAATATATATGATGCATATTGCTTATATGAAAGCTCTCTAGATTCTTGGCGTTAAAGACAGAAATTGTTTCAGCAACTAATTATAGAACAATGAACTGACTTGGCCACCGGTGGATTGTAGATAATAGCCCGTTGAAGATAAACGTATCCATCCTGAACCCAACTTGTTCCTTGAATTACAAATATCCTAAATCAGTAATTCACCTTATATCCTAAGCATCAGAAACTTAAGACTGTTTATAACAGAATTTGGCATTGATTTGTACAAATAGGCCACAAAAGGTACCTGAAAGTGACAAACCATAAATTTTGATTATTTATGAAACCTTGCATGTTTTTTCCTGTTATAGTATTTCTGACCAAACACATTGAAAATATTTGATATTTCATCTCCTTAATGTGGTGATTCTGTATTTAGATCTACCCATACAAAGCCAAAAGATGGATTAATTTTTAACAGTGAAGTTGCAGGTTTGTATGCTATGCTTCATTGGCTAAATTGGAACTTCAAGTTGAATTAAGTATACAAAACTTCAAGGAAGAATACCCCTAAATACTATATAAATAATCAAGTAAAAAAATGGGAGTAGACCAAATATAAGATACTGCTATACCTCCACAAGGAGTGAGAACAAACTGCCCATCTTGGCTGCTTCTGTGTGTCATGTGACTAACTAAAAGCTAATTTTGGCATAAATTGTGAGAATCAAATAGGTAAGCAAAAAGGATTGGTATGAAAAGCACATCTCATCCCAGGGACAATAATAATACTGATAAGCTTATACTCAATAACTCGTACAAGGATTACCACTAGGGGGAAAATGGGATAGGGCGTAATAGGAAAAAGGTGATGCATTCAAGACTATCCAACCCAGGCAAGATTGATTTTGTTCATCCAATCCAAATATGCCGAATGTAACTTGCCCCTACATGATGACTAGCCAATGAGTAGTAGATCGTACCCAAGACTTGAGTTTAAGAACAACATGAGACCATAAGACACTTGATGTAGGAGGGAATGGTGAAGAGAGATAAAGGAAAAGAAAAAGAGAGAAGACAGAGAGGATGAATACCCTAGCTTTAGAGGATTGAAAAAGAGGGGGGGAAGGGGTAGGAGGAGGAGGAGGTATCATATAGAGAGATACCAAGAGAGAGTAATAATCAATATTCCATAAATCAAAGATTTCTATTACTAACACTTTCTTTATTTAATAAGACACCTTTAACCCACACCTAACAAAAGCTATCACTAATCCACTATATGCTCAGACTACTACCACTAAGCTACCAACAACTAACATCAGAGTATAATAACTAAAATTTACATCACATATTCCCTTCTTAAAAGAACTCAACTTAGGCCAATTTAAACAACCAATCAAATTTAATAGCTATTATGAAGCCTAAGGTGAAGATTTATGCAATATAATCTCTATTTTTATTTTTTAATTTCTAAAATTTCCCATACTTGCTTTTTCTAATCACCTGTTGTGCTTTCTTTTGTTGTTTCTCTTCAAGCACATGTGACCACTCTTTGGTACCACTCCCACAACTACAAATGGGATTGTGCTATTGCAACTACAAAGGGCAGGCTGTTGTCTCATTAGGCTTGCAAAGAGGACTAAAAGGCATGGCTACAATGGGAAAGAGCATGATGCAATGGTAGGGAGCATCAACGACCTCAATCTCTTCAACCTTCTAACTATTAATGGAGTCAACATCTTCATCTTCAAGGGTGATCAACAATGGTCTGCTCAATTTCATTTTCCAATCCAATAAGCACAATAACTAACAAGGACTTCTATGACCTAAGGGCCCAAAGACCACCTTACTTCTGTGAGGATCCCAATCTGCACAACCATGTCAATGAAGCACTTCGAACACTGGGAACTGAGAAAGGAAGAAACTCGACAAATTCATTTGAAACCCACTGATCTTTGTTCACGAGGTACTCCTGTTTCTCAAGGCACCCAAATGGATTGTTCAACTCAATGCCAACCTACACATTGAACTAAAGACTCAGCTCCTAGTGCTGCTAAGAAACTATGGTGATGTCTTCCCTTATGCAGAATTTAGGTTCGGTATAAAGCAGCTTTCCGCTGCAAAAGTTTTTTACTCCTCCCTGCCAAAGTTTGCTGGAGCCTGCGACTTCGCTTTCAGCTCACTGTAGATTTACTGAAGCTTCCCGTTTCAGCTCACTGCAGAATGAAGTCTCCCCCAAGGCAGCTCTCTGCTGCAAAATATTTTGCAGCCTGCAAGCTCAAGCCTCAATATTTGTTGCCATCTGTAAAGCAGTATAAAGCAGCAACAGTTGAAACACAGTTAGATTACTGGCTGAAAAGTTCCCTTCTTTGCTGCAAATGAATATCTCCAACCCTATCTTTAATGTGAAGCCTTTTCTTCCTCAATGTACTGCAATTAAATTTAATTGTACCAATCTTATATTATGGTCATGTTAAACCCAAAATAATAAATAAATATATAAATAAATAAAAAGAAAATAAAAGTGACGGATTTGAAGGGCACTGTGTCTGACGGATTTGAAGGACGCTGTCCCATCCCTGCCACTTTATGACACAAATTTTTATAGAGTTATTCATGCATATTTGTTATAAATTTGTGTCATATTTTCCTCTATTTGCTTTCTAAATTACATGAAATTATCAGATTTTATAGAAAACCTTCTTCTCTCTATCTTTTTGACTTTTAAAAAGGACCCAAATTTGAGCAAAATTGAAGATATTTCATCATAATAATGTTCAAAACACAAAAGAGGACTTTACTAGAATTTGGAGTCCAAAGCTGAATGAAAGTTCCTGGTGATGATTATAATCACTAGTGGTGATTCTAGGGCATCGATGGATTTTAATTATTAGTTCTTAATTATTTGCATGATCGATGGATTTTAATTATTAGTTCTTAATTATTTGCATGTCTTGGGGGTTAGGACAAGACTGAAATATGACTCATAATCCTATAAATCACTAATTTAAATCTATAAAATCTAGACTATGAAAGAAGCTAGGATTATAGAATTTAGTTAGTGGGATTAATTTAATATGTAATAACTTAGGTCTATTAATTGAATTGCAATAGAAACTAGGGCAATGATTGAAAAGTGACTCTTAGGCCTTGTATACTTGGACGGATATTAGGAAGGAAAGGATAAAAAATAAAAGTTTCCATCGTATACTTGGAAGGACGGAAAAAAGAACAGAAAATGGATGGAAACTTTTATCAAAATCCTCTGAATTTTAATCCGTCCGAAGATGCTTCAGCGTGTTCGCCCGCTCATCCTTTCCTAATCCCTCCTTGCCTGCTCGCCACGCCCGCTCGCCGCCGATCTTCTCTCCTCTCCTGAACATCGCCAGTCTTCCCTCCTCGCCGCCGGTCTTCCTTCCTCTCCCGAACACCGTTTTTCTTCTCTCCTCGCCCGCCCGCTTGCCATCAATCTTCCCTTGCCTGCCCGCTCATCGCCGAGCTTCCCTCTCCCTCCACCTCTTCCTCGTCCATCACCTAGCCTCTCATCTGCTCGCCCAATCTCGTCCTTCCGCTTGCCCAGCCTCGTTCGTCGCCGACCTTCCCTCCCCCTCTACCTCTTCCTCGTTTGCGCCCAGCCCACTCTTCCGCTCGCCAACGTTCTGCTCGTCCTTCTGCTCACCCTTCCGCTCGCCGAGTTCTCTCTCATCCGACCGTCGCCCTCTCTCTAACTTCGCAAGCGTCGACCCCCTCCCTTTGACTTCGCGAGCAGCGGATGATGAGTTCGGACGGCGTGCGACGCTTCATCCACCGACGAACCACCGTCCGCCTCACCCTCGTTCCAGCGACGTCGTCCGCCTCGCCCTCAAACCACCGCCGACCCTCGTCCGCCTTGCCCTCGAACCACCGCCGACCTAGTGACTTTGCTGCATTCGCCTCGCCGAGCCTCGTCGACGTCGACGCGTCCGTCTCGCAACGAGCTCGTTGTCGCTGCGAGCTTGCGGGAGGCGGGACGAGCTCGATGGGTTTGGGCGAGGTTCACGTGCAACGCACGTGTGAAGCATGTCCATCCACAGCTGATTTGTTAATCCATCCACCGTGGATTCCATCTAAAATTTCATCCTTCCAAGTAAACATGCTGTTAGTTTTAGAACCTTCAATCGGCCTTATAACTAATGACTTACGAAAGTGGTGTAGCTATTTCAGGGAATGAAAAATCTACTGTCCTTAATGAAGTAAACCAAGGCTAGTATTCAAAGTGACAGATGGGTATAGAACGAGTTTAACACTAGGGTGGGCTAGATATCCTATATACTTTTATAGTAGATTTCCTTTTAACACATCTTAATAATTAATGCATGTTGATAAGAGTTACTTAGATTAATTTTGGTGGTGAAACCTATGCTCGAGCCCTCCTAGCATCTTATTTGCCCTTTTTTGTTATATCATGCTTTCAAAATATAGCTCTCAATTCAATCGATTTGCCTAGATTACACTAATACGATTTAATCGATACTTAATTCTAGAGTCTCTTGGGATCAATATTTTTATTACTTTGATACATCCTTGTACTTGCAGAGGCACGCGTGGGGATTGTGGTGCACCGGTATCATCGTCGTCGTGCACAATATCAAGTTTTTAACACTATTGCCGAAAACTATTGAATTAATATTGACATAAAATCGTAGAAGTGTGAGACTAGGAACTAATTCTCTCTTATAATAGTTTTTGTTCTATAATTTTGTTAATTCTATTTTTTGGAAAATTAGGATTTTTGAATCACAATCACGGGTGGTAACCATAATCACACCCGATGATTTGTAATTTAAACTTATCTATTTTTTCGTGTCAATTTTAAAAACCAAAATAAAAAGTTTCTTTTCAAGTTTTTTTTGCGTGATTTTTGGCTTTTGTGAGTTTTCCAAAATTTTTCAAATTTTTTTCACAATCACGCCCGTGACTTATTTGAAATTTTTATATCTATGTGTAGGTGACATAAAATTTTATATCTTTCGGCGGGTTCTATTCTAACAATACTTCTCTGGCTATGTGTAGGTTGCATTTGCACATGCTATGAGCTAGGTTAATACCCATGTTTATGCATTGTATTTATGTGTATACATACATAGATACTGTTATTCCTATTGCACAGTATTGGGACTTATTGATGTTATCTAGCATAATATGTTTGGACAAATATTATGGCATGACCTAATTATAGTAATAAAATAATAATAGAATAATAATAATAATAATAAATGATAATGATAACATCATAACAACAATAACAATAATCAAAATGCAACTCAATTAGGGTACATTAGACACCTTGAGTTACACAATAAATTATATCTATCAGGATATAGAGATTTGGACACTCAGGATCCTCCAGAATAGTAGACTTAACTCATTACTATTATTAGATAGGGATCCTTCCCTTTGTCCTTGATATATTGTACCAAATACATGTGTAGGATAGTGGTACCAGTTGGTTGTTACTCTTTACCATTGATTATTGTTCTTATACTGTTGTGCTCAAATGCATATGTTGGTTCATACTTCTGCGTGCATGTTGCATAGTATGCTCAAGACTAGATTTACTGCATATGCATTGTTTATTTCATAGATTTATTGCTATGTACATGTCATTGAGATTTTACTTATCATGATGATATTTGATTATTGAGGATACTAGATGCCTAGCGCAAGCCATTGCGAATTATCTCTTGGTATTGCTTGGTTATTTTACGAGACACTATGTGATTGTCTCCTTAGGTACTAGTGCCATAACCAAGAGAGCGTTGAGGTCTCATATTTATTATCACCTCGATAGCTGCTTCAGCATGATAAGTTTAGTGTAGGATGCTAGTAGGCTAAACGAACAATCATCTCTACTGTTTAGGGAGCTAACAATACAGAGTACTTTATCTAGAGTTGTAGATCTCGAACAGCCTTATCTAAGCTCCTAGTTCTTATTGGTGTGTGACACCTTTTTTTATAGAGTATTTAAATACATTATACTCTATATGACTCATGTAGGATTATGACAGTTATTATAATTTCATTAGCCTGTTCATGCATCATACTATATTATTCACTACTTAGCCCTTTTGGCTAATAACTATTTGTTTTCTCCTTCAAGTACTAGCGCAGCTACATCTAGTGCAAAGTAGATAGTTAGGTTTAGTTGACTACCAGCTCGGGTGGGGGGTTTACCTGTGCTTTATGTGTACTTATTATTGTACTCCTACTTTTATGTAGACTAGTATCTTATTGTGGACCAATGATTTATGGATTTGTAGAGCCTCGTACATTATTTCAGATTTCAAACCACTACACAAGGTTTAAAAAACCATCCGAGACTTGGTTCTGTGCCATGCTTGGATAGGTAAGTATCGACTGAAACTAGTGGTACCGACATACATAATACATAATATAACTTAACTAACTGGTACTGACCATGTATCGGTACCAATCGATGGTTGGACTAGGTACAGAAGAATATTTGATACCTTTTTTTTTGAGTTTTTGATACCTTGCTGCTACTACATTAGTATTGTGGTTTATTGTATTTTTGGTTTGTGACTATGTCGTCAGCCACATGTTATTTCTGTTGTTATTTTGCATATTTGGGTTTTTGGGCTGCATGACAAGTTTGGATTGTCGCATCTCAAAGGGATTCCTAGTGTGGGCCTAGGTGGCTTCCGACTGCAATTCATTTCTAGGTTTTTGAGGGAAGATTTGATATTTCAATTTTTTTCCACCTTTGACAGCAGTTCCTATCTATGCATGTGGAGAACTTCATATTGGTGTTCTTATTCAAATTCAAAGCATTGTTATGTTTCTTATGATTGCGAAAGAAATCTAGGATGTACTACACAAACCTTATCATCAAGAGATGAACATTGTTTGAGTTTACAATTTGTATAAAGAACATTGTAGCCTAAAAAACATAAGATGAATCTCTACAAGAATACTATTCTCTTCTGAAACCCAAGTGGGAGAAATTACACACTTAATGATCCCCTACCACAAATCTTGATGACCTTTAAAAAAAGCATTAGAATTTTCTAGAGGCCAAGTTCTTGTCTAGCCTCATTGACTCTTGCACCACTACAAAGAGTCATCTTTCTCCTATCTCGAAGGTGTTTTCTCTATACTTCTTCAGATCTTCACTCCATTTGTTTTAGTTATTACTTCATCTCAAGACTCTGATGCCTTTGCAGTTGGTGGTTGCCATGTTGGTTCCTTTATCCATGTCCAAAGACGTGGACATTGATAGGGCTTTCCACCATGTATCCATTCAGAGTCTTATTGGCCTTATTATTATTATACTAATTGCCAACTATGGTTATGCTAGTCATTAGCTGCTTCCAAAGGATCTTCCTTTATAGGTTTTCATCATATCAACTCCTGATTAGTCCTTGAAGTTTAGCTTTTATAAATGACTTATTTCCTTTTCTACATTGTATATAAAAAGCATAGTAATTATATAGATTCAACTAAGAAAAATAGAATGTGAATCTTCTCCTTATCCTTCTTTCAGTTCACAAATGTGATTTTTGCTAGCATGGCATTACGAATTTATTTTTCGAGATTGTTCTCTACATAATGTGGTCCTCCACAAAAAACATTAGATTTTCTTGTGGATAGGAGATTTTGAAAGTCCATTCATCCATTCATGTTGTTTATTATATATCTCTTCCTAAGGAAGGTTAGATGATTGAGTATCATGAAAGGACCCACCCTTTTCTTTTCCGTTGGATTGAATAAAGTTCATGAGCCACTCTATTGTTGAAAGTGTGGATGCTAAAAAATTCCTCTAAATGACTCCTATATGCCCATGGTTGCAAAATATCTACGAAATAAAAGTGTTATATCCCAAGTTTTTGAAAACTAATTTTAGAAAATCATAATTTGTATTTTGGAATTTTAAGGATTTTTCTGAAATTTTTCTGATTTTTAAAAAGGGTAAAAAGATTGGTTTTATATTAAAAAGCTTATTTTGCGCTCGCGGGGGTTCGAACCCGCGTCGTGCCCGACTTCTGGACTCAGCCCGACCATTGGGCTGATTCGTGTTTTGTTATTAAAACCGCACGTAGTTATTTTGATTCGGTTTTGGTTTTATTTTAGGGCGACGAGTTGAATCGTCATCTTCCCCGTGTTTTTCGGCTACCGAGTCTTTGGCGGCGACCAGCTATTCTGGGTCGCGTTCCTTGCTATTAATTGAGGGCTTCTACTCTCCTTGGCGAGGCGAGAACCCTAGCAAGTCTTCGAGCCACGGGAGGGAGATTCCGAGCTCAAATCAGTCGCCGGCGCCGCCTCGTGCTTCAGTTTTCCGACGCCTCCTTCAGCTCGCGTTTTCTGTTCCAAGGCTACGATATAGCTTCGTAGCGAGGTAAGAGTGATTTCCGGATGTTTTGTCGAAGTTTTGTGGAGTTTTCGTGTTGTTTTGTGGGTCGACGGTGGCGACGCCACCGTCGATAGTTTTGGCATCTGTGAAAGCTTTGGTCGTGCGTCGATAGCTCGCCGAAGCCACCGCAGAAGCTTCGCTTCGTCACCAGATGTCTACTGGTAAGGTATGGATGCAAACCGACGCTCGACGCGCTCTCACGAGCTCGCCGGCGCAAGCGACGGATGCAAATCCGGCCGCCTTGCACAGCGGCGATCGGGCGGCACGGGCGAGCAGCTGATTCGGGTTGATTTAGGGTTTGAGTCCGGTTTATTGGAAATAAACCCGATTCGCTGAGTTTTGGAGTTGATTTGGACCGGCTCAACAGATTGAGCGGTTCAATTTCAATTTCGGCCCAGTTATTGAATTCGGACCGGTTTGACTTCGATTCGGTTGAATCTGAGCCGGTTCAGGTAGTCGTTGGAAAGCTTGTAAAATTTCCTATCCAATGGTACCTAGTGTGTCCCTCGATTCTTTGTGTATTTTGTGTAATTTCGGTTTCAAGTCTCGGTTTGGCTTGGTTCAGGGTGAATTTGACCGGTTCACTGCAATCCTAAGCGGTTCAGTGGATTCTGTGTCCGGTTCACTTGATCCAAGGTTGATTCCCTAGGTTTTGGGACGTTTTCTATCTGTTGGTGGTCTCTGTTTTCATGTTTGAATCTTATTTGATGAAGTTCATGTATAAATCTATGTTTTAGAGCGATTGATCCAGTGTTTGACTTGCTTCGTTTGATAACTAGTTTTCTTGGCTTTTCAAAGGTAAACCTCAAACCAGATTTCTGTAAATAAAAGTTGTTATCCTTGTTTCCGTTGACTCATGTAGTATAGTATCTTGAGCATATCGATGATTTGCTAGTGGTATCATTGTGGTATTATGGTTATTTCAGTTTTCAGTTTCTATATACCAGTCAAGTATGTGTCAAAGCATGTTTCAGTATCCACATTGTGGACAGCATAACCAGTTTTCTAGTATCCACGTGTGTGGACAGTTGTATGTTTATATTGAGCACATACCCAGTAGTATCCACTCTATGGACAGATCGGGGTCCCAAGCTAGCATGCACCAGGATTCGTGACGCATGGTAGCGCGTGTGTTCACCATGTAAGGTGTAATACACCTTATCATGCGTATTCGGGGTGACGACCCCACAAGCCAGTAGGTATTGCTCACAGTTGATTTATGCATAGTATCAGTTTTCATATTTGACACAGATAACCTAGTCGAACCAGTTTATCTAATTGCATTATAGTTTTCAGTTCCAGTTTTCAGTTATAGTTTCAATTCCAGCATTCAGTTTATCGTTTATAGTTTCCAGCTTTCAGTTCACAGTTTTCAATATTCAGTCATTACAGTTTTATTGTTCATGCTTCTTTCTAGTTTCCCTCCTTTGAATCTAAGGGACTACCCTTTCTTCTGGGGAGAGGCTTACTCAGCAATGTTTTGCTGAGTCTTGTTGATATTGCAGGTTCTGGTCTGGACTAAGGAAATCAAGGCATGGATTTAAAGCACTATTTGAAGGATTGTTTTAAAGAGTTGTGATTCTTGTGCTAAAAGTTATTTGCTGCGACTTAAGTGTATAAAAGTGTACTATGATGTAAAGTATTGTAAAAAGATTTTGTAGCAGTCAATCTTATGTTGTTGTTCCTAGATTTTAAAGTTATAATAGATTGCTTTAGTTATATTCTAGTCTTGGTGGTACTAGGGTGTAAAAAAAGACCTTAAATCTCCATCATGCCTTGGATCTCCAACATTAGTAGCAAAGCATTTCTTTATCTAATTAGCAAATAGAAGAATTGCAGTAAAACTATCTTAACTTCCTTAGAGAAATGTATCCACATTCTCTGGAACAAACTAAGCCCTCCTCCCCCCTCTGGTCATTGATTATCCAAAATCATTGTTACATTGTCATCATAACAATCTGATAAGAACCAAGTGTTTATTGACACTTTACATCATACACTCCGTCATATTGCCATCATCATTGTAGTGTTTGTAAAGATTCATCATGCTATACATGAGTTACATTGTCTACCGTCCTTTCACTAACATAAGGCTCACCACAATAATACAAGCCTTATACCAAATAGTTGACAAAATCTCTCCTAATTACCAATCAATTCTTAAGTAAATTCCAAAAAGTAGTCAACATTAGTGAAATACCAAACATGAGATGCGAATGAGATTTGAGAAATTTGTAATCGACTACATCCAAGAGAGTGCTCTATATAGATTGGCCTCACCCAGCACTAACATCCTCAACTATGTTACCACGGAGGTAATATCCAAGCTAAGTATCGACTAGTTGGAGATATTCCAGATCACCAAGGTTGAGCTAGATTAGAATGAAAAGATTATGAGATACTTGGTAACTTGGAAGTTATACAGAGTCCATCACTCTACTCTACTTGGGATGTCCCAAACTAGTTGGCTTCAAATAAGTCATGGATGAAATTCATGAGGAACA
The DNA here is from genome assembly GCA_027563935.2 of Costus lasius. Lineage (NCBI taxonomy): Eukaryota > Viridiplantae > Streptophyta > Magnoliopsida > Zingiberales > Costaceae > Costus > Costus lasius. The sequence continues at coordinate 89,337,482 of CM050454.1, read as the reverse complement.
AATTTTCAAAAGTATCTACGATAACCTTAGTTGAATGACAACATCCTGGAAACCATTTGCTTCTAGGAACGTACCATTTGGGTGGAAGATCTCTGAAGTAAACCGAACACGAGGTGGCTTTGCAGGATAATTGTCTCCAAAGGTCAACCGGAGACCAAAGACACCACCTGTAAATTCCCAAACCAGAAAAGAGCAATTTAAGCATAAAAATTCCTCTAAGGTTATTTACAGCATTCATCATAACTTAAAGCAAAACTGATCAGACCTTCCCATGGGGTTTCATCAGGGCCAAAAATTGTTGCGCTCCAAACAAACAAGTTATCATCGGACAATGGGCTCGCACTACATCCCTACATGTCAGAACCCATGATCCAATTCATTAGCAAGAGAAGTAAAGTTGTAAACATAATTACTTGACAATTAGGTTATCGATTCAAATTCCTGTATTTGGGATTTCAAGCATATTGAATAGAAAGAAATCTAGCAATACGCGAAGATGGGATTTCAAAATCCAACCTTTTAGCAAGGATTCGAAAAACCCAGTTCTTTCGCAAGTGAAAGTCATGTTTCTTTAAAGGAATTTGAAGAATTACCCTGAACAAACTACAAACTACCAACTTTTGGGAGATCTCTTTCTCCCCCCCACATATCTTCAAAGAAAGCGACCAACCCCTTAAATCGAGGAAAAACAAACCAAAAGAAAAAAGTGCGGAAACGGAATACTATAAGCCTAGGTGGATCATACTGACCTCTGGTGGCTCGTTTTTTATGGCTTTGAGATCGGACATGAGGCGGAGCTGGGAAGAAGTCGACGAAGCCATATCAAAGAAAATCCAAGGCCAAAGAACAATCGGAAAAAGAAGATGAAGAAAGAAGAAGGAGAAACGAAAACGATTCCTTCTTCCTCCTCGACCGGAAGGGAAGGACTCGACGCAGGGTAAGGAAGCTTATTCAATCAGAAACGGACCGGTGCCCTCCTTTCGTTGTTAAGGATTGTTTCCAACACCAGAAATATACACACACATATAACCGCAGGGACCCATACCTGTACATGTTAACGCGTGGAATTTGATATGGTATGGTCTCATTAAATTTTAATAATTAGCAAAATAAATTAGAAAGTTTATATCTGAATAATTAGAAAACAATAAATTATACAAATACCGTATAAATTTTTTTTAAAAAAAATAAATTATACTAACGCCATATTAAATTATATGAGCTCTGAGTAATCCTAACTTTCTCCTAATTTCTGTAGTGCACCATAATCAATATTTATTGTCTCTCTCTCATTGTGAGTGTGAGCACCGAATTTAGTAAGCGAATCTACAACTCTAGATCCATATGGGTAGCTTTGTACCAAATTTAGTAATATTTTGTATTAAACTATATAAATTTTGGTAATTTATCAACTTTAATCATTTCATTATTTGAATATGAGAATTTTTATTCAACTCTACTCTTTGGTAATTTTTTTAAATTAAAAATAAATAAATGTTGAGGCTATGCCAGCAGTGGCCAAGCTTCTTCTCCGTAAATTTTATCCCAGATTTTTTGAGCAACGCTAATGCCTTGATATTATATTAAAATTACTTTGAGATTTGTGTTTATCTCACTCAACTTTGAAATTCATATATATATATATAGCATAAATCTCAAAACAATTTTAGTAATTTTAAAAGTAATAATGTCATTATTCCCTAAATTTCTAAGCAAAGTTCTACTTAAAAAAAAATTTGCTTTTAAGGTTTAAACATTCAAAACCAACAATAAGATTATGTTATGTTAAATGAAAGCTACAGTTGAAAGAATAAAAAAGTATAATAACTTTCTATCCTTTCCACTTAGAACATATTTTTATAGATGCTTAATGTATATGGGTTGGTTAGCTTTTCTTCGAGTGATTAAGTATGATTTTGACTATAATTAATGAATGTAATATTTTAAATACATATTGTTTAAATCAAGTATAATTAGAGTTGAGAGATATATAAATTAATATATTTTGGTATTATTATTTGGGATGAAGAGATTTTTATTTATGTGTTTTTTCTTGTGTTTATCTCGTGCTGCGAATTGTACCTACAGCACAAACACAAGGAAAAATTTTCCTAGGCAGCCAGTATAAATCTTAGGCAAGTGTAGTCCTCACCGTTGAGGTTGCTTTAAAATTTATGCTCATCAAACTCAACTTTGAGATTCGTATAAAGCATAAATTTTAAAATAATTTAAATAATAAGAATTAAACCTAGTGAAGATTCACTAGATAGCCGGTAGGCTGCCTAGGAAATTTTTTCACACACAAGCTGCATGTCATTGATAAGAGGTCTCTCCTGCGTAGTCTCGTTTCCAACGATGGTATCAGAACGCAGGATTATTGTTTGAGCGAACTGCAGAGGGTCACTGTAGTAGAGAGAAGTCACCAAGAGTTGCAATTCATCCTCTCTTATTCTTCTTGTCGCCGCTGCAGCCGAGGGACATTGCTAGCTTGTTTTTCTCAGTTTTATTCTTTGACATTCCTTGTCGGTGTGGTTGTTAGATCATTCCTAATATCACGCCCACAATTAGCTAATACAAATTTTTTTGAAAATATCACGCCCACAATTAGCTAATACAATTTTTTTTGAAAACAAGCAACCAGAGCCGAAAAATGAGCCACACAGGACTTGGAACCGACCAATCCCACGCAAGGGATAGAACAAGCAGCAAAGAACGAAAGCAGCAATCGGCAGCTAGAGGGAGCGCGACCGGCAGATGAGTCTAAACTCACCTCAGCCTAACAACCGAGCCAACACGAGATGGGAGAACAGAGCCGGACGCCACACACAGGCAGCGAAACAAGAAAAGAGGCAGAAGCTACGCGCAGGTAGTCGGAGAAAGATCAAACAAACCACAGGCGTCCACTCGCAGGAGGACGAGAGAAACTGTACGCAGACAGCCGGACAGAACAAACGCGTCCACACGCAGGTGGACGAGCGTACAGGAAAGAAGACGACGGAAAACTCACGTCACCGGAAGCGTACACACAGAACACAATGTCCGCACGCAGGTGGAGAGAACCGTGGTGGACGAGAATATAGGGGGGGCACGGTACGAAACCGAAAGAACGCACGCCAGCCGAAAACAGGAAAACACCGGAAGAGACAAGCCGCGTTGCCAACGGAGCTCACACACGAACAGACAGTGGAAGACAAAGTATAAAGATCGCACGAGAGATCACGATGCTGGAGAAGGAATCGAACGAAGGAAGAGTTACCTCACCGGAGTCGAGCCGTCGACTTCGGTAAAGCAACACCGAGCAAAAAGAAGGAGGGACCGGAGATTGGAGCACCTTCGACGTCGCTCCACCACGCAACCACCCACTAGACGTCGGAAGGTTGGCCGGAATTCGCCGCCGAACACCGGACCGAGAGGGGACGAAGGTGTAAAAGTAAAGAGATTGAGAGAAGAGATGGAATAGAATAGAATATGTTTTTCCTTATGTTTTCTGTAAATGATGTACAGCCAATATATAGAATACAGAGGAGGTGTTACAAAGTAGGTAAAACTGCTTCGAATGGAAGACAGAGCACCGAAGGCAAGAATTGCTATGGAAAGAATTGCTTTAGGAAACAAATCAGTGCGTGCTGTCATCGTTATCGTTATCACGCCCCCGCAAACTCAGTGGGGAAGAATGAACATTGAGTTTGGAGACCAACTGTTGAAACCAGAGACGAGGGAGTGCCTTCGTGATGACATCAGCGATCTGGTCACAGGTAGAGATGTAAGAGATGTTGAGCTGGCGCATGCTAACGCGCTCACGCACAAAGTGAAAATCTATTTCAATATGTTTGGTGTGAGCATGAAAAACCGGATTGGCAGCAAGATAGGTGGCACCAATATTGTCACACCAAAGCGTGGGAGTGCGTGGTGAGACAAGCCGGAGTTCAGTCAAAAGGGACTGAATCCAAATAACCTCAGCAGTGGCATTGGCAATGGCTTTGTATTCGGCCTCAGTGCTGGATCGAGAGACAGTGGATTGTTTCTTAGAGTTCCACGAAATGAGATTCCTACCAAGAAAGATGGCATAGCCACTCGTGGATCGGTGATCGTCAGGAGAACCGGCCCAGTCGACGTCACTGTAGACATGCAAATCCCGAGAAGAGCAGCGATATAATAAAAGACCATGAAGAATAGTGCCCTTCAAATATCGAAGTATCCGTTTAACCATGTCCCAATGGTATTCAGTTGGAGAGTGCATATATTGACACGCATGATTAACTGCAAAGGTAATATCAGGGCGCATGATAGTGGCATACTGCAGGGCACCAACGATGCTGCGATACAAAGTAGGATCCGCCAACGGGGAAGAGGATACTATAGAGGGAGAAGTGGACATGGGCTTTGGAACAGGGCGAGCACCATCCATCTTGGCATGTTGGAGAATACTAGTGATGTATTTACCCTGTGAGAGGAGACAGCCTTGAGAGTGGGTCGACAATTCAACACCCAAGAAGAACGCAGCGGTACCCAAGTCGCGAATAGCAAATTCCTGACCAAGAGACTGAACTAAATCGTTGATGTGAGAAGAATCCGAACCAGTGATAAGGATATCATCAACATAGATAAGAATAAAATTCTGGAAGCCGGTTGTGCAGTGATAAAAGAGAGAGGTATCAGTCTTAGAGCCGGTGAAACCTTGGGATAGCAACCACCCACTTAAGCGATGGAACCAGGCCCGAGGAGCCTGCCGTAGGCCATAGAGAGACCGTTGCAAATGACACACATGATCAGGAAATTGAGGATGAAGAAAGCCCTGGGGTTGTTCCATATACACGGCGTCGTCCAGATGGCCATGGAGGAAGGCATTGGAAACATCCAACTGACGAATAGGCCAAAAGGCGCTCACAGCAATAGAGAGGAGTAGTCGAACTGTAGTTATTTTGATCACAGGACTGAATGTTTCAGTGAAGTCAACGCCGGATTGTTGCTGAAAATCCTTAGCAACAAGACGAGCTTTATGACGATCAATGCTGCCATCCGCTTTATGTTTAAGTTTGAAGACCCATTTGCAACCAATGATGTTCATGTCGGAACGCCGAGGTACAAGAGTCCAAGTACCGTTTCGAAGAAGGGCATTGAACTCAGACGCCATGGCGGCACGCCACAGAGGATCTTTGGAGGCTTAAGTGAAGCACGACGGTTCTGGGGGCAGCAAAGAAGCCAAGAAAGCCTATGGGAAAGCATATTTGGAAACAACTTGAGCACTCGGAGAGAGAGGTGAAGTGCTGACATAAATGTCCTGGAGCGAACGTATGCGTCGGGGAGGAGAAGCAGAGCCAAGAGCTGAAGCAGGAGGCCGGGCCAGCGAAGGTGGAGAAGGCTGATGCGGCTCCGCCGAGGAAGCAGGGGAAGTGAGGTCCGCCGGACCACAGTGCGCAGACGTTGTAGGTGAGGAGCCGGATAGATCGTCGGAAGAACGTGTAGGAGAGATAGCCGGAGAGGTGCGCGTGAGATCGTCCAGAGAAATAGAAGGGGGCACCGGCGGCAGACTCCTGGACGGAGGAGAGTCAGGGAGCAATGGCGAGGCACCCAAGAGACCATGATAGATCGGAGATGGGGACGCAGAATCCGGTGCAAGTGGCGGAGGTGCATCCGTTGCTGCAAAAGGGAAGACAGATTCATCAAAGACAATATGCCGGGAGATGTATATTCGCCCGGACGATAAATGTAAGCAACGGTAACCGTGATGCAAATTACTGTAACCAAGGAAAACACATTGCATGGAACGGGGTTGAAGTTTATGTGCGGTATAAGGCCGGAGGTGAGGAAAACAGGCGCATCCAAAAACGCGAAGGAAAGGATAATTGGGGGTGCGATTGTAGAGCCTTTCTAGTGGGCTGACATTAGCGAGAGTCGGCATGGGAAGACGGTTGATCAAATAGACGGAAGTTATCACAGCAGCGTCCCAATACCGAGGGGGCATGGACGCATGTTGCAAAAGAGCAAGGGCAGTTTCAATGATGCGCCGGTGTTTCCTTTCAGCAGAGCCATCTTGCTCTGGCATGTGAGGGCAGGAGACCCGATGAAGGATGCCGGAAGCCTGAAGGTGTTTATGGAGACCTTGGAATTCGCCACCCCAGTCAGATTGGATAGCCAAGATTTTGTGGTCAAAAAAACGTTCAACATGCTTTGGAAGTGGCAAAAGATATTAGTGACATCAGATTTATGATGCATAAGAAAAAGCCAAGTGAATTTGCTAAAATCATCGACAAACGAAACATAGTACGAATATCCATTATTAGATAAAAGAGGGGCAGGCCCCCAAACGTCAGAGTGAATAAGCTGCAATGGAAAAGTGGAAACATGAGTGGAAATAGTAAATGGGAGCTTATGGCTCTTGGCCTGCATACAAGCATGACAAAGTGGAGACACATTGCGCTGGGAAGCAGGAAGACCATATTTATTGATGATGTGACGAGCGATGCGCAGGGAGGGATGGCCGAGTCTAGCATGCCAGGAGGAGGTGGACGTCCGTTCGCCGAGATGTAATTGAGGGGAAGGTGGTGAGAGGTGATAGAGATCATGCTTGATGCTGCCCTGGAGGAGGATGGACCCCGTTGTTCGATCCTTCACAAAACACTCATGTGGGTGAAATTCGAAGTAAACATCGTTATTGGAAGAAAATTGACGAACGGACAATAAATTCTTGGATAATGCAGGAACATGAAGAATATTGCGCATATATAAAGGATGAGTCAGACAGGGGATATGTGTATTTCCAAAGTTAGTAATTCGCAAACCTGTACCGTCACCAATGTGAATAGTGTCAGAACCATGGTATGGAGTTGCGTCGGAAAGAGCGCTGTAATCGGGAGTGACGTGATGCGTGGCCCCAGAGTCCGGATACCAACTAGTGGACGGCACGGCAGGCGGCATGATGGTAGTATGATGTACAAATGGTGGTTGTCGTCTGCGTGAATAACTGCCTGTAAAGGTGTTGTCAAAGCGTTTATTGCATTGATGGGCATAGTGTCCAAAATTAAGGCATATCTGGCATTTGCCTGGGCGACGTCCCCTGCCACGGCCATAACTGCCACGATTTGAACGACCACCACGTGGCGAGGGAGGGGTCGTAGAGTGAGATAAATTTGTGGTGTGGAGAGCCGGAAAAGAGTTCGCAGATGTCCGCATAGATTGTAGCCTTTCATGGGAGGAAAGCATAGTGTGAACTTCTTCGAGGCTAAGATCTTCAGTGTGAGTTAAAATAGCCGGAATAAAGTTATCATAGGAAGGCCCTAAGCCGTTCAGGACATGCAGTAAAAGATCAGGATCGGAAATGGGGTGTCCGATCATTGCAAGGTTGTTAGAGATATTCTTGATTGATTGCATGTAGTCATCAATAGAGTTGTCGCCACGTTGGATCATTTGTAGCTGAGTCTTTAATTGTAGAACACGCGCACGAGAATGAGAGGCGAAGGTGCGTGAGAGGGTATCCCATACGGCTCTAGAAGAGTTGAGCCAGACGACCAAGGGAAGAACAGCCTCAGATAAAGTGGAAATGATCCACGTTAATATCATCTGATCCTTCTTGATCCAAGTTTGATAGGTTGGATCCAACGGATCAAGGCAAGGAAGCAGACCATCAAGGATGTCAAGGCAATCATTCACGCGTAGAATCGGCAACAATTGAGTTTTCCAGAGTAGATAATTGTCACGGGTAAGCTTTAGAGGTTGAATAGAGATACCGCCGCCTGGATGAAGGGAAGGTGGAGAAGCGCCGACAGTGGTTGTAGACGGCAAAGCGTTCGGCCCAGACGAATTGACTTCAGACATCTTAACTAGAGAGAGCAGCGAACAGGAGGATTGTAAGCTTCAAGCGTTGTTGCAACAGTGAGTCGAGCGGTGAATACCAAGATCCTCTGATACCATGTAAAAGTAAAGAGATTGAGAGAAGAGATGGAATAGAATAGAATATGTTTTTCCTTATGTTTTTTGTAAATGATGTACAACCAATATATAGAATACAGAGGAGGTGTTACAAAGTAGGTAAAACTGCTTCGAATGGAAGACAGAGCACCGAAGGCAAGAATTGCTATGGAAAGAATTGCTCTATGGAAAGAATTGCTTTAGGAAACAAATCAGTGTGTGTTGTCATCGTTATCGTTATTAGAAGGAAGCAGAGCTGATCACCGGAGAATGTCGGGAACGAAAGCAGAGAGTCCGAGCCAGTGAGTTGAGAACCAAACGAAGCCTAAGCCGCGTGCCTTTCTCGTGGACGAACGTCGCCTATATGGCGTTGCTTCGTCTTCCCCCTCCGCCAGCTCGACTTTCAGATGGGCGAACCCCCGCTCACCATTTGGATCCACGTAGGAAACCCTTCGAATGCGGTGCCAGGCTGGTAACCCGGTCAAATGTTGCCGCCCACTGTCGCCATCGGCTCCTCGCCATGTGGTCGGCCAACTCGCGTCGCCCGTTGGCAAAGCTTCGCAAGCGTGCCTGAGGTGCGCCACTGTCGCCAGCCAAAGCTCGCCACGCGTCGAATGACTCGCTGTTCGAGTTCATCGTGCCGAACGCGCGTTTGCTCCCGAGGAAGAAGATCCGGTGCTCGAGCCGTCGTCCGTTGTGGAAGCGCCACGCGGACGTTCCACTCGCTGCCGAAGGGTTTCCGGCCCCAAATTAGAAACCCTAATCTCCCCGGATAATTTTTATCCCCAAATACAAGATCGCACAAAAGAAACCCTAACCCTAATTTAGAAATCGAACCGAAAGTCAAAATCGTCAAAGTCAAAATAGGATTACTGTGCAAAATCGGAATTCGCCGAATTAATTCCGTCTGGATGACGTCACACCTGCAATTCGCCCGCCGAATTGATTTTCTGCCCGAATCACGCCTGGCTGACGTCGCCTTACGTCAGCGTCGAAACTTTCCGAAATCACGAAATCGATTAGCGTATGGATTTTGACCCGGTCAAAATCCGCTCGTCGTCAGCAGCCTCGAAGCGAACGCCTTTCGCTTCGTCTTCGTCCGCAAGCTCGCGACGCCGCCTGCGTCGATTATTTTCGGAGTTCGTCGGAGAAGTTGCGCTGGTGGAGAAGGGCCGCTGTCCTTCGCCTCAACCTTCCGTCGTCGACAGCTGCTTGCTGCCGGAGCTCGTCGTCGCCGGTAACGACGGAAAACCCTCCGGGAAGATTCGGAAACAGAGGAACAGGGGAGTTAAAACTTAAAGCTTCGTTTATTACCCGAAAGCTTACAAAGCTCCTCGCCGTCGGCGACCCTCGCCGCCTGACCTCCCTCTTCCCTCCCTCACCGTCGACTCCCAGTCGCGGCTACAGTTCTATCAAAGCCTACTCCCGTCGAAACCTCACCAAGCTCCGTTGTAGGTTGTCAATGGCCGACCTTCCTCGCGCTGATCGGCTTCTTAAAAGGGGAAGCCGCCCCTTCCTTCTCCTCTTAGGGTGTCCGCCGCCCGATTCTCTCACGCGTCCGCGTCTCGCGGGGACGCCACCAAATCCGTCGGAGTCGATGCCAGCCGCGGCTTCGTTCGCGTCCGCGTCCGACGCACGCGGAGACGATGAAGACGCTGTGCTGATGACGCCGCCCTCGCACCCGCAGAACTCGCATCCAAGAACTCCGCCTTCCACGTCCGAGTTTTCCTCTAATGCCGCCACGTCGTCTGCAACGCTTGGCGTCCGCGCGTTTGACGAAGCTCCATCGCCGCGAGCTCCGCGCGGATGCGGTCGCGGGAGAGAGATTGGGCCGCGGCCCTTTCACAATTCATTTGGATCTGGGCTTGGGCCGAACCGGGTAGACCGGGCCCTGACAATACTCCCCCGCCCAATTTGGACATCGCCCTCGATGTCTCTAACGGGCGGATCCTGCAGAACCATCGCTCCAATCCTCATCGCCCCGATCCGACACTGCTGCGCTCCAGTGGCAGTGTGTGGAACTACCTGCAGTGATCCAATCCGCGGTTGTTCAGTTTCTTCAGCCTCCTCGACTGGATCCTGTGCCGCTATCGCCATGAGTTTTTGTTTGCTGGGGCAATCCTTTACCCAGTGAGGACCGCCGCACCAAAAGCAACCCTGTGGCTTTTGTTCCCGTCGTCCTGGGGAACCCTTGTTCTGCCGGTAGAATGGTGTACCCCTCTCTGGAACTCTAGCTCCCGGTGGTGTGCGTGGGGAGCCGCGCTGAGGTCCGCGCTTTGGTGGTGTCTTGGATTTCTTTGGTGGTGCTGGTTTGAAATTTCTGTTATCCACCAGAGACTCAGCCACCGCCGCAGCTGCCCTCCAGTCAACTGGCTCGCGACGTCGGACCTCTGTTTCTGCCCATGGCTGAAGGCCCCGGAGGAAGAAATACCTCCTATCGTCCTCTGCCATGCCTGGAAGCTCCAGCATCAAAGTAGAGAAAGCCCGGACGTACTCCTGGATCGAGCCTGTATGCCTCAGCCGATCCAGTTTGCCACGCGCCTGATCCGCTGAGTTTCTGGGAAGAAACTGCCGCCGCAGTTCCTCACGGAAAGTCTCCTAAGTCCAGCTAGTAGTCCCGGATGTAGAGCCGACTTTAGTTCGCCACCAAAGTTTCGCGTCGCCTGTGAGATAGGCGATGCACACCTGTACCCAATCTCCTGCAGAAATATGGTTAGCTGAAAACAGTTGCTCCATATCCCAGATAAAATTCTCGACCTCTCGGGACGATCGAGCCCCCCCAAACGTCGCTGGGTCTGGCACGCGCATCCTCGGTTTGGGAGCCTCCTGCTCCACCGGTGCTGATTTGGATACTTGCGCTAGGGCTAGGCGCAGTACCTTTACTTCTGCGTGCATGTCCTCCTTCATGCGAGCCATCTCTCCTGGTAGATGGATCAGACCCTCCATGGTCTGTTGCATGACCTCGATCTGCAATCTCTGCTGCTCGATCTGCAACCTCTGTTGCTCGATCAGCAATTCCTGATCCTCCACAGTCTTCTGGAGGTTTTCCACCTGTGGAATCATCCCATTGCCTCCACCACTGGCCAAACCGAGCATCTGCTCGATCTGAGCAATGCGATCACCCTGGTTCACCATCTCCTCAGGATCAGCCGTCTCCTTGGCCTTTCCTTTATCCTGCCTAGGTCGGGCGTCCTCTGACGCTCCTCTAGCAGTATGGGTGATTTTCTGGAACTTCAGACCTTTCCTCACCTTCGAGGGTGAGGCTGAAGGTGCCGTGTTTGCTGGAACACGTTAGCCTGCTCTGATACCTGTTGTCACGCCCCGGTCGGATCGGTCTAGAATTAGCGCTTATCCGCTTCCTAGAGCCGTCCGGCGGAATACCAGAACGTAACTCTCCCTAGGGTTTCCGGCCCCAAATTAGAAACCCTAATCTCCCCGGATAATTTTTATCCCCAAATACAAGATCGCACAAAAGAAACCCTAACCCTAATTTAGAAATCGAACCGAAAGTCAAAATCGTCAAAGTCAAAATAGGATTACTGTGCAAAATCAGAATTCACCGAATTAATTCCGTCTGGATGACGTCACACTTGCAATTCGCCCGCCGAATTGATTTTCTGCCCGAATCACGCCTGGCTGACTTCGCCTTACGTCAGCGTCGAAACTTTCCGAAATCACGAAATCGATTCGCATATGGATTTTGACCCGGTCAAAATCCGCTCGTCGTCAGCAGCCTCGAAGCGAACGCCTTTCGCTTCGTCTTCCTCCGCAAGCTCGCGACGCCGCCTGCGTCGATTGTTTTCGGAGTTCGTAGGAGAAGCTGCGCTGGTGGAGAAGGGCCGCTGTCCTTCGCCTCAACCTTCCGTCGTCGACAGCCGCTTGCTGCCGGAGCTCGTCGTCGCCGGTAACGACGGAAAACCCGCCGGGAAGATTCGGAAACAGAGGAACAGGGGAGTTAAAAGTTAAAGCTTCGTTTATTACCCGAAAGCTTACAAAGCTCCTTGCCGTCGGCGACCCTCGCCGCCTGACCTCCCTCTTCCCTCCCTCATCGTCGACTCCCAGTCGCGGCTACAGTTCTCTCAAAGCCTACTCCCGTCGAAACCTCACCAAGCTCCATTGTAGGTTGTCAATGGCCGACCTTCCTCGCGCTGATCGGCTTCTTAAAAGGGGAAGCCGCCGCTTCCTTCTCCTCTTAGGGTGTCCGCCGCCCGATTCTATCGCGCGTCCGCGTCTCACTGGGACGCCGCCAAATCCGTCGGAGTCGATGCCAGCCGCGGCTTCGTTCGCGTCCGCGTCCGACGCACGCGGAGACGATGAAGACGCTGTGCTGATGACGCCGCCCTCGCACCCGCAGAACTCGCGTCCAAGAACTCCGCCTTCCACATCCTAGTTTTCCTCTAATGCCGCCACGTCGTCCGCAACGCTCGGCGTCCGCGCGTTTGACGAAGCTCCGTCGCCGCGAGCTCCGCACGGATGCGGTCGCGGGAGAGAGATTGGGCCGCGGCCCTTTCACAATTCATTTGGATCTGGGCTTGGGCCGAACCGAGTAGACCGGGCCCTGACAACACCGCGTCCACCCCGAGGTCGCCGCCAGCCTCGTTTTCCCCCGCTGAGTGCATGCTTCACCGGAACCGAGTCGCCCGTCACCAGTTCCAAGCATACGCGAGATCTCGCCGGATCTCGCCCCTCTCCGCGTGCTCCACGCGTCGAGCCCGCCGCCGGATCCTAGCCATCTGTCGTCGGCCGCCGCAGAAGCTCGAAGATGAGCTGCGTCACCAACGGACGTCGTCGTCCGCCTCAACCTGACGCCGCTCGCCTGCCCGATTTTGAACGCAAGCCCTAATTTGAGTCAGGCGGAAGATTTTGCCCGATTTTGACCAGGTCAACCGTATGTTGACTGGTCCAAATTGGGCTCTAATTCTGGGCCTAACACCTAATACCTTTGCCCATATAATTGAATGGAAAATCTTATAATAAAAATATATCGGATTTTATGATGCTGTTGAATTTAATCAGAGTGATCTTCCAATTAATTATGTCGTTAATTAAAGAGGCGAGACAGCCGATGGGAACCAAACTAAAAACCTATCGATAACACGTTCACCTCAATCAGGGACCACCCCTATATATAGAAAAAACCTAATAGGCATAATTACTTATCAACCCATCAAAGATAAGACAATTATGCCTCCCAAGGATTCTACACAATTAAAATCCCCTTTCCACACTATAATTAATAGATGACAATAAATAAAATTAAGAGATTATATTATATACGATTACTACAATGCATGTACGTCTAGATGCCCACATGCAGTTAATTATGCATAAACATGGTGCAAAGTCCATAGATCCTAACAATCTCCCACTTGGACGAGGCAATAATGTAATTACACAAACGATGTAAAGCCTTAAATCACATATATATCTCTCAAACGATCTTTATGCGCATATAACTTAAGATGTCATCTAAAACAATCTCGTCTATTAGTCTTATTAACACAAGGACCAAAGGGGCAATCATTGACATATTATCGCAATTAGACCCACAGTGATCACATGTATTAACTCAACCAAATGACATAGATCTAGTATGGATGTGTAGTATGGAAATAACATAATGTGATAGCATCACCTTTTATTTCCAACTGGTCCAACTTTAACCAAATGAGATCAAAGAGCAGAGCAAATAAATGAAAGCTGAAAATTTTCATTAATGTCATGACAATAAATACAGTAATAACCAAATGGAACAAAATATGCACTCACACTAAATCAAATGACATCAAAACCAGTAATGCCCATGTTTTCAAGATGTCCATGAAAAATTTTTGGAGCTAATGCCTTAGTGAGTGGATCTGCAATCATAAAATTTGTTCCTATGAACTCGATAGAAATTAAGTCACTCTAAACTCTTTCTTTTACAATAAGGAACTTGATATCTATATGCTTTGATTTAGAAGAGCTCCTATTGTTATTGGAATTCAAGACTACTGCTCTATTGTCACAAAATAACTTGAGTAGTCTTTCAACACCATTGATAATCTATAGTCTTGAAATGAAATTACGCAGCCATATAGAATGATTGGATGCCTCATAACATGCAACAAATTCTGCTTCCATAGTAGAAGATGCAACAAGTGTCTGCTTAGCACTTTTCCAAGATATTGCACCTACAGCTAATAGAAACACATATCCAGATGTCGATTTACGACTGTCTTGGCATCCAGCAAAGTCAGAATTAGAATACCCAACGATCTCAAGACTGTCTGACTTTCTGTAAGTGAGCATATAATCTTTTGTGTTTTGTAAATATCTGAAAACTCTTTTGGCTACAACCCAATGTTCTCTTCCTGGATTACTTTGATATCTGCCAAGCATTCCAACAATGTATGCAAGGTCAGGACAAGTGCAGACCTGTGCATACATCAAACTCCCTACTGCCGAAGCATAAGGGATGTTTTCCATAAATTTATATTCAAATTCACTCTTTGGACACTATTTTAGACTGAATTTATCTCCTTGCCACAGGGGTTTCAAGTGGTTTACTATTTTGCATGCCAAAACGTTGCAATACCTTTTTAATATAACTCTTTTGTGATAATCCTAATATTCCTCATGAGTGATCATGATGAATCTGGATCCCTAATACAGAAGATGCTTCACCAAGGTCTTTCATTTCAAATTGTTTTGAAAGAAATTTCTTAGTATCTTGAAGTAATTGTAGATCGCTACTAGCAAGCAAAATGTCATCCACATAAAGAACCAGAAAAATAAATTTACTCCCACTGAACTTATGGTACACACAATCTTCAACAGTATTCACCTCAAAACCAAATGAGAGAATTACATGATGAAACTTTTGGTATCATTGACGGGAAGCTTGCTTAAGCCCATAAATAGATTTCTTCAATTTACAAACCAATTGAGTAGATCCGTCTGAATCTAATCTTTCTAGTTGTAACATATAAATTGTTTCCTCAATGTCACCATTGAGAAAAGCTGTCTTAACATCCATTTGATGAAGCTCAAGGTCAAAATATGCTACCAGAGCCATAATTATTCTAAAAGAGTCTTTTGATGAAACCGGAGAGAAAGTTTGTTTATAGTCAATGCCTCTTCCCTTTGGGGGAATCCCTTAGCAACAAAATGCACTTTAAATCTTTCCACATTGCCTTGTGAATCCCTTTTGGTTTTAAAAATCCATTTGCAACCAATAGGTCTCAATCCTTCAGACAATGGTACAAGATCCCAAACGTCATTGTCTTTCATAGATTGAATTTCTTCACCCATGGCATCGATCCACTTTTGAGCATTAGAACAATAAATTACTTCATGGAAGGTGAGTGGATCATCTCTTACTGAATCAATATTATCCTGATGTTCTTGGAGAAATACAATATAATCACTAGAAATTGCACTTCTCATGTCTCTTGTGGATCTCCTTAAAGGCTCTGGTTCATTTTGAGATTGAGGTTGTTGAGTTTGATCCTCATGCTCCTCATGAACATTGGATTGAGGAACAGTTGGATATTCTGTATGGGTAGGAAGCTCAACATTGTCTTCTAAATGCTGTTGTTGAATAATATTTGGAATGAAAACTTGATCATGGTCAATAACAACTATAGGAGGAATATCAACTAATTCCTCTTCTAAGATAAAGTCATTAGCCTTATCTCCCCCCCCCCCAAACTCAACATCCTCAAAAAATCTAGCATTTCTCGTTTCAAAAAATGTTCTAGTTTTGGGATCATAGAATTTGAAACTCCTTGATTTCTCAGGGTATCCTACAAAATAGCTACTAACAGTTCTTGCATCCAGTTTCTTTTCATGTGGCCTAAAAGACCTAGCCTCAGCTGGACATCCCCAAATACGAAAATGCTTTATGACAGGTTTCTTACTCGTCCATAGTTCATGAGGGGTTTTGTTTGTAGCTTTTGTAGGAACTCTATTGAGAATATAGACTGCAGTTTTTAATGCATCTCCCCATAGTGAATGTGGTAAAGTAGTACGACAAATCATACTCCATACCATATCCTTAAGTGTTCTGTTTCTTCTTTCTGATACACCATTCATGTTTGGAGAACCAGGCATGGTGTACTGAGGAACAATCCCACACTCACCAAAAAATCTAGCAAATGGACCTGGACATTGTTCACCTGATCCGTAATACATGCCGTAGTATTCACCACCACGATCAGATCGTATGGCCTTAATTGATTTTTAACTTTGGCCTTAAACAACTTAAACATGTCCAACGCTTGTGATTTCTCATGCATTAAGAACAGATAGCCATATCGAGAATAATCGTCTATGAATCTGATAAAATATTGTTGACCATTCCATGAAGCCATAGGGAAAGGTCCACAAATATCTGTATGTATCAATTTTAAGACATCCTTAGTTCTCTCAGCTATAAATTTTCTCTTGTTAGTGGTTTTTCCCTTTATGCACTCAACACAAACATCATTACTTGAATCCTCAAGTTTATCAAGAATCCCTTCTGATACAAACCTATCAATTCTCCTTTTAGAGATATGACCCAAACGCCTATGCCATAAAGAGAAATAATTTTTTGTTGATAATTTGCGTTTAGTGCCTCTAGTTTCAGTATTACGGGACTCATTACCTAAATTTACTACATCAAGTAAATAAAGGTTGTCAATGTTTGATAAATAACTGGTTCCAACAAGTTTAGCATTGAGATAAATGCTATATTTTCTGTTACTAAATGAACAAACATAACCTTCCTTGTCCAATACAGAAACTGAAACCAAATTCCGTCTAAAAGACGGTACAATAAATGTGTTTTCCAGTTCTATAAAGGAACCAGTATTTAACAACAACAGAAATGTCCCTATGCCTAAAACTTCCATTGGATTTTTAGCCCCCATATAAATGAATTTTTTGTTCATCACTAGGCTTTCTAAAGTTTAGGCAACCTTGCATAGAAACACTAATGTGGGTTGTAGCACCAGAATCCAACCACCAAGTGTTTCTAGAAACTGAAACTAAATTTACTTCATAACTAACAAGACCAAAAGGTGAATTATTCAAACAAGGAATGTTATTTAAAGTGGCAGTGACAGCGGAAGCATTAATCATGTTAACTGCAAAGAGAACCAAGTACAAAACACAATAAGCTCATAGAAGCATGTGATGAAAACAAGTAGTGAATAATCATAACATTAATAAAATCTCATTTCAAGATAACCAAAGTAACATCAAGTCTAGTCTTTGGACAGAGAGTTGATTTACCATTTGGTTGTCTTGCATAGTAATCGAGCATTGATGATAAGATCCTTATGTCGAGTACTCAGCCTTCCTGTGGGCCGACTAAGCACTGATGTCTCGTATTTTTATAATCTTTTAGACCTATATTTACCTGTGAATCGAGACCTATTTTCATGTTTTTACATCTCTTTCTAGCTTATTTTATTAATTTTCTTTAGAAGCTTCGCTTCTTGTCATGTTTGATTAATACAAGACAATTCACTCGTTTCTAGAACTATTTGAAGGTATATTTATGTCCCCGAGTGAATCAAAAAACTTGACGAGAAGTTTGGCTTCAAACGGAGCTAATTTCCAGAATTACGGCCGAGGCCATAATCTGCATTATGGCCATAATTTATAGTTTGAATTCTCAAGAAGCTCATTTTCATTCAAGCATAATCATATTCCGAAGGCGTGCCCTTAATTTTCTCAAAAGAAGCCTTTCGGAAGACAAAAAGTTTGACAGAAGACATTACGGGTATAGCCGTAATTTTACCTTGCCTGTAATCTTCACATCGGCGACCTTTGATATTGTACTATGGCTGAAATTCATGTCAAGTCAAAGGTCAATTCACACGCAAAATTTCAGATGAAACGGAGTCCGCTACGGAAATTACAGGCATGCCCATAATCTCATTACACCCGTAATGGTGTTAAGAGCATTAAGTACATTGGACGGCTGCATTAAAACGATCATAACTTTTACGTTACAACTCCGATTTGGGCGTTTTTGGTGTCATTACGACGAGCTTTTAATGGCCCATAAGTGTACGAAGGTTTCGGGAGTCAAAGAGAATTGACACCGACATTACAGCCATGCCCGTAATCTTCATTACACCCATAATCATCCTTGCGCAGCCTAAACTTAAAAGAGCCATAACTCTCTCATTATAGCTCCGTTTTGAACGTTCTTGGTATCAAAACGTAGCTAATTAAAAGGGCTTTAATGTTGGTATATCAAAGGGCACTTTCGAAATGATAAAAGGGGCAAAAATCTCTGAAGAACGCAGCGCCCAGTCGGGGCTCAAGGGGGGCTAGTGAGTTTTGCAAAGGGAAGTTCTTGGCGATTACAAGGGAGGAGGAAGGAATGGTACATCATTCTAGAAGACTTGAAGGAATGTTACAATGCTTCTGCGGAGATTTTGCTTCCTCTTTCTTTTATCTTCTCTTTAGTTTCTTCTTTTCCTTTAAAGATTTGTATTGAATTGATGCTATGATAGCATAATCTTCTTTATCGGAACAAGGGTGTATTTGAGTTGTTTGGATCTTGTTTTTGAACTTGTTTTCTCGTAGCTAATGTAATTTTACCTTGTGTTTATTCGATCTGTGCTATTTTATTGCTAGTATTGCCTTGATCATGCAATTACTTTTCTTGGGCGCCGCAAGAAGGACCGAAAGGTGAATTGCGACACTAGATTTGCCTTATCAATCATGCTCTGACTTGTCAAGAAATTTGGCAGGATTTGTGTGAGGAAACTTATAATATCTCTGAACCCAATGGATCAATCTAGGTACGGTGCGCCATGAAAGTAGGATGCTGATCTAAATTGATACCGGATTACGCCGTCGAAAAAGAGTAATATGTACCATAGATATTTCCTTAAATACTTTTAAAATTGCATTGTTATGATAATTGTCTTGTTTGAGTTTAAGATCCATCAACGAGATGCGCTCAAAGTTCTGATGTCTCTAAACCTTGTTTTCCATCCAAAACTTTCACTTGCTTGATTCGACTAGCAATTGTATTTAGTTGTAGTTTGATTTATTTTATAAAAAACTCAAAACATTCCCCCGATTGTCTAGCTATTGATTCGTAATCACTCGGTACTTGATCACTATCCCTGTGAGATCAATATTTTAAGTACTACTACAACAAAGCCGTCACGCTTGCAGTTAGTAGTACAGTAAAGTACACATCAAGCACCCACAATGGATACCTAATAATCATCACACACTCATTATCACATGTGTATGTAATCCTTTAGCCAAACAACACTCGTCCTTTGGGTCGATATGTTGCCCGTAGAAAGAAAAACACACACCCTGCCTTAATAATTCACAGTTCAAAAGATTTTACAGCAGATGTCACTTTGGTGATTATACTGAGAAATCAGTTGAAATGAAAAATTAAGTATACCTTAACTTAATATTTTATTATCAATAAGTTTTAATAGCAGAGGTCACTTTGGTGACTATACTATTAAAACAAATTGAAATAAAAATTAAGTTTTATTATAATTAATCACTACTCATAAGCAGATAATACTATAAATATGTACGGATTAAGCATAATTGATCATAATAAATAAAAAACATAGTAAACATGATTATGCATTTATTTCTAACTGAATATGCTCAAAAATATAAAAATGTTCAAATAACATGCATGAACATTAAAACATATTTGACCATACATAAAAATTCTACTAGCATGAATGAATCCTAAAGATTTTACTAACATGGGTAAACATGTACAACAAAAATTTAATAATGCTAAGTAGAATTTATAACTAATTAGGCATGAATAAACATAAGATAAGATTTATTTTTTACAAATTATGCCTCTAAATTTTGATAAAGAAATTTATCAATTTCTATGTATAGCCTAACCCACTTGAACTAAATGGTGAGCTAGCAGATTAGGTTCATTTGAAGACCAAAGATCCAATTGGGCCAAGCCTGCTTAAACCAAATAGCAGGTTGCAAAGCACACCAAAGCAGACTTTGCTACACACGGATTTTATTCGGCCCAACCAAACCTAATTGAGTTGATCCACTTAAACCAAATAGTAGAGCCACTCAAATAAGCTCAATTTAACCTAAATAGGTTCAGACCTGACTCGGAATCAGAAATTAAACCCGAAATCGATAATTTGGATCAGATTCGAAATCCTTCTAAAAATGGATCCGAAATTCCAAATCGGATCCAAAATTGGAAAACGAGTGCAGCCCTAATTTCATTGAGCGCCGCGCGCCGCACGCCGCACGCCGCACGCGTCCTCACTGCACGCGAACAGTCACCCAAACCTTCACGCCGACATCCGCTTGGAGCAGCGAACATGGAAGAAGCAGCTAGCCGCCGCATCTTCGCCGCCCAAACCTTCACGCCGCCAGGCGCTGGTTGCGTGGACGTCGCCACTCGGAGCCGCCTACGGACTCGACGTACGCGTACGCAGCCAAGCCGCAAGCGAACGCTGCTCGACGCCTGACGCTTGCCTCGTCTTCGCCAACACCGGACGGCGAAGATTCGTCGGCGAGGCTTCCGTCGGCTAGGATGAGAAAACTTTCGCCGCACGCGTCGCTCGAAGCATTGCTACACGCGCGCTCACGAACGCAAGCAACCAGATCTCGCGCCTTCTCCGTACGCTGCCACACGTCTCGCCAGTGCCGAATGACGAGTGCTCGGCGACGACGATTCCTGAGCCGAATGGGAGATCTAGCCGGCCGGAAAAGGTTCACGAGAACGTCAACGTCGCTCGGTCGAATGTCACAGGTGCTCGCCTGATCCAAATGGCAGAGCATCGACAACAAAGCCGGTTGGAGGGGAAGCCCTTATGCGGCTGCCCTAATCATTGCCTACACGCGCCGCCGCATGTCTCGCCAGCACCGAATGGTGAGAGCAGGACGGCGATGCTGGCACCGAACGGCAGGAAACCTTACAAACGCCGCCATCAACTTTGCAGACGCCGGCCAAAATCACCGATCGAAATTAGGGCAAAAGCCCTTGCTATACGCCGCCGAAAAACATGTCGCGAGGCGACAAAATCAATTGGAAAAAAAAATATCATCATAATTTTGTTTCAAACCATATATCACAGCCGAAAATTTTTCTAAACAAAATAATGCAAGATTAACCTAACCTAGCTCTAATACCAATTGTGAGATCGTTTCTAGTACAACAACAGCAAGTTTGGTTTGATTCCTGATTGAGGTGTACGTGTTATCGAGAAGTTTTCAATTTGGTTTCCATCGGCCGGCCCCGCAGATTGCTTTGGTCAAATTCAACAGCATCATGAAATTCGGTATGTTTTATTATAGGATTTTCCATTCAATTATATGGGCAAGGTATTAGGAACGATTTAACAGTGGTAGCCATGGGGCGTTATAGCAGAAACAGAGTCATCGTCGCTGCTTCTAACTTTCGTTCCAGAATCACAGTAGATGGGATGGGACTCGCTAGTCAGCAGCACGACCAAATTCTCCGTAGCTCTATTACTTAATATGCCGTCTAGAACTCTTTCCTTTCGCTGTTAATTAATTTATAACTATACTAAATTGTGTTATTTTGTTAAAATTTATAAGATATTTAAAAAATAACTTTTTAACTATTGTTAAAATTTAAAATAATAAATAAATATATTATTTTTAAATTATTTAAAATAATAATATATATTTTTTTTATTTTAAAATTTTAAATTATTTAAATAATAATACTTAAAATTTTAATCAAATCATACAAATTATTTTTTTAAGAAGCAGAAGCATCAAAAGTATCAAATTATAGTTTTCCCAAATTCTATTTTTTATTTTTATTTTTTTATTTTTTATTACCAAATATTTTTTTTACTATTTTTTGCTTAAAAATTATTAAAAATGGAGGCAAACAAGCCCCGAAAATTTGTCGTCGTGATTAGCCCCGAAAATTCATTTTGTCGAAATAACACCTCTGCTACACGTTGTTCATCGGAAGTGAAGAAGAAATCTCAGTATCTCTACTGAGATGCTTAGTTTGCTCACATAAACTTGTTTTGCTTTTCGGATTGGTTCCAACGATAAGGCTTGCCGATCACTGCAAGACTTTTTGTTGCTAAGCCAATAGAACACTGCATCTGTAATCCCCAATCAACCATTAACGAGAGACAAGAATCGCTCGTCCGTATGCCAGAAGTAGAATAGCGGTTAAATCACTAATTTGCATGGTGCATTTGAAGAAGTTTTTAATGAACTATTCTGACAAAGTGTCAGGTTATATTTCCATAATAGCCTCAATTGCAAATCAAATGAGGGTGTGGGTGATTAAAATATCTAAAATAAAAGTAATTGAGAAAATTTTTAAATCTTTACGAGAAAAATTTGATTATATTGTAACTGCTATAGGAAAATCAAAGAACCTAAAAGTGATGATTTTATAGGAATTATCAAGCTCTCTAGAAAGCACATAAAAATAATTGAATAGAAAAAAGAAAGAAATATTCAATGTGGTTCTATAGTCAAGGTTAAGTCTAAAGACGTAAGAGAGAATATAAGATATAGAAGCCATGGAGACAAGGCAATAATTTTGAAAGAAGAGAAAGAAGTATATAAGATCAAGATGATACTTCTCATTTTACAACAATAAGAGAAAGAGCTCAAAAGAACTTAATCAAATTTAGAGAAGGTATGACAAGTCAAATGTTAAATGTTATACTTGTTATAATTTTGGACATTATGCTAGGGAATGCAATTGTGCTGTAATGAGGATCAAAAGGAGAGTGATAAGGAGATATATTGTAAAACTTTCGAAAGCATATAAGAACTCTACATTGGAGATCAATGCTTCTTATATTGATATTGATAAATATATGGAGATAAATTCTTGTTTATAGATTTTGATAATGAGAATTCCAATGACGTTATCACATTTGAAGGGCCCTTTGAAAACTAATGTACAAGGGGAAGACAAAGTTAAAAGCATGCCAAGATGATTATGAAGAACGAGAAAGAGTTAGTTTATAAAATATGATAAGAGAAAAGATAAAGAATAAGAAAAGGAAAGCAAATTCTTGAGTTCAAGGACAAGACTAGCCTTAACTAATATGAAGTTATGCCTCAAGCTATATCTTGGGAGATTAAAGAAAGTTTAGGACATCCCTTACACAATGAAATTAGAAAAGTTATATCTTGAAGATTGTACTTTATATGTCACTTTGTAAATATAGAGCTCATTAATTTTATTAAAGTTAATGAAGATAATCAATTGAGAAGGATCATCAATGATGAAATAAAAGAACATGCTAATACAAAAGTTAAAAGGGTATATAGTAAATAGAAAGAAAAGACATGATGCAATGCTCATGGCGCAAAGCTCATGGCACAGAGATATTAGCATGGTGAAGCCATTGGCTAATATTTCTATAATTTATGTTTAGAGTTTGTTAGTGTCATGTAAATTTGTTAGGGTCATGATTAAGGGGGAATGTTAGAAATTAGTAAACATGACAAGGTTGTGGAAAGACAAGTCATGTGTTTGGAAAGAGTTGAAGGTGTCGTTTGAGTCATGTAGGATACTTTTTAGTTTGAGGCTTAAAAATAAGTAACATGAGGTTAAAATTATAATATATTTATTAATATTTAAATTAAATCATGGCATGTGTGTGGTGAGTAATTATAGTTGAGAGATGTATAAATTAATGTATTTTGATATTGTTATTTGCGATGGATAGATTTTTGCTTCTCTAAGAAGAAATCTTCACTGCATAATCTTGTTTCCAACATCGAGAAGCCACAAAAATGCCTAATTTGAAAGTTTACTAGCCAAAACAAATACTGGAAATAAAGTGCCAGAGCATCAACGAAACTGAGAAATTGATAAAGGGAAATAAGCCACATAATGGGGAATCAACTTGTCTTCACCACTCGCATATGGAGACAGAGATATAGAAAAGCAATGTAATAAATGAGGGCGTCGCTGCCTGGGAACCAAAGACTAGGGTATAGATGATAAGGGAACGGAAGTGGCCAAGGCACATCTTCTTGATTTTCTTTTTTCGCCAAAAATAAAAAAATTTCCTATGCACGGCTCCCTGCCAAAGTTTCTTCGGTAGGGGCCCCTAGGATTTCATAATGCAATCTTGAAGCAGGCCTAAATTCGCGAATCCTAAATCACAACTAGCCCCGTTAACACCCGTTACTCAATGGTATAATCAACCTTGGTTAGTTTTAGAAATTTCATTAATCTTCGCGCACTCCCCTCTCTCTCTCTCTCATCTCTCACCAAATCTGTGATTTCCATCATCCGTGCTAACATCTCACCAGAGACCCTAGAAACTTTGGTGTTTTTTTCTTTCGAGGGTCCCATTCTTCTATATGGCATCATGGTAGGTAACAAATTGAATTAGCAAAACGTGCAGTTGTTCATTAGTTGCTATAGAAAGTTAATCAAGTCTCCTTCATGCTTTGTAATCGAAGCTATAAGGTGCTATCTAAGAAGGTTTTCTAAGAAATTATCTAGTGGTATGATTTAACTCATATAGTGTTGTAACATATTTTATCATGGTTAGAGCCTAGGCTATGATGGATAGAGTGTTGGGAAACCTTATGCCAATTTTAAAATAAAATAAAAGTGGAAGCGTTGGCCCAAACTAGATTTTCCAGATACGCAAAATCGTCTTACGAGAGAAACCCACCGGATGTGTCAGAGTAGTACCTTTCAAAGTCAACTGATGTCAATTGACTTCGTCCGATTGTCTTCTGGAATCGAGTTTCGCCCTAACAGCCGCTGCTGATTGTCTTTGTCTAAAAAGGTCTCCTTTGCCCTCCAAAAAATCCCACCTTTTATAGTTTAATTGGTTCGGAACCCATCAAGAAAGAATTCTAGAGAGTTTGACTCAAATCTAGCTTGATTTAGAGTCGAATCGAACAAAAAACTCGAATGGGCGAAAAAACTCACGGTCCCTAAACACTTTACGACTGTAGCCGTAAATGTTTCTGTAAATAAGGCTTTTTGTACACATAAAGAATCACGGACCGTGAAGGAATCATGGACCGTGAAGGATTCACGGCCTCACCCGTGAAAGTTTATATGGGACTTTTTAAACTTGGTCGCTTTTTCGCCCTTCAAACGCAAAACTCACGGCCCGGCCGAAAAACTCACTGTCAAGGCCGTGAAAGTCGCGTTTGATACTATTTTCATTCCAAATTTGGACCTGCAATCTAGTAATTTCCTCGGGAATCGTGCTATGGCTTCAAAACTCATGAAATCTATTTTATGTCATTTTAACTGCATTTTCAATAAAACCAAGAAAAGTGAAGATTTCATACCAAGTAAAGCAAAATACTAAAAATTAGTATAAAATCATAAAATTCGGCCTAAATATCATGTAAAAACATAGGCAAAAATATGATGTAAATGCAACGCATCATTGTTCCATATAAACCTCTTCCTCAAGATCACTATGAAGGAAGGTTGTCTTCACATTCATTTATTCAACATCTAAGTCAAGACTAGCTACTAAGGAAAGAACAACATGAATAGATAACATCTTACCAAGTAGGAGCAAATATCTCATCAAATCAATACCCCTTTTTTCTATGAGAATCCTTTAACAACCAGCCTAGCTTTGTATCGTGGAATTTGTGCATTGACATCTTGCTTTAGCTTATATATCCACCGATTTTTCAAAGCTCTCTTACCCTCAGATAGCTTTACCAAGTCGAATGTATGATTCTCTAGAAGAGATCTCATCTCATCAACCATAGTTTCAAGCCATTCCCTTTTGTGTTCATCTATTTGTTCATTCTTGGTTTTTTTAATGCACTTGCTTAATTATTTATTCTTCTTTTTATAGGTTGACCTCAATTTTGTCATGTTCAAGAAAGAAGGAAATGACCCTAAATTATCTTTTAAATTTGACATAATGTTTAAGGATATTTTGGCTACTAGATATTATGCTTGGGAACCTCCACAAAACAAAGAGCAAGAAAACAAGATAGTTGATTCTATTTCATTCACTATTGACACAATTAATTTGGAGGCACTTAGGATTAAAATTATGAAGAACTAGATAAGACTTTGCATGATGTACTTGATGGTGTTCCCAAAGAAAATGTTTATAGGAAAGAAAAACAACAAAGAATGTATGATGATACTCCTTTTAGAGAAAAAAATTTCAACTTAGAAGGTCACAAAAGGGTGAAAATGGCAACAAGAAAGGCTAAAACTGCATCTGAGATTAAAGATGAGATTAAGACTCTAGTTCAAAGTATCCAAAGTAGGACAAGTGTGACTTTAAGACTAGTAGATCCACCTAATTGTTCCATGAGAGAAGTGGTAGCTGATCTTAAGATTATTGCAAGCTAAAGATTGGTAGAGAATTGTATTTTTTTTTTTTTGTTGATTTATTAGAGGAGAAGATAAAAAGAGAATCATATGTGATACTTAAAACTGCTTATAAAAGATAAAGATTTTACCAAATATGGTTATTTTCACATTTTGCATTATAAAAGATAAAGATTTTACCAAATAGCTTTAAATTATAATAGTAAGTAATAAACTGCTTATAAATTAATAGCATACATAATAACTGTGTTATAAAATGGTTTTCGTTTATAACGGAAGCCGGAAGCGAGCGGCTTTAGTGGCAAGCCCAAATCATGCCTAATCAAGCCCATTTTGATGATTCATAATTTCAAGCTATGTTAACTAGATGAAAAGAAATAAAAATAAAGTCAAAGCCCCGAAGAACTATAATTATAAAATTAAATTGTTTACATTCTCAATAATCGTTATAAAGATTAATATTTTTACGATTTTTCCTTCCGTACGCTTTTGTATTCTTATACAAAAATGCAGCCTCGAAGAAAAAAAAAGAAAAGAATGCATTTGTGATAAAACTAGAAAGAGGGGATGGTATAAATGTCTTTTCACGAGAAATAATGGATAATAAAAGTATTTAGCACACAACTAGAATAATTAGAAATTACAAACGAGCTCTGCCTCTGATGGTAACTTTTACCCCCTCTTTCCTGAGCTGGGTACACATTTCTTCCTTTTCCTTGTCCTCGACTCCTAGCCTTACTAAAAAGACAACTAGAACAAGACTAATGAATTCAAAGCTTCAACCAAACACTTACTCGCACCTGTACAAAAACAAACTAACAAACAACCAAACACTCGGCAATTCGCTTCAATTGCGTCACCCTCACAACTCCGGCGAGCTTAGCTCCTTTCTAAGCTTCAGCGAGAAGAGGCGGCAGGCGTCCATGCTCAGGTCCATGGCCGCCGCCAGTGCAACAAACGCGGCGGCGTCCTCCGTGCATCCGACGTGTTGCACACCGACCTCCACGGTAGGCCGGCTGCTTCGGCCCTCAGCTGACACCGTCGAGGACATTACAAACCCGCGGTAGCTTGCAAAGGGCCAGAGTGCGTAGCCAAAGTCGCCGCTCCCCCTCGGGCTGCACCCTGGCGACGTTGACCGGCTTAGAGGGGTGCCAGCAACGCCGGTGAGATCGATGGTGAACTTTCCCCCCTTGGTTGCGCTCAGCGCTGACTCGGCGAGGTTGATACCCGCGCTCATGGCGGAATCTGGGAGAAGCTCGAAGCGATAGCCAAGGCTGTCGCCGGCGCCAGCACCGCCGCGCTCGCGCCAAGCCTCGAGGCGGCCCCAGGGCTTCCAGGTGCCGTCTCCGGGTCGGAGCACCAGCCATGCACCGGGGTTGGAGCGGCTGACTCTGTCGGTGCCTGGGGAGGCCACGAATGGAGTCACCATGGATGCAAGAGCCACAGGAGACCCGGAGAGGTCGTGGACTGTCACCGACCACCCCTTGCGCTCCTTTCCCGTCCGCTCCCGGTCAGATCCCAAGGACGATAGCCAACTCCTGGTGCTCCCTGGATCGGAAAGCATTGATCTGAAACACAAATATAGAAATTTCTACCCATCAGATACATCATTCCCTAAATCAAGCGCAATAACCATCATTTTTTTTACTATAGCTACAAGAATTCGCTTCGAAACAAGAAAAAATGTCTAATTTCAACGAGGTAGCAGGAAGATTATTAAACCAAATAGAGCAATGTAGCGGCAAGGAACAAAATTCCAGATATCACGAATAAACCCGAGGAAGAGGGGAAACAAGAAGAAACGGTTTAGGGGCAAAACCTTGAGCACAAATTGCGTTCTCTAGCGTTGCGACAGCTGAACTTGCAAGTGAAGACAGGCTGTCTCATGTTGCCCTGCACCTGGAACACCTGGGGGCTGCACTCCGGCTCCCCGTCGAACTCAAACACAAACCGTGGATTCGGCTCCGCTCTCACCGTCAGATACAAGTGCGCAGGCGACGATGCGCCGTTGGCTGTCTTCTTCTTACCCAAGGCCACCCAGCCGTTGTGGAACACCAACGCTCTACTCGCCCCGCCCTCCCCGAGGACCCCCTTCAGATCCAGGGTCACCTTGACCTTTCCGACGAGACGTCCGGAGCTGACCCCACAGGTGGTCCCCCTCCGGCCGGTATAGACGGAGACATTGAGCCGAGCGCGGCCACCGGCGGCAGCAAAGATGGATGATTTCCCGGATATGCGGTCGAGGTCAGGCCTGGAGAGGTTAAAGCGGGCGGCGAGGGAGACGGAGGACGACGGCGTGGCGGGCAGATCGTCGGCAGGGACGAGCGGGACGGGGGCTGTCTGGCGGGGCGACTTGTCGAGGCGGATGATGGCGAAGCAGGGGGAAGTAGAGGGGTGGACGCCGGAGCCGGCCGGGCGCGCCGCCACGGGGATCTTGAGGGCCAGGTTGCCCACTAAGACACGGACGAACGGGCACGGGTCCATTGCGAACCCCCTCCTCTCTCTCTCTCTCTCTCTGTGTATCTCTAAACTAATGTTTTGTAGGGGAACGGAGAAGAGAAATAATGAAGACAAGGACGCACATTGACAGAGTTACGGCATGCGAGGGCGAGCAGGGAAGGTTTGTTGGGGTTTGGAGGAGAAAAAAAGAGGGAGAAGGTGTAGATTCGTGGAAAAGCAAGCGTGCGCGGTTGCTTCGTGCGTGCGGCTGGACGCTCTCGGACCCACTTGTCCCTCCATGTTTTTTTTTTCCCCATTTACTTGCTTCATTTTAACACACACTATTCAGATGAAAATTCCTTCTCCATTATTTCTTAAAATTGACAAGCATTTTTCAGCATGTCAACCATAGTAAATTTTTTTTCAGCATGTCAACCAAAGATCTGAGACATTTACTTGCTTCATTTTACTTGCTTCATTTTTCAGCATGTAAATTTTACTTGTCCCTCCCTGAGAATTTTTTTCAGCATTTACTTGCTTCATTTTTTTTTCCCCATTTAACTTAATATGTGGCTCAGATCTTTGGCTTAAGTGCCAAGAGAGACCAACAAAATTCTCAGGGACACGATCTTCTTACATGATTTTAGGGAGAATAATCACGTACCCACCCTACCCAAAACCTTATAAATAGCTAGATAAAATTACTTCTTCTTACTACCTTTTTTGTACTACCTTAATTATCAAAGATCGCATTGCATCGTTGCATGCTCACCTTCTCAAGTCAACGTCGTCTTCACATCTATGCCATTGCTGTTGCCTCTTGCTAATCACGGCATAATTTCTAAGTTTGAGCATTACGGTGTTTGCTGAACACTAGACCTAGTCGTTGTGGCGCACACCAGAGATTAAGATTTAGGCTGTGTTTAGTATGACAGATGAAAAAAAATGAAAAGAAAGAATGAATAAGAGATAAAAGAATCACATGCACGTGTGGCGGTGGCTGAGCACGTATGGGCGGCAAGCGGTGAGGGTGAGCTCATGAGCAGAGTGGGTGGTGACGAGCTCGCGAGCTACAAAGACGAGCACATGAGCTATGACTACGAGGACAAGGGTGAGCTCATGAGCAGCAAGGGCGGGTGGTGAGGGTGATGGTGAGCTCGCGAGCGATGATGGGGCGAGCTCATAAGCGGCAACGACACTACCATGGACTTTCCGGCCGATGTGGGTGGAATGTGTTTGGACAAAAAATGACAGCATTTTCTGTCCGTCGCCCCATCCATCTGGCCTATATTTTCCTCCTCTTTTCCTTCATTTCCCTCCTCTTTTCCTCCCTATTAAATACCCTTAGGGATTAGGATTTTGATCATGAAATTCTATGGCTCAATGTCAAATAACCAAAGTCCAAAATGGGATAGCTTAAATGCAATCGCACACTCCATCAAAAGAATCAATGTCTAAAAACCACATCACATACTCACTAACTCAAGTCTATTATATCTTAGCACAACTAAAAAAATTTATTTTTACTAGTTGAAAAAATGCTTATTAAATAGTAGCTGATTGAAAAAGTTAAAAAGTGTTTTAATAAATTATTATGATCGTCAATTTTTTTAAAAAAATATTATTTTTAAAAATAAAAATAAATAATTAAAATAATAGTAATAAATAATTTTAAATTTAAAAATTAAATTTAATAATTTTTATTAAAATAATATTAATTTTTTTACTAAAATTTTAATAAAAATATAATTTTAAAATAATAAAAAAATAATTTTAAATTTAATAATTTTTATTAAAATAATAATTTTTAAAAACTTTTCCTATGGCCATATGAATGTAAGTATGATCATAAGATAAAAAAGAAAATATTACTATAACTAGAAAGCAACTAGTAGTAGCTTCATCCTAATTTTTCTAAACTCATGTTACATTATATTGGGAATTGGGAATTGGCTTGTCAAATACCTCATATTTTAAAAATTTACTATTCCAACTCACAAAAATAGTGGAGCAAAACAATACCGTCCCCGTGTCTCCACTCTGATTGTTGCCATTTGCCAATCATTCATCCTTCTACTCACCACAGGTCAGGAGCCTAGAGCTAGTCATATTAGCACATATCAAAAAGTAGCAAAGAATCAAAGAAAGGTACCCAAATTCAACCGGAGAAGTATACTTAGTATTAGAACTCATCCTAAACCCATTTAATAGGTACCCAAAATTCTAGTTAAATAGGTCTAGTTGGTGAAAGTATTTGATAATATCCTAACCCACAACCATTCTTAGAGAAACAAATACTCATTTAAAGTAAATGGCTCTTTCAAAAGAATGAAAACTTTAAAATAGCTTATATACTTAAAATTCTTTATTGAAAGCTAATTAAGAATCAACAAATTTCTTTTGGAGACTTAGGCTATGTTTAATTGGAGGGGAAGAAAAACAGGAGGGGAGAAAAAAAAAAAGGAGAGAAGAACGAAAAATAAGGGGGGGGGGGGGGGGGGGGGGGGGGGAGCAAAGATAGCTTTGGAGGAATCGGGAGACGACAGCGACGGGGGTGGCAATGCGGCGGCGGTAGGGAAGCTGCAGGCGGTGGCAGGGGCGGCCGGCGGCAGTGGAGCAAGGACGGGAGGCGGCGAGGTGAGCGAGTTGCCAAGCGGCGATAGACGAAGCTATGAGAGGCGAGCTGTGAGCTACGAGGCAGTGAGCTTGCAAGATGCGAGGATGAGAGCGGCTGGGCGAGGCGAGCTATGAGGCAGCGAGTGGCGAGTAGCAAGACTGCTAGAGGCAAGTGGCGAGAGGCGGAGATGTGAGAGGCTTCAAGAGGCAAGGCTGTGAGCGGGAGGCGAAGATGAGGTCGAGGGGTGGGCTCGCGTCGCGGGCAGCAACAGCGGGGCGATCTCACAGCAGGGTAGTGGCGAAGGGAGGGGAGGAGGCGGGGACGACGGGAAGGGAGGGGAGAAGGAGGCGGGGAGGAGGATGCCAGGCGCTTAGAGGGGAGGGAGGTGGGGAGGAGGTAGCATAGACGTTGGGAATGGGAGGGTGGCAAAGAGGAGGTGGCAGAGACGTTGGGAAGAGAGGTGTGAGGCGCACTTGGTGAGCACTAGCGAAGCAGCACATGTGACTTTTTTATTTTCTCTTAGATTCGGAGAAAACTAAAAACGGAGAAAAGTTCTCTCTTTTTTTTTTCCCTCTCAATTACTCTCTCCAATAAAATAACAAAAAAACGAGATTTCTTTTGTTTTTTCCCTCATTTCTCCCAAAAAAAAATAGACCCTTAATGGCTTAGAAGTAATAAAAAATAATTCCTTATAGCTTTAAGGTAGATTTATAGGATTTCTAAGTTCTCAAATGGTTACGGCAAAAGATCACTTGGACGTCAAAACTAGTTGTTGTAGTCTTATTTGGTTTGCATCAACCACATTCAATATAATTTAGTTCAAATTACATAATATTGTCAACTTGGTTTTGCTTATTTGAAGTCAATTAGTGTTTGACCTATAAAAAAAAGAAAAAAAAAGCTTAGAAAACCTACTTCATGAAATTTAAAGCTAAAAATATGGGTGTTACATATTGATTAATGTAAATTTTAAAAATTAGGTATAGTTCAAAAAGTTTTAATGGTTTATTTCAAGGTGATAAAATGGAACAAGCCAACAATTAAAATATAACATGAGCATTTTATATTTATTAAAAATACACCTTTTATAAATCATTCAAACTCTATTTTACTTTTTTTTTCTTTATATGAGTGCCTTCATCACCCGTTTTGAACATGAGACTGGAGATATTAACATTATAATTTATAATCATCCATCATATCTAACCAAAACAATCAAGATGTAATATTAGGCTAATGATTAATTATTAAAAAAATAGTTAAAATATATTATATATCGTGAAAATATAAACCTAGGTTAATAATTGTTAGTAAAAACTGAAAAAACCTAGAGGCAAAGAGGAATTAGCCTTTAAGCGTGACAAACGTCACTGTCCTAATGGCAATGAGTTCTTAGGGGAAAAAAACTATCACAACCGTAACAAAAATCACACTATTACCATAGAGGACCCTTTCACTTTATCCATAGTAGATCCAAAGATCTTTTGCTTTAATAAAATACACCAAAGCATTTACTCACATAAATGTTTTTCACCACTTCCAACATAGGACTATTGTCATCCCTACAAATGATCACAACTATACAATAATCCCCTACTAGTTGTGAGCCACAATTAGTATGAATACCTCAAAGTTCTAATGAAGTTATTGGTTTCATAGATTGTATCTCAACTCATTGCGTTAGCACCAAAGATATACACATGTGATACTTACCATTATGTTCTCAAAGACTTCTCTTTAACAACCTTAGCACTATTATATATGGTTGTGTCAATCCAATCTAATGAATATTTATAAGAGAACTATAATTCTCTTATTGAAGTGGCACTACTTTAATGTTCATACAGATGAAGTTTCTACTTTTATCCCACTTTTATCCCAATTGCTAAAGACAATTGTTTATAAACTCCATTAAAAGTCAATACTCATCCTCTATTTTTTTTGCTACGGACAACACTAGCATTTATTTATACACTTTCTTATTATGGGACTTTCTAATGCTCATAATTACATAATAATGACTTATTTTTTTCAATTGAACTTTATAATTAAAAATTTTCTAACTCATTGGGTTACCATCATTGGTACTTAAATTTAATAACTTAAGTCTAATACAATAAGATGTATTTCACACTAATTATTGTAAGTAGCTTAGTGAGAGGATCAACTAAATTATCTCCTAATCTTACATAAATGATAGTGATCACCCCACTCGCAATTAATTCTCATACATAGGCATATCTTATACTAAGATGTCAAGACTTTTCTATTTTATTTTATGCATGAGACATTGTTGTTAACTATCATAGTGCAAAGAAATGCTTGCCATGGGTTGTGGCCATAACTCTACATCCATTAACAAGTTATGCAACTATTTTTCTTCTTTGCCTATAACTAGGGCTATAAAGATTCCATAATTGGTGCAAGTTTGCTTCTTAGAAATCCAATTTATAGCCCCATCACCTAACATGAAAATCCATCTTGCGGTAGCTTTACTTTCACTATTATTTGTTAACCAACTCACGTTGCTATATCCTTCTAGCATAGATGGATAATTGTTAACCAACTCATGTTGCACATAGTATATACTATATCAAGTCTAGTGCAATGCATAACATATATCAAGCTACAAATGACACTAGCATAATCTAATTAATGAACAATTCTTCCATTTATTTTTGATAATTTCAAACTTAAATCAAAATGGGATGTTAGCCTCCTTTATACCAAGATCCTTAGGGTTAGGAACAAAAACCCAGACCTGCCTTGACTTGCCTCGCCCTAACCCATTGTTGATAGGAAAAATACGAGTTTGACTAGGTTTGAGGTAGGTTCAGGTAAAACCTAAGTCTTTAGTAAGTGGGGCATGGTCGGGTCTAGGTACTCTAGAACCCACCCCAAACTTGAACCTAAACCCAATCCAATGTATAATTTTACCAAATTACCCTTATGTACATAAGAAAATTAAAAATCCTAAATTCTTCACTCCCTACCTCAGTTAACTTACTCCTTAGTTTATATTATATATATTACTATTAGAAAAAAAAATTATTTTGTTAGTTATTTTTTTTTGTCGGGGTTAGGTTTCCCCATAGGAACCTGACTCCCCGACTCCCTAACTCCCCGATGTAGTCAGGTATAGGATATGATTTTTTAAACCCCATCGTGTTAGGGGTTGGGGTCGAGATGGGTTTAATAGAGGTAGGGTAGAGTCGGGTTTGGTAAAACCCATCTCCGATCTACCCCATTACCATCCCTAAAGATACTTGAATCTATCAAGCATTTTATCAATGTAATCACACTAAGATAAGGAATACCCACAATTATGTTTCTTTATTTTGATTCCCAAAATTGTATCTATCTCATTTAGAACTTTTATTTGGAATATCAAGCTTAGATATATTTTAGTTTCTTTTATTCCTGTCTCACTTCTGCAGAAAATTAACATATCATCAACATATAGGCATAAAAACATACTATACTCATTTGTGGATTTATAATAGATACACTTATCAATATTATTATGTTGGTGTATATACCTTGAGGACCAAATGAATAATGGTCTTTTATGAATTTAGTATTATGTTCATCTTAGTAAAGGCATTGTCATTATTGTATTAATTGCTATACTTGCATGTTATATAGGATTGCATAATGATGTCACTAGAGATTGGCTTTGACTATTCTTGAAGTATCCGAAATCGAGTACTGATGCATTGCATTTTGGTAGTGATTTTCATAGTTATTTCATGTCAAATCTAGGCTTATTTTGGCATTTTTATACTCATTACGGGCTTATTTCCTTCATATCTTCGGAATCTTCACTTTTTGGCACTTTTATGGAATTTCAAGTAAAAACACCCTTTCTTCGACATATTTTGAAGATTATGAGGCCACAAGACGATTTCTTATGCGAAAACGAAGCAGCCCGTCAAATTTGGAGTCATTTGGAGTTTTGCCTGACAATCACGGCGAGGTGAACCCCATGGGGTTCACCATCCCAGTCGCCAACCTGTGAAACTCACAGAGAGCATCACGGCCGGGTGAACCCCAGCGGGGTTCACCAGAATTCCATTTGGCCAAAATCTGTCTAGAAGACATCACGGCCAGGTGAACCCGGCGGGGTTCACCGCGATTCTTTCAGCCGAACTCTCAGAAGACATCACAGCCAGGTGAACCCGGCGGGGTTCACCGCGATTCTAAACCAGTCTCACTAGCAACCCGACCCACACTCGATTTTCTCTCGATTTCTCACCCGTTCGGAGGCCAAATTAGGCAAGTAAGGTGTCTATGGAAAGCTCTTTCAGAGGCGAACACATAGGACATAAAAGCCCCAATTTTTATGACCTAATCATCGAGCATTCACGCGAAGAACGGAGGTGGGCGGAAGAACACGGCGATAGAGGCGATTTTTGGAGATTTTCGGCGATTGAGACACACGATCATCACGATTTCTTCAGGATTCCTTCGGTTCATCGTCTCCTTCCCCTTAGCTTCGTTTTCTTATACTTTTCTTGTCATTAAAAGAGAGATTTTGAGCGTTTCAATGACAATTGTAGCGTAAACCCTATTTTGGGGCTTGGTGGAAACCCTTTGATTATTTTAACTGCAAACTTTGTATCTATTTTCGTTATTTGGTATAAACTTGTGAGCATATTTTACTTCGACGTACTTATTTCATGATTTTATCTTGGCCGAATATTTTCACGTGTTAGCCGTTACGATTCATATCGAGAGAAGGATCGTAAGGGTCGAACTTCCGAGTAAAACTTGCGAGACCTCGACACGAGAGTGGTTGGTCCTCGCTCGAGGATTTCATAGTCTGCCATAGAACTCATTGGGTTCGCCTTAGAACGACCCACCGTGAGAGTAGGCGGTCGGTCTAAGACGAACATCAGGGTGTTTCACTCGAGAGAGGGCACCTTGTACCCTAGGGTTAGACTCCTTTTGCAAAAATAATAAATCAATTAACTAATATCTTTCTTGTGCGGTTAAGATTATCATTGTGGTGGAAGTCGTAGCCCTGAATTCTCTCTTAAGTCGATTCTCTACCGACGTATTTGTGATTGCTTATTCACGATTTCTGTTCTCAAACCCACGTTTCGATTCGCCTAGCTATTAGGACTCGGACTTTCTAGTACTCAACTTCACTCCCTGTGGGATTCGACATCTTTTATATTACTTCGATATAACCGTGCACTTGCGGATTGTGTCAAGTACCTTAGTAGATAAGGAACAACTTTAGTACATGTGAGACTAGTGTATGGGATGGTTGGGTGTTTAAGATAAACACGGGCATACAAGTGTCATCTCACTATAACATAGTTGTCATAAGGGTTATCATTGGGTATATATCATGGGTTGTATGAAAAAGATGATGAACTAATAAAAGATTTGTCGCTTCCTTAAAGAAGTATGATATCCATAAGACCCCATCTATTGGAGCATAACTGAAAGTGTATAGCCATACTTAGATATGTAACCAGATCAAGTTATGCCTATTAGATTGGGTAAATAAGTATAATACACTTGTCTAATCAGGATATTAATAGGCAAAGGGATTATATTGTAGAGTTACTATGACTTAGGTAGTAGCGATGTATTGCTAGATGCTCTTCACAACTTAGGATGACCTTAGTTGATAATTATAGTTAATGTCATATATAACCTACAACGTCACACACATAGACTTGATGTTGTAGTTTGATCAAATAGTCTCGGATCAAAGTATGTAATAATTTGAGTCCAATTGGAAGCTAGATGGATTCAAATCAAGCCTAGATCATGATTAATTGAACCAACAGTTTAAATCAATTGATTTGGTGCATGATTGATATCGCACATATATATAGTACATTGTGGCTTAGTTTTATTGTTTTTTTGATGTAGAATGCATAGTTTTATCTCATTTATTTGTTTAAATACTTTATATTCTTTAGAATCTTCACTTTTCCTCGATTTTGTTGAAATGCAGGGATTTTAGCCTAAAATTGGTAGAGTTTGGAAGATTTAAAGGTATGGAACGACTTCTTATGATGAGATGAAGCTACATGCCAAATTTCAGATTAAATGAAGCTTTCTACAATCTTTATGGGAATGATTGTGCATCCATGCACGGCCGTTATAACCCTGCATTCCCAGATTTCACCGAGACCTTCACTGGCATGCCCGTGCATCCTTGCACGGCTGTGAAGACCTCAGTTCCACTTTTCAGAATTCAACAAAATGTTCACAGGCATGCCCATGCATCCATGCACAGGCGTGTACCTAAGACTAATCCCCGGCAACGGCGCCAAAAACTTGTTGTGATCCGAAAGGACACACTTTTAAATACAAGTAGGTAGACTCGTTTCAAGGGTCGCGGCGAAAGGTATTGGCGTACAGGGCTATTGTCACTCCCTGACACGGCTCCAAAAACTTGTTGTCCCTAACTTGTAGTGTCCGCAAGTGCACGGATACTCGAAGTAATAAAGAAAATATCGATCCCACAGAGACCTTATTGTTAAGTACCAAATAATTGATTTCTCACTAGCTAAGCACACCGAATATAATGGAAGTAAACTATGCAAGAAAAGTACGCTGAAAGATAATCAGAGAGAGAACTAGGACTAGGGTTTTATCCACCTTGATTTCAATGACTAGATATGAATAAAAGGCCGTCAGTCAAATCTTGTTATGATAAAGACTTAATTTACTTCATAAAGGGATTATCTCACTTTCGTGCAGACAATCATGCAGGGACCAATCCTCACTTTCGCGCAAGATTTATCCCAGGCTAATGATAAGTAAATCATCAATCAAAGAACTCAAAGATCACTTTTGTGCATCCGAATTCTAAGTTGATTGTCTCAAGCGGAATCTCAAGGATCACTTTCATGCATCCGAGACTCAACACAAGTTCTACCTATGGTTCTCCAACGTTCCGATCCTCACTTTCGTGCAAGATCTCCACGTTTGACACACTAACTTAATCCTAGGTTCATAATTATCAACATGGCAATTACGTCACTAAAATAAAGAAATAAGAACTTTAACCTAATTTCTTACGATGAGTTCCTATTTATCAATTTTAGGGTTCCAATTCTCAAGCTATTGTGAGAACTCTAAACATGATGACAAGAAGTAAACTAAGGAGAATTTTAGAACAATAATCACATAGGTAAAATTATCATGGCAAAATTATCTTGACGAAATAAAAAGTATCTAATGATTAAAAATCAAAGGGATTACACCCCATGTCCTAAAATATGTTTAAGCTTGCATGGAGAAGAAAATACAATAATTCATAGTTAAGAATGATCAGAAATTGAAGGAAAAAAAGGGTTTAGGAAAATACACCACGGCTGTAATACAAATTACAGCCGTATTTTACTGTGAATAGTGGCGGCGCAACTTCTTTCCTTGATTCCTCCTCCGTCCAACCTCCTCTTGCTCTAAAACTTCTGTGGTGTCCTCGTCTCCTCTAGACAAAACTTCAGCATAAAAATTACGGCCTGAGGTGGCCTCCACGCCTCTCGGTGTGAAGCCAAACCCTAACCACCTCTCTCTTGATTGCTCCCTCGATACTAGATAAAAATTCGTTCTTTCACTTCGTGTGTCTTCTCCTCTTTAAGACAAGTCCATAGAAACTTTCGGATCTCAATTTGGAGTTCTGGATCAGAAGTTATGGCTCGCACAAGTTTCGGGCCCGAAAGTGTCGCGCGTCCAGGATAAAAATACGGTCGTGTTATATTTTACGGCAAAGTGTCACGCGTCCAGGATAAAAATACGGCCGTGTTATATTTTACGGCAGTGCCGTATTTTGGTTATGTGAACCCTGAGTCAAAATTATGGCCCATAAAATGCTTCTAGGCCGTGCCATAAAATCGGATGAGTTCTCTAGTCTGAATCGCTTGGAAAATACGGCACTGTAAAATGGTTTACAGCAGTGCCATAATTTTGGCAAGTGTCTCTATTCTGAAGCGCTCCAAAATATGGCCCGTGGAATGGTTTACGGCAGTGCCATATTTTACACAAAATCTTCTGTTCCGAAAATCTACTAAATTACAGCAGTGCTCTTGATTTTACGGTAGCATATGAAAATACGGTACCGTAAAATAGAATACGGCACTACCGTATTTTGGTGAGTTGCTCCGATTTGCATGAAATTTGCTAGGTGATCTCCTCTTGATGATGGTAACTCTTTTATGTCTTTGATTTTACTCGAAAAGTCCTCAAAATAGTGCATTTTTACCTGAAAATCATGAAAAACCAAAATAGAAGTAAACTTTGCAATATTTGATGAATTCAGCATAAAAACAAGTAAAAGATCATCAATTTAGCATGAAAAGATATCTAAAATGATACAAAATATACTATATATTTTGGTGTCATCAGCAACGACGCCAAAAACTTGATGCATCCGCAAGTGCACGGATTTATCGAAGTAATAAAATAAAGATCATTCCCAGCAAGGATCTGGCGGTCAAGTATCCATAATACGACTTGTTAAAATCTAGGCAAATCAAATCTTGTTCTTTGTGTGAACTCCTAAGTATGAAAAGCAACAGAGGTGGCATTTATGGGTTAAAATTGAGTTTTAAAAGATCGGGACTCGGGATTTCACCACACTGACAATTATGAATTTGATAAAAATAACTCTTTGAATAGAAAATTATAATCATGAAAGGGGTTTTTCCTAAGGTACAGACTACCTCCTCCCGAAGCGTACTC
Organism: Costus lasius; assembly: GCA_027563935.2. Taxonomy (NCBI): domain Eukaryota; kingdom Viridiplantae; phylum Streptophyta; class Magnoliopsida; order Zingiberales; family Costaceae; genus Costus; species Costus lasius. The sequence continues at coordinate 89,297,496 of CM050454.1, read as the reverse complement.
CGGTACTTAGTTACACTAATCCCCTACTCTTGTGACAATTAATGTAACTAAGCCCATTAGGTTCTATGAAAAACCATGGTAATCCTTCAAACGAATCCAAACTACTCTCGTGATTGCATTCGTGGGTTTCAATAAAATAGATCCAACGTTGCGATTCACCTCTCGTTCCTTCTCGCAATGTCTAAGATGCAAATATACTTGGCCAGAGTAAATTAAAAAGTAAACACAATTCTAAACAAATCATGGCTATAATGATCTTAACAAAGAGCAAAATTACAATTCTTAATTCATAAACGTCAATGGGCTACATCCCTAAATCCCAAAATAAAGTTTGCTTGCTCATATTCATAGTTAACAACATGTTTATTGAATAAACTTGTGCTCGAATCCTTTCAGAACTACAAGAATTCACTAAGAAAATGAATAAAAACGCTTCCCCTCGATCTAGAGACGAAGCAGAAGAGATCAATCCTCTCTTTTGCGTGAAATCTCGTTGGAAATTTGCCCTAGAATTGAATTTTACCCTAGCCGCCACCTTTGAGTGTGTTCGTCCATAAAAGTCTCTTTAGCCCTCCAAAAATCTCTCCTTTTATAGTTTAATTAGTTCAGAACCCATTAAGGAAGAATTTTGGAGAGTTTGATTCAGTTTTGGTTTGATTTTGAGTCGAATCGAGTGAAAAACTCGAAGGGGCGAAAAAACTCACGGCCTATAAATCGTTTACGGCTGCGGCCGTAAATGTTTTTGTGAATAAAGTCTTATGTATACAAAAAGATTTATGGCCCGTGAAGGATTCACGACCTCACCCGTGAAAGTTTTTGTGGACTTTTTTACTTAGCCGTGTTTTTACCCTTCGAACACAAAACTCACGGCCGGCCGAAAAACTCATGGCCAAGGCCGTGAAAGTTGTGTTTGATACTATTTTTGCTCCAAATTTGACGTGCGACCTCGTAATTTCCTCGGGAATCGTACTATGACTTCAATACTCATGAAATCTATTAATTTTATACCTTTTTACTTGTATTTTTAATAAAACTAAGAAAAGTGAAGACTCCATACCAAGTGAAGCAAAAATACAAAAAATTGGTATAAAGTCACAAAATTAAACCTAAATATGATATAAAACACAGGCAAAAATATGATGTAAATGCAACGCATCAGCAAACGACTCTTCATGATGTCCAGTAGTGACTCCATCGGCGTTAGGGACCTTAGTGCTTTTTCTAGGTCAGTTTTTATATTTTCTGTAGTTTTCATTATGTTGTTAGTATTACTTTGGTTAGCTTGTTATTTCCTTTCGTGCATGGCTTTACTTTTCCAGTTGTTCCATCACCTTAGGTGTCTTTGCCCGCCCCTTCTTTATGCTATTTGCTTTGTCCTTGGAATTACTTTGTTCTATGAGTACTTGAATGTAGGGCTGTCCAATCGGTTCAACCCGAACCGAACCGGACCAATTGGATCAAACCGATCTTTTTTTTTACAAAAATTTTTAAACCGAAAAAAAATTTTTAAACCGAAAACCGAACCGAGTATAACTAAAACCGAATTAAACCGAACAGAATTAAACCGAAAATTCGTCCAACCAGTAACCACTCTATGTAGTCCAAAAAATATTGAAAAAAACAAGGTATAAAGAAATCGTTCCCTTAAAACTTCAAAGAGCTACAAATCGATCGATCAATCTTATTCCAATCCGATTAAGAACAAAGGGCAAAGTGTTTACAAAAATACAAAAACAAAATAACAAAAAGGCAGAAACCTAAAACAAGCGTTGGGCGGCACCCGGCGCTGGAACTCCATCGCCATGGAGATCCACCATCGTTTTTGCGATCTCCAGCGGGGATTCGATGGCAACAGCCGAGGGGACAACGGTAGGGAGATGGCAGCGTGGAATTGTGAATCCTGAAGCGCATCGCATATTAACTTACAAGATTTGGTCAAATTACAAGTTACAAGATTTGATCAGAGGCTGAGAGCAATTAATGCCTGACACATATAATTATTACACATTTGAGAAAATCAACAATTGAGCTTCGAATGCAATGCAACGTTGGAGTGGAAATGAGAGCAATTAATGCCTGACACATAATTATTACCCGTTTGCTGAGAAAATCGACAATTGAGATTCGGGTGCAATGCAGATTTAAACGTTGGAGAGGAAATGAATGTCAGAGCATTTAATGCAATGCGTGAGATGTTTGTATAATAGTGAAAAATTAGAATTCGAAAGATTTCGTCAGATAACACGTGATTCGGTTGCAATTTTATGTGAAATCTTGATTTCTTTGCCCTCGGGTCGATTCGGGTTTGTATTAATATTCTTTGTCAAAACCGAAACGACCCGAGGTGAAATCTTAATTTCACAATCCGAACCGAAACCGATTCGAATTGTGTCAAACCAGACCGAACCGACAAAATCGGCCCGAGTTGGTTCGGTTTGTCGGTTTGACCCGACTATTAGACAGCCCTACTTGAATGATTGGATTTGAAATCTTGAGTATTTTTAGAAGTCAAAATTGGTTATAGTTTACACACATGTCTTTTGTTTGATGCTATTGAAGAATTTAATTAACTCAATTTGTTATTTTTACGATCCTAGAGAGTATGCTTGTTGTTTTGCCTTAACTCTGATATGCATCTCATGTATACTAATTCCTTGTATCTTGACTTCATAATTCCATTCTTATTGTATATTTTGTCATGGGAATTAGAAATAATAATAGTGGTATTGAAGTGTCATTGTACATAGTACTTTCACTTGGCACTATTCTTAGCATTCAATTATAGAAAACAAGAGGTGATAGTGGTACCTAAGCAAATCTTGCCAATTTAGCTTGGCATTGTCCCCTATTTAGAAATAATATCAGTGATACCAAAGCTATGGTGTTTCTCTTCATTCATCTAGCTTGGCACTGAATTTTAAAAAAAAGGGCACCATATAATCACTATGTGGCACCGATGCTATTTTCTCATGACCTGATGTACAACCATTTGTTTTATGAGTGCTTGATCAAAGATATCTTGTGTGAGATGTTCTATTAAGGTTTCTGGTATTGTCAATTTTGCATACTCCAATGGATTGTATTAGTGATATTTGATTTAATTTGTTTTCAATACTCTATTATAACTTGAGACTTGTTGTTGACCAAATTATAACCTTGCCAAACTATATTTATTTGATCGAGATTCCTTATTTCATTTCTTCACTGTGTTCTAAATAATTCAATTGCTTGAGGACAAGCAAAATTTTAAGTCCGATATATTTTGATATGTGCATATATAGTACATTGTGGCTTAGTTTTCTTGTTATTTTGGAGTAGAATGTATAGTTTTATCTTATTTATTTGCTTAAAAACTTCATATTCTTCAGAATCTTCACTTTTCCTCGGTTTTATTGAAATATAGAGATTTTCACCCAAAATTAGTGGAGTTTGGAAGATTTGAAGATAAGGAACGACTTCTTATGATGAGACAAAGCTGCATGCCAAATATCAGATTAAACGGAGCTTTCTACAATCTTCACAGGCATGGCTGTGCATCCATACACGGTTGTATATGACCCTGTGTTCCCAGATTTCACCAAGACCTTCACGGGCATGCCCGTGCACCCTTGAACGGCCATGAAGACCTCGGTTCCATTTTCAGAACTCGACGAAATGTTCACATGTGTGCCCGTGCATCCATGCACAGCCATGAAGACTCCATAACTACAGTTTCAGATTTTCGCCGACATCTTCACAGGCGTGCCTATGCATCTATGCACAGCCGTGAAGATGTCCGCCTGTTCGACACCCATTCAATTTTTCACCCGATTTTTGCTATTTTTTGAGCAGAAATTGGGGAAAATTGGGGGGGGGGGAGCTTCCTAACTTGGTACGCAACAATTTGGGACAGGAATCGTGCGATTTCATGGAGCGGTTGAAGAGATCTTGGGCGAATGGTAAAGACTAGGGTTCATGCGGCGATTTTGACATGGACAGGCTTTCCAAATGTGATTTCTTCCCCGTTTTGACGTTAAAGATCATGTTCCATCCTCTCCCATTATAGATCTAGCCTTTCCTCTGGTTTGATTTAATTTTTCTTGAGAAATTTAATGTATTCAATGATGAAAGTTGTAGCGTAAACTTCTTTTCGAGGTTTGGGCGTAGCCCGCTGTAAGGATGTTGGTTAATGATGTTTAATCAGTATTTTGCTTGAGTTTATTCTTGTTTTTATTCAATTCTAATTGCAACTATTTCATATTATTGCATTGGCCATGCTTTCATTTATTTAAGACGTTATGGGAAGGACTAAGAGGTGAACCATAACATCGAAACCCTTAGGATTTGACTTGTAATTTCAACCACGAAAGTAGGTCAAAATTACTCGAGGAGTTAATAATTCTTCACAAAACTCATTCGATCTATTTAACCCAGTAAGCCACGAAAGTAGGAGACTTGGGTTAAGATAGATACCAGATGGTAGCCTGAGAGGGGACAATCTATACACTAGAAGAAATTTCCTTAAGAACATAGATTTGACTAATTAAAATACTTAGCATCGTGTTCCTTTATTCTTCAGTGTGGTGAAGCCTAAAACCCCGATTTTCTCTCAATATTTTTCACACCTTCGTTTTCTCTTGATTAGTTTAAATTTACGTCTTGCACTAGACTCTCATCATTATTTGATCGCCCAACTTTCAATAAACTGATCAGTTAGTACTTGACCCCCTAGTCCCTGTGGGATCAATACTTTTTATTACGCGATAGAATCGTGTACTTATGGTACGAACCTGTCAATGATCAAGACTAGGCACCTGATCATGATCATCTGGATTGCATATTTGTACTTTGGATCCAACAAAGTTGAGAAAAGAGATGCCTAGGTGTCTAAAGGAATTTTTCAAATAAGTGCTGACATTAGGCCTTGACCCTGAGACTTGTCGTATCTTGTCTGTCACCTTGCCTATGTGCGTGGAGATATATGCTACTACAAATCATTGACCCACAACACATTATTGCTATAAGCACCCATCCTACTTCTTCCTATAAATAAGGAGGTAGGGACTAGGGTGTACACATGCATAGATAGACAATAATTATGTTGTAGCCCTAGGCACTTAGTCTCTCTTCTCTCCCCTTTCTATTATGCTACCCACCTCCTTCTTCCTCTTGCTAATGCATCTTCAAACCAGGGCTTGATCCATTCTCCCAAGGCTAACACTAGGCCTAGACAAGGGCAACATCTAAGGGATCACTATGTGGATACCTATAGAGGGTTGACGTGTGTGTGCCTCATCACCTTCTATTGCCAACCCTAGATCATGCTACAAGGGTAATATCTTCATCACATCCATTTATTCTCTTTATACTCACATGGATACTCTAGGGTAGGAGTATGTTATGGGTGAAGCCTTTTGCTACGTGCTTGTGTAAAAGTTTTAAAATCACTAGCTACTGTTTAACATATTATGCCTAAACCCATATGAAGGGATTAATGTATCAAACTTTTTGTGTCACTCTTTGGGAGCTTGTTTTAAACCATATATTGACTTAACTAACTTACAAACTTCAAGTTCATTTTCTGGAAGCACAAAACCTTCAGGTTGTTCCATATATATTTCTCCATGTAGTCACCATTCAAGAATGTTGTCTTAGCATTAATTTGATGCATAAAAGTTCATTTTCTGGAAGCACAAAACCTTCAGGTTGTTCCATATATATTTTTCCATGTAGTCACCATTCAAAAATGTTGTCTTAGCATTAATTTGATGCATAAATAATTTATGAATTGAAGCTAAAGCAAACAACAATCTAATTGATGTTATTCTGGCCACTAATGCATGTGTCAAAGTAATCTTTGTCTTTCTTTTGTGTAAACCCCTTAGCTACCAATCTAGTTTTATAAATTTGTATAGAACCATTAGCATTATGTTTCCTTTTTAAACACTTATATACATCTAATTGCTTTAGAGCTAAGCGGTAAGTCTACCAAGACCCAAGTCCCATTGGACATTATAGACTCCATTTCATCATTTAAAACTTCTTTCAAAAAAAAAGCATCTCTTGAAGCCATAGCTTTATTAAATGATTCAAATTCACTTTCCATGTTAAATATAATAGATATTTTACTTAATACTTTGGTTCTATCTCCTTCGACATAAAAGACAATAGAATAAGGTGAAATAAAAATCTAGATCTAAATGTTTTTAAACTATGATTCTTTGGCTTTTTTTTGGTTCACTTGATTCACCAATTTCTTCTTTTTTCTTTTTCTTGCCCACATCAAAAGAATTTAATGTTACATTTGGTTAAGTCTCTTTTATATCATTAATAAATTTATATTCCAAAAGTTTAACATTTATGGATTCATTGTTTCTATATCTAATAGTGTGTAAAATTTAGAGTTTTGAGCATATTCTTATTATTGCAAACATGTACGATGGTACTAGAGTCCAGCCACAATTCTTTCATACAATGATAGCAGACATGTAAAGCTCTGTTATCATTGCAGCATACTCTTTATTTTCTACCTCCACCATATTAGCTTTATGATAGCATGAAGTGCTTAGATGTTTAGATGCAATGCATTCTTTTTGCATATACACTTTTTAATATAATATACTTTCTCTCCACAATTAAAACAAGGATATTTTTTTTGATATTATAAGCACTATAAGTCTTTTTTAAGCTCTTGCTTTTCTCCTTTAGATTGCTTTAAAGAATACAAGAGGATTTTTCCTACTTTTGGGGGCAATAGTAAATTGATTCACTCTTAATCAAAAATTAATTAAATTAGATTTTCTTACTCAATTTGCCACTGTGTACTCTATTGTATAATTTTCGGGGGGGGGGGGGGGGGGGGCGGGGGGGGATGGGTTAGAGAGAATTGCCCTTATTCAATTTGCCACTGTGTACTACTCTATGGTATAATTTTTTCATAAAGCATATGATTTTTCTCCTGTAGTCAGTCCAAGATGGGGGGTGGGGGTTTAGAGAGAATTGCCCTCACTTGGATTGCATCAAGAATCTTTCACTCATTTGGAAAACTAGGATATCTGACACTCTAACTTGATCGATACATAGGCATGTTAGCAAGGAAAAACTAAATTTAAAATATTTTAATACTAAAATTCTATTACTAAATTTCTTCATAGAATTTGTTGTAGATTTGGATCCAGGTGATAAGGGCAAGAAATATTAAGTCACAAGAGTGATAATACTCATGGTTTAACTATACACTAAAGTGCCTAAGTCCATAATCAAGATATTGAAATATTACTGTTGGCCCATGGAAGAGCCATGAACTTTATCAATAATAAGTCTAAAAACCTTTTGCCTTCAACAAAAAAGACACCAAAGCATTTAAACACAAATATTTTTCACCACTGTCAATGTAGAACTATTTTCACCCCTCCAAATGCAACAATAATCTCTCTCTCTCTTTTATCTTTTTCATAAAGGATTATTATACTATGTGTTAATTATCAATAAATTTAATCTAATCAATTCAGATATTTGAGGGTAATAAGTTACAAGTCTTAGGTGGGCCTATAAAAATGGTGTAAAATGTGAATGGTCATTTGATTTATTTAAGTAACCAATTTGATATAAGAAATAATGGGTACAATGATAGTTCTATATAAGGGAAAATCTAAAAATGCTCATGGTGTCGTGGAAGAGCCAATCGTCTATAATTAATCATAAAATGCAAGTTGAAAAATAGGTTTAGGGAGAAAAACACAAGTGAACATATAAGATTAGTGGGAAGATAGGGGATCTTTAAGAAGGAAAACTACAAATGAAAGAGTGGGGAGGGAATTTTGTGTCAAGTGATGAAGACTCAATAAAGATGATTAAAGGTTTGAACTAAGGACCAAGCATTAGATAATAGGGGAACAATGTCAATGCCATATGGGTAACTTGAAGAGGTAGTAGAGAAGTGGAGAAGTAAGAGAAAATTTGTGAAGATTTACTAAAACCTAGATGTGAGTCTAGGGTGGATCAAAAAGGAGGCAAAAGGAAAGGAATATGGAAAGAAAAGAGGAAAAAGTAAGGAGAGGAAGAGAGGATAGTGTGTTAGACGCCAAAAAGCCATCAAGATAAGAGAGTTGGCTTAGATTGATTTGACCAATCCATAGAATTGGAGCAAGAGCAATATGATTCTCAAGGGAGTTGGCTTTAAGGGCCTTAATTGATGATAGGTTGATTCTAGTGTTCTTGCTTTGTTGTCTAAAATATAAAGGTGAAATTCTTAATAAATGCCATTAGCATCAATAAACCAAGGTCGTTGAAGAAGCATATGAAATCCTTTAATGGAATCATGTCATATCATACTCCAAAAATAGTAGGTAGTGAGATGGATGGGGTGCTATACATTTATCGACACCATGGGTCTTAGTTTACCGTGGAGGGTTAGGATGACACTAAAATAGTAGGTTAAATTTAGTGATAGTAGTAGAAGATATAATATTAAAATTAATGACATCATATATAGCTACTCTACAAGTGTGACATGTACATTAGTGTAGGTGTAAAAGCAATGAAGACTAAAAATAATTCTATTATAGCTAAAGGGTGTTCAAAATTTGAGCCAAGAAGTTTTAAATATAGGTTGGTAGCTACTAATTATAATATAAATCATTACTAGGTATAACTTAATGGAGTTTGGCAAGGTAAAGTTACTTAATTTTAGCATCCTTGATTATTGAGTACATAGATGGCAATCTACTAAGTAATTATCAACATTGTTGTGACCGTATCAATCAAGATGGAATCATATCCCATGAACCCAAGTGATCAAGTTATTTGTCACATTAGTTAACTAGTAATAGCAATTAGATTCATAGTAGTAGTGCAGGATCTTTAAAAATTTTATAAATTTTGTTGCTGTTTTTTTTTTTACATTTTAAATTCATTTTAAGGAAATAAAGTGTATGGTCTTTACTTTTTTTTTTAAAAAAAAATCTACTTTGATACTAATATGACGTAGGATAAGAAGGTAGGAGGTCATGCTAAAGTTTTTATCAATGCAAAATAGTAAGAAAACGTTTTTTTTTTTTTTTTGGTATGAAGAAAATAAAAGCGAGAAAGCATTGGTCTAATTGAGCAATATTTTGTCAAACCCAAACTCATTGCACAATGTTAAATGGCGTAATAATGATTTACAAATATTAGCAAATGTTTAGATAATGTTGTAGCCCAAAACATCCATAGATAAAAGAAGTTGAGACGTTATAATATAAGTACACGCTAAGTCCAAGTTGGACTAGACTTGGATTAAATGCAAGCACATGCTAAGTGCAAGTTGGCAAAGGCCAGAGTTAAATTTGCAAGTTAGACTGGAAAAGAGTGGGGTTCATCTTCGTAGAAAGGAAAGCTACATTTGGTAAACAAAGAGCAATAAGTATTTTAATAGGAGATTATATTCAAACTTCATTTTTATTGATCCCTATGAATTAACAAAAAAGATTAAAAAAAAAAAAAGCATTGACGAAAAGAAATTATTCTTGCAATCAATATGGTCTTTGCTCTATAGAATAGAAAAAGGATCCATCAAACACGCAATACAATACAGCGCAGAATTCATTTGATTTTGTATTGATTTGTTTGCTTGGACTCCAGCTGTTGACAGCCTGTCCCTCCGGAATCCAATGCCGATTGCCAGCTATGGTCAACGCTTATCCATCCAAATTCCAAAGTCCAACCTATTTCTAATACTAATTAATATTCCCATTTCCCTCTCCCTCCTCCACGCCTCGCTGTCGTCATCATCATCTAATTTATACTCTAATCATTTTTATTATTATTAATTTGACAGCATAATTAGCCGCAAAGGGCCCTGAGACCAACGATCGCCTGCCTGACCTCGCACACCAAAAGCCATACCAATGACCCTTTTGGGACAGTTTGGCGTACATAGTTAGAAGCAAAGCCTGAATCCTATCGGGTTTTGATATCCGATAGTTAGAAGCAAAGCCTGAATCCTATCGGGTGATTATGGATTTTATGATTGACCCAATTATGTCAACGCCAAACTCGCTTAATCCACACGCTAATGTCTATATTCTTTTTATTTTTCTCACGGCAAATACGAAATATGTGGTTGAAATTGACCTGCGTTCAGTCAATTTTCCAAGTCAATTTCCCACTCCGAGGAAAAAAATTCAATACATAATAAAAAGTAGTTGAGCTAAAAGTTTAACAACGTACACTATTATTATATATGCATGCTTTGACCGCTGATAAATTAGAGTGCCACGTGAACGTGAATTTTGACGATGGGGTGGAGATTAAAGAAATAGCGCCGATTTTATAGTGCGCAAATCTCAAGTCTCACGTGAACGTGAATTGCAGCCAAGCATTAATCATTTTGTTGATTCCCACACATTCGCGCAATTAATGAAAATTTATATACAACCAATTCCACTGTTTTTGACCATCGCCGTCTCCTTGACTTGGTCTAATCCCTGCTGCACATCTGCAATATTTGATTTCAAAGTAAATCAGAAAGATTATAGACTTGTTGACAAATTTTTGGTGTGTATGAGTGAAGAATTATAGCCCAATCCACTCGTTCGACATTCAATAAACTTGAGGTTATCAACTTGTTTTCACTTTTTTCTGCTCCATTAGAATTTCTTCCATGCAAACTTTAATTAGTGCCTCACTAATTGTAAATGTGCTCTATGGACATACAAACTTGTTCCGTTTCTCGATTCCGTCCGTGCAAATTTGTTGGGCTGGCCCGTAATGTATCTACCAGGCGTATATCAGGTCTAATTTTTAAGGTCTCTAGACGGGGGGATCCAGTTGAGCCTTGGCAAAATTATGTGATTGGGAGCTGACAAGGCTAAATTGAGCCTCATTTGGGCTCTGATCTATACTGTACCCCCAAGTCTGGAGTGGGCTGCATGGCTTTTACTTAGTTCCAGGCTAGGCCAACAACATTTGTGCTAGCCTATTTGCTTCATTTATTTATGGACTAATTTGACTCCAGTTAATTAGGCACCATTTTTTTTATAATTGTTAACCGGTAGAATAATAAATAAGAATTCAAAAGGTTTGTGAGAAATAGATATATGCTTAATAATAATAATATACAACTTATTATATGCTGCTCAATCCCAATTAGAGGTGGCCATGGGCCGTGCCCGGGCCGGCCCGGGCCCGGGCCCGCCTCGGCCCGCCAGAAATCGGGCCGTGCCAGGCACGGCCCGATTGTAATCGTGCCGTGCCGGGCACGGCACGGCTGAAATTTCCTTCGGCCCGGCACGGCACGCGGCACGATTAGGCGTGCCGTCGCCGGCACGGCTCCGCCGGGCCGTGGGCACGAATCCGGCCCGCGGGCCAGATCCGGCACGCGGGCCTGGCACGGCCCGCGGGCTAACGGCGACACGTGGGTCAAATACGGCCCAACGGGCCCAATTAGGCACGCGGGCCGTGTTGGGCCCGGCCCGGTTTTGGCCAGTGGGCCGAATTTGGCCCGTGGGCCGCATTTGGCCCGTGGGCCGAATTTAAAAAAAAAATATTTTAATAAGTAAATTACTTAATTAAAATATATAAAATGTGAAAAAATAAAAAAAAATTGAGAATGTATATTACACAAATTTTTGAAAAAATGTTAAACTTTTATATATTTTAGACCGGACCCATTACAGGCTGCCTACGTACCCCACTCAAAGGAGGAATCAGGTCTACGTAGTTCTCTTTTTACAACTCTTTTTACAACTCTTTTTACAACTCTTTCTACAACTTTTTTACAACTTTTTTTATAATTATTTATTACAACGTTTATCAATTGGTGCTTCCGCTTGCACTTCCAAGACTTTGTTCATCATCATCCGATGAAGTTGAATGACCACCTTTATCTTGAAGACGATCTTCAGCATCTAGCCAATCTTTAAGACAAATACACATTTCCACGCTTTCTTCGTTCATTCGGCTTCGCTTCTCGTCCAGCACCCTGCCGCCGGCACTAAAACAAGACTCCGATGCTACAGTAGACACCGGAGGAGTTAGTAGATCACGTGCCATGGCAGAAATCACAGGATATGATTTTCCTTGTGATCTCCACCATGATAAAATATCAAAATTATCTATTTGTTCTTCTGTGAGTAAAGATGTATGATTATTTTCTAAAAAAAATATTAATTCATTAAAATTACTAGATCTACTTGTTGATGTTCCTTTTCTATTTAAAATTGAGCGTATTCTTCCTGTAATATTTTTACTACTAGTAGATACATTAGTTTGAGAGGATGTTGGATTCATTGTATGTCCAAATTTTAAATTATAAACATTATACATTTCATCTAATAAGGTAGAAACTTCATTTTTTTCTCATCTACTCCTTCAAGTTCCATATTTCTATAATATTCATCTAATAAAATATGAACACCTTCTAATTTTAATCTAGGATCCATAATTGAAGCTAAACAATATAAAGGAGATATATTTTCCAATATTTTTTAAATTTTGTTTCCATTTTAAAAATTACTTGAAAAACATTTTCATCATGTCTATATTGAGAAAACATTTCACTAATTAAAACTAAATGTTCTAAAATTAAACATGATGTAGGATAATAAACACCAGATAAATGAGTGCTAGCATTATAAAAAATTTCTAAAATATTATGTAATAATTTTGCTTTATCCCAATCATTTTCTTCAATGTTTCCATCAGGCATTCTTTCATTATAAAATAATGTAAGAGGATCCTTAAATGGAAAACATGTTGTTAGCATATCATAAGTAGAATTCCATCGTGTTTTAATATCAAGTTTAAATTTTTTATATGACAAACCATAAGATTTACATGTTTGTCTAAAATCTTGATTTCTAGAAGTAGAACAAGTAACAAATCTAACAGCATTTCTTAATTTAGTTACATGTTCATCTACTTCTCTTATTCCATCTTGAACACATAAGTTTAGAATATGGCATGCACATCGTATATGAAAAAAAGCACCATTAAATATTGGATTTAACAATCTTTTTAATTTATCAATTGCACTATCATTATTACTTGCATTATCAAAACTAATTGAAAAATTTTTATTAATTATATTATATGAATGTAAAATGCTATGAAATTGTCTAACTATAGCATTTGCAGTATGAGGATATTCAAAAATTTTAAAGCAATAATTCTTTTTTATAAAAAAAATTCACTATCTATCCAATGTGCCGTAATACACATGTATGACTGATCAGAATGATTACTGGTCCAAATATCAGATGTTAAAGAAATACAAGAAGTTAATGTAATTAAAACTTGTAAAAGATTAGTTTTATATTCAGAAAAAAATTTTATAGCATCCCTACGCATGGTTTGTCTACTTACTTTTTTATATTTAGGTTGTAGTGATTTATGTATAAATTTTTCAAATTTATAATTTTCTGCTAAAGAAAATGGTTGTTCATCCCAAACAATAAATTTAGCTAATTCTTTTCTAAGAACTTCAGTAGAATAATTAAAAATTTCAAAAGAACTAGAGGAAAGATTTAGAGTAGCCTGTGCACGATCGATCTGAGTTTGATGGCTTCTGATGTGGCGAGTCAAATGACCAGTTCCACCCGATGATTTGCAAGTCAAGACTTTTTTGCACTTTTTGCAGCTGGCTCTTTCTTCGCCGTTAATCATCACCACATCGAAGCTCTTCCAAACGTCGCTCGTGCGTTTTCTTGAGCCTGACACAGTAGACTCGTGAGGGTTTGCACTGCATCCCTCCTCTCCCTGCATAGTGTTAGTAGGCTCAAATTCAACATGATCTTGCTGTTGTTGATTTGGGTCGTAAGGCGGAGGGTTGGCATCTTGATCTTGATCGGGTGGCATAACGGGGTTAGTACTTGTCCCCATTAGCTCTTGCTCGAATGCCTCAATCTCCCATGGCAAAAGATCCCATGTATTGTTCAATCCCGCCATTAATTCTACATATAATATTAAAAGTTAGCCAAAAAAATTTAAAAAATAAGATTAAATACTTACTAATAATAAATTATACATTAAAAAATTACCTTATCACGTGTTTGAAGATCGCTTAGTAAGTAAGAACTAAGAAGTTGAGGTTTCACTTTCAGCCTTCAACAACCTTAATTTAATCATAATTATGAAAAAAAATTATATTAGAATAATTTAAATTTAAGTACAATTACATTATAAAAGACTAAAAGTAAATTAATTTACTACTTACTTGATCTTCTCCACGTGACTAGACCGAGGGACTGAGGGAGCTTTGAAATCTTGATGGCTAATTGAAACTCAAGACTTAGAAAAGAGATTAGGAAAGTATTAAGAGAGAATGAGAAAGTAATCCAAAGTTAATTGGAAACTTGTGTGAAGAAATGAGAGGGTTGGGGGGTCAATTTATAGGGATGAATTGGGTGTAAATTTACATATTTATCCCCTATTTTTAATTATTAAAAGGGGCTAAAATGATAATTTTATAACATAAAGACAATTATATCCCTAACTTTTAAATTTTTTCAAACCGTTATAGGGCTATTTTGGTAAAAACGCATGCCCAAATCAAATTTTCGAACGTTGCCGCCCATTCCAGCCGTGCCGTGCCTGGCCCGGCCCGACCACGGGCCGTGCCCGGCCCGGCCCGCGGGCCGCGGACCTTCGGCCCAGCACGACCCGAGCCGGGCCGCGGGCCGCCCACGGCCCGTTGACTTGGTCAACGGGCCGTGCCCGGGCCGGCCCGTGTCGTGCCGGGCCGTGCGGGCCGCGGGCCGGCCCGGCCCGTTGGCCACCTCTAATCCCAATCAACCCACCCCGTTTCATCTAAAGCTCCTCTATTTCCCGCGTGGTTCTAGCAATATGGCTATGTTTGGAATTACTTCCTGAAAATTGGCGCCGGAAGCAGAAGCTGGCCTGTGTGATCGTTTGGAATTGCTTTGCAGCTTGGAGCTAAGAATTTTCAGTTGTCACTAGAAAGTTGTGAAGAGGCAACTTCCTGGAAAGTTAGATTTTTTAGCCACCCACTTTCTCCTTTCTTTGTGCTTCGCTGACAATCCATCGCCTCATCCGACTATCCGCCACCTCTACTTTGGCTGACCAAAAGCAGCAGTGATGACACCAAAATTTATAGTATATTTTGTATCATTTTATTGCTCTTTTTGTGTCATATTTATACTACTTTACTTATTTTCATGTATTTTTTTATCAAATATTGCGGAATCTACTTCTTTTCTGATTTTTCATGATTTTCAAGTAAAAAAAACCTATTTTTGATGGATTTTGGAAGATTTAAGCACACCAATGGATTTCAGACGTCAAGACAAAACTGCCAGTCAATTTTCATCCAAATTAGAGCTTTAGACGAAATTACGACACTGCCGTATTCATATTACGATATCGTAATTCATATTACGGTACCATAATTTCGAGTACTGCCGTAATAACGGACCACTGCCGTAATTTGGATCAGTTTTCACACAGAAAGTTTTGCACAAATTACGGCGCTGCCGTAATCATTTCCACGGTACCGTATTTTAAAGCGATTTCCGACCTGAGAGATTTGGAGAAAATACGGTACTGCCGTAAAGTATTTCACGGTACCGTAATGATGGTCGAATCCTGCACATAAGACTTAAAGGAAAATACGGCACTACTGTAACAAATTCCACGGCCGTAATTCTAACCCTGGAACGTGATTTTCACGGTCAAAATGAAGTCCAATTTTTGCGTGATCGATTGCGGACGATCCAGGCCGTTAAATTCAAAGCCGTAAGAAGGAAAAAGAGTGCCTCGGAGGAGGAGAGCACACCAAGGGCAAAAGTCCTAATTTTCATCCACTATCGAGGGAGAAATAGAGTTTTTCACCGCCGCCCTAGGTTTCGCCGCCGGGAAGCGTACAACGCATCTCCGATCGTGAAATTTGAGGGGAAGCTTCGCTTGGAGGAGACGACGATACCCCAGAAGTTTCAAAGAGAAAAGATCTCGATCAGAAGAGAAATCAACGAAAGAGTGGGCGTCGGCACTATTCACCGCGAGTCTTGGAGCAAATTACGGCTATAATTTCTATTACAGCTGTGCTGTAAAGTTGTTTTCCCCTTTTCTCTTCGATTTCTAATCTTCTGAAATTATGATTTATTGTGACTCTTTTTCCATGCTAGCTTAAACCTTTTATGGGACATGGGAGAGTAATTCATTTTAATTTCTAATGAGTAGATGATTCTATTTCGTCGGAATAGTTTTATTATGGTAATTCTACTTATGTGATGATTGCCTATAATTCTCCATAGTTTTCTTAGCATTATGCATGTTTTAGAGTTTTCGCAATATGGACTGAAAGGTGATTTGCTTGAGAACTTGGAACCCTAAAATTGAATTTAGGAACTCACCATAAGAAATTAGGTTAATTCTTATTTCTTGATTTTAGAAGAATAATTGTCATATTTGATAATTTGAATCTAGGATTGAGTTATTTTGTTAAATGTAAAAATCTTGTGCGAAAGTGAGGATCGGAGCGTTGGAGAACCATAAGTAGAACCTGTGTTGAGACTCGGATGCACGAAAGTGATCCTTGAGATTCCACTTGAGATAATCAACTTAGGATTCGAATGCACAAAAGTGATCATTGAGTTCTTTGATTGATGATTTACTTATTTTCGGCTTGGGATAGATCTTGCGCGAAAGCGAGGATCGGTCCCTGCATGATTGTCTGCACGAAAGTGAGATAATCCTTTTATGAAGTAAATCATATCTTTATCATGATGAAATTAGACTGACAACCTTTTATTTATATCTAGTCATTAAAATTAAGGCAGATGAAACTCTAGTCCCAGTTTCTCTCTGATTTCGTGTTCTTTCTATTATTTACTTGCATTATAATCGATTGTTTAGCTAGTAAGAATATAACTATTTGGTACTTAACACGTAGGTCTCTGTGAAATCGATATTTTTTTATTACTTCGAGTATCTATGCACTTATGGACTACAACAAGCAGATACCTCTTTCAGTCACCGCTTGACCAAATCCATCTAGGTTTGCCACCATTTGACCAGCTCTATCGAGGTCCTCTGCCTCGGCTGACCAAAAGCTTGACTAGATCCACCGAGGTCCTCCACCTCAACCAATTCCGCCACTGCTCAACTAGATATGCCACTCGTTGACTAGCTCGGCTGCTCACTTCACCAATTCCATGACCAGCTTCGACGATCTATGATTAGTTTCGCAACCAACTCTGGCGACATCTGCGACTAGCGCTGACAGATCCGCTGCCAAAGTTTCTCTTGTTAGTATACTGTTATTTTTGTTTCGTACATGTTGGCATAAAGACTAAAATGTCTAACATATTTTCAAACTAAGCCTTAAATGATTTGGATAACATACTATATGAGTTTTTAACTTATTATTCTAGAAAAAAACTTGTGTGCGGGGACACCGCACCATACAGTGGCCCCATCCACCGTAAACACCTTTTAAAGTACTTAAAGATTTGTGAAAACATGAATCTCAAGCTCAATGTAGATGGTGGATAGGACCACCGCATGGTGCAGTGGCCCTGCACACAAGTTTTATTCATTATTCTAAGCAACCTAACAAGTAAACTATTTAGATAAGGACAAGTGATCATTTGTTGTGCTGTTAAAATCATATTGTTTCATGTGTCTAATACATTAGTGTTGTTTTATATTTTTACCTAATATTACAATACAACAATTTTATTCTGTAACTAACATAGTTGCTTTACCTAAACACCTACATCTTTTCTTAGCCAACTAGTGTTGTTGGGCCATCTAGGTTTCTAACATATCATTATGGGTAGAACCAGCATCCATTGCAAATATGAATTGCTTGATAGCTTCACACGCCATTTGTCCTTACTATCTAATTTCCTCATTTTGCTTAGTTTGGGTGACTATAAACTTTTCAAGTAGGGTTTCAAGGTTAGATTTTTGGGTTGGTTGAATTGTTATTCTTGAAATTCTAGAGATTGTCTAAAGTTAAGTTGCAGGATAGGGTTTGGGTTGTTCTCAGAAAAGAAATTTGAATGGTTCCCCTAATCTAGCTAGTAGAAAACTAGAGTGTGGCTCATTCTGAAGCTAAGGGTTGAAGTTACCACTTGTATATATATGCCCTAAGGATGAGTTTAACAAAAGGAGCGGTTCCTAATTGACATTCAGAAAAATAGTGAACCCAAACATCCACAAAATATCACAAGAGACAGTCTAACATTGTAGGATTTAAAATTAACAAATCAAGTTTCTATAGAGCCTTGCACATAAGCCAAGTAAATCAAAGTACTTATAATACAAAATTTTTGAATAAAATCAAAGAAACAAAAATCCAAAAAACTGAAACAAAGTTTTTACAAAAAAATTAAAATTATATAAATAAATGGCCTAGTTTTGTGATCTTTCGATCTAAGTCAATATTGGTGAAATTGGTTCTCTACAATAGTGCCAAAAAATTAATGAGATTTGATGAGATTGCTGCAAGTGCATGACCTTTCAAAGTAGTAAAATTATTGTTCCCTCAGTGACCAATGTCAAGTACTGACTTATCTTAGGATCAATAACTAAATAGACTAAAAATGAGTTTGATGTAAAATCTAGTGAATTCATGTTGCTAAGTTAACAAGCAAAGATAATAAACTGATGTATTCAATTGGATGAGACTAAGGCAAAGCATAATTTGGTAAATACCGAATTTACTGATCAATAAATTGGTTTGGTAAAATCGATTTCGATTTTCGGCATGGTAATTTTTTCTCTCATTATATAGTAATCAGTTAAAAAATTTTTGGTTTGGTAATTTACTAAATTACCAATATGTATGAATGTGTGTGTGAAAATTAAATATTTTTCTTTTGTTGGCTAGGCCTAGCCCAACAGACTAAGCTACCAACTTAAGATTTTGTTGGTCAGGGCCAGCCCACTTGGCAATCTGCCAAGTGCCAAGTGCTAATCTCCATTCTCCAATCCAAACTTAGTGGCTAGCGTAAGTGTGAGACCAGCTAACCACATGACCTCGCATCCTCGTTTGCAAGTGCTCCTAGCTCCTCATCACCATCAACCAAGCATCACTCCCATAGGCCACAACCTCAGCCCTTAGCTTACCACCTTGCCTGCTTGCCATCATGAGTTTGTGACCTCGCAATTGCAGAACAGGAACCCACAATAGATAGACATACTGCAAGTGTACGATTTCTATCGAAGTAGTAAATAATATCGTCCCTAGGGAGCTAGGTGTCAAGTACCAACTTTTAGCATCATTGATAGCTAGACAATTCAAAATAGAAATTAAAGAATCACGCTAAGTCTAATTTATCGAATCTAGAAGTCAACGACCATATGAGATTTACAGTTTAAGGAAGCTTCGGGACTACAGGTTTCACCACGTTGAATGAATTAAAGTAAAACAATTAACAAATCGAATTGAGAAATGGATTACCTTCTCTCAAAGCGTAATCCAACAGTAAACTATTTAAGGCGATTAATCCTATTGTACATATTACCTTATCTCGAAGCGTAATCTGGTATCTACCTAAGCTAATCTCCTACTCTCGTGGTTTATTAGCTTAGGAAAGACCCAATGGGCTCTATGACAATGGTAAATCCTCGAGTGACTTTGAACGACTCTCGTAATTCAAGTCATAAGTTTAAGTAGGACAGTTGAGTGTTACACTTCACCTCTCGGTGCTTCTCATAACACTTAACGCATATACAATGTTTGGCCAAAACACATATACACAATAAGCACATCCAAATTAAATAAATAATTCACTAGAAAATGACACTAAGATTTATAAAAGTGTTTTACATATGGATACTCCTGAGTCCCAAAATAGGGTTTACTCTAGGAAATATATCATTTAACACATAAAAATCCAAGAAATTATATTCAAAAGGAAGGGAAATTATAATTCAAGGGTAGGAGATGATAGATATTCGGTCCTCTCTCGAAAGCCCCAAAGAAATCTGATCAAACGAGCCCTTGAATGCAGAAAATCGCTCTCTTTTCTCCCTAGTCACATTCCTCGAAGAATCAAACCTTGTAACTGCCCAAAAATGCAACTTTTATACCTCAATCGATTCCCCTAGTGGTTAGAAAGGCTCCATGGTAATTTTCCCCAATTTCTATGCTCCAGGATTGTCAGATTTGGCGAAAAACTGCTGGATGGTCGGGATTTGCAAATGTTGTCACGGGCGTGATGATCGTCACGGCCAGGCTGTGACGAGTTCGCTAGTCTGTAGAGGCATCTTCACAGCCGTGATAATGATCACAGCCAGGCTATGAAGAGCGCATAAATTTTTTTGGATGGAGATCATGCCCGTGCACGCGCTTGTCTTCAACTCGTCAAATTTTGTGTTGAAGTCCTTCACGGCCATGATGATCAGCACGACCAAGCTGTGATGAACTCGTAAACATTTTAGACGGTGATCACGCCCATTCTGCAAGCCGTAGCGACTTCATTGAATTTATGACTTTTGGTGGTCATGGCCGTGAACCCCATCATGGGCAGGCCGTGATTGCTTCACTGAAAGAGGAACTGGGACGTTGATATGATCACGACCATGATGGTTGTCACGGCCAGGCCGTGATCTCCATAATATACTCCAAAAATACTGGAATTTGACTTGTGACCTCGCTGATCTGTGATGAATCTTTTCGTAACATCAAATCTTTAAAATCTTTATGAAAATATGGTAAAATGACCTGAATTTCACAAACAAATGGAAAATAGTGAAGATTCCATACTTTACGGGAAAAAAATACTAAATTCTGACATAAAACAAGACTTAAGCCTAAAAAGATCATATGAATAAGACTTTAAATTATATAAAAATAATACTCATCAAAATATCACAGACTTAAAATCTTGCTTGTCCTCAAGCAATTAAACTATTTAGAAAATCAATGATAATGAAAGAAGAATATTCGAAGGTCAAAGTATTATCTAACATGAAAACCATTATACAACTCAATCCACTATTTAAGAATAAAATTGAGATACAATCATAACTGAGAACAGAAATAATGCTCCAAGTTAAACCTCAAATCTGAAAAAGAATTAAATACTAACACTATATTGAGATCTTGCATAATCATTAATTCCTTATGTAATCAGCCAATCTAACCAAGTTGCACCAAAAGAGCTTTTCAAATTGCAGTAATGGAATCATGAAGTATAATCGATTGGCTCAAGCTACTTCCCTGAATTTGCCTTTAACCTTGTTACGCAAAGGACAAACATTTGTAATGAATGCACCCCCGGTACTTGATTAAAAAATAAATTCAGAGTATGAACACCTCATAATGCACACAAAACTCATTTTTTCACACTAAGTTAGAAGCAAGTGGAGTTGTTCCCCTTTACCAAAACCCTTCTTTTCTCATGACCCTTTTATTCTCCCTTTTTTTTTTTTTGCTTTCGATAGTGCCAAGTTGGATGAATATTCAGGTTCATCATTACTTAGGTACCACTGCCCCTTTTTTTTCAAACTCTTTTGTTTTCTTTTTGGTTTATCATTACATTTTCATTAAGCAAATATATGCAACCAGATTGAAGGGCTGAAACAAGGAATAATATAATAATGACCAAGCAACAACATAGCTTCATGTAAATAATTGTTAGAAAATAAGGTTTAGCCAATGAACATTATTCTTGCTATAGTAGAATCATACTCAATAATAATCTAAAAAGTCAGATTGAATGCATAAAAATAGTCATAATAAGAACTACTTTAACACAAAGAACAAACTAGACTTTCTACATCATATATCTAAATAGCTTAAGAACCAGAAACAAAGTGAGAATCACTAGAAAACCATTACGGACTTAAAGTTTTACACCGTCACAAGACCACAGACACTAAATAAATATGGAGATATGCATGAATCTTAGTGACATATGAAGACACAGATAATAGGAAAACACATAAAAACACATCACATAACACATATTAAACCACTAGAAAAAGTGCACGAGCAAGCAAAACTAAAAAGAGGGGGAAATCCCCTACCCACGGCAAAGAACTGCATAGTCTCCTATGCAGTTGAAAAGTATATGAATAGCATAAGAAAAAAATAAAAAAATAAACAACTCACTAAAGTAAATAGAACCGCATAAATGCTATCGCAACAAGGCAAAGATTAGGTGAAGATCACCACCACTTTGTATTCAATATCCACTCCATCTCCTGAATAGCCCGAGTTTGCTCCACTTGCACCCAACCCTGACGAGCCTGCTCGGTCTCCATCTCCCCAAGGCGATGTAGATGTTGAACCATTAATTTTCACCTATATATACATGCTTTGGGTATTGACCATGATTGAGAAAATCGAAAAGGATACCAAATGAAGATAATAGCTACTTGCGGTAAAAAAAAAAAGCAAAAAAAAAGGATTAATTCTAATGCCAAATTAAGATGGCCAAAAGAAGGAAAGTCCATTTAAAATCTTGGCTTTTGGGCTAAAGGAAGGAAAGGAGACCGCAAAAGGAGAGGAGATTGCTGCAAATTCCAGGGTAGCAGCATTAATTTCAAAAAAAAAAAAAGGAATCAATCAAATGACAATTAGGAGAATTCGGCTACACAAGAAATGGAAGGAAGGCTTTATATTTTCTTAGGATATGGAAAGCCTTCAGCCAACTTTCTTATAAAAGAGGAGATACACACAACGTTCAAGGGGAGGCAAAATAATAAAAAATTGGAAGAAAGTGTGGCTGATAAGGGAGGAGATGAAGGCGTTGGCAGCAATTGCAAAATTTCAAAAGAAAGGGAGAAACGCGAAACAATACAATAAACAAGGAAATAAGTTTTTGGAGAAGATGGCTGAAAGGCTATAAAAAGAGCGCTGCGAGGGATAGAAAAAAAGAGAGGAGATAGTACTGACAGGCTGCAAAAAAAAAAAGAGAAGAACAAGATCAAAAGGCTGCTGTGACACTGTACCTGACTGTACAGCTGAGGGCTTGTTATTTGCTGGGCAACTAAAGAAAAAGAAGAAATCGCTGCTGTGACGCTGTACCTAATTGTACAGCTGAGGGCTTGTTATGCTGGACAACTAAAAAAAATTGCTGCTGTGACGCTGTACCTGACTGTACAGCTGAGGGCTTGTTACTTGTGATCGTCGACTCTATTCCGCCCAATCCGTCAGTTGAAGAAAAAAAAAGAAAAGAGAAACTTCAAACTTTAGCATCTGAAATTTGATCATCTAATCTGATCAAAATTTTTCCCACGCCTTCTCCTCGTGGGTGCGAACTTACAGACAGAAAGATCCGGCGATCTGACGGCCGGATCGCCGGAATCGAATGAATTGGCGTCGGCGACGCGGAATGTTTATTCCATCAAATCCAGCTAACAGATCGGCGTCAAACTTCCACCACGCCTTCTCCTCGAGTGTGCAAACCCATAGACTGAAAGATCCGGCGATCTGACGGCCAGATCGCCGGAATGGAACGATTCTATGCCGGCGACCCTATTTCCGCCAAGAGCTTCGATTCGTCGTCTATAATCCACCGGAAGTGTTGAACCATTAATTTTCACCTATTTATACATGCTTTGGGTATTGACCATGATTGAGAAAATCGAAAAGGATACCAAATGAAGATAATAGCTACTTGCGGTAAAAAAAAAAGCAAAAAAAAAAGGATTAATTCTAATGCCAAATTAAGATGGCCAAAAGAAGGAAAATCCATTTAAAATCTTGGCTTTTGGGCTAAAAGAAGGAAAGGAGACCGCAAAAGGAGAGGAGATTGCTGCAAATTCTAGGGTAGCAGCATTAATTTTTTTTTTAAAAAAAAGAATCAATCAAATGACAATTAGGAGAATTCGGCTACACAAGAAATGGAAGGAAGGCTGTATATTTTCTTAGGATATGGAAAGCCTTCAGCCAACTTTCTTATAAAAGAGGAGATACGCACAACGTTCAAGGGGAGGCAAAATAATAAAAAATTGGAAGAAAGTGTGGCTGATAAGGGAAGAGATGAAGGCGTTGGCAGCGATTACAAAATTTCAAAAGAAAGGGAGAAACGCGAAACAATACAATAAACAAGGAAATAAGTTTTTGGAGACGATAGCTGAAAGGCTATAAAAAGAGGGCTACGAGGCATAGAAAAAAAGAGAGGAGATAGTACCGACAGGCTACAAAAAAAAAAAAGGAGAAGAACAAGATCAAAAGGCTGCTGTGACGCTGTACCTGACTGTACAGCTGAGGGCTTGTTATTTGCTGGGCAACTAAAGAAAAAGAAGAAATCGTTGCTGTGACGCTGTACCTGATTGTACAGCTGAGGGCTTGTTATGCTGGACAACTAAAAAAAATTGCTACTGTGACGCTGTACCTAACTGTACAGCTGAGGACTTGTTACTTGTGATCGTCGACTCTATTCCGCCCAATCCGTCGGTTCAAGAAAAAAAAAAGAAAAGAGAAGCTTCAAACTTCAGCATCTGAAATTCGATCATCTAATCTGATCGGAATTTTTCCCACACCTTCTCCTCGTGTGTGCGAACTTACAGACAGAAAGATCCGGCAATCTGACGGCCGGATCGCCGGAATCGAACGAATTGGCGCCGGCGACGCGCAATGTTTATTCCATCAAATCCAGCTAACAGATCGGCGTCAAACTTCCACCACGCCTTCTCCTCAAGTGTGCGAACCCATAGACTGAAAGATCCGGCGATCCAGATCGCTGGAATCGAACGATTGTATGCCGGCTACCCTATTTCCGCCAAGAGCTTCGATTCATCGTCTATAATCCATCGGAAGCCTCCAAATTCCGACCACAAGTCTTCTTCTGCCTAGAGAAGCTCCCCCTAAAACCGATTGGCTAGAGAAGCACCGAGCCGCCGGTGGCGACGAACCCTAGTTTCGTCTGCCGTCGCCGTTCACGAAAGAGACGAAGAAAATATTGGACGGCTGAGATACGTCCACAAAAAATCAACGGTTGAGATCAAATAAAGATCAACGTTCCTGATCGTTTCGCACGAAATCAAACGGTCAGGATCAATTTCATCAAAAAAAAAAAATCCAATGGCTATGATTCGCCAGTTCAAATCGACGATCCAGATTTAACTAAAATCAACGGTTCAGATTTTATTATGTTTGATCGGACGGATGAGATCAATTTGATATAATAATTTGAATCCGGCGGTTGGGATTCGTTCATGAAAACCAACGGTTCAGATCTACATCAGAACGAACGGGCGAGATTGGTTCAAGTTTAATCGGATGGCCAAGATCAAGTTGATCAAATCTAACGGTTCAGATTCATTCATGTAAAATCGAACGGTTCAGATCAATCGGATTCAAATGAATAGAAACCAATGGCTGTGATTTGGCCATTTTAAATCCAACGGTTCAGATTCAGATCTATTCAGCGGTTCAGATCTGATTATGAAACAAGTGAACGGCTGATAATAATCCGTACATATCTTGGTCAATCGGTTGACGTTTGACATGATCAAGGTATCGATCTCTATCAAATCGAACCTGATCTTTTCAAATATGGTATCTGATTTTCGATCCGACACTCGGATTGATACAAATCCGCATATTTAAATGAACGGTCGTAATAAATTAGATTTGAATCGAAATCAACAACTGAAATGGATTTGAGCTTATCTAAGTCAATCGATTGACTTTTCACATGATCAAGGTGTCACTTCCTACTGAATCGAACTTGATCTTACCAGATATAACATCAGATCTTCGATCCGAGACTTGAATTGAAATGGATCTACAAATCTAAATAGACAGTCAAGATCTAAATATGAAATCAATGACTGAAACTAATCAGAGCATATCTCCATCAATCGGTTGACTTTCGACATGATCAAAGTATCGATTCCTACTAAATTGAACCCGATTTCTCCAATTATAATATCAGATCTTCGATCCGAAACTTGAATTGAAGCAGATCTGCCAATTTGAATAAATAGTCATGAAGAGTTTGATGAAATCAATGGTTAATATTGATTTACACGAATCTTAGCTAATCGGATGACATACAAAGTGATCCGAACATTGATCCCTACAAATTTGGATCAGATCTTTTCAGATCCACCCTCAGATTGTCGATTAGAAATCCAGAGCAAAGTAGATCTGCAAATCAAATATTCAACGACTGAGATTAATTTACATGAATCTAAGCTGATCAGATGGCTATCAAAGTGATCCGGATATTGATCCCTATAAATTTTGATCCTATATTTCTAGATCCACTTTCGGATTTTCGATCAGAGATCCAGATCAAAGCATATCTATAAATCAATCTTTCAACGGCTATAATTAATTCTTCTGAATCTCAGCCTATCGGATGACATACAAAGTGATCCGAACATTGATCCCTACAAATTTGGACCAGATCTTTCCAAATCCACCCTCGGATTGTCGATCAGAAATCCGGAACAAAGCATATCTGCAAATCAAATATTCAACGACTGAGATTAATTTACATGAATCTAAGCTGATCAGATGGCTTTCAAAGTGATCCGGATATTGATCCCTATAAATTTGGATCATATCTTTCCAGATCCACTCTCGAATTTTCGATCAGAGATCCTGATCAAAGCAGATCTACAAATCAATCTTTCAACGGCTGTAATTAATTCTTCTGAATCTCAGCCTATCGGATGACATACAAAGTGATCTGAACATTGATCCCTATAAATTTGGATCAGATCTTTCCAAATACACCCTCGGATTGTCGATCAGAAATCCGGAGCAAAGCAGATCTGCAAATCAAATATTCAACAGCTGAGATTAATTTACATGAATCTAAGCTGATCAGATGGCTTTCAAAGTGATCTGGATCTCTGATCGAAAATCCGAAGATCCATTTCTTCTCACATCTACACAGCTTTTCACAATCAATCACTTCTCAAATTAAAATAAAACCATTATCAGTCAAAGAGCTTACAATCCAGAATCAATGCAAGTAACGAAGAAGTGATAACAAAAGTTCAATACAAAGACTTGGAATCTAGGTACAGAATGCAAAAAAAAAAAAAAATAGAGGAAAATATATTAGAACTCCTTGATGATCTCTTTGAGAGCAAGATGTTGTTCTTCAAAGGAAGAGGCGAGCCTTCTGCATTCGATCAAAGAGCTTATTTGGGCCTCAGTCTTTTCAATCAATTCTGAATTTGACTCCTGGGCATCTTCAGTATTTCTCAAGCTATCTTCCTGTTCTTGCAAGCACGATAAGAGCTCTAACCTCTCCTCCTCAATCTTCTTTATTTGCGCGTCAATTTGTGTTATCCTGACTCTGGTGGATTCACAAAGCGCTATGGAATTGCTTCTTCTGATAATCAATGCATCTTGCAAAGAGCGCGAATCTTGTAACACTACTTCCTCTTTGCTTATCTGGGAATCAATCTCTGAAGCATTTAATCCTTCTGTAGACTCAATCTATTTTAAAA
Organism: Costus lasius; assembly: GCA_027563935.2. NCBI lineage: Eukaryota > Viridiplantae > Streptophyta > Magnoliopsida > Zingiberales > Costaceae > Costus > Costus lasius. The sequence continues at coordinate 89,270,145 of CM050454.1, read as the reverse complement.
TAGTCAAAATATGTCCACTCGAATTGTCCCAAATGTCCAGCAGCACTCTAAGACCAACCAAAGCACACGAAATATTATCTATGAGGCTGAAAACTCTTCTACTGAAGGAAATGTGTCCTTGGTATGAAATATTTTCAAATAATCCGATATTAAGAACCGGGCAGCTCGTTCGAACGAAGGGTGAATTGCCTCTGGAACTTGGGAATCAATGACGGTGTTGATCTGCTGCGAGGAACCGGGTACAAATCCTGGAACCATTGCTATTTTAATGCAAGAAAGTAAAAATACTGAATCACAAAAAGGGGGAATAAAATAAGTTACCATCAGCAAATCTGCTTTATCTCCTGTTGATATTTCCTGAGTACTTGATGCTGTTGGGGTATGCCCTTAAGGCTAATGTTTGAGGCCTTGGGATTGTAACAATATCATGTATAAACTCTTATGTTTATAAAGGCAATGGTTGTTATTCAGTTTGTTATATTATCTGCTGCAATACATATACTTCTGAATAATGTCTCAATGCTGTTCAGCTGGGCTGACATGTAGTAAAGTCCTTAGTCGATATATCTTGGCGAACATGAGACAGCCTTGATATGATTGAGACTAATATGTGTTCTAATCTTATAGGATGCTTCGAGCATGGAATAAGATGTAGACTCATGGGTACATTGGATGTACTGGACAGACCCTACTAGGATATTCAATTGCTTGTCACAATGTGAATAATCCTTGATTGCAACAAGTGGCACATTTCCTCTGACTTGAGATCACTTGTGTTTCTAAATGATGATTGTCATTGTTTTGAGGTAGTTCAATATCATTTGAAACATAATGGTTATAGACTATCTTGGATGGTGAGCTTGAGTCAGGTTAGGGCACTAGTGATAGATAAAGGATTGCCGTCTCCTTAATTGGAGTGTGATGTTCTAAAGGGGCCCCCCTCTGTATGAGATGATTGAGAAAGTGTATGGCCATACCCAGGTGACAGTGTTCATCTGATCTAATCATGCTCATCATATTGGAGCTACAAGCTTGACACGCTTGTCCAATAAGAACATCCAGTGGCAAAGGAAATTTGCATGCCTTGTGAATTGGATTCACACTTGTGCTGTGGTTTGGGTGTAGTCTTGGAAGACTCTTTCCTTTATATCGGGAGACAGTGATGTGTTGCTAGATACCCCTCACTGATCGTGATAACGTAAGTTATCGTTACCGACATTTAAAGGAAACTCTTAGGGTCGCACAATTTGATGATATGGCTTACTTAAGTCAGATCGTGTGGACTGAATTGTTTGGGTTCAGTTTAAAGGGATTTAGTCTCTGATTGTAAGTGAGATCTAGTCTGATCATGTTTGATTGATTAGGGCTTGAGATCGGTAAGCTTCGATTGAGAGAATAGATGCTAGATCAGTGAGATCAGGAGCATCAAGAGATCAATGGTCAGATCTTAAGCCTTAGGGGTTTATTATAATCTGGACTAATTGCTTGGTTTATTTGGTTATTGAACCAAATCGATTTGAACCAGCTCATTGGATGAGCGTATGGTTCAAGTTGGCATTTGCGATTGGGGTCACTTGAACGTTGAGATGGTTTTGCTATTTTTAGATAGCATGTCACAACGTGACCACATCTCTCTCACGTCGCCCCTCTCTCGCCCTCTTGTCGCCGTTTTGCCTTTGGCTCTTCACACATTCGTGTGAGAAAAGGTGGTAGACGAAAGAAGGAAAAAAATTGCCAAGCAAGGAAAGCTCTCTCTTCCCTTCAAACGATCAAAGACACCTTGGACGATCCTTGCTAGCACAAGGGACGACAAGAAGGAGCAAGCCGTTGATCATCTTGTGTGTGACGATTTGGAGGAGACCTCTTTTGTTCTCTTGCTTCCAAGGCGCCATCTAGAAATGGCCATGGTATGAATCGCATTCTTTCTTGCATTCAAAAGTTTTAATGTTGATCATAATACATGCATCGATCCCATGAAACCCTAGTATCCGCTGCCCATGTTTTGTATGCGCCACTTTAGGGTTTCGGCCCCCCTTATTGAAAGGGGACTTTCAGATGCATGCCCTGAAGTACCCCCTGCTTTACTTGACACAATGAGCAACTACATTGCGTACATACGAAAAGAGTGCAGAGAATTACCATTCTTCAGAAAGTCTATGTCCTTCATCTTAACCTCCTGGATGTTTGATGCAAAGCCTAAAGCAGTAATTGTTTTAATGACAAAATGCTCAAGCTTATGCTAAAAAGTTGCATTCTCTAAAATATATATATATATATATATATATATATATATATATATATATATATATATATATATATATATATATATATATATATATATATATTATTACCAGTGGTTGGAAAATTTGTAATCTCTACAGGAATTGCACCGCCTTCTACATCGGGCTCTTGAGTTTTTAAAGCAGGCTCCGTAGCAGTTGCTGTTTCAATACAACAACTCAACATATTGCATAAAGAAATGATAAAGAAAAGAAAAGCTTACCATTGCTTGGAAAATCCGCACCATCTACAATGAGTTCTTTGGAGTGTGAAGTAAACTCTGAAATAACTGTTAAGGGGTATATGGGATTGTGTACAAGAGCAAAAAAAAGGGAAAAGAAAAGTAAGCGTAACAGTTTCTGGAGTGTCCTTATCTCCTGTAAGAATCACTAAATATTTAGAACAAAATGAGAGCAAACATATGGACTTCTTTGACACTTACCACATAAAGCCTCAACCTCATAGGGAAGTTCATTAGAGTCTGTTGGCAAGACCGGAGTTGATGCTGAAATACAATCCAAAACATGTCATTGCAATAAAATGAGAAAATAATAAATAATACGTGTGCCAGCATTGCTTACCATTTAACTGATCTTGTTCTTGGATGCTAAGAGGCTCTGAAGAATTCACATGCAATAAGGGTTCCTCTATAGGCTCTTTAGACATATAAATGACTGCAAAGAATTCAAAATATCATCAGAAAGTGACAATCAAATATCAACACAATATGACACACATACTCCCTTTCATAGCCCCAATCACATCATCCAACGAATCGCTAGAATCAGGTTTTGAGAAGTCAACAATGTTTGAAGGGCCGTCTGTGTCGAAAACATCATCAAGCGTTTGGATATTCGCTCATCCTATAGCTATGGTTGTAGTTTGGGTTCCTAAAAAAGTAGAAAGAAAAAAAATGTGAAAGAAAATATGTCCGAAACAACCATCATGGATTAGCAAAGATAAATACATAAAGAAGAAAAAAGAGGAACCCGAAATAATCAAATCATCTTCGGTTGTTTGTTGCGGAGCTGTATCGACACGAGATGGTCCCTCAGCATTAAAAACATATTTTGATTCCAGTGTATGATTTGAACCATGTTTTTCCAAAAGAGAGAAATATTAATTGTCAGTGTAACACACAAAAGGAAGAAAAGGATATTACCTCATTTGGGCAGATTGACGCTGCCCTCAAGTCTGGAGCCTTTAATCGCTTTGAAGATGAAGACTGTGAGAGATTGAATTCGAAACCATATGTCTGACGATTAATTGCCCTTTTTAAAAATTTTCTTGGATGAGGTTTGTCAACAGGACCATACGTATCTGAAATTTTATAACCAAAGAGAGCTCTCAAATGCATAGAATGCCATTTTAAATACTGAAAACCAAATCAAGGAACCCGATTGCATTCTGGAATAGTATAAAGAGAGTCCGTCCCTTGACGAAGTAATGTGAGCCAACACTCAGCGATTGTTAATAAGTTGTCAGATAATCTGCTAAAATCAAGTGCGCTCTGGGGAATAAGCTGATCATAACCAAATTGTCGTGCATATCTATGCGGGTTGTATGCTTCAATGGATGCTATATTTCCACTTCTAAATGGTAACCAGCCAACACGAATGCTCACGAGAAACTCCAAAGTAAATAATTTATCTTCTGTCAGAACCTCAAAAGTATTGTCTTGACAATCTGTTGGTTCACTAAGAAGTCCTTTCTTATTTGGAAAAATGACCCGAGGATAACCAAATGGTTCCGACTTACGAAAGAACATGTGTGCATCCAAGTCTCTAAAACAAATTGGAAAAGCCCCAGCAATATATATCAAGTACGGCAACTTGGATTTCATACTCTCAGAGATGATGGTACTATATAATCCTTGGAATTATAAATTGAACCACCTGAATAAGAAATGAAGTGGGATTAAAGTATCTTTCATACCAGGAAAATCGGCAATACAAGCTTCCCGCATAGATCTAAATAAGTTTGACAAAGCTACTGATGCCAAGGATACTCGAATACCTTGTGCTAACTTATCTGCCATAATGAAGACCTCTAGCCAAATGCGATCAGGATACTTATAAGGAACAACAAAATAACATAACCAGCATGATAAAAAAAGACGTGAGAAAGACGTCCCTGTCTATTTCCCCGGAAGCAATCGTGGGTTTAGAAGGCGAATTGAAGTCCTCCACAAAAATATTCTCAGAACCAATCCCAAAGGAGTCACAAGGAGAAGGAAATGTACTCTCATAAGAGCTTGAGTCAACGAAATGCAATATCCAATCAGTAATAGATACCACCTCGGAATGTTGATTTAATAATTCATAATAATGATAAAATATTGTTTTGAGAGAAGAAAGGATACGAGAGAAAATATGCACTCGGCAAGCCACGAGGCCGGATAATTTCCCAATTCAAATTATCCAGTAAGCCGCGAGGCCGAATAATTTTCCAATTCAAAATTATCCAACAAGTCGCAAGACCGGATAATTTCCCAAATCAAATTATCCAGCAAGCCGTGAGGTCGGATAATTCCCTCAAATCAAATTGTCCAACAAGTCGCAAGACCGGATAATTTCCCAAATCAAATTATCCATCAAGCCGCGAGGCCGGATAATTTCCCAATTCAAAATTATCCAACAAGTCGCAAGACCAGATAATTTCCCAAATCAAATTATCCAGCAAGCCGCGAGGTCGGATAATTCCCTCAAATCAAATTGTCCAACAAGTCGCAAGACCGGGTAATTATCTCAAAATCAAATTATCCAGCAAGTCGAAAGACCGGATAATCTCCCAAACTAAATTATCCAACAAGCCGCAAGGCCGGGTAATTTTCAAAATCAAACATCCAACACGCCATCAAGGCCGGATGATTTTCCAAATCCAATATCCATGTCTTAACGCATTATGATGGAATATTGTTTGGGAGGTGCGTACGTCGATGTTTATCATCAGGGCGTATCTCCTCAATATGACATCGTGTTGCCAAGGTCGGATATTCCCAAGTTCAAAAACCTAATAAGCCGTCGCAAGACAAAATATTTGACAAACACTCTTTGCTTTCATGACAAGTCATGTACTTTCATAATATTCATGAATAAAATTGTTTAATCTTGTATTTCATTTCATAGTATAGATCTCTTAATCAAAGGTTCCCTAATTTTAGGGGTAATTAACAATGAGCGCTTGCGCTCATTGGAAGCCGGATCCTATTAAACAATAAGCCTTATTAACTTAAGGTGGATTTAATAAAGGTCATATTACATCTCAATGTAACACTTTTTGACCCCACAAATTCTGGCACGCCCGGTGGGAAAAGTTGCGCAGAATTATATCAAGTAGGTGACTTTTCTGTCTCTTTAGAAATTTTCGGCCATATTTTCTCTCGTATCCTTTCTTTGCAATCTCTCTCTTTTTTTTACATTTGCAACCTCTCAGGCATTTTTATCACATTAGAGTGAACACAAGAAGAAACAAATAATCATATCGGATTAACCGTGGTGCTTCGGATGCCGAGTGCATCTTAGGCCTACTAAAAAAATTTGCTTGTAGAGTAACCGTGGTGCTTCGGCTGCCGAGTGCATCTTAGGCCTACTAAAAGAAAATTTGTTTGTAAAATAATTGTGGTGCTTTGGATGCCGAGTGCATCTTAGGCCTACTAAACAAAAATTGCTATCATACTCCCCTTTTTACCTTTGTTTCTTCTCCTTTTCTCTGATATACTAGCCTGTCGGCGTGTCTTCTGTGTGTTTCTCGGATTTTTGCAGCCTCTCGGTATGGCCAATTTCTCTGTCCCTTTTGATTGCCTACTCCTCCTTATATAAGCTACAGCGCCTTTATTGTTGGCACTTCTTTGGTTCGATTTTTTGTTAACTGCTGTGTGCGCCTTTTGTTTCTTCCCTTATCAACCACAATTCCCTTTATTTAATTTCCCTTTTTTTTATTCCCAGCCAACGCCTATCCAGCTAAGGCTTCCTTCTATTTTTGTGCTGCCAACGCCTCCTTCTTTCCTTACCAACGGCGATTCTTTTTTGGCCTTGCGCTTTTGTCTTTCTTGGTAATTTTTTTGTTTATAGCTTTTAATCCTTTTCTTATCCACCAACCATTGTTTCCTTTTATTACCGATTCTCTTTTCTCCCTTTTCTTGTGCTTCTTTAAAGGTTGAAAATTTTATTTTCCTTAGGAAGCCTTGACTGAACTGTGTTGAGATTTTATTTCATATGCATCACATATTCTCAACATTTCTGGATTCGTAAGAGATATATCTTCTTTATAGTCAAAAATCAATTTTGACTGTCAAGGGTAATTAGCTCAATCCTCAACAAATGTTGCATTTATACTGTAACCCAAACAGTGTTTTAAAATTTCTGCGCCTAATAATTAATTGATTAGGCTGACCCATTGCGCGGTATTTTTAGTCAAGCTTTCTTGCATTTGATCTGGAAATTCTAATTTCATCACTCTTTATTTCTGCTCTTGGTGGACCCATCGCATAATTCATGAATTTATTATTGCTCTTTGTTTCACAGTACCATAATTTCTTGATTGAGGAGGCTTATTTTTACACAGAATTCAACCAGCATCTCCCTCCACAGCATAATCTTTCTGTGATTCCCATATTATTGTCTTTCTCAGTATCAATTGCTATTTAGAATGGGCTTCTGGAATCCAATTGTGAACCATAATTGTAGAAATTGACTGTATCATGTCCTGTTGGCTGCATCTCAAAAATCTGAATCATCCAGCACAAATCTGATAGCCCCTGAATATGGCACTCAATTATTTCATTCAACAATTTTTTTTTAATAATTTACTTTATTGGAGGAACATCAATGATATACACTTATTAACACCCAAAGCATCATTTTTTATATAGTGGCCTGATCAATGAGATTATAGGGAACCATTGGTGTTTGCTGCAAGTTCAATCTAATTCAAAATGTAGTGATTATAGATGGTTCAACAAATGCCCCCCGATGGATTTTGTATAAGCCGCAAGCGCGTACAAATCCGTCGGAAAATACCTTTGCATGTTGATTTTTATCACTTTTTGGATATACTTCATCTTCTAAGCATTGTTTAAGGCATAACAATAATCTTGGAATCTCTTTAGTGAGATGAACTGCTATCTTCTTTGCTACCTCGATCATTTATGCAGCATTTTATATGTAGGTGATGGCCCTTTAAATCCCAGGTTAAATTAGCCTATCTGGAAGAGCTATAAGAAAAGCACGGGATGGATGTCTCAAAGCTGATGATGAAGTCGAGGAGCAGAAGCTTGTGCTCGTGGAAATTGTCCAAATGTTGTTGGCTCACTACACTTGAATACTATGTCTCTCATGTTAAGATTTATATTTATAGATCCATGTTTGAGTCTTCTAGTGGTATCACTTTTGTAGAGCTTTGATACGAGTTTCATTTCTTCTCTCTTTTTGTTATTGTCGGTTTGGGAAGTATTGATTGTGACTCTACAAGTCTCTTGTGAACACAGGTAATTGATGTGACTCCCCCTTCCTTTTTAAGGCCTGCTGTTATGATTCACATGGTATCATATATGAGTTGTCAAATATATTGTTCAACAAGTTTGCACATGTGGTATTGAGGAGGGTGGGTGGGTCTTCTGTGCTATAGATTTGATTGACGACGGTGCGACTACTGGATTTTGCCAATGTTTCCTCAAGTCATGAAAGACTTTGTAGTTGTGTCGATTTAGCTCTTTTGTCCTAGATTTTGATATCAATAGGCTTGCCAAAATAACGATGCCCCGGTGTGGTTTTGCATCGATAGTGACATATTTGTTTTCCTTGGCAATTCATCTCGTTTATGTCCGATCTTCAGCAGTATGATTCCCATAGCTTGAACTTGTGCTTGTCTTAAATACATGGGTATGGTATATCACTTCTCAAAAAACCTCTATTTCTCGAGAGGTATAGATCTTCCATGATAACCTGAGATGCATGTAGAGGTCTCTAATGTTTAGCACTTGAGTTACACCATCTTGCAACATTGACTCATTTTCAATTCTTTCAATATTCATTAGGTATGTGATTGGAATCTTTTCATTGACTTCATACCAACCAAAGTTTTGATCTTTGCTTTTTAACGAATAATGTTACTGAATGATGGACTTTGACAAGCTTCATGTAAGCGTACATTCATGAATGATCAGTGTGGTTTTCTCTGAAACTCCTTTAGCAATATGAAGGACTTTGAGAGTTGAACATAAGTCATCATTGTGAAGAAGAGGGTTGATGTATGTGAATCCACCTTTAGAGAGCTGAGATGGGTGAATGAGCCTTTGGGACAAACATTTAAAATGGGTGAATGGCCGTTGGGCCAAGCATTCGAAATTGAATGAACGGGTCGTGAGACCAAGCGTTCAAATTTGGATGAACGAGCCGTTGGGCCAAACGTCCAGGATTTGGTGAATGGGTCGGGGGACCAAGCATTCAGAATTTGAATGAACGGGTCGTAGGACCAAACGTTCGAATTTGGGGTGAACGGGTCATGGGACCAAACGTTCGAATTTGGGGGTGAACAGGTCGTAGGACCAAACGTTCGAATTTGGGGTGAACGGGTCATGGGACCAAACGTTCAGAATTTAGGGTGAACGGGTCGTGGGACCAAACGTTCAGAATTTGGGGTGAACGGGTCGTGGGACCAAATGTTCAGAATTTGGGGTGAACGGGTCGTAGGACCAAACGTTCAGAATTTGGGGTGAATGGGTCGTGGGACCAAACGTTCAGAATTTGGGGTGAACGAGTCGTGGGACCAAACGTTCAGAATTTGGGGTGAACGGGTCGTGAGACCAAACGTTCAGAATTCGGGGTGAACGGATCGTGGGACCAAACGTTCGAATTTGAGGTGAACGGGTCGTGGGACCAAGCATTCGAGATTTGGATGAACAGGTCGTGGGACCAAACGTTCAGGATTTAGGGTGAATGAGTCGTGGGACCAAACGTTCAGAATTTGGGGTGAACGAGTCGTGGGACCAAACGTTCAGAATTTGGGGTGAACGGGTCGTGGGAGCAAACGTTCAGAATTTGGGGTGAACGGGTCGTGGGACCAAACGTTCAGAATTTGGGGTGAACGAGTCGTGGGACCAAACGTTCAGAATTTTAATGAATGGGCCTTTGTGGCCTATAGATATTTAGAGTTTGAGGTTTGAGGTTTGACATATATCGAGCCTTTACGGCTTGTCGACATTTGAGCAAATATCCTATCTTCATGACTTGTGAATATTTGAGTTTCAACCTTAGCATGTAGTTATTTCTTTGCACACAGTGTTGTATTGAGGATCTATGCCCCGATAACAGGTATTGACGTAAGTATCTCCCAAACAATACTACACCATAATGCACTGAAATTCTACATTTGACGTCGTCAAATATCTGTAGTAATTTCTTTTTGAGGAGCGGTAGGTCTCCAAAATTTGAGTTTTGAATAGCAGAATGCTCAGTTCGGATCTCAGGTATATAATTTCACTTGAACTTCTAGAAGAGGTAGTCTTCTTCCTTTTGGTGAGAATTTCTTCATGCCCCCTGTGCTATTGAAAGGATATGATGAACTTGACATTTTTGATCCTACAGCCATTTGATTATGATCAATTTAATTGCCCGTGTAAGGAGCATACAGTTTTTAGCAAACTGCCCGCTATGAACGGACTTGACATTTGGATCCTATTGTCGTTTGACTAGGATCGATCACTCGTTTTAGGAGCATACAGTTTTTAGCAAACTGTCAGCTATAAACGGACTTAATGTCTTGATCCTATTGCCGTTTGATTAGGATTAATTTGGTTGCCCGTGTAAGGAGCATACAATTTTTAGCAAAGTACCAGCTATGAACGGACTTGACATTTTCGATCCTACTGCCGTTTGATTAGGATCAATTTTCGCTCGTGTAAGGAGCATACAATTTTTAGCAAACTGCCAGCTATGAACGGACTTGACATTTTTGATCCTATTGCCGTTTGATTAGGATCAAATTTGTTTGCTCGGTCGGGGTATCATTCAATACTTGCTTCGAAAGAGTTATTTTCCCTTATTTATATTGTCTCTCCACCCTGTCCTTGAACACATAGTAGTCTTCTATCGTATGCCCCAGTATACGATGTTAAGGACAAAAGTTAGGATCGTCGGTCTCGTCAACCTCTTCAGGGCGTTTCGACTCTGACAGTTGCAAACCATTTTTTAGAGCATCTTTAAAGATTTTCATTGTCTTCTCCCCCTTGAAAGAGTAAGCTTTATTTTTTCTCTCTTCGAGGGTCACCAGCTTGCCTTGATTATTTTCGCCAAGCGTCAGCGCCTTTTCATTTCGAGGTACACCTGTGTTGTGAACCTCCGCCCTTTTGCCCCTATTAGCCACATTTGTATAAGTGACCTTGGAATCATTTCTTTTTGGTTCCTCTCTTTTGAATTTTGGATTTTGTGTATCTGAGAAGGTATGAGGGTTTGTCCGCTCCAGTTTTGCCACTTGTTTAATTAATTCATGAAATGTAGAAATATTACTTCCACAAAGAAATGGGGCCATCCAGTTGTCGATGTTGCGGACAAACAGCTCCACCGCCTCATCTTGTTCTATTGATCGTTCACATTTAATGCTCAAATTCCTCCATCTCGTGATGTAATTAAGGATAGTTTCATCCTTTTTTTCTTTTTGTGCTCACCAAGTCCGCAATTGTAATTTTATCGCTTGCTGAAGCGAATTTCATCCGGAAGACTTCCTCCATGTCAACCCAAGTCTTTATGACTTCGTTCTCCAAGGAGTAATACCATTCGAAGGCTACTCCCGAGAGGCTTTGCGGAAATTGCCGAAGCAATAAAGCGTCGTTGCCTCCTGTATTCCCACATGTCGCGACAAAATGGGCCAGATGCTGATCGGGGTTCCCCACCCCATTGAACATCTTGAAGTGTGGTACCATATACCCCTTAGGATAAGGTATATCATCGTATGCAGAGGGATAAGGTCTCCCTCGTCTCTTCTTTGGAGCAATTTTGCCCCCTTCAAAATGTTTCATTTGGTCCATGACCAATTCCTGTATTTCCTTTCTTGTCAGGGTAATACCATCATCATTTAGCTGAGTTGGAGCGACATTTTGTGGCTGTTCTCGGCGTATCATCATTTCTTGTGTCTTTGCCAAGACACTAGTCATCTCTTCAAATTTTGCCATAAGAATATTCATATCCTGATCTCTCTTTTTCAGTTGTTTCTTGAGATCACGATAGCCTCATCTCAATGATCAACAGGATTGAATATCGGCGAGGTAGTCATGACAGGCTCCTCTTCTTCCTCTTCCAAGATTTCTTGTCGTAAGGAGGCGGTTCCTGTTTCATATCGCCGGGTAGGCTCCTGGATTACGACAGAAGCCAATCTTTTACCCTTAATCTTTTTTTGTCAAATGTTGGAGGGTTTCTTCTTCAGAATCGGAATCAGCCTCCCGCGCATGCTCTACCATCCGCACCGTATGAGTTGTATAACCCCTCGTCTCCTTAAGGCTAGCCTTGAAACGTCTCTCTTTCCTTTTCAGATTCTTTTGAGCTTTTTTATAGGCTTCGTAGACTCTTTGAGATGTTGTCTTTTGCACAGTGACATTCTTAGGCTTTGAGTGCGACTTGTCCTGCAAGTTGGCTCGCAACTGCAGTCCCTCTACCAAATTAGAGTTCTTCCGGACTAACAAAAGTGGAGCAAACTTGTTTGCTATTGGAGTCTCTTCCTTATTAATAGAATAACTACGCCTCACAGGGATTAGGCGACCTTGCTTGAAGAGTTTAGCTTTCTTCTTCCTCAAGGCTTGTCTCTCCTGTTTCTTTACTCTCTCTGGATTTGAAAACACAGCTTGGTGAAGGATGCCTCCATTCACAGTGAATGATGATTCTTCTTCCTCGTTGGATATACCTATTTAACAGTGAGCGAGAGTTCCTCTTTTCTTGCAGTAGTCCTTTTCTTCTTCTTCAAGGAGGTCTTGCTCTTAACGACCGAGGTAATCTTTCCCATGCCCTTGATCTTTTCAGAATCCTTGAATGGTATATAAATGAATTCAGCTGCCTCCGGGATGCAACCGAATTTTGCATTCCATGTGGTGTCCATCATTCCCTCTATGAAGATGTTGACTTTGCTTGCCATCTGAGAAAATTGCTGCGCAGAGAAAGAGAAGTATAAGAACGAGGAAGTGAAATTCTTGTATTACATAATATAAATCTCAAAGATGAAAGGAGAGGCCGGGTCCCACCGGGCGTGTCAGAATTTGTAGGGTCAAAAAGTATTACATTAGAAATGTAATATGACCCTTATTAAATTCACCTTAAATCAATAAGGCTTTTTTGTTTAATGGGTTCTGGCTTCCAATGAGCGCTTGCGGATCAGATCTCTCCAGATCCACTCCCGGATTTTCGATTAGAGATTCAGATCAAAGCAGATCTACAAATCAAACATTCAACGGTTGAAATTAATTCTCCCAAATCTCAGCTAATCGGATGACTCTCAAAATAATCCGAACATCGACTCTTACCAAATTGAGTTAGATCTTTTCTGAATTTGATCTCAAATTTTCGATCAGAAACACAGATCTAAGTAGATTTGCAGATCAGTTATCAAATTTTGAACGTTTGGCCCCTCGGTGCGTTCATCCAAACCTTGAATGTTTAGCCCCATGGCTCGTTCACTCAACCCATGCACTCAACAAACATAGTCATGGATGATAAATGTCTGACGCGTATTGTTAATAACGTTGTTTGGGAGGTGCGTACGTCGATACTTCGTATCGGGGCGTAGTTCCTCAACGTTGTTGCAACACATCTCAGATTCTTCTCCATGACTTATGACAAATGAAGATATTTCCTCAAAATCAAATTATCCAACACGCCGTAAGGCCGGATAATTTCCAAATCAAAATATCCAACAAGTCATTATGACCGGATATTTTCTCAAATCAAATTATCCAATAAGTCGCAAGACCGGATAATTTTTCCAAATCAAATTATCCAACAAGTAGCAAGACCGGATAATCTCCCAATTCAAATTATCCAATAAGTCGCAAGACCGGATAATTTTTCAAATTCAAATTATCCAATAAGTCACAAGACCGGATAATTTCCCAAATTCAAATTATCCAATAAGTCGCAAGACCGGATAATCTCTCAATTCAAATTATCCAATAAGCCGCAAGGCCGGGTAATTTTCTTCAAATTTAAATATCCAACAAGTCGCAAAACCGAATATTTTACCAAATCCAAATTATCCAATAAGTCGCAAGACCAGATAATTTCTTCAAATCAAAATATCCAACAAGTCGCATGACCGGATATTCTCAAATTCAAATTATCCAACAAGTCGCAAGACCGGATAATTTCCCAAATCAAAACATCCAACAAGCCGTAAGGCCGGATGATCCTCCAAGTTCCAATATCCACATGCCTTAATGCATTACGATGGAATATTGTTTGGGAGGTGCATACATCGATGTTTATCATCGGGGCGTAGTTCCTCAATATGACATCGTGCTGCCGAGGCCGGATATTATCACGGATTCAAACATCTAATATGTCGTCACAAGACCAAGCACAAATACAAAGCTATCCAAATTGATAGAAGTTTCTCTCTTTTATCGCTCATGTTTTATGTCAAGCTATGTATTTTTATGATGTTCATGAATAAAATTGTTTGGCCTTATATTTTATTTCACATTATAGATCTCTTAATCAAAGGTTCCCTAATTTTAGGGGTAATTAATAATGAGCGCTTGCGCTCATTGGAAGCTGGATCCCATTAAACAATAAGCCTTATTAATTTAAGGTGAATTTAATAAAGGTCATATTACATTTTCAATGTAACACTTTTTGACCCTACAAATTCTGGCACGCCCGGTGGGACCAGCTTCTCCTTTCATCTTTGAGATCTATATTATGTGGCCTTTCTTACTCTTATGATAGCAATGAAGAATCAGTTGGGCTTTCACCCCTTAATTTGCCAAATACAATTGGGGGCAAAGAACATGTGCCTTGGTTCTATGGCTCGGGCTCTAATTCCATTCACACATGGATGCCTACAAGTCATCAAGTAGAGGTTGGGTCATTGCAACCTAATAACTACATGCACAACAAGTACTTAGATCCAGGATGGATTTCCTCAAGATGGGGGCACCTCAAATGGAAGAGATGACTTCTATTTCATGAAGGGCTGTTATACCATAATTGAGAAGATCAACATAAGGTGGAACCTTCCTCTTTGTGACAAGAAGCACAAAAAAAAAAGTGTTGATTCAAGCGATGTCATTGATGGCTATGTCAAAATGTTGATCAATGACATGACAGAGTAAAGGAACCCACTTGTAATCACAATCAAGATAGGGGCAACCATTTAATTGCACTAGTTGCTACAAGAATGTCCCTTTCGCATTCGAGTCTGGTGTCAAAGGATGAAATCAAATGCAAGCCTCTTAGTAACACAGGGGGCATGAAGAAATTCTTACCAAAAAGGAGAAGACCACCTCTTCTTGAAGTTCATGTGAAATCATATACCTAAGATCCAAGATGGGCATTTTGCTATTCAAAACTCAAATTTTGGAGACATACTGCTCTTCAAGGGAAACTACTACAAATATTTGACGACGTCAAATGTAGTATTTCAGTGCATTATGGTGTAGTATTGTTTGGAAAATGCGTACGTCGATACTTGTTATCGGGGCGTAAATCCTCAATACAACACTATATGCAAAGAAATAACTACATGCTAAGATCAAAATTCAAATATTCACAAGTCATAAAGACAGGATATTTGCTCAAATTTCAAATGTCGACAAGCCGTAAAGGCTCGATATATGTCAAACCTCAAACTCCAATTTCCATAGGCCACAAAGGCTCATTCCCTCAAATTCTGAACGTTTGGCCCAACGGCTCGTTCCCTCCAAATTCGAACGTTTGGTCCCACGACCCGTTCACCTCAAATTCGAACGTTTGGTCCAACGACTCGTTCACCTCATATTTTGAACGTTTGGCCCAACAGTTCGTTCACCAAATCCTGAACGTTTGGTCCCATGACCCGTTCATCCAAATCTCGAATGTTTGGTCTCACGACCCATTCACCCAAATTTTGAACGTTTGGCCCAACGGCTCGTTCACCAAATCCTAAATGTTTGGTCCCACGACCCGTTCATCCAAATCTCGAATGCTTGATCACACGATCCATTTATCATATTTTGAACGTTTGGCCTAACGGCTCGTTCATTCAAATTTTGAACGTTTGGTCCCGCGACCCGTTCACCCAAATCTTGAATGTTTGATCCCCTGACCCATTCTCAAATCTCGAATGCTTGGTCCCACGACCCATTCACCAAATTCTGAACGTTTGGCCCAACGGCTCGTTCATCAAATTTTGAACGTTTGGTCCCGCGACCCGTTCATCCAAGTTTCGAATGTTTGGCCCAGTGGCCCATTCGCCCATATTTTGAACATTCGGCCCTCTACAAGCCTGTTCACTCAAATCTGAATATTTCGCCCAATCGGCCCATTCGCCCATATTCTGAACATTCGGCCCTCTACAAGCCTGTTTGCTCAAATCTGAATATTTTGTTGAGCTGTCATTTACCCATTTTGAATGTCTGACCTAAAGGCCAATTCACACATTTCGAATGTTTAAGCCTCTACAAGCTCAATGACCTGTCTTAAACTCTCTCTGCATCACAATGACAGCTTATGTTCTACACTCAAAGCCCTTCATTTTGCTAAAAGAGATTCAAACAAGACTACATTTGATCCTTCATGAATGTACACTTACACCAAAGCTTCTGAAAATCCATCATTGAATAATATTATTCATTAAGAAGCAAGGATCAAGACTTTGGTTGATATGAAGTCAATGGAAAGATTACAATTACAAACTTGATGAATATTGAAAGAATTGAAGATGGGTCAATATTTGACCATATTGCAGGATGGTACAACTCAAGTGCTAAACATTAGCGACCTATGCATGCATCTCTGGTTATCATCAACATATTGGACAACTTCTTCTTATGGATTATTGAAATGTATGAACAAGAGATGTCGAATCTTACAAAGTTCATGCCATCTTATTATGGAAGATCTAGAACACTTGAGAAATCAATGATTTTTGAGAAGTGATATGCCATGCCCATGTATTCAAGATAAGCGCAAGTTCAAGCTAAGGGATTTATAACTATGGAAGATCACAGATAAATGAGATGAATTACCCATGGAAAATAAAGATGTCACTATAAGTGCAAAATCACACTAGGGGATCATTATGTTGGCAAGACTGATGATACCAAAATCAAGGATAAAAATGATGAATCAACACAGCAACAAGGTCTTTGATAGATTGATAAAACGTTGGCATAGTCTGGTGGTGGCATCATCGTCAATCAAATTTATAGCACAGAAGGCCCACCCACCCTCCTCAACCTAAAATTAGTCAATAGTAAGTATACCACTCTCATGAAATCTCAAAGAGTGTAAATTCTCCCAAGGGAATTGGACCTGCATCAACATGTTTTGTGTGGGGCATTTATTGCAGATATTCACACCATGCAATATGCATTAAATGATGCAATATGGCTCATAGCCTATTCAACTCTAGTTTGGAATATGAAGACTTGTGATGCACAACTACCATGTTGGTCAATATATTTTAAAGTGAAGCGAATGGAATGGTATATACATGAAATAAATCATAACGGTGATGAGTTTACGATAGCCATGAAGATCCCTCTTATGGTGCTTGGAAAGTCCCCCACATAAACATTGCCTTCAATATGAAGACACATGATAAGTCAATAGAAGACGATGACAAGAAAAAGCTTCTCAAGTCAACAGATGATCTCCAAAAATACAACAACAAGTACTCAAAGTTCTCCTTGGTGGTCGCAAAAAAAAAAGTAAATGATCTTCAATGACAGGGATGCTCCTTCATTGAACATACACATGAAAACTATTGTCAAGTGCACCATTCACTTATCCCAAGGGCATACAATATTTCAAATTGTGCCTTCATCAAAAGACACTTGAAACAAGTACTTCATGTGTATGTTCAATGAAGGAGCATCCCTGTCATTGAAGATCATTTACTCTTTTTTTTGCGACCACCAGGGAGAACTTTGAGTACTTGTTGTTGTATTTTTGGAGATCATCTGTTGACTTGAGAAGCTTTTTCTTTTCATCGTCTTCTATTGACTTATCATGTGTCTTCATATTGAAGGCAATGTTTATGTGGGGTACTTTCCAAGCACCATAAGAGGGATCTTCATGGCTATCGTAAACTCATCACCGTTATATTTTATTTCACATTATAGATCTCTTAATCAAAGGTTCCCTAATTTTAGGGGTAATTAATAATGAGCGCTTGCGCTCATTGGAAGCCGGATCCCATTAAACAATAAGCCTTATTAATTTAAGGTGAATTTAATAAAGGTCATATTACATTTTCAATGTAACACTTTTTGACCCTACAAATTCTAGCACGCCCGGTGGGACCGGCTTTTCCTTTCATCTTTGAGATCTATATTATGTGACCTTTCTTACTCTTATGATAGCAATGAAGAATCACTTGGGCTTTCACCCCTTAATTTGCCAACTACAATTGGGGGCAAAGAACATGTGCCTTGGTTCTATGGCTATCATAAGAGTAAGAAAGGTCACATAATATAGATCTCAAAGATGAAAGGAGAAGCCGGTCCCACCGGGCGTGCTAGAATTTGTAGGGTCAAAAAGTGTTACATTGAAAATGTAATATGACCTTTATTAAATTCACCTTAAATTAATAAGGCTTATTGTTTAATGGGATCCGGCTTCCAATGAGCGCAAGCGCTCATTATTAATTACCCCTGAAATTAGGGAACCTTTGATTAAGAGATCTATAATGTGAAATAAAATATAGCAGTGATGAGTTTACGATAGCCATGAAGATCCCTCTTATGGTGCTTGGAAAGTCCCCCGCATAAACATTGCCTTCAATATGAAGACACATGATAAGTCAATAGAAGACGATGAAAAGAAAAAGCTTCTCAAGTCAACAGATGATCTCCAAAAATACAACAACAAGTACTCAAAGTTCTCCTTGGTGGTCGCAAAAAAAAAGAGTAAATGATCTTCAATGACAGGGATGCTCCTTCATTGAACATACACATGAAAACTGTTGTCAAGTGCACCATTCACTTATCCCAAGGGCATACAATATTTCAAATTGTGCCTTCATCGAAAGACACTTGAAACAAGTACTTCATGCGCATATGGTTGCTACTCATCCTATCAATGCTGAACATCTCTGCCAACGGATTTGTATGCGCTCATCGCTTATACAAAATCCGTTGTGGGGGCATTTGTTGAACCATTAATTTTCACCTATATATACATGCTTTGGGTATTGACCATGATTGAGAAAATCGAAAAGGATACCAAATGAAGATAATAGCTACTTGACGTAAAAAAAAAAGCAAAAAAAAAGGATTAATTCTAATGCCAAATTAAGATGGCCAAAAGAAGGAAAGTCCATTTAAAATCTTGGCTTTTGGGCTAAAAGAAGGAAAGGAGACCGCAAAAGGAGAGGAGATTGCTGCAAATTCCAGGGTAGCAGCATTAATTTCAAAGAAAAAAAAGGAATCAATCAAATGACAATTAGGAGAATTTGGCTACACAAGAAATGGAAGGAAGGCTGTATATTTTCTTAGGATATGGAAAGCCTTCAGCCAACTTTCTTATAAAAGAGGAGATACGCACAACGTTCAAGGGGAGGCAAAATAATAAAAAAATTGGAAGAAAGTGTGGTTGATAAGGGAAGAGATGAAGGCGTTGGCAGCGATTACAAAATTTCAAAAGAAAGGGAGAAACGCGAAACAATACAATAAACAAGGAAATAAGTTTTTGGAGAAGATGGCTGAAAGGCTATAAAAAGAGGGCTGCGAGGGATAGAAAAAAAAGAGAGGAGATAGTACCGACAGGCTGCAAAAAAAAATATGAAAAGAACAAGATCAAAAGGCTGTTGTGACGCTGTACCTGACTGTACAGTTGAGGGCTTGTTATTTGCTGGGCAACTAAAGAAAAAGAAGAAATCGCTGCTGTGACGCTGTACCTGATTGTACAACTGAGGGCTTGTTATGCTGGACAACTAAAAAAAAAATTGCTGCTGTGACGCTGTACCTGACTGTACAGCTGAGGACTTGTTACTTGTGATCGTCGACTCTATTCCGCCCAATCCGTCGGTTCAAGAAAAAAAAAAGAAAAGAGAAGCTTCAAACTTCAGCATCTGAAATTCGATCATCTAATCTGATCGGAATTTTTCCCACACCTTCTCCTCGTGTGTGCGAACTTACAGATAGAAAGATCCGGCGATCTGATGGCCGGATCGCCGGAATCGAACGATTTGGCGCCTGCGACGCGGAATGTTTATTCCATCAAATCCAGCTAACAGATCGGCGTCAAACTTCCACCACGCCTTCTCCTCGAGTGTGTGAACCCATGGACTGAAAGATCCGGCGATCTGACGGCCAGATCGCCGGAATCGAACGATTCTATGCCGGCGACCCTATTTCCGCCAAGAGCTTCGATTCGTCGTCTATAATCCACCGAAAGCCTCCAAATTCCGGCCACAAGTCTTCTTCTGCTTAGAGAAGCTCCCCCTAAAACCGATTGGCCGGGAAGCACCGAGCCGCCGGTGGTGACGAACCCTAGTTTCGTCCGCCGTCGTCGTTCACGAAAGAGACGAAGAAAATATTGGACGGCTGAGATACGTCCACAAAAAATCAACGGTTGAGATCTAATAAAGATCAACGTTCCTGATCGTGTCGCACGAAATCAAACTGTCAGGATCAATTTCATCAAAAAAAATAAATCCAATGGCTATGATTCGCCAGTTCAAATCGACGATCCAGATTTAACTAAAGTCAACGGTTTAGATTTTATTATGTTTGATCGGACGGATAAGATCAATTTGCTATAATAATTTGAATCCGGCAGTTGGGATTCGTTCATGAAAACCAACGGTTCAAATCTACATCAGAACGAACGGGCGAGATTGACTCAAGTTTAATCGGATGGCCAAGATCAAGTTGATCAAATCTAACGGTTCAGATTCATTCATGTAAAATCGAACGGTTCAGATCAATCGGATTCAAATGAATAGAAACCAACGGCTGTGATTTGGCCATTTTAAATCCAACGGTTCATATTCAGATCTATTCAGCGGTTCAGATCTGATTATGAAACAAGTGAACGGCTGATAATAATCCGTACATATCTTGGTCAATCGGTTGACGTTTGACATGATCAAGGTATCGATCCCTATCAAATCAAACCTGATCTTTTCAAATATGGTATCTGATTTTCGATCCGACGCTCGAATTGATACAAATCCGCATATTTAAATGAACAGTCGTAATATATTAGATTTGAATCTAAATCAACGGCTGAAATGGATTTGAGCTTATCTAAGTCAATCGGTTGACTTTTCACATGATCAAGGTGTCACTTCCTACTGAATCGAACTTGATCTTACCAGATATAACATCAAATCTTTGATCCGAGACTTGAATTGAAATGGATCTGCAAATCTAAATAGACAGTCAAGATCCAAATATGAAATCAATGGCTGAAACTAATCAGAGCATATCTCCATCAATCAGTTGACTTTCGACATGATCAAAGTATCCATTCCTACTATATTGAACCCGATTTCTCCAATTATAATATCATATCTTCGATCCGAAACTTGAATTGAAGCAGATCTGCTAATTTGAATAAATATTCATGAAGAGTTTGATGAAATCAACGGTTAATATTGATTTACACGAATCTCAGCTAATCGGATGACATACAAAGTGATCCGAACATTGATCCCTACAAATTTGGATCAGATCTTTTCAGATCCACCCTCGGATTGTCGATTAGAAATCCGGAGCAAAGCATATCTGCAAATCCAATATTCAACGACTAAGATTAATGTACTTGAAACTAAGCTGATCAGATGGCTTTCAAAGTGATCCGGATATTGATCCCTATAAATTTGGATCAGATCTTGCCAAATCCACTCTCAGATTTTCGATCAGAGATCTAGATCAAAGCAGATCTACAAATCAATCTTTCAACGACTGTAATTAATTCTTCTGAATCTCAGCCTATCGGATGACATACAAAGTGATCCGAACATTGATCCCTACAAATTTGGATCAGATCTTTCCAAATCCACCCTCGGATTGTCGATCAGAAATCCGGAGCAAAGCAGATCTGCAAATCAAATATTCAACGGCTGAGATTAATTTACATGAATCTAAGCTGATCAGATGGCTTTCAAAGTGATCCGGATATTGATCCCTACAAATTTGATCAGATCTTTCCTAATGCACTCTCGGATTTTCGATCAGAGATGTAGATCAAAGCAGATCTACAAATCAATCTTTCAATGGCTGTAATTAATTCTCCTGAATCTCAGCCTATCGGATGACATACAAAGTGATCCGAACATTGATCCCCATAAATTTGGATCAGATCTCTCCAGATCCACTCCCGGATTTTCGATCAGAGATTCAGATCAAAGCAGATCTACAAATCAAACATTCAATAGTTGAAATTAATTCTCCCAAATCTCAGCTAATCGGATGACTCTCAAAATAATCCGAACATCGACTCTTACCAAATTGAGTTAGATCTTTTCTGAATTTGATCTCAGATTTTCGATCAGAAATACAGATCTAAGTAGATTTGCAGATCAGTTATCAAATTTTGAACGCTTGGCCCCTCGGTGCGTTCATCCAAACCTTGAATGTTTACCCCCATGACTTGTTCACTCAACCCATGCACTCAACAAACATAGTCATGGATGATAAATGCCTGACGCGTATTGTTAATAATGTTGTTTGGGAGGTGCGTACGTCGGTACTTTATATCGGGGCGTAGTTCCTCAACGTTGTTGCAACACAGCTCAGATTCTTCTCCATGACTTATGACAAATGAAGATGTTTCCTCGAAATCAAATTATCCAACACGCCGCAAGGCCGGATAATTTCCAAATCAAAATTTCCAATAAGTCATTATGACCGGATATTTTCTCAAATCAAATTATCGAATAAGTCGCAAGACCGGATAATTTTTCCAAATCAAATTATCCAACAAGTCGCAAGACCGAATAATCTCCCAATTCAAATTATCCAATAAGTCGGAAGACCGGATAATTTTTCAAATTCAAATTATCCAATAAGTCACAAGACCGGATAATTTTCCAAATTCAAATTATCCAATAAGTCGCAAAACCGGATAATCTCCCAATTCAAATTATCCAATAAGCCGCAAGGCCGGGTAATTTACTTCAAATTTAAATATCCAACAAGTCGCAAGACTGAATATTTTCCCAAATCCAAATTATCCAACAAGTCGCTAGACCGGATAATTTCTTCAAATCAAAATATCCAACAAGTCGCATGACCGGATATTCTCAAATTCAAATTATCCAACAAGTCGCAAGACCGGATAATTTCCCAAATCAAAACATCCAACAAGCCGTAAAGCCGGATGATCCTCAAAGTTCCAATATCCACATGCCTTAATGCATTACGATGGAATATTGTTTGGGAGGTGCGTACGTCGATGTTTATCATCGGGGCATAGTTCCTCAATATGACATCGTGCTGATTTAAATATCCAACAAGTCGCATGACCGGATATTCTCAAATTCAAATTATCCAACAAGTCGCAAGACCGGATAATTTCCCAAATCAAAACATCCAACAAGCCGTAAAGCCGGATGATCCTCAAAGTTCCAATATCCACATGCCTTAATGCATTACGATGGAATATTGTTTGGGAGGTGCGTACGTCGATGTTTATCATCGGGGCATAGTTCCTCAATATGATATCGTGCTGCCGAGGCCGGATATTATCACGGATTCAAACATCTAATATGTCGTCACAAGACCAAGCACAAATACAAAGCTATCCAAATTGATAGAAGTTTCTCTCTTTTATCGCTCATGTTTTATGTCAAGCTATGTATTTTTTATGATGTTCATGAATAAAATTATCTGGCCTTATATTTTATTTCACATTATAGATCTCTTAATCAAAGGTTCCCTAATTTTAGGGGTAATTAATAATGAGCACTTGCGCTCATTGGAAGCCGGATCCCATTAAACAATAAGCCTTATTAATTTAAAGTAAATTTAATAAAGGTCATATTACATTTTCAATGTAACACTTTTTGACCTTACAGTAGAATATCCCGAATCTCCAAACGCGATTCGTGTTGATCCTCGCGAATAGCCTTCAAATATCCTTGGATATTGGCATAGGCATTCGCAGTGGAAGCAATGGAAGAGGGCTCGGCATGCCGAAAGGTCTGGAAAGACGGGGAAGGAGGTGTCGTGTCCATGGGGGCATCCTCGTCAGGCATCGGGAGCATATGTCAGTTCCGCCGCTCGCGGATGGAAGTGCACACAGGGTTCGGCACAGGCATCGTGAAGTCACTCCCCTAAAAGAGAAGACATAAGACATCACCCTCGCGGGCGATCATCTTCATCGCCTGGCAGGACTCCAGGTTTATGCGGGAGCTACCCCTGGCCTGCTCCCCACCATAGGGCTCAATGCCCAAAGCAATCACAATCGGAGTAATGAGCCCCCCCAGTACCGACGACCCCCTTCTGGGGCGCCTGCTAACTTCTACAATTGTTTAATGAAATAAAATGTAGTATTCAATTTGCAGGAGTGTAACATAGCCCATAGAAAAAGTAGCTCCGTGGCTTGCATTAGCCCATCGCTCTCCCCACGCCAAAAATAGTATGTGCCAAGACTCGATGCACGTAATGGAAACAAGGATTGCTGACGTGGCTCGCGCGTGCCATCCGAGATACAAAAGGACAATCTTTATGCACATAACTATTTCTAACTAAACATTGCATATTGCTCAATCTTTATGCTAACACTTTATTGAATTGCATAAAATAGGACAATCTATTTAAGCAATAACACATATAAAATTATGGTTAATAAACATAATAGGCAAAGTTATTTTGGAGGAAATTAGGTAGTGATGAGAGTTAGAACTAAGATCCAAACCTAAAGTTAATGGAAGTTAAATGCTATAGTTAATGGATTCTAATCAATTACACTAGCTAAAAGATCCCTTAAATCATAATATAGAAGTTGAATTAATGCTTGAACAAATTTAGTTAGTCGATTGGAAAGGCCTTAATGAAATAGAAGTACCTAGGTCCTTGAATTAGAAAACTTTCTCTAAACATGCTAAAGCAATATCAAAAAAAAAAAAAAAAAAAAAAAAATCAAAGGATAACACTTTTCACGAGTGAGTTGATGGAGATCAAGGTGCCAAGCTTTTGGTCGGACACAACTATTGCCCACCCAATTGCTACATAGGATGGCATGGTGCCTAACATGGCAAATTATGATATGGTAGATATATTTTTTTTGGATATCATAATTAGATATGGCTACATTTTGAGATGGAGAGGTCAACGATGACTATTTATTGTATTAAGAATCTCCACCATGAGGTTTACATTACCATACATTTTAGTGGGTGCAGATTTGGCACCAAAGTGTGAAGTAGATCAAGGAGTTCTCTTCCCTTTCTATGTAGCTAAAAAGTAACTTGGAGTCTCATGGGTAGGTTGGTTGTAAAGTCTCCTATTAGTCCTATAAGGACCCCGACCAAAACATTTTAAAGTTAGATTAGGATAAATGAAATTTGTTGCATGACTCTTGAGTTCTTCCTCGAATTCATATATCCTCTCCAAGGTTAGTGACCACTGTTGGTTGTGCATTGACTGTTCAAGTAAATGGGAATACATTAGAAACGATTGATTCTTTTGGCTATATTATGTCAAAGGACGTTCACCAACTAATAGTTTTTAATTTTCAGTTTTGAAAAATTATTAGTTTCTTTTGGTTCAAATACCATTCCTTTGATTCCTGGCGTCTAATTAATTTTGCAGGTATGCCTTGAAGATAATTGAACGTGGCCTAATCACATGTCATGCTCTTGTGAATTGAGATTGAGTGATGCAATCAATGATATGTTTTTCCTTGCATTTAATTAAAACGGTGTGCTCATTTATACAAACGTTTCTTCTCATTTCATGGCAAGTAAAAGTCAATGCGAGCTCCAGCAGGGGACTTAGTGCTCTTGTATTACTCGGACATGATTATTCTTAGCATCTCTTAATTATCCTCTCAAAATTCACTCGTTCACTAACGCAGTGGCTGGCGCTTGTGTGTTTTCTAGCATCTCTTAATTATCCGCTCAAAAGTCAATGCGAGCTCCATGCTATGACAAGTCAAAGACCATCTCAGATGACCTCCAACTATCCACTTCAGATTGCCTACCTTTTTTTAATATTAACGAGAAAATTTTTTAGAATATAACTCTTTCTATCCAGGTCAATTAATGGAGATTACAAGACCTTAAGCATTGCAACAAATAGAAAGAGCATCCATAATAAAGTGAGATATATGAAGTGGGGTGAGTAGCAATGTAGATGAGTATAAAAGAGGGCAAACTGATTATACAACAAGTTTTGCCTCAATTCAACACATAGAGCCAGCTAGCTAGTCTTCATGTTGTTTCATGGTTGGATGATGATTCTAAGAAAGACTAAACATCATAAGCTCTTTCCTATACACATTGAACAAACAATGTGTATTAGGTTCATGGCTAAACATCTATGAACTATCTTGTTCCATAACCGACTCATTTTTATGTGCACATAACTTAATAACTACCATATGTGTGCCATGTAGCAAGGGCCTAGTTTTGTTTCTTATGTAATTTATATATAACACTAGGAAAGTCCGTTATGCTTGGATGTATATATATCATGAGACGTGCATTTGATTTGATTAATCATGTAATTAGCAATCATCCTTATAAGTTAAAACAGATGTATATATATCATGAGATGTGCATTTGATTTGATTAATCATGTAATTAGCAATCATCCTTATAAGTTAGAACATCGTTGGTTTGTAAAAGAAATGCCCACAATGTAACAAAAGAAAAAGATATATTCATAATATGATCAATATGTTTGAAAGGTGTATATTATCAAATTAACATATGACATATTCATAATATGATCAATATGTTTGAAAGGTGTATATTATCAAATTAACATATGACAATGAGACATATGATCAAGTCAATATAGGATTGTTATATATAACAAACTATGACATTTGTGATACTAATAATATGTAATATATATACAATTCAATCGGGATACCACAAGAATGACCGATATATAATTCAATCGGGATTCGACAAGTAAGATCTTTATACGATTCAAACTAGATACAATCGTTAAAAATGTAAATAAACCGATCGGTGCCACGGTGCTACCCACCTCATGCCACCTCATTGCCAGCTAATTTTTGGCTCTTTTTGGTCTATAAAGGGAACACTGTGAACGCAACCTGCCAAATAAACACCAAAGTGCTCAGTAACTAGTCAGGTTTTGTTACCACTGAAACCAGTTGCAATTATTACATTATCATCCATTCTCCACTATAAAGACACTCCACATTTAACCATTCGTGTTCACAGAGCTTCACAAGGTGCAAGCGTGCACATACAATGGCGAGGGAGAGGAAGACCACCAAGGGCAAGCAGAAGATCGAGATCAAGATGATCGAGGACGAGGACGCGCGCTACATCAGCTTCTCCAAGCGGAGGAATGGGGTGTACGCCAAGGCTAGCGACCTCTCCACCCTCTGCGGCGCCGAGCTAGCCGTGCTCATCTTCTCACCGACCGGCCGTCCCCACTCCTTCGGCAGCCCGGCGGTCGTGCCGATCATGGACCGTTTCCTCCCAGGGATCCCGTTAGAGCGGCCTGTCACGCCAGCGGAGCAGGCGTACCGTAGGCAGGTGATGCAGGAGCTGAGCCGGAAGGTAATGGACGCGGGCAACGACCTGGAGGCGTGCAAGGCGAAGAAGGCGGCGCTCGAGATGCGGCGCGCGGCGGCGCGCGCGGGGATGGAGTGGATGGACGACTTGGACCGCATGGGCTTGCAGCAGATGGACCAGATGGTGGAGATGCTCGAGGACCTCAAGTTTCGTGTGGATGAGCAGGTGAGGATGCACTTGGCAGGTGCGGCTAATTACAATGCAGGTGCACCGTGGTATGGCGGCGGCGGCGGCGGTATAAACTTGATCACTGTCAATGGAGAAGGGGGAGGAGGAGGCTACTTTCAGTCTCTGCCACCTTGGAACCATCAGTTTATGGGTGCTATGAGTAGTCCCAAAGTCGGAATGGAGGAGAATTTTTATGAACATGCGGGGCTGCAAGAGGCGGCTCCGCACAACGGTGGCGGCGTCGATGAGTTTACTGATGTGAATGGTTTCATCGATGGAATTTGACGTGGTTGTGCGTGCGTGGTCTGTGTGAAACCCTGCAAGTAGTAAATTTCGAGGGTTGTGACTTCTGTATTCCCTAATGTTGGCAAAGTTTCTGTGATGGATCAATTCCTTGTGTCTATGTACCTTCTTGTTCGCTCAATCTGATGAATGATTCCATGGCTAAATGTTTTTTTAGCATTTTCGAATAATATTCCAATAAAAATAATAACCAATCTCGTTTAAATAACTTGACATTATATATTTTCTAATATGCATTGTCCACCACAAGTTTGTTCTTCCTTCAACCATAAATGAACTCTTTTTTCTATTTACATACCAATTTACAAGTCTATAGGGCATTTCAGTAGTGCTCTCTCTACCCTAAAGATAGTGAAAGTGATATAAACATAAACATAAACCAAGTGTGCCACATACTAATGTTTTAATCAAATCAAATTTAGTGCAACTTCCAATAGTCCCTTCCACCCCTCGAAACCCTAGTGAGCATTTAAATTTAAAGTCAATATACTATTTTTTTTAGTTTTATAATATATTGTTCTTACTAAGTTAGCATTACCTCATGTGCATATTGAATGCTCACTATTTTGAATCCTTTTCAATTCTACTCAAAACATTTTTTTACAAAAAATCCACTTTCATGCATTTACATACTTTTTGTTAAACTACTGTAGATTAGATCTTAAAGCTATTAGTACAAAGCCATGCTCAAAAGGGTGCCAAAGCAGTTAATTTTCTACCCATTTCTATAGAAAATTTTCTATCAAAGTCCCTTTTCCCTTTATAAAAAATCTTAAGAAGGTTGTGTTTATCCACTCAAGCCAAGTATGAATCTATGTTACTTTGGATGGAAAACTGGGAGGAAATAATGAAAAGTACATTGAATCTAGTAGCATTTTGTATCTAAATTTAATGTATTTTTTATTCTTTCCTTCTAATTTTTTATCCAAGAAAATTAGATTGATGCTACTACAATCCTCAAAATGTTGATAAAAATAGCTCATGCATTAGGGGCAACATCTATGTACCATTTGATTATGAGCCCATTTGCTTGTGCTAGGCGTGTAGCTATGTGTGGTTGTGCAACATACGATTTTAGGGAATGGTGATGCACGGAAAAAAAAACTCTTAAGCGGGTACCTCGCTTTAGCCTTAGATTTAGCCTTAGGGTTCGTGCCCCAAGGCCATTTAATAGTTAGATTGGGTACCCCGCTCAACGGGGTACCCGCTTAGAAGATTTATTCTGATGCACGAGGGTGCAACGTGTTAACATGGAAGTTATGAAAATAGTATGAAAACTGTGACAAGTAATATGAAAATGTTCAAAGGAGAATAACACTAAGAAAATAATAAATTACAAAAATTTAAATGCTCACCTTGGATCATTTGAGATAAAAAGAATTCTCCTGGATGCTCATCTTCATTTTCAATAACATTTGGTTTAGGCTTAGGTTCTGGATCGGGAGCAGGTGGGGCTGCTATAGGAGTAACCCAAATTTCACCGAATCGACTACTCCTTCGCATCCAGGTAGATTTAGAGCGTCGCAAACCAAATTCACTAACCGTCCAGCACTAAAACCACGTCCCCTGCACGGCATTTTATACAATAGAATATAAACCATTAAAAAGTCATGAGTATCAAAACATGTATTTTATAGTTCACACATTTATCTTGATCCTATTTTTCACTTATGCCAATGTCCTAAATCCTTAAGTTTATCCTAAGTCCTTAGGGTTAATCCTAGATTCAAACTTAGGCTCTAATACCATAAATTATCATGCCCATATAAGGCACCTAGGCCCACGCCTGCGAAACTACCCTCGAGAGGCAACAAATCAGATTTGCCAATAAAATCAGAGAAATACCTAGGCATAGAATCATATCAATAACTGAAACTAATATAACATAATCCGAATAGAATGAACTAGTCCACGACCAGGATATAGGTTTACATATAGATCCTGATATAAGCAATAGATATGAAGATAAATATAAAATAAATAACAAAATGGTTGACTTAGGTGATTGCCACTACTAATATCTTTCTACTCAGCTCCAGGAGGAGGAGTGTCAGAACCTGGAATGGAAACATAGGTTGTTAGCCAGAAGAACTAAGTAGGGAATTAAGTGAATATAATACATGAATAAGAGTTAAGATTGTTCCAATATCTACCAAAGTCCTATATGCACAGTATACTTATATTAAACTAAATTGAGTATTGAAAGTATGTCACACAGAGAAATAAAACAGTGAGCTTGGCCACTTGTCTCGAAGGACACACACTTCTAAAAGAGTGATTCCTAGTGTCAGCTCTAAATAGAGGAGACAACTGATTGTCGGCAGTCCCCTAGTGTAGTGTCCTACACCTAATCACTCCAAAGTCGTTATACAACTATTTGGAAATAACACAATCTAGAGGCATATAGTCCCATGCCCTCTACCATGACTATAGCCGGTGACCGATATACATAACTCGTAGTCCACACCCCCATCGAGCTATAGAAAGATATTGGTTAACTAGTCTAACCACCGCCACTAGTCCAACATCAGAATATCATACCAATAGAATATAACAAAAATCTACTAATAAAAATATCTATACAAAAATTGAATAACGATAATATCATGCAATAGGATCAGTTATGTAGCAGAAATAATTAAACAGAAAGTATGCAGATATACATATGTTTCAATGGTAGAATCAGAATTTAATGGGATATGATACTAAGCAAGAAGATTGAACTGAAGATTAAAGTGCCACTATCCTACACATGTTGGGGATCCAGGGCATAAACACTAACAACACATGCATTTTAGCACATTGTCAAAAGATAGGGGAATGATCCCTACCTGACAGTATAATCGGTCCAACTACAATCCAAGTAGATCCTATCAAGTTAGAAATTATTATATGAGTTTGTACTTCTACAGTATCCCACTTATCCGTATTATTATTGTTATCATTATTTTATACTCTAATTATTTTTTATTATTTTAACATTAAAATCACGTAAGTTGTTCGTCCGAATTAGTTAAATAGGTACAAGGTAGGTTTTGATACTAGTGCATGCATAAAGTTTATTTGTATAAAATTATAAGATTATACAGATAGTACGCTACTAACCTAGTCTACAACCCATGCAGACGCAAATCACGTGTGTCATTGGATAACAGTCACTGAAATTACTGTTCACCGGAGTGCTGCCGCCAGAACTTCACCAGAGTCTCGTTAGAAAGATTATGGATGCTCTGGAAGTTTAGAAGATGTGATAGACAATTGCTACGACTCGTCGGAGCTGTTGAAAACTCTTAGGAAGTGAGCAGCATCGCCGGAAGCAGCGTTCGATGCACTCACACTGTACAACACAACAAGAGCTCATCAAACCAAGGGAAGGTGTGCTGAAATTGTAGCTTATTGCATTCCGGTCAAATGGAGCAGCGAGAGAGAGAGAGAGAGAGGTGGCATTGGCGTGCGATGCTAGTGGCGCCAACACGGGAGCTCACTGGTCACCAGCCCTATCGTACGTGAAGGAGAAAAAGGCGAGGTAACTGTGAGAGACGAGAGAGGGTAGGTGACACTGGAAGCAAGTCACCGGGGGTTCTGTCACTAGAATTTGCTCACCGGACATGAGGAGGATGAAGGTGAGAAGGCGAGAATGCATGAAGGTGATGAGTGGGGTAGGAGAGGGACGAGAGCTAGAAAAGAGATGTCGCGTGCAGGAAGAAGATGGAAGCTTGCGTGCTTGAGTGAGGAAGCTGGCAATGAGGGAGAAGGAAATAAGAGGGAAAAGGGGATCACGGGCGTGCTGTCCATTCATGCGTGCACAATGACTTGTCTTGTCCATCGTTTCAACCTTTTTTTTATCGTTTCTATCACAGATGTAACACCGGCAGCCCAAGCCCCTAATCTAGAGTGAACTGACCAGTTAAGGACATTTAAATAGAAGCGCTAGGATTCTCAATCAACTGCAACTAGGAGAGATTTGGTGACTAACTACCACTACTAGTATGCTTACAGAGAACACACCCAAATGTACACTAAAGTAGGAGTGGACGACTTGACTCCCAATGCACACAAAGATCTTTCAGCCTGCACTCCTCACTCGTTGTAATGCCCAAATTAGGCTGATGGATAAACAATAGCAGTACCTGTGCATGAGCAAGCAAGGCCGACCTTTTGAGGGGTTAGGCCAAAAAATAGTATATAATAATCAACCAACCCTAAATGGGCTCATACACTAAGTAGAAGAGGTCGAACGAGTAGAAAGCTCAAAAGAGCTTGATCGACGATGCAAGTACGACATTGGATTCAAAACCCAAGGAGGTTAGATTTTACCCATGTAGCATGTCTCGCCCCTCATGCCTCTGACCTTCAAAGAAGCCCATGTAGAGCCTTAGCCAAAAACCATGTCGCTTGTCCAACAAACCTAGACACACACGTGAAGCCCACACATGTAGCCTACTTTACACGTGTGAGTCCCGTACATTGCTCACCTCATGTCTATGAGCTCACTAAGCATCATGCGCATCCACCCAACTACCTCCCTTGCTCTTGTCACCGGCATCATCAGACAGAACCCTAGCATCATCAAACACCAAAAGCTGCCGCTCGGGTTGACGGAAACCTAGATCGAAACCCCACCACGAGTCACCAAATGCACGTTGCTTGGAGTGAATGAAGAAGTAAAGATTCATCGACGCATAGAACCGACTTCATTTTGCCTAGGGATGACAAACTAAAGCACCGGCTACCATTGATGAATGCCACCAATTGGAGCTGACTTTGATCTGCCTAGAGCTGACGAACACCACCAACTGGCTTCATGTTGGGTGAGTTTCCCTCCTATATGGAGGATGGCTCCTATCGTGGATACACTGCACATATCGTGGATACACCTATGGTGGACATGTTGCAGCTATGGTGGACACACCTTATGGTGGACATGCTGCAGCTATGGTGGACACACCCTATGGGGGACATGTTGCAGCTATAGTAGACACACCTTATGGTGGACACACCCTATGGTGGACATGCTGCAGCTATGGGTGGACATACCTTATGGTAGACATGCTGCAGCTATGGTGAATACACCCTATGATGGATATGGCTGCACATATCGTGGATACACCTATGGTGGATATGATGCGCATATCGTGGATGGACACTAACATGGATAGGGTGCACTTATCGTGGATATAGATAACGTGGATTGCTGCACACTTATTATGGATACAAATAACGTGGATTGCTGCACACTTATCCTTGATACAGATAACGTGGATTGTTGCACACTTATCGTGGATATAGATAATGTGGATTATTGAACACTTATCGTGGATGGATAAGTGTAACCTTGACACATGTTGTTGTCATTAGGGTTTTATTAGGTTTATAGATATATATACATTCCACTGTAGAGGGGGAGAAAGTAGGGAGACATAGCCGACATTGTGTAAGAAAGCCACTTGACGTGAAGGAAAAGACAGAGAGGAGAAAGTTCAGGGACAAGCTGTAAACTTAGGGCCGCCTGCATATATTGGCCACTAGTAAGAAGTTCACCATTGGATCAGGCTAAAATTTTAGGAAACGATTCGTGACTTAGTGCTCTACAATCTGAATAGTCGGATTGTCGAACTGAGGTCTCTATCTCTCGTAGTTAGCCCAGAACTGAGACTGATTATCTTGGTGATATATGAACTCTTCTCCTCTCCTGTATCTCTACCAACTTTGTGTTAATGTTTGTCTGTGATCTAAGATTATTCTTGATGATGTTGTTATGCTCCTAGATGATCTAGGAAAAGTTGTAAAACCCATTAACTAATTTACTAGAGATTTGAGCGGACTTTGGTCCCGTGGTTTTTCCTTCTCAAGTTGGAGAGGTTTTCTACGTAAAAATCTCTGGTGTCTCTTGTCTAGTGTTTTCTTGCTGGTAGTTATTTAGTTTTAAATCTAGCAACAGAGAGTTTTTGCGCCTTCTGTCCATCAACTGGTATCAGAGCGTAAGTTCATGATAAATCTATTGCATTCGAAATATAGATATTAGCTCACGCTGTTTGGAGGATGCGTACGTCGGTGCTTAGCGCCGGGGCGTAGTCTCCCAGCCTCTATGTTAATCGCTCAGTTTCAACCCAGATTTAGCCCTAGTTTCCCCCAGTGCACCCAGAGGACAGAACTCTGAAAGTTTTTGTTGCTAGTGGGAATCAGCTTGGATTACACAATAGAGGTGAATACAAGCAGAATGATTCTCTTGAATGGTTCAAATTACCATAAGTGGAGAGGAAAGATGGAAGATCTCCTTTATGTGAAAGATTATTACCAGCCAATTTTCCTTAGTGAAAAGACCGAGGGTAAGACCGAAGAAGAGTGAGCTATTGCTCATCGGCAAGTGTGTGGCTACATAAGGCAATAGCTAGATGATAATGTGTTGAACCATGTGTGTGGAGAGATAAATGCAAAAACATTATGGGCTAAGCTCGAGAATATGTATGCTCGAAAGACCGGCAATAACAAGCTGTATTTGATGAAGTTTATCATGTCCTTGAGACTTAGAGACAGTGGCTCTGTTAAAGACCACTTGAATACTTTCCAAAGAATTCTCAATCAGCTGGAAGAAATGAGAATTAAGTTTGATGATGAGATACAAGGATTGTTGCTGCTTTGCACATTACCAGACTCTTGGAAAACATTTAGGATGGCTCTATTCAATTCAGCCCCATAAGGTGTCATGACAATGGACTTGGCCAAAAATGGTATTATGAATGAAGAAGAAAGTATGAGAGTACAAGGATCTTCTTCTCATTCAGATGCGTTGGCTGTTCAAAGACCTGGGAGAAGTTTAAGCAGGGGGTCCCAAAGGAAGAGACAAGAGCAAGCATAGTGAAAGAGATAAGAGCAGAGACAGTTCAAACAAGTTTGCCAATATTGAATGCTATCGTTGTGGCAAAAAGGGACACATTAAAAAGTATTACCGAGTATTAAAAAAAGACAACTAGAAAGGAAAGGGCATTGGAAAAGGTGCTGAGAAGAGTACTAAGAAGCCCAAGGACCAAGACAGTAGTGATGATGAACGCATTGACATCACTACTGATTGCTTCTTACTTGTCCATGACAATGATGCTGTGAATGTGGCCTCTTATGACATGAGTTGGGTGGTTGATAATGGTGCTACTACTCATGCTACCTCCAACAGGAATTGCTTTATCTCATACACACCTACTAAATATGGAATAGTGAAGATGACTGATAATACCACTATTGAAGTTGTAGGCTATGGTGATGTTTGCCTAGAAACCCATAATGGCATTATACTGACTCTAAAAAATGTGAAGCATGTTCCCAATATTTTCTTGAATTTGATATCCGTGGGCAAGCTTGATGATGAAGGTTATTACAGTACTTTCAAGAATGATACTTGGAAGCTTAGCAAAGGTGCTATGGTTATAGCAAAGGGACATATGTTGTCTTCTTTATATGTCCTGCAGGCTAAGCTTTCTAAGGACATCATTAATGCTGTAAAGAATGAAGAAATTGAATTGTGGCATAAGAAGCTGTGTCATATGAGTGAGAAAGGCGTGACTAAGTTAGCCAAACAAAATGTTATTTCTGGGGTTCAGAATAACTAATTGAAAATATGCACTCACTGTATGGTAGGAAAGCAAACTAAAGTTATCTTCAAAACTCAACCTTCTTCAAGGATGCCAAATGTACTTGATCTGGTACATTCTGATGTGTGTGGTCTTATGAAAAAAAGAACTTTGGGTGGTTCTTTCTATTTTGTCACATTCATTGATGATCATTCAAGGAAGACATGGGTCTATACCTTGAAGACAAAAGATCAAGTCTTGCAAACCTTCAAGCAATTTCAAGCCTCAGTTGAAAGAGAAATTGGAAAGAAATTAAAATACATTAGAATTGACAATAGAGGTGAGTACATTGGGCATTTTGATGAATATTGTAGGGAACATGGTATTAGACATCAAAAGACACTTCCAAAGACTTCTCAGTTGAATGGTGTGGCTGAGAGAATGAATAGAACTCTAATAGAGAGAGTTAGATGCTTGTTGTCACATGCTGGATTACCTGAACCCTTTTGGGGTGAGGCTTTAGATACAGTTGTGCATGTTCTAAACCGCTCACCATGTATTACTCTGCAATTTGAAGTTCTAGAGAAGGTTTGGTTCAGTAAAAATGTGTCTTATGCATATTTAAGAGTCTTTGGATGTAAAACATATGTGCACATTCCAAAAGATGAAAGATCCAAGTTAGATGCGAAAACCCGACAGTGCATATTCCTTGGTTATGGCCAAGATGAATTCAGGTATAAGCTGTATGATCCTGCTCAAAAGAAGATTGTTAGGAGCAGAGATGTGGTATTTGTGGAAGACCAAACAATCCAAGACATCAACAAGAATGAGAGTGAAATTTCTCAACCGAATGATGACTTAATTGATCTGGATCATGTTCCTCCTACACTAGAGCCTATTCAAACTGGTACACATGGTAACCATTATGACTTGGCTGAGACTAGTTCTTCTTCACATACCGATGTACAAGAAGATATTGATAATGAAGGTTCTCAACCCTCTGAATCAAATGCTTTAGAATCTAATATGCCACTCAAGAGATCCACTAGAGAAAGGCAATCTTCCACCAGGTATTCTCCAAATGAGTATGTGCTACTCACTGACGGGGGAGAACCTGCATGCTCTAATGAAGCTGTGGAAGATGAGCACAAAAGGGAATGGCGTGAACCTATGGCTGAAGAGATGAGATCTCTTCAAGGAAATCAAATGACTGATTTGATGAAGCTGCCTAACGGTAAGAGAGACTTGAAAAATCGGTGGATGTGTAAGCTGAAGCGGGATGTGAATTCCATGCAACGGTCACGTGAGAAAATCTATACATATCAGAAAAGGTCAGATATGATGACTAAGGCTGTGGCTAGTGAGAAGCTTGAAGGCTGCTGGTTGATTGCCGGGATGGCAACCCCTCCACATAGTCGTGAGGGGGAGATTTATTGGGTGAGTTTCCCTCCTATATGGAGGATGGCTTAGTTCATCCTATGTGGAAGATAGCTTAGATCATGCCCATATGGTGGATGAACTTGTATCGTGGATACATTACCCAGATCGTGGATAGCACATGTCGTAGATATGTGGCTTAGATCGTGGATGGAGCTCCTATGTGGAGGATGGCTTAGTTTATACCCATGTGGAGGATGACACAGGTCATATCCTTATGAAGGATAGCTCAGATCATGCCCACATGGATGAAGCAGCCCAGATTGTAACTAGCTCACATCGTGGATGAAGTAGTCCAGATCGTGGATTGCCAAACCCTTCCATATAGTCGTGAGGGGAAGATTTGTTGGGTGAGTTTCCCTCCTTTATGGAGGATGGCTCGTATCGTGGATACACGCATATATCATGGATACACCTATGGTGGACATGCTGTAGCTATGATGGATACACCTTATAGTAGATATGCTGTAGCTATGGTGGACATGCTGCAGCTATGGTGGACATGCTGTAGCTATAGTGGACACACTTTATGGTGGACATGCTGCAGCTATGGTGGATACACCCTATGATAGATATGGCTGCACATATCGTGGATACACCTATGGTGTATATGATGCGCATATCGTGGATGGACACTAACATGGATGTGCTATACTTATCGTGGATATAGATAACGTGGATTGCTGCACACTTATCGTGGATACAGATAACGTGGATTCCTGCACACTTATCCTGGTTATAGATAATGTGGATTGTTGCACACTTATCATGGATACAGATAACATGGATTGTTGCACACTTATCGTGGATGGATAAGTATAACTTTGACACGTATTGTTGTCATTAGGGTTTTATTAGGTTTAT
The DNA here is from genome assembly GCA_027563935.2 of Costus lasius. Classification (NCBI taxonomy): domain Eukaryota; kingdom Viridiplantae; phylum Streptophyta; class Magnoliopsida; order Zingiberales; family Costaceae; genus Costus; species Costus lasius. Next base: position 89,232,616 of record CM050454.1, on the reverse strand, counting down.
GGATATATATATACATTCCACTGTAGAGTGGGAGAAAGTAGGGAGGCATAGCTGACATTGTGTGAGAAAGCCACTTGACGTGAAGGAAAAGACAGAGAGGAGAAAGTTCATGGACAAGCTGTGAACTTAGGGCGGCCTGCGTATATTGGCCACCGGTAAGAAGTTCACCGTTGGATCGGGCTAAAAGTTTAGGAGAAGATTCGTGACTCCGTGGTCTACAATTTGAACGGTCGGATCGTCGAACTGAGGTCTCTATCGCTCGCAGTCAGCCCAAAACCAAGACTAATTATCTTGGTGATATCTGAACTCTTCTTCTCTCCTGTATCGCTATCAACTTTGTGTTGATGTTTGTCTGTAATCCAAGATTATTCTTGCTTGATATTGTTATACTCCTAGATGATCTAGGAAAAGTTGTAAAACTCATTAACTGATTTAGTGGAGATTTGAGCGGACTTTGGTCCCGTGGTTTTTCCTCCTCGGGTTGGGGAGGTTTTCCACGTAAAAATCCCTGGTATCTCTTGTCTGGTGTTTTATTTCCGCTGTCATTTCTGAGTTTTCATGCTAGTAGTTATTTGGTTTTAAATCTAGCAACAGAGAGTTTTTGCGCCTTCTCTCCCATCACTTCGTCCACAGAGCATGACGAAGCTTGTGTGGGGAAGATGCTGCCGAGGACAAACGCATGGAGAGACACTGCCATGTGCTGCCACCGCACAATGCCCCAATGGTGCGTGCGTGGAACCAAAGAAGCACAATGCGCTTCCTTCTCCCTCGCGTAGGTTTCCAGCCGTTAGCACAAAAGCTCTAGGGGAACCTTAAACTCGTCAACACCTTTTGACACCACCCCGTGGCCCCTAAGGTCAATTTAAAATCTAGAGAGCCGCCCACACACACGTCACGTGTCGCTAGCTAGGATGCCTCATGTGCACCACCAGGATAGCACTTAAGTCAGACTATAAGCTCGCCAATGGTTCAATATGAACCATGGGTCCAGACCTAATTTACACCCCCTGGCCTACACCGATCGTAGGCTAGGTTGCCCCCTTTTCATTAGAGATGAGTGGACTCACTTATGAAATTATACACACATCCTTCGCACGTGTTAAGGTGAGCAGCTACACTTTCCTTATATGTTCGTTGCTCAACTTCCGAATCAGGGTGACCAATTGAGTCAACCCTTAGTAGATTTAACTCAATTAACTACTTCGAGCTCCGATGATCTCTATGTTTATCCATCATGCCAGATAATAAGGGATTAATGTCATCCGTTGTGCTCAGGGTGCATTAGGATTTGTGTTAATCACATTCGGCTGACATATGCTGTGCATGTGCAGGTTGTGGGCCCTTAGCCAATTGGCCACCTCTATCTACTTACAACTATGAAATCCCTCGAAGATTGAGAATGAGGTAATTAAGGTGGTGACACAAGTGGGTATGAGCATGGCTGGTTTTGATGGCAGAGGAACAAAATATATGCCTTACGCTTTATTCACTTAGCATATCTAATTAGTTTTTTTTTTTACTTTAAAATATATAAAAAAGAACACCTTTATTACTCATGTTGAACATGCGACTGAGTAATTTATTTTTCATTATATGGGCCTATGTGTCATTTACTCACAAACTTCCGTCCGTTCGTGAAAGCTACAGTGGTCGCCTCGATGTTTCCGCCCACTGCGTCCTCGATATCTCCGAACTGAAATGGAAACTGTGGACGACTAATCTCCATTTCTTGCAACCTTTTCCTCTTCTTCTTTCAGGCTTCTTCCATGGCCACCGCCGTAACCTTCTCTCCGCCCCTTCCGACGAGGAACCCTGCCCCTCGTTTCACTTCTCGAGGCACCCCCATCCCGTACCCAAGCCATCGGCATCGTAGGGCAGTTGGGGTCGGCATTGGCGTCCACATCCGGTCTTCTTTGAAAGTGGAGAGCTTCTGCTTCGATGAGGCCTCTGAGGCGGAGCTGAGAACGAAGGGATTCATGGGCATGAGGAAGACGAAGCTTGTTTGCACGATCGGCCCTGCATGCTGCTCGGAGGTGCAGCTGGAGAGACTCGCAAGGGGAGGGATGAACGTTGCGAGACTGAACATGTGCCATAGCACGCGGGAGTGGCATAGGAATGTGATCAGAACAATCAATAAGCTGAATGAAGAGAAAGGATTCTGCATTGCTGTGATGATTGATACAGCGGAAAGTGAGATGCCTATGGTTGACCACGGCACCGCTTCCTCCATCAGAACTGAGGTTTTGAATTTCACGATCTATTTACTTAATCTTTTGGTATCTAAGTGCCTTCCCCTTTAAAATATTTGATCGAATTTTGTTCATAAAATAACTCAAGAAAAGACAATAATGGTTAAGTGCTACGGATTTCCTGTTGATCGGAACGTGGAGTTGAAGTCTACATTTAAATTACTACGATTACGTTTTTATTAGATTTTTGTTTAATTTTTTACAAGTATTGTATTCTGATGGATGGGTTAAAATGCTGCATTAAGTCATATAAATGAGTAAAATCGTATCATGTGTCCTGCCCGACAAATAACTCCATTTAACGAATATGACAATTTAGCATGTTAAACATGCACTATAAAATTCTAATATGTAACTCACAAAACTAAGATAAGAATTTCAATATCATTAATTCACAAAATTCTCCAAACAAAATCTCAAAACCAATTTAAGATGGTTAATCAAAACTATCAGAGTCGTAACTTATAATCTGACTATCCAACTACTAAAAAAAAACATAGGAGTTACATCAACTCATGACAAGATAAAAACGAAATAGTAACTATACAAAAATCACTATTGACTTTCCAAGGAAGCCTCTAGTATATCTGCCCATCTCTAGACTACATCTGATCAATACTTAGAAGCAAAACAAAAGGGGTTAGCCAAATAGCTAAGTAGGGATTTTCAAGAATATGAATGCATGCTCAACAATGAAATCAACTTTATGAACTACATGAGTACCATATATATGTGCAAGTAAATATAACATGAATAATATATATCCTATCTCATCAAAATGGAGCCGTTCATAGTCACAAAAATTGCATTACACCTCACACTCTAATAAGAGTGGTTCCACTCTCAAGCTCCAAAATTGGAACGACTGTCCTCAAACAGCCCGATAGTATTGTGTCCAACACTTGGAAACCCTAGTATTGACCAAAGGATAATCTAGTAGTAACCCTGACTGGCAACCACCATTAGCTCACCACCCAGTCGGTGTTATGGTCTAATACGTGACCTCGCTGACGGATCTCCAACTCTACGTATGGCGCACACGCTCGAATCGTACAACAATAAATCTCAATACACCATAAAAATATCATATCTCAAATATGTGTATATAACAACAGTAATCATATCATGAATATTTGCTCAAAGGCCAAATAAAATATACATTTACATTCTCTTTTCATGATAAAAAACAAAAATCAATCATGCCATTATATGCACCTATGAAATTAATACGAGTATGAAAGGTATAAAAAACAAGTCAAAGCAGATAGAGGCAAAAGGTTTGGTGTTAAGCATAAGGCTTAGCACCGTATAAGAAAGTAAAGGTAAGATCCCTACTTGAAAGTGAAATCCTCTCTCAGGAAACCAACCACTGGTACTCAAACCTTAGGCACGTCTAGTCTCAATCCCAAATACCTTATAATAGTACATGCTATAAAAAATAACAACAATTACCATATAGTTCCAATCACAAACACATCTACAAAAATGACATATTTCTACTATGAATGTCTCAACCCTAATTTCACAAATTATGATATACCTACCTTAATTTCCAAATTATCACATTGATACTTTCATCTTAATCTAGCATGCTTATAACAACCTGATATTTAACCCTATACTCATCTACAATAAAATTTAGGGTAAATATACATCATAACCCCTATGAATCTACCACTTACATATGTAATACATCACCTAAGCATGCTGGAAAAACTAGGGTTAAACCCTTACTTGCCCTAGCAAAGAAACCAATACACAAGGAGAAGGGGAAAGATCACCGGCGCACACACTGTTCATGTCGCCGAAACTGTTTGCCGCCGCCGCCGGTGTAGGAAGGAAGCTGGGACGCTGAGAAAGGGGGAAGGAAGCAGCCGCTGCCACCGCTCGATGTTGCTTTGCCGAAATTTGCCGCCGCCTACGACACTCGTCGAACACTGCCGCCTGTTGTCGCCTGCTGCCGAAAGTCACCGGAAGAGGAAAGGAAGGCTGGTGATGCAAAGCTTCTGAGGTCGCCGCCTTTGATTGTCGCTGGAGTAGGGGACGCAAGCGGGAGGGAGAAAGGTCAGGCGAGCGGCGCATGTAGGGAGGAGAGGAATTATAAGAAAATAGGGTTTTTTTATTTACTTATTTATATTTAAATATTTTTTATTTTAAAAAAATATAACAATGTACTCTCCATTAAAAAGAATTTAGTCCCCAAATTCACTTACCATGATCAAACAGGTGAGGGTACTAAGCCACAACATCCTCTTCTCTTTCCCAAGTAGTCTCACAATCTGGGTGATGTTGCCATCCAACTTTAACTAACTTGACCACTTTACTTTTCAAACGATTCTCCTTTCTGTCCAAGATCTGAATTGGATGCTCAATGAAGGTTATATCTGACAGGATTGGTACTGATAATTCTCTTAACATATGACTGGAATCAGAAATGTATTTCTTAACATTGATACATGAAAAATATTATGCACACCAGAAAGTGATGGGGGCAAAGCTAGTTTATAAACCACAGCTCCAATTTTGTCAAGTATCTCAAAAGGGCTAATATATCTAGGAGCTAACTTTCCTTTCCTTCCAAATCTCATCACACCCTTTAGAGGTGTCACTTTTAAGAACACATGATCTCCTACAGCAAATTCCAAGGCTCTCATTCTTTTGTTAGCATAACTCTTTTATCTATTCTGAGCAGTTAATAATCGTTATCTAATCATTTGAACTATTTCAGCATCTTGTTCTATCATTTCAGGACTAAAAATCCATTTTTCTCCAGCCTCATTCCATAACATTGGTGATCTATATCTTCTACTATATAGGACTTCAAATAGAGCCATCTGAGTTGCTGAGTGATAACTGTTATTATATGTAAACTCTACTAAGTACAAATAACATTCCCAACCACCTCCAAAATCTAGTACACATGCTCTAAGCAAATCCTCTAAAGTCTGAATAGTCCTCTCTTATTGCTCATCTATCTGAGGATGAAAAGCTGTACTGAAACGTAACTGTGTTCCCAAAGCTCTGTGTAAACTGCCCCAAAAACGAGAGGTAAATCTAGGATCTCGGTTTGATATTATGCTCGCAGGTACACCATGCAATCTTATAATTTCTCTAAAATACAAGTTTGCTAATTTATCTAATGTGTCAAGTCTTTTTAACCAGTAAAAAGTGAGCTGATTTGGTCAATCTATTAACAATTACCCATATAGAATCATGTCCCCTTTGTGATCTTGAAAGTCTTGAAATAAAATCCATAGTGATATGATCTTATTTCCATTCAGGGATAGGAATATTTTGTAATTCTCCAGCTAGTCTCAAATGCTCAGCCTTCACTTGTTGATATATCAAACATTGTGAAACAAATTTTGCAACATCATTTTTCATTCCATCCCACCAACAATATCTCTTAAGGTCTTTATACATTTTACCGCTGCCTGGATAAATAGTAATCTTTGATCTATGGGCTTCTCTTAGTAGTTCTTCTTTTGTAAACTCTGGTACACATAATCTACCCTTATACTTTAAAATACCTTCTGTATCTTTACTAAATTCTCTCTTACCATTCTCAACATTTTTCACTATTTTTCTCAAATTTTCATCCTCCATCTGGCGTTCTTTAATTTTCTTGACAATCTCTGATTCTATTGCTGTAAATGCAATATATCCTGTTCTTGCTTGACTTACTATTTTAAATCTCAAATCAGTGATTTGCTTTACTAACTCTGTTTGTGCTATTTTTACATAAGTTAACTGTTTCACTTACTTTCTACTTAAAGCATCAGCTGCCACATTTGCTTTGCCAGAGTGATAATTAATTTTACAATCATAATCTTTCAGAAACTCTATCCATCTTTTCTGTCTCATTTTCAACTCTTTTTGACTAAATAAGTATTTCAAACTCTTATGATCTATAAAGATTTCAAATTGCATACCATAAAGATAATGTCTCCATAATTTCAACACAAAAATTATTGCTGCTAACTCTAAGTCATGCACATGATAATTCTTTTTATGCTTTTTAAACTGTCTAAAGGCATATACTACTAGATTTTTATGCTGCATTAAAACTCCTCCCAACCCTGAAATTGAGGCATCAATATTAATAGTGTAACCTTCATTTCCTGATGGAACTACTAAAATAGGTGCACTTATTAGTCTCTTTTTGAGTTCCTGAAAACTGTTTTCACAAGAATTATCCCAGTTAAATTTTATCTCTTTTCTGGTTAATTGAGTCAAAGGAGCAGTTAGTAAAGAAAACCCTTGCACAAAACATCTATAATAACCTGCCAACCCAAGAAAACTCCTTATCTCCTATACTGACTTTGGCCTTTTCCACTCAGAGACTGCATTAATCTTTTAGGGATCCATAGCTATACCTTCTCCTGAAATTATATAGCCCAAAAATATAACTTTATCAAGTCAGAAGAAGACACACTTGCTGAACTTTACAAATAGCTTCTCTTGCCTCAGTCTTTCAAGTACCTATCTTAGATGTTCTTTATGCTCATCTTCACCATAAGAGTATACTAAAATATCATCAATAAAATTCATAACAAATTTATTGATATAATCAATGAACACCCAGTTTATTAAATTCATAAAAACTACTGGTACATTAGTTAAACCAAAAGGTATTACCAAAAACTCATAATGCCTATACCTGGTTCGAAAAGCAGTCTTTGATATAACTTCATCCCTGAACTTTAGTTGGTGATATCCTGATCTCAAATCAATTTTAGAGAAGACGTTGCTGCCTTTCAGCTGATCAAATAAATTATTGATTCTTGGCAAAGGATATTTGTTTATAATGGTAACAACATTCAGTTGCCTATAATCGATACATAATCTTATTGATCCATCTTTCTTTTTGACAAACAACACAGGAGCTAGGGAGAAGCAATAGGGTGTATATAACCTTTATCTAGCAACTTTTGTATTTGGGTTTTAAGTTCATTCAACTCTTTAGGGGCCATTCTGTATGGTGCCTTTGATATAGGTGTTGTTCTAGGCTGAAGTTCAATTATAAATTCAACATCTCTTTTTGGTGGCAATCTAGGTAAGTCATTTGGAAAAACATATGTGAACTCTCTAACCACCGGAATTTGCTCAATAGGCATATTTTCTTTCTCTTCTACCCAACTATAGATAAAAGAATTCCCTGACATCCACTTCTCATTAATCTCTTAGCTTCCATTACAGAGATTATAGGAGCAACTTGTCCATGTACCCCATTAAATGTCCAAACAGGTGAATTAGGAGGAGAAAAAGTTACCGAACAATTATAACAATAAACAATAGCACGATTAGCAGAGAGCCTATCCATGCCTAAAATAATATCAAAGTCAGAGAAATTTAACACCATCAAATCTGTTTTCACCACTATATCACTAAATACCATTGGACACTATTTAATTTCTAGTCCTGATTGCATAATACCACCATAAGCTGCTTGTACTGACAGATTATATTTAGGCAGAGAAGGTTTTATTTTTATCCTTATCGTAAAATCACATGATATAAAAGAGTGTGTACTACTAGTGTTTATAAGTAAACATGCAGGATTATCACAAACAAAAAATATACCTCTTTGTTAGAATAGATAATAGTTATGGTTATTTTAGTCATATTAGGATTAGGGTTTATGTACTCAACCTCTATATATAGAGGTGGTTTCTATTGTGTAAGATATCCAATTCAATACAATGTAGCCCTTAGGGTTTTCTCTTCTCTCTCCCCTCTCTTCTAACATGGTATTAGAGCCTTCTCTCCACCGCCGCTTCACGTTGCTGCCATCTCCACCTAACATCTTTGCTCCCTTTCCGTCTTCCGCCTCGGTTCCTCGCTGCTCGCTCGTTGCCACAACTCAGATCTACCTCTGGATCTTCTCGCTTCTGACTCTCGCCTCTCTTCCTGCGTGTTCCCGCCGTCTTCTTGGCTTACATGGCCTCCTGCTAGGCGCTGCTGGGCTACACCCTATACACAGATCTCAAAGTCTCCGATCGAGATGCCGCTGATGGCGGTTAGAGTTCCGAAGAAGAAGACCTAGATCTCTGCTCCTACCGCCTGTGTTCCCGCTCCGTCTCCTCTTCCTTGGATTTCTTGTCTCACGGGTTTCGATGGGATCCGGAGGCTGCTTCATGGATGTCCTCGGGAGCCCCTGCTTCACGGTCACGTTCCTCCTTGGCGGGCTCCTCTCCATCTCCAATGCCTCCATCACCGCTCGCTGCTACTTCCAGCAAGGCTCTCCTCCGCCTTCACCTTCCCGAGCACTGGACGCCCACGCTATGGAAGGCACCGGCAGAGGATCCTCCCACATTGTGCCTCGCCACCACCTCATCTTCCGGCACCCCTTACCGCCTTAATATCTCGAACCCGCTGCTTCCGATTCTTCACCATCGGCAGCTCAGCTCTCCTAACCTTCAGCGCGTGACGACTTCTGAGGCTGCTGGAGTTCTCTAGACGAAGCCCTATCCTGCTGCTACGCTGATACACGAGGAAGGGGGATCTTGTACTCTACTTTTCTGGACACTCTGATACCCGTTCCCTTCCAAAGCCTTGCTGTTGTCTTCTACTGTGTGCGGCACTCTCTCCGGCCAGCTCCTTTTCGGCTGGCTTTGCTTCTTCCGCTTCTGGCTCAGCTTCGCCAAAACTCAGAGTAATCTGCTGCTTCCCCTTTTGGCTCCTGGGTAGCCTCACTCCTCTTCGCAGCATCTTAGAAGCTCTCTACGATGCCTTATGTCTCTCTTTATGATGCCTTATGTCGCTCTCTACGAAGACTTAAGCTGCTCTCTATGATGCCTTATGTCGCTCTCTATGATGTCTTACGTCGCTCTCTACGACAGTCTGCATCGCTCTTTACGACGCCAAACGTCTCTTTCTACTATTGCTTGTGACTTTGATATACTTGTCCTTTTAATATTTTGTTGTCTCTTTTTATTATGTGCAAGCTGGAGTGTAATATGTTCCAGCTTGAGGGGGAGCGCTAGAATAAATAATAGTTATGGTTATTTTAGTCATATTAGGATTAGGGTTTATCTACTCAACCTCTATATATAGAGGTGGTTTCTATTGTGTAAGATATCCAATTTAATACAATGTAGCCCTTAGGGTTTTCTCTTCTCTCTCCCCTCTCTTCTAACACTCTTAATACTGATCCTGAAGCTTGTTGAGCCTCATGTTCTATCAAGGCATAAACTTGAGCTAGAGTAGAATTTTGGGGACGAAGATTCTGAGGCCTTGAGTTTTGAGGACGAGCATTATGGGCATGAGAAACTGAACGATTATTCTGATTTTGTCTACCTTGAAATCTTACTGACTAATGCCTATTTTGTTGATACTATCTTTCTCTCTGAGGGCAATTTTCTGAAAGTAACCCCTTACTCCACACTTATGGCATTGAACTGACTTGTTTGGGCAAAATCTTGAAATATGTCCATTTTGACTATAGCTATAACAACTCCTAGAAGGTACAACAGTACTAGAACCCATACTAGGTGTTGGTGTTGGAGAAGTATAAGACCTAGTCTCCATCACTCTTGGTCTCTTATTCACTAGCTCAAAGTTTCTACCACTGCTCTATGAAAAATGGGTATAACTATTATGGGGCACTGGTCTCCTTTGATCATACTATCCTGACCGTATAGGTTGTTTCTCTTTCTACTGTTGGGTCAAAACTTTCCGAGAGGCCTCTACACTAAGTGTAAATTCTACTAGGGCCTCATAGCCTCGAGGGATCATAGTTGTCAGTCTATCCAAAATATCATCATCTAGGCCTCTATGAAAATATTAGGCTCTATCATCATTATTAGGTAAAACCTTTGATAATAAAACTATTAATTTATCAAATTCATTTGCATAAGTGGTCACTGATCTCCGAGCCTGACATATGGTAAGAAATTTCTGCCTCTGACCCTCTCTAACACCGTGTTTACTTGGACGGATGGAAAGTATAAAAGAATGAAGAGAAGGGAAGAAAGGAAAAATAGATGGATGGAATGTGTTATAGATTTTTCTTCCTTGTATTTACTTGGATGGAAAGAAAGTTTGAAGGATTGATATATACACCCAAATTTTTATTTTTTTATTAATATTATATATATATATATATATATATAAATAATATCATAAAATTATTAAATATTAAATATTAAATACGAGCGACGACAGCGAGGGCAAGCAGCAGCGGCATGAACGAGCAATGGCGGTCAGCTCAAGCAGCGACGACAAAGACGAGTAGTTGAGAAAAGTTCGTATTGAGCGAGAATAAGTAACGGTGCGATGAAAAGTTAGGTGCAAAATTAGTAAAGTTAAGTCATAGTTTCAGCTTTTCGTTCGATTTAGGCAAAAAGCAAATAGAGGGATTAATGACTAACTTTCCCTCTTACTTTCCCTTCTAAACTATCCATCCGCCTAAGTAAACAAGCCTATACTCCTTTCCTTCCTATTTTCTTTTCTTTCCTTCTAACTTTCCCAAGTAAATAAGGCCTAAAGGTTTTAGGGAAAAATTTATGGATGAAAGCTTTTCTGAATTGTTCCCAAGAAGTCACATTTCCCCCAAAGCTAAATTTTTAGCTTGCCACCACACATTGGCCTAACCTACTATGTAATAAACAACCATAACAACTTTATTACTTTCTGGCACTTTATCACCTTAAGGCTATGTATACTTGGACGAAAAATAGGAAGGGACGAATGGATTAAGAAATTTTCCATCGTATACATGGAAGGATGGAAAAAGAAGGACGGATTTAGGAAGGAAAAATGGATCAAAATCCATCGTTTTTTGATCCGTCCAAATTGGACGGAAATCTCTTCCTCGTCTGTGCCCAGCCTCACCTTCCGCTCTGCCAGCCTCAGCCGTCGCCTAGCCTCATCCCTCCAACTTCGCAAGCGGAGGCCCGCACCTCCACCTCCTCCTTGTTTACGCCATCGCCGGTGTTTCTAAGCATTAGGGCTTCCAAGGGCCCTCTTGGTCGGCTAGGCCTCATCGGCGAAGCGGTCGGCGAAGATGTGATGCTGGCATCATCCTGGCTCTTGCCCCAGCGCTTGAACTTCTGGATGAGGCCCTGCTTCTTGCTGACCGAGCTGAGGCGGCTGGAGAAGCTTTCGACGGAGGCATTGTCGAAGTCCTCGCTGCCAGGGAAGGAAGGCATGGAGGAGACGACGCTCTCCATGTCAGTATCGCCCTGGCCGCGCTCCGAGCCGGCGTACTCCTGGAGGAGGCACTTGGCCTTCTCCTGGGACTTGGGGCTAAGGCTCTTGCTGAGGTCACGGGCGGAGACTTTGCTGGAGGGCGTCTGGTAGTTGCGGAGCTCGTAGCGGAGGCAGGCGTTGACCAGCGGAGGTATATGAGCTCCTCCACCTCGCTGAAGCGGTTCATCTACAAGCCTTCGACTTGCTTCGTGAGGTCTTCGCGAGCAGCCGACAACAAGTTCGGACGGCATGCGAGCTGAGTCGTCGAGGGCACACAGCCATCCGGATCACGTGACTTTCACGTGATCCATTTTTTTCCTTCCTCTCATATTCCATCCTTCCTCTTTTTTCCATCCTTTAATTTTTCCATCTGTCGAAGTAAACATGGCCTAAATGTTTCCTCAATTGTAACAATCCAATTTCATGCTGTCCAAGGGTCTTCATCTCGAGTGAAGACTCTAAACCTATCCTTTCATAGAGCTGTAAATTGTACCTAAGCATTTTTGGACTCTGGTTGGGGCTCTTCTCTCTGAATTACTGGGAACGTATTAACTTGTACTACACTTTCTGATACTTTAGCATGTTTGGAAAATCTTTCTTGTTCGCCCACAACTGGTACTGCGGGAGCAGGAGGTATAGGTGGAACATAGGTGGAACAGGCGGGGCTTTATAGCCACTTCTTCTCCTAGTAGGAGCTCTTGCCCAAACTTGTGGCAACTCTGCCACAACAACCACATTTGAACCCCTAGCTTCAGTAGTAGCTCAGGTTATACCTCCGCGACCTCTACCATGACGACCAGAGGTCCTTCCACCTCTTATTTTAGGAGGCATCCTAGAAAGTTAAGAATACAAAAAGTATAAAACAAATATACAATATAAGCATATAAATCCTAGAAAGTTAATTGCTTATTGCTTAATCTCACAACCTTAGGATCCTGACAAACCTACACCTTTGATACCAATAAATTGTCATACCCCGATAAATAACTCTATTTACCGAAACATGGCAATTTGACATGTTAAACATGCACTATAAAATTCTAATCCATAACTCACAAAACTAAGATAAGAATTCCAATATCATTAATTCACAAAATTATCCTAACAAAATCTCAAAACCTATTTAAGATGTTTAATCAAAACTATCATAGTCTTAACTTATAATCCGACTGTCCAACTACTAAAAAAATAACATAGGAGTCACATCAACTCATGACAAGATAAAAACGAAATAGTAAATATGCAAAAACGAAATAGTAAATTTTCAAGAATATGAATGCATGCTCAACAATGAAATCAACTTTATGAACTATATGAGTACCATATATATATGCGCAAGTAAATATAACATGAATAATATATATCCTATCCCATCAAAATGGAGCTGTTCATGGTCACAAAAATTGTATTACGCCTCGCATTCTAATAAGAGTGGTTCCACCCCCAAGCTCCAAAAGTGGAATGATTGTCCTCAGATAGCCTGATAGTGTTGCGTTCAACACTTGGAAACCCCAGTATTGTCCTAAGGATAATCTAGCAATAACCCTGACTGGCAACCACCAATAGCCCATCACACAGTCGATGCTATGGTCTAATACGTGACCTCGCCGACAGATCTCCAACTCCACGTATGGCGCGCACGCTCGAAGTGTACAACAATAAATCTCAATACACCATAAATATATCATATCTTAAATATGTGTATATAACAACAGTAATCATATCATGAATGTCTACTCAAAGGCCAAATAAAATATACATTTACATTCTCTTTTCATGATAACAAACAAAAATCAATCACGCCACTATATGCACCAATGAAATTAATACGAGCATGAAAGTTATAAGAAACAAGTCAAAGCAGATAGGGGCAAAAGGTTTACTGTCTAAGCACAAGGCTTAGCACTGTACAAGAAAGTAAAGGTAAGATCCCTACCTGAAAGTGAAATCCTCTATCATGAGACCAACCACTGGTACTCAAACCTCAGGCACGTCTAGTCTCAATCCCAGTTATCTTACAATAGTACATGCCAAGAAAAATAACATCAATTACCATATAGTTCTAAACACTAACACATCTACAAAAATGACATATTTCTACTATGAATGCCTCTAACCTTAATTTCACAAATTATTATATACCTACCTTAATTTCCAAATTATCACATTGATACTTTAATCTTAATTTAGCATGCTTATAACAACATGATATTTAACCCTATACTCATCTACAATAAAATTTAGGGTAAATATACATCATAACCCCTATGAATCTACCACTTACATATGTAATACATCACCTAAGCATGCTGGAAAAACTAGGGTTAAACCCTTAGCTGCTATAATACCCCGAGTATAGTCTCACATTGTAAGTGGAAGAAACTATTATATTGTATATAAGGGTTTGTGGGCTTGTTATTATTAACTTGGGCTTAAGCATTTTAATAAATTGGACCACGTTGCAAATCGGCGCACCAAGTTAGTGAATAGTTTGCTTACTAAGCGGGTTGTAATAAATTGGTATCAGAGCAAAACTTAGTCTTAAGCATGGTGAGAGCCTAATAGGCAAGGGCTACTGGGGTGGTGGAGCCGCTATTGGGCTGCCTCATGTGCTGCCGACTAAGGGATGATTCCTGGCATGTGTTAAGGTTTGGGCTTGATGAGGACAGTCAAGTCTTAAGTAGGGGAGATTATAATACCCCTAGTATAGTCCTACATTGCAAGTGTGAGAAACCATTATATTGTACACAAGGGTTAGTGGGCTTGCTATTGTTAACTTGGGCTTAAGTATTTTAATAAATTAGGCCACGTTGCAAATTAGCTCACAAAGTTAATGAATAGTTTACTTACTAAGCGGGCTGTAACACCTGCCCTAGCAATGAAATCAACACACAAAGAGAAGGGGAAAGATTGCCGGTGCACACATTGTTCACGTTGCCGGAACTATTTGCCGCTACTGCTGGCATAGGAAGGAAGCTGGGATGCTGAGGAAGGGGGAAGGAATGAAGGAAGCAGCCGCTGCCATCGATCGATGCTGCTTCGCCGAAAATTGCTGCCACCTACAACACTCGTCGAACGCCCCCGCCTGTTGTCGCCTGCTTGCCGAAAGTCGTTGGAAGAGGAAAGGAACGTCGGCGGTGCAAATCTTCTGAGGTCACCGCCTTCGATTGTTGCCGGAGGAGGGGATGCGAGTGGAACAGAGAAAGGTCGGTCGAGCGGCGCACGCGGGGAGGAGAGGAATAGTAAGAAAATAGGGTTCTTTTAATTTACTTATTTATTTTTAAATATTTATTATTTTTATTTATTTATTTATTATTATTTTTTTAAAAATATAACATCATGATTCACTAGACTCACGTTAGTCGACTGTAAACCCTTTGTCTATTCAAGTGGTATTTGAGTGTGTTTTGAAAAATAATGATAATGTGTTAATAAAAATGATATCTTCTTAGCTATGTTTTAAAAACTGATCGGCTTTTTTGGTATAGGTATGTACCAAGAAGAATCTGGACCAATACCATGCTATATCAAAATTTTTTTGTGTCGGTATGTCCAATATGCACTAGTCCGAGATTGGTCCTGTACACTGATATGGACCGAAATTTAAAACATTGCTTCTTAGTTTGCTTTCTCTTCTCTCCATTATTTCTCTTCTCTACCTGTCTCAATTCATCTTTCTCAAATCTTTTTGTTGGAGACATCCTAAGAGGTCTCTCCTACATCAACAAATTTGAGTTAATTTATCACCAAAAAAATTCCATTAACATAGTAAAGTCTACTAAAATACATCCATTACTCACTATGAATTATATGCTTGCATTTTCTTGTGTTATATGTTTATTATAAATGGCTATTCTTATTAATGCATGTCCCTAGGTTTAAACTTCACATATGGCACATTGTTCTTTACACAATTTGTGTTTTCTTTGTTTTTTATATTTTGCCCCTTGTCTACATCAATTTGGTATATTATTCTTTAGATTAGGTTCTAATTTCATCGTTCGTGAAAAAAAAAACCTACAAAAAGAAAGAAGCCATTCTTATATTTTGTTTGTCCTTTCTTTATTTTTTGATTTTATATGACATTGATTTTATCACACTTTGAAATTTTTTTTTCCAATTCTCACTCTTCGCTGTTTTGTTTAATTTTATATAACAGATAAGCTACTTTTCTTCTCTACCAAGGAAACAACTCACTTCCCCATGCTTCCCCATGCTTCATGCCACTTCAATTTACTCTACTACCACATGTTAAGTTGTTAGCTATTCCCACTCAATTAATTCTTTACCCAAGTTGGCTTTTCAGCTCAATAAATTCTTCATCTTTTACTTATCCAAACATCCATGTTTCATTAATTTCCCTTCTTTATATTTAATTTTCACTTAAACCCTTCACCTCATTCATCATAATTATTTTTGTTCTAGTACTTTTAAGATTATCATGGCAATTCAATTTAGGTCTATGATGCTTAGTTTGATGACAGTATTCAATTAGATGAGCTTTCATATGGAACATTGAAGGTAGAAAAGATAAGGTTCTAATTAGATTATCTTGATGACAAACCTAGATATAATAATAAACATCAAGACCACCTTAATACATATCGGTCTACTTTATGCCATGAGATTAGCTCTAAGGGTAGAGTTCATCAATTTTGCCCATAAACATCTCATCCTCAAGCTTGTCCATTAGGGTGAATCATGAGCTTAATTATTTGCATAAAGTTAAAAATATAGTCCTTATTTTTTTTGGTAGCACAAATTCTAAGAAGTTGTTTGATTGAATTTTTAAACTTGTCAACTTAACAAACTTTTCTTCCTAAATCTTGATTGAAGTCTTGCACTCTTGTTGCACCTACAAGATGTAGTTGGTCGGTTGGTTTGGTGAAAGTTTGCAAAAAAAAATGTGAAGAGTAACAAATGAATGGTGAAACAGCAGAGGTAAAACTTGCAAATGTTCAACTACATAACAATTAGAAGAATAGGTGGCAATTGGAACAACTAGCAAAAAATTGAATGCAGAACAAGCAGTAGTGGGTTGAAATAGTGAAGAAAAATTAGCATAGGAAAAGTGAACAAACGTGAACAGCAAAATGAGTGATGGTATAAGTGAATTGGCGAAGAAGAAACTGATGAAGCATTGACTGTAGAACAACGATGATAGGTTAAAAAACCAATGAGGCCATGAGTGATGAACTGCAGGACAAGAAACAATTAGAAAAAAAAACCACTGAAGGATCAATTGGAGAAAGAACAATAGCAGTGAGAAGAAAAGTTGGTGAAGAACAAGAGGCAGCAAGAACAATCGTTGAAGGATCAATGACAACAATAATAACTGGAAAAGAAAAATAGAATGAAGAAAAAACAATATGTTGTTTGATGAAGGTAATCGCTAGGGTTCAAATAAATTGTTTAGTGGTTTTAGATCCTCTATTATATTGTTATTAACCCAAATTGGTTGGATTGGTGGAATTAGAGGATTCCTTCCAATTGCATGACCCAAAATGCCAATTCCCCTACCGATTTTGATTCTATTAAATTCTAGATTGGTTCAGCTAATATGGGTTGTAGACAATCCTATGACTCGGATTGTGTTTTTTAATAACTATGGTACAAAGTATCACACTCTATAATGTGGTGAGCAAATTTTATCACATGCTTAAGTTGTACAAGCAAGGTTTGAAAAACCAGTTCAAATCAGTATACCAGTTTGGTCTTAGACTATGTATGCTATAGTGAAACCAACTATACATACTACAGTAAAATCGGACCCATTTTGGATGGGTATAAACAAAAAATTTAGACCAAAATTTCAAATAGACTATATATGCTATAGTGAAACCAACTGGACATACTACAGTAAAATCGGACCCATTTTGGATGGGTATAAATAAAAAATTTGGACCAAAATTTCAAACTCTGTATATAAGTACTTGTAAGCTAGATTTTGGTAATATGCTGCACGGCAAAAATCAAAATTAAAAACATTTATAGAAGTAATGAAGCAAATAAATTAATTTTAAAAATAAAATTTCTCACAACTAAGTGAATTACTTATGTACTAGTCCATTATGGTGAACCAGTCTTCGAAGATTGATGCATACCATATATTGATTATATTGACATGCTATAATAAAAGCAACTTGGTCTATTGAGGGCTGAGTATTAGGGTTATTTTCTTCTCCAATTCAATCTAATAGATCCTATAACCACCCCCACCCACACACAAAAAAAAGAAATTATTCAATTTTGAGGTTTTTTGCATTGAAATTGGATTTATATTAAGAAAAATCATGAGTTTAGAATCCTAGATAAATTTCTTATGATGAGATATCCTTATGGTGAACCAATCTTGGAAGATTGATGCATACCATATATTGATTGTATTTACAATCTATAATAAGAGCAACTTGGTCCATTGAGGGCTGAGGTATTAGGGTTATTTTCTTCTCAAATAAATTCAATCCATACCAAACACCCCCCAACAACCCCCCCTCCCCCCCCCCCCCCCCCCACCGCCCCCCCCCCCCCCCCCCACACACACACACACACCCACCCACCCACCACCCACCACATCAAAATAAGAAATTATTCAATTTTGAGGTTTTTTTGCATTGAAGTTGGATTTATATTAAGAAATATCATGAGTTTAGAATCCTAGATGAATTTCTTATGTTGAGATATCTTACCCTAACAAGAAGGGCCTATTGGCCTTGCTTTTGAACTACTGACCCATCCTTCTAGTTTCTTCTAATTTGATTTCACATATCTTGAATACACAAGAAAAAAAATAAAACTAATTATTATTATAATATTTTTAAACTATACTAGAATGAAAGTACATATACTTATAATTATGATATCTTACCTCACTAGTAGTACCTTATGTTGTGATTTTGGATTGGCCCCTCCGCTCCGGTTCTATCCAAAATCTCTTATAGACATAGAAAAATTAAAATAAATCATCATTGCAATATATACATAAACTAAAAGTACATATAAAGTAAAATACGATATGCACCTTGCTAGTACAAGCTTCTCTACTAAAGTCATATAGTAAGAACTCTGATTATATTAAGAATGAAGAGATATTATTTGAATATACTAATCTCATAATTTTATAGTACCTACATTAAGAAGTCTTACCAAGACATGGGTATTTTTATGTTAAAGTTTGTCTATTTGTGTGCTTAGTAAGCTCGCATAGTTGACTACCTCCAGGGGGATGGATATCATGACAACTAGTACTAGGATGGGCACGATTACTAGTACTAGATACAAATAGATATAAGAAGCTTATGAACCATATACTTTGTAGCTAGGCTAAGACTATGATGATTCACTATTTGACTCAAATGGTAAAGTGGAACTCAGCTCGTGTTGGCTTGAATTCTTTGTTTTGTTGAATTTGAACCTTTTACCTATTCTACACTACATGTTTCATCTAGATCTTCTTGATTGGCCATATAGCCTTCATGTCATATAACATATGAACACTTGGCTTCACAATTCTATGGCTATTGTGTCTCGGCTACATGTGTTTCACAACTAGCATTGCTACCTCCTTCGGTGTAGACATGCATTAGAGGGAGAAAAATGTCTTTTTTGATTCTTTGCTTCCTTGCTCTCCAATTGCAACCAAAGGGTCAATCAAGGTTCTACAATCTAGTCTGGGTTGATCTATACCAGATGGAATTGTTGATTTGTACCAGATAGAACTGAGCGAGCAGAGGACACACCATGTGTAAAGATGCTTCATTGGACAAGTTTGGACCATCTATTTCATGTGGTGCATATTAGTTTTAAAAACACGACTTGTAGTAAGGGAGAACGATATGGAATAGTGAGTTTATAGTCATATTTCAATTACCACGAGATGTTGTCAATTGCTAGATTAGATGCATTTTACTATATTTATATGTTTGATTTTCTATATGTCTATTGTATTATGATGTATTGGATAAAATATTCTGCTAACCCTGTATTTTGTGTTATGTTAGATACAAATTGAACCTTATTATTTGTTCATTTGGCTTGAGGGATGATTGATTTGAATTAAGAAATGGTGCTTCCTCTAATACTTTCCTATTTCTTTATCTCTTTCCTTTTGTCCTTTTTTTTTCTCTACTTTCTCAAATCTTCTTTCTCCTAGTAAACCTCTCCAATGATTTTCATTAATACAGTAAAGTCTACTTTTGGTTGTCTTGGAGTAAGAGTATCCTCACTATAAACTGTCTTTGCATGTGTCTTATATTTTTTGTTAATTTATATTGATTGCTATATTAATGTCATGTTAATTTTAGATAGTGTAAGCATTATATTCATGCATATCCATTGGTCTAAAATTTGCATTGAATTGTAGTTCTGGTTCTTCGTTGCCTTCTTTTCTTTTTTAGGTATGCTAGTTATAAATGGATTGACACCTTCAGTAGGTGATTAAAAATGGAAAATTGAGTTCTTTAGCTAGCATAGAGATTATGTTGGTTTTGCTAATTATCAACATTGGGTGGACACCGAAGAGCACAAGCAGAGGCGTGTGTGGCATCCACCTCTTTTTTTTCTTCTTCTTCTTCCGCTTAGGACCGATAGTATCAAAATGAGTTTTTAAACCTTAGACTTTTCTAACTGAAGATTAGAGACTGTTAAAATCATAGTTTTCACCTTCTCTTGAAATGACTCTGCTTATTTGGTGTTTACTTTGTATTAATTTAGGATGGATCACTATGGTTGTTTACATCAAAAGAGTCTGATGGATCCTGCTCATTTACTATTCAAGTTAGCTCAGAAAGATTTTCAGACGGTATTACTTTGGATTTCATCATGGAATATTGTCTATTTCAATGTGGAACATTTTGTATTTTGTATTCTTGTGCTTCTTGTAATTTAGGTATCTTGGTGGGAGATGAACTTGTCATAGATGGTGGGATGGCAACTTTCGAAGTTATTGAGAAGGTGGGAAATGATTTACATTGCAGATGCACTGATCCAGGTTTGCTTTTGCCTAATGCTAAGTTATCATTTTGGAGAGATGGAAAGCTTGTCTCAAGTAACTCAATATTGCCTGCATTACTGGAAAAGGTATGATTTTGGACGGCTTCCACTGATTTTGTTACCCTTAGTTCTCATCACCTGCCGCGCAAACCAACATCAAGTTGCTTCGTGTCCTCTTAGCTGAAATTTTTATCAGCACAATTTATTTCTATCAGATATCATTCCACTAGTTTCACTGTGAAATCTTTTTTGATGCCTTCAGTCTTTAAATTCTTAAGTAGGTTTGTCAACATGCAGAACTGGGCGGATATTGATTTTGGAATAGCTGAGGGTGTTAACTTCATTGCTGTCTCATTTGTAAATGACGCGGAATATATCAAAGATCTGAAAAGTTATTTGTCTTCTAGATTGGTGGTGTGAGTAAAATACTCTAGTACACCTCTTGAAGTGATTTACTGTTTTCATTAGTTGAATACTGCTTTACTGTTTTTCAAATAACACAAAGTCACAATGTCCTAGCATACATTCCATTTTATTATCGGAATTATGTCCTATCGAAGAATCAATTATCCATTTTGTAGATCTTATCTGGCCATTATGAAAGTTCAGTGTAAGGAGTACCCTACAACTTGCCCTGATTCAAGATGGTCAATTTAAAAATTGTTGATGGCTAGACCTTCCATATGAGCACTATTCTACTAGAAATTAACAATTAACAGAGAAACTCTATTTTATCAGCACCTTTTCAAGGACCTTTTACTTGGTGATAAATTCTTATACTAATTTATAATAAGCTATGTCTTTCCGAAAGGATTGCTATAGTACAAAAGGTGAATAAGCAAGATGTGATGAGTTCATTGAGAGTACTAGTGCCAGAATAGGTAGTCGATTACTTTGAGAGAAACTTATGTTTGTAGTGAAAAACACACTTGAGGGCTTAAGATTTATCTTGCTTCTTGACAAATTCATTGGTGGGAAATGGATCCTTGCTAAATATGTATACTTGTTGCTGAGGAATAAAATAATACAAGAAATGTAGCTTTCAGAGTCTACTTTTGTTGACCACGGAGCACGCTGATTTTATATGCCTTCTCTGCAACATAAAATATATTATTTGGTTTTGTTTGACAGCTTATTTCCATTTTGTGTACATTCTTATAAATTCTGAAACTGAAACGTTTTGCAACCTCACAGTTCCGTGGGAATTCTCGCAAAGATTGAAAGTCTCGAGTCTCTTGAAAATTTACAAGACATTATACAGGCTTCTCATGGAATAATTATAGCACGTGGTGATCTCGGAATTCAGGTTTCACTTGAAGAAATTCCAGCCATCCAACAGAAAATTACTTTTTTGTCTAGGAAGTTGAACAAGCCTGTAATAGTTGCTTCTCAGCTTCTTGAATCCATGGTCGAATATCCAATCCCTACTCGTGCTGAGGTGCTATTTTTTATTTCCAGTGTGCAAATCAAGCTTTTATCTTTTATATTTCAATGCCAATATCTTCTAGCATATTGCTGGCCAATTTCATTCTTACTCTGATAGTCTAATTTCTCGGCGTGAAGGAATGCCTTTTCCTAACCAATTATTTCATATTTTTCAAATTTCCTGTTACTACAGTCGCATGTGAAAACAAATATAAAATAGTATTATCTCTACTCTCTACAGTTCCTATTTTCCAAGTTCAAACTATGATGTGCATGTCTGTTGTTCATTTGCTATGGTCCATGCAGATGTATTGTTGACCCTATGTGGAATTAATAGCTAGACTCACATTGTCTTTGTTGCTGAACTAGTGTACAGTAAACACTAATTAAACTAGGAAAGATGGGATTCCAAAGTTAGGCGAGAGGGAATACTAGGTTCATGATTTTCTGTGTTTTACAAGTAGAATGGTGTACCCTGAATCCGCTAGCTAGAGCATGTGGTTCTTTCGTTGGGTTTTCACTCTCAGAACCTACCTTAGACTATCTAAGGGATGGTTCCCTATAGGAGTAATAGGACAGGCTGCTAATATAAGAGTGGTAAGCCAAGAAACATAAGGCAGTTCCTGAGAATGGTAGAGTTGTCATCATGTTGGCAGATCTATTTTAATTTGTACACCAACAAAAATAGTGCTAAGAAGAAAATAAGGCAGTTACTGAGAATGACAAGTGTTGATATCATGTTAGTAGCTTTATTTTATTTTGTGCACCTACATAATCATGTATCTAGGTTAATTGATAATTCAATATATTGATTATCCTATTGAATTATGTGCATGACATTAAAGTATAAGAACTCAAGGCTTGAATTTTCATGGAAAGTCGTGGGCTATCGTCAAACATGAGTTGATGAAAGTAGCTTAAAGTTGGTGCGAGCTACTATCATTGTTTTCACTACCACAACATTAAAGCCTTGTTTCTAGGAACAATCCCATATCTAGTGCAGTCCTTACATTGAAAACATCCATTTTTCTTTTAAAACATCTATTTTTCTTTTAGGTAAACAACGTGGAGTACCCACTCCTATTCCTCTATATAGATTTCTTCCCCATCAATGGATTAAATGACTAAGTGACATTAGTTTCTTTCACTTGGCTGAAGTAAAGTTTGTGAGTGTCTATATCTATTAATGTTTATGCCTTGAGACCTAGTTATGGTCTACTGTATGTACTACTTGATATAGATATTTCCTATATAAATATCATTCTAACATTATCATTATCATTGTTTGTTTGCATCTGCAATTGTGTACTTACGTGATAATGTCCTTAGAGACAGATTGGATCTGTGCTTGAACTTTTGTCCCCAGTCGATGTACCTTAGTGGATATAGAATAGCTATGGTACTTGTGAGACCGGTATATGAGCTGGTTAGGCACGTAGTGCTAACATAAACGTATGGGTATATCAGTGATGGATATACTGGACCGACCAGCAGTGAGGCAATGACTTGGTGTCATGAGTTATCCTCACAAGTGACAAGAGATGCATTGATCCCTTGACTTGAGGTCATTGACTCTTCTATATGGTTAAGGATATGCTTTGATGCAACATAACACCTCGCCGTAGTTGAGAGGTTATAACGGTTGTCATTGAGTATGCCACAACCCATATGAGAAAGTCAATGTACAGACAGAGGATTTATCCCTTCCAAAGGGAAGCTTGATATTCATGGAGCTCCTCTATGGTTCTATGACTGAAAGTGTATGGCCATACCCAGGTGAGAACCTGATTTAGTCATAACCATGTGATTGAGTGAAAACAAGTGATGACACACTTGTCCAATCGGATATCAGTTTGGTAAAGGGACTACAATGTGTCTGTACCTAGTTGCGATGATGGGGATGTCGATGTCGATATTCATTCTGATGACTTGGGTAGCAGTGATGCACTGCTAGGTGCCACTCATTGCTTATGATGATCTAAGTTCATCATTACCAATGTCAGAGAAACCTAAAGGTCACACACCTTGATATTCGAGCTTTCGTATTGATCGGGTAGTCTTTTAGATCGAGTTATTGGATAACTCGAATCTATTTGGGAGATTTCATCAGCGCCAATGGGCCTGATGAGATGGAAGAAACTTATTGGAGCCAACTTCCATTTTTGGCATATTGACCAAATTAACCATGGTTAGCCTCATTTGACCTTGGGTTAAGTTCGATTGGATCCGATGGCTTGGTTAACATGCATAATGGACTTTGGGCTAGGCCCATTACTTAATGGGCTTACTAATATGTTGTAATGAAGAGACAAGAGGCTATAAGGGTATAATGGGGATGAATTTATGGCATAGGCGCATGGAAGAATCCTAGTTGGACTAGGATTGGCGCCTAGTGCATATTTGGTATCTTCAAGTGATTGATTTGGATTAGGATTCAATCTAATCACTTATGATATTAATTAAGATATGATGTGCGCAAGTGGGCTGATTATTTACTTAATTAGAGTCTTAATTTCATTAGGACTTGCGCCCAAGCCTTATTAGGTAATCCATCATGATGTCTTGACGAGGTCTAGGCGCATGGATGGGATTAATGCCTCATATGGCATCATATGGGCGCATATGGCTGAATGCTTGTTTAGGCAAGGCATTGGTGCATATGGTTGAAGGATTTAATTAAATTATTTGATTAAATAAATCCCTAGAATCATGCACTAATCGCCCACACTTGCCATACTCCCCAAACCGCCTCTTCATCCTATATGAGTGACCCCAGCCGACCCCTCTTAATACACTAATTCTTGGAGGCGTGTAGAACAAGAGGGGCGACGGCTTGGAAACCTTGGAGCTCTTCATCTTCCATCAAGGCCAAATTCTTCTTCCTCTTCCTTTCTTTTGGTGCAAAGGAGAAAGAAGCTTGCGGCAGCATCTCTTCCTCTTCCTCCCTTGGCACAATCTCCCTTGGTGGTTGGCGCAAGTGATCAAGAGGTTCTCCTAAGGCTTGGATCTTCTTCCCGAGACTAGCACCAGGCGTGGAAGAAGAAGACTTGAAGAATCCGTGTGTGTGATACTGCAAAGGGTGAACGCTTAGGCGGCTACCTCGACATCAGCCTCCACTTTCTCTAGGTACTTTCTTCTCTCATCGTGTCGACTCCCTCGCAAGACGATCCTCACTGGGTTTTTGGGATTGACTTGTTTCGGGGATACTCTTCCGCTGCATATGCAATCTGTAATGTCAAAAATTATAAAATATCCCCGGGGTTTCCCAACAATATCTCTGTTTACATAGATGTCAAATCTACAATATTTATCGATTCAACTCTTGTTGTTTTTATTGTTATAACTTGTAAGCTATCAAGAAGACAGAAGAGTTTGTCTATTGCATTATGTCGTAGATGTCTAGCATCAGTGATAATTGCTTCACAAGATTTGTGTTAAAGTTGTCTTGCTCATATTCTTAGCAAGAGCTGAGCCTTCATTTCTTCTTTCAATTCTGCTTGTGCATAAATTGTGTAAAGCCATTTCTGTAACTTACTGAATCATTGTTTCTACCTTAGCTTGGTGCCACGGATAGATACCAAGTGGCTACTGACATTTTTAACTCCGTTTAGTTTGGGTAACTCAAAAGTATTATTTAAGTTATAAAAGAAGTTCTTTTAACTCCTTTGCAAAACCTTCGGTCCTAACATTTACAACTGCCTGCACGGTATAGATAACTCTTGCATCTAGTTTCTTAATTTGCTTATTTAATTGCTACATGAAATCATGAGTGTTCTCACTCAGCGTGATTGACATAATCCCTTGTGAACTCTTGTAATGCATCAATACTCTCAATATGCTCTTCATTGAAGCCTAACATTGCCTTATCTCCATTATCATTTAGAGTTACAGGACATATTCTCGTCGACTCCCGTCACTTTTCATTGAGTTCAAAGTATATCCAAACAACACCATCCTTGTGGAAACTTTCATTTCATCTTTCCATGATTCTTTTAGTCACACATGCTTTATTACTAAGAGCCTATTTGTCTCATCCCCACTGTTAATAGTTTTATAACTGTGCTAAACTGTGTTATACTGTACTGTGCTAGACGGTTAAAATTTACAAGATGTTTGGTTAATAACTTTTTAACTATAGTTAAAATTTAAAATAATAAATAAATATATTATATTAAATTATTTAAAATAATAATATATTTTATTTTCCTTTTGTGTGAAAATTTTAAATTATTTAAATTAATAATACCTAAAATTTTAAATAAAATTATGTAAATTACTTTTTTGGAGAAGGAGAAGTTGTAAAAGCATCAAATTGTAACTTTTCCAACTTCTATTTTTTACTCTTTTTTTTTCGCTTTTGCTTTTCATTACCAAATATTTTTCTGTCTACTTTTTTCTTAAAAGCTGCTTAAAATCAGCTTTGAAGTAGGGCCAAACAAGCCTTAATTGTCATAGACTTAGTTTTTCTCCTCACTAATTTAATTTAATATATTTTTTTTCACTTTTTTTATAATAATCAACCTACCCCACACAATACTTAAAATTATTAGCATTATGACTAATATGCTCAAATGATGTGAAATGTTCTATAAGATGGAGGCTTTGTAGGATTAGATAGTAAGATCCTAGCAAATTACCTAAAATATAAATTTTTTTAAAAAATATGTTCATCTAATTAGAATTAAGAGTAAGATAAATATTCTAATAAGTAATAAATAATAAGTAATAAAAAAATTAATATATATCCACCTAGTATTATACATTAAGGTTAAACTATATATATCCAACATTTAATACTATTATTCAGATGCATTAGATGTATAGTGTAAAACTATGAAATTGAATATTTGTGAGGCGATGATTTGTGAGGCGATGATAATGAAGACAAGTTAATAGAAGATAGGTATAACAAAGGTATATAATGAAATTAGAAACAACAAACGCATGGAGTGAAATGAAGACAACAAGATAAAAGTATGAAAAATGATGAAAATAAAAGTATATATGGTAATAATAATAAAAATGACAAAAATGATAATGATAATGAAGATGCTAAATAAAGATACAAAGATTACAAAGTTGCTTCTGATAAATAGTTTATAGCTGAGAACGAGCTTAAGTTGATAAATATTTATTCAAAAAAGAACAAATAATGACTATTAAAGATGATGAATTATATCACATATTAATTTAAAGCTTTTGGAATAATAAATTATTGATTTTTGGTATAATAGTAATTAAATTTGAACTTATTTATACCTATTAACTTAGAATCGAGTAGGATCGGTGGGATCATGGGATCCTACCCGATCCTAAGACTCAAATCATGGGTCCATAAGATCCTATCACATTTCAGATTCTATATTTGTTTCAAAATGGTTTATCTAATTTGGGTCATAGGATTGAAATACCATTTTGTACCCGACGGTGCAGGCTGAATTTACTGATCCTGCGATAGGCTGGTACTGGTATATGGTCCGTACCAATTAGTTTAGTATATAAATATGAAAAAAATTGGTACCTATGTGTCGGTACCACCAATACCATACTGGTTTTAGCATGAACAAATACCATGTCTTGGACTAGTGTTTCATTCCTTGGTTAAGAGCATAAAGATTATACTTTATAGGAATGTATAAGAGAAACAATAGACAAAGCATAAGATATAAAATGGAGAGCTTTTGGTTTTAAATTTAACACCTTCACGTCATTAATATTATCCCAATAGGTTAAAATGCTATGATGAGTTTAAGTTGAATAAAGAGCCTACTAAGATGATTTTATAATTTTTCACTTGTGGTACATTGTACTCATATATTTCCTTTGCCCATGCCATAGAAACCCACCCCATTAGACTAGTATTGTAAGATGCACCAATGCTTCATAAAAAAAAAAATACAAGTATCAGATACAATATATACTGCATATTTGGGACTAGTACATGAAGCACACCAATTGCCACTTAGTCCTGCACGGTGCTCAAGAGTAGCCGGAGCAAAGCACATCGAGGACTTGGAGGTCCAGTTGATCATGGAAGCGTGAGTGATATTTTCATGTGACAGATTAAGGACATGCATGGATGCAAATGGATACTTAGAGGAAAAATGACCTAATTATTCAATAGGCGGGGATAATTGCAAGTAATTGATAGATAATATATTGTACTTACTAAGGTTTGTCCAACCTATCTAAATAGCCCTTGCATAGTGACCAAGTGGTCAATGTTATCAATAGGGCGAATCAATAGCCTTGATGTGACATATGTTATTCAAATGAAAAAAAAGACTACTTGACTTTATGGATTCTTCTTCATTTAGTTAAATTAGAATTTCTAAGCCACTTGATTGTGTTCTTCTTATTGTTGTGTTCCAGGGCATTGATTTATAGTTGAGTAGTCAGTGTAGTATCAAGGCTGCACTTATATTAGTAACAACATTCTCTTTATACTTCGTAACCTCAATGAGTTGGTGATTAACAGAATGAAATGTCAATCCAATGGCACCACCTTGTTTCTCCTTTAGTAGAAAATTCAAAGATATGTGTTTGTTTGTGTTATACCCGCATAGTACGAAGATTTCTAGCCCCTATATGCAACAATATTGTTGCATGATCAATATAAGGGTATCATGCATCAAAACCCTAGTCAGATTTCTGGTGAGGGATTCATTGTTGTTGAATGGTTCTCTTTGAAGCATTGCCTATTATGGCGGCAAATTTAAAGATGCAAATTGAGAGACCAAGGTTGTTGTCACACCCTATTCTCTCCTTGCCTCCACGTCAATAATCTCCTCTCGAGTAACGTGCCAAAATCCAAAATTGCACCGACGCTAATTCCAATTTCGCGCAAAATTGATTTTGACCAAAGTCAGAATTGATTTCTGTTGCCTGGAACCGAATGCTCGACGCGTTCTTTCCTTTTGTCCGCTTCACGAGAACGACGCCGCCTGCTTTCGTTCTCGCCGCCGTTCCTTGACGCCGGAGAAGGGAAGCTGGAAGGGCGTACTGGCAGAGGAAGAACTCGTACCTCTCCTCAGACCTGGTCGCCATCGGAAGCTGTCACCGGACCATCATCGACGATGGTGAGGAAGGAGAGGAACATGCCGGAGAAGAGCGGGAAGCAGATGCCAGAGGAGAAGAAGATGATGAAGGAAATCTCCTCTTTATTTCTCTTCAAATCAAAGAGTACAAAACCCGACTTACAATCGCTCAACTCCTCTCTCCGCTCACAGTTGAACGGGCAACCTCGTCGTTGCCACTAAAGCCCGCCTAACTCACCCAAATCTTCTTTCACTCAAGATTTCTCTTGGATCTCCAAATCCCTGCTCGCAGACATCACTTCTCTGCTTTAGATCGCCTCTACTCTTGAATCTCTGCTCGCCGAGTTTTGGATCTCCCCCTCTCCTTGCAGCCTCCCCTCAAGCTTTAAAGGGAAAAGGCAAGAAGCCGTTCACGTATCATGCCTCCGCGTGATCCGCTCTTCATCTGTTCGGCGCCATGCCGTCTTCCTCGCGTGGACTATGTCCGTGCACCTCTCGTTTCCACCGAATATGTCTTCTAGATCCCTTACTGAAGAAGGCACCGTCGACCCACCTCTGAATCCTCTGCTACTGATTTGCCTCAAGAAGATGAGGTTGACGACCTCGTCCGCCGCCTCTCGCTTGCGAGGCTACCGCTGCTTACGTTGTCCGCATTGACAAAGCCCCCACTAAACTCGCTGAAGCCGCTGATCTTGGCTGTAGTTGGTGCCGCCTTGCTCCTGTCGCGCACTTCATCTGCGCCTGAAGATGCCGTCGAAGAAGCCCGCCGAATCTCCGGAGTTGTGCCGCCTGATCCGCACGTGTCCGAAGGCCTCGGTTGGATTTTTCGGGTGAAGCCGCGTTGACTGCTTCCGATGGAGATGAGGAAATTGCTGATCGCGATTTTGATTTTGGCGATCGCGATTTCGTGCTCCTGTTTGATTTTCGCAGCATGGGCTTGGGCCACTGCCCAGCCCGCATCCATCTGGCCTGGTCCAAAGAACCCAGACATCACAATTCTCCCCCGCCCAACCTAGACATCGCCCTTGATGTCTTCTATGGGCGTCTCTATCATAACCACTGCTGCGATGTGTACCTCGCGCACGTGCTGGATGCGTCACTCTTCGTGGCCCCCACGTTCTCGAAGTCGAGGCTGTCGAATTATCTCACTGAATACCAGGGACCTAACTTGGTGCTTCCTCATGAACCACTTGGACTCCTTCTAAGTGTGGGATGATAGAAACCTTCGCTCTTCGAAGTAGTTCAATGCCGAGGACGACGTCGTAAGAGATGCCTAATAGCTGCTGCTCTGCAGTGTTGACGGTTTTCATCCGAGCCATCATCGATGAACTATGCAAACCAAGCTGTGCCGCCATATATTCTGTTATGAATAGATGAATAGATGAGTCGCACCAATGTCAACCATCACATCCACCTCGACCCCATGTATCTGCATCGGAACATACATTAATCCTACTTCTCTTGACACTGCGATTGCATTCAATGTCATCGCTCCTACGCATGTCACCACAGGGTCGTCCTCAGCCACCTCCTTTTTAGTGAACTCTAGTTGTACTATCATTGCAATCCGCTCTCGGGTTGGGCAATCACGCATCCGATGTGGTCCTTTGCACAAGAAGCAACTTATCGGTCTCGGCTGATCCTGTGCCCTCTCTACAGGTCGGTTTTGCTCCTGTCGTGCCGGCTGGCCTTCTCCTCGCTGGGGAAACGGTCTCTCCCTTTTTGGTGCTCTCACCATTACCGGAGAGCGACGCTTCGGAGGCGACTTTGATGCTCTTGAGGAAGTCATACCTGAAGCTCTCATATCCACTAGGGATTCGGCTATTGCTACCGCTGTTTTCCTGTCTTGCGGTGCATGTTGCCGAACTTCAGCCTCCGCCCATGGTTGAAGATTACGGAGGAAAGTGTATCGTCTATTTCTGACATATCCAATATCTCCAACATGAGTGCTGAATAAGCCCGAACATACTCTTGGATTGGCCCCGTATGTCTGAGCCGATTCACCGCGTCTGGTCTGCTGAGTTTTCAGGAAGAAATTGCTGCCGTAGTTCCTCTGGAACACCTCCCATGTCCAATCAGTTGCTTCTGATGTTGAATCAACTTTGGTCCTCCACCAAAGTTTTGCGTCATCTGTGAGGTATGCAGTACACACTCGCACTCGTTCCTGGTCTGAGACATGATTGGCGATAAAGAATTGCTCATGTCTCAAAGAAAGTTTTCCAACACTTTGGATGATCGAACTCCTCCGAACATCGTAGGTTCTAGAATGTGAACCTTTGATCTAGGAGCCGCATGCTCCATCATTGGTGCTGTGGGCACACTGCCTTGTGCCTGTGCTAACGCCATGCGCATTATTGCAATATCCGCCTGCTGTTGTGCTGCAGCGAAGCCTGCTACTTGCTCTCGTAGCGCCGCCACCTCTTCCAAACTTTGCTGGAGCATAGCCATCTCTTCTAAAGTTTGTTGGAGGACGATTATTTGCAACCTCTGTTGCTCCACCGTGCGCTGCAAGTTCTTCACTTAGAGAACAACAACGTTTTCCCCATCTCCCGTCAGGCTGAGCACTTGGTCTACTCACGCTAAATGTTCTTCTTGAGTCACCATGTTGTCAAAGTTTGCTTTGATACCGGTTTGTTACGCCCTATTCTCTCCTCGCCTCCATGTCAACAATCTCCTCTCGAGTAATGTATCGAAATCCAAAGTCGTGCCGACGCCGATTCCAATTTTGCGCAAAATCGATTTTGACCGAAGTTAAAATCGATTTATGCTACCTCGAACTGAATGCTCGACGCGTTCTTTCCTTTTGTCCGCTTCACGAGAATGACTCCTCCTGCGTTCGTTCTCGCCGCCATTCCTTGACGCCGGAGAAGGAAAGCTAGAAGGGCATGCTGGCAGAGGAAGAACTCGTACCTCCCCTCTACCCTGGTCGCCGTCAGAAGCTATCGCCAGACCATCGTCGACGACGGTGAGGAAGGAGAGGAACATGCCGGAGAAGAGCGAGAAGCAGACGCCGGAGGAGAAGAAGACGATAAAGGGAAATTCCTCTTTATTTCTCTTCAAATTAAAGAGTACAAAACCCTCCCTGTCGGCGGTGAACCCTCGCCGCCAACTTACAATCGCTCAACTCCTCTCTCCGCTCAGAGTTGAATGGGCGACCTCGTCGGTCGTCGCCACTAAAGCCCGCCTAACTCACCCAAATCTCCTCTCACTCAGGATTTCTCTTGGGTCTCCTCCAAATCCCTGCTCGCAGACCTTGCTTCTCTACTCTGGATCGCCTCTACTCTCGAACCTCTGCTCGCCGGGTTCTAGATCTCCCCCTCTCCTCGCAGCCTCCCCTTAAGGTTTAAAGGGGAAAGGGAAGAAGCCGTTCGCGTATCACGCCTCCGCGTGATCCACTCTCCATTTGTTCGGCGTCATGCCGTCTTCCTCACGTGGACTACGTCCGCGCACCTCTCATCTCCACCGAATACGTCTTCCGGATCCCTTGCTGAAGAAGGCATCGTCGACCCGCTTCCAGATCCTCTGCTGCTGATTCGCCTGAAGAAGACGAGGCCGGCGACCTCATCCGCCGCCTCTCACTCGCGAGGCTACCACTGCTCATGTCATCCGCGTTGACGAAGCCCCCACTACAATCGCTGAAGCTACTGATCTTAGCTACAGTTGGCGCCGCCTCGCTCCTGTCGTGCACTTCGTTTGCGCCTAAAGATGCCGTTGAAGAAGCCCGCCGAATCTCCGGAGCTGCGCCACCCGATCCACACACGTCTAAAGGCCTTGGCTAGATTTTTCGGGTGAAGCCACGTTGACCGCTTTTGATGGAGACGACGAAATTGCTGATTGCGATTTTGACTTTAGCGATCAAGATTTCAGGCTCCCATTTGGTTTTCGCGGCATGGGCTTGGGCCACTGCCCAGCCCGTGTCCATCTGGCCTGGTCCAAAGAACTCGGGCATCACAGTTGTTGAGATTGAGATCCTATCTATGAAAGGTAGAGATTTTGTATGATTGGATAATAGAATCCTAGGATTCTACAATTATAATAAATAGTAATATTTGTACGCTCGGCAAAGCTTCTCTTGAGCAACAGTGAGTAGTAATAACCATTCAACAAAGCTTCAGTAGTGGCTCCCGAGCCAAATGTTAAAGACTACTTTTTAAAGTAACAAATTAACAATGGAGCTTATCCAGAGTTGTGATGAAGCTTTACACTTTGGGATGAATGGTGATGATGCTTTGTGCTCTAGGATGAGCAGCATCAAAGCTTTGCACCTGGGGATATCCGGCGACAAAGATGAAGCTTTGTGCTCTAGGATGATCGTCATGACTGAGTAGGAAGTATTGTTGGCTATGGCGAATGAAGATCATGAAAAGACAAAATGTCTTCTGTTATGGTATGGCTAGCATTTGTCGACTCTTTATATAAAGAATACCTCATCTCTAAAGCCCTGTATGCAGAGAATCCCTTACTAGTATTGACTTGCTTTATATACAATCCCACATTGTTTGAGAGATTGCTCAATGAGAAGAATATCATAACAATGATTGCCAAGAGGATAAGGATGATATTAATGAGTCACTGACATTAGTGAATCCCCTCTTCTTATATTACATCATAATCTTGTCCCTTGCATTCCTTTCGTATGTAAATGTTGAACTCAATACACCATTAGATAGCCATGGTGAACGCTAGTGCCACACATGTTTCCATTGTTGATCAAATCATTACCTGATTAGACTTGCAGATCTCGAAGCTCCAAGGTTCTTAACTGAGTGAAATAGTTATTTTGATACGGATGGGCCAGCATAGGCCCAGTGGCGGGTCTACACCAGGCGAGTTAGGGAGAGGGTCTTGGCCCATTAGGAAAAGGGTGTGAGGGAAAGGGTCCAAGGGGAAAGGGTGCGAAGGGAAAGGGTGTGAAGGGAAAGGGTGTATGTAAGGGGAAAGGGTGCGAAGGGAAAGGGTGTGAAGGGAAAGGGTGTAGGGGTTTAAAAGGGGGGCTGGAAAGGCGAGAGGGCATCTTATCTTGTTATTGTCTTTGTGTGTTTGGGCTCTTTCAAGAGATAACTCGTCACCTTTGTGTGGCTTGAGGGAGGGTTCCATCTTGGAATCCTATCAGTGGTCCGACCTGCCGGATTCCATCGGAGAGAATCGGAGACAGTAGGTGTGTTTCGAACGACGAGAGGCGTTGTTCTGGAGACGAGCGGAACGCCTAGCGGAGGTTTTCGAGCAACAACGTCGTTCTAGAGACGTTGGATCGAGCGAGCGGAGCGCTTAGCGGAAGCGTTCGAAGCATCGTCCGACGCTTGGACAGCGGACACCACAACGCTGACGCCTTGCCAGCGGAAGAAAGAGTCGCCAGAAGGCTCTCGTCCACTTATGGCTCTCATCCGCTTGAGGAAGGGGATCTACAGCCACCAGGGGTGGGGGAAGGAGACGACAATGCTTCGTACTACCGGATCTCAGGATCGGAAAGTGAGCGGCGCCTCATGGCGACGACGCGCTCTGAAGCTCGATTCGATTCCATGGAGAAGACGTTGCAAGACCTGCTCGCGGTTGAGGAACGCCGGCGTGTGGCAGAGATGGCGCTCGAGGAACGTCGCCTCTCGGCAGAAGCCACCAACGACGAGAGGAGGCGGAGAGACGAAGAAGTGTCTTGTTATTTTCTCATTTGGGCGTGCTTTGCACGATAACTCGCCGTTTGTGGCTTGAGGGACGATCTGTTTGTGGCTTGAGCGGCAAGACCCTTCCATTGCAATCGAGCAAGAGCTATGGGGGAGGGGGGCGTGCTGGATTCTCATATGTTTCGAACACCCCAGCTTCCCGGGGTCAATCTGGAGGAGGAGGGAACCGACAAGCTTCCCTCCCGTTCGAGAGTGGTGCTAACAGAGGCAGTGGTAGTGGGGTTTCAGGACCAGCAGCAAGTGCCACTAGCTCCAATCGTACGCAGCCAAGGGTTGAGGGGCGAACCGTATCTGCAGGAGTCAATAATGATCGCAGGACTCAGGACAGTCGCTCGTTATCTTACCAGGACTTCAAGTCTAAAAGGGAGAAAGGATTATGTTTTCGTTGTGACCAACCATATCACCCCATGCATCACTGTGCTAACAAAAGCATGTGGCTTACGGTCATGGCTGAGGATGAGGGAGAACCAGAATTGGAAGATAACAGATCAGAAGAGCGGGTTGACGAGGACCCGGTGGTTCCCTTGAATTCCATAGGGGAGGTGTCTTTGAATTCCATAGGGGGAATATCTGGCCCACGCACTCTCAAGTTAATGGGACAGCTGGGTGGAGAAAATGTAGTGGTGATGATCGACAGTGGGGCCACCCACAATTTTATTTCAAATCGATTGGTGAGCTACTTAAGCCTTAAGGTGGAGTCAACCTCTAGCTTTGGGGTTTAGTTGGGGGATGGCGGCATGGTCACTACCCAGGGCAAGTGCGCAAGGCTGCAAGTCACACTCGGTCCTTTGGTGGAAACACTGGATGCATATCTTTTTGACTTAGGCGGTGTGGATCTTATTCTTGGAGTGGCATGGCTCCAAACATTGGGCGAGGTGAAGGCGGACTGGGGCCGCTTGTACCTTAAACTCCATCGAGACGGCAAGGATATTATACTACAGGGTAGTCCGGCGTTGGTAAGGGCGCAATCCTCTTTCAAAGTATTGACACGATTAACAGATGTGGAGTGTTGGGCCTTAGTGTGGGCGGATGGAGGAACCGCTCAGCAGATGATTGACAGCTCCATTTCAGGTGAACAAGCGGCATAACTAATGCAGTTGATAGAGTAGTTTGAAAAGGTGTTTGCAGAGTCGGGCTCATTTCCACCCTCTAGAGCCACCGATCATGCTATAGTGCTCAAGCCAGATGAAGGACCAGTGAGGGTGCGACCGTATCGTTATGCCCACAGCCAGAAGAATGAGATGACCAAACTAGTGGGGGAAATGTTCACCGCGGGAGTCATTCAACCTAGTTCCAGCCCCTATTCCAGCCCGGTTATCCTCGTGCGAAAGAAGGATGAGAGTTGGCGATTCTGTGTGGACTACCGTGCGCTGAATGAAATCACTATCCCAGATAATTACCCGATACCTGTTATGGAAGAATTATTGGATGAACTGCAGGGAGCACGTTATTTCTCAAAAATTGATCTGCGTTCTGGCTATCACCAAATTCGGTCAAAGAAGGAGGATGTGCCTAAGACAACTTTCCGAACCCACGACGGTCACTATGAATTCCTAGTAATGCCTTTCGGCCTGAAGAAAGCACCCGCGACCTTCTAAGCCGCCATGAATGATACCTTCAGGCCGTATCTGCGGCAGTTTGTGTTGGTTTTTTTTGACGATATTTTGATCTACAGCGTCTCTTGGGAAGAACACATTGACCATCTAGCACGGACTCTGGACATTCTACAGAATCATCACTGGATAGCTAATAAAAAGAAGTGCCAATTTGGGTGGCAACAAGTGGAATATTTGGGGCATATAATACAACCAGGCACTGTGGCGATGGATCCTCAAAAGGTGGACGCTGTCACGAAATGGCCCGTCCCTCGCACTGTCAAGGAAGTGCGGGGTTTCCTCGGGCTAACCAGATATTATCGACGTTTCGGGCCGAATTATGGGAAGATAGCTCGACCATTAACCGATTTATTAAAGAAGGATGCTTTCCAATGGAACACCGAAGCTCATCAGGCCTTTGATAAATTAAAGGCGATTATGACATCTGCTCCAGGCACTCCCTAACTTTCAATGCTCTTTCATTATAGAGTGTGACGCTTCGGGTCGTGGGATAGGCGTCGTGTTAATGCAAGAAGGTCATCCGGTGGCTTATTTCAGCAAGGCCCTTTCTGACCGAAGTTTTTCAAAATTAACATATGAGAAGGAGCTTATGGCTCTCGTCTTGGCGGTGCAGCATTGGAGGCCCTATTTATTAGGCCGCCACTTCCAGATTCTAACAGATCAAAAGGCCTTGCGACACTTGTTGCAGCAGCGCATCGCCACACCCGATCAGCAACAATGGTTGGTTAAATTAATGGGATACGACTATGAGATAATTTATAAAGCAGGCAACACAAAATCAAGCCGCTGATGCCATCTCACGAGTTTCAAGGGACCCAGTGCTAGCGGCCATGTCTTTACCAGTGTGGGAAGACCTACCGCAGGTGCTAAAAGAGATGCATGAGGACCCAGTTCTGCAAAAGATAATCCAAGACATCACTGACGACACAAACGTTCATCCTCAATACAGTTTGGATAGGGGGAGGCTACTGTACCAAGGCCGGTTGGTGTTGCCGGCCAGCTCACCGTGGGTCCAGAAAATTCTTCGAGAATTCCATAGCACTGCCACAGGAGGACACTCAGGGGCCTATCGGACCTATAGACGTCTGGCGGACTGTGTCTACTGGCGCGGCATGCGGAAAGCAGTTAACAAGTTTGTAGCGGAATGTGACACATGTCAGTGGCAGAAGTACCAGGCCACTTCTCCTGCCTATCTCCTTCAACCCCTTCCGATACCGGATGCAGTTTGGGAGGACATTGCGATGGATTTTATCACAGGCCTACCTAGATCCCAAGGGAAGGACGCCATCTTAGTGGTGGTGGATCGGTTGTCCAAGTACGCGCATTTTATTCTCATCCGCCACCCGTACGTGGCTAGTAAGCTGAAATTTTCATGAAGGAGATAGTGCGATTGCACGGGATTCCGCGTACCATTGTGAGTGATAGAAATCCTATTTTTATTAGTCACTTCTGGCAGGAACTTTTCAAGTTCCTAGAGACTACTCTGACAATGAGCTCCGCGTATCACCCGGAGACTGATGGACAGTCAGAGGTGCTAAACCGATGTCTTGAGACTTATCTGCGTTGTTTCGCCTCTGACCAACCACGGACATGGGCAAAGTGGCTTCCGTGGGTTGAGTACTGGTACAACACCAGCTTTCAATCGGCTGCCGGTAAGATACCTTTTAAGACAGTTTACGGCCGACTGGTCCCTACCCTCCTACAATTCGGGCCGGGGGAATCCTTAGTTGAGGCAGTAACACATGAGTTGGTAGACAGAGATGAAGCTCTTCGCCAATTAAAATATAACCTCCAACGGGCTCAACAGCGAATGAGTAAGTATGTCAACGCTAAGCGACGTGATATCTCTTTTCAGGTGGGAGACTTGGTGTTCGTCAAGCTACGGCCCTATCGCCAACAATCCATTGTCAGACGCATAAATGCTAAGTTGGTAGCGCGCTACTACGGGCCATTCGAAATCTTAAGCCGTGTCGGCGAAGTGGCATATCGGCTTGCCCTTCCACCAGAATCAAGAGTCCACCCCGTGTTCCATGCATCACAGATGAAGAAAGCGGTGGGGGACTATGTTACATCCGGACCACTTCCGCCAGAGTTGGAATCAGAGGCCGCACCCAGTTCGGACCCGGAATCCATCCTAGCTCACCGTTGTATCCACCGAGACCGGGTTCTCATCTCCCAATGGTTAGTCAAATGGCATAGCAAGCCGGCCGAGGACGCCACGTGGGAGGACGAGGCACTTGTTCGTGCATAGTTTCCGGAATTTGCTGCTAGTCTTGGGGACAAGACTACTTCTGGCGGGGGACGAGTTGATACGGATGGGCCAGCACAGGCCCAGTGGCGGGTCTACACCAGGCGAGTTAGGGAGAGGGTCTTGGCCCATTAGGAAAAGGGTGTGAGGGAAAGGGTGCAAGGGGAAAGGGTGCGAAGGGAAAGAGTGTATGCAAGGGGAAAGGGTGCGAAGGGAAGGGTGTGAAGGGAAAGAGTGTAAGGGTTTAAAAGGGGGGCTGGAAAGGAGAGAGGGCATCTTATCTTGTTATTGTCTTTGTGTGTTTGAGCTCTTTCAAGAGATAACTCGTCACCTTTGTGTGGCTTGAGGGAGGGTTCCATGTTGGAATCCTATCATATTTCCTCATGGGTACGTGAGAATCTCTTGCATTGCTTCTATTTGGATCAAACCATGGAGCACAAAAATGATATGTCATGATTGTTTTAATAGATAACTTTGATCTTACACTCGTCACTAACTTTAATCAATGAAGGTAGCCATAATTATATATTTAAATTATCTTAATCTAGGACAAGTTTCACAGCTTCATCCCCTACTGTATATAGACACCAAATGATAAAGGAGGATAAAGACAATAGCCATGCAAAAATGATCTACTCTTGATCATGCAAGGGTTTTCAACATGTTCAAGAGATTTTCATGACTACGTTGATTGAGGTGATACTCGATCACAAGGTAGATTTTCCTAATCCAATGGAAGCTATTCGCAAGGAGTACGCTAATGTGCTGTCAACTGAGCAATCAAAGGTGCTTCTTCGAATGTTATGTCAACTGATCTATCAAAGGTGCTTCTTCCTTGATGCATCTTCTATTGCAAGATAGAAATGATCCAAGGTGCATTGCCCCTTGCGTGCACTCCAGATAGGACGTCTCTCCTTAAAATGAATGGAAACAGCATGATAAACTGTTGGAGGCTAAGTCCATCCAGTTGTCCAAAGACCCATTTGACACTCTAGAGCTCTTTCAATGGAAGAAATCTGGTTTGTTCCAAATACGCATCTTCTATTGCAAGATAAAAATGATCTAAGGTGCATTGCCCCTTGCGTGCACTCCAGATAGGACGTCTCCCCTTAAATTGAATGGAAACAACATGATAAACTGTTGGAGGCTAAGTCCATCCAGTTGTGAAAAGACCCATTGACACTCTAGAGCTCTTTCAATGGAAGAAATCTGGTTTGTTCCAAATATGCATGGATTGATAATTAATTAGGTGACCATGCAGAACTATTACCAGGTCTCGTTGATATAGGATTTATGAATTGATTGATGAAGGTGCACAACTTTACCTAGTCGGATATGGATTTAGGCTAGTAGCAAGTTTGAATTGAATTGCTATACAAGCATGTATGACTTGGTGTAGGTCATATAAGTTCCTTGTCATATTATTCATGTTGTAAAACAAGCTAGCTATATTTTATAATCTAACGACCAAGTCTTGCTAGAGTGTACCTGGTTGAGTTTTGTGTGATGTGTCTAGTTTAATTTTCCTGGGATCCTTAAATGAGTATGAGATATATCTAGGAAAGGACTTGTAGAAATTGCAAAACACCGGATGTTTGTGAAGCCTATGAAATGGGAGTTTGTTTTTCAAGAGATTGAATTTCTTAGAACTCTGATTAGGCTTGGCCAAGTGAGGATAGATCCTTTGAAGCTTTAATTTCTAATAGGTTAGCCTAGTCCTTATTCTGCGAGGAACCTGTATTCTTTCATTGATTTGGTGAATCTGAATATTCAAAGATACTAGTGTCCCTAATTTACTTGCTGAAGAAGTATTAATTCTTGGAGTGGATTGATTATGATCTAGTTGCATTTATTAACATGAAGGTTACATTTTTGTTTGAACCTGTGCCATACTTTCCTGACTTTGAATTGTCTTTTGAAGTGGCAACATTACTCTGTGCATGAGAAGGTGATAGTGGTTGTCATGCCTCAATCTAGGAGAGTTTATCTGAATAGGACTCATTTTGTAGTGAAGATGGACAATATACTAAACATTTTTGTAGAAGAAGTTATGACAAAGTAGGGTAGGTGTTAAGAGGTTCTTGTTGAATATGATTGCAAGTGGGAGAATAAGCTAAAGCGCCACAATCTGGTTCTCAACTCACTTTGTTATATTTATGATTTACATCAGTCAATGCTTTATCAAAAGTAGAAGGCGACTTGGGGCCATGGATGAAGGTGTGTGCTAAGGAGGATATGATGTATCAAGCCTTCTTTAGCAGACTAACAAAGGCATGATTCATAAGTTTCACTTGGACTGTGAAGGGTGGTTGTGATTAATAATGAACAGTTGTGCATCCCTATAGTCGGTGAATTTTATAGATAGATTCTGCATAAGACACATTATGTTTAGTGGTTAGGTCACCTAAGGAAGAAGTGGATGATGGTGCGTTAAGCAAGATTACATTACTAGCTAAAGATGGAGTCAAACGCTAATATGTACATGCAAACATGTTTTTCATGCCAACAAGACAAAATAAAGCGAAAAGAGATAGGACTTCTTTAACCCTTGGTTATTTTGGATAAGTCATGCATGGTGATCTCCATGGATATTATCTATGGATTGTTAAAGGTAGACAAGGAGAGTATGGTATTCTTGGAATTTGATCAATTCTTTGAGCATGCAATCTTCTTGCCTACACTTGACTCATGCCTTGCTCAAGATGGTGTAGGTTCAGTATAGCTCTTTCACAAGAATATGGTAAATATTTTGAACTTTTGACGAACATGGCTAGTGATCTCGACACTTGTTTCTTTGGACATTTCTTAACTCTCTTGTTCAAACAAGTTTAAGTTTGAACCAAGCATTTTTAGACAGTGCCAGCTCTTCTATAACTTGCACTTTGCCACTGGCAAGAGTTGGTCTGAGACTTTGAGTTGATGCAAGGTCACCAACCACTAACACTAATTGATGTGGTGCAATCAAGTTTGATTAACAAATTCTATTTTTCCTGATTGGTTATTTTGAAGCATGCAAGATTTGCTGACAAAGCTCTAGACAGTTTTGTGAAAGATACGAGGATGCAGAATTATGTTGATCATTGTCGTAAACCCTAGAATTTCAGTTTAGTGATAAAATCATGCTTAAGTTGACCTTGCATATCAAGTGCAAAATTTTGCTAAAGACTACTACTCATTGTGGTTTTGTCTACGGGTCCATGGTAGAATGGAACCTTTGACATCATGACCCAAGTAAGAGTGGTCATATACAAGTTGAATTTACGTTAACACGAGGTTTCATCTTTGTGTGTTAGCTTTCTTGCTTGAAGTCATTCCATCGAGATAATGAAAAACTAATTTTATCGGTAAGTATATCCTTGTGCCTTAGAAAACTTGCCAAAGTTAGAAGCTACTTGGAAGTCTTCTTCAAAGTGGTGGTAGTTCAAAGATTTGATCGTCAAGGACCTTTGTAACACTTCAATGAGAGTGTTGAAGTATTTGGGTATGGGAGGTTTGTGAAACATCTAGATTGATAGTGTAATGTGTCAAAATCACGTGGCATGACCTTAATGTGTAGAGTTCATGACTTAGCCAACGTGTCTAGGACTCTAGGTTAAAGTCAAACGACAAGTGGATGCTATATACTTCCTAAGCAAAGGCACAAGAAAGTTTTGAGCACGTGGCATTGGGACTACAATTGGTGGTTTAGTAGTGTAGGTGAAGGTTTAAAGTCTCAACCTATATGGTGTGTTGGTTTAAATGGTACTAGCACTAAACATACCGATAATACATATATCGATACTAGTACCATCTCATACCAGTACATATTGCCTATACCGAGCCGTAATTGTTTTTAAATCCTTAGTATTAGTTGATTTTTTGAAATAGCCCAAGCATGCTGTATCAAGGATAGCTGTTAATAGTTATTGAATAAAATATTTGAATTATTGATGATGGTAATACAATTGGATGTTACATACTTCACAGGAAAAGGCATAAGGAAGTTTGAGTGTGAGGCATTGGGAGAATGATTGGGTCTACCATTGGTATATGAACTACCGGTAGTGTAGGTGGTTTAAATTCTTAGCTTGAATTGGTGTACCGGTGATGGTATCGTTATCGAATGTACCAACACTATACATAATAGTGCTGGTACATCTCGGTAGTATCAAGTGGTATTGAATGATTTTTAAATCCTTAGTATAGGTTGATTGTTTGGAATTACCCAAGCATTTTGATGATGGTTAATGCACCCGAACATAGGCAACCATCATCCAACTAATATAAACAACAATTGGGAGGCAACAAAGGGGTTGATCATCAATGTGGATAGTTGACAATCGTGTAAAGTGATAAGGGTAGTCACTAGATTTGTGTTGATTTCTTTGCCTTTGACTTTATACCTTCTGCTTCATATAATTGATTTAAATTTTGTGTCACTTGATTGCATTATTTGTACTATTGTATTCTTGGTGTCTTTGTTCTAATTGAGTAATCAATGTAATATTTAAGCCTGCACATATATTGTTGTGTTTTTGTGAGTTAGAGGATTATGCACGGATATGTCAATTTGGTTGCATCACTTATTTACGTGAGTGACTCCTATAGTGCTTTACTGTAGTGTTTAAAAAACCAATATAAGATCAATACCATATATTTATTATTATTATTATTATATATTTCAATTAATTGTCCTGTTAATACAATATCTCAATACAAACTGATTCATATGGATATATATCAGTATATACCAATCCAATAATGAACTAGTCCACTGGTCTACATTAATGTTTAAAACTTTATTTTGCTTAAGATTTTCAATTCCGGTGTATACCAATGTAGAGGTCTAATGTCAAACATGTACAAGTATATATGTGGCATACCAATACATGCTTGTACAGGTCTTAGCAATATATTATCTGTATTGGGTGGCAACTAATGGTTTCAGCTCAGCTCTTGCTTACCATATAACGGTATAAACAATTTACATGTATTTTGTTTCATTTATCAGCTCTAAAACTTGAGTAGCCTATGAAGAAATCAAGAAACTACATCGTCATCTATTTTGACAATGACTTGGAAAAAAGCATGTTTGCTCAATATATGATCTGTTAATAAATTCAATTGGATGACAGATTCAGAAAAAATATTATGTTGATTCTTGTCCAACGTTTTCAGTTACTTATACTTCCCAGTAAGGTTGACAAAAGTTTGATTGTCATATTTTTTACATTTCATTCTTCCTGTGATTTGTTCTGTCCTCAACAGCTCTTTTTGCTAGAGAATCCCTGAAACAATCAGTTGTATGACCATAGCAAGCAATCATGTTTTCGTGCATCACATTTTATTAGGAGTAATTTTCAAATAACACTCTATACTTTGACCTACGGTTTGCTTTGAGAAAAAAAAAGGAACTCTTTTTACCATGGGATTGAGTTTGTTCTTTCCACTATAATATATAACAAAATTACCCATTGTACTCTGTATTATTCCCTTTCTTCTCTCACCCTCCACTTCATTCCCCATCCTCACATGGAGTAGCAAACGTTCATTTAGTCCACAACTTGTACATTATTCTACCATAATTGTTTGATACCTTTTGGGTATTAATAAGGTTGCAGATGTTTCTGAAGCTGTAAGGCAGTATGCAGATGCCTTGATGTTGTCTGGTGAGTCAGCCATTGGATCATTTCCCGAAAAGGCTCTATCCGTCTTGCAAACGACTAGTCAACAGATGGAACTATCAAATCGCCGTGAGGTCGGCCAGAGCCTTCTGTGTCAACCTATACGTGTTGAATCCTCAATTGACAGGGTCGCAGAGCAAATTTGCAACTCTGCTGTCGAAATGGGTTCGTTTCTTCCACTTCGTGGTACTCAAATTCGTTGGTCCACATTTTCTGGAATTATGTCGGTAGTATAGGATATATTGA
Source organism: Costus lasius (assembly GCA_027563935.2). NCBI lineage: Eukaryota > Viridiplantae > Streptophyta > Magnoliopsida > Zingiberales > Costaceae > Costus > Costus lasius. The sequence continues at coordinate 89,188,271 of CM050454.1, read as the reverse complement.
ATAAAGAAAAGGAAAGGAGTTCATACACGTTAGTTGCAAAGCTTAATAGAGTATGTGGTTTTGCTAATAGTCCACATAGATCTATTAATCTGTCTAAACGATATTATGATTTCTTACTTATTTAAGCTGGTGACTACATGTGAACAGCAAACAACGTTGGTGTGGATGCTATTTTTGTGTACACAAAACATGGGTATATGGCATCAATTCTGTCACGGAATCGTCCGTACGCTCCTATTTTTGCATTTACAAATAAACCGGATGTCAGAAAAACATTGACTTTGCTCTGGGGGGTTATTCCAGTTGAAACCCAACTATCAAATGACATGGAATATAATATCAAAGAAACGATTCAACTATTGAAGGTTAGTGGTTGCCTCAAACTAGGAGATCTTATCCTGACGATGTGTGATTATGATGTGAGCTGTTCCTCTGGTGTGCTGCCTAATATCCAAACCATTCAGATTAGAACAATAGTTTAAGCATTAGCTCTTTCATTTGAGCATATGACTCTTGATACAAGATATACAAGATGTAAATGTATTGTGTATGTCCATTTTTTTGTCAGATCAATTGAGTTATGCAATTATAGTACAATAATTTGTTTGGCCATTATATCACATTTATCATAACTTCATAAATTATTTTGTGTGTAATGAGTCGATGTATATGTCCATTTTTTTCGGATTAAGTGAGTTGCGCATTTACAGTACCATGACTTATTGGGTTACCATATCACATTTATCATACCTTCATGCATGCTCTCCGATTGTTCTGGGTATGCCAATTCATTTATTATCGTGTTTCTCTACTAAATTGCAGTGAGAATGTTGGAAGCTAGGGTCCTGTTCTTCTTTTCCTACTAATCATAGAAAGAATATCGCATTAAACCTGCATGGATGAATGATGATTCGATGTGTTTAGAAAAGTAGTAGCCTTCATTTTATGACAACTACACCTGAGAAAGAAGTCCATACGCCAGTTGGGTTACTAATTTAATTTTCCTCCTTTTTCCCTCACTCCTCTCGCTCTTACGAAACCCTCTCCTTCATTTCCCTCTCGCTTGGATGAACTCAAGTGAACCCCTTGGCCATCTCGATGATCTTCAGGCGAACCCTTGCATCTCCACAAAGCATTCTTGAAGGGGGACAACGGTTCTTCAGTCGGGCACAGGGATGAAGTCTTTCGTGTTAAAATTGTAAATACAACTAATGTCGTGTATGTCATGTGAACATATTGTGTTAAAAATAGTAAACACAATTCTATGTCGTGTGTGTCACGAGGGTTGAGAGGTAAGTGGTGACTTCATTTTAGTAACAGGTTAGCTATTTTTACTTATAAATACACTAGCTCTTTGTTTTTTTGCACTAGAAATTAGTATAATTTTTGTGTTGTTACTCTCTCTGTTTTATGTGCTCTCTCTCTCTCTCATCGACATGCTTGCTGCCCATGTTTCAGCCAATAGTAGCATTAGAGCCTGAAGATTATAGTATGCTGTATCCATAGTAGAAGCGGAGACATTGCTTGTTGATTGTTACGTTGCTAGATCTTTCCTCCGGTCAGTAAAGATTTGATTCTCAGTTGTTTTCTTGTCGATGTTATAGCCAAGAATTGCTACAATCAAGGGACCGTATAGGATATCTCAGTTTTTTCCTATCGATGCTGTAGCCGAGAGTCGGTGCAACTAAGGGCCCATTGCTCGATGGCGAGAAGAAGAAATTTCATTGAATGATAATAAATCTCATTCAAATTGTGCAGTTAGTTTGCTTGTTGCTGATCCTGAAGAAAAACTTGCTAATCATTGGAAGTCTTTGTCGTTGAGCCACCAGATCCATAGCTGTGATCTCCGTAGTGCTCATTTTCTTCTGTCGTTTACGTCCGGCATGAAGAAGAAATTGCTACTTGTTCGAACCCTCAACAAGCAGCAACGAAAGAGGAAACAACCAAATCTATGCCGTCGACCACTGCACCACTAGATGAAGAAGAGAGACATCTGTCTCACACTCTTGCAGACGAACATCGAAGACCAATGTCTACACTCGTCGCCATTTGCTCAATCGACGTGAGCCGAATCTTTCACCTGCTCGCCCATTTTATAATCCTACTAATTGTAACATTCAAAACTCTGCAGGCTGGGCCAAAGGAGGCTAGGCTGGGCGGCGGCCCAAGCCCACGACGCGTAGACAAAGGCGAAGCCCGAAATCTAGGCCAAATCCCTTAGTCAATGTACGATTTTGACCAAGGGGTGATCTCGGTGGCTTCATCGATTTCGAAAGCTTCGGACGCGAAGCAAGGCAAGGAGTGGAACTCTCGGACTCTAGCATCGACGACGACGTCGATGCATGCAGACGAGCAGTTTCCTCAGCATTGACAGCACCGGGGCGGCGTTTGGCGTCGACCTTGTCCCTGTTGGCGGACTCTGCGGAAGGCGTCGTCATGGCGAGTCGAGTCAACGGGATCTTAAGAGGAAGCAGTCGGTGTAGATGAGGCGGACCCAAGGGGCTTCAACACGGCCCACGCGAGTGCCCTTCTTCCCTTTAAACGCTCAAAGGAGAGTCCTGCGAGGGGATACATCCAGGGCGAGAGATTCTGAGGTAGAGAGAAGGACTTGCGAGAGAGGAGAGGAGAGATCTAGCGAGAAAGCTTGGTGGCGACGACGAGCGTTGCCCGTTCAAGCGGGAATGGCAAGTGAAGAGAGAGGGATCTGAGAGCTTTGTATCGTCGACGACGAGTGTTAGCCGTCGACGAGAGCAAGCGACGGTGGGGGTTTTGTACTTGTGTTTGAAACGAATAATAGAGGAGTTTCCCCCCCTGAATCTGATCTTCTTCTCTGGTGTCTTCTTCCCTTCCTTCCTCGGCGAAAGCTTTCTCCACTACTTCACCAACGTCGACGACGATTCGGCGGCACTTCCAGGTGGTGACGGCGACGAGGGCTAAGGGAGGAGGCGAGGTGCTCTTCCCTACCGCACGCCTGAACCCTTCCTCCCCTTCTCCTCCAGCGCCGAGGCGAGCGACAGTAGTGTCGTTCACATTCGTGTCTGCGCAAACGAACGCTTGAAGGAGCGTTCGATTAGAGGCAGAGCAAGCTGATTTTGACTTGGTAAAAATCAATTTTGGGCGGAGATTGAAAATCAGGGAGTGATGTGAATTTTCCACTGCGTTTTAGAGGAGGGAAAGAAATCAAGAAAGAAAGGAAATAACAATAGAAAGGAAATAAGGAGGGAAAGAAATAACTGTTTTCTCTTTTAGGCCCTGTGTTTCAGTGAAAGGAAAGAAAACTAGGAAAGACTCAATTTTAAAACTAGTTGTATTATACATAATAAATAAATAATTAGTAATATTATAATATTATATTACTAATAATATAATATAATATAATATAATATAATATTATAATATTATATTATATCATATTATAATATTATAATATTATATTATATCATATTTGGAAGATGGAGGGAGACAAACAACTTTGCTAAAAATTGGGCGAGCAGACGAAAATGTGTTTCCATCCGATTTGGAGAGAACAAAATCGAGGGAAAGGAATTGGATTTTTTTTTCTTTTTTTACACTCATTCCCTCCTTTGAAACCAGGGAAATCGAAGAAAAGAATTTCATTTTCTTCCTTTCTCTCCTGATTTCTTTCCTTTGAAACAGACCGTTCGAGTTTTGGCACACCATTCAAGGAGAAGATTGGTGATGTGAAGCGAGGGTGGAATTAGGGCGTGACACTAATCCATCTCTCCGTCGACCAAATTGAGCGCTCTAACGACGGCAAACTTATTATGTGTGGGTCCTACATCATGCTAAGCCCACAAAAAAAATAGAGGCAAATAAGGTTATTGTTAGTGGTGAACAATGACCAAGTTTTTCAAAGTTTTTATTAATAAGAGGAGCCGCTAAGGAGAGAGAAAGTAGAGAGAAAAAGGATTCTTTGAGGCTATGAACTTCCTGGCAGAATCTTTGAGTCATCCACCATTTGATCAGCGCAAACTTTAACATAGCTGCTCCTAGGGTAATTCTTTACCTATCTAACGGTCAGATTTTTTATTGGTCTCTTTTGGATACTATTTCGAATGTCATGGTTAATTTTGGGATAGTTTTTTCTTGCGTGATTTTTCATCTTATTGTTGATAAAATTATTATTGTAAAGAGACATTGTATTATTGGATTTATAGTGATAATTTAGTTACTCACTCATATGGTTTTTTACCCTTGTCTAAGGTGTTTTTCCATGTAAAATCTTGGTGTTCTTGTGTTTAGTTATTTTTTTTGAATTGACTATAATGATTATTGCATCTATACATCATTGTGATTGCACAAGTGACATTTACACCCTATTTACTAGAGTGGAAATGAGAGGGAGAAGGATGGATTTTAAGCTTTTTCCTTATTTACTAGGGCAGACGAAAAATGGAAAAAGCAAAGAGGAAAGGAAATTCACCTAGTTTTCCTTCGTTTTTTTTATCTGCCCAAATCAGGTGGAATGCCCAAATCAGGTGGAATATTGGTGTGGATGCTATTTTTGTGTACACAAAACATGGGTATATGGAATCAATTCTGTCATGGAATCGTCCGTACGCTCCTATTTTTGCATTTATAGATAAACTGGATGTCAGAAAAGCACTGACTTTGCTCTAGGGGGTTACTCCAGTTGAAACCCGACTATCAAATGACATGGAATCTAATATCAAAGAAACGATTCAACTATTGAAGGTTAGTGGTTGCCTCAAAGTAGGAGATCTTATCCTAACGGTGTGTGATTATGATGTGAGCTGCTCGTCTGATGTGCTGCCTAATATCCAAACCATTCATATTAGAGCAATAGTTTAAGCATTAGCTCTTTCATTTGAGCATGAATTTGGCACTATGATCATCGTACTGCCTTCGAAACAAGCTATTTTGGAGCTTTTGGAGAAATTACGGCAGGGCCGTAATTTTTTTCATGATCATAATCTTCTTGGCCTGGATCGAGCAAAATGTCCAAAACTTTCATAAGGGGCTGTAATTTTTGTCACAACCGTAATATGAAATTACAAGCAGGGTGTGAAATTTTTCATGGTCATAATTTTCTTGGCCAGAATCAGGTGGCGCATGCGAAACTTTCACAGGTGGGGTGTGAAATTTTGCACGGCCTTAATATGGAAGTTTGGGCAGGGTATGAAATTTTTCACGGTCGTAATATGGTATGAAATTTTGACCTCTAGAAAATATTGGGTCTTGCGCTACGTCATGACAATTGGTAGATTAGGGCTTAACTAATACAAAATGTGGTTTATTTGGAACAAACAGGGCTCAATTTTATGTCTGTGTAAAAAAATTATTTGGGCTGGTCCAACAAATTGGTTAGTCCAATATTGAATTCGAACCATATTAGATTGGACTTGGTCACGATGGTTTATTTGTCGAGTCTAATTCTAGGCTAAGTCAAATCTTGATTTGAATCAATTCAATAGATTGGATGCTTCAATTTTAGATTCGACCCGGCATGTGTTTTTGCATCAGTTTGGCTTGATTTCAGTCGAATTTTAGCCGATTTAGGTACTAATTAGAATGCTTGTAAATTTTCATATCTAGTGGTACAAAGATTGTTTTTAGATGACCCTTAATTTAGAAGCAATTGCTTGGTCAATTCTTGGTTTAGGTGAAATCTAGTTGGTTTTGTGTAATTTAGACTCGTTTAGTGTAATTTAGGCCCACAAGTGTAATCATGACTGGTTCATGGCATTTTTGGTATGGTTTAATTGAATTAAGATTGATTCCCTAAGTTTAAAGATATGTTCTATCAATTTATGAGGTTAGATTCCACGATAGACCTTGATTCGGGCCTATTCATGTATAAATTCATAGTGTAGATTGATTGGTTCACTTGTTGGACCCTCGGATTGATACTTGCATAGACATGATCCATTAACATTTGATAAGTCCTCAACTCTTCTAAGTAGTACGTATTTGCATTGTCTGAGCCCTTGATTTATAACACGCATGAATATAATGATGTTGTTGAATGATGTCTTGATTGATTATGCTTCCAAATTGATTCATGATCCGACATATTCTTGCTCTTTTCAATTTATTAAAGTACAATATTTGATAGCTTGTATCCTATTGTATGCATGTTTTGATTTGTTATGAGCACCATGTGCACTATAGTTGGGGTCCAACTTGTAGCATGATTGGATTCATGATCACATCGTGGCAAGTGTATCCACCACCTTGAGTGTGTTTTAGGGGTGACAATCCCCAATCCCTTTCAATTATATATGTAAAACCCTAGTTTAGTTCCATTTAGAAGTAAAAGAAAAGATAATATAGTATATAAGGCTTAGTGAGTTTACCACTATTAACTTGGGCTTAAGTATTTTAAACTGGGCTATATTATCATTAGGGGCACTAAGTTAGTGAGTTAGCTTGCTCATAAAGTTGGTCATAACAATTAAACAGTATTAGAGCAAAACTTAGTCTCAAGCATGATGAGAGGCTAATAGGAAAAGGCTACCAGGGATGGTGGAGCCGTGATTGAGCACATTATTTGAAGAATTATGAATATAACTATCCAAAGCCATGACTTAGAATTGGTAAAAATATTTTTTACACTAAAAATATGGAGACATTACTTATATGAACAAACATTTAAATCCAACTATATAGTGTGATGCCAAATTTTATTTGGACCAGGCTGAGAGAAGAAAGAGTTTGGGCGGCGGCCCAACTCTCGCTGAAATGGACAAAGCACAAATTCAAATCTAGCAGATGCTTCGATTTGGCAAATGAGACAGGCGGCATCGGCTTTGACAATGTTTTCTTCAGCACAACGATGACGTCGATGGTGCCGATGTCTTCGGCGCTGACGATGGCCTCAACGCCAGGGGGACGAAGGCGGATGGAATCATGGACAAGGCGGGAGCAATCGACTGGCCCGTTCGCTGGCGAGGGCGGAGGTGAGACATAGCTGGCAGATGCATGCGGCGGACGGAGCTATGAAATCATGCGCGGAGGTGTGATTCGTGGATCCTGGAAATAGAAAGGTCAGCTGGCAAGCCGATCCCCTTCCAAAGGTGGAAGCGTCTTCTTTCTTTAAGGTTTGGAGCATAGGTGGACGAAGGGGGTGATATGTGCTGTATTAACACACAACTAACCGCAAGCGTGACTGTTTTGTCATAGTAGTACTTCAGATGTCGATCCCACAGGGATAGTGATCAAGTACCAAAAGATTATGAACTAGTAGCTAGACAATCGGATCAAGTAGTTTGAAATTATGAAAAGTAAAACAAATATAACTAAAAGTAAATCGAATCTAGCAAGAGAAAGTTTTTGGTAGAAAACAGGGGTTAGAGATATCGGAATGTTGGGTTCATCTCATTGATGGATCTCAAATTCAAACAAGTCAAAATTATAGCAAAATAATTTTAAAAGTGTTCAAGGAAGTATCAAAAGGTACAGATTACCTTCTTTCGACGGCGTAATCCGGTATCAATCTAGATCGGTGTCTTACTTTCGTGGCTCACTGTACCTAGATTGATCCAATGGGTTCAAAGATACTCTAAAATTCCTCATACAAATCCTGCCCCATTTCTTGACAGGTTAGAGTATGTTCGAACTAGCAGATCTAGTGTCGTAATTCACCTTTCGGTCCTTCTTGCAATGCCCGAGACAAGAAATTACGTGATCAAGGTAATTTTAGCGATAAAACGACATAGAACGAATAAACACAAGTAAAATTTGCATTTTCTTTGAAATAACAAGTTTGAGAACGAGATACAAATAACGAGACTACACCCTTAGTTCCAACAAAGGATTACGCTAACATAGCGTCGTTTAAGTACAAAACTCTATACGAAGTAGGAAATATAAGAAATAATTGAAGATAGAGGACAACAAACTCTTCAAAAAGGGTTGAAATCTTCTTCCTCCAAGCCTTCTAGAATGGATGCACAAGAGAACTTCTTCTCCCAAACTTTCACCAAGAACTCCACCTCTAGCCAAGACTTATCGCCAATGCAAGGGGATTTTCACCCATTTTATAGAATCGAAACCCATTTCTGAACATATGACTTGATAACTCTCTTAATTAGCTGTGTTTTGACACCAAGAACATTCAAAACGGAGCTATAATGAGAGAGTTATGACACTTTTAAGTTTAGGCTGCGCAAGTGAGATTATGGGTGTAATGAAGATTACGGGTATGGCTGTAATGTCGACATCGATTCCTTTCGGCTCCTGAAATGTTCACATACATATGGGTCATTAAAAGCTCGTCGTAATGACACCAAAAACGCCCCAATCAGAGTTGTAACGGAAAAGTTATGACCCATTTATTGGAGCCATCCAACGCACTAAATGTTCTTAACACCATTATGGGTGTAATGAGATTATAGACATGCCTGTAATTTATGTACGAACTCCGTTTCCTCTGAAATTTTGCGGTTGAGTTGACCTTTGACTTAAATTGAATTCCGGCCATAGTATGGTATCAAAGGTCACCGGTCTGAAGATTACAGGGAGGGTGAAATTACGGTTATACCCATAATGTCTTCTGTCGAACTTTTTGTCTTCTGAAAGGCTTCTGTTGAGAAAATTAAGGGCACGCCTTCGGAATATGATTATACTTGAATGAAAACGGGATTCTTAGGTATTCAAATTAGAAATTACGGCCATAATGCAAATTATGGCCTCGACCGTAATTCTGGAAATTAGCTCTGTTTGAAGCGAAACTTCTCGTCAGGGTTCTTGATTCACTCGGGGACGTAAATATACTTCCACTCCAAATATGAGTGAATTATCTTGTATTTATCAAACATGACAAGAAGTGAAGCTTCTGAAGAAAATCAATGAAATAAGCTGGAAAGAGATATAAAAATACAAAAATAGGTCTCGATTCACTAGTAAATATAAGTTTAAAAGACTATAAAAATACGAGACTTCAGGGGGGTAGCGAGGGAGCTTTCATCGTCTTCTTCCTCATGAACGCAGCGGAGGGTGCAAGCAGCAGACGAGTAGTGAGTTTCCCCTACTTCCTGATAGCAGCAGCGGCGTCGTCTCCATGAGCCGGCGACGACAAGAAGGGACGAAGGCGACAGTGAGAGCGCATTGCCTTCCTCCCCGAGTAGAGCTCGACATTAGGCGAGAGAGCTCGGCTTCTCCATGCACGGTGTGTGACGACTATTTCCAGCACCCAAAATTTTGCAGCGGAGCACCGCTACTTAATTTTTCTAAGTAGGGTACTCCATTTTCACCCTAACAAGTTTTTTTTTTAAATTTTTTTATAGAAATGATCTACACATCCTAAGCTATCCAATGGTACCAATATTGCTATGAACAAGATTATACACAATAAGAAATTTATCTAAACATTTTGCATAAAAAATAAAAAATACTATTCACTTTTGTTTTTTATGCAAAATGTTTAGATGAATTTCTCCTTGTGTGTTGTAATACTCTAGAACAAAAAAATGTCTTACATGTTTTTGACAAAAACAAGATATGAGATTGTAGCATGCAAACTTGTAGTGCTATTACTCTAATGGTACTTGTGAATTTGTGGGTTTTGAATACTAAAGGATGAAAACCTAAAGGAAATGAGTAATCTTATGGAATAAATAAGATGAAAATGAGAAAGAAGAAAATAAGAAAATAATGGGTAAAGTTCACCTACAATTGTTGACCATGCCTATGCCACCTCATGCCATTTGATTCACCTTAAGCCTACACCTCATGCTCCTTAAGCCTACACCTCATGCTATAGGATTAACTAGAGAGAAATGTAGAAAAAAAAAAGCAAAAGGTAGCTTGATTCTTCATGCATGACCTGAAGGGAAGAATAGCAAAGGAAAGGGAAGAAGAAGAAAGGGAGAAAATTCAAGTGAAGAGTGAATTGTGGTTTCTTAGGCAAGTTCTTCTTCTTTCTTTGTATTATTTTGCCTATTGATTCCAATGGATGAGAACTTATCTTTTATTTCCTTTATGAATTCAATTTGTTTCTGATATTTACGATTTTGGTAAATTCGGCCCTTGGAAGAATGAGCTATGCTATGTTACACAACAAGGAATCCTTATGTGCAGTAAACCTGACCTTTACCCATTCAACTTATCATAACTTTTGATTCCCGGGCCCAAATCACGTGAAATTAGATTCTTTGTAAAGAAGACTCAAACATATTTCATTTGAGTCAGATATTGAGTGCTTTGGAACAGATTATCGAGTGTGTAACATCAGTTCAAGCCGATCCAGTAAATCTATTTTTACAGTTTGGACCTTTATCTAGTGAGTGCTATATGTCCAAGTTATGCGATAGTAACGATACCAAATTTTAGTTTTATATCAAGTACGCTTCATAACCTACTCCTGGGGCCTTTATTTGCATAATTTGGATACGAAATGAAATTATGCTCGAATTTACACTTAACCCTAAAAATCTGGAAATCTCATTATCCTGATTTTGACCTATTGTTATTTAATAGGTCATAACTTATTGTGTTGAGCTCCATTTTAAGTAAAACTTGTTTTCTCAGAAACTAAATTCAAAATCCTTTGTTTTGACATAAATATCATATCGAATGGTATCATATGAAGAACTTGATGTCCATGGAAATCAAGCTCCAGATTTTGGATTTTGGGTTACTTAACCCTACACTATGTACCAAATGGTCTTTTATTTGCACTCTATGGATAGATATGTCTCTTCCATTTGGCTTCCATTTGGAATTGAATATATCAGCACTTGTCACTTGTATGAACTTTATGATTCACCTCTTTGAGGGTTGATACATATCAAGAAGCCCATTTCACCATGAATGAAAGTATGTTCTATTTTGTCATGTATCTCATGTATGAACTTTAAGGTTCACATGTTTGAGGGTTTGATACATATATCAATAAACCCATGTTTGGTATGTTTCCATTTATTAATGTATGAATGCTAGTGGGAATAACATTATGAGCCCGAAAGGGAAAAGACTATGAGCCCAGAAATGGGAAGAGATTGATAGTAGTGGAACAAAGTGCTACATGGAACAAAGTACCACATTAGCAATAATGGGGGGCACCTCTTGAATCCATGGGAGCCACCTTTTGAATCCCACTATCTCTGATATGAGGAGCCATGACAGCTCCAGTTGGCATATGTTTGAGTTTCACCTTGACGAGGGTGGAATATGCTTCCAGACGTGGAAGATCTATGTTATTTATGATTTCCCACTATGTTGTGTATGATATGTCTCTTTGGATTGATTTCTTCTTTATGTTCATTATGCTTACCATGTCACTATCATGTCTCTATTTGATGTTACCTATGGAGCCATGTGAAGATCTATTCTACATAACTTGGTATGACCCATCTTACGTTTGGTATCTTCTTTACTTGCTGGGCTTTCATGCTCAACCTTTGTATTTCTAACCCTTTTTCAGGTTAACTTATGGGCTACATGTTTTGTGGAAGATAATAGATAATTGATGGGAAAAACTTTTGAGTATTTTGGAAATGCATTATGTATGCATTATGTAAAGGCTATTGTACAAAGTGTGATTTATGTACAAAGTATGTTTTATACCATAGTTTGTATATGAATGTTTAAAAGATGTTCTGGTCTTGAACGATGAACTTGAGTTTTTATGATATGAAAAAGATTTTCTTCTGTAAATGAAAGTTTGGATTGTTAGTTGTTACTTCTAGGTGACTATGCTATATAAATCAAGTTTTGATATTCATGTAGAGCAGGTTTTTATGAGTTAATTCTGGGTACATATAGCAAAAAAAAATTTATATTATAATTATTTCATAAATCGAATTCTCATCTAGGGATGTGACATGTGTAATCTTGTTCATAGCAATATTGGTACCATTAGATAGGTTAGAATGTGTAAATCATTTCTATAAAAAAAATTAAGAAAAGAAACTTTTAATCAAAAATTTACCCAACTAACTGCAAAATTTACAGCAGTGCAAATTTTTTCCCATTTCCAACAGGTGGGTCTCTCCCTTGGTCAAAAGGGTGTTGACCACCCCTCCACATGGCCTGGACGTGTGAGGAAAAGGGGGTGTAGCTGGCAGAGGCTTGGAGCAGCAAAAAAAAGGGGAACGAGGGTTTCCCCTCTCGTCTCGGATGTGCGATGGGAAGAGGGTGGCGGCCCCTCTCTTCCTGGTGCGGCGACGGAGGAGGGCGGTGGCCCCTCTCTCCATGGTGTGGCGACGAAAGAGGGAGGCGGCCCTCTCTCTGGTGCGGCAGCGACGGAAGAAGAGAGCAGGGCTCTCGAGCAGGCAGCGGCAAAAGAAGAGGGCGGCGGCCCTTCTCTCCATGGTGCGGCGACGAAAGAGAGCGGGGCTCTTTCGGGCAGGTGGCGACGAAGAAAAGAGGAGGCGGTTCCTCTCTCACGGGCAGGCGTGGCAAAGAAAGAGGGAGAACGGTGGGCTCTCCCAGACGCGGACGCGGCAGTGAGTTCTCGGGGCGAGTTCGACGATTCCAACGACTTCAGCGATTGCAGATCTGGGGAAAAGGAGGAAAAAGGTAAGTGCTAGATCTATACCAACCCCAGAGAGATGCCTTAGGTGGGAGGGTCAGCAAGGATAAGGCTTGAGGCTTGGGTCCTCTAAGGTTAACATTCCTCTAGGTGAAGCTGGAGAAGCTCCTCGGCTCCTTCTTCCCGTTCGAGCGAGGCTGAGGCGAGCGCATGTGGCGCTTGTCTGCCGGTTATAGTCGAGGAAGGAAGACCTGTCAGAGTGGAGCCAAGTCAACCTTCAGGTATAATTTTGTCATTTTGTGCATTACGGATTTTGGCTGTAACACGGTGGATGAGACAATGCCGTGCACTTCCTCCCTCAGATGGTGACTTCTAGTGGTGTGGTCCGATGAGCGTTCCGGCACTAGCAAGGAGAGAGTTCTGAGTGTGTAAAGGGGTTTTAGGTATCTACTTTAGAGAGAAATAAAGTAGAGAAATTTTCCCCTGTCCTTCTAGCCTTCTTCTCCATCTGCTTAAGCATCTCCTTTGCTCTTCCAGCTGACGAGTCCCGACCTCCTTTCCCACTACCTACCGGCGGTTTCTAACGTCCAGGCAACATCGGCTAAGGATGAGGGGAGGCGCGAGTGTCCTTCCTTGCCGTAGGCCCTTCTGCATTGGCGCCAGACACATCAATGCCAAAAGCGAGCGACGTCCACAGAAAGCTCGGCGTGCGCGGTCGAAAGCTCGAGTGGCTTTCGTCGGTCTCGGATTCACACGGTGAAAAAAAAATATTGCCGAAAGCTGACATGGATGGGTATTTTGATTTAGGGCTTGACAAAGATATCAGAGGCAAAGTTACAGTGAATGTGGTGACATAGGGAGATAGATTGGCGTGAGTAGAGTAAGTGTTTGGCCTAACCCGGGACAGGGAAGATGATGTTGATCCCCACATTAAAAATATGCAGCCAATGGTGGAGCAGCAGCGGCTGCAGATCTCCGCACTCCAACGAACCTTGGAGGGGATGACAATGCTACCATAGTAGGTGGTAGGGTTGGCCGTGGCACAACAATAGATGTAAGCTGAGATAGTTGTGTTCAGCATGGTGTTAGTGCAAGTACAAGGAGGGCTGCCTGTGGCTATGACGGCGATGGAGCAGGCAGCTCCTGAGCCTAAGGTTCGGATCCCCAAACCCACAACGTTCGGAGGAGTCCGATCATCTAAAGAACTGGTGAACTTTATTTGGGACATGGAGCAGTTCTTCACTGCCAGCCATATCCCAAATTAAGAACATGTGCAAGTGTGCACTACCTACCTCTCAACCGACGCAAAGCTTTAGTGGAGGATCAAAATTGGTTCGACATTGGGGCTGCGAATTGGACCTGGGAACTTGATGGACTAGTCGAGAGATACGGTGGATCGACTTCGGTATATTGGCCTGATCCAAGAGTATGTACGGGCCTATTCAATGCTTATACTAGAAATTTTAAACATGTCAGAGGCGAACCGGCAGCACATATTCCTCTGACATCTTCATCCGTGGGCCGAGGCAGAGGTCCGGTGGCATGCGCCACAGGACTGAAGAGAGGGCACAGCGGTTGTCGAGGCCTTGGTGGACACAAGGGCATCGGGGTCGACTTCGCCAAGAGCCTCGAAGTTGCCCTCGAAGCGCGACTCTCCAACAAGGACGAAAGCACCAAATAGGGATAGACCGCTCCCCGACAAGGCGAAGGCAAACTAGCACGTCCCCAAACCCGACAAGAGATTAACTGACCAGCAGCGAGGAGGTTGGATAAACCCAGGATGTTGGCTTCCTTCCTATGCAAGGGCCCGCACCAAATGTGGGATGTGCGATTGCCCGAACTTAGAGCAAATCTCGGCAATCGTGGCGCGAGAGCTAGCCGACGATGATTTGGTGGTGGTTGGAGCAATGACGATCAGCGTGATCATGGCAGTGGCAGCCTCGGGAGGAGTGAGGAACTTTATATCCCGATGCGGATCTATGGGATAAAGGTGGAGGCTATGGTCTACACCGGCGCAACCCACCTATTTGTGTCATAGCGTATATCGTCATAGTTGGATTTACACACTTCACCTACGGAGGACCGGGTGAAGACTATCAATGCCGCATAGCAGCGGATGATGGGGATATCCTAGGATATTCCAGTGGAGTTAGGAGAGTGGAAGGGATGACACTACATCTGGGTGGCGAGGATGGATGACTATGACGTCATCCTTGTCATAGAGCTACTTCGACGAGCAAAGGCTTCTGTGGTTCCACACTTGGGAGGAGTCCAAGTGTTCCATGAGGAAGTGGCCGAGTGTATCTGTAATACCCTAAAAATTATGAACCCCTTGGGATGGTATGCAAATAATAAATTTGGTAAATAATATTACTTGGGTCATTTAAGCAAGCTTGAAATCTTGAAATTTTTGTAGAGTGAGGATGATATCATGGTATTATGGGCTCAAATGTCCTTATTAGAGTCTAAAAGGCCATTTTTGGAAACAACTTACCAACTAAGCCTTGGAGAGTGTTATTTTGGAAGGCAAAATTGTGAAGGCGTGCTGGTAACGCTTTTGTTGGGAGAAGCCCTAGTTCAGCCGCCATCAAGAGGAACGGATTGGAGGAGGAGTTTCAACACCTTTAGGCAAGTAATCTTGCTCTTTGTTTTGATAAATCCAGTTCTTCCCTTCATATATCCTAGATAACTTCAATTCCTTGTGTCTATGATTTCGATTTGGATCTTAAATCTTGTGTTTTCTGTTCTATGGTGTCGAATCTAAAAATGCGTGATGTTTATGAAATGTTGGTTCTGCTGAGTTTGTAGTCGCCTGCCTGACCTTGCTCTGCTTTAACCCTAATATCTCTTTACCTATAGATCCAAATCGCACAAAACAAATTTTGTATGAAACTAGATTCATTCCGCTTTAATTTGAATGTAATATCGACCATTTCGGTTAGTTATTTGATCTGAAATATGTGTCGCAATTCTGATTTACGAATCTGTTTTCTAGAATTCTGAAATCCCGACCTTTCAATGTTCGAACACCCATACCTCCCTGGTTATAACTCCAAATCCGACGAATTCAGTTCTATTGGAAATTAGATTCAATTAGCTTCATTTTGAATATCATATTGCCTATTTTAGGTTACGTACTCAGTCTGAAACATCTGTTGCAAATATGATATATTAATCTGTTTTTTTTTTCTGAAAATCTAACATCCAGACCTTTCTGTGTTCAAACCCCCATATCTCCCTGCCTACGACTCAAAATCTTGTGAAACCAGTTTTATTGGAAACTAGACTCAGAGTGCTTCATTTTGAATATAATATTGACTATTTTGGATTAAGTATTCGACCTAAAATATAAGTCAAAATCTGATATGATGAATCTGCCCTGTTTTGGTTACATGCTTAACATCAAAGTGGATATTGTGTTTTGAGCTTGAAAGTATTCTAGAAGCAACAAGATCATTATGAATCTATTTCCTATGCCTTAACTCATGACTGTGAACTCATGGTATGCCCTATGACAAATATTGTGTTCAATGACTTATGTTATATCTTATCTTCAATGTGATGCTCAAGCTCATTGTCTTAGTATTCTTCTTATGAAAGCTATTGTGAGGAGAATTTATGTGAACCCAAATGAGAGATTTGTGGATGGATGTGGAGCAAAGTGCCACACCCCTAAAAAGGTGGGGGCCACCTCTTGAATCCCTCAATTCAAAAGAGTTGTGAGAGCAAAGTACCACACCCCTAAAAAGGTGGGGGCCACCTCTTGAATCTCACTTCTCATCTGGTAGTTGTGGAGCAAAGTGCCACACCCCTAAAAAGGTGGGGGCCACCTCTTGAATCCCACTACATCATGATAGATGTGGAGCAAAGTGCTACATGGAGCAAAGTGTCACACCCCTAAAAAAGGTGGGGGCCACCTTTTGAATTCGTGGGAGCCACCGCTTGAATCTTTCTATCTATTTGTACGAAGAGCCCTAAGATGCTCTAGCTAGCTTTTGTTTGCTCTCTCCTGACGAGGCTAAGTTCAAATTCCAGACGTGGAAGGAATTTTGAATTATGATTGTCTCTCCCACATCTATGATCCATGACTACTCATGATATGAATGCACAACAATGATCAATAATTACTGTGATATGAATGCTCAATGATGATTAATGACTACTTGTGACCCAAATGTCTTATCTAAGGAATGTATGGCTATCTTGTTTTCCCTATCCAATTCATGTGCTCAAGGGGAAATTCTGTTATCTTTCATTATGTCTTTATTGTGTTGACTATTTCGTTGATATGTTTATCCTCTTTATTTCGTTTTCCCTTAGCCTTTGGGATTACTTGCTGGGCAATTTATGCTCATTCTTGCTTGCACTAACCCTTATCGCAGATTAGCTTGGCTACGCATTGTGGGCAAAAGCTTGAAAGTTTTGGAAGCTCATTTTGGAATTTTGGCTAAATCATGAGACTTTGTAATCTTGGAAAACATTGTATGCTCCATAAAAGACTTGTATTAAGAGTTGTCATGAGACTTGTTTTGAGGAGTATGTTACTAGTTTTGAATGTTGATTGCAATGGCTTATGTTGGTAGCATGTTTTAGTTCTCGGATTTTGGGATTGTATGACTCTACTCTGCTTGGGTAAAAGTATTTGATGGAATGGATATTTTTCTATCGCAACTTGGATAATGACATTATATCACTTGTTTTATTGTTCAAGGCATTAAACTTGATATTGATTGTCGATCTTGCGAAAAATTATGTCGTATGATTATCTTTTATGGATTGTTGTTATCTAAGGGTGTGACAGCAGTGGTATCAG
The DNA here is from genome assembly GCA_027563935.2 of Costus lasius. Lineage (NCBI taxonomy): Eukaryota > Viridiplantae > Streptophyta > Magnoliopsida > Zingiberales > Costaceae > Costus > Costus lasius. The sequence continues at coordinate 89,171,001 of CM050454.1, read as the reverse complement.
AGGAATTAATTTGATGAGTTAGTCTTGATTTGATTATGATGATAATTATGATTGACGATTCCTAAATTGATGTTTGTATAGGTGGATAAAATGTGGAGATCAAATCAGCCTTCTAGTGATTTAGTCGATCAAATGGCTGGGGTTTTAAAGGTTTTTGAGACTATGTCTAGTTTGATGCAGCAACAAGTGGCAAGAGATGAAAATCTTAACAATTCAAATGCATCTAGTCAACAAAATCATGATCAATTGGGAATTGAGAGATTTAAGAGACTGAATCCTCCACTATTTTCAGGTGATCCAGATCCCTTGATGGCTGAAAGATGGATTATGCAACTAGAAAAGATCTTTGGTGTACTCAATAGTTTAGATAGCCAAAAGGTGTTATTTGCATCATTTATGCTTGAGGGTGAAGCTAAGCATTGGTGGAGAATGATTAAAAGAGTTGCTGATTCTAAGGAAGAAACAATTACCTGGGCTTATTTTCTTGAAAAGTTTAATGAGAAGTTCTTCCCGGAATGCCTTAGGGATCAAAAGGAAAAGGAATTCATAAATTTAACTCAAGGGAATCTTACAGTGGCACAATATGAAGCTAAATTCACTGAATTATCTAGATTTGCACCACATTTGGTTTCAGATGAAGCACGGAGGGCAAAAAGGCTTGAAGGTGGTTTAAGACACAATATAAGGACAAGACTTTCAACCTTGAAATTGAGGTGCTATGGTGACTTAGTTGATCGGGCAACTATTGTTGAGAGGGATGTGGACGAGATGCTTGAGGTGAGAAACAAAAGAGGAAAGGAAAGGACAATTGGCTACAAGGATAAAAGGACAAACAGAAATGAAGGGTCCTTCAAAAGGTTTAAACGATCTAATGAAGAGTCAAGAATGACCAAGAATGTTCAATCTTGTGCAAATTGTGGTGGAAATCATGAATTAAAGGCTTGTTATAGGGTCACTGGAGCTTGTTTTGCTTGTGGAAAGTTTGACCATTGGATAAAAGATTGTAAATTCAACAAGGCAAAGGAATCAATGCCCATAAAGTCTGTAGCCCATGCTAAAGTCTATGCCATTGCCGAACGTGATTCCAAAGCTTCAAAGTCGGTAGTGAAAGGTACTCTTTGTATTTCCAATAAAGTTGCAAGAGTTTTGTTTGATCCTGGCTCTAATTTATCTTTTGTTGCACGTCACTTTGCACTTCATTTAGAGAAGCAACCCAAACAACTCGATCTCATGATATTAGTCTCTACAGCTATTGGTGACTCTCTAACTGCTAATCTTGTCTATCCTTCTTGCTTATTCATGGTGGGAGAAAATGAACTTTTAGCTGACCTAATCCTTCTAGATCTCCAAGACTATGATATCATACTTGGTATGAATTGGCTTTCATCTTATCATGCTACTGTTGATTGTTATCAAATGCTAGTTACCTTAAATCTTTCAAATGAAGTCCAATTGCAAATCAAGGGTCTTTCTCATGACCAATATCCAAATCTTATATCATTCATGCATGCTTCTAAGCTCCTTTAGAATGGTTGTGAATGTTATTTAGCTTATGTCAAGGAATGTCAAGAACTTGAAACTAGTTTGGATAAAATACTTATGGCTAGAGATTTTCCAGATGTGTTTTCAGATGACCTGCCTGGCTTGCCCCCTGAAAGAGAAGTTGATTTTGGTATTGATCTTGTTCCAAACACTGCACCAATATCTAAAGCTCCTTACAGAATGGTAGTGACAGAGCTAGCTGAGTTGAAAAAGCAATTGCAAGAACTTTTGGATAAAGGGTTTATTAGGCCTAGTGTCTCACCGTGGGGTGCTCCCGTACTATTTATCAAAAAGAAAGATGGCACCTTAAGGCTTTGCATAGATTATAGGCAACTGAATCAGGTAACTATTAAGAATAAATATCCTTTACCTAGAATTGATGATTTATTTGATCAGTTGCAAGGAGCACAAGTGTTTTCAAAGATTGACTTAAGATCTGGCTACTATCAACTAAAGATCAAGAATGAAGACATTCCAAAGACAGCTTTTAGAACTCGATATGGGCACTATGAATTCTTAGTCATGCTTTTTGGACTAACAAATGCACCTGCAGTTTTCATGGATCTAATGAACCGAGTATTTCACTCTTTGCTAGATAAATGTGTGATTGTATTTATCGATAATATTTTGATTTACTCTAAGAATGACCAAGATCATCAAAAGGATTTAAAGATTGTTTTGTCTATCCTAAGAGAGAAGAAGCTTTATGCAAAGTTGAGCAAGAGTGAATTTTGGTTAAGGGAAATTGGCTTCCTAGTGCATGTCATTTCGAATGAAGGTATATCTGTCGATCCAAAGAATGTGGAAGCTATTGTGAATTGGGAGAGACCAAGCAATGTGGCAGAGATTAGGAGTTTCTTGGGCATGGCCGGTTACTATAGAAGGTTTGTTGAAGGATTCTCCAAGATTGCAAGCCCTCTCACTAGGCTAATCAGGAAGAGTGTGAAGTATGATTGGAATGAAGCATGTGAGCAAAGTTTTCAAGAGCTAAAGAGAAGATTGACGAGTGCTCCAATCCTCACTATTCCTAATGCAAATGATAAATTTATGGTTTACACTGATGCTTCAGGCAAGGGTCTTAGGTGTGTGTTGATGCAAGCAGGTAAAGTGGTTGCTAATGCTTCAAGGCACTTGAAAGATATGAGTAGAATTACCCAACCCATGATTTAGAGCTAGCTGCGATCATCTTTGTGTTAAAAATTTAGAGACACTATTTGTATGGGCAAACATTTGAGATCTACACCGATCACAAGAGCTTAAAGTATATCTTTACTCAAAAGGAGTTGAACATGAGGCAGAGGAGATGGATAGAGCTATTGAAAGACTATGATTGCACTATTCTTTATCAATCGGGTAAAGCTAATGTGGTAGCGGATGCACTTAGTAGGAAGTCTTCAACCATAATAGCATCATTAATGGTGAAACAGTGGCAATTACTTGAAGAATTCAGTGCCTTGAGCCTTAAAGTGATCAAACATGAGCCAAAGGTATTACTTGCTTCTTTTAGGATTGAATCTGGCTTTCTTCAACAAATTAAGGATGGACAGCTTCAAGATCTGAGTCTAATGCAACTTAGAGAAGATAGTGTAAATGGATTGAAGAAAGACTTTTGCATGAGAGGGGAGGACATATTGAGGTTCAAGGATAGAATATGTGTTCCTAAGGATTCTGTAGGTAAGGCCAGCATATTGCATGAATCTCACAGGTCAAAGTATTCTATTCACCCAGGCAGCACTAAAATGTATCAAGACTTAAAGAAAACCTTTTGGTGGAGTGGTATGAAGAATGATATTGCACAGTATGTTTCCACATGTTTAACATGTCAACTAGTTAAAGCTGAACATCAAAGACCGGGTGGATTACTTCAACCTTTGAAGGTACCAGAATGGAAATGGGAAAGCATTGACATGGATTTTGTTTCTGGACTGCCTAGAACTTCTAGAAATCATGATGCTATTTGGGTTATCATTGATAGATTGACAAAATCTGCACATTTCTTGCCCATCAGAATGACATACTCACTTGATAAACTCTCTAGTATGTATATAAATGAAATAGTGAGATTGCATGGTGTTCCAGCTAAGATTGTATCTGATAGAGATTCAAGATTCCTTTCTAGATTTTGGAAGAGACTACAAGAAGCTTTGGGAACTAAACTCAAATTTAGCACATCTTATCATCCTCAAACAGACGGGCAATCAGAAAGAACCATTCAGACTCTTGAAGATTCGCTAAGGGCTTACATCATGGATTGGAAGGGTGAGTGGGATAAGGATCTTGATCTTATTGAATTCACCTACAATAACAGCTTTCATTCAAGTATTCAAATGGCTCCTTATGAAGCTTTGTATGGGAGGAAGTGTAGGACTCCTATTTGTTGGGAAGAGGTTGGTGATAGAAGACTCTTAAGCCTAGATGCAGTGCAAGAGACCACTGAGAAAATACATGTGATAAAGGATAAACTAAAAGCAGCTCAAAGCCGTCAAAAGAGTTATGCAGACAATAGAAGAAGGGAACTTGAGTTTCAAGTTGGTGACCATGTTTTTGTAAAGATTTCTCCTTCTAAAGGTGTTATGAGGTTTGGGAAGAAGGGGAAGCTAAGCCCAAGATTTATCGGACCTTTTGAAATTCTTGAAAGAGTTGGCTCGGTTGCTTATAGAGTTGCTTTGCCACCATCCTTGGTTCATGTTCATAATATGTTCCATGTTTCCATGTTGAGGAAGTATCATCATGATCCGTCGCATGTCATTGAGCATGAGCCTATTCAAATTGAATAAGATCTATCTTTTGTTGAAAAACCTATAAGAATTGTGGATAGAAAGGAAAAGATTTTGAAAAACCGAGTTATACCACTTGTGAAGGTTATTTGGCCGCATCACTCCATTGAAGAGCCAACTTGGGAATTGGAAGAAGATATGAAAAGAATCCATCCATATCTTTTTGGTAATCAAGGTAATGCAACTTTAGAGGACTAAAGTTCTTTTAAGGAGGGAGGGATGTAATACCCTAAAAATTATGAACCCCTTGGGATGGTATGCAAATAATAAATTTGGTAAATAATATTACTTCGGTCATTTAAGCAAGCTTGAAATCTTGAAATTTTTGTAGGGTGAGGATGATAACATGGGATGATAACATGGTATTATGGGCTCAAATGTCCTTATTAGAGTCTAAAAGGGCATTTTTGGAAATAACTTACCAACTAAGCCTTGGAGAGTGTTATTTTGGAAGGCAAAATCGTGAAGGGGGGGCTGGTGACGCTTTTGTTGGGAGAAGCCCTAGTTCAGCCGCCATCAAGAGGAAATGATTGGAGGAGTTTCAACACCTTTAGGCAAGTAATCTTACTCTTTGTTTTGATAAATCCGGTTATTCCCTTCATATCCTAGATAACTTCAATTCCTTGTGTCTATGATTTTGATTTGGATCTTAAAACTTGTGTTTTCTGTTTTATGGTGTCGAATCTAAAAATGCGTGATGTTTATGAAATGTTGGTTCTGCTGAGTTTGTAGTCACCTGCCTGACCTTGCTCTTCTTTAACCCTAATATCTCTTTACCTATAGATCCAAATCGCACAAAACAAATTTTGTATGAAACTAGATTCATTCCGCTTTAATTTGAATGTAATATCGACCATATCCGAGCTGTATTTGTGTTTCAATCTGTATTGATATCTAGATGTACAAAATCCGTTTTCTGGAAATCTGGATTTTGACCTTTATGTGTTCGAACCATCATATCTCCCTAGGTATAGCTCGAAATCTTGTCAAATCAGTTTTATTAGAAAGTAGACTCGAAGGGATTCATTTTGACTACCATATCGCCTATTTTCGGTTAGTTATTTGATCTGAAATATGTGTCGCAATTCTGATTTATGAATCTATTTTCTAGAATTCTGAAATCCCGACCTTTCTATGTTCGAACACCCATACCTCCCTGGTTATAACTCCAAATCCGACGAATTCAGTTCTATTGGAAAGTAGATTAAATTAGCTTCATTTTGAATATCATATTGCCCATTTTAGATTACTTACCTGGTCTGAAACATCTGTTGCAAATATGATATATTAATCTATTTTTTTTTCTAAAAATCTAACATCCAGACCTTTCTATGTTCAAACCCCCATATCTCCCTAACTACGACTCACAATCTTGTGAAACCAGTTTTATTGGAAATTAGACACAGAGAGCTTCAGTTTGAATATAATATTGACTATTTTTGATTAAGTATTCGACCTAAAATATAAGTCAAAATATGATATGATGAATCTGCCCTGTTTTGGTTACATGCTTAACATCAAAGTGGATATTGTGTTTTGAGCTTGAAATTATTCTAGAAGCAACAAGATCATTATGAATCTATTTCCTATGCCTTAACTCATGACTGTGAACTCATGGTATGCCCTATGACAAATATTGTGTTCAATGACTTATGTTATATCTTATCTTCAATGTGATGCTCAAGCTCATTGTCTTAGTATTCTTCTTATGAAAGCTATTGTGGGGAGAATTTGTGTGAACCCAAATGAGAGATTTGTGGATGGATGTGGAGCAAAGTGCCACACCCCTAAAAAGGTGGGGGCCACCTCTTGAATCCCTCAATTCAAAAGAGTTGTGAGAGCACAGTGCCACACCCCTAAAAAGGTGGGGGCCACCTCTTGAATCTCACTTCTCATCTGGTAGTTGTGGAGCAAAGTGCCACACCCCTAAAAAGGTGGGGGCCACCTCTTGAATCCCACTACATCATGATAGATGTGGAGCAAAGTGTCACACCCCTAAAAAAGGTGGGGCCACCTCTTGAATTCGTGGGAGCCACCGCTTGAATCCCGCTATCTATTTATACGAAGAGCCCTAAGATGCTCTAGCTAGCTTTTGTTTGCTCTCTCCTGACGAGGATGGGTTCAACTTCCAGACGTGGAAGGAATTTTGAATTATGATTGTCTCCCCCACATCTATGATCCATGACTACTCATGATATGAATGCACAACAATGATCAATGATTACTGTGATATGAATGCTCAATGATGATTAATGACTACTTGTGACCCAAATGTCTTATCTAAGGAATGTATGGCTATCTTGTTATCCCTATCCAATTCATGTGCTCAAGGGGAAATTCTGTTATCTTTCATTATGTCTTTATTGTGTTAACTATTTCGTTAATATGTTTATCCTCTTTAGTTCGTTTTCCCTTAGCCTTTGATATTACTTGCTGGGCAATTTATGCTCATTATTGCTTGCAGTAACCCTTATCGCAGATTAGCTTGGCTACACATTGTGGGCAAAAGCTTGAAAGTTTTGGAAGCTCATTTTGGAATTTTTGGCTAAATCTTGAGACTTTGTAATCTTGGAAAACATTGTATGCTCCATAAAAGACTTGTATTAAGAGTTGTCATGAGACTTGTTTTGAGGAGTATGTTACTAGTTTTGAATGTTGATTGCAATGGCTTATGTTGGTAGCATGTTTTAGTTCTCGGATTTTGGGATTGTATGACTCTACTCTACTTCGGTAAAAGTATTTGATGGAATGGATATTTTTCTATTGCAACTTGGATAATGACATTATATCACTTGTTTTATTGTTCAAGGCATTAAACTTGATATTGATTGTCGATCAAATGGCTGGGGTTTTAAAGGTTTTGGAGACTTTGTCTTGTTTGATGCAGCAACAAGTGGCAAGAGATGAAAATCTTAACAATTCAAATGCATCTAGTCAACAAAATCATGATCAATTGGGAATTGAGAGATTTAAGAGACTGAATCCTCCACCATTTTTAGGCGATCTAGATCCCTTGATGGGAGAAAGATGGATTATGCAACTAGAAAAGATCTTTGGTGTACTCAATAGTTCAGATAGCCAAAAGGTTTTATTTGCATCATTTATGCTTGAGGGTGAATCTGAGCATTGGTGGAGAATGATTAAGAGAGTTGCTGATTCTAAGGAAGAATGGCTTTACCTGGGCTTATTTTCTTGAAAAGTTTAATGAGAAGTTCTTCTCGGAATGCCTTAGGGATCAAAAGGAAAAGGAATTCATAAATTTAACTCAAGGGAATCTTACAGTGGCACAATATGAGGCTAAATTCACTGAATTATCTAGATTTGCACCACATTTGGTTTCAAATGAAGCACGGAGGGCAAAAAGGCTTGAAGGTGGTTTAAGACACAATATAAGGACAAGACTTTCAGCCTTGAAATTGAGGTGCTATGGTGACTTAGTTGATCGGGCAACTATTGTTGAGAGGGATGTGGACGAGATGCTTGAGGTGAGAAACAAAAGAGGAAAGGAAAGGACAATTGGCTACAAGGATAAAAGGACAAACGGAAATGAAGGGTCCTTCAAACAGTTTAAACGATCTAATGAAGAGTCAAGAATGACCAAGAATGTTCAATCTTGTGCAAATTGTGGTGGAAATCATGAATCAAAGGCTTGCTATAGGGTCACTGGAGCTTGTTTTGCATGTGGAAAGTTTGGCCATCGAATAAAATATTGTAAATTCAACAAGGCAAAGGAATCAATGCCCACAAAGCCCGTAGCCCATGCTAAAGTCTATGCCATTGCCAAATGTGATTCCAAAGCTTCAAAGTCGGTAGTGGAAGGTACTCTTTGTATTTCCAATAAAGTTGCAAGAGTTTTGTTTGATCCTGGCTCTAATTTATCTTTTGTTGCACGTCACTTTGCACTTCATTTAGAGAAGCAACCCAAACAACTCGATCTCATGATATTAGTCTCTACAGCTATTGGTGACTCTCTAACTGCTAATCTTGTCTATCCTTCTTGCTTATTCATGGTGGGAGAACATGAACTTTTAGCTGACCTAATCCTTCTAGATCTCCAAGACAATGATATCATACTTGGTATGGATTGGCTTTCATCTTATCATGCTACTGTTGATTGTTATCAAAAGCTAGTTACCTTAAATCTTTCAAATGAAGTCCTATTGCAAATCAAGGGTCTTTCTCATGACCAATATCCAAACCTTATATCATTCATGCATGCTTCTAAGTCCTTCAGAATGGTTGTGAATGTTATTTAGCTTATGTCAAGGAATGTCAAGAACTTGAACCTAGTTTGGATAAAATACTTGTGGCTAGAGATTTTCTAGATGTGTTTTCAGATGACCTGCCTGGCTTGCCCCCTGAAAGAGAAGTTGATTTTGGTATTGATCTTGTTCCAAACACTGCACCAATATCTAAAGCTCCTTACAGAATGGCACCGACAGAGCTAGCTGAGTTGAAAAAGCAATTGCAAGAACTTTTGGATAAAGGGTTTATTAGGCCTAGTGTCTCACCGTGGAGTGCTCTCATACTATTTGTCAAAAAGAAAGATGGCACCTTAAGGCTTTGCATAGATTATAGGCAACTGAATCAGGTAACCATTAAGAATAAATATTCTTTACGTAGAATTGATGATTTGTTTGATCAGTTGCAAGGAGCACAGTGTTTTCAAAGATTGACTTAAGATCTGGCTACTATCAACTAAAGATCAAGAATGAAGACATTCCAAAGACAGCTTTTAGAACTCGGTATGGGCACTATGAATTCTTAGTCATGCCTTTTGGACTAACAAATGCACCTGCAGTTTTCATGGATCTAATGAACCGAGTATTTCACTCTTTGTTAGATAAATGTGTGATTGTATTTATCGATAATATTTTGATTTACTCTAAGAATGACCAAGATCATCAAAGGGATTTAAAGATTGTTTTGTCTATCCTAAGAGAGAAGAAGCTTTATGCAAAGTTGAGCAAGAGTGAATTTTGGTTAAGGGAAATTGGCTTCCTAGGGCATGTCATTTCGAATGAAGGTATATCTGTCGATCCAAAGAAAGTGGAAGCTATTGTGAATTGGGAGAGACCAGACAATGTGGCAGAGATTAGGAGTTTCTTGGGCATGGTCGGTTACTATAGAAGGTTTGTTGAAGGATTCTCCAAGATTGCAAGCCCTCTCACTAGGCTAATCAGGAGAGTGTGAAGTATGATTGGAATGAAGCATGTGAGCGAAGTTTTCAAGAGCTAAAGAGAAGATTGACGAGTGCTCCAATCCTCACTATTCCTAATGCAAATGATAAATTTATGATTTACACTGATGCTTCAGGCAAGGGTCTTGGGTGTGTGTTAATGCAAGTAGGTAAAGTGGTTGCTTATGCTTCAAGGCAATTGAAAGATTATGAGCAGAATTACCCAACCCATGATTTAGGCTTCATCCATCCTGCAGAGGCCAATAAGGTCTGCAGGCTAAAGAGATCCATCTATGGATTAAAGCAAGCATCTCAAAGTTGGAATCTTCGATTTGATGAAGCTGTGAGAGATTATGGCTTTATCAAAAGCGAAGATGACGCCCGTGTATACAGAAAATTCAGTGGGAGCTTGGTGACTTTTCTGGTCTTGTATGTCGATGACATACTACTCATCGGGAATGACATCCCTAGTCTTCAAGCTGTGAAGACATGGTTAGGGAAGTGTTTTGAGATGAAGGACTTAGGGGAGGCCGCCTATATCCTAGGCGTGAGGATCTACAGGGATAGATCTAAGAGGCTCCTAGCCCTTAGTCAAAGTACTTACATTGATAAGGTCCTGGAGAGGTTTAGCTTGGAGCAATCCAAGAAAGGGTACCTTCCAGTGAGACATGACCTTACTCTCTCAAAGAGCCAGTGTCCCACCACACTGGCTGAAAGAGATGACATGAGTCGAGTGCCTTATGCTTCGGCAGTGGGATCGATCATGTATGCAATGTTGTGTACTAGACCAGATGTGGCTTATGCTGTGAGCATAACCAACCGATACCAATTCAATCCTGGTTTACAGCACTGGGTGGCTGTAAAGAACATCCTAAAGTATATGAGAAGAACTAAGGATTTGTTCCTAGTCTATGGGGGACAGGAAGTGCTCAGTATGTAGGGGTACACTGATGCGTCTTTCCAGTCTGACCCTGATGACTTTAGATCGCAGGCCGGCTATGTGTTTAAGATGAATGGAGGCGCTGTTTGCTGGAAGAGCATCAAGCAATCCACTATTGCCGATTCTACAACCGAAGCTGAGTATGTGGCAGCTTCTGAGGCAGCCAAAGAAGCTGTTTGGATAAGGAAGTTCATTTCTGAACTTCAGGTGGTTCCCAGTGCAGTGGATCCCATTGAAATCTACTGTGATAAGAATGAAGCAATTGCACAAGCCAAATAACCACGGTCTCATCAAAGATCCAAACATATACTCAAAAGATTTCACCTGATCAGAGAGATCATAGACAGAGGTGATGTCAAGATTAGCAAAGTTGACACAGAGAATAATCTGGCAAACCCATTGACCAAGGCTTTGGCACAGCAGAAGCATGACTGTCACGCTAGAGATATGTGGTTGAGATTCCTCAACCTCTCGGTCTTAGTGCAAGTGGGAGATTGTTGGTGTATATGCCCTAGGACCTAGTTTTGATCCATTATTGTACTACTTGACTTTGATATTTATATATATCATTCTGGCATTGTCATTATCAATGTTTGTCTACATCTGCGATTATGTACTTACATGATAATGTCCCTGGAGAGAGATTGGATCTGTGCTCAAATGATCGTCCCCAGTCGATGTACCAGAATGGATATGAGACAACTCTGGTACTTGTGAGACTGGTATATGGGCTGGTTAGGCACGAGGTACTAACGCAGACATATGGGTATATCAGTGGTGGATATACTGGACCGACCCGCTATGAGGCAATGACTTGGTGTCACGAGTTATCCTCATAAGTGATAGGAGATGCATTGATCCCTTGACTTGAGGTCATTGGTCATTCTTTATGGTTAGGGACATGCTTTGATATAACCTAACACCTCGCCGTAGTTGGGGGGTAATAACGGTTGTCATTGAGCATGTCACGACTCATAGGAGAAGGTCAATAGACAGACATAGGATTTGCCTCTTCCTAAGGGAAGCATGATATCCATGGAGCTCCTCTATGGTTCTATGACTGAAAGTGTATGGCCATACCCAGGTGAGACCTGATTTAGTCATAACCATGAGATTGGATAAAAACAAGTGGTGATACACTTGTCCAATCGGATATCAGTTCAGCAAAGAGACTGTAATGCATCTGTACCTGATTGCGATGATGGGGATGTCGATGTCAATATCCATTCCGATGACTTAGGTAGCAGCGATGCACTGCTAGGTGCCACTCACTGCTTGTGGTGACCTTAGGTCAGCACTGCCAACGTTAGAGGAACCTACAGGGTCGCACACCTTGATACTCGAGTTCTCGTATTGATCGAGAAGCCTTATGATCGAGTTATTGGATGACTCGGATCTATTTGGGAGATTTCATCAGCGCCGATGGGCCTGATGAGATGGAAGAAACTTATTAGGGTCAACTTCCATTTTTGGCATATTGACCAAAGTAATCATGGTTAACCTAGTTTGACCTTGAGTTAAATTGGATTAGATCCAATGGGTTGATTGACATGCATAATGGACCTTGGGCTAGGCCCATTCTATAGTTGGGCTTATTAATAAGTTAAATGGGCTTAAGGAGAAGAATGTGTAGGCGCATGTTTAACCCTGGTTAGACTAGGGTTGGCGCCTATGACACATATGGTTAATCTAAGTTGATTTAATCATTTGTGGGCTAATTAATTAATTAATTAATTGGAGTCCTATTTAATAGGGCTGATTATTTAAATAATTAATTAGAGTCCTAATTGGATTAGGACTTGATTATTTAAATAATTAATTAGACTCCTAATTGGATTAAGACTTGATTAATTATTAAAATAATTCTATTTCCTACTTCTTCTCCAAGCCGCCCACTTGGCTTAATCATAGCCATCCCTAATCGCCTCTCCTTGCTATAAATATAACCCCTAGTCGCCCCTCTTGGAGATATGAATTACTTGAAGGCGTGAACAATAGAAGGGGCGAGAGCAAGGAGAACTTGGGCAAACATCTTCCATACCCTAGCCGCAAGCAACCTTCCTCCTTTCCTCTTGGCGTTTGGAGCATTGGAGCTTGGCGGCTTGTCTTCTTCCCTCCTCCTCCTTGGCGCAACTTCTCTAGAAGGTGGCGCAAGTGAAGTGGAGGTCTCCCTAAGGCTTGGATCTTCTTCCCGAGGCTAGCACCGGGCGAGGAAGAAGAGGACTCGAGGCATCCGTGTATGTGAGACTGCAGAGGGCGCACGCTTGGGCGCCTACCTCGACATCGGCCTCATCTTGCTTTAAGGTATTTTCTATCTCATTGTGTCGACTCTCTCGCATGCGATCTTCATTGGGTTTTTGGGACCGGCCTGTTTCGGGAATATTATTCCGCTGTGCACTGTATTTGTTTCTGAAAAATTTGTAAAATATCCCTGGGGTTTCCCAACAGTGATATCAGAGCGACTTGTGAGACTCGAACGATGTATTTTCATGCTTTTCCATGCTCACATGTCATATCTCAATTTTTACAAATTGCATGATCACATGGCAAACGATTTTTCTAAAGTAGGAAAAAATAGGGTTTCTTGTTTCTATCATCTTTTCAACCTCTTTTGGATTTTTGGGTTATTTTTCTTGTATGATTTAAAGGATCAAAGGCGCACGTGGTTTTGTCAAGTAGGACGGGCATTGTGTCTTCGGACGAGCCGGGTCTCTTGATATGACAAAATTACCAGCTGAGAGGATCTTTGAAATCATCATGATAATTAATTGTAAATAACCAGCTGAAGTTAAGGCCAGCATATTGCAAGAATCTCACAGGTCAAAGTATTCTATTCACCCAGGCAGCACTAAAATGTATCAAGACTTAAAGAAAACCTTTTGGTGGAGTGGTATGAAGAATGATATTGCACAGTATGTTTCCACATGTTTAACATGTCAACTAGTTAAAGCTGAACATCAAAGACCAGGTGGATTACTTCAACCTTTGAAGGTACCAGAATGGAAATGGGAAAGCATTGACATGGATTTTGTTTCTGGACTGCCTAGAACTTCTAGAAATCATGATGCTATTTGGGTTATCATTGATAGATTGACAAAATCTGCACATTTCTTGCCCATCAGAATGACATACTCACTTGATAAACTCTCTAGTATGTATATAAATGAAATAGTGAGATTGCATGGTGTTCCAGCTGAGATTGTATCTGATAGAGATTCAAGATTCCTTTCTAGATTTTGGAAGAGACTGCAAGAAGCTTTGGGAACTAAACTCAAATTTAGCACATCTTATCATCCTCAAACAGACGGGCAATCAAAAAGAACCATTCAGACTCTTGAAGATTCGCTAAGGGCTTACATCATGGCTTGGAAGGGTGAGTGGGATAAGGATCTTGCTCTTATTAAATTCACCTACAATAACAGCTTTCATTCAAGTATTCAAATGGCTCCTTATGAAGCTTTGTATGGGAGGAAGTGTAGGACTCCTATTTGTTGGGAAGAGGTTGGTGATAGAAGACTCTTAAGCCTAGATGCAGTGCAAGAGACCACTGAGAAAATACATGTGATAAAGGATAAACTAAAAGCAGTTCAAAGCCGTCAAAAGAGTTATGCAGACAATAGAAGAAGGGAACTTGAGTTTCAAGTTGGTGACCATGTTTTTGTAAAGATTTCTCCTTCTAAAGGTGTTATGAGGTTTGGGAAGAAGGGGAAGCTAAGCCCAAGATTTATCAGACCTTTTGAAATTCTTGAAAGAGTTGGCTCGGTTGCTTATAGAGTTGCTTTGCCACCATCCTTGGTTCATGTTCATAATATGTTCCATGTTTCCATGTTGAGGAAGTATCATCATGATCCGTCGCATGTCATTGAGCATGAGCCTATTCAAATTGAATAAGATCTATCTTTTGTTGAAAGACCTATAAGAATTGTGGATAGAAAGGAAAAGATTTTGAAAAACCGAGTTATACCACTTGTGAAGGTTATTTGGCCGCATCACTCCATTGAAGAGCCAACTTGGGAATTGGAAGAAGATATGAAAAGAATCCATCCATATCTTTTTGGTAATCAAGGTAATGCAACTTTAGAGGACTAAAGTTCTTTTAAGGAGGGAGGGATGTAATACCCTAAAAATTATGAACCCCTTGGGATGGTATGCAAATAATAAATTTGGTAAATAATATTACTTCGGTCATTTAAGCAAGCTTGAAATCTTGAAATTTTTATAGCGTGAGGATGATATCATGGTATTATGGGCTCAAATGTCCTTATTAGAGTCTAAAAGGGCATTTTTGGAAACAACTTACCAACTAAGCCTTGGAGAGTGTTATTTTGGAAGGCAAAATCCTGAGGGGGGGCTGGTGACGCTTTTGTTGGGAGATCCCCTAGTTCAGCCGCCATCAAGAGGAAAGGATTGGAGGAGGAGTTTCAACAACTTTAGGCAAGTAATCTTGCTCTTTGTTTTGATAAATCCGGTTATTCCCTTCATATCCTAGATAACTTCAATTCCTTGTGTCTATGATTTCGATTTGGATCTTAAATCTTGTGTTTTATGTTCTATGGTGTCGAATCTGAAAATGCGTGATGTTTATGAAATGTTGGTTCTGCTGAGTTTGTAGTCGGCTGCCTGACCTTTGTCTGCTTTAACCCTAATATCTCTTTACCTATAGATCTAAATCGCACGAAACAAATTTTGTATGAAACTAGATTCATTCAGATTTAATTTGAATATAATATCGACCATATCCGAGCTGTATTTGTGTTTCAATCCGTATTGATATCTAGCTGTACAAAATCAGTTTTCTGGAAATCTAGATTTCGACCTTTATGTGTTCGAACCATCATATCTCTCTAGGTATAGCTCGAAAGCTTGTCAAATCAGTTTTATTAGAAAGTAGACTCGACGGGAATCATTTTGACTACCATATCGCCTATTTTTGGTTAGTTATTAGATCTAAAATATGTGTCGCAATTCTGATTTACGAATCTGTTTTCTGGAATTCTGAAATCCCAACCTTTCTATGTTCGAACACCCATACCTCCCTGGTTATAACTCCAAATCCGACGAATTCAGTTCTATTGGAAAGAAGATTCAATTAGCTTCATTTTGAATGTCATATTGCCTATTTTAGGTTACTTACTCGGTCTGAAAGATCTGTTGCAAATATGATATATTATTATTTTTTTTTCTGAAAATCTAACATCTAGACCTTTCTGTGTTCAAACCCCCATATCTCCCTGCCTACAACTCAAAATCTTGTGAAACCAGTTTTATTGGAAATAGACTCAGAGAGCTTCAGTTTGAATATAATATTGACTATTTGTGATGAAGTATTTGACCTAAAATATAAGTCAAAATCTGATATGATGAATCTGCCCTGTTTTGGTTACATGCTTTACATCAAAGTGGATATTGTGTTTTGAGCTTGAAATTATTCTAGAAGCAACAAGATCATTATGAATCTATTTCCTATGCCTTAACTCATGATTGTGAACTCATGGTATGCCCGATGACAAATATTGTGTTCAATGACTTATGTTATATCTTATCTTCAATGTGAAGCTCAAGCTCATTGTCTTAGTATTCTTCTTATGAAAGCTATTGTAGGGAGAATTTGTGTGAACCCAAATGAGAGATTTGTGGATGGATGTGGAGCAAAGTGCCACACCCCTAAAAAGGTGGGGGCCACCTCTTGAATCCCTCAATTCAGAAGAGTTGTGAGAGCAAAGTGCCACACCCCTAAAAAGGTGGGGGCCACCTCTTGAATCTCACTTCTCATCTGGTAGTTGTGAAGCAAAGTGTCACACCCCTAAAAAGGTGGGGGCCACCTCTTGAATCCTACTACATCATGATAGATGTGGAGCAAAGTGCTACATGGAGCAAAGTGTCACACCCCTAAAAAAGGTGGGGGCCACCTCTTGAATTTGTGGGAGCCACCGCTTGAATCCCTCTATCTATTTGTACGAAGAGCCCTAAGATGCTCTAGCTAGCTTTTGTTTGCTCTCTCCTGATGAGGATGGGTTCAACTTCTAGACGTGGAAGGAATTTTGAATTATGATTGTCTCCCCCACATCTATGATCCATGACTACTCATGATATGAATGCACAACAATGATCAATGATTACTGTGATATGAATGCTCAATGATGATTAATGACTATTTGTGACCCAAATGCCTTATCTAAGGAATGTATGGCTATCTTGTTTTCCCTATCCAATTCATGTGCTCAAGGGGAAATTCTGTTATCTTTCATTATGTCTTTATTGTGTTGACTATTTCGTTGATATGTTTATCCTCTTTAGTTCGATTTCCCTTAGCCTTTGGGATTACTTGCTGGGCAATTTATGCTCATTCTTGCTTGCACTAACCCTTACCACAGATTAGCTTGGCTACGCATTGTGGGCAAAAACTTGAAAGTTTTGGAAGCTCATTTTGGAATTTTGTCTAAATCATGAGACTTTGTAATCTTGGAAAACATTGTATGCTCCATAAAAAACTTGTATTAAGAGTTGTCATGAGACTTGTTTTGAGGAGTATGTTACTAGTTTTGAATGTTGATTGCAATGGCTTATGTTGGTAGCATGTTTTAGTTCTCGGATTTTGGGATTGTATGACTCTACTCTGCTTGGGTAAAAGTATTTGATGGAATGAATATTTTTCTGTTGCAACTTGGATAATGACATTATATTACTTGTTTTATTGTTCAAGGCATTAAACTTGATGTTGATTGTCGATCTTACTAAAAATTATGTCGTATGATTATCTTTTATGGATTGTTGTTATCTAAGGGTGTGACAGTATCCCCGGTATTCAACAAGGACATCCAGTGGCCCTAACGTCTGGTATGCGGGGGACACGGAAAGTGATGGATCTGATGCGGGCGTGGGTAAGCTCCATAGCTACTTCATCATGAGTTTCAGCTGCTAGCGTACGGCAAGGCAAGGTTCCATATATCACAGCAATGGCCACGACAGAGGCACTGGAGGCGCCAGCATTCGACACCATCGAGGGCAACATCCAGATTGGGCGGGAGAGAAATGTGATGCCAAATTTTATTTGGGCCGAGCTGAGAGAAGAAAGACTTTGGGTGGTGTCCCACTCTTGCTGAAATGGATGAAGCCCAAATCCAAATCCAGCGGATGCTTCAATTTGGCGGACAAGACAAGTGGCATTGTCTTTGACTACGCTTTCTTCGGCACGACGACGGTGGGGATGAAAGTAGATGGATTCTTGGACTAGGCAAGCGCTGTCGACGGGCCCGTCCACTGGCGAGGGGATAGGAGAGACACCGCTGGTGGATGCGTGTGATGGACGGAGTGGCGAAATCACTCACAGAGGCATGATTCATAGATCCCAGAAATAGAAAGGTCGACTGGCGAGCCGATCCCCTTCCAAAGGTGGAAGCATCTTCTTCCTTTAGAGCTTGGAGTAGAGGCGGATGAATGGGCTAGCGAGGGAGCTTTCATCGTCTTCTTCCTCACGAATGCAGTGGAGCGTGCAAGTAGTGGATGAGTAGCAAGTTTCCCTTGCTTTCCGACAACATTAGCAGAGTCGTCTCCACAAGCCGGCGAGGAGAAGAAGGGACGAAGGTGATGGCGAGAGTGCACCGCCTTCCTCCCCGAGAGAGCCAGACGATAGGCAAGAGAGCTCGCCTTCTCCATGCGCGGTGGACAAGACGAAGCCACGCGCTTCCTCCCTTAGACAGTGACTTTTGGTGGCGTGGTTCGACAAGCAGTCTGGTGCCAGCGAGGAGGGAGTTTTGCGTGTGTAAAGGGGTTTTAGGTAACTATTTTAGAAAGAAATAAAGTAGAAAAATTTTCCCATCCTTCGGGCCTTCTGAGTTGTGATATTTTGGATGTGTTAAAAATTTAGAAATATTTTGGATGTAATGATGTATTGAAGTATTTAGTATGTGTTGAACTATTTTGGATGTATTGAATAATTGAAATATTTAACTTAATCTTGTTGGCGGTTGGCTGTTGCAATTGTAAATTTATTACTTTTGGTAACTTAGATAGTTAGATTTATTGCTGGATTTTATTTATGGATTTATTTGATGAGAAATTGATAATATCTATTGTGCTTTGATACTGAAATTGTTTTAGTACTCATGATTGCTTTGATGCTGAAATTGCTGGATCTTATGGATTTATTTGTTGATAACTTAGATTATTGCTACCTTTTATTTACAAATTTATTTGATGAGAAATTGAGAATGTTCTTAAGTTACAAGTGAAAAAATCTCACTTATGTTGCATATACGGTAAAACTAAAATCCATTTCATGTCCACCTGTATAAAATACGCACCGTGTTCAAGATTAAAGATACAATCTTTAAAAAGAGATTATATAAGGTTGAAATCTGGACTACGAGTCTATGACGATACAAAACAATTTTTCACTAGCAGTTAAGGGAGGTGAAACTCATATAACTAAAGGGGACTCATCCTTCAGACTTCAACTGTCAACACTTTTGTTTGAACAAATTAAATAAATAAAAACACTGAAGTAGCTAGCTCTCGATTTTTTGTAGCTATCAAAATTCAAATTGTGATATGCAAGTTGCAGCAAATAATAGATTTTGATTTAATACATTATTGATTTATTGTTTATCATAAAGATAGGATTGAAAAACTAAGCATCACTTCTTTCAGAAAAATAATCTTGTTAATGAAATAATACCTTGATAAATATTAATAAATTTATGATGTTATTGATAAATATTGTTTATATTAAAAAATATATAACAATAACAAAATAGGTAATTTATCAATTTTACCGATTTACTGATCGGTAAAATTGGTAATTTAATAACCGATTTATTGATAAATTTGTCAGTCAAGAGGCAATCTTTTAGGTGGAGTTGATTCATCGGGCTCTCTGTCATCATCAAGTCTTGACTTTACAATCTACTTGGTACTAGTGGGAACCTAGCACTTAAAGAGTTTGCCGGAAAAGTTAATTGGATGGACTCTTGTGGTCATGAACTAGTCTTGAAAGGTCTGTATCCTTGAAGGCTATGAGCAAGGCCTTGAACAGATCCACAGGCAGCCAGCAGCGACACTATCAAGCAGACGGCGCTCAGTATCTTCAGCCACGTCCATGTTGCGGAGAATTTGCGGATCTTGGCCTGCGCGATGTACATCTCCACCGGAAAATACACGGTCAGCGGCCAGAAGGAAAGAGCCCCGATCAGGCCCAAGAAATCGTTGAAGAAGGGGAAGATCATGGCGACGACGGCTGTGAAAATGACGTAGAGCGTTCTCCAGATGGCGCGGAAGAGACTCAGCGGGCATTCGCCCAGCAAAGGAACGTTGACCACATGCTCAGATGTTATGAAGTGGTTTTCCGGCCACCGGTTCCTGCTCCAAGTTTCAACAAAATGGAACAACGGCTGTGCAAATACCTGCAGTTAATTAGCACACGAATTAAGACCAGTTTTAAATGTATGTAGTCTTTTGTTTGTATCTATAGGAATGGGGCCTGCCCTAACGAAGAAAGCTTAGAGCAGAGGCTGCAGCATGTGCATGATGGCTTGGCTTGGCTTATATACTTATATGGCAGGTGACGACTCACGAGCTCACCTAATGGTAGGTCAGATAAGGACAAAGTCAACAATTAATGAGCAGCATATAATTGTCTGTCCGTGTCCTAAAACGACGCGGTGAATGACAGAGTTTACGACCCATGCCATATTGCCTTGAATTACCTGATAAGCACCAATAAGGTGAATGGCGATGCATATGTTTCCGATGTCTACAAGCCAAAACGGGTCGAAGAATCCGAATCCGGTCAAGAAGTTGCCAGGTGCGGTGTTCCCGAATGCGGCGTAGCCCAGCACACCACACAGCATGTAGAAGACCGTGGTAGTGACGACGCCTATGGAGGTGGCCTTCTTCATCACCTGGTTCTCCGGAGGACTTGACTGGAGTGTGTCCTGCGTCCATGTCAGATGAATCAATTTGAATTCATGTCAATTGTCAGATGAATCAATCTGAATTCATGTCAGATGAATCAAGTTACATGTGTACCTGGATCTCAATTAGCACGTTGGAGAAGGAATACGCGAAGGCAATGTCTCCAAGAGACTGAAACGTTCTCCACACCTTCTCGCTCCCCGTGACATCCACCCCCACCGTCACTCCCGTCAGGCTGGTCCTCGAATGGGCCCCATCTGCAAACCCAATTATTGATCACCAACTGGATGCATGCATGTGAGCCATCCATTGAGGCAGGCAGCAGGCAGCAGGCTGCAGGCTGCAGTGCAGAATGCAAAGACAAAACTAATAAACCTGCTATTTTGGCGATTGAGAGGCCGAGGCCAATGCTGGAGTAAGTCACTGACATGACCGCCGCCACAATGGAGAGCCACCAGATCTTGTGGAAATTCGGCAGCTGAGAGAGCACCATCTGAATCGCCGCGAAGATGATCATGTCCGTCGTCGTCGACACCTGACACGCCGCATCGTGCCCGTTACGGTGGAAACAGTTGGATCTCTTCACCGCCCTGAATTAACATCACCAACATTGATTGCTGTTATTTAATAATATTAAGGGGTACACGAGTAATTAGCTTGCGTCACCTACGCCATGCTAATGGCGGTGGTGATGGTGTAGCCGATGGTGACCCCGACGAGGTTCGTGTACTGCGCCAGCCCACAGAACTTGTATTTGACGCCACCGAGATTGGATTGGACGGCATCTTTGTAGCTGTAGTTTCGCTTGCCATGAGGGGCTCTGTAGCAGTCGGCAAGGAGGGTGGAGCAGAACCAGGTGATGAGGGAGAAGATCAAGAGGACCGTCGGGCCGGCGATCCACCCTAGCTGAGCCAAGGCCCAGGCCAGCGACAGCACGCCTGACCCTATAACAGCGGTGATGATGTGCGCACTCGCCGTCAGCAGCGTCCCTGATATCATGAACAGTAGTTAATTTACAATGAATTAATTAGACACAAGGGAGAGAGAGAGAGAGAGAGAGAGAGAGAGAGAGAGACCTGTCCGCTTCCCGCGGCCGTCGTCGTCGACCAAGTCGCCGCGAGCGGGGTCGCCGGTGACCGATATCTCCAAGGAGGCGGCGGTGTCGAGAGGATCCGCTCCCTTCACCATGACCAATTTGCTTTGTTGATTCTCTCTCTTTTTTATTTTTTGTTTGTTTGAAGGATTGCGGCGAAAAGAGGCGTAAGAGGGGGTTTTATTTATAGCGGAAGGCGGAAGGCGGAGCGGCTCCTCCCTTGATTGCATTCCTTGTCGAGACATATTAAATGTGTTATAATATGTTTTCATGATACTTGTTCGCAATAATTGAAAAAGTGCATCTTGGTCCTTGACACAATTACAATATTGCTGTCTGATCCATTCAAGGAGTTAATTGCAAAATTCATAGTGTAAAGGTGGAAAACGTGAATGGCGACAGGAGGCAAGCCCACCCCATATGGAAAATGCAAAGGTGAAACAGTGGGCTTTGGGCCCATTCCTTGCGACTTACAAGGAAAGAGAGGAAGAGAATGGTCCAATCACCACTTTATACGCGTGACATTTGGCTACTGGCAAGAGGCAAGGATGGGTTGAATGAAAGTGAGGCTGATGATGATCCATCTGTGCCGGGTGCCAATTAATTTATTGCCAGCAGTCGAGAAGAATTTGCAATCGTTGGCGCTGTTTAACTAATGCAGCGAATCTGAAATCACATGACAAAAGATAAAGCTAGCTAGCTATTCATGAATGTGACAAGTAGAGATGACCGGCGTCTCTTTGTAAGCATATCATATTTTTTTGGAGTCATGGCTATTGTAGACCCCGTTGTCTCTTTCACTCGGTTGGGCTATGCACGCTTGTCAACTTTGAACGCAACTCTTCTTGGCTCATTAGCCGTATGTGACAATGATTCTATTCTTTCCCTTCTCAATAATTTCATGTCTCACTTTTTTGTTTAATATTCATTAATTAATTACAGACAGAAATATTACAATAAAACCCTTCAACTATTGGCATCTCTTCTTATTTGGATTGGATATGTATTCTCTGAGGAGTACAGCTTTGAACCAACTATTCTACTAATCTAAAGCCATCCAACATATCGGTACTTGTCTTTTCTCTTCGGTAATATTATGGTTACATCTAGTGTTAGAATGATGAATATTGTTAAATTGCATTAGGAAAATGTTAGATTTGTTGAGTTCATCGCTTGCGTTTTCCAAGTGGCCTAAGTGAAGAGATACAAAGACTAAAAGAACTTGATCAAGCTCATAAGAATTTATGGCTAGTTATTATCGATTAGAAATGATAATGACCTAGGTCATATCACGAGTATGAGAGACTTGGCTTGTGCCATTATTCGCCAAGAATGACAATCTAGGTTATATGATCAAGTTTGACGAATTTGACTTATCTAAACCCATCGCAACATTACCTCTCTAACATTATCTAATTTGAATTCAAACTCAACTGGTTTAAAGAAACCCACCCTCAAACCTAAATTTGCAAAGGAATCAAGTACCTACACGGTTACCTAACCTAGCTTACCTTATTTTATTTATTTAAAAATATTTATTTAACTAAAATAAAGTATTACATGAGATAGGAATAAGAGAAAAAGTATAGATCATCATTCGAGGATAATAAATAAATAATATAATTTATATTGTGGTAGATTTGGATTCGAGTTTGAGTTGATTTTTAAAATCCTCATACCCAACCCTAATCCCCTGCTTTGTAAAATTTGGGTTTTACCTAAACTCAATCTGAAATTGAGTCAAATTAGATTTTTCTCATTAAAGTTGACTTGAATCAAGTCAAGTTAGATTGGGTTTAGGCTTTTTTATTTTTAAACCAACCCTATTTGGATTGCTATTGTAATATATATGCTGTCATATACATTTAGGCAAAATATGAGAGTTTAGGCTTTAGTGGAGTGAAAGACTTAGGCTTGGCTAAGTTTGGTGCATTGATATAGACCTTTCTCTCTAGGATTTTTGCTCAATGTTTCTTTTCGATTATGAGAGTTTTGGTTAATATACTTGCCATGACTTTCACTACTAAGTCAATTAAGTGCATTGGTAGCAAGGTCCAGGATATTTGTCCTTGTTGAATTTAACTTACTGAATCTATACATTAGTGACTCATGATCACCTTAAATTTGCTAAATTTCTAAAGTGAAGCGGGAGAAAAATTAAGCTGAGTGACTCTTTTACTTCATTTCCATTAGTGTTGGCAATTCTTTCATATTTTTTTTCTCACAAAGTAAATTTTAAAAATTTTTGCTAGTTGATCAAATGATTTAATAGTAGCCTAAGAGGTTGGGAGAATCACCAATAGGCCTATTTGTATAGGGTGAGTTGGAAAGCTCTATATATATAGTACTAGTAAATTAATATATATTTAAAATTGTTTAGGTGACCTATTGGATCGACTTTAGAAATCTAGTTTTGGTAAATTAAACTCCCAATATCAATTTATCTAGGATCTTATCACAAAAGGAACACCTAACATTAACCCTAGTATGAGAGAGATGACTTGATTGTTGGGTCACCTAAATGACTATGAGCTGAATTGTTTAACCATGCGATCACAACCCAATTGGCTCATCTTGGGGAAGTTGAGCTAAGATGTTGGTTTAACATTCACAGGTGTTAGGGCTATTGATAGTAGGACTAACTTGAGGAATGAAGCTAAAGAATGAGAAGAGGGGTGCGGTGGGATTTGCATTCCCTGTTTATTAAGTTGAGAAATTAATGTGTGCAACCATTCAAGTAAGCTCATCATATGATGTATTGAGCTAAGGTTGCTATAGTCTTTGAGAGACTAGGCCTATTTATTCACAAATAGGTCCATAGGTAGCGTAGAAATGCTAAGAGTTAATGGCATAATTGATAATTCAACAAGTGATGTATTGATTGTGTTGGAAACTAAGTAGTCATCTTGACATCAATTCATAGTGATTGACTTTCCTAGTGCATATGATGTGAATTAGAATTATATTGTTCATGTAGTGAGACTGATAGCTAATTAGTTATACTAACCAATATAGGGCCGAGATCATAAATAGGCTCCTTATACATTCATTGATTAATTTAGTGTGTAATCCAAAAGTAAGTGTAATGTTTTCTAACATCCCCTGTCAAATATTTAAGTTACTATTTAAATCATGATATATATATATATATATATACCCCATAGGAATGTTTATTTGTAGTCATGTATTATTGTAGGTGTGGGTGCTTGGTCCTCTACTATAACAGTAACAAATATAAGTAAACTTGTGTTTCTTTCTAGGGGAAGAAAAGAGAGGAAGGAAAGAAAAATGAGAAGGAGAAACGACAGGTCACGTGACCTGTTGCGTGCCGGTTGCGTGTGTGCCAAGGGAAGAAAGGAAGGGGAGGTGATGACGGCAAGACGCGGGAGGTGGTGGTGAAGTGCAGCGCAAGACCCTGAGCACTTGGTCTTGAGTGATCTAGGTAATTGGAGCATCAATATTATGGAGGGTTTGATCATAATTTAGTTTAAGAAAAAGGATGATTGTGAATTTACATGTAACCTTTTTTTAACTAAACATATATGATATTGGTTTGGAGAAGAATAATGGATGATTTTGCTCTTAGTTTTCTAAAAGTTGTAATCTAAGTTATTTGTGACAACTGCAAGTGTGGCGGCCGAGGTCAATAAGATGAAGGAAAGGAGATTCCTTTGTGATTGGTGATGGATTAGAGGATATTTTTTTGCTTCATTGTCGACATAGTGGAAGAGGATAAGGTAAAGTATGTCTAAAGGAGGGATGAAGTGGTGGGACAATAACTAAAGAAGCCAAAATCAACTCCACGCCTCATCCTTGTCTTGCCACTTGTCTCTCTTATAGCATTAGCTTTTTCAAAGAAACTATACATGGTCAAAAAGAAGGAAGGATCCTCTTCCCACCATTTGTTCATCTATTCATGACAATTGATGTGTGATTTTTTTTCTTCATCTTTATTTTGTTCATCAATAATTAAAACAATTTTGTCCATCAACCCTCAGAATAGTATTAAATAACTAAAATTATATGAAATGAATAAGATAAGCATCATATGCTTTTTGTTTTTCTAATTATCTACATTAGACCATCGAGAAATACAATCAATAACCACTAGATCTAGTCATTCCTTGTATTAATCATTGGGTAATATCTATTACTTAAACCCAATCAACACTTTCAAAACTCAATAGAGAATATGCCTCCTTTCAATCATTAGAGGTCAATACATAGACAAAGTTATTAACTATTTTAGCATTATTGTATATGTAAATAGTATTGATTAAATAATTATTAATCACAATAATTAATGATTCTAGAGATTAACAAGATAAACTAACTTAAGTATCCCTTGTTAACATATAAATATACATCCTACTCCTTTGACTACCAAGTGTAAGGGAAGATTGATTTTGCCGCTCGTAAATGCTACATCAGTGCAAGATATAGGCTTGTCAAATACCTTATTAAAATATGATCAGCAAATTTTGTTGAAGAAGATTGGTTTAGTCTACTTTAAATGAAAGGTTAAAAAAATAGAGGAAAAATTCAGAATCTTATTTAATAATATTGGCACCATGATAGAGCTATTCACCCAAACTTATTTTAGGTTTAAGTAAAACTTATATATATATATATATATATCAAAATTAGATCTCGAAAATGATCAATTAAGCAAATTTGCATTATCACTTTTTTTAAAAAAAAATAACTAATCACCCTTTGAAATTATATCTATTGGTAGCGATTACTCTTCTTTCTTAGCTGTGTACTATATACTCCATTGAGTTAAAAAAGACTAGAAGATTTTTTTATCTTATATAATATTTTTTCAATATTTTTATTTTTCTCTACTTTATGATATTTGACAATGAGTATCATATCTTAGTTCTAGTAGAAATTATGAAAAAAAGTATTAAAACAAGTTGTTGTATAAAAATATGATAACAATGGCTTCCACTCTTCATACTTGGGAAATCAAGTCATGAACCACTTGATCATTCCAACTTTCAGGTAGAACACACAAAGCTCAACCCTTAGCTAGGCTAACTTATGCTCTTTTTAATTGACTAAGTGTTAGCCTCTTAGCCTAAGTCATCACACACTTCTCAAGTGATTGAAGTCTAAACCGAGTGCTCAATTCTAGAACCTACATCCTCAAGCATTCAATTCAATAAGACACTAGCCAAAGTGTGGTCTATCCGAAAGAGTGTAACTTCCTTATCAAATAACAACTATCCAATTAAAGTTTCATCTACTTATTTAAACAAGTCCAATTAATAGGATTAT
The DNA here is from genome assembly GCA_027563935.2 of Costus lasius. Classification (NCBI taxonomy): domain Eukaryota; kingdom Viridiplantae; phylum Streptophyta; class Magnoliopsida; order Zingiberales; family Costaceae; genus Costus; species Costus lasius. The sequence goes on along the minus strand of CM050454.1, from coordinate 89,144,275 downwards.
TCCACACACCTATTGTTAGGGTCCACTTAATGAATGAACTAACTGCTAACTTGATGAACCTGAAGCAATATAATTCAATTTAAAATAATTAAGCCCAAAGTTAAAAATAATAAATTTATTAAGTCTTATATATCATAAGATTTTTTCTCTCAGTTTCCATGTGTAACTAAATTAAAGTATCACACATATAGTGTTAAGTTGCTAAGTAAGCATCCTTCAACACATGAAATATCACTAGTAATAATAACAGTAATAGTAATAATAACAATAATAATAATAATAATAATAATAATAATAATAGTAACAATAATAATAATAATAATAATAATAATAATATAAATGATGGTGTTTAATAAGTCCATCCAATATCAAACCCTACAAAAAATAAAATAACTAAACATTATTATTTTGTGATATTATATAATATAATTTACAGATTAAAGATAAGATAGATAATTAGACGTACTATTTTTTAAAGAGATATATGGAAAATTGAAAGAGTATTATTTATTCTTGTAGTTAATGTTTAATTATTTTATTAATCAAACTTGCAATCGAGAACAAACTCATAAGATAAATTCAGTTTGAGTAATTTAACTATTAAATCATAACTTTGTTTAATGATAATTTATATAGTTCACACATATAGTTAATGTATTATTGTCTATAATTCATATAGTATAGTAATTATGGATTAATAATTGTAGTGATTTGTCACTTACATAATTTAGCATTTCATATTTTAGTTTCCTTACGTAAATGCAAATTTTTTATTTATATTTATAATTTAGCTTTGTTTAAAACATTGACAACAATAATAATAATTAACATGGAATTTGATTAATTCGAAGGCCATAATTTCATGAACTCTCTAATATACATGAAATTTAACCAACATATATTTTAATTGAATTAAATATAAATTGCACTTAATATTACTTTAACAATTATTATATTTAAGAAACATAAAACCAACTTTAAAACCACAAATTTTAATTAAAAAAATATAATAAAAATGTACATATGGATTGTTTAAATATAAGGGATAAAAGGGAATACAAGCGGATCTAGTGGGTGCATAAGCAACCTAGAGGTAGGATAAAAGGGAATACAAGCGGATCAATGGAGCTATATAGTAGGGAGCAAATATTATTAATGTAGCAAATTAATAATAATAATAATAATAATAATAATAATAATAATTTTGATATTAAAGAATTATGCAAAGGGGAGAAGCAAATTAATAGTTCAAAATTATACCTTTTGGAGCATAACAAAATTAATCTCTGCCGCAAAAGTATTCAAACACCTAACTTCTATAGTATCCACATATACAATTGTATAGAACATCCTCTACCTACTTTCTAATGCTACTATGGAGAGTCAAAAGCTTCTTTTATAAGTAATACAAGAAAAAGACAAAGTTGTATCTTGGTTAACATCATATGCCTCTTTTTATAGATATGGCACATAGAAAAAAGAAACTAGGATTTTCTACTGTTTCATGGCAGTAATACTATGATTAAACAACATCATGCATTGCTACTATACATAGGCGCTAACATGGTACATGTCTCCATATGTCCATATGATCCAGTCCAAGTTTCCATATCTTCATGTGTGGTACATAGACTCAACTCAAAGTTAAAATTAAATATTTTAATTCAATTATTAAAAAAAGCAAACTGTGGCTTCTATGGTTCAAAACCTCACTTGGTGATCGCTATCGCTATCAGTATCATACAACTTGATAACACTTATCTTAACGGAGACTCCAATGCAATCTTGATGTACGACCCAATAAGTTCATACGACATGAGTACCAACAATATAATCTTATTATAATATCATAAATAGAGAGAAATGTCTAGCTACACATTATTGCTAACTAAGTAAAAAAAAAGAGATTCAACATAATCTTTTCTTTGTGGTATTGTTCTTGTATAGTTTAATTACTTTGTTGTGTATCCAGATTAAACATAAGTTATGTAACATATCCTTCAATGTCAAGCCTACCCGTGTGGGAGTGTGGGATGGCTGTTCCACTAGCTCCTAGGGGTTTCCATTACCTCCTTTGACTAGATAATAACTACATTCTAAACATATTTCATTGAAATTCATGTCATCTAAAAGAGTGCAATAGCCTTAATCATGATGCAACAAGAGGATGAGACTCTAGCACATTGTGTATCATGCTTTACTCTCGATACCTAGTAGGTGAAATCTACCCATAAGTTTACTTTTGTTTATGTATTCACTAATCAACAATTATCTTGGTTCCTCTATAGAAAGTCCCAAACCCATCCACTAAGCAACTTGAGAAGGTTGTGGTTAATAGATCACATTTTAGGTGATTCAAAATGGAATGGGGCTTGGGGCACTCAAGTGGAAGAATCTAAAGGAAGACCCACAAGGATAACCTAATGTGGAACCACATCCACTTTTGGATCCCCACTTGAGATAATCATCACTTCATATATTTTTTGTATCCCAAGGCTACAAGGTGTAGTTGATACAACTCAGCATAGAGGTAGTCCATTAAGGGCTCAAGGTCCCTATTGTGAAGTATTCAATATTGATGAAGCTATTGATATTTATGAAGGTGTCAACCAATTCTACACCTACCATTATAACCACAATTACTCCACTTCTGAGAGCTAAGAGTTACAGCACCACCTTAGACAAATAGTCAATTGAGATATCTTAACCATAAGAAAAATTCCTAAGAACTATACCAAGTGTTGGGGAATGACTATCATATAATGCAACGCAGTGAAAAATAAAATTTTTTGTTCCCCACTGAGGACCCATATAAAGGAGAAGCCAATTAATTATTAAAAAAATATTAACTTTTGAGTGTTACAAGATCAAATCTTGTAGCAAATGACGCATGGGCACCATGCTTCTATGGTATCCAAACACAATTGGATGGAGTGTAGTGCTAGTGTCAAGAAATAGAGGTTTTTTCAACTTGTCAAACATGTAGGACATGGTAGCGGTGGCGACAAAAGCGAGGAGGTGGCACAACAAGGAGAGGAGAAAGTGCCACTCTAGGGTTTCCATGTAAGATCAATAAAAAGTGTCTTTTTATGATGGTGCACCCTCCTATAATTTATAAGAGTGGCACCTAAATCTTAGGTGATGCCTAGGATTAGAGCTTCAACGGTACACCCTTTGTTTGTTCACATGCACTTAATCCATGGCCCAAGTCTCTATGTGTGACACGCTGACCTCCTTTATAATTCAAGTATAAAAAAATTAAAATGTTACACCTTTGATTTGATACCATGACTTATTGCCACTTGGTGATGGCTATCACTGTCATGCCATTTGATAACATTAATCAAAATGAGAAACCAATTTATTCTTAGAATGCAACACATTAGGTCCCTATAATGTTCCAAATAGTAAGTGGTATCTAGTAAACACATAATTGCTACCTATGTTATAGTTAGTATAATCATTATGTGATACAATTTTCGTGTAGTTTAATCCTATTGTCTTGGTATCTAAGTTGAACATAATTCATAAAATATGTTATACTTACATAGTTCAATCATTTTGTTTCTTGATACTTAACTAGATTAATATAACAAGTGCAATTGAGATAGTTAGTATAATCATTATGTGATACAATTTTCGTGTAGTTTAATCCTATTGTCTTGGTATCTAAGTTGAACATAATTCATAAAATATGTTATACTTACATAGTTCAATCATTTTGTTTCTTGATACTTAACTAGATTAATATAACATGTGCAATTGAGGACCAAATGGCTCAAGATTAATCTTATTTTCGTGTAATTTTTATTTAGTAAGTCATGCAATTTAGTCCCACTTGACCAAATGGCTCAAGATACTAAACATTCTTAGAGTCACGCCCAAAATTAAGATAATAAAAATTTTTAAAAAATACAAGCGAGTCAACACTTGACTCGCACCCAAGCACGCCCACGCAAGGCCTAAGTAGCTGAACTGCGGATCTGAGCGAGACTGGCAGGAGCACGTCCCCGATGTATCCCTCAACCTATCCAATGTGATCACCTGGCTACACGCCTCGACGAGACATCGACTACCACGTGCCTACTGAGGACCGCTACACACTCCAGCTTCAAAGTCCACCTGAGTACATAACCTGAGACTTGACGTTGGCATAGTGTGTATACGAGTCCGGTACACCCGAAAGTAATAAAACCGCATGCAGGCAGTGGCGCACACACGCGCAGAAGACGACGTCACATAGGACGCCGGACACACGCCCTAACTCCGACCAGACCGCACGCAAGCGGTCGAACACATCACTCGCCCAAAAGGGACGTCTCGTAGACGTCTGGCACAAATAAACTGGCAAATGCCAGACAAACACCACACAAAGCTGGCACACTTGATCGAAGTGCGGAGAGAGGCGAGGAGTCACCGACCGAGAAGGACAACCTAGCCGGGAGCATGAAGCGTAAGGAGCCGGAGAGAGGAAGACGCTGGCCAAGAACAGCTAATCGGCCGGGAATGAGAACTGCGTATAGAACCCGCTAGAGGCACATGCATGAAAATCGAGGCATACGGCTAGCAGCCGAAGGCTCGCCGAAACCCGCAGGAGGTTAGCTGGAGCACCGTCCGGCCGAGCCCAACCTTGCTGGAAACTAGGGAGGCGTCCCGGCGGACGCACGCACAGCGGCCGGGACAAAACCCATGCATCGGACGAATACTGTTTGACGGAGACACGGGAGACGCCGACAAGCCTACCCACAGCTCGCTGAACATCGCCAGGGAGAGGGGCCGAAGCCCCAGCCTCGCCGGCCGTCCAAGTTCTCGCCAAAAGCGAGAGAAACAAACGACGCGGCGAAGAGGAAGAAAGAGGGTCGGCGACGCTCAACGACCCAAAAACCAACCCGCCGGATGGAGCTGGAGTGGGAGGAGGTAGGAACGTACCTCGGCGGACATCCATCTGCCGGCTCCACCAACGGCAACGCCGAAGAAATCAGAGGAGGAAGGAAAGGGGATGCCACTCCTGCGCTCAGCCGCATCTCATACCGCCGCACCCAACCCATCGAGAAGCCGCAGGAGCCGTTGCTGCCACCGGAACCCTCGCTGGAGCCGTTTGATGGAGGGGAGGAAGATTGGGGGAGAAGGGAATCGCACCACTGACCATCGTGTTTGAGCGAATGCGCATACTGAGCACGCGAACGAGGCAGGGCACTGTAGGCCTAGCTCCAAACGGAGCTTCACCCCACCAAACGGGTCACCCGACCCGAAAGTTGCCTAACCCAATCTGCTAAGGAAAAGGGGACTGGGCCGCATACATGTTTGGGCCTGGGCCTGGGGTTGGGCCTAGCGCCTGGGCCTCACATTCTCCCCCACCTGAGGTGGTCACCATCCTCGGCGACTCGAGGTAGCTCTTCAGCTCCAACCTTGCCAACTAGAACTCTGAAGCCTCTCACTAGAGAGCTTTATCCTCAGGCATATCTCTCCCCAATGAATGAGAAACACTCACTGTTTACTCATCCAACAGTGACCTAAGAGTCAATAACCTCAATTCTCGATAATCCTTGGATCGAACCTCATCCGAACCACCGGAGGAGTATAATTCGGAAGCTTCGTGCCAGGTTGTTTCCCTCCATAGGGGGATTCATCCCATCGGATGTGAAACTTTGTATATCGGTTCAGCTTACTTTACCCCAACACCCAGTGATATAAAATATCATATATCTCTCGGTCGAACTCCGCTCACACCATCGGTGTGGCTTCGTAAGACAATGACCAAGAAGGATCGTCCAGATCCTAGTGAAACTTACTCACAAAGTTCACATGGAATGTAGGGTGCATCTACATTCTCTATTGGAGTTTCAAATGGTATGCTACTGAGCCCACTCGACTCAGTATCTCAAATGGACTGTCGTATCTTTGGACAAGACCTCGGTGAACCTCCCTTACCTAGATCTTCCTACAAATATACGAGGTAAGTTGGAGAAAAATTATGTTGCCCACGACGAATTCTTCATCCTGGCGTCAACGGTTTGCATACCTTTGCATCCGTTGTATAGCCAACTCATAGCTAACTCTAGCCTCTCTGAGTAAATCGATTCGTTCCTGAGCTTCCTGTTGAGCCGTAGGGCACTTCCCCTAGGAATCCCTTTGCACTACATCAATAGGGGTTAGGGGCTGACTCACGATATCCACTGGGATGTCAAAATATTTTACCATATTTTGGAAGAATAGGCCTATGGCAACCCTTGCTATACACTGCTCAAGTGCTAGGATAAAGACTCCATCTATGGAGAATCTATCCATGACTACCAGCACTGAGTTTTTCTCATCAACTGTAGGAACCCACCAATAAAGTCCTTGGACACCCTTTTCTCATCACTGTATGTTAAGTAGTTTTTATATAGGAATTTATATGCTATTTCCACTATTATATCTTCACTATTTTAGCATTTACACCTAATTTACATGGAATTATTGCATTATCTTCGGAATCTACACTCTTGGGTGTTTATGCTTCATTTTAGGGTAAAAGCGAGGGAATGCGACTATTTTCAACTAAATCTGTATTCTCGGCAAGAACCACGGTCCACCCAGCGACCGGAATCACACCCTGTGACTTTTGTGTCGCTTGATGCCGATTTTTCTAGATTTTGACCCCCGCCTTATCCACGTCAGATAGAGGGCTCCAAAAGGGCAGAAGAGGAATTCGACCAAGGGAGGAAGGAGAAAACACAAAAGCCCTATTCACGTAGAGGATGCGGGGGATGATTGAGAAAGGGATACACGAACGAACGGAGGGAGCGGCAGCTTAGTGGAGAGCTGAGGAAGAAACCCTTCATCGCGAGAGCGTGAAGGGGGCGGACGTTCGATCAGGGGAAGAAGAAGACTTCACTAGGTTGCTCCTTCCTCCTTGAGGGAGTCCTATCTTCCTTCTCTCATTTATCTCATTCTCCTTGTCATCCATGGATGTAATGTTGAGATTGGTTTATGCTTTGCTTTGGAACATGAATATTGTAGCTTAAATCTTGTTTCAGGGCTAGGGAAAGCCCCTTGAATGTTTTTATGCATGGATTATGACTCTATTTTGTGAACCCTAAATTGTTCTATCCTGCCTAGTTTCACCTTATGAATGGAGATTGTCATTTTATTTTCTTCATTGTCCTAGATATCTGGTATTGCTGAGAGGCACGTCTAGATGTTGGAAAACCTAGGTAGGAGTATCTCAATCATCGTACGAGAGTAGTTGATTGAGTACTGGTAGTGTATACAATTTTGCACCCTTTGGGTTTATTCGGTTGTGCGTACTACGACGGTAGACGTTTAACCGTATAAACACCTTGTTGCATCCTCGAGAGGGGACAACTTGTATAAATGATGGGATGGTATGCATGATCCGACGCTCATTGGGTTTACTCGACTAAGCGTGCTACGACGGTAGACGCTTAGCCAGTTAAGCACCTTGTTGCATGTTGCATCCTCGACAGAGGACAACTTGCACATTCGGGGATTACCCTAGGACTTAGAAAAGGGGATTGTAGATTGTTATTTCTCCATGCATAGCGCATTAAGGCGGTGGACCCTAGCCCTGATCCCGTGCATCCTCGGATCTTTTGTCGTGCGATTACTTTCCTTTCTATTTTAGTTACTTTGTTTTCTTCTTTAGATTTAATTCAGCAACCATTTCACACCCATTAAAGGATCGTCTAGCTTGTGATAATAGAATCAGTTGGTACTTGGTATTTGGTCCCTGTGGGATCGATACATTTATATTACTTCAATAGTCCGTATACTTGCGGAGGCTATCAGCATAACGAATTCGTTAACGACCTGCCCTCAGGTCTAGCTTAGAGAAAACCCATGCTTTCCCTAGTCGATCTCTCAGATTAGAATAAGTAGTATAAGATAACAGTCTTGTACCATTATCTTATTCAAGTGTCTATAGTCTACCCAAAACCTTAGCGGTCTATCCATCTTCTTTAATAAGAGAACTGGGGCTCCATAAGGCGATACCGTAGGCCGAATGAACCCGGCTTCTAGCAATCCACTCAATTGCTAATGAAGCTCGGCCAACTCCAATGAAGAATTACGATATGGAGCCTTAGACAGAGAAGTAGATCCCATCATAAGCTCAACTTGTGATGATCCTTCTCCTTGGGGGAAGGTGTTTGGGAAGCTTCGAGGAGAACTCATCGGATAACTCTTCCAACAAAACCTTCACCTTCGAAGAACTTCGCAAGGAGAGTCGTTAACCCATGCCTCTCTATGGCATAGCCCTACCGCTAGGGTGTTACTTATAATAGAATCCCACGTCTTCAACATCACTTGGGCATACCGCCGGACATAGTGAAGGTCCCCTAGACAAGGGGATGAAACCCTAATAGGCACATGTAAGGGATTTAAACAGCGGAAGAGGGTTTCTAGATCTATTGCATGCTTTACGATCAACGTTAAAATGATTACATACAAGAGAAGAAATCATACCGATGCCATTTCTAGATGGCGTCTTGGAAGCAAAGATCGAAATGGATCTTCTCCAGAGATGACGCACACAAGATGAGTCTTGGCTCCTCCTTGTCGCCCCTTGTGCTAGCAAGGATCGTCCAAGTATCCTGACCGAATGGAAGGGAAGAGATGAGAAATCCTATGCTTGGCGAGAGCTCCTCTTTTCGTCCACACCTTCACACGCAAGAGATGCCAGTGTCGAAAAGCCCAAAGAGGCGTCAAGAGAGCGTGAGCATTGAGAACGTGAGAGTCATGGTCACGTTTAGAGACATGCTTTCTAAAAATAGAAAAGTCTCAACGTTCATGCGACCACAACTTACCCCAATCGCAAAATGCCTCTTCATTTGAACCATGCGCTCATCCAATGAGCTGGTTCAATTCGGTTTGGTTCAAGAAACCAAACAACCCAAGCCATTAGTCCAGATTACAATAAACCCCTGAGGCTTAAGATCTGACCGTTGATCTCTCGATGCTCCTGATCTCACCGATCTAGCATCCATTCTCTCAATCGAAGCTTACCGATCTTAAGCACTAATCAATTAAACATGATCAGACCAGATCTCACTCACAATCAGAGATTAAATCCCTTTAAACTGAACCTAAACAATTCAGTCCACACGATCTGACTTAAGTAAGCCATATCATCAAATTGTGCGACCCTAAGGGTTTCCTTTAAATGTCGGTAACGATAACTTACGTCATCACGATCAGCGAGGGGTATCTAGCAACACATCACTGTCTCCCGATATAAAGGAAAGAGTCTTCCAAGACTACACCCAAACCACAGCACAAGTGTGAATCAACTCACTAGGCATACATGTTTCCTTTGCCACTGGATGTTCTTATTGGACAAGCCTGTCAAGCTTGTAACTCCAATATGATGAGCATGATTAGATCAGATGAACATAGTCACCTGGGTATGGCCATACACTTTCTCAATCATCTCATCCAAGGGAGCCCTTTAGAACATCACACTCCAATGAAGGAGACGGCGATCCTTTATCTATCACTAGTGCCCTAATATGACTCAAGCTCACCATCCAAGATAGTCTATAACCATTATGTTTCAAATGATATTGAACTACCTCAAAACAATGACAATAATCATTTAGAAACACAAGTGATCTCAAGTCAGAGGAAATGTGCCACTTGTTGCAATCAAGGATTATTCACATTGTGACAAGCAATTGAATATCCTAGTAGGGTCTGTCCAGTACATCCAATGTACCCATGAGTCTACATCTTATTCCATGCTCGAAGCATCCTATAAGATTAGAATACATATTAGTCTCAATCATATCAAGGCTGTCTCATGTTCACCAAGATATCTCGACTAAGGACAAAAGTGCATGTCAGCCTAGCTGAACAGCATTGAGACATTATTCAGAAGTATATGTATTGCAGCAGATAATATATCAACCTGAATAACAACCATTGCCTTTATAAACATAAGAGTTTATACATGATACTGATATAATCCCAAGGCCTCAAACATTAGCCTTAAGGGCATACCCCAACAATCTCCCACTTGCACTTAATCTAATGGTTGAGGAATCTCAAACCCATATTATTACAGTGTTTCTCATGCTTCTGCTGCGCCAGAGGCTTGGTAAGCGGGTCTGCCAGATTGTCATCTGTATGAACCTTGCAGATTTTGATCTCGCCACGATCAATGATCTCCCGGATCAAGTGAAACCGTCTCTGTATGTGCTTGGACTTCTGGTGCGACCGCGGTTCCTTTGCTTGTGCGATTGCTCCAGTGTTATCACAGAAGATAACCAAAGGATCTGCACTCGAAGGAACAACACCAAGTTCCTTAATGAACTTGCGAATCCATACTGCCTCCTTAGATGCTTCTGAGGCTGCAACATACTCGGCTTCTGTTGTGGAATCAGCAACGATGGACTGTTTGAAACTCTTCCACACCACTGCTCCTCCATTCAAGCTAAAAACATAGCCTGATTGCGATCGGAAATCATCCTGGTCAGATTGGAACGAAGCGTCAGTATATCCTTCAATACTGAGTTCTTCCTGACCACCATATATCAAGAACATATCTTTGGTCCTCCGCAGATATTTCAAGATGTTCTTGACTGCAATCCAGTGCGCCTGACCTGGATTACTTTGGAATCGACTGGTCACGCTTAACCCGTAAGCGACGTCTGGGCGAGTACACAACATCGCATACATAATGGATCCAATAGCCGAAGCATAAGGCGTATTGTCCATTTCATCTTTCTCAGTCTGTGTTTGTGGACACTGACTCTTTGAAAGATTCAGACCATGTCTGACTGGAAGATATCCTCTTTTAGAATTCTCTAAATGAAATCTTTCCAGGACTTTATCGATGTAAGTACTCTGGCACAGCCCGAGAAGCCTCTTAGATCTATCCCTGTAGATCTTCACACCTAATACATAGGCTGCTTCTCCTAAATCTTTCATCTGGAAACATTTTCTCAACCATGCTTTGACAGCATGCAGTTCAGGAATATCGTTTCCAATGATTAAGATATCATCGACGTAGAGGACTAGGAAAGTAATTACGCTCCCACTAAACCTCTTATATACACACGGGTCATCTTCATTCTTGATGAAACCAAATTCACTAATTGATTCATCAAAACGAATATTCCAGCTTCTTGATGCTTGTTTAAGTCCATAAATGGACTTCTTTAATTTGCATACCTTATGACGATCAAATGGATTAGTGAAACCTTCAGGTTGTGTCATATACACATCCTCATCCAATTTTCCATTAAGGAAAGCAGTCTTCACATCCATCTGCCAGATCTCATAATCGTAATATGCTGCTATCGCGAAAAGAATCCGAATAGACTTAAACATAGCTACAGGTGAGAAAGTTTCATCATAATCTATCCCGTAGATTTGTTTGAAACCTTTCGCAACTAGCCTGCCTTTATAGGTAACCACGTTACCATCCATGTCAATCTTCTTCTTGAAGATCCATTTACAGCCTATAGGGATAACTCCCGGAGGCGGATCAACCAAATCCCAAACTTGGTTATCTGACATGGAGTCCATCTCGGCTCGCATAGCTTCAAGCCATCTAGCTGAGTCTGGTCCACTGACCGCATCCGCATAAGTGAGGGGTTCATCATTATCAATGATGTAGACTCCGTCATAGCGCTCAGGCTGTCGACGAATCCTTCCCGATCTTCGCGGTTCCCGTGATATCTGAGCCTCAGGTTGTTCAGTAACCTGTTCTACTGGCTCAGGCTCATCCAACTGTGCTTGACTACTTTGTCCTTCCTCTGGATTCTCATCCAGTTTTATTTCTCTCCCACTGGCTTCTTGCAGAAGAAACTCCTTCTCAAGAAAAATGGCCGTCCGAGCAACAAATACCTTGTTCTCTTTGGGATCGTAGAAATAATAACCCTTAGTTTCCTTAGGGTAATCGACAAAGATGCATTTGTCAGATCTGCTCTCTAGTTTCTCAGAGGCGAGCTTTTTGACATAAGCCTCGCAACCCCAGATCCTGATAAATGTCAAGCTCAGCTGTTTCCCATACCATAACTCATATGGGGTCTTTGAAACTGCCTTGGATGGCACTCGGTTTAGTACCTTTGCAGCTGTTTCCAGTGCAAATCCCCAAAAGGAGTAAGGTAGAGTAGCCTGACTCATCATAGAACGAACCATATCAAGTAACGTTCTATTTCTCCTCTCAGACACACCATTCCATTGCGGTGTTCCTGGCGGAGTGAGCTGTGAGATAATCCCACACTCCTTCAGATAGTCAGTAAACGCATGACTCAAGTATTCTCCACCTCGATCAGAACGAAGTGCCTTGATATTTCGGCCTAGCTGATTCTGTACTTCATTCTTGAACTCTTTGAACTTGTCAAAAGATTCACTTTTATGTCTCATTAAATAGACATACCCATATCTACTGAAATCATCAGTAAAGGTAATGAAGTACGAATAGCCACCTCTGGCATGTTTACTAAATGGCCCACACACATCACTGTGTATAAGGTCAAGTAAACCTGAAGCCCTTTGACCTTTATTAGGAAAAGGTGACTTCGTCATTTTGCCCATTAAACAAGCTTTGCATGTATCAATCTCCTCATAGGAGAATGATCCCAGCAGTCCATGTTCATGCAACCGCTTAATGCGTTTCTTGTTAATATGGCCTAAACAACTATGCCATAGCAAGGTGCTATCATCAGCATACTTGGCTTTCTTATTATCAATATTTTGTATAGAACATTCCATGTCCAACATGAATAACCCATTGTTAATTGAACCAGTAGCATAAACAATATTATCAATAGATAAAACACACTTTGACATATTGCATTCAAAGGAAAACCCTTTCCTGACAAGAGCAGGAATAGAGATAATATTCTTAGTTATACTCGGAACAAAATAACAATTGTCTAGTTCCAATACAAGTCCAGATGGTAATGAGATGTAATATTCCCCTACAGTAACAGCAGCAACCCGTGCTCCGTTTCCAACTCGTAGGTCCACCTCATGCTGCCCCACCTGTCTTCTTCTCTTGAGTTCCTGTACATTTGAACAAATGTGAACTCCACATGCAGTGTCCAACACCCATGATATAGAAGAAGAAAACATGACCTCAGTCACATAAATACCTGAGCCAGAAGCGATGCTTCCCTTCTTGTCTCCTTGGAGCGCTTTACAGTCCTTTTTCCAGTGACCCAGCTGGCCACAGTGGAAACATCTGTATTCCTTCGACCGCTTAACCTTTTGTTTCAGCGCCTTGTTGTAGTTCTTGACTGGGGTTTTGCCCCTCTTCCCCTTCTTCTTGTTCCTGGAAGGAACCATTAAGACAGAGGTTGAAGGCTTTCCCTTCAGAGTCTCCTCAGTAGTCAAGAGCATATTCAGCAACTCTGCCGGCGTACAGTCGATCTTGTTCATATTAAAGTTAATAATGAACGGATCGAAAGAAGGTGGGAGAGACTGCAGAATAATGTCTACAGCAAGCTCCTGATTGATGGTATGTCCCAGTTTCTCTAGAGCCTCCTTGTGCCCAATCATCTTGAGCACATGAGCTCCTACTGGACTCCCTTCAGCCAGTTTGCTCTGAAAGAAAAGCTTGGTCAAATTGTAGCGTTCAGTCCTCGCCTGTGCAGCATATAACATCTTGAGGTTTGCTATAATTTCTATAGCAGACATATCCTCATGCTGACGCTGCAGCGGTGGCGTCATAGACGCTAGCATCAGGCAAGCGACATCAATGCTATCATTGACATGCCTTTCATAGGCTTCCCGAACCGCCCTTGCGGCGTTCGGAGCGGGTTGAGGCGGTATCGCCGTCTCGAGGACATACAGTTTCCTCTCTGCCTTAAGAACAATCTTAAGGTGTCCGTACCAGTCTGAGAAGTTTGGCCCAGCAAACTTCTCCCTTTCCAGTAGGGATCGCACATTGAAGTTCATGGTGTTCGTTGCTACAGGAATCTACAACAATGCAAGAACAGCAAGGTTAGTATCAATGTTAAGAATCAATCAGGACTTAAGAATGATTCTTTTTCTCACTATTTTATCTGACTGAAAAATCCAGCAAAACAGCCCAAAAGAGTAGAACTCTTTTAGTGAGACGGGATCCAGATTTCACACTTGGTCTCCGCGTCCCGCTCAGGCGAGATAAGATGCACAGAGAGTACAAGCACTAATTTCTGGTAGGCTGTCCCAGCCAATCGCCAACCCGTGCGATTCCCCTTCATCTGGGCAATCCAGCAGACTGTGCCAACTGAGTTGGTACAACACAGTCTCTGATCCCACAGATGGCTACCTCCATGTGCTACCATATGCGCCACATATGTAGCCTACATGGTCAAGCTGACCTGACCTACTCCCTGGACCACCACGTGCTATGCTGAGCAACGAGAAGCGATAAATCCCTTCTCTGTAACACGCAGGTGTAATCCCGCACAGTCTGAAGATAGATGGACGTGCCCACTGAGTGGGTACAACACGGCTCCAATGATAGTCAGAACAGTGAGGTTTCACGTCAGAAGGCTTACGAGCTTGAAATTTTAACGTTGGATTTTAACGGTCTTTTATCTTCTCAACTATCATACAGTTGTCACGCCCCAATTTTTCGCGCCTAAAACTAGGACGTGATAGCACAGATCTACACAACCACTGTGTAAACCTGTCAGCTAATCACACCTAACAATGCGTCTATGCGGAAACGTATAATATGAAGTACAATGCGCGCTCACTACAATGATCGTCTCTCCCAGCAGTACAGATCTCTCAAACCCTAGCTCTACCCAACCACTGAGCCTCTGAGCTGACTGAACTGATGTGGCCGAATGTGTGAAGGTGCAATACTGATAGCAAGGTGGCGGGTTAGGCTCTTCCTCTGCCACTAACCGCTTTGCACACCTTGTGCGCCCTGAAACACACTAGATTTCACAGGCAGGTATCGCACACAGCAAGGTGGTCTATCAGAGACCAAAGAGCAATAGACCTCTGCTCAAAACCTAACACACAAGTAACTACCGGCCTGCTTAAACCTAAGCAATAATATTACTACACAGCGAGCGAAGGATGGAGACAAGTTCAATACTTGCGCCCCACCTAAGCTAAATCCGATAAATCTAGAAAAGCAATCCTCTACCAAGTCTTTGGTCTAAAGCTTGATATACAAAAGGACCCTATTCCCTAATCTCGGGAATAGGTACATATTACAACCCACTTAGTAAGCAAACTATTTATTAACTTGGTGAGCCGATTTGCAACATGGCCCAATCTATTAAAATGCTTAAGCCCAAGTTAACAATAGCAAGCACACTAAGCCTTATAAACCACATAATAGTTTCTCCCACTTGCAATGTGGGACTATACTCGGGGTATTACAATCTCCCCCACTTAAGACTTGACGTCCTCGTCAAGCCCAAACCTTAACACATGCCCAAGAATCATCCCTTAGTCGGCAGCATGTGAGGTCAGCCCAAAGGTGGCTACACCATCCTCAGTAGCCCTTTCCTATTGGCCTCTCACCATGCTTAAGACTAAGTTTTGCTCTGATACCATTTATTACAACCCACTTAGTAAGCAAACTATTTATTAACTTGGTGAGCCGATTTGCAACATGGCCCAATCTATTAAAATGCTTAAGCCCAAGTTAACAATAGCAAGCACACTAAGCCTTATAAACCACATAATAGTTTCTCCCACTTGCAATGTGGGACTATACTCGGGGTATTACAGTACACAAATATATTATATAAGCAAGAATATCGGCAATACAATGATTCGTTCAGAGTTATACCACTCCTCACTTATGTACAATGATGAATGCGTGAACAGCCCCTCTCCCTCAAAGAAGCCGCCACCAAGAACTCCCCCTAACCGCAAGTGATTAGGGTTCGGACCCTAGAGTGGAAGACTCTAGGGTTTGTGTTGTCGTCCTTCTCTTGTGCTCGCCTCTAGCACAAGATCTCCTCAAGAACACACCAAGAACCTTGATGTACAGCAAGGTTACGCCACCACCAATGCCGCCGGTGATGAAGAGGATGGAAGGAAAGAACGCCGGATGCAATAGCCCTCACCTCAAGGACTAGCTTAGCCAAACGCCTTCCTCTTCAAGTTGTCTTCCTCGCCACAAGGAAGATCAACGCCAAGAACACCTTGTCGCCTCTACAAGGTTTCGTCAAGAGCTTGGAGCCGTTAGGGTTGCATGAAGGATTGATGCCGCCCAAAGCTTCACGCCTTCCCTTTTGAATAAGTGGATCGGGTTTGTTTAGTGAACCAACCCGCCACCCTTAAGTGAATCCGCCAAGCCATAATAGATATGCGCTTAAGTGATGGATCCAAGTGAATTAAGTTCACTTATCTTATTGGATCCTCACTTATCTCCTTAGTGGATGTTCTCATAAGTTGTCACATGCAAGACATGTGCCAACTTATTTAAACACTTAACCACTTTGGCGCCTAAGTCTTGAGCTCATAGATCAGCCCCCTAGACTTTTGGTGTGAACCCTGGTCAAGTCCACTTGCGCCCAGACCCTGGTTAGGCTAACCCTGGTTAAGGTAACCATGGTTAAGCTAACCCTAGTCTGTCAAAGAACTCAGATGTCCTCCAAAGTCCTCCAAAGCACCCCCAGGCCATGCCCAAGGATATAGTATGTAGATGTACCTGCAAAAACATACTAACACAAGTGTTAGAAACCTAACTCCTCTAGTAGGCTCCCTGCAACACCAGCCTAGCACCCCTCTAGACTCCTCCATTCCTCCCCAGAACCCCGCTGGATCCATGGAATGGTCTGGGGTATAACCCCAGCGTACTCAGGGTCTCACAATACTCCCCCAACTGAATTGGCACTCGCCCTCGAGGCCATCAGCTGGTCGTACGCCCTGGCTAAATCCTCAAACTGGGAAATGTCCTCCATCTTTTCCCATGTAGCATCCTCCTCTAGTTCATCCTCCCACTGAACTAGGAACTCCATCTTTCGACCTCCAGGTGGTCCTGAGCCATAGACTCTATGGTCTAAAAATTTTACTGGCTTCTTGGCAAACTCAATCCTGCCCCTCGCAGGCTGCCTCCTCACCTGTCCACGGTCTGGATGCCTATCATCAGTATGATACTTCTTCAGTAGGCTGACATGAAAAGTAGGATAAAACTGAAGCCATCGTGGTAAGTCGAGCTTGTATGCAACTGGGCCTACTCTCTGTATGATCCTGAAAGGACCCTCATACCTCCTCACTAGGCCTCTATGATATGTCTTTGCATCAGTTTTTCTCCACATCTGTGGTGTAAGTTTGAGAAGGACCAACTCTCCTACATCAAACTCTACATGTCGCCTGTCTCGATCAGCATAGAGCTTCATGCGGTTCCTGGCCTCTTCCAGGCTGTCACAAGCTTCATCCCACAGCTCGGACCTATCCTCAATAAAATCTACAGCCGCCTGGCACTCTCCCCCTGCGCCCCTATTCAGTGTATCCATGGGTGTCATAGGCTGCCACCCTAACACAATCTCAAATGGGCTCTTCTCAGTTGCAGATGAAGTCTGTATGTTATATGCAAACTGAGCAGTATCCAACAATCTCAACCAATTCTTCTGGGTAGAAGAAACAAAATGTCTAAGGTACTCTTCCAGTAATGCATTAATCCTCTCAGTCTGACCATCTGTCTGGGGATGGTATGCTGTTGACATCTTCAAATCGGTACCCATTCTCTTGAATAGGGAAGTCCAAAACTTTCCTGTGAATCTAGGATCCCTATCACTGATAATCTCCTTGGGTAATCCGAAATGTTTTACCACGTGTGTCAAGAAAAGGTTAGCAGTAACCTCTGCCGTACAAACCTCCGGTGCGGCAGCAAATACAGCATATTTACTTCTTCTGTCCACTACCACAAAGACAGAAGCCATCCCTTCTACTTTAGGGAAATGGGTGATGAAGTCCATGGAGATAGATAAGAAAGGTCTATCTGGAATAGGTAAGGGCTGCAGAAGCCCAGCTTCTTTCCTCCTTTCTATCTTATCTTGTTGACATACATGACATGTCTTAGTGTAATGCTCAATCTCCTCTTTCATCCCCGGCTAATACCATGCTCTGCTGATCAAGGCATACATTCTCTTGCCTCCTGGATGACCCGCCCACACGGAGTCATGATACTCTCTCATGAGGCCGAACCTGATATTCCCTGAGGAAGGGACATATGGTCGGTCTCCCTTGGCCATGATCAGACCCTCATCACTGATATAATATCTCCGGATGACCCCCATCCTGATCTGAGATAGTAACTTCTCATAGGTCTGATCAGCTAGTGCCTGATCCCTGATGAGTCCAACAATCTTGCTCTGAGCATAGGACAATGCACACAAGTAAGTCACCACTGCTATCCTACTGAGTGCATCAGGCACCTGATGAATGCGCCCTGGCTTGTGCTCCCACCCAAAATCAAAC
Organism: Costus lasius; assembly: GCA_027563935.2. NCBI lineage: Eukaryota > Viridiplantae > Streptophyta > Magnoliopsida > Zingiberales > Costaceae > Costus > Costus lasius. The sequence goes on along the minus strand of CM050454.1, from coordinate 89,125,885 downwards.
TCGGCTAGCTGCTCCTGCCACCTAGCCTATCTCGCTGATAACTTCTTTTGGGTTTGAAAAAACGTGTTGGCCACATTATCAGTTTTAACAGTGAACTTGCTCCCCAGCAAGTACACTCTCCATGTCCTCAAGCAATGCACTACAGCAAGCATTTCCTTCTCATGAGCAGAATAGTTTAACTCAGCACTTTTAAGCTTCCTGCTCTCATAAGCAATAGGCCTACCCTCCTGGACTAGGACTCCACCCAAAGCCCTATCTGATGCATCTGTGTGAACCTCAAAGGGTAAAGCAAAATCAGGAAGTCTCAAAATCGGCTCTGAAGTGACCCTCTCCTTCAGATCTGAGAATGCCCTCTGGTGTCTCTCCTCCCAACACCAGGAAACATCCTTCCTCAATAGGTCGGTTAAAGGAGCTACAACCTTAGAATAGTCCTTTATAAACCGCCTGTAAAAATTAGCCAACCCTAGAAAAGATCTCAGGGTGCTAACTGAGCAAGGGGCCGGCCAATCCACTATTGCCGCCACCTTCTTCTCATCCATACGGACTGATCCTCCTCCAACGATATGTCCAAGAAACTCAACTTCCCTCTGAGCAAAGTCACACTTTTCCAATTTCAAATATAGTTGACTTTCCCTCAAAACCGCCAACACCTGTCTCAGGTGCTCAGTGTGTTCCTCCAGACTACCAGAATATATAACAATATCATCTAAATAAACTACAACAAACTTATCCAGGAATGGATGAAGAATGTTGTTCATGAGATTACAAAAAGTAGCTGGAGCGTTGGTCAGCCCAAATGGCATGACCAGAAACTCGTAAGATCCATATCTGGTAACACAAGTGGTCTTGGGCTCATCCCCCTCTGCTATCCTCACCTGCCAGTACCCAGACCTCAAGTCTAGCTTACTGAACACTTTAGCATGTACCAGTCTGTCAATCAAGTCCTGGATCAATGGAATCGGATAGGAATTCTTAACAGTCACCTTGTTAAGAGCCCTATAATCTACACACATGCGCATTGATCCATCCTTCTTTCTCTGAAATAGTACTGGTGCTCCATATGGTGCTTTAGAAGGATGGATGTACCCAGACTCTAACAGTTCATCCAGTTGTTTCCTGAGTTCCTCTAACTCAGCAGGAGGCATCCTATAAGGTGCTTGGGCTGGTGGAACAGCCCCTGGAATCAACTCTATCGCATGGTCAATATCGCGCCTAGGTGGTAACACCTTCGGCATCTCTGGCGGCACTACATCACTGTACTCCTGAAGTAACTCCCCTATAGGTGCAGGTAATAGCTGGATACGATCATCCAAAGTCATCTTCGCCGCCCCCATACTGGTCTCAACCTCCTGACTCCTACTAGAACTAGGAAAGGTGATCAGACTTCCCCTCTGTCCTCTCGGCTGCTCAAGTGCTGTGACTGTCTGAGGAATGTCCTCCACTATCCTGACATGCGCCAAGTAAGTGAATTCGCCACGTCGAAGACCTTTGGCTACAATAGATGCTGCCACAATCTCCTTGCCCTTGTTCTTGCTCTCAACCTTTGCCGCAGTGTGGCAAGGGAGAAAACAAGGTGATCGCTCATCCACTATCTGCAATCCGTTTAAGTGAGGCATCGGGACTGCTTTGGCTCGCCTAAGCAAGTCCATACCTACTATGACATCAAAGTCATCAAGAGCAGTCACCATGGCATGTACTCGCCCTGACCATGGTCCAAGTCTAACCGGCACATCATAAGACACTCCTGATGCTCTTCTTGGATCTGCATTCACTGTTTTCACACTGTTGGTACACGGCATAGTTTTCAACCTCAATTTATCCTTCACTCTATCTGACACAAACAGATGAGTGGCGCCCGTGTCAACCATAGCAGTAATCTGGACATCGTTCAGAATAAGATCAATGTACATCAGGGGACTAGACCTCACACTAACATTAGCAATCACCATGGGATTAACTGAGATCCCTGCACATCCAAGGTCGTCCTGGCCCTCCTGTGTACTACCCAGCGCTAATGAAGCAACTCCCTGCTTCCTAGGACAATCTCTCATAAGATGAGGTCCGTTGCAGATGAAGCACCCCTGCTTCCCTCTGCTAGTCACGCTGGTAGAAGCCTTCCCCTGCTGCGGCTGGGGTCTCTGCTGAACTGGCAGTGGCTTCTTCTTCTGAGCCTGTGGTTGATGAACCACAGCTTTTCCCTTTTTCCAATTAGGGACCCACTTCTTCTGCTGGCCCTGCCCTGCAGGCCGCCTCTGAGGTGGTGAAGTGGTCCTAGCTGCAGTAGATTTGGAACCCCCTCCCATATCTACTAAGGCATCTGCAGCTGCTACAGCCTCCCTGTAGGTAGTAACTCCCTTCCTCTGGAGTTCTCTGTAAGCCCATTCTTGCAGTCCACTGGTAAAGGAGTGAAACTTCTCTTCTTCCTCCATATTGGGTATCTCTAGCAGTAGAGTACCAAACTGTTTCACATATTCCCTTATGCTACCAGTCTGCCTCAAATATCTGAATGCCACGCGAGCACTATGCAAAGTATTCGCTGGTCTAAAATGAGCTCTCATCTCTGCCTTCAGGGCATCCCAGTCTGGGATCTCTGGTGCATCCCCCTCAGTCCTCGGGGCTACATGTGTCCGCCACTAGAGCTTTGCATCGCCTTTAAGAAAGGCTGCACACACCTCTATTTTGTCGGCCTCTCCTATGGCCGCCGCCCTGAAGTAATGTTCCATATCAAATAAGAAGTTCTCAACTTCTTTAGCCACCCGAGCTCCCTCAAACGGTGTAGGCTCTGGAACATGGCGCCTAGCAGGTGCCCACTTCCAGCACAGATCAGTAGGAGTTACTGGTGTTTTTCTGAGTTGGGACGAGTGAGTCAGGGATATAGACGTTAGTTAGATTACTGTTTGGGGGTTGCGTACGTCGGAGCCTTGTGCCCGGGGCGTAATTCCTCAGTAATTCTACTAGACGGTCAGTTCCGACCATTCTGAGACTTAGCCAGTATTTCCTTCAGTTTCACCTACACAGCGTTCTACAGAGATTGCGCCATCTACGAGGAGTATGGCGGCGCAGGCACAGCTCGAGGAGAGGATCTCGAGGCTAGAGGCAGCATTGACCAGATTACAGCTTACTATTGGGGTTGATAGTGATGCTGATCAGGGACCCCTTAGCGAGAGGGTCAGTGCCATGAGAGACATGATCCACGATGTGCGGATTGAGTCCGAGGGTCATGTAGCAGAGTTGACACATTCCGTAGAGGAGCGGATGGCTGATTTGTCACATACTGTTGAGGGCCAGATTGGGGAGATCGGCCAGAGTGTAGAGACCATTGCAGCCGATGTCAACATTATGAAGTTTGCTATTACACAGTTGGGGAATCAGGCTAGAGCCCCAGCGCCAGCAGCAGTGGCACCTGCTAGGCGCCATGTTCCAGAGCCTACACCGTTCGAGGGAGCTCGGGTGGCTAAAGAAGTTGAGAACTTCTTATTTGATATGGAACATTACTTCAGGGCGGCGGCTGTAGGAGAAGCCGACAAGATAGAGGTTTGTGCAGCCTTTCTCAAAGGCGATGCAAAACTCTGGTGGCGCACACATGTAGCCCCGAGGACAGAGGGGGACACACCAGAGATCCCAGACTGGGATGCCCTGAAGGCAGAGATGAGAGCTCATTTCAGACCAGCGAACACATTGCATAGTGCTCGCGTGGCATTCAGATATTTGAGACAAACTGGTAGTATTAGGGATTATGTGAAACAGTTTGGTACTCTACTGCTAGAGATACCTAATATGGAAGAAGAAGAGAAGTTTCACTCCTTTACCAGCGGACTGCAAGAATGGGCTTACAGAGAACTCCAGAGGAAGGGAGTTACTACCTACAGGGAGGCTGTAGCAGCTGCAGATGCCTTAGTAGATATGGGAGGAGGATCCAGATCTACTGCAGCTAGGACCACTTCTTCACCACCGAGGAGACCTACAGGATAGGGTCAGGTTAAGAAGTGGGTGCCCAATTGGAAAAAGAATAAGGGCGTGGCACACCATCAGCCACAGGCTCAGAAGAAGAAGCCACTGCCAGTTCAGCAGAGACCCCAGCCGCAGCAGGGGAAGGCTTCTACCAGCGTGACTAGCAGAGGGAAGCAGGGGTGCTTCATCTGCAACGGACCTCATCTTATGAGAGATTGTCCTAGGAAGCAGGGAGTTGCTTCATTGGCGCTGGGTAGTACACAGGAGGGCCAGGATGACCTTGGATGTGCGGGTATATCTGTTAACCCGATGGTGATTGCTAATGTGAGTGTCAGGTCTAGTCCCCTGATGTACATTGATCTTGTTCTTAACGATGTACAAATTACTGCTATGGTGGACACGGGAGCCACTCATCTGTTTGTATCAGATAGAGTGAAAGATAAGCTAAGATTGAAAACAATGTCGTGTACCAACAGTGTGAAAACAGTGAATGCAGACCCGAGGAGAGCATCCGGAGTTTCTTATGATGTACCGGTGAGACTTGGATCATGGTCAGGGCGGGTACATGCCATGGTGACTGCTCTTGACGACTTTGATGTTATAGTTGGTATGGATTTACTTCGCAGAGCGAAGGCGGTCCCAATGCCACACTTAAACGGATTGCAGATAGTTGATGAACGATCACCCTGTTTTCTCCCTTGCCACACTGCGGCAAAGGTTGAGAGTAAGAACAAGGGCAAAGAGATTGTGGCAGCATCTATTGTAGCCAGAGGACTTCGTCGTGGTGAGACCACTTATCTGGCGCATGTCAGGGTAGTGGAGGACTTTCCTCAGACTATTTCTACACCTGTGCAGCCGAGTGGACATAGGGGAGGTTCGGCCGACCTTCCTAGTTCTAGTAGGAGCCGTGATGTTGAGATGAGTGTGGGGGCGGCGAAGATGTCTTTGGAGGATCGTGTTCAGCTATTACCTGCACCTATAGGGGAGTTGTTGCAGGAGTACAGTGATGTAGTGCCGCCGGAGATGCCAAAGGTGTTACCACCGAGGCGCGACATTGACCATGCTATCGAGTTGATCCCAGGGGCTGTTCCACCAGCCCAAGCACCTTATCGGATGCCACCTGCTGAGTTATAGGAACTCAGGAAACAATTAGATGAATTATTAGAGTCTGGGTATATCCAGCCTTCGAAAGCACCATATGGAGCACCTGTGCTATTCCAGAGGAAGAAGGATGGGTCAATGAGGATGTGTGTTGACTATAGGGCTCTTAACAAGGTGACTGTTAAGAACTCCTATCCTATACCATTGATCCAGGACTTGATTGATAGATTGGTTCATGCCAAAGTTTTCAGTAAGCTTGACCTTCGTTCCGGGTATTGGCAGGTCAGAATAGCAGAAGGGGATGAGCCCAAGACCACATGTGTTACACGTTATGGGTCTTATGAGTTTCTGGTGATACCATTTGGGCTAACCAACGCTCCAGAAACTTTTTGTAACTTAATGAATAACATCCTACACCCATTTCTTGATAAGTTTGTGGTGGTGTATTTGGATGACATTGTAATTTATTCTGCGAGTCTGGAGGAGCACACTGAACACTTGAGGCAGGTGTTGGCAGTACTGAGGCAAAGCCAATTATATCTGAAGTTGGAGAAATGTGACTTTGCCCAGAAGGAGGTTGAATTTCTTGGACACATCGTTGGGGGTGGACAAGTGAGAATGGATGAGAAGAAGGTGGTGGCAATAGTGGATTGGCCGGCCCCTATCTCAGTTAGCACCCTGAGATCTTTTCTAGGGTTAGCTAATTTTTATAGGCGGTTCATAAAGGACTACTCTAAGGTTGTAGCTCCTTTGACCGACCTCTTGAGGAAAGATGTTTCCTGGTGTTGGGAGGAGAGACACCAGAGGGCATTTTCAGATCTGAAGGAGAGGGTGACTTCAGAGCCTATTTTGAGACTTCCAGATTTTGCTATACCCTTTGAGGTTCATATAGATGCATCGGATAGGGCTCTAGGTGGAGTCCTAGTCCAGGAGGGTAGACCGATTGCTTATGAGAGTAGGAAGCTCAAAAGTGCTGAATTGAACTATTCTGCTCATGAGAAGGAGATGCTAGCTGTAGTGCACTGTTTGAGGATTTGGAGAGTTTACTTGCTAGGGAGTAAGTTTACTGTCAAGACTGATAATGTAGCCAATACGTTTTTTCAGACCCAAAAGAAGTTATCTGCGAGACAAGCTAGGTGGCAGGAGCAACTAGCTGAGTTTGATTTTGGGTGGGAGCATAAACCGGGGCGCATTCATCAGGTGCCTGATGCACTCAGCCGGATTGCAGTGGTAGCTTATTGTGGTGCATTGTCCTTTGCTCAGAGTAAGATAGTTGGACTCATCAGAGATCAGGCACTGGCAGATCAGACTTATGAGAAACTGTTATCTCAGATCAGGATGGGGGTCATCCGGAGGTATTATATTAATGATGAGGGTCTGATCATGGCCAAAGGAGACCGACCTTATGTTCCATCCTCAGGAGACATTAGGTACGGCTTGATGAGTGAGTATCATGACACCGTGTGGGCGGGTCATCCAGGCGGCAAGAGGATGTATGCCTTAATCAGCAGAGCATGGTATTGGCCGGGGATGAAAGAGGATATTGAGCATTATGCTAAAACCTGTCATGCATGCCAGCAGGACAAGGTAGAAAGGAGGAAAGATGCAGGGCTTCTACAGCCGTTGCCTATTCCAGAGAGACCTTTCTTATCTGTATCCATGGACTTCATCACCCATTTCCCCAGAGTAGATGGGATGGCGTCTGTATTTGTGGTAGTAGACAGACGGAGCAAATATGCTGTATTTGCTGCTGCACCGGAGGTTTGTACAGCAGAGGTTACTGCTAACCTATTTTTGACACACGTGGTAAAACATTTTGGGTTACCCAAGGAGATAATAAGTGATAGGGATCCAAGGTTTACTGGAAAGTTTTGGACTTCCCTATTCAAAAGACTGGGTACCGATCTAAAGATGTCAACAGCATACCATCCCCAGACTGATGGTCAGACAGAGAGAATTAATGCATTACTGGAAGAATATTTGAGACATTTTGTTTCTTCTACTCAGAAGAATTGGTTGAATTTATTAGACACAGCCCAGTTTGCATATAATATCCAAACATCATCAGCAACTGAGAAGAGCCCATTTGAGCATGTGTTAGGGTGGCAGCCTATGACACCCATGGATACATTAAATAGGGGCGCAGGGGGAGAATGTCAGGCAGCAGTGGATTTTGTTGAGGATAGGTCAGAGCTGTGGGATGAAGCTCGTGACAGCCTGACAGAGGCCAGAAACTGAATGAAACTCTATGCTGATAGAGATAGACGACATGTGGAGTTTGCAGTTGGAGAGTTGGTCCTTCTGAAACTTACACCACAGATGTGGAGAAAAACTGATGCTAAGACTTATCATAGAGGCCTAGTGAGGAGGTATGAGGGTCCTTTCAGGATCATTAAAAGAGTAGGCCCAGTTGCATACAGATTGGACTTACCACGATGGCTTCAGTTCTATCCCACTTTTCATGTCAGTCTTTTAAAGAAGTATCATACTGATGACAGGCATCCAGACCGTGGACAGGTGAGGAGGCAGCCTGCGAGGGGCAGGGTTGAGTTTGCCAAGAAGCCAATGAAATTTTTAGACCATAGAGTCTATGGCTCAGGACCACCTGGAGGTCGAAAGATGGAGTTCCTAGTTCAGTGGGAGAATGAACTAGAGGAGGATGCTACCTGGGAGAAGGTAGAAGACATTAACCAATTTGAGGAGTTAGCCAGGGCATATGATCAGCTGATGGCCTCGAGGGCGAGTGCCAATTCAGTTGGGGGAGTATTGTGAGACCCTGGGTATGCTGGGGTTATACCCCAGCCCATCCCATGGATCCAGCGGGGTTCTGGGGAGGGATGGATGAGTCTGACGAGGTGTTAGGCTGAAGATGCAGTGAGCCTACTAGTGAAGTTAGGTTACTGACATTGTGTTAAGTATGTTTTTGTAGGTACATCGACATACTATATCCTTAGGCATGGCCTGGGGGTGCTTTGGAGCTCTTTGGAGGACATTGGAGTTCTTTGGCGGACTAGGGTTAGCTTAACCATGGTTACTTTAACCAGGGTTAACCTAACCAGGGTCTGGGCGCATAAGGGGACTCAACCTGGGTTCAATTTGGGGACCTAGGGGCTGATCTAGAGTCCTAACCCTTAGGCGCCATCCACTTAGATGTTTAAATAAGTTGGCACATGTCTTGCATGTGACAACTTATGGGAACATCCAATAAGGAGGTTAAGTGAAGATCCATTAAGTTATTAGTGGATCCCCACTCACTTAACCCTCTTGGATCCACTTGGGGCGCATATCCACTTGGCTTGGCGGATCCATCACTTGAAGACTAATGGGTTGGTTCACTTAAACCAAACCCGATCCAATAACAATTCAAAAGGGCGAGTATTGAGTTTGGCGGCTAACTCATGCAGCCCTAGCTTCCACGAGTCTTGGAGAGGAGAAGAGGCGAGTTCTTGGTGTTCTTGGAGTTCTTGGCGAGTTCCATCCACCATCTTCCCTTGGCGAGTTCCTTAGAGGTTGAGGAACTTCTTCCTTGGCGTGGAGACCTTCCTTGGTGGCAAGGAAGGGCGACAACTTGCTGTTCTTAGCAAGTTCTTGGCGGCAACCTGCTGTTCTTGAAGTTCTTCATCCTTGTGGTGAGGAAGAAGAACAAGAAGGGGCGTTTGGCTAAGCAGGATCCTTGAGGTGAGGACCCTTGCATCCGGCGACCTTCCTTTCATCACCTTCATCACCGGCGACCTTGGAGAGGGCAGTACCTTGCTGTTCTTGGTGTTCTTGGCGGTGCTTGAAGATCTCTTGAGCTTGAGGCGAGTTCAAGAGGAGGACAACAACACAACCCTAGAGTCTTCCACTCTAGGGTCCGAACCCTAATCACTTGTGGTTAGGGGGTTTTGTGAGCGGCTTCTTTGAGGGAGAGGGGGCTGTTCACGCCATCATCATTGTGCATAAGCGAGGAGTGGTATAACTCTGAACGAATCATTGTATTGCCGATATTCTTGCTTATATATTATTTGTGTACCTATTCCCGGGATTAGGGAATAGGGTCCTTTTGTATATCAAGTGTTATACTTGGTAGAGGATTGGATTTCTGTGATTTATCGGATTTAGCTTAGGTGGGGCGCAAGTATTGTACTTGTCTCCATCCTTCGCTCGCTGTGTAGACATATTATTGCTTAGGTTTAAGCAGGCCGGTAGTTCATTGCGTGTTAGGTTTTGAGCAGAGGTCTATTGCTCTTTGATCTACGATAGATCACCTTGCTGTGTGCGATATCTGCCTGTGAAATCTAGTGAGTTTCAGGGCGCACAAGGTGTGCAAAGCGGCTAGTGGCAGAGGAAGAGCCTAGCCCGCCACCTTGCTATATTGCATTGCTCAGATTCGGCCAGATAGCTCAGTCAGCTCAGAGAGGTTCTGTTGATTGGGTAGTTCTAGTTGGGAGAGTGATCTGTACTGCTGGGAGAGACGATCTGTAGTAAGCGCGCATTGTATTCATTATTAGACTTCCGCATTAGACGCATTGTACTCAGGAGAGTGATTAGCTGACGGGTTTACACAGTGGTTGTGTAGATTCGTGCGATCACGCTCTGATTTTAGGCGCGAAAAATTGGGGCGTGACAACTGGTGGTAAAAGCCCATTAAGCCTAAGTAAGACCTTAACCTAACTTAAGTCTTCACTTGCTTTTCTTCATGGGGCTTTTGCTTCTTATCTGGCCCAACCTAGGGCCCAAGCGCCAATTGCAGCTTAGGTGCGCCCACCAGGGAAAATGCGCCTGTCCCAGAGTCGAACCCTGGACCTCCCACCTTGTCAAGCCACTGCAGCATACGCCTCTGCCAAGTGTGCTCTGTGCTCTTGTCTGATTAAATTACAAATTAATCTATCTAGACAAGATTGACTCGCAGGTCAATTACACTTTATAAATTAAATAAAATGTGATGCGCAGATCACAATAAATATTAATTTACATTTAAATTCCAGGCTCGCAGGCCCCAGCACAGCACACATTAAACAGGGCAGCCCACATAAGATTAAATAAACAAACATATGGCATCCAATCAGCATGTGATCCAATAAGAAAATGAAATTTCGAAAACCCCATTAGCATCATTTTTTTTTAATTTTCTTATATGCCCTACAACCTTACAACAGTCCATTAATAGGGATCCACTCACCTTGTCTAGTCAGATCCAATGCCCTTGCATGCACCAAGTCCTAACTGACTTGAGTCGACCAAAAGGTCAACCATGCATGTGTTTAGGGCTGAACGGCCACAATGAGGTCTGGCAAGCGGGTGTGACCCCGGGCCTAACTCATGTGCGCTCAATTAGTTGTCTCAATCAGACATCGCTACACGCCTGTGATGCAGTCGACTTATAGCCACCTCGCGCTTGCGCACAGGTGCTATCTGGTCGACCCATCTAGGCTGTCAGATGGTCTGATCAGACTGGTTGGATCTAACCTAGAGGATGACTTCAACCCTACTAACCTGTCTAAGGATTTACAGTAGGCGCTTAGATCTAAGTGAGGCGCGCAAGTGATGAAGTTTTTGAAGAAAAACTATAACATACAACAAGCGCAACATATAAGCATCATTCATGCGCCACAAACTATAAACATGCGCCAATACTAGCATGTAAAATTTTCGCATGATGATAACCCTAGATCTCTTGAACATGCGCATATAATGGATCACACAAAAAGGGGTCAAGCAATCATAAAAACATGCATAAACCTTGGCTCTGATACCAATTGAAGGTCCCCTAGACAAGGGGATGAAACCCTAATAGGCACATGTAAGGGATTTAAACAGCGGAAGAGGGTTTCTAGATCTATTGCATGCTTTACGATCAACGTTAAAATGATTACATACAAGAGAAGAAATCATACCGATGCCATTTCTAGATGGCGTCTTGGAAGCAAAGATCGAAATGGATCTTCTCCAGAGATGACGCACACAAGATGAGTCTTGGCTCCTCCTTGTCGCCCCTTGTGCTAGCAAGGATCGTCCAAGTATCCTGACCGAATGGAAGGGAAGAGATGAGAAATCCTATGCTTGGCGAGAGCTCCTCTTTTCGTCCACACCTTCACACGCAAGAGATGCCAGTGTCGAAAAGCCCAAAGAGGCGTCAAGAGAGCGTGAGCATTGAGAACGTGAGAGTCATGGTCACGTTTAGAGACATGCTTTCTAAAAATAGAAAAGTCTCAACGTTCATGCGACCACAACTTACCCCAATCGCAAAATGCCTCTTCATTTGAACCATGCGCTCATCCAATGAGCTGGTTCAATTCGGTTTGGTTCAAGAAACCAAACAACCCAAGCCATTAGTCCAGATTACAATAAACCCCTGAGGCTTAAGATCTGACCGTTGATCTCTCGATGCTCCTGATCTCACCGATCTAGCATCCATTCTCTCAATCGAAGCTTACCGATCTTAAGCCCTAATCAATTAAACATGATCAGACCAGATCTCACTCACAATCAGAGATTAAATCCCTTTAAACTGAACCTAAACAATTCAGTCCACACGATCTGACTTAAGTAAGCCATATCATCAAATTGTGCGACCCTAAGGGTTTCCTTTAAATGTCGGTAACGATAACTTACGTCATCACGATCAGCGAGGGGTATCTAGCAACACATCACTGTCTCCCGATATAAAGGAAAGAGTCTTCCAAGACTACACCCAAACCACAGCACAAGTGTGAATCAACTCACTAGGCATACATGTTTCCTTTGCCACTGGATGTTCTTATTGGACAAGCCTGTCAAGCTTGTAACTCCAATATGATGAGCATGATTAGATCAGATGAACATAGTCACCTGGGTATGGCCATACACTTTCTCAATCATCTCATCCAAGGGGGCCCTTTAGAACATCACACTCCAATGAAGGAGACGGCGATCCTTTATCTATCACTAGTGCCCTAACATGACTCAAGCTCACCATCCAAGATAGTCTATAACCATTATGTTTCAAATGATATTGAACTACCTCAAAACAATGACAATCATCATTTAGAAACACAAGTGATCTCAAGTCAGAGGAAATGTGCCACTTGTTGCAATCAAGGATTATTCACATTGTGACAAGCAATTGAATATCCTAGTAGGGTCTGTCCAGTACATCCAATGTACCCATGAGTCTACATCTTATTCCATGCTCGAAGCATCCTATAAGATTAGAATACATATTAGTCTCAATCATATCAAGGCTGTCTCATGTTCACCAAGATATCTCGACTAAGGACAAAAGTGCATGTCAGCCTAGCTGAACAGCATTGAGACATTATTCAGAAGTATATGTATTGCAACAGATAATATATCAACCTGAATAACAACCATTGCCTTTATAAACATAAGAGTTTATACATGATACTGATACAATCCCAAGGCCTCAAACATTAGCCTTAAGGGCATACCCCAACACATAGTCCCGTATGACCCAATTTGCCTTAGTCATTTTAGGATGCCTCACGCAACCCACGACAAGTTCCACGAGTAGGAACTAATCCTTGATCTCATCTTTTTAAGCTCTCCTCACAAAAGCTTAAGGGCCAGATTAAACCTCAAAAGGCTATGTGCGGCCTAAGTCCGCCACCACAACTTTGTATCTCAGGAGAGATACACGATTCAGTCATGTGCCTGCTCCTCAGCAGGAACCTGGGTATTCTGGAAATATAATTCCAGTACCCCATAGGAAGTTCTCAACTTCCTCAGCACAGCAAACCCCTAAAAAGGGTGCTAGCTTGTGAGTGCGCCTTCGCACTGCGGTCACATGGCCACTCTTGGCCTGTGATTCAGACATGTCATCGCACGACATTCCTCAGGCTATAATGGCCTTAGTCCTTAGAACGTGTCATCGCACGACAGTTATTCGGCCACCATTAGCTGGTCTGTAGGATACGTCGTCGCACGACAATCCTATGGAGATATCAGGTGGTGTCCGTGACACATCGTTGCATGATTGTCTCTTGATCACCATCGGCTACTCTCCAAGACAAGTCGTCGCACGACTGTCCTATAGCATCATCGATTGATGTCCGAAAAACATCGTCACACGACTATCCCCTATGCACAATAGATCTCCCTTTGGGACATTCGTTGCACGATAGTCTCTATGGCCACCCCTGACCTTGGTCGGTGCTGCAAGAGCTGCGGTAACGTGCTTCAGCTACGCGACCTCCATAATTTATGTCTCCGCTAGGGAGACCAAAAAACTGAGCCATGAGGCTCTAGTTGGACGAAGCCAACTCTGTCGATATCTTTGGAGCGAAGCTCTCCATATCCAACAGTCTCCACCAGCATCTCAATGCTGTGGACGTTTGTGATCATTGTACTGATCACTGCTGCCAACATGCATACAATGTCGGTGTACAAGTTGGAACATGCAGAACCTGGGCTCTGATACTAGTCTGTCATGCCCAGAATTAAGGTAATAAAAATTTTAACAAAATACAAGTGAGTTAACACTTGACTCACACCCAAGCACATCCACGCAGGGGCTAAGCGGCTGAACCGCGGATCTGAGCACGACTGGCAGGAGCACGTCCCCGACATACCCCTCAACCTATCCACTACGGCCACCTGGCTGCTCGCCTCGATGAGATATTGACCACCACGCACCTACTGAGGACCGCTGCACACTCCAGCTCCAAAGTCCACCTGAGTACATAACTCGAGACTCAGCGCCGGCGCAGCATGTGTACGACTATAGTACACCGAAAAGTAATAAAATCGCACGCAGGCGGTGTTGCACACATGCACAGAAGACGACGTCATGCAGGATGCCAGGCACACACCTTAACTCCGACCAGACCACACACAAGCAATCGAACACATCACTCGCCCAAAAGGGATGTCTCGTAGACATCCTGCACAAATAAACCGGCAAACGCCAGGCAAACACCACGCAAGGCCGGCACACTTGACCGGAGTGGAGAGAGAGACGAAGAGTCGCTGACCGAGAAGGACAACTCGGCTGGGAGCGCAAAGCGCAAGGAGCCGGAGAGAGGAAGACGCTAGCCGAGAACAGCTAATCGACTGGGAACAGGAATAGCGTCCAGAACCTGCTAGAGACACATGCACAAAAACCGAGGCACACGACCGACATCCAGAGCACCATCCAGCCGAGCCCGACCTCGCTGGAAACCAGGGAGGCATCCCAGCGGACGCACGCACAGCGGTCGGGGCGAAACCCATGCGTTAGACAAATACCGTTCGATGGCGGGAGATGACGGCAAGCCTACCCATAGCTCTCCGGACGTTGCCAGGGAGAGGAGCTGAAGCCCCAGCCTCACTGGCCATCCAAGTTCTCGCTGCAAGCAAGAGACGTAGACGACGCGGCGAAGGGGAAGAAAGAGTGTCGGCGACGATCGACGACCCGAAAACTGACCCGTCAGACCAAGCTAGAGCGGGAGGAGGTAGGAACGTACCTCGGCGGACGTCCATCCGCCAGCTCCATGATAGCCCATCCGCAAGTATACGGACTATCAAAGTAATATAAATGTATCGATCCCACAGGGATCAAATACCAAGTACCGACTGATTAGATTATCACAAGCTAGACGATCGTTTGATGGTTGTGAAACGGTTAATAAATCAAAACTAAAGAACAAAGCAAGGTAACTCAAGAGGAAAGCAATGTAATAGCACAACTAAGGATCCAAGGATGCAAGAGATCTGGGCTAGGGTCCACCACCTTGATGTGTTATGCATGGATGAAATAACAACATGCAATTTCCTTTTAATATCCTAGGGTGATCCAAGAGTGCGCAAGTCGTCCTCTCTCGAGCGATGCAACTTGCGACTAGGAGCTTTACCCAATTTAACGTCTACCGTCGTAGGACGCAAAACCGAATAAACTCATTGAGTGCCGGATCGTACATATCATCCCATCATTTGTACATGTTGTCCCCTCTCGGGTGATTGATGACACCAAAATATACAGTATATTTTGTATCATTCTATGTATCTTTTCATGCTAAATTGAGGATCTTTTTGCATATTTTTATGTTGAATTCATCAAATATTGCAAAATCTACTTCTATTTTAGTTTTTCATGGTTTTCAGGTAAAAAGACACTATTTTAAGGCGTTTTCAAGCAAAATCAAACACATAAAAGAGTTACCATCATCAAGAGGAGGTCACCCAAGAAATTTCACGCAAAAGGGAGCAACTCAGCAAAATACGGCAGTGCCGTAATCCATTTTACGGTACCGTAATTTCAGACAGTACTGTAAAATCAAAACACTGTCGTAATTTGGAGGATTTTCCGAACAGAAAGTTTTTGTTATTTTACGGTATTGCCGTAAAGAATTACACTGCCGTATTTTTCAGCGCTTTCAGAACAGAAACCTTTGCTGATTTTACGGCACGGCCGTAAACGATTCTACGGTACCGTATTTCCCAGGCGATCTAGACCAGAGAACTCGTCCGATTTTACGGCACCATCGAGAAATATTTTATGGGATGTAATTTTGACTTTCGGTGCACAGAATGAAAATACGGCACTGCCGTAAAATATTACACGGCCGTAATTTCCAGTCAAAATGGCGAGTTTTCCGCGGCTGAAACTTGTTCGAGTCATAACTTTTGATCCAGAGCTCCAAATTGGAATCCGAAAGTTGCTGCCACTTTGTCTTTAAGAGGAGAAGACACACGCACTGAAAAGGGGGGATATTTATCACGTATCCAGAGAGCAATCGGCAGAGAGGCGGTTAGGGTTTGTTCTCACGCCGAGAGGCGTAGAGACCATCTCCGGCCATGATTTTTACACAAAAGCTTCGCCTGAAGGAGAGGAAGACACCACAGAAGTTTCAGAGCGTTTGGAGTCCGATCGGAGGAGAAACCAACAAAACAGCGGTGACAGTGCTGTTCATCGAAGCAAATTACGGCTGTAAACTCTTTTACAGCTGTGGTGTAAAGTTGTTTCTCCTTTCTTTTCATTTTCTGATTACTCTGAGACTATGATTCACTGTATTTCTTCCTCCATGCAAGCTTAGACATATTTGGGACGTGGGGTGTAATCCCCTTGATTTTGTATGACTAGATAATCTTTTTCTTTCGTCATGATAATCTTCGTTGTGATAATTCTACTTTTGTGATGAATTGTCTTTAATTCTCCATAGATCTATGTTATTATCCATGTTTTAGAGTTTTCGCAATGAGACTGAAAGGTCATTTGCTTGAGAACTTGGAACCCTAGAATTGCATGTTAGGATCCCTTCCTTAGGTTAGATCTAATTTGATCTGTTCTAGTAGATTAATTGTCATGCTTAATAATATTTATCTAGGATAGAGTTATTGTGTCAAACGTGGAGATCTTGCACGAAAGTGAGGATCGGAACGTTGGAGAACCATAAGTAGAACTTGTGTTGAGTCTCGGATGCACGAAAGTGATCATTGAGATTCCGCTTGAGACAATCAACTTAGAATTCGGATGCACGAAAGTGATCTTTGAATTCTCTGATTGATGATTTACTTATCATTAGCTTGGGATGAATCTTGCACGAAAATGAGGATTTATCTCTGCATGGTTATCTGCACGAAAGTGAGATGATCCCTTTATGAAGTAAATTAAGTCTTTATCATGATAGGATTTGATTGACGACCTTTTATATATATATAGTGATTGAAATCAAGGTTGATGAAACCCTAGTCCCATGTATATCTCTCTGTTTATCTTTACGCTTTTTCTATCAATCACTTGCATCATATTCGGTTTATTTAGCTAGTAAGAAAGCAGTTATTTGGTACTGAACAATAAGGTCTCTGTGGTTCGATATCTTTCTTTATTACTTCGATATTTCCGTGCACTTGCGAAAACCTATCAGTGATGCAACAAGGTATTTGTACAGTTCAACGCCTACCCTCGTAGTACGCCTACCCGAACAAACCCAATGAGCACAAAATGGTATGCACTATCCGTACCTAATCAACCACTCTCGTGCGATGATTGAGGTACCCTCGCCTAGGTTATCAAATATCTAGATGTGCCTCTCGGCAATACTGGATATCTAAAACATGAAGAAAGCAACAAAGTAATCTTCATTCAAGAGGTGCAACTAGGTAAGGTAAGACAATCTAGGGTTTGCAAAATGTCATTATAATCCACACATAGAACAGTCAAGGGGCTTTTCTTAGCCCTGAAACAAGTTTAAGCTACAATACTCATGTTCCAAAGTAAAGCATAAATCAGTTCAGTCAATACATCCATGGTTAACAATGGGGCGATCAAATAGATAAGGGATGAGAAGACAAGACTCCCTCAAGAAGGAAGGAGCCGCCTGAAGTAGCCTCCTCTTCCTCTCTCTGGTCGTCATCCTCCTTCACGCCCTCGCGTTGAAGAGTTGTCTTCTTCTCCTAACGCTCAGCCGCCACTTCCTTCCTTACGTGCTTCCAAAAATCATCCGCCCAATCTCCTCTATTCCTTACGTGAATAGGGTTTTTGTCATTTACTCCTCACTCTTGGTCGAATTCCTCTTCTGCCCCTTTGGAGCCCTCTATCTGACGTGGATAAGGCGAGGGGTAAAGTCTGGAAAAATCAACATCGGGTGACACAGAAGCCACGGGTGTGATTCAGTCGCTGGGTGGGTCGTGGTTCTTGCCTAGAATACTGATCCAGCTGAAAATAGTTGCATTCCCTCGCTTTTTCCCTGAAATGATGTAAAAAAACCAACGAGTGTAGATTCCGAAGATAATGCAATAAATCCATGTAAATTAGGTGTAAATGCCGAAATAGTAAAGATTTAACAATGGAAATAGCATATAAATCTCTATATAAAAACTACTTAACAAATCTCCCCAAACTTAAAACTCTTGCTTGTCCTCAAGCAAAGATAAAATGAAGCTAAGCTGTAACGAGGATCCATAAGACTTGAGTTCAAACCCCTCTAAGATAATGCTAACACCAATCCATGTAATGGTCAAACATCCCTCAAGTGATAAATTTCTATCAGATATCAAGGTGGTAGGCATTGCAACCCAAAGTAAATGCGTTCCACACATAGCTGTCACACCTCATAATCAACATCCTAATCCCTCCTCATACAAAGTTTGAGCCCTCCAAGTGGTTTGAGATGGAAGTAGAAGGGTAAACATCAAAATATTTCTACAAATGATGTGAATGTATACTGATATTTGGAGAATTTTGAGAGGATCTTTGTCCTCTTTTTTTTTTCTTTTTTTTTTGAGAGGATCTTTGTCCTCTTTTCTTTTCTTTTTTTTTTTGAGAGGATCTAGACTTTGCTAGATAATTTTTTTGACTTTTTGTGGTGACCAAAATAGAGGATAAGATAGGTGAGGGGGAGGAACTAGTTAGTATTAAACTAAGTGTAGCCAACTAGTGGCGTCCCATAATTTAGGTGGGAGTTCGACTTACCAAGATTCTATCTTTAAGTTATCTACCATGAGGGGATTAATCACATGTAATGGATCTATGTAAGCAAAATCAGTGAGGGGCAAAATCGTGCAAATGGATCATACTAACAGCAAAGGACACATTAAAACATGCTTAAAGGCAAGCAAGAATATACTTTTGATTTTTACAGTAAGGGGAGACCAAGACTAAAGCTAACATAGCAAGCATCAAATGGTAAAAGTTAACAATGGTAAACCAATGCCCTATCAGAAATGCAGCGCACCCCCACCCACACAGTAAAGGAGGCATCGTCCCCGATGCCAAAAAGAGAAAAGCAGTAAAGCATACAAAACTGGGGGTGCGGAAGACTCACACTGCTAATCGCGGGGATCATCCCCCGCGTCGCTGAGAGCGTCACTAGAGGCATCAGATGAAGAGGTATCAGATGTAGCCGAGGAGGTGTCATCAGGAGCTGGATGGCGCTGGTAAGGGGTAGCACTCCGGAAGCCAGGGAAACGAGAGCGCAGAAATGCGTACACACTCTGTACGTTCTCCGTTAGCGTGTTTATCTGGTTTCCTTGACTCTGGAGTTGCTTAAGTATCACTTGGAGAAGGTCGTGTGTGGTAGGCTAATTAGGAGCTCTGGGCGCTGGTCCGGCTGTGAAGGGAGCAGGAACTGCTGAGGGGGCGCTAGGAGCATCTGCAGCGTCAGACCTGATATCCCAGTTCTCTCAGGATTTGATGGTGGTCCGCACGGTGTTGGGCAGCGGGATCGTGTGAAGGCTGTCACGGAGAATGAGGTGGTAGATGTCGCCGCGCCTTGAGATCATCTTCATGGCAATACATGCCTCCATATCAAGCCATCGGCTCCCTCTGGCTTCAGGAGTCCCATAAGGGTTATGCCCTAAGTGCAGCGCTAGTGGAGTAGCAGACCACCGATTGCAATGGTTCCCTTGGTGACCCGCCCCACATGCTCCAAATGCTTAGCAAGGTAGTAACCGGACTTGAGGGGGAACTGGTATAGCATACTCCATAAGAAAATCAGCTCCACATGCCGCAGCATGCAATCGCTGTCTGCGCGCGCGAAAATGTTGTGGGCTAGCAGGCGATGCGCGTAGCGGAGGCAGGGATTAGAGATTGCACTAGCGCGTGTATTCTTGGAGGAGTAATGATCTTCGGAGGAGAGAGATTTCCAGAACGCATCCTCTGAGTGACCAGTTGGTTTGTGGAGCTCAACATCAGTGGGAAAACCATAGATGGAATTGAATTCTTTAAGGGGAAGACGATACTCATTGTTGTTCATCCAGAAGCAGATCAAAAATACCTCGTTGTTGCATCTTGAGCAGCAGGTTGAGAAGGAACTGAGCACTTCCAGGTGAGACCGACATGCGTGGGGGATGCTTGATTCAAGAATCTTTCCCAGCCCAGGTTCCGGAATAACCAGAGCACATCATCAAGAAGTCCCAGATGAAATAGAGTTGGGGAGTCCATGTAACGAGTGTTAATGATGCGCCGCCTGGAGAGGGCGAAATACCTGGCTTCTTGGGTGGCGTCACGAAAACGAAGTATGTGCCCTTCGGTTGAAGGGTGAAAGTGGGGGTGATGTGGTGGAGGTGGAGATGGGGAACGGGCGGGTTCTTTCCCCGCTCGACGCCAGCGATAAGTGGACGAGGGTTCAAGAGTGGAAGAAGGGACCGGCGCGGGAGCAGGAGAAGGAGGTGTTGGAGATTGAGCTGGGGCTTTCCCTACTCCGCGCTCACGAGAATATGTGGTAGTGGGCGCAGATGCACCAGAAGGGGCTTGCGCGGAAGCGGAGGCTTGCATCGGGTCAGGGGAGGCCGGGCCAGGGGTCGAAGGCGATGCTTGGCGCGGGCGTTTACGGAGGTAGGAGGGCCGCACGCACGCCTATCGGGGTCCCATGGAGAAAGGAAAAGAGAGAAAGCTCCGGCGGTGAGGTCTGGTGAAAGGGATGGGGTGGCGACGGGAAAAGAGGCGAAGATCGAGCTAGGGTTTCATGGGGCGAGGAAAGTTCGGGGCGATGAAGTGAGAGAGCGCAAGCATATGAAGGGTTTAAGTGGGCAGGATATTCAAAGTTAAGTGAAGTTAAGTGAGAGGGACCCTACCGATAACCTCGGGGCGAGGTTGGAATCGCTGGGTGGCCCGAGATACTTTCTGTGCAAAATTGGAACTTCTAAGACTTATGCTGCAGAAACTGCCTCCGGAACCCCTCGGGCTGAGGTTTTGGTCACTGGGTGCCCAGAGGAACTTTCTGTGGAGAACTCGGATTTCATGTTTTCCTCTGCAAAATCTGCCTCCAGAAACCACGGCCGAGGTCTCGGTCACTGGGTACCTAGAGGAACTTTCTGTGAAAAACCTTACTTGAACTTAAGGAGTGGCCTCCAATGGTCTGAAATTTCGCAGGCCGAGGTATTAATCATTGGGCGGCCTGAGGAACTTTCTGTAGAGAACGGAACTCACAACATGAAGTGCAGCTATTGGAACCACGGGTGTGACTGTCATCGCTGGGTCGACTGTGGAATTTTGGAAACAACGCAATTGGTCTCTAATTGCACCCAGATCGTCCCTAGACAATGATAAACATATAATTAGGCTCCACAAAGTTATCAAAATAGAGTAACACCTAATACTATCACAAAGCCACCTCAATATAATCATTGGGCAATGCTTGGTACAAAAATAATCATGGAGTACATCACTCAAGACTTCAGCATAGTGAATAGATAGCTCAACTAACCACATGAAGAGAGTAGAAATAGACAATTGACAACAACATCGAAATACCAACACACATCAACGACTAAGCAAGTAATCCCGAATCCAAAAAGTTGCCCAAAATCGTTTCAATGCAGTAAGTGAAAATGCTACGGTAGCTTCAAGAAGTCTCAAAGATACCAGCACAATACCATCCCAATACTGTCAATGGACAATGCGAAGTGTAAATATCGTGAAATACATCCCCTAAAACATCAGCACAGTTAACATAAAGCTAACTAAACCGGGAAGTGGTTAGCAGCTCAGTATCAAGAAATCAATCAAGCCCCCTCAAATTAAGTAAAGGAGAGTGAAAATAGGCAAGTAATCCACAACATCAAGATAATCAACAAACGTACTTAGAACACCACCACCCACCTGGTAAAATGAACACACCACAAATAAACCATTTAGAGAGAGTAAAAACTGGGCGGTGATCATCAATTCATCAGAAAATCGGCATAACACCATCTCAACTCAGCAAATGAAATTAGCAAGTGAGGACACCAGTAAGAAGAGAGGTAAACACACAGCTAGGTTAACTACTCAAAGAGAGGAAAACTAAGCAAGTGGTCAACAGATCAAAATACCATCGCGATAAGCAATCCGAAATACCACTAAGCTAACTACTAAGAAATGAAAATGCCATAAAGCAAATTACTAAAAGAACTAGCAAGAAAAAGGGAAAAGAGCTTGGGTTGCCTCCCAAGAAGCGCCATTTTAAGGTCTTTGGCTTGACCATGATGCCATATCAAGGTGGATCAGGGGGGATTAGAGAGGTGAACAGTGCTCAGCTCCTCAAGCGGCTCATGGATGAAATAGTGCTTCAAACGCTGACCGTTGACCATAAAAGTACCAGATTCCCTATCATTAATTTCAACTGCTCCAAAAGGGTGAACTTTCTTAACGGTAAAAGGGCCGGACCAACGCGTCTTAAGCTTCCCTGGAAATAGTCTAAGCCTAGAATTGAACAAGAGTACTCGGTCTCCTTCTTTGAACTCTCTCCTCAAGATTTTCTAATCATGCCATCCTTTTGTACGCTCCTTATAGATGCGGGCGTTCTCATAAGCACTCAATCGTATCTCATCGAGTTCAGCAAGTTGTAAAAGACGTTTCTCACCAGCAGATTTGAAGTCAAAGTTAAGCGCCCGAGTAGCCCAAAATGCTTTGTGCTCCAATTCAACTAGTAGATGGCATGATTTACCGTATATCAACTGATATGGGGACATCCCAATAGACGTTTTGTATGCGGTACAGTATGCCCAAAGGGCATCCTCCAGTTTCATCGACCAATTGGTTTGTGCTCTAGATACCATTTTCTCGAGAATTTTCTTCAACTCACGGTTGGATATTTCGACTTGCCCACTAGTTTGCGGGTGGTAGGGAGTGGCAACCTTGTGGGTGACTCCGTACTTCTTGAGAAGTGTTGTAAATTGCTGCTCAATAAAATGAGAGCCACCATCACTAATGACCACTCGCGGCACTCCAAACCGCGGGAATATTATCTTCTTGAATAACCGCATGACAATTTGAGAGTCATTAGTAGGGGATGGCGTCGCCTCAACCCACTTTGATACACAATCTACCGCCACTAAGATATATTTGTGCCCAGATGAGGAGGGGAATGGTCCCATAAAGTCAACTCCCCAAACATCAAAAATCTCCACTTCCAAAATGTTGTTTAGGGGCATCTCATTTCTCCTTGATATGTTACCGGTACGTTGGCACTGATCACAAGTGAGCACGAATCTACTGGCATCCCGAAATTGTGTTGGCCAATAGAACCCACTCTGGAGAACCTTGAAAGCGGTCTTGGACGTGCTACAATGCCCCCCATAAGCAGATCCATGGCAGTGAAATAGGACATCTCGGTATTCATCTTCGAGTAGACACCGCCGGTAAATTCCATCAGCACATCTTTTGAAGAGAAAGGGTTCATCCCAATAGTAATGCCGCACATCAGAAAGGAATTTCTTCTTTTGTTGGTAAGTAAGCTCAGGAGGCAAAATGTTTGCGGCCAAGAAATTTACGAAATCCGCATACCATGGCATTTCAATGCTGGAGAGAGCCATAAGTTTCTCATCAGGAAAGAAATCATTGATGCTTGGTTCGTGATCCGGCTCCTTTGTCTGGTCATCGGTGAGACAAGAGAGATGATCTGCAACTGAGTTTTCGGTCCCTTTCTTATCTCTAACGTCTATGTCAAATTCTTGGAGTAGTAAAATCCATCTTATCAGCCGCGGTTTGGCATCCTTTTTTGTCATCAAGTACCTAATGGCTGCATGGTCAGTAAAAACAATGACTTTAGAATCGACAATGTAAGTATGAAATTTGTCAAATGCAAAAACCATAGCCAAGAGCTCTTTCTCTATCGTCGCATAATTGATTTGTGCGTCATCAAGCGTGCGGCTCGCATAGTAAATTGCGTGCAACCAGTTCTCCTTTCGTTGTCCCAATACCACACCCACGGCATAGTCACTCGCATCGCACATAATCTCGAATGGGAGAAACCAATCGGGCGGTTGCATGATCGGCGCCGAAGTCAGAGCTTCTTTCAACTTGGTAAAAGCTTGCGAGCAATCCCTGTCAAAAATAAAAGGTACGTCCTTAGCAAGAAGACAGGTTAATGGTCTAGATATTTTTGAAAAATCTTTTATGAAGCGACGGTAAAAACCGGCATGTCCCAAAAAGCTCCGAATTGCTTTCACGGAAGTTGGAGGTGGTAGCTTCTCGATTGCATCTACTTTTGCCCTATCCACCTCTATCCCTCTCTTTGATATCAAGTGTCCCAGCACGATGCCCTCTTGTACCATAAAATGACACTTTTCCCAGTAGAGCACGAAGTCAGCTTCTTGGCATCACTGCAAGACACGAGATAAGTTAGTAAGGCAAATATCAAAGGAGCTACCATACACGGAGAAGTCATCCATGAATATGTCCACCACATCTTCCACAAGATCTGAGAATATTGCTGTCATACAGCGTTGGAACGTGGCTGGAGCATTGCACAAGCCAAACGGCATTCGTCGGTAAGCAAAGGTGCCATAGGGGCAAGTAAACGTCATTTTTTCTTGATCCTCCGGGTGGATAGGAATCTGTAGGAACCCGGAATATCCATCTAGAAAACAAAAATGAGAGTTGTTAGCAAGACGTTCTAACATTTGATCAATGAAGGGTAAAGGGCCTTATTTAGTTTACAGAAGTCGATACACATTCGCCAACCTGTTACCGTTCGCATCGGTATTAGCTCTTCTTTATCGTTCTTAACCATCGTTGTGCCTCCCTTCTTCGGCACAACATGTACCGGACTCACCCACTGACTGTCGGAGATGGGGTAAATTACCCCCGCATCGAGAAGCTTTAAGATTTCCTTTTTCACCACTTCTTTCAGATTTGGGTTGAGTCGTCTTTGGCCTTCAACAGTGAGTTTGCAGCCTTCCTCCAAAAATATCCTATGCATGCAAACAGAAGGGTTAATGCCTTTGATATCCTCTAATTTGTACCCAATAACATTCATGTATGCTCTAAGAGTATCCAAAAGTAGTTGAGTTTGTACCTCGTCAAGATCCGCATTTACTATTACCGGAAGAGTACAGTTCGAGCCCAAGAATTCATACCTCAAATTATCCGGTAATGGTTTAAGTTCTACCTCCTTGACACCTGTTACTGTGATAAGTGGCGCTTCAGAATCAGCTTTTTCCTCCTTTTCATTTTTGGGAAGGCACTCCTCCAAAGGGTCTGAATAGTCGATACTAGTGCATGTTCTGCTCGGCTCATCCTCCACAAGGTCTATGCTATAGCAAGTCCCTGCAAAAGTAGGACGCTTTAGACATTCAGAAATATTGAAATCAATAACGTCCTCACCAACATTCATCGTGAGCTTCTCATTTTTGACATCAATTATGGCACCGGCGGTGGCTAGGAAAGGTCGGCCGAGTATTATGGGAAGTCGAGCATCCTCCTCCATGTCCAACACAACGAAATCAACTAGAATGAAGAACTTACCGACTTTGATCGGTATGTCCTCTAATATGCCCACAGAGTGCCGAACCGAGCGGTTGGCAAGCTGCAACGAGATACTTGTCTTCTTTAATTCCCCCATATCCAATTTCTTGCAAACTGAGAGCGGTATAAGACTGACACTCGCCTCAAGGTCACATAAAGTGCGATCAAAGCTCGCGTTCCCAATCTGGCACGGGATCGAGAAACTGCCGGGGTCTTTTAACTTGGGAGGCAACTTATTTTGGATTATGGCGCTACACTCCTCCGTCAGCGCCACCGTTCCTTGTTCTTCCAATTTCCTCTTGTTTGACAGTATTTCCTTGAGGAACTTCGCATATGACGGTATCTGTGCAAGCGCATCAGTGAAAGGGATATTGATATATAATTTCTTAAGGACCTCTAAGAATTTACCGAGTTGGCGATCAAGTTTTGCCTTCACAAATCTTTTTCGGAAAAGGGATAGCAGGCACATGAGGAGGTGGCAGTGTGTATGCCGGCTCTTTGTTCTTTTCTTGTTCAGAATTAAGTTCTTGCGTATTATCTCCGTCTTTCCTCAAGTTCTCTTGCTCATCGTCCCTTTCCATATCCGTGTTCACCTTGGGTTCATCAAGCTGCTTCCCACTGCGTGTTATGATAGCGTTGCACTGTTCTCTAGGGTTAGCCTCGGGTTGTCCTAGAAGCCTTCCGGGAGGTCTAGGTGATGATGAGGCTTGCTGCGCAATCTGGGTTTCAAGCATCCTCCCATGCGTGGTTAAGGCTTCAACTTGGGAAGCTAGCTGCCGAATGGTCTCATTCATGTGTTCGTTCTGTTTAGCTTGGCGCTGGAAGGTCTCATTCATGTGTTCGCTCTGTTTAGATTGGCTAGCTATAAAATTTTCAAGCAATGACTCCAAACTTGATTTGGCCGGTTGATGTGGAGGTTACTGTCTTTGTTGCTGGAATCCCACTGGTTGCCTATACTCGGGTTGTTGTGCCGCGTTGTTGTTGCGGTAAGAGAAGTTTGGGTGGCTCTTCCACCCAGGGTTATACGTGTTGGAGTATGGATCATGTTGCGGTCTTGATTGGAAGCTATTGAGAGCGTTTACTTGATCTGGTGTAGAGTCTCCACAAGCAGGAAGTCCCATTTGGTACTCGATTGAGGGTTGGCTTTGCATACCACCATTCTCTCAAGAGATACTATTGACTGATGCAGTGGTGGAGTTCAGCCCCCATGTATCAAACTTGTGAGTCAGGGAATCAACTTTGGCTGCTATAGAAGTCAAGGTATGCAATTCAAATTTACCACTCGCTTTAGATGGCCCTGCCCTTTCAGTCGACCACTGGTGGTGGTTCATTGCCATATTCTCTATTAAATTGAAAGCTTCATCAATTTCCTTGCTCATTAGCGCACCACCGGCTGCCGCATCAATGGTAAGTCTGGTATTGTAGTTGAGACCATTGTAGAAGGTGTGGATAAGAAACCACTTCTCCATACCATGGTAAGGGCACATCATTTGGTATTCCTTGAAGCGATCCCACGCTTCACACAGTGACTCATTGTCTCTTTGAGCGAAATTAATGATCTGAGCTCTCAACTGGGCCGTCTTACTTGGCAGAAAATATTTAGAAATGAATGCTGTGGAGAGCTGACTCCATGTTGAAATAGATCCATATGATAGAGAGTGCAGCCAAGCACGAGCACGGTCCCGTAGTGAGAACGGAAATAACCTCAACCGTATTGCATCATCCGATACTCCATTCATCTTCAGTGTATCACATACTTCAAGAAAGATTGATAGATGTAAATTTGGGTCCTCAAGTGGCGAACCTCCGAATTGGTGTTGGGTCACCATGTTCACAAGCGCCGGCTTGATTTCAAAATTATTTGCCTTGATCGGAGGCTGAGTAATACTGGTATGAAGCCCTTGTGCGTTTAGTGAAGCAAAGTCCCTAAGAGTTCGGCGGTTATCCATCTTGAGCTGTTCAAGAGATTCTTCAGAAATAGCTGCCTTGAACTTAGCTTTTCTACGGCGCCGGAAGGTCTTTTCAATTTCAGGATCTGAAGGTACTAGTTCTCCCATCCGTAGAGTCCTACGCATAAACTAAGTGAGTTTAGAGGCAACCTTTCCAATTAACAAAAAGATAAGCAGTGATTATCAAATATCTAAAAGAGCTTAACACTAAATAACTAAAAACAAATAAGCTAAAAGAAAGAAAAAAATGTCTAGTCTAGCAATAACGCAACCGTGTCGATATTGATAAATTTGGTCCCCGGCAACGGCGCCAAAAACTTGATAGTCCTTCCGCAAGTATACAGACTATCGAAGTAATATAAATGTATCGATCCCACAGGGACCAAATACCAAGTACCGACTGATTAGATTATCACAAGCTAGACGATTGTTTGATGGTTGTGAAACGGTTAATAAATCAAAACTAAAGAACAAAGCAAGGTAACTCAAGAGGAAAGCAATGTAATAGCACAACTAAGGATCCAAGGATGCAAGAGATCAGGGCTAGGGTCCACCACCTTGATATGTTATGCATGGATGAAATAACAACATGCAATTCCCTTTTAATATCCTAGGGTGATCCAAGAGTGCGCAAGTCGTCCTCTCTCGAGCGATGCAACTTGCGACTAAGAGCTTTACCCGATTTAACATCTACCGTTGTAGGACGCAAAACCGAATAAACTCATTGAGTACCGGATCGTACATACCATCCCATCATTTGTACATGTTGTCCCCTCTCGGGTGATGCAACAAGGTGTTTGTACGGTTCAACACCTACCCTCATAGTACGCCTACCCGAACAAACCCAATGAGCACAAAAGGGTATGCACTACCCGTACCTAATCAACCACTATCGTGTGATGATTGAGGTACCCTCGCCTAGGTTATCAAATATCTAGATGTGCCTCTCGGCAATACTGGATATCTAAAACATGAAGAAAGCAACAAGGTAATCTTCATTCAAGAGGTGCAACTAGGTAAGGTAAGACAATCTAGGGTTTGCAAAATGTCATTATAATCCACACATAGAATAGTCAAGGGGCTTTTCTTAGCCCTGAAACAAGTTTAAGTTACAATACTCATGTTCCAAACTAAAGCATAAATCAGTTCAGTCAATACATCCATGGTTAACAATGGGGCGATCAAATAGATAAGGGATGAGAAGACTCCCTCAAGAAGGAAGGAGCCGCCTGAAGTAGCCTCCTCTTCCTCTCTCCGGTCGTTGTCCTCCTTCATGCCCTCGCGTTGAAGAGTTGTCTTCTTCTCCTGACGCTCAGCCGCCACTTCCTTCCTTACGTGCTTCCAAAAATCGTCAGCCCAATCTCCTCTATTCCTTACGTGAATAGGGTTTTTGTCATTTTCTCCTCGCTCTTGGTCGAATTCCTCTTCTGCCCCTTTGGAGCCCTCTATCTGACGTGGATAAGGCGAGGGGTAAAGTCTGAAAAAATCAACATCGAGCGACATAGAAGCCACGGGTGTGATTCCGGTCGCTGGGTGGGCCGTGGTTCTTGCCTAGAATACTGATCCAGATCCAGCTGAAAATAGTCGCATTCCCTCGCTTTTTCCCTGAAATGATGTAAAAACACCAACGAGTGTAGATTTCTAAGATAATGCAATAAATCCATGTAAATTAGGTGTAAATGCCGAAATAGTAAAGATTTAACAATGGAAATAGCATATAAATCTCTATATAAAAACTACTTAACACTTCACCACCGGCGACGCTGAAGAAATTGGAGGAGGAAGGAAAGGGGATGTCGCCCATGAGCTCCGCCGCATCCCGTACCGCGGCTCCCAACCCACCGGGAAGCCGCAGGAGCCGTTGCCGCCACCAGAACCCTCACCGGAGCCGCTCGATGGAGGGGAGGAAGATCGGGGGAGAAGGGAGTTGCACCACCGACCATTGCGTTCGAGCGAACCAGCATACCAAGCACGCGAATAGGGCAGGGCACTATAGCCCTAGCTCCAAACGGAGCTTCGCCCCGCCAAATGGGTCACCCAACCCAAAAGTTGCCTAACCCGATCCACTAAGGGAAAGGGGACTGGGCCGCATACAACTTTGGGCCTAGGCTTGGGCTTGAGCCCAGCGCCTGGGCCTCACACTTAGTATATAGGAGGTATAAATCTTATCATTATCACTCATATTTATCACCATGATTCATAGCATACTCAATTACATCCATTATGATCACAAGTTATGGACAATGTTTGACTATATCAAAGTATACAATTAGTTATACTGGAATCCATAGCGACCTCAAGTCAAATAATCATATACAATATTATCACTATAAAAATGCTTATAAGACTCATATAATAATTCATGTAACATCTCATGGTATGTTTATCTAGTATATTATTCTCTAACATGTATTCATATGTTTGACTTGATATTTCATATCATGACAACTCATCGTCATCAATCACAACACATACTAGTCTCAACTTATTATTGTTGTCCCTAACAATAATAATACTTAACTAGGGGCATTTAAGAATAATTACATTATTTTAAAGACAACCTTACAATTATTTATATTATGTAGATATTAAGTACATATAAGAACGACAATGTCTTTAACATAAATATGAAGATGATAAATATGCTCAAAGTATCATTTGAATGATTGGTCGCTAGGATATATGATATCATGTATATATATGATATATTGTGGCTTAATTTTATTACTATCTTAGAGTAAAATGCATGCTTTGTCTCATTTATTTGCTTAAATATTTCATATTCTTCAGAATCTTTACTTTTCCTTAATTTTATTGAAATATAGGGATTTTTCCCTAAAATTAGTAGAATTTGAAAGATTTGAAGATATGGAACGACTCCTCATTATGAGACGAAACTACATGTCAAATTTTAGATCAAACGGAGCTTTCTACACTCTTCACGGGCATGACCCTGCATCCATGCACAGCCGTGTATGATCTTGCTTTCCCAAACTGCGTCGAGATCTTCACAGGGGTGCCAATGCATCCATGCATGGCTGTGAGGGACTCGGCCGAACTTTTCAGATTCTGACAAGACGTTCATGGGCACACCCATGAACACATACATGGCCGTGAGTGTAAGATCCAAGGATCTTAAGTCCTGGTAAGCATTATTGTTGAATTAAATAAAATTATTGATTGTGATATTTTCTATGTATTGGTTGTTAATAGTTAATTAACCAGAGATTTGTGGTTGATAAAGTATAGTTAATTAACTAGAGATTTTTGGTTATTAATTTATTGTAAATTAATTAGAAATTATTTGTTTGATTATTGGCTGTTAATTTATGATAAATTATTATTGGTTGTTCATGTTAAATTAATTAGGATTTATGGGTTGTGAATTATTGGTTAATTAATTAGATCTTATTGGTTAATTAAATCCTTATTGGATGTTAATTAAATCCTTAATGGATTTCGTTAAGTGAAGGGTTAGTGGATGTTAAATTAATTAGTTAACTAGCTTATTGGATGTTAGTTTAACTCTTATTGGACTTTCACTTAAACTAAGGGATTAATGGGTTAAAACTTTTTGAATTAATGGGTTAGAGGGTTAAAACCTTAAAAACCGAAATTTAAATAGGTAATTTCGGTTAGGGTGGAGATTTTGGCGATTTGTTGGCTTGAAGAAAACTTGGGCGACGGCTAGGAAGGAGTGGGCGATTCTTGGAGACTTGGAGGCGAAAATTCTTCTTCATCTTCCTTTTTCTCCCTTTGGCCGGCATCTTGGTGTTGGAGGTGTTCCTTGTCAATTGTTGGCGTCTTCCTAGGAGCATTCCAAGGTCTTAGACGAATTCTTGTGGAAGTTTTCATCTTGGTATTTTCGGTTTAGGAGGTGAGTGGAATGTCTTATTTGATCTATTAGTTTGGTTGTGTTTGTGAATTGATACAATTGAATTATTGGAATTTTTATCATGTTAAAACCGAAACTCAAGATGTATTTTTCATGTAAACCAAATTCAAGATGTTCTTCATGGGAACCGAATCTTTGATAATTACTCATGATAATCCGAAATTTTGATGATTTTCCTTATGAAATCCGAAAGTTGATAACATGAAATTTAAGGTATTTTATAGGAATTTTGGTAGCCTTAAATCATTGAATTTTGGGTATGAAATTCTTGTTAATTATGGTTAAACCGAAATTGATGTTTGTAGTTAACATGAAAACCGAAATCTTGATGTTCTTGATAATTGTTTATGAAAACCGAAATTGATGTTTGTAATTAACATGAAAACCGAAACCTTGATGACCTTGATAATGGTCTATGAAAACCGAATCTTGGTATTTGTAGTTAATATGTTACATGTGGTAATTTGTAAAGTAATTTATGTGAATACATGTTTTAGTTTTGTTAATTTTATGGATAGTTTGTATGATCTCATGTTTTGGTTTTATGTTAATTTTTATGGATGCTTGTTAACTGAATTATTGAGAAATTGTTTGAGAAAACTTGAGTGATAACATAGCAAAATTTGATTAAACTTATCAGCATGAAATCTAAGGACTACACTATATCATGTGATATTCGAATATGAAATATTATGTATTTATTATGTGATTTGTGGGTCATGTGAATTTTTAACAATATATGTGATCTTGTGAATTTTGAACAATATGTGTGATTATGTGAATTTGGAAAAATTATAGGTTATGTGAATTTGGAAAATTATGTGATTATGTGATGGTTAGGACTAAGGCTAGGTGTAACTATGAACTCAAGGGGATAGTCCTTATGTGTTATGTTAAGGGTTTGAATTTCAGCCCTGTATTGTGATATGTGAGGAGGTTGATGTTCAGCCTGCCTATTATGATTATTGTGATGGGGGTTGATGTTCAGCCTGCCCGATGTGATTTTTGTGATGACTATCCTAGAGTCTAGTTGACACTTAGGAGTCCACCTTTGTGAAATATGTTCACCTATGTGAAATATGAAATAAGATGTGTCTGTTGTCCAGTAGGAACCTTTTGGGAGAACGGGATTTGACCCAAAGTGCCATGTCTTGGTCAGACAGGGGCCACCTCTTGATGTCATTTCTCTTTTATGTGATGGAGTAATATAAGACCCAAAGTGCCATGTCTTGATCAGACAGGGGCCACCTCTTGATGTCGTTACTCTTTATGTGATGGGGTGATATAAGACCCAAAGTGCCATGTCTTGATCAGACAGGGGCCACCTCTTGATGTCGTCACTCTGATGTGTTATGGGGTGAGGGACCAAAGTGCCACGTCGTGACCTGGCGGGGGCCACCTCTTGATTCTACTCACTATCCATGTTTATGTGTTGCATGCGGCTCCCAGTGCTTTGGCCAAGCCGGGTTAGACCATATTGGTCACTACTGAATATGCTGGACAACTAGGTTGATTATGTGTTGGTGTGTTTAGTGGTTTAGAGTATAACTCTAGAACCTGAGTTTGTGAACCTAAGTTATATGTGTTTTGTTGGTTTAGAATATATGTGTTTAATTGGGTTAGAGTAAAACTCTAAAACCTGAGTTTGTGAACATGAGTTTGTTATATGCTAGTGTGTACATCTGACTGTCTATATGATTTCTGTTTCTTTATTTTGTTATATGTTGACATATGTTCATGTTAAAGATTTTCAAAATAATCTGCCTATATTTTTGAATGTATGTTATGGATGGTCGATTTAGACTATCCACTCACTGGGCTGTGTAGCTCACCCCTCATAATTTTCAGGCATAGATCAGGGGCGCATTTCATGAGTAACATTGGCGTGGATATTATGTTTGCTGCTTAAGAACTTTTATGCTAAAATTTTCTGGAGCCGGTTGTGGTTAAACCACATGATTTATATGAACTATGTGAACCATGTGATGTGAACCATATGAACTATGTGAATTTGTGTTGCCAGATTGTGGCAGTTAACTGAGTTTGAATTTTTGTCACCGCGGGCTTCGGCCTGGTTTCGGTGTTTGGTGTCAGTTTATAAAATCGATTTTGTGGATTTGTTTTGAAATTGGAGTTGATGTGTATTTTTGCAATCGGTTTTGATACAACTGTAACTTGCATATGTCTAGTGCAAGTATTGCCTGGTGGCAGGTACCTTTATGGATTTTATGAATTTGAATCGGTTTTGATATAACTGTAACTTGCATATGTCTAGTGCAAGTATTGCGTGGTGGCAGGTACCCTTATGAGATTTATGAGATTCGAGTTTTGTGAATTTTGTGTGTATGGATTTATAGAAATTTTTTTCAGATCGTGTTTTTCTTGAACTCGGTTTTACCTAGCATATGATCGATCTTATATGAAACATCCTGTATCATTTGTGAATTGTGCCATTTGTTTGGGGTTAAGAATGTGGGATGTTACAGAATGGTATCAGAGGAGTTGGCTAGCTAAAACTTAGTTTGGGGGAAAACATGTTTGTGTATTGCTAGACACCTGATAGGTTTATGTTTGTTTTCCTGACTATGATATGTGTGTGACTATGATATGTGTGTGTAGGAATTTGAATTTAAGATGGTGCGAACCAGAGGTAACGCTGGTGATGAGGGCGAGCAGGCCCCAAATCTCTCGAGAGCTATTGAGGCTCTGACTGGCATGGTACAACAACAAGGTGCCATGATAGAGAGGCAAGCTCAGATGCTGCAGCAGCAGCAGACTCAGCACCAAGAAGCACAACATCAGCTTTTGCAGCAGCTGACTCAGGAGAGACCCCAGACTACTACTAGAGGAGTGGGGACTGACTCTCAGGAGGGCGCTCACAGGCGCTATGCTTCACTTGTGAGTGAATTCCAGAAACTGGGTCCTAGCTCTTTTTATGGGGGCTCAGAATCCAGTAATGCCGAAAATTGGCAGCTGTGCTTGGAAAAGATTTTCCAAGTTATGCGTTGCTCGGACGAAGACAAGTTATGTCTGACTACCTATATGATGCGTGCTGACGCAGATGAGTGGTGGAAAGGCATGGTGAGACTTGCCGAAGAAAGACATGAGACTGTGGATTGGCTTTACTTCTTGTCTCGATTTAACGAGAAGTACTTCCCAGATAGCTTGGTTGAGGACCGAGAGGTGGAATTTATTCACCTGGAGCAGGGTGATATGACAGTGGACCAGTATGAGCTGCAGTTCACTAAGCTGGGAAAGTATGCTCCTCACCTGATAAACACTGAAAAGAGGAGAGCTACTAAGTTTCTCAGAGGTCTCAGATGGGATATTCGAGAGCAGGTTGGTGCTCAGCACTTGGAGACCTATGTTGAAACTGTTGGGCGAGCGCGCACTATTGAGAGGTATATATCTGAGAGGAGATCTCATGTTGCCGTGACAGTAGTTCCTGCAGCTGAGGCGGCGGTTCCTCAGCATGGCAGTGGCGGCAAGGGTAAGAAATACCCTAGGCATAAAGATTATAAGAAGAGCAGGTATAAGCCTTACTCCTACAAGGCACCGCAGCAGTCCAGGGATGCACCGCAGCAGTTCAGCGATGCCAGGGATGCAAGAAACGGTATCACTTGTAGTTATTGTGGGCTCAGGGGACATCTAGTGAAAGACTGCCATAGGAAGAATGGTATATGCTTCAGGTGTAAGAAACCAGGGCACATGGCTAAGGATTGCAAAGAACCTGAGATGCAACCTAGAGGCGCAGATAAGCCTACGGTCCAGACTAGAGTGTATGCTGTGGCTGAGAAGGATACACGAGCTTCCCGATCCGTCGTGGAAGGTACTTTATTCGTATTTGATCAGTTAGCCCGCATATTATTTGACCCTGGTGCAAATTTATCTTTTGTATCTGTTAAGTTTGCTGCATGTTTACCTGTGTCCCCTAAGATGCTAGAGTATGTTGTGTCTGTGAGTACTCCCTTAGGAAAATCGTTATCTACAGATACTGTTTGTGCTGACTGTGTAGTACATGTAGAGGGTTATGAGTTTCTGGTAGATCTAATCCTCTTAGACATGCAAGATTATGATATCATTTTAGGAATGGATTGGTTGTCTTCCCATCATGCCTCTGTGGATTGCTTTGAGAAAGTAATCACTTTGAATTTGTTAGATGGGAATCGACTGTTTGTAAGAGGTCTAGTGTCAGACCAAGGACCGCATGTAATATCTTTCCTGCAGGCCAGGAAATTACTGGCTAGTGGATGCAAGGGTTATCTTGCGCATGTTAAGGTGCAGGATGATTCTACTTCTGATTTGACTCAGATGGCGGTGGTGAAAGAATTTCCTGATGTGTTCTCTGAAGAATTTTCAGGCTTGCCACCGATTCGAGAGGTAGAATTTGGCATTGAGTTGGCGCCAGGTACGGCACCTATCTCCAGAGCTCCTTATCGTATGGCTACTTCAGAGTTGGCCGAGCTTAAGAAACAACTGGAGGAATTGTTAGAGAAAGGGTATATCCGGCCTAGTGCTTCACCTTGGGGAGCGCCAGTGTTATTTGTGAAGAAGAAAGATGGAACCCTGAGGATGTGTATAGACTACAGGCAATTGAACCAAGTGACTATCAAGAATAAGTATCCTCTTCCCAGAATTGATGATCTATTTGATCAATTACAGGGAGCTACAGTGTTCTCTAAGATTGATCTGAGATCAGGGTATTATCAGCTTAGAGTCAAGGATGAGGATATATTTAAGACTGCTTTCAGGACCAGGTATGGGCATTTCGAATTTTTAGTTATGCCTTTTGGACTGACGAATGCACCTGCTGTCTTCATGGATTTGATGAACAGGGTATTCCATGAGTTGCTTGACTCTTGTGTGGTGGTCTTTATAGATGATATTTTGGTATACTCACGGACTACTTCAGATCATGTCAGTGA
This sequence comes from Costus lasius, assembly GCA_027563935.2. NCBI lineage: Eukaryota > Viridiplantae > Streptophyta > Magnoliopsida > Zingiberales > Costaceae > Costus > Costus lasius. Next base: position 89,089,939 of record CM050454.1, on the reverse strand, counting down.
CTTGCGCAGAGTGCTGGAGGTCTTGAGGAAGAACCGGTTATATGCCAAAGCTAGTAAGTGTGAATTTTGGCTAGAGAAGATCAGTTTTCTGGGACATGTGATTTCTGGTCAGGGGGTGTCTGTGGATCCAGTGAAAGTGCAAGCTATCCTTGATTGGGGAAGACCGACTAGTGCTACTGAGATCAGGAGTTTTCTGGGTTTAGCAGGTTATTACCGGAGATTTGTTGAGGGATTCTCCAAGCTGGCGGGTCCTTTAACTAAATTAACCAGAAAGGAAGCTAAGTTTATTTGGGATGATAAGTGTGAAGAGAGTTTTCAAGAGCTGAAAAGGAGATTGACTAGTACACCGATCCTCATTATTCCTAGTGATGGGGAAAGGTTTACTGTTTATACAGATGCTTCTGGCAAAGGGTTGGGTTGTGTCTTGATGCAGAAGGGTTCTGTAGTAGCCTATGCTTCGAGACAACTGAAGGAGTATGAATTGAACTACCCTACTCATGATTTAGAGTTGGCGGCCGTAGTCTTTGCTTTGAAGATATGGCGTCACTATTTGTTGGGTCAGGAGTTTGATCTGTTCACTGATCACCAAAGTCTCAAGTATATCTTCACTCAGAAGGATTTGAACATGAGACAGAGGAGATGGATGGAGTTGATCAAAGACTATGACTTCTCTATTCAGTATCAGGCTGGAAAGGCCAATGTAGTGGCGGATGCTCTGAGCAGACATCCAGTTACTTCAGTAGCTGCTTTACGGGTTAGTGAGTGGCGGTTACTGCAGGAGTTCAGCGATCTCAGGATCAGCGTTTCTCCTAGAGTTCAGACTGGTTATGTGGCTTTTCTCAGAGTACAGTCTGCTTTGTTGCAGAGGATCAGAGATCAGCAGTCTGTGGATCCGAGATTAGTTCAGATCAGGGATAGTCTGGTTGATGGCACAGTTCAGGATTTTAGCCTGTCTGATGATGGTATTCTGCGGTTTTGTGGAAGGGTATGTGTCCCTGAGGAACCGAGCTTGAGGAAAGAAATATTGGAGGACAGCCATAACTCCAAATATTCTCTACATCCTGGTGTGACTAAGATGTATCAAGACCTCAAGAAAAGTTTTTGGTGGCCGGGTATGAAGAAAGAAGTGCTTGATTTTGTCTCTAGGTGTTTGACCTGTCAAACTATAAAGGCCGAACACCAGAAGCCTGGGGGTTTGTTGCAGTCTCTTCCTATTCCTGAGTGGAAGTGGGAATGCATCAGTATGGATTTTGTGTGTGGTTTGCCCAGAACCAGATTGGGTCATGATGCTATTTGGGTGATTGTTGATAGACTTACTAAATCAGCCCATTTTCTTCCGATTAAAATGACTTATTCTTTAGAGAGACTGGCTAGATTATATATTGATGAGATAGTCAGACTGCATGGAGTGCCTGTTGATATCGTGTCTGATAGGGACTCTCGATTTCTGTCCAGATTTTGGAGGAGTTTACAGGAGGGTTTGGGTACTAAGTTGAGTTTTAGTACAGCATACCATCCTCAGTCTGATGGCCAGACAGAGCGTACTATACAGACTCTAGAAGATTTGTTGAGAGCCTATGTGGTTGATTGGAGTTCTGAGTGGAACCGGGATCTATCTTTGATAGAGTTCACTTATAATAACAGTTTCCACTCTAGTATTCAGATGGCTCCTTATGAGGCTTTGTATGGGAGAAGGTGTAGGACTCCCTTGTGTTGGGAAGAAACTGGTGACAGGATGATTTTGAGATCCGATGCAGTTCAAGAGACTACTGATAAAGTCAGAGAGATCCAGGATAAGCTGAAAATTGCTCGGGACAGACAGAAGAGTTATGCTGATGACCGTCGTCGTCCTTTGGAGTTTATGGTAGGAGACCATGTGTTCTTGAAGGTGTCGCCTACTAAGGGTGTTATGAGATTTGGCAAAAAGGGCAAGTTGAGCCCTAGGTTTGTAGGCCCTTTTGATATTATTGAGAGAGTTGGTCCAGTGGCTTACCGATTGGCTTTACCTCCTGCTATGGATCATGTGCATAATGTATTCCATGTCTCTACTTTGAGGAAATATCATCCTGATCCATCTCATGTGTTGGAGTTGGAACCTCTTCAGATTCAGAGTGACTTGACTTTTGAGGAAAGACCTCTCCGGATTGTGGATAGAAAAGATAAAGTTCTGAGGAACAAGACTATACCTTTGGTAAAGGTTATCTGGGGAAATCAGTCAGTGGAAGAGGCGACATGGGAGACTGAAGCTGATATGAGGAAATTTTATGCTTACCTCTTTGATGATATGGATGCTGAGCTTTAGAGGACTAAAGCTTTATAAGGAGGGAGGAATGTAAGATCCAAGGATCTTAAGTCCTGGTAAGCATTATTGTTGAATTAAATAAAATTATTGATTGTGATATTTTCTATGTATTGGTTGTTAATAGTTAATTAACCAGAGATTTGTGGTTGATAAAGTATAGTTAATTAACTAGAGATTTTTGGTTATTAATTTATTGTAAATTAATTAGAAATTATTTGTTTGATTATTGGCTGTTAATTTATGATAAATTATTATTGGTTGTTCATGTTAAATTAATTAGGATTTATGGGTTGTGAATTATTGGTTAATTAATTAGATCTTATTGGTTAATTAAATCCTTATTGGATGTTAATTAAATCCTTAATGGATTTCGTTAAGTGAAGGGTTAGTGGATGTTAAATTAATTAGTTAACTAGCTTATTGGATGTTAGTTTAACTCTTATTGGACTTTCACTTAAACTAAGGGATTAATGGGTTAAACCTTTTTGAATTAATGGGTTAGAGGGTTAAAACCTTAAAAACCGAAATTTAAATAGGTAATTTCGGTTAGGGTGGAGATTTTGGCGATTTGTTGGCTTGAAGAAAACTTGGGCGACGGCTAGGAAGGAGTGGGCGATTCTTGGAGACTTGGAGGCGAAAATTCTTCTTCATCTTCCTTTTTCTCCCTTTGGCCGGCATCTTGGTGTTGGAGGTGTTCCTTGTCAATTGTTGGCGTCTTCCTAGGAGCATTCCAAGGTCTTAGACGAATTCTTGTGGAAGTTTTCATCTTGGTATTTTCGGTTTAGGAGGTGAGTGGAATGTCTTATTTGATCTATTAGTTTGGTTGTGTTTGTGAATTGATACAATTGAATTATTGGAATTTTTATCATGTTAAAACCGAAACTCAAGATGTATTTTTCATGTAAACCAAATTCAAGATGTTCTTCATGGGAACCGAATCTTTGATAATTACTCATGATAATCCGAAATTTTGATGATTTTCCTTATGAAATCCGAAAGTTGATAACATGAAATTTAAGGTATTTTATAGGAATTTTGGTAGCCTTAAATCATTGAATTTTGGGTATGAAATTCTTGTTAATTATGGTTAAACCGAAATTGATGTTTGTAGTTAACATGAAAACCGAAATCTTGATGTTCTTGATAATTGTTTATGAAAACCGAAATTGATGTTTGTAATTAACATGAAAACCGAAACCTTGATGACCTTGATAATGGTCTATGAAAACCGAATCTTGGTATTTGTAGTTAATATGTTACATGTGGTAATTTGTAAAGTAATTTATGTGAATACATGTTTTAGTTTTGTTAATTTTATGGATAGTTTGTATGATCTCATGTTTTGGTTTTATGTTAATTTTTATGGATGCTTGTTAACTGAATTATTGAGAAATTGTTTGAGAAAACTTGAGTGATAACATAGCAAAATTTGATTAAACTTATCAGCATGAAATCTAAGGACTACACTATATCATGTGATATTCGAATATGAAATATTATGTATTTATTATGTGATTTGTGGGTCATGTGAATTTTTAACAATATATGTGATCTTGTGAATTTTGAACAATATGTGTGATTATGTGAATTTGGAAAAATTATAGGTTATGTGAATTTGGAAAATTATGTGATTATGTGATGGTTAGGACTAAGGCTAGGTGTAACTATGAACTCAAGGGGATAGTCCTTATGTGTTATGTTAAGGGTTTGAATTTCAGCCCTGTATTGTGATATGTGAGGAGGTTGATGTTCAGCCTGCCTATTATGATTATTGTGATGGGGGTTGATGTTCAGCCTGCCCGATGTGATTTTTGTGATGACTATCCTAGAGTCTAGTTGACACTTAGGAGTCCACCTTTGTGAAATATGTTCACCTATGTGAAATATGAAATAAGATGTGTCTGTTGTCCAGTAGGAACCTTTTGGGAGAACGGGATTTGACCCAAAGTGCCATGTCTTGGTCAGACAGGGGCCACCTCTTGATGTCATTTCTCTTTTATGTGATGGAGTAATATAAGACCCAAAGTGCCATGTCTTGATCAGACAGGGGCCACCTCTTGATGTCGTTACTCTTTATGTGATGGGGTGATATAAGACCCAAAGTGCCATGTCTTGATCAGACAGGGGCCACCTCTTGATGTCGTCACTCTGATGTGTTATGGGGTGAGGGACCAAAGTGCCACGTCGTGACCTGGCGGGGGCCACCTCTTGATTCTACTCACTATCCATGTTTATGTGTTGCATGCGGCTCCCAGTGCTTTGGCCAAGCCGGGTTAGACCATATTGGTCACTACTGAATATGCTGGACAACTAGGTTGATTATGTGTTGGTGTGTTTAGTGGTTTAGAGTATAACTCTAGAACCTGAGTTTGTGAACCTAAGTTATATGTGTTTTGTTGGTTTAGAATATATGTGTTTAATTGGGTTAGAGTAAAACTCTAAAACCTGAGTTTGTGAACATGAGTTTGTTATATGCTAGTGTGTACATCTGACTGTCTATATGATTTCTGTTTCTTTATTTTGTTATATGTTGACATATGTTCATGTTAAAGATTTTCAAAATAATCTGCCTATATTTTTGAATGTATGTTATGGATGGTCGATTTAGACTATCCACTCACTGGGCTGTGTAGCTCACCCCTCATAATTTTCAGGCATAGATCAGGGGCGCATTTCATGAGTAACATTGGCGTGGATATTATGTTTGCTGCTTAAGAACTTTTATGCTAAAATTTTCTGGAGCCGGTTGTGGTTAAACCACATGATTTATATGAACTATGTGAACCATGTGATGTGAACCATATGAACTATGTGAATTTGTGTTGCCAGATTGTGGCAGTTAACTGAGTTTGAATTTTTGTCACCGCGGGCTTCGGCCTGGTTTCGGTGTTTGGTGTCAGTTTATAAAATCGATTTTGTGGATTTGTTTTGAAATTGGAGTTGATGTGTATTTTTGCAATCGGTTTTGATACAACTGTAACTTGCATATGTCTAGTGCAAGTATTGCCTGGTGGCAGGTACCTTTATGGATTTTATGAATTTGAATCGGTTTTGATATAACTGTAACTTGCATATGTCTAGTGCAAGTATTGCGTGGTGGCAGGTACCCTTATGAGATTTATGAGATTCGAGTTTTGTGAATTTTGTGTGTATGGATTTATAGAAATTTTTTTCAGATCGTGTTTTTCTTGAACTCGGTTTTACCTAGCATATGATCGATCTTATATGAAACATCCTGTATCATTTGTGAATTGTGCCATTTGTTTGGGGTTAAGAATGTGGGATGTTACAGTGAGGAGTTATTTTTCTAGAAAACAAAGTTTGTCGAGCTCTTCACGGGCACGACCATGCATCCATGCACGGCCATGAAAGCTCCCGCTTGTTCGACACCCGTTCAGTTTTTCACCCGTTTCTTGCTATTTTTGGAGCGGAGGTTGCTAAAATTTCGTTGAGACCTTCCTAACTAGAGGACAGACATTTTGGGACAAGAATCACATGATTTCGTGGAGCGGTTGGGGAGAATGAAGGCGAATGGTGACAACTAGGATTTTGGGAAAAAATCTTGATGAAAGGCTGTTCCGGCTTGATTTCTTCTCCGTTTCGATGCTGAAGATCGTGCTTTAGCCTCTCACAACATAGATCTAGCCTTTCCTCTAGTTTGGTTGAATTTCTCTTGAGTAATTTCATGTATTCTATGATGAGAGTTGTAGCGTAACTTATTTTCGGGGTTTGGGCGTAGCCCGCTGTAAGAATGTTGAATGATATTGCTTGATTAATACATTGATTGAATTTATCTTTGTTCTTATTCAATTATAAGTTGCACAATTTCATATCTATGTATTGGCCATGCATATGTATATTTTAGACGTTGTGGGAAGGACTGAGTGGTGAACCATATCGTCGGATCCCCTTAGGTTGATCTTGTAATTTTGACTATGAAAGTAGGACGAAATTACTCGAGAAGTCAATAATTCTTCACAGAACCCATTGGATTTGCTTAACCTAGTAAGCAACGAGAGTAGGAGACTTGGGTTAAGTTAGATACTGGATCGTGGCCTGAGAGAGAACAATCTGTACCTTAGGAAGAATTACCTTAAGAACTTAGATTAAACAAATTTAAACACTTAACATTATCTTTCTATTATTCTTCATGTAGTGAAACCTAAAACCTCGATCTTCTCTCGAGATTTTCACACCCCCGTTTGCTCTTTGTTTGCTCTTGACTTGCTTTGATTTACTTTCTTGCATTAGGATATTAGTGACTCTCTTTATTATTTGATCACCTAGCTATTGATTGATTGATTAGTTAGTACTTGACCCTAGTCCCTGTGGGATCGATACTTATTTTTTACGTGATAGAACCGTGCACTTGTGGACACCCTATCAATATACTCTAACATCAAGAGGGCTAGGTTCGTCAAATGGTTAGAAGTCCCCACCTCCACCTTGGCCATGTGGGGAAGTAATGTGTTATACGGCCTAAAGGCTCTAAGTATAGAACAACATAACAAGCTTGAATATTACATTCCTTTCTTCAAACACCTTCGATGTGGCTTCCTGGGATTTTTGTGAATTAAATTATGAACACAACAAAGATGCAAACCAAGAGACAAAGAACATCTAAGCATTAACAACATCAAATTCAAAGACTACAAACAGGCGTAAACCCCTCTATTGTAACAAAAAAAAAAAAAAAAAAAAAAAGAAAGAAGTGACTTTCATGCTCAAGTTTTTTTTTTTTATTTATCTTGTAATAAAAACAAAAAAACATTATGTATCCTAAGTCAAAGTGTTTGTTGGCAAGTCATGCCTTCATCTTAAGATGTCCAAGCTCAAAGCAACAAATGGAGCCAAGCTTCCCAAGAATAAGCTTATAGAGAGCCAAGTCCATGAGAGTTTGAGGTTTGGTATTTTAGGACAAGGCAATGATCAAATCAATTGATGTTGCCATGAAGCAGCTACATCCCACTAGGGCTGAGCATTAGATGATTATTGATTATCTAAAAAATATATAACATTACTAAACCAAACAAAAAAATAGCAAGTTTACCAAACTAAAACAGTGATATTTTGTTATATATTATTTTAGTAATTTCAGTAAATTATAAAATCAAAAATTATTTTTTGACATGCAAGTAATTATTGAAGGTGGGGCTTGATCCTAAAATTGTTATTAATTTAATAACTAAGGTCCTTATCATTTGAACTAACTAAAGCAATTACCGTTATTCAATTTATTTAAATGAATTTATTAAATTTTTTTTATAGAATCAGTAAATTTAGTTTTATTGGATTTTTCCTCACCTATACATCCCACTAATTTGCACACCCCTATGTAGTGTTTGGCACACCATAAGTCCTAACACAATGATGCCTTATATTTTTATAGTGTTTTCTAATATGATTTTATCTCAAAAAAGATAATTCTATTATTTTTATGCCCTATTCAAACGTATTTACTTGTTGGATTTAGAATTTTTATTTTTCTTTATCTTTTTTGTAAATTTAGGTATCTTTTTTGTAAATTTAGGTATAATCACTTAATTCTGGAGAATATTTGATGCTTTTGAGGCCACTATGTGATTCAAGATGAAAAGATGAGTCAGCATAGCAAATTTGAAACCAAACAAAATTTTTTGCATCTGTCATAGCTAGGTCATGACTAATTTCACGATCATGATGAGCATTTTTCTGAGTATCTTATGATGGCCGAACCATAACAAACATCACAGTCATGACAAGCTTGAACTAAAATTTGACAAGTTTTCTACAAAGAAGATCATAGCCTGCCTATGATTAGTTTCATGGTCGTGATTAATTTTCCACATAAAGGTTCACAGTCCAACCGTAACCAGCTTCACAACCATGATATGCTGGGAAACCTTAGGAAATTTTAAAATTTACACACATGTGGAAGCAATGCCCGAAACAAGTTTCCAAATCAACAAGGATCGTTCATGCAAGAGAGTTGACATGGATGTAGAGAAAAGGTACCTAAAAGCAAGAAGGGCGAGATGCGATGAAGACTCTAAGATGCACAAGAGAGCGTCCTCTACAAGTATACCACCAACGGACTCCTCGTGATCCCTCTGACTCCATGCCTAGTGCTAGCTTCAGGAGTAGAGATCCACGCCTTTGGGAGAATGCTTTCACTTACTTGTATCAACCTTCAAAAGTTGCGCTAAAGTGATGTCGCCCTTCCAATCTTGTGTCACTGAGGAAGAAGAAACACCGAGAGAGGTTGCCTTCTTACTTTCACACCAAGGGAAGCACCCACCTTTGATGAAGATCATGACACTAAAAGGCATGGCGGCTTGAAGAACTTGGTGACAAGAAGATGATGAGAAGAGAGCTTGCAGGTAGGTTAAGAACAATAGAGCACACCCCCTAAAATTAGACCTGGCAATTCGGGCCAGTGGGTCATAAACGGGTCGTGTCAGTTGTGACCCGTGACCCGATTAAGCCAACCTGAATATGACCCGTTTAATTAATTGGGTCAAACTATCTAACCCAAACACGATCCAAATATAATCGGGTCAACCCGACACAACCCAAATAACTCGTTTATCATTCATATTTTAAATATAAATAACCAATTGATGAAAATTCTATTAAAATTAATAAAAATTTGGGCTTATGGGTGGGCCAAAATCTGGGTTAAAAGATAGTTATCAGATATTTGGGCTTATGAGCTAGCAATGAGAGTTAGGTGAGCTAATATTTAAATTTTTTATATATAAATCTATAATGTAATTGGTTAAGTGAGTCAATCTGTTTATAACCCGACACGACCCAATTATTTTTAGGTCATAAACGGGTTGACTTATTTATGACTCAAACATGATTATGGTTGATCCGAATAAGGATGGCAATCGGGTAGAATTTTAGCGGGTACCCGATCTACCCGAACTCGATTATAACTAATCAGGTAGCTATTAATCGAGTTCGGGTAGGATATGGATTCTAAGTATACTGCCCTTAGATTTTATCAATGATATATAATTTATGACCATGATAATATTTTTTCAGATATTGAATCGAACACCCTGGGAATGCTGAATATTTTGGACCACTGATACAATCAACTAACCAGGTAATGCAGATTTACTCAGAAAAATCACTTATTTAGGTCCATATCTTAAGCAAGAGGTAATCTCGAAAGACTTAATGGGAAGAGATCCTCCTTCACTTTGTGTTTATTAGGGCTGGCGCGAGTAAAGAAAAGGGCAGTCGATGGCGGCAAGGACTAAAATGTGAGCAAACAGGAAGAAAGGAGCGGTGGTGTTGACAAGGCGAGGCCAGGGACAAGAGATGCGAGCACGAGGACGGAGCGGCGAGGAGATTTAAGGGCAAAGGAGAGGTGAGGCGTTAGGGCAAAGGTGAGGAGAAGACTTTTGAACCACACCACGCCTATCGGGCCTAACAAAGGAGTGGAGAAGACTTTTGACCCACACCACGCCTGTTGGGCCAGCAACAGGAGGCAACACGGATGCGACCAGCAGAGAATCACATGTTAAGATGAAGATGCAGTCAACGCGACAACGCGGGTGAAAAGTACTGTCTGCTGCTGCGCCGTTGATCCGGCGCTTGCCGCCGCAATCCCAAACGCCCCCTCTATGTTGTGAGATCATCTGTCGAACACAAGGATGCAGCGCTGCGAAGCCGCTTCCCAGCGCCTGGCAAGGATCAATTCCCACCTCCGCCCTCCCTCTTCTCAGGTTCCTCTTCTTCTTCATCGTTTCGGACTTTGATGCGATTTCCAGTACTCTTTTCTCCATTTTTTTCCCTAAAAAACGTTTTGGTTGATGCGCTGGGGTTAATTTTTAATTGGATGGCGATTTTGCTGAAAATATTTATATTTGGCATTGAAATTTTTCTTCGTTTCTTTAGAAATTGTGCTTTCATTGCTGCTGCAAGGGGAGTTTTTTTATTTGTTTAATTTTTCTTTCGGAAGCACGGATATTGGTGCCATTTCTGCTCAATAGCTGAACTTTGTCTCTTCCAAGCGTTCCCTTTTATTTACGCTCAACTGATTTGAAATAGTATGGAGATGGCAGTGATGTGAAAGGGTTATTTCTAACGCGCTTGCGTTGTTTGATCTTGTGTGGTGAAAGATGGAGGAGACCTCCTTGCTGAGGCGTGCTAATTGCCGGTCCAAAGGAGCCGCACCGGGATTTAAAGTGGCTATACTGGGAGCGGCAGGGGGTGTTGGCCAGCCGCTTGCTATGCTAATGAAGATGAACCCTTTGGTATCGGTTTTGCACCTATACGCTGTTGTCAATGCTCCGGGCGTTACTGCAGATATCAGCCACATGAATACGGGCGCTGTGGTAAGTCCTCCCGTCTCGTAACAGCTTATCTTATGCTTCTTATAAGCTATGACTTAATGATAGATTGATCGATGGACCAAATCAAATTCTTCGTGCTTTAGGATCAAATTTGTCCGCATTACAAATGTTGCTTTTGCTAGGTGCTGTGGTAGTGTAATGATGTTTCACTCATGCCAAAGTATTTCTTTTGAGGGAATTACACAAGTAATATGCTATTAACTGGGAATCTCCAGGTTCGTAGCTTTACGGGTAATCTCCAGTTGGAGGATGCTCTTACAGGAATGGACCTTGTGATTGTTTCTGCTAGTGTTGCTTGGAAACCAGGAATGACCAGGGATGATATGTTTGACATCAATGCTGGAATTGTTATGACGCTCTGTGAGGGTGTTGCTAAGTGCTGTCCTAAGGCTATTGTTAACTTGATCAGTAATCCGGTGAACTCTATTGTCCCTATTGCCGCTGAGGTTTTTAAACAATCTGGTACTTATGATCCCAAGCGCCTTTTGGGAGTGACAACACTTGATGTCGTGAGAGCCAATACTTTTGTGGTATGTATCAACTTTATTGTTTTACTTTGATGTCTACTTCAGCATCACCTACGGAGTTCCAAATCAGAATATTGACATATTTTTAGATGTTAAGAGCAAGGAATTCGTTTCCTCTTTCAATTTCATGTTGACGAGGGATAACTGCTTCTGTTTAGTTATTCCTAATTAACTCAATATGTAGCATGTGATTATCTGAACTGGTTAGCTTTACACCTATAGCTTCTCATGACTTTAGTTATACCTTTTTTACAGGCTGAAGTATTAGGGTTGGATCCCAGGGATGTTAATGTTCCAGTGGTGGGTGGTCATGCAGGAATTACTATATTGCCTCTACTATCACAGGTGGTCAATTTTTTTTTTTTTGAGTATCTTATATCATTTCATTTTCTACAGCTAGTAGTAATCTCACCAAAAGTTTCAACTCAGATTTTCCTTTCTCATAGCCTTGTATAGGTTAATCCTTCATGTTCATTTACAATCGAGGAAATCAATTATCTGACAGGTCGCATACAAAATGGAGGGAGAGAAGTTGTTGAGGTAAAATAATATAAGATTCATTTAATAAAAATATAAAGTGAAACTTGTCCATCATAAGGTTTAGATGTTCCAATCAAGTTGCTCTTCCTCTTGTAATGTTTTCGTATTGGAAGTTGTATATCTTTAATCCTATTGTTTTCTTTTATTTAAGAGATAAATTGTGAAATATTTATGTCAAATACTTGTCAATAAGATAGTACCTTAAATAACTTGTTGCTTGTTTACTATTATCCTGCAAATCTATATTATCCTTTGTGAATTAAGATTTCATATAAAAATTTTGTAAATTACTATTGATTGACTAATAGGAGAGATGAAAATAAAACAACTAGAATAAGAAAGCTACAACCTGTTACATGCTAGGGACATATATAAAGAGGAACAAATCACTACCTGCTAGCCTCACAATTGTTGGCAGGAATACAGTTAGATTAGATTATGTGTTGGTTGGTCCAAATGGTAGAAGGTATGAATTCACATAAAAATGCCACTTACACATGGCTGCAACGGTGAGAGAAGACACTATCTCTAGTAGTAAGTATACTAATAGTGTGAAAGTAGTAATGTATCACATTTTCAATCACTTGTGGAGAACGTCTATTAGTTTGCATATAAATGTTAAGAGTACTATTTTTTTGTGCATGCAAGAAAAGGGAAGTGTTTATACTATCGAGGAAATGTACTACTTTATCATGAAGATAGAGATGTGACTGCTAGTGTCGATGTACAAAACTAGGATTGAGTTACTGTATGACTGTATGGACACACGATATAGTTGGTTTAGCTCGATCCATATTGGATTGAGTTTTTTTCAAAATAATTATTTTGATGAATAATTTAATGTCTTGATTCAATTTAACTTCGAAAACAATAAATTTAAACAATCATAGAGATGAAAAAAATATGACATCAATTACATAGGATATGTAATATGCGAAATTTTTAATGCATTAATATATACCTTATAGTCTACATCCAGAATAAATGATGACTATTTGGATATACAATCAGTTGCATGTGGCTTAAGTTTATCCCATAATTTTGTAATGCCTACGCTAAAATGTCATCCTAATACATGTGGTACTAGTATGTTAAAGTCCACATGCTTATTAAACTTGCATGAGCCACTATCTCAATGGGATAAACATTATCGCAACTAGGTCTGTGAATGACATAGGAATTGGAATAGGATACAAATACATATTAGCTCCTTTTGAACCATACCCTTAATAAGTCAACTATGATTATGATGATTGGACTCTTATAATAGAGTGGATCTCATTTTTTAAGTCCTTTAAAGCTTGGGTTCTTTGCTATGTTAAATTTGAACCCTTGCATCTCTTCTTATGTTGATGAGTCATGTTGGCTATAGGTCTACTTAAGTGGTCGCTTCGTCTTGTGTGACATATGTGTAGTCTTGTTCATAAGTTCGTGGTTGTGTTATAGGCATATATGTCTCAATCTCACCACCACCACCGCCACCCCATCACCTATGCTTGTCCTACTGTTTACGTCATTTGAATCATTTTGTACCTCTTAACATATACGTGTATTCATAAGAGAAATGTTTTTTCAAACTCTATGTTCTTGCTTATTAATTGCAGACAATAAGTTCATTGGAGCTTTCCCCTTTTTAGTTGTCAAACACTATCTTCTCAATCCTTGACTTAATGGTTTAGCTCCTCATTGACCTGTTGTTGGTGTGATAGTTGGATTTGACTGGGTTAAAGGGCATATCCCATTCCAATTGACTATCCATGTCAAGTACCTTGACTAGTTTCACTACCGTCTCTCTCAATTAGTTCAACAATATATTAAGAGAGTCAAGGTGGATCACTAGGCTTATCTATGACAATATCTTGATCTTCTAAAGAAAACTATCAATCCATGATTGAGTCAGCATTATCTTGAACAAATAAACTATCAAAATGGTCCAATGCGATGTTCGACTCTATCTTTTTCCTCATACAGAATCACAAGCCTATGTTGCATATTATAATGTATATACACTAATTTCTTAAATTAGCAATATGATAGTATGTTTAGAAGTATTAGGTTGGAGAGGTGAGGGCAGGAGCGAGGGGAGGAAGGGAGATAAGCGAATTTGCAAGGGGAGAGGGGAGGCGGGGAGAGTTTGTGAGTAGGTTGGCGGTGAAGAAGCTGTGGTGGCAGCAATGAGCAGCTCAACGAGTAGTTGCGGTGGTGGTGGTGTAGGAGTGCTGGCAGGAATCAAAGGAGCTTATTGCGAGTGGTAGTGGCAGTGCAAGTAAGCAAAGGCCGTCACAATGAGGAAAAAAGGAAGGCAGAGCAAGCGAGAGTTGGGAGGGAGTGAGAGGAATCAAAGGAGCTTATTGCGAGTGGTAGTGGCAGTGCAAGTAAGCAAAGGCCGTCACAATGAGGAAAAAAGGAAGGCAGAGCAAGCGAGAGTTGGGAGGGAGTGAGAGTAGAGAAAAAAAATAAGAGATGTATTTCAGCCCGATTTGGTCAGATAGGAGAAGGGAGGAAAATTTAGTACTTTTTCCTCTCATTTTTCTTCCTTTTTTTACCTTTCCTTCTAAAATACGAGGGAAAAAATGACTTTCTTTTCTTTCCTCCTCATTTTCCTTCATAGGAATAATAACACTCTGTTTCTTTGAGGGGATGGAAAAGTGTAAGGGAAGGAAAAATGAAAGGATTGAAAAGTAGTTTTATTTCCTTTCCTCTGTTTCATTAGAAGGAAAGAAAATAGGAAGGATTATTTCTTTATCTTTTTATTAGTTAGAAAAACAAATACATAGTTCAATTTATATATATATATATATATATTAATTGGTTACAATTCATGATAATACAAAATTTATAAAATTACCAAAAAATTTGGCAAAATTTCCCCTTTGTATCAAGCATGAAAATATTTGCATACATGATATTCTTATTATTCAATACATCAAAATCATATTAAATATCGCAAGTACCATAAATACTACAAGCGTTTTTCAATCAAAATAAGTGGCAAATACCACGAGTTTTATAAACCATGCATAATCAATAAGTCTATTAAACCACATACAAGCATAGTTCATCAAATATCACATCTGACCAAAAGTTCAACAACTAAGACCACCAAAATAAGGAGTGTAAATAGATTATACTCATTAACAGTTGTGTATTCTCTTTGCTCCTTCCAAGTGTAATATAAGCACGAAGTAGACGATCCTCTAGAACTCGAATTCTATTAAGCTCATCAAATATTTCTAATGTACTCTTTCTCTAGAGGAGGAGTGGTATGATTAATCAAAGCTTGAGTACTCTCTTGCTTACAAGTGATTAATTGTTCTAATTTATCATTTGTATCTTCCAATGTCAGAGTATCTAATTTTCTCTTGTTAGTCCTAGATGACATAAAACTACTACTAGTACTCTTCTTAAATTATGGCAAAGATATTAGACTTGGTGCATCAATATTTTCATTCAAAAGCTCCTCGGAAATAGACATATTTGCAAAAGCTTCACTAGTGAATAGGTCATCAACATGTTCCAGCTAGATTACCGGTTGCTCGATCTTTGCAAAATAACTCTTCAAGCTTTTCATAGTTATTAATAGGAGTGGTTTTCCACTTCTTCATAGAAGGATTAGTTTGCAAAATAAATAAATTGAATAAGTACATACCAAATAGAGAATTTAAAGTAATTGCAATAAACATAATTAAGATGTTATAACATATCACAATAAGTTCTTTTCGTATGTGGTATTTATGGTACTTGTGATATTTGATATGATTTTGATGTATTGAATAATAGAAATATCATGTATGCAAATGTTTTCATGGTTGATATACAGGGGAAGTTTTGCCAAATTTTTTGGTAATTTTATAAAATAATTTTTACAAATTTTGTATTATGATGAATTGTAATCAATTAATATATATATATATATATAAATTCAACTATGTTTTGTATTTTTCTCTAACTAATAAAAAGATGAAGAAATAAAACTACCTTTTAATCTTTTTATTTTTCCTTCCCGTCATATATTCCTTCCCTTTTACTTTTCCATCCTCTCAAAGAAACACATTGTAAGACTCTAATTAAAGAGATTGGGGCAAAGTACATTGTCTAATTAGTAACAAACAACGATAACAACTTTAAGCGAACTAGTGAGTTAATTCAAACTAATTACTTATATTATTTAGACTCTTTGTCTTGTTCATTGCATTAGTCTAATGAAGAAGGATATTGGGGACATCGATAAGGTTAAAAATACAATAAAGGTAGCACAAACTAGCACTCAATTCATATACAACTATCATTAGGTATATGTTATGTATCTATTTCTAAATGGTGAGATACTACAATCTATCTCTATAATGCTTACTACATTTTTTTATTGGTTTAAAGTCTTTACTTACAAATAAGGTGGGTCAAAGACATTGTTTGCGAGTGAAGAATGCTGTGGGTCACCTAATTTAGCTTTTGTGATAATATCAATGATATAGGTATGGTAATGTAACCTCTACGTAGCCCTTAAGAAAGTTTGTATGGAGAAAAAGCTAACGGAGGAAATATATCATATGTTTTATGAATATATAAGATATATTAACACAATAATAGGTAATAATGCGGCTTCATACGTTGATATTATTTGGTGCAAACGGAAAAACCAAATGGCATAAGAAATTCACTTGTCGGGTACTTTATTTTTTTTATTCAATTGTTTCACTTATTTCATTAGCATAAATGTTAACATTTTTTTCTTTTTATCTTTTAGTTTACAATCTATATTTGTCATACCAATACTAATATGATTTGCTAATTGCACTATGAGATATGATGCTATGCTTAGAGCTAAATACAAAAGTTGATACAATGATAATTTAATATGATCGGATGTTTAAAGAAGTCAAAATGACATTTGGAGATTATATTGCTTTAGATTTGTGCTATAAGATTGATCTAAGTAATTTAATTTACAGACATTATGATTCAAATTGTCTTATTATGATATATTTTAAATTTGCAATAGAATAGTGATTATAATGTAGAGTTAAAAGCTCCAATTATGAAATGTAGCTATTTGTATCCTCTCACAATGCGTGTTATTAAGTGAATGAGGATGAGACTGTAATTAATTGACCTTCTTCTTGATTCATATAAAGAGTTAGAACAAACTATTATTTTGCCTACAGAATTTAGTGTATATGCACTAAAATATGTGACTTAGACTTAGAATTCTGCAAGAGAAAAAATATAGAGTTGGATGTTGTATTTGACCCTTTCGATACTTCATTTGTTTAACGTGATACTAACCTAATGATGGATTGGTAGTCAGCTATTCAAGATTAAGATTCTATTGTGAAGAAGCCTAGTGATCCACTTAGGCCCTCTCAATATATTGTTGCACTTATTGAGAGAGAGGAGTGGTGAAATCAGCCAAAGGAATCACAAAAAGATGATGACATGAATGATTGATTAGAAAGGGATATGCTACTTCGACCGAGTTGAATCCAACCATTATGCCAATAACTAGGCCAACAACGAACTCAACCATTAAGCCAAGGATTGAGAATGAATGATTTGATAACTAAAAGGGGAAAACCTCCAATGGACCCCTTGTCTGCAATTGATAAGCAAGGACATAGAATGTCCAAAAAAATAACTTCTCCTTCAGATATACGTTTATGTAGGGAGGTACAAAATGATTCAAGCGATGTAGACAATAATGCAACCATAGATGGGGTGATGATGGTGATCTACCTTCGACGCAATAGCTATTGACTTATGAACAAGATTACATGTATATCACATAAGATGAAGGCTAGGTGGCATGACACATCAATATTAGATGAGGCATAGATTCAACTCCAACAAACCAAAGAATCTAAGCTTTAGAGAACTAGGAAGAAATAAGATTTACTCTACTCTAAAAGTCACTCTCATCATGGTTGTAGCTGACTTATGAAAGGATATAGTTCAGAAAGAGCTTATATGTCTCTATATCCTATTCTAACTCATGTCAATCCTAATCCCAATTGTGGCGGCATCTTGAGGTAGTGACCCATACAAGTTTAATGGACATATAGACTTTCTCATACCTTTACCCTATGAGATGACCTCCAAATGTGGGCATTACAAAACTACAAGATAGGCTTAAGTTGTATAGAACCGGTTGTATGTTCAAATAGTTGTCATTCTAGATGTTGACAATAAGGTATGTATTAATATTCACAACTTTCTCATATGATTGTTTAAATCTATTCTTTTCAAAGTTAAATTGAATTAGAACATCAAATTATTTGTCAAAATAATTATTTAGAAAAAAAACTCTGAGATTGATCAAGTTGAACCAATTGTATGATCGACATACTGATACTAGCACATACTAATGTGGTCAAATGAATCAATGACCGGACAAGTATCTCAAGCCTTGAAAGATATGTAGTTTAAGTACATCTATGGGATATTTGGAGTTTCTACATATTTGTTGAAGAGATTGTTTGAAGAGAAGCACTGAAATGAAGGAAAGAAGGAAGAAGTTGAATGTGATGGAATCTTCCCTTGAATCCCTTGTTAGTTTTTGCAGGAGTGAGAAAGAGGGAGGAAGTCTTTGTTGGTTGTCATTACAAATGCTGATGAAGATAACAAAGTTAAATAGAAATTAACTAGAATTATATAGTCATAATCTATTGTACATAGACTAGTCACTAATACTAAAATAAGTATCAATCACTACTATTAAACAATGTAATTGCCCTTATAGATAATATGGGTAAGACTACCTGTTATCTAGTAGACCTCACCTCAATAGAGGATAAATAGAAATATGTCATACTTAACAGCATTTCAAATTCCAGGGTAAAAGCATTTCTTGGTAGTCATGTGCTACATTCGTTTGTTTATATTTGATAAAGTTCTACCTTTTCAATAATAGAAGAGGCAATGAAGAAATTATGGTCAAAATATGTTGATATTTAGGTTTATACAATTCTTATGGTTCAAGGTTTGTGATCTGGACCGGACTTGTTGATCTCTGGAGATAAGATCTACAACTATATGCAAGAGTGTAGACTAATGCCTTTTGTCATGTTTTACCCCAAACGATGCCAAGGTCTTGAACTTATAAATGACTATTCAGAAGGTCAATGATGACCAGAAGTATACTAATACTAAACCTTAAAAACACTAACCTTTAAAGGGTTTAATAATAAATAAATAAAAACTAACCTATTACCACTAACCTGTGACCTAATAACCACTACCCCTTTGACATATAATCTAATTAAAATGGATAAAATTAATTATTATATTGAAGGAGCTTGAGTAGCTAGAGGGTGGTCTCACTTGTAAAGGAGATGTACGTGCTATGATAGAGGGCATACTACCTAGTGCAAGTGGTGGAGATGGAGTAGTAGTGGAATACTGGGTGAAGGGATCAAAAGAAAAATAGATGTTGGCATGGGTATCAAAGTAAATGTATATGTGGTAACATATTTAGAATCTATAGAATACATTGTTGACTTCAAAAGGTGACATCACTACTAACAAAGTGATAACCTAAAGTAATGATAGTTCATCGATAATTCTTTTGAGTTTAAGAGTATCTAAAAAAGATATAATGAACTACACAAGAGTTAGTTAATATATCCAAGGCTAAAAAAAAGTAATAAAGACATCCATAAATACAAGGTGTAAGAGGAAAAGGTGGTTGAAATGGATAAATGACAGCAATGATTGTGTGGGTGAAAAAAATTCTAAATCGACTCTATTTTTAGGTGACTGATGCACAATTTGAAAACATCTGGAGATGAGGTAAGTTAAGTGTGTTCAATAGAAATCCTTTCGAGAAAGTAGGTAGAAATCGCAATGGAATTACATATTTGAGCAATGGAACGATAAATGTGTGAATAATTTAAACAACTAACTTGGTAGAAGAGCCAATTTTCAGCTAAGTGCAGCATATGGGTAGCAAAAGATCAGCGCATCTATAGTCCTAAAATGAACAACCAAGGATAAGTAATCTATTGTTGAACTGGTATGCCGATTTTAAGAGAAATGTTAGAAAGAGCATGGATAATATGGGTCTGAAAGATGAAACGGAAGGAGAAAGTGTGAAAATTCAGCTTTGAAAAGAAGGAAGAGACAACTAAGTTACCAAGAACAATAATACACGTCTTCAATTCATTTGTAAGTTGCCTCCTAAGTTACATAGTAGTCCCCTTTTATAAGTTCCAAGGGGAGGAAATCACAAAACAAAAGGAAATCACATATAACTCATGAACTAGTGGTTATAACTACCCTAACTAAAGCTGAAATGTTTTAACAACCTTGACTAGGTACTATAACAAACTAAAAGTGAGCTGAGTAAGATTCTTCATGGATTCAATTCATTTGTAAGTTGCCTCCTAAGTTACATAATAGTCCCCTTTTATAAGTTCCAAGGGGAGGAAGTCACAAAACAAAAGGAAATCACATATAACTCATGAAATAGTGGTTATAACTACCCTAACTAAAGCTGAATGTTTTAGCAACCTTGACTAGGTATTATAACAAACTAAAAGTGAGCTGAGTAAGATTCTTCATGGATTTGATTGGTGTCTTTGTTGGGCTGGGCCTTCGACTCGTGGGCTTACTGGGCTTTACAAAAGCTGAGAGTATATTGCAATGAAGCAACTGAATTGGTGCATCATAGGTTGGTTGATCACCAAGTTGACCGAATCCTTGGCTAAGGTCTCCATTTGGTTGCCAGCATTGTAAGCACTAAAGATGAATTAAGGATAGTACCCACATACCTGTCAGGTGGTTAGCTTGTGTGGATCGCCTTAAATCCATTGATTTTGACTAGAGGTGAGCATTATTCGGTAATTACCAATTTCACCAAAAGAATCGGTATATTTGATAATATGGTTACGATATACAAGTTTTATGTTATTCGGTGTTCGGTAACGGTAACGGTGAAAAAATTTTTGGTTTGGTAATTTAATTTACTGAAATTATAATATATAAATAATACATATAATTAAATCTAGATGGGCTGCAACTCACTTGGTCTCCTTGGCTCCCCACTCCAATTTCCAGGCCCACAGTCCATTGTTCAGTTGACCAGTGTCCTACGGTTAGTAACTACATGTCCAAAAAAAAATAACTAAATTAAATTTAAGTTTTGAGTATGTGGCATTTTAAATTTTAATTGTTTAACTAGTTAATTTGAAATTTAGAAGACTTAGATCACAACTATAAATTAATTTTTGTTTTTCTGCTTAGACAACTATACTATATAAAAATATTAAATTTTTTTAATAAATTATAATATAAATTTACACATAAAAATTCTTAAATAATTTTTGTTTTAACTGGAAGAAGGGTTGCATACACAAAGTCACCAAGTTCTTGATTAAAAAGTTATAAAAATTATTTATATTAAAAAATAATATAAAAATTGGCAAAATCTGTAATTTACCTATTTTTACTGATTTATTGATTGATAAAATGGGTAAATTATCAATCGGTAATTCTTTACTCGGTAACGGTAATGGTAAAAAAAAAATTTTCGGTAAACTTGGTAAACAGTAAAAATTGCTCACTCCTAATTTTGACTCCATTTACAGTGCCATCGATTTTAGGGCCAAGCCATAATTTTTGTCATGGTCGTGATCTTCTCGGGCAATATCAAGGGGTGCTTTCGAAAGCTTCAAGGACGAGCCGTGATTTTCATCATGGCCATAATATAGAATTACGGGTGAGCCATGATTATTGTCATGGCCTTGATCTACTCCTGTTTGTATTGGTGAAAACTCTATGGTAGGTTTTATAGGTAGGTTGTGATTTTGGTCATGGCAGTAGTCTTGGTTCGTGACTCCACAAAAAGAATCACAGGTAGACATAGATTTTGATTGTGGTTGTAATATTGGATTTCGACAATTTTGGCTAATAAAGGTGAGAGAAAGGTTTAGAGCCTTTCAAAACAACCATAGAAAGCCAATTAATAGAATAAAATATAGGAAGAGCAACAATGCTCCAAAACTGTCAAATATGCATAAGGAACAAAAGTGGTACCATTATATCTAACAAATGACAATTTTTGTATTCCACAACCCCATTTTGTTAAGATGTACAAAGATAGTGGTTTGATGAATGATGCCATGCGGAGTACAAAGCTACCAAATTTAGAGTAAGTATATTTCAAAACATTATAAGTATAAAGAACTTTTAAAAGTATAAAGAACTTTTAAGGAATCACCAAAATGAAATACGTCAAAGATATTAAAATGACTTTGAGCAAATATGCAACTAACACTTCTATGGTAATCATCAATAAAAGTGACAAAGTATCAAAAAACCATCATTAGTAGGTATAAGACTCAAACCCCAAACATCTGAGTGAGTTATATCAAATGTATAAGGGCTTTTACTATGTTGACTCAATGGTAAAGACATGATAATATTTATCCAATTGGCGAGCTTCACATATAAAGATAAGACAAAACTCTAGAGATAAATACTATTGAATTTTATTTAGAGTTGGATGGCTAAGAAGACAATGCCATTAGTATAGTGTAATGGCGGTGGATGAAAGGACAGCATAAGAGATGGATAGGTAACCCCTCCACTAATTGATGTCTGTCTTTAGATCCTAAAATATATAGTAAGAAGAAAAAAAAGTTTGGATAATTTAAAGAGCGGGTAAGAGCAAGGTAGTTTGGTACTGACATGGACAATTTCAATGCCCCGAGCAGGGACAAAGGAGCAATTAGTAATAGAAACAAGATAACAATTTGTATCAAGACATAAAGATAAAATAAATATTTGTTGAGTCAAGAACCTAGGAAACTCCATGAGGCTATACCAAAAGTAGGAATGGTTAAAGCTAATGAAGTCAATATAGAAGATGCTTCATACAATGCAGAGAGCAAAAGTCTCTTATGTTCGGTAGTAGAAATAACCATAGTAGAGCCCTTGGAAGCATTCATAGGGGTAGTAAAGGTTAAGGATTGCTCTAGAAGTGACGCTGATCAGCAGCAATCATCTCATGCGAAGGTTTTGCCAACAATGGTCATTGTTTAGTCTTGCCACAATGGGTACACGATGATTTGACTATAGTAACCTCATGTGAGATAGTGGCCACGAGAGAGCTGATGGCATTTTGTCAACTGATACTATAGATCACCTTGCAGATAAGCATGTGCAATAATGCCATGAAGACTAAAAAGAAATTGTCACCAAGAACCACTTTGCCGAAGAAGGGTGGTTGTATTTATGGTAAAGAGGAAGATACACTAATCGTTCATCCCACTTTTCCTTTAACTTCGCATAGTACTCCTCTGGGGCTGACCATGTTTATTTTAGGTTGAATATATCTTCATATATAGGTGGTAAAAATAGGTAAAAATAGCAAACATTATATTGTGGACAATAAATGATAAGTATCCCATTTGGCCTTTGCAGCCATCAAAAATGTAACCATGGAAACAATGGATAGTTCCATGTTTAGTAGAGGTATGAAACTGCTATGTCAGATTGGTACCATAACTCATAAGATGCTGGTGATGGTAGGAGAAAGAGTATCAAGATGATAATTGTAAGATTTTGAAAAATATTGTATAGAATGAGCCCACAATAAGTAATTTATATCATTGAGTTTAATTGTTGTCCAAAGGGTATAGTGGATTTCAAATCATTCCTCATGGAGTTAAAATCTAGACATAGAAAAGATATTAGGGTTAAAGAACAAGATTAGATCATCACTCTAATTTCATAAAATAAAAAAAACCTCAAAGGGGGGAGATAGAAGTAAAATAGAAAGAAAGGGTCACTAGTGGCCACAACACGTAAATAAACCCCTAAAAGGTTTAAAAGAAGGAAAAGGTGAAGAGGTGGAACAGTGGGTGAAAAAGCAATGGCGGACAATAAGAGATGAGAAGAAAGGGTGGTGATGACATCAGAGTGGTGGCAGCAGTGGCTTTCCTTGATAGAAGAAAGGTGGGTGAATGCTGTTAGAGGAGATGAAAACTCTAGCTTTGATACTAAGTTGGAGTAAAAAATAAGATTCTAATTTAGTAGTTGATAGAAAATACATGTAGAAGCCCTAAAACCTGATAAGGCAACTATCCAATAAGGACCTGAATATATAAATAACAGTTATAAACCATGAACACTTAACAAAGAAATAAAAGTAGCAGAACATAGTAAAATTCCCAGGTTTTTGGAATTCTGGCATGAATAGCAAGGATTTTGATCTTGCATGGGCTTGTTGAATAAGTTGATACTCACTAGTTTGTGTATTCTGATAACAATTCAGGCAAAAGGTGGCTCAGGCTCTGCAACATTGTCAATGGTTGGTCTCCTAGTATTTTTCCATCATTTAATCAAGTGTACTTCTTTTAAACTCATTTCTTGTATAGTGAAATGAAAACCAAATTATGCAGGCATATGCAGCTGCTAAATTTGCACATGCTTGTTTGAGAGGATTACGTGGTGATGCAGGCATAGTGGAGTGTTCATTTGTAGCTTCTCAGGTCTCTCCATGCCTGTAACTTTGTTTTCGTATGTTGAATCCTGCAAAACTCAGTTTAGGATCTGATTTTGTTTTATTGTCTTATTCATTTAGGTCACAGAGTTACCTTTTTTTGCATCGAAGGTGCGATTAGGTCACAGTGGCATAGAGGAAGTTCTTCCTCTTGGACCATTGAACGAGTTTGAAAGGTCAGTATCTTGGTTTAACTGTACCATTTACCTGCTGGTTACTTATGTAGCAAGTGGCATATTCCAGTTTGCAATCTCAGTTTTTAAAGCTAAAAATGTCTCTTTCATCAGTTAGGCAATATAGTAGATCTCACTACCCCGGGTGCGGGCATCGGTATCGTGATTTAAGCTAATCACACAACTTTTTATTTTGAAGGAATGCACTATTCTTTGGTAGATGTTTATAGTACTCGTGATGGTGCTATCCCGAGTTGCTAGATAAATCATATTCCTTGCAGATATAATGTGTATCTCATGGAAACTTTCGGTTGGTGTTTTGTATTAAGTATGTGCATTTTAAATCGCATTAGATCTAATGAGTAGGCATGGTTGTTTTGCCAGGGCTGGGTTGGAGAAGGCAAAGAAAGAGCTGGCAGTTAGCATTCAGAAGGGTGTATCTTTTATTCACAAGTGACAGGAGAGGAATGCCTAATTGAAGGGCTGGTTGACCTCATATGTGAGACCTAGATATAATGCTTGAAGAAGTAATAATATGCGGAGGAATATTTTTATAATCCTGTTTATGTCATACATAATTTGTACAATCGTAAATTTTATGCTTAGCTTGTGTGAAGTAAATTTCTAGAACATGATGACAACGGATTTGGTTATTTTATGATCTTTGTTTGCCACTTATTTTCTACTGACCATGAGGCAATGTTTATCCATCAAATGTATTACTTTTCTTAATGATATTCTAAGTGAAGGATATGAAATTTGTTATGATCTAGTGATCAGTAATCAAGGAGGTTACTGGCTAGGTTCAGTGGTGATTGTACTTACAACTTGAGGAAATTATATTCCAATTTGCGCTTCGGTCCTGGTTCAAGATGTGGCGGTTTGGTCGAGTAGCTTACGTGAGGATTTCAAAACTTCAGTGGGTCTTGGAGCTTAATTTTCACAAGTAGCATAGGAGGGCCAATGGATGACATCTTTTGCTTGGATAGAATGAAGAAGGAACATGGATGTGCTTTTTTTTCAAATTAATAATGCTGGTGTAGGATGGACAGATGAGATGCCTCCAAGAAAGAGGCAGAAAATGGGAGTGGATGATTCTTGCTACTGACAATTACCAGAACTGATAATTGTGCGAATGGGAATGTCAAAAATGATTTTCACTGCAGGTGTAGGTGACAGATGATTGTGTTGGTATCTTATGTTTGTCTTTGCAGCAGCTGAGGTTGTTTCTTGCATGAAACTCGCCAAGCAGAAGTTTTCCTGAGCCAGATTTTACATTGCAGATGGGAGAACTCAGATGACTGTACCGTCATTGACCTTTTTTTATCCTCTGGAACCACTTTTTACTTGGCAGTACGATTCAAAAGGGAACAATTTGGTCTGCATGGGTCTGCGAGTTGGTTGGCATCTTTAAAAAAGGGATGTTGACATTCCAGATCATGCACAGACCACATGTGCTTCAGAAATGATAGATGTCGTATTCTATTCCTTTTTGTTTTTTTATCAGATACGACTATGTAAGATAGTTGTCTTTGCTCATAATGCATGATTGTGATTTGGAGGCTCGTAATACCAGCTTACTTGTGTGTCTATGCATAAGCAGGTAGTGATAATTTACAAAATCTTTGGCCCGATGCAATGCCACTAGAGAAGCTCTTGCCAAACTGCTTAATAGGATGTAATACCTTAAGTTTATCATCGCTACTTTGGTGCCTGCTGATCCAGATCCAGAAAGTGAGAAGGGCTCTAACTTGTCCTATTCAGGCTCTTGATAGTTAATTCCCTGAATCCAACACCCCAAGTTTTGGGGCACTGAACCTGAACTAAGACCATGGGCACTGTATCCTACCAGGAATTTCGGGATAGGTGGTACCGTGTGATACATACATGTGTCATTTGATATTGAGACAGAGTACGACACTCACATGGCTTTCTTTGTCATTGGCAGCCCTTGAGCTGGCATGGTTCAAACACTGATGACCTCAAGAAGAATGTCATTGTGTTCCAGACTTGATAGTTAGAATCAGTAATTGAACCATGCATCAATAGTCCATACAAAATATTTTTCATTTTAGCGCAATGACGATGGTGTTAGTAATGTTTGCATGAGGTTCTGATGCAGCGTTTAAGAGCGTGACGGAAAGTAAACTCTATACCAAAAGTGGCCAAACTAATCATTTGAGTGCCGGAAAGATGTTGTGGAAAATCCTGTATCGTTTCCCTTGCATCAATAGCAACTGACGAGGAGGTGGGTTGCCCACAACGACAAGATTCAGATGCTGGCAACTGGTAGAGGTGCATGCTTTGGCTTTTAACAAAACAGCAACGCTATGTGATTCTGTACAATTAATCAATGCTGCTGTCTTCTTGCAAGAGCAGAGCTCAATGCATGGCAGTAGATTAAACAAAGGATATAGTGTGGGGGTATTAATAATTTGATCCAAGAAATGTGCTGGGACAAAATTAGGTTTAGCTGTAGCGGAGGGTCTGTCCATGGCATGGGACTACTTGTCGTCTTGCTTCATTAAGTGACACTTCTCCTGAACATGAAGGATTGGTACGATTTGTCATTCTTGGTTCACAGGATGGCAATAATTCTGGCACCTGTTCCTTTGGCTTTATATCTTTCCATCGTTGGGACTTATCCTAGCTTTAGCCCAATAAAATAGATTGTTATGCTCGTCAAGTAACTTTAGACCAATTGGATTAATCCCATGCACCCTTATTAGGGTATTTAGACAAATAGCTCCTGTGATTTCAGCAATAACTGCTGAATAATTATTAAATAATGGATATCAAGATCCATTATTGGGGTAGAAGATTAATATGCAATGCTTTTTTTTTTTTAACAAATACCAATTAGTAGGGAATTTGCTAATGTTTTTCTTGAAGAATTACTTGGTTTGCCATCACATCGGTTGGTCAAAATTACTATTGAGTTACAACCTAGAATAGTTTCACTTTTCAAAGCACCTTATAAAATGACACCTAGTGAATTGGAAGAGCAAAATGATGATCATTACATAAGGTGCTAGACAAAGGGCTCATTTGACCTAGTTTAGCCCATTAGGGAGCTCCTATACTTTTCATTAAGAAGATATTATCTTTAGACTATATATAGACTAAAAGACAATTGAATGTAGTAACAATCAAGAACTAATATTTATTGCCTTGGATAGATTACTTGATCAGCTCATGAGTACTAGTGTATATTATAAAATTAATATAAGATTAGGGTATTATTAACTAAGAATTAGAGCAAAAGATATACTTAAGATTTCTTATTGCATATGTCATGGACACTACACATTTCTAGTAATGCCTTTCAGATTGATAAATACACTAGCAACATCTTTGGATTAGATAAATTGAGTATTTATTAAATATTTGGACATATTTATGGTTATATTCATAAATGATATTTTTAGTCTATTATGACAATAGTATTGAACACATGGGACATAAGAAAATATATGGCACATTTACTAGTATGTATTTTGGCTAAATGAGGTCACATTAGTACAATTAGAAAAGACTAGAATTGTATAGAAAATTCAAAAGTTTGCTTGGTTAGTCAAGTATTATAATTATATATATATATAAATGAGCGGTGGATATTTGGATTAAAATGTTTTAGTAGAAGATGAACGGGGAATAGCATTTCTTCTATATATGCAATTGTAAGGATACATGGGTCCTGACTCTCGATTCGAAGCTGGTAAATAATCGGTGTTTGTAATAGGCTTGTTGGTGCAAGATCAACACCTCATGTAGAAAGTTGTTCCCACTCTTTTAATCATAACATGTCATATTTGATTACTTGTTTATAATAAAAATAGATACATACTGTGAATTCCTTGCATTTTTAATTCATTGAGCATAAAACTAATTATGAATGTTTTATTGTGTAAGTAGAACAATATGTTAGGAACATATGTTTTGACTTATATTGTTATTGTTTGATAGTATATAGTTATTGTGATAAATATTATTTATCTTGTTGTTTAGCCTTGATTGCATCAATGATATTGTAATATGACCTTTGAGATTGCCCTACATATGGTAGTCAGAGCACTATGCACCACCTAAAGAAGTCTTTAGACTAATTTATGTCATGAGTGTTGAATGCACAACCTTTTGAGCTGTCTTGTAGATGCTCCTTCTCTTAAGTAACAACAACAACATCAATCTAACCAAATAGTATAAACTTGAGAGTGTGGTTACATATTGTGGTCATGCTTGCAATTTTGTTGATAGGTGTGGATATTTTGCTTGAATATGTATTTTTTTATATTATAATTTAAGACCATATAGAATTCTTAGAAAATAAATTGTTTATCTACCTTTGTCATTTGTATATTGTGATTTATATTTACCTCTTTTAGCTTACTACCTTTGCGTAGGATAAAAAATAGTTAAATTTAATTGATATGAATATTCATGACAAATATAATGAGACCATATCCAATTCACATAATAATCATGAGACTTTTTATTTAGTGGATTCTAGCTTTTAATAAATGCAAGCATTTATTGTTAATTGCCCCTAAATAGCCTAGGGTACCTTTGATTAAGAGATCCATATATATAACTCAATGGGGA
This sequence comes from Costus lasius, assembly GCA_027563935.2. Classification (NCBI taxonomy): domain Eukaryota; kingdom Viridiplantae; phylum Streptophyta; class Magnoliopsida; order Zingiberales; family Costaceae; genus Costus; species Costus lasius. Next base: position 89,060,948 of record CM050454.1, on the reverse strand, counting down.
CAAGTGGTTAGAAGAAAAATATAATTCACAAATATTTGTCAATAACTTAGCTTATGAGCAATTATAGAACCTCTAATGAAAGTAATCCTCACTAGTTAGTAGATGAATTCCATCTCTAGAAAACATTCGGTCCTTGTGAATATTTAGATTGGCTAAATGTTTGACCCTTGGAGTGTTTGTGAATGCTTGGGTTTGGTGAATATTTGAATTTGTGAATATTTGGCCTTTTATGAGTTTGTAGATACTTGAATACGAATATCCATCCTTTTAGGGCTTATAAATATTTGAATTTCGTATATATCCAATCATTTGAGTGCTTGTGGATATTTGAATTTAATGAATATTTAGCCTTATGATGGTTTGTGAATATTTGAATATGGTGAACATTTGACCTTTTAGAGCTTGTGGATGTTTGAGTATCCAACCATTTGAGAGCTTATGGATTTTCAAAATTAATAAATATTCAGCTATTTGAGCGCTAGTAAATATTTAATTTTGATAAATATTTGGCCTTTCGAGAGCTTGTAGATATCTAAATTTGGTAAATATTCGACTTTTTAAGGGCTTGTAAATATTTGAATTTGATAAGTCTAGCCTTTTGAGAGTTTGTGGATGTTTGGATTTAATAAATAGTTGGGATTTGAATAGCTTGTGAATAATTGAGTTTGGGTAAATATCCAGCCTTTTAAGGGCTTGTAATATTTAGATTCAGTAAACATATGTCCTTTTGAGGGCTTGTGCATGTTTGCATTTGATTAATATTGAGCCTTTTAAGGGTTTGTGAATGCTTTGATTTGATAAATATATGGCATTTTTAGGACTTGTGGATGTTTAAATTTAATTAATATCTAGCTTTTTGAGGTCTATGGATATTTAAATTTAATTAATATTTGGCCTTTTAAAGGCTTGTGAATAATTTGAATTAATAAATATCCATCTTTTGAGGGCTTTGGATATTTGAATTTAATGAATATCCAATTTTAGGCAACATTGCAAACAACAATGTCATGTTGAGAATTTATGCTCCAATACTAAGTATTGACATATGCATCTCCAAAATAATATTACATTGTCAACAACATAATAATTTGATCATAGCTCTTGGTGAATACTACTATGATAAATGGATGATCAAGTTAAATTAGCATTTTGTGAGCTAATATGGTTCAATTTAGCTTTTGGGGGATAATGCGTTTGAATTGGACATTAAAGGGCTAATGAAATTGAGTTAGGCTTTAGAAGGATAATAGAATTGAATTAGCCTTTAGCAGACTAATGTGTTATTAGCCTTTATAAAGGCTAGAATGATTGAATTAGCTTTTAGAGGGCTAATGTGTCTAAATTAGCCTTTAGAAGCCCATAATGATTAAATTCGCCTTTAGAGGGCTAAGATGTCTAAATTAGCCTTTAAAGGACTAATGTGTTTGAATTAGTTCTTAAAGGTATGATATAGAGGTGGCCATGGGCCGGCCTCGGGCCCGGGCCCGCCTCGGCCCGGTTCCTGCCGTGCCGTGCCTGGCACGGCCCGTTTCAAATCGTGCCTGGCACGGCCCGTTTCAAATCGTGTCGTGCCAAGCACGGCACAGCAGGAAAAACGCTGGGCCCGGCACGGCCCGCGGCCCGATTATGCGTGTCGGCCCAGGCATGGTTCCGCCGGAGAGTGAGCACGGATCCGGCACGCGGGCTAGGCACGGCCTGCGGGCTGACTTCGGCACGCGGGCCGAATACGGCCCAACGGGCCAAATGAGGGACGCGGGCCGTGTTTGGCCCGGCCCGATTGTGGCCCATGGGCCAAAGTTGGCACACGGGCCGATTGTGGCCCATGGGCCAAAGTTGGCCCACGGGCCGACTTTGGCCCGCGTGCCAAATTTAAAAAAAAATAAATTAATTTAATAAGTAAAGTATTACTTAATTAAAATATATAAAATATGAAAAAATAAAAAAAATTGAGAAATTGAGAATGTATATTGCACAAATTTTTGAAAAAATGTTAAAATTTTATATATTTTAGACCGGACCCATTACAGGCTGCCTACGTACCCCACTCAAAGGAGGAATCAGGTCTACGTAGTTCTCTTTTTACAACTCTTTCTACAACTCTTTTACAACTTTTTTTATAATTATTTATTACAACGTTTATCCATTGTTGCTTCCGCTTGCACTTACAAGACTTTGTTTATCATCATTCGATGAAGTTGAATGACCACCTTTATCTTGAAGACGATCTTCAGCATCTAGCCAATCTTTAAGACAAATACACATTTACACGCTTTCTTCGTTCATTCGGCTTCGCTTCTCGTCCAGCACCCTGCCGCCTGCACTAAAACAAGACTCCGATGCTACAGTAGACACCGGAGGAGTTAGTAGATCACATGTCATGGCAGAAACCATAGGATATGATTTTCCTTGTGATCTCCACCATGATAAAATATCAAAATTATCTATTTGTTCTTCTGTGAGTAAAGATGTATGATTATTTTCTAAAAAAAATGTTAATTCATTAAAATTACTAGATCGACTTGTTGATGTTCCTTTTCTATTTAAAATTGAGCGTATTCTTCCTGTAATATTTTTACTACTAGTAGATACATTAGTTTGAGAGGATGTTGGATTCATTGTATTTCCAAATTTTAAATTATAAACATTATACATTTCATCTAATAAGGTAGAAACTTCATTTTTTTTCTCATCTACTCCTTCAAATTCCATATTTTTATAATATTCATCTAATAAAATATGAACACCTTCTAATTTTAATCTAGGATCCATAATTGAAGCTAAACAATATAAAGGAGATATATTTTTCCAATATTTTTTAAATTTTGTTTCCATTTTAAAAATTACTTGAAAAACATTTTCATCATGTCTATATTGAGAAAAAATTTCACTAATTAAAACTAAATGTTCTAAAATTAAACATGATGTAGGATAATAAACACCAGATAAATAAGTACTAGCATTATAAAAAATTTCTAAAATATTATGTAATAACTTTGCTTTATCCCAATCATTTTCTTCGATATTTCCATCAGGCATTCTTTCATTATAAAATAATGTAAGAGGATCCTTAAATGGAAAACATGTTGTTAGCATATCATAAGTAGAATTCCATCGTGTTTTAATATCAAGTTTAAATTTTTTATATGACAAACTATAAGATTTACATATTTGTCTAAAATCTTGATTTCTAGAAGTAGAAGAAGTAACAAATCTAACAGCATTTCTTAATTTAGTTACATGTTCATCTACTTCTCTTATTCCATCTTGAACACATAAGTTTAGAATATGGCATGCACATCGTATATGAAAAAAAGCACAATTAAATATTGGATTTAACAATCTTTTTAATTTATCAATTGCACTATCATTATTACTTGCATTATCAAAACTAATTGAAAAAATTTTATTAATTATATTATATGAATGTAAAATGCTATGAAATTGTCTAACTATAGCATTTTCAGTATGAGGATATTCAAAAATTTTAAATGCAATAATTCTTTTTTGTATAAAAAATTCACTATCTATCCAATGTGCCGTAATACACATGTATGACTGATCAGAATGATTACTGGTCCAAATATCAGATGTTAAAGAAATACAAGAAGTTAATGTAATTAAAGCTTGTAAAAGATTAGTTTTATATTCAGAAAAAAATTTTATAGCATCCCTACGCATGGTTTGTCTACTTACTTTTTTATATTTAGGTTGTAGTGATTTATGTATAAATTTTTCAAATTTATAATTTTCTGCTAAAGAAAATGGTTGTTCATCCCAAACAATAAATTTAGCTAATTCTTTTCTAAGAGCTTCAGTAGAATAATTAAAAACTTCAAAAGAACTAGAGGAAATATTGAGAGTAGCCTGTGCACGATCGATTTGAGTTTGATGGCTTTTGATGTGGCGAGACAAATGACCAGTTCCACCCGATGATTTGCAAGTCATGACTTTTTTGCACTTCTTACAGCTGACTCTTTCTTCGCCGTTAATCATCACCACATCGAAGCTCTTCCAAACGTCGCTCGTGCGTTTTCTGGAGCCCGACACAGTAGACTCGTGAGGGTTTCCACTGCATCCCTCCTCTCCCTGCATAGTGTTAGTAGGCTCAAATTCAACATGATCTTGCTGTTGTTAATTTGGGTCGTAAGGCGGAGGGTTGACATCTTGATCGGGTGGCATAACGGGGTCAGTTGTCCCCATTAGCTCCTACTTTAATGCCTCAAGCTCCCATGGCAAAAGATCTCATGTATTATTAAATCCCGCCATTAATTCTACATATAATATTAAAAGTTAGCCACAAAAATTTATAAAATAAGATTAAATACTTACTAATAATAAATCATACATTAAAAAATTACCTTATCACGTGTTTGAAGATCGCTTATTAAGAACTAAGAAGTTGAGGTTTCAGCCTTCAACAACCTTAATTTAAACATAATTATGAAAAAAATTTATATTAGAATAATTTAAATTTAAGTACAATTACATTATAAAAGACTAAAAGTAAATTAATTTACTACTTACTTGATCTTCTCCACGTGACTAGACCGAGGGAGCTTTGAAATCTTGATGGCTAATTGAAACTCAAGACTTAGAAAAGAGATTAAGAAAGTATTAAGAGAGAATGAGAAATTAATCCAAAGTTAATTGGAAACTTGTGTGAAGAAATGAGAGGGTTGGGGGTTCAATTTATAGGGATGAATTGGGTGTAAATTTACATATTTATCCTCTATTTTTAATTATTAAAAGGGGCTAAAGTGATAATTTTATAACATAAAGACAATTATATCCCTAACTTTTAATTTTTTTCAAACCGTTATAGGGCTATTTGGGTAAAAACGCATGCTCAATTTGAAAATTCCGACCGTTACCGCCCAAATACCCGTGTCGGCCCGACCCGAGTCGGGCCACGGGCTGCCCGCGGGCCGCGGGCCGGCCCGGCCCAGCCCGACCCGAGTCGGGCCACGGGCCGCCCGCGGGCCGCGGGCCGGCCCGGCCCGTTGCCACCTCTAGTCTGATACATCTAAATTAGCCTTTTTGTCGGTTGTGGCACTATAATTGCATTCATATAGAGATTCTGATTAAAGCTTGCTCAGGCTAATATGTATAAATTAGCCAGGGCTAAGATGTCTAAATCAGCTTTTAGAGGACTAATGTGTCTGAATTAGCTTTTAAAGATCTAATACATCTGAATTAGCCTTTTTGTCGGTCGTGGCACTATAATTGCATTCATATAGAGATTCAGATTAAAGCATGCTCGGGCCAATCTGTTCACTAGAATCAGATGTGTTGTTGCAACTAGGGTTCGGTTATGTGTTTGAATCCAAATAGAATCAAATATTTTAATTTGATTTAGATACTAAAGCTGTGTTTTAGGTTTGAATTTGGCTCGAGCTTTTCCGCAACAAATCAAGTCGTCACTACAATATTGAATTTGATTGAAATAGGAATTGGATTAATTGTTTGGCTTGAGTTGAGTTGATTTGGCTGGTTTCTAAATTTTACTAAATCAATCAAACATTATTAGGTTTAACTGAGCACTTTTCTGGAATAAGTCAAATCAAATCGGTTTTGGATAAAAATTTAACCCAGATCAGATCCATCATTAAATTTGCATAAAATATGTGGGTTGAGTTGACGTCATAGTAGCGGTCAGGTGTGCACTAGACCAAACATGCCATTGTGTGATTTTTTATTTTATTTTTATTCACCCCTTTTGCCATGATTTTTCATTCATGGTGATGAGTAATAGGTGTTCAAAAAAATTAAAAAACCGAACTGAACTAAAAAATTGCCTGAATCGAAATGAATGGGCTGTTAACCGAATGAACCGGGTCGGTTATTTGGGCATGATATTGCAGTTCGGTTCGGTTTTAATTCGAAAGTTATATATATATATAAAATAACCCAGACCGGCAGTCGGCAAACCCAACACCCATGTGATCCGACCGCTAGTGAGTCATGCCTTCAGGTTTTAGCCAATCAGCCCTTCACGATTCAGTCTTCATGGTAGGGGTGTTGGATCTCAATGTCACGGTCGGACCGCTCATGAATCACGCCTTCAGATTGTCACACCCTTAGATAATAATAATCCATAATAGATAATCATACAATACAATTTTCGCAAGGATCGACAATCAAAAATCAAGATCTAATGCCTTGTACAACAAAACACATGTTAAAATGTTATCATCTAAGTTGCAACAGAACAATATTCATTCCTTCAAAGTCTTTTACCCAACAACAAAGTAAAGTCATACAATTCAAAATCTAAGAGCTAAACATACTTTTAACATAGACCATTGTAATCAAATTTCATAACTAGTAACATTCTCATCACAATAAGTCACATTACCATTCCTTAATACAAGTCTTTTATGGAACATACAATGTTTCCAAGATTACAAAATTTCATGATTTAGCCAAAACACCAAAATGAGCTTCCAAAATTTCATATTTTTGCCTACAATGCGTAGCCAAGCTAATCTGCAATAAAGGTTAGTGCAAGCAAGAATTAATATAAATTGCCCAGCAAGTAAACCCAAAGGCTAAGGGAAATGAACTAAAGAGGATAAACATATCAATGAAATAGTCTACACAATAAAACAATAATGAAAAATAACATAATTCCCTTTGAGCACATAATTTGGGTAAGGAGAATGAGATAGTAACACATCCCCCATGGATAAGACATTTGAGTCATGAGGAATCATTGGTCATTATTAAGCATTCGTATCACAAGTAATCATTAATTATTATTGAGCATTCTAATTATAAGTAGTCATGGGTCATAGGGGTGCATTCATATCATGAATAGTTATAGATCATGGATATGAGGGAGACAATTATAATTCATAATTCCTTCCACGTCTGGAAGTTGAACCTATCATCGTTAGGAGAGAGAGCAAACAAAAGCTAGCTAGAGCATCTTAGGGCTCTTCATGCAAATAGATAATGAGATTCAAGCGGTGGCTCCCATGAATTCAAGAGGGGGCCCCCACCTTTTTAGGGGTGTGGCACTTTGCTCCATGTAGCACTTTGCTCCACAACTATCATGATGTAGTGGGATTCAAGTGGTGGCTCCCATGAATTCAAGAGGCTCCACCTTTTTAGGGGTGTGACACTTTGCTCCATGTAGCACTTTGCTCCCAACTACCATATGAGAAGTGAGACTCAAGAGGTGGCCCCTACCTTTTTAGGGGTGTGGCACTTTGCTCCCAACAACTCCTTTGAATGGAGGGATTCAAGAGCCCCCACCTTTTTAGGGGTGTGGTACTTTGCTTCACATCCATCCACAAATCTCTTATTTGGGTTTACACAAATTCTCCCCACAATATAGCTTTCACAAGAAGAGCACAAAGAAAACGAGCTTGAGTATAACATTGATAATAAGATATAACCTAAGTCATTGGACATACCATTTGTCATTGACATAAGCATAACATTGATAATGAGATTTTTAGGGCCGGGTCATAAGTTCCATATAAAGTGTTAGAGTTTATACCATGAGTTCAAAGTCATGAGTTAAGGCATAGGAAATAGATTTCATAATGATTTTGTTGCTCAGAGAATAATTTCAAGCTCAAAACATAATACCAACTTAGATGGTAAGCATATGACCAAAACTAGCCAGATTTATAATGTCAGATTACGACTTACATTTTAGCTCGAATACTTAATCAAAAATAGACAATAAGGTGTTCAAAATGAAGCTCTCTGAATCTAGTTTCCAATAAAACTGGTTTCACAAGATTTCGAGTTGTAGACAGGGAGATATAAGGGTTTGAACATAGAAAGGTCAGAATTCCAGATTTCCAGAAAAACAGATTCATATATCAGAATTACGATATATGTTTCATGTCGAAAACCTAACCAAAACTAGACAATAAGGTAGTCAAAATAAAGCTTTCCGAGTCTACTTTCCAATGAAACTAGTATTACAAGATTTCAAATTATAATCAGGGAGATACAAGGGTTTGAACACAGAAAGGTCAGGATCCCAGATTTACAGAAAACAGATTTCGTGAGTTAGATAACAATATCGATTGCAACTAGACCTGACAAAATTTGACATGACCCACTGACCCGACCCGACTCGACATGAATTTAGGCGGGTTCGGGTCATAAACAGGTCAACCCGTTTATGATCCGAAAATAATCGGGTCGTGTCAGGTTGTAAACGGGTTGACTTGCTTAACCCGATTACAATATATATATATATATATATATATATATATATATATATATATATATATATATATATATATATATATATATATATATATATATATATATATATAATTTAAATATAGGCTCATCTAACTCTCATTGCTAGCCCATAAGCCCAAATATCTTCTAACTATCTTTTAACCTAGATTTTGGCCCACTCATAAGCTCAAATTTTTATTAATTTTAATATAATTTTTATTAATTTATTATTTATATTTAAAATATAAATGATAAATGGGTTATTCGGGTTGTGTCGGGTTGACCCGATTATATTTGGGTCGTGTTCAAGTTACACATTTTGACCCAATTAATTAAACGAATCATGTTCGGGTTGGCTTAATTGGGTCACGGGTCATAGCTGACACAACTCATTTATGACCCGCTGACCTGAATTGCCAGGTCTAATTGCAACACGAATATAGCTCAGATGTTGACGAAATCATATTCAAATGAAAGCTTAGTGAATATAGTTTCGAATAAAATTTGTTTCATGCGATTTGGATCTATAGGTTATGAGATATTGGGGTTAAAGCACCGCAAGGTCAGATTAGAGAATGCAGATTCCAGCAGAACAGAATTTTAAAACCCTAGAAACATTCAAATCCGACCTCATAGAAACGAATATCATGTGATTCAAAACCCAAATCAAGCATATAAGACACAAGGGACATCGAAATTATGTAGGGCATGAAGGAAGAACCAGATTAACGAAAACAAGAATAAGATTACTTGCCTTAAGATGTTAAAATCCTTCTCACAATCTCCTTTCTCTAGTTGGCGGCTGCCCTAGGGTTCCACCCCAACCAAGATGTGATCAGCTTCCCTCCCCCTTCACGATTTTTCCTTTCCATAATACTAACCCTCAAGGCTTATGTGGCAAGCTTTTTCCAAAAACGCCCTTTAAGACTCCAATAAGGACATTTAAGCCCATAGTACCAAGATACCATCATCATCACCACAGAAAATTTTAAAACTTCAAGCATGCTTAATTGACCAAGGGATATGATTTACCAAATTCATTATTTCTATACCATCATAAGGGGTTCATAAATTTAGAGTATTACACAGATAATCAGCCCTTTAAGATTCAGTATTCACACAGAGTCTAGTCATACATGCCTTTAGCACTTCAAAGTTCAAGTTAACCAAAAAATTCTAAATTCGTAAATCCTCCTCGGCTCTTTGCTGAGTCACCCTCACCGCCCATCGCTGCCCAAATCCCAGTCGCCCGACAACCGACGCCGAGTCACCCTCACTGCCCAAATCCAAGTTGCCCTCATCGCCCAGCGCCAACGTCACCAATCACCCATCACCAAGTCACCCGACACCCAATTGCCCGACGCCAAATCGTCGACGTCTTCTTCTTCTCCTTCCTCTCAGCAAAAACTAAGGTGAGCTCTTGCCGAATTAGAAAAAAAAATTATGACCGATTATGATTTAGAAAAAAATTAATTATGATTTAGAAAAAATTAACTATGACTAGTTAACCAATCAAGTGGTTCGGGAACGGTTTCATATTTCTCCGAACTGAATGATTTGGTTAATCGATTGACCGGGGTCGACAGTTCGGTTAACCAACCGTGAACACCCCTAATGAGTAGGGGAGATCAATGATGAGGACTTGAGGTATTGTAGATGATAACATATGGGCTTTAGGCCTAGGGATGGCAACGGGTCAAGACAGGAGCAGGTAGTGTCAAACCCAACCCCAACCCCCAACACCCATACTCTATACCCGACCCTATTGGGTTTCAAAAATCACCTACCTCTAACTCCAATGGGGATCGGGTCTCCATGGGGGAAACCCGATCCCATAGATTTGATGAGTAGTGCGATGAGAGGGCAAGTGGGAGTAGTGTGAGTGGGGAGGGGAGGGAAGGGAGAAAGAGGGGAGGGGTCGCAGGACAGGAAGGAGAGAAGAAAAAAGGGATTAAGGTTTTTCAAATAAATATAGATAATTTAGTAATTATATATAGCCGGAGTAAGTTTGGGTTTGGCTTCAGGGCAGGCGATCCCACACTTGACCCCTAACTCGAGACTCAGCAAACTTAAGTTTTTCCTATCAAAATTAGGGCAGATCAGGTCAGGTATAGGGTTTTCTATCATTCGTAGTGATTTTTGCTTGCAATTGAATGAGCTGACTTGATGATGCCCATTGGCTAGAACAAGGATAGCAACCTGGTAGCTTGTGGCCAATATTTGTTAGATGATTGGCTACAAAAGTTCAATTGTGGTTGTCAGATGGCCTAATGATGAAGGATTTCCAGTGAAAAGGGTTTGCGGCCTTTAATTTCTCCATGTGAAATTGACACTATTGGAGAATCTGGACAACAAGAGAGGTATCATCATACAAACCCAAGGAGGCAGCAAGAACCTATGTGCTCTAGTGGTAGCAGCAACAAATGTTTTTGGATTATAGAAAAGGTTTTCTTTATTTGCTACTGTCACAGCACCTTCGTTCGAGGCAACAATCAATAAGTGGTACACCAATCTGATTCCAGAGGTGGTATAATGAACTGATGACGACGGAGGGTAGCATCGACATAGTAGCTATAGCCTCGGTGGGGTTTTTTTGGCCAATGAAAGGGGAATCGGGTTTGGATCTAACGGCCTGTTTGGCCCCGTTTTGAAGCCGCTTTTAAGTAGAAAGTTATCAAAAATGTGTTTGGTAATAAAAAATAGAAGTAAAAAAAAGCAAAAAAAAAAAGCAGAATCTGGGAAAGTTATAATTTGATGCTTTTGCTGCTTCTGCTTTTCTAAAAAAGTAATTTATATGACTTTGATTAATTTTTTAACTATTATTATTTTAAATAATGTAAAATTTTAATAATAAAAAATAGAATATATATAATTATTTTAAATAATTTAAATTATTTATTTATTTATTATTTTTAAATTTGATAGCAGTTAAAAAGTTATTTACCAAACATCTTATATAGTTTGACAGCACAACACAGTATAGTACATTTTAGCATAGTTATAAAATCATTAACAGCTGGGCCAAACAAGCCCTAAATCTAAACTCATATAGTAGATGTTAGATGAGGATCAGAGGGAAGAGTTGTCATGGACGCACTTTCCCTAGTGCCATCCTCCAAACCCTGACAGGATGGCACTGCAAGTGGAGGTTAGGTGGCAATGGTACTTCTCTCATCTTAGTGAGAGGGGAGGAGTAATGAGTAGTGGCCATCAGCGTCAAAGGCCACAAACCAGATTGGATCGAATTGGTGTTGTGGTGGTGTAAGTTTGTTGCTTCTCGAACTATCACCCTCATCTTCAATTGTATCGAGCTCAATGGTGATGGCAAGGCTAATCCAACAGCTCCTACCTCTAAGTCGCAAGAGTGGTGACTTCATCTTCTCCACCCTCGGATCGTAGTGGCAATGATGCCTTGATGGTGCAGCATGATGAAGAGAGAAAAAATGTCCTAGGCATAGACCCTACATAGGCATTATAGATAAGGTCCTGCCATCTCTTATACACTAATCTTAAAGTTACGATTTCTATGAAATCTGATTTCATAAATTTTGATTGGATTTTATAGAATGTTGATCAGATTTTATAGATTTTGTTGAACAAATTTCATAGAATATTGATCAAAATTTTGACTAGATTTTACAGAATATTGATTGGATTCATAGATTTTTTTTATTAAATTTCATATAATGTTGACTAGATTTCATAGATTTTGATTAGATTATGTAGATCTAGTCAACATTCTTTAAAATCTGGTCAAAATATAGGAAATCTTATCAACATCTCTAAAATTTAGTCAATATTCTCTAAAATCTAGTCAAAGTCTACAAAATCAGTAGAATGTTAATTTTAAAATTAGTGTATAAGAGATGACTAGACTTTGCCTACAATGTGTAAGCAGGTTCCTGTCTAAAAATGCAGTCACAAACAGGGGCGAGTGACATCATCTAACTCGGAAGAATATACTTGGGATCCGATAATTATTTTTCTCCTTTACCTTTGTTCACTTTAATTGCTCGCACAAGAGGTTAACTTTTGTAGATTTTGCAGAAGCATAGTAGAAAGCCGATTAGGGTAAAATTGTTCTTCCACATTGCATTAAAAAGAAATCTAATTTTTCAGTTCACTGGAGCTTACTTCTTCGTCAAAGGTGAGTGTTTGTTTTTCTATCATAGGTGATTTTTTTTCATCAGAGTTTTCTTCTCTATTAAATAATTCTTTTATCGAGAGTTTTAAAGAAAATAATTTATAGTCGCTTCTTCATACTTTTTGTTATCTCCTTCCTCCCCCCTTTTTATTTTTGCTTATATGCTACCATGCCCTTTGTATTTCTATACACAAGTCAACCCTTAACTCCCTTCAACTAGGGGTGTAAAAAAAAATTTAGAAAATCACTGAATCGCAATTAACCAACCAAACTAAATTGAATTAGCGATTAATCGAACTGATTGGTTTAGTCGATGAGTGATTTTTTAAGAAGATAGTTGAGATTTAGTTTGGGACCAATTCAACCCTAGGCTAATCCATAGGTTAATCGCTGATAGGATCACTGTAAGTGCATGGTTTCTATTGCATAGTAAAAATATAGATCCACAGGGACTAAATGTCAAGTACCAATTTATCGTCGTTAGCTAGACAATTCGAAAAGGATTTTGAGTTTTAATTAAACTAAAAAGATATGTTCGAAAGCTCAGCAACTACTACGGAAAAATGCAATTCTAGAAAGATCAGGACATCGGGTTTCACTGTGCTAAAAGTTTAAGATTAAACGTTAAATAATCAAAGTCTGAAAATCTAAAATTTCTTAAGGCAATCTAACCACTTATACGGGATTGCCCCCTCTTACTAGCACAATCTGGTATCTACCTAAGTCGATCTTTTACTCTTGTGGCTTATCGACTTAAGATAGACATAATGAGTTCTATGATAAATCACTAAACCTTCGAGTGACCCCAACCTACTTTCATGGTTAAGATCACCTGTTCAAACAAAGTGGATTAAATGTTATGATTCACCTTTCAGTTTTTCTCATAATATCTAAAATGTGTAGAAGACTCAGCCAAAACAATTACACGAAATAGGTATAACAAATTTTGAATAAGCAATCATAAACATCAAACAAAAAGATTTATAAAACGTTTAAACCAAAAATCTGTTCACCGAGCTATGCCTGAGTCCTGAAAGAGGGTTTATGCTACGGATTTCATCATCAAAAGCAGGAAAACCATAGGAGAATATATTCAAAAGATGGAAAAGTTATAGATCTTTGATAGGAGAAGACGAATCTCCGATCTTCTCTTGAAAACCACAAAGAAATTCGTCCAAACGAGCCCAACATCGCAGCGTTCGCCCAACTTTTGCCCTAGCTGTCGTCGATGCAAAGTTTGAACCCTAAAAGCTTCTAAAAATCTTATTTTTATACCTCCCTCTCTTCTCCAGCAAGTTAGGACTGTTCTCTAGTAGTTTCCCCAAATTCTGCCATCGAAATCGTCCAAATCTAGCAAGAAACAGGCAAGAGGTCCAGCTTGGCGAAAGTTTGCATGGGCTAGCCGTGCTTTCCTCGGTGTAGATTTGAAGGTGTCATTTGGAGCTCTTCACAATCGTGCACAGAATCACACCCCGGCTGTGTTCTTCTCGGCAAGGATTGCAGAAGATGTTTATCGAGAAGATCACGACCATGTATGAGAACACGGGCAGGCCATGTTTTGCTCGGTGAAGTTTGATGACAAAATGGTCATGGCCGCGCATGTAAGCAGGCCTGGCTGTGCTTTCTTTGGTGACGTTTGTGGTGTTCTGCCGAGAAGAACATGCCTGTGTGTAAGAACACAGACAGGCTATGTTCTCTGCGGAGAGGTCTGTTTCACCTTAAATTTGACATGTGGCCTGCTAGCATTGTGAGGAATCTTCTCATGATCTTAAATATCCCAAAGATCTTCAAGAAAAAGGGAAAAATATCCTGCATGTCACCAAAAATTTAAAATAGTAAAGATTCTGTACAACGGATAGGGAATAATCCATAAGGCAGAAAGCAAGAAATTTAGTATGAAAAGTATATAAGAATAGAGCTTTAACTAATAAAAATAAGAGACATCAACCACCTGAACCGATTATATAGCATAATGTGTACAAATTTTAATTATATATATTATATATAATATATAAAAATAATATATATGTATTAAATCATATAAAAATTAATAATATATGTAAATAAATATTTTATAAATTAATAAATTTATGAATTAATACTTTTATAGAATGATAATACGTTATGAGAATTCAATAAGGTGACAAACTCAAATCAAGCAGTAAACTATGATGAAGATGTTGATTGATTATTCTGTCTAATTACATTTCTATATTCTATATGAAAGTAGAGGATAATTACAATGTACGCATTTATTTCTATATCCAAGTGTGAACACAAGATTATGTATTATGTGATTTGCACCTATGTAACTTCAAACGTCTTCACGAATGAATAAAGCTTTTCTCCAATTCCTTTACCATCTTTTCTCTACACAATATTTAACATGGTATCATAGCCAAGTTCTCAGAGATCTATTCTATTGCCATTTATGGCTGGGAGAGTAGAAAGAAATGAAGTTACTGCCTTTTGTGATCCTAATGATCCTTTATTCCTTCACTATTCTGATCAACCTAGGCTTGTTCTAGTAACACAACCTAGCTTCATGGCACCTACACTAACGTGAGGTGACAAATCCTCCTTATGGACCCCTTCCTCCTATTAGCAAAGTTTATTGACTTGTGCTTCAAGAAGAGTAGCAGCATGAAATGACTATTAGAGAAGGATCTGTGAGTAGAATTGATGCCTTGTATTTTTCATAACACTTTCGTTGGATTATTCTTCTATACGAATTCAACATAGAAATTTGAGATAAAAAGAGAGCTGAGAATTTAGTGGCTGACCATCTATCTTGTATTGTTTATGAGAAAGAATCTGGAGCTGAAGAGGACTTGGAGAATAATGATAAAGTTTTAGAGGAGTGACTTTTAAAGAGTGCAGCACAAGAGGCACCTTGGTATGTTGACTTTGTGAATTTTCTTGTTGTTGACATTCTTCCTCATGAATTGTCTTTTTAGCGAAAAAAAGAAATTTTTATCTAATGTGAGGACTATTGAGACAATCCCTATCGCTGTGCCGATGGACTCTTTAGACAATGTATCCCTGAGGAGGAAATATATAATGTGCTCATACATTGTCATTTCTCTCCTTATGGTGGTCATGCTAGTGGAGCAAAGATAGCGTTCACAGTACTACAATATGTATTATATTGGCCCACTATTTTTTGTGATGCAAGGACCTTCATCCTAACTTCTGATCATTGCCAAAGAAGCAGTAATATCTCAAGAAGGGATAAACTTCCTCTCAACAATATCTTGGAAGTTAAAATATTTGATATATGGGGTATAGACTTCATGGGCCCTTGTCCTCTATCATGGAAATAAATATATTTTAGTTGTAGTGGATTATGTCTTGAACGGGTAGAAGACTCAGCTGAAGCTACAAATGACTCGAGAGTAGTGATAAAGATGCTCAAAGTGATAATTTTTCCTAGATTTGGAGTCCTAAGAGTTCTCATAAGTGATAGAGGTTCACACTTTATCGAGTAGAGATTTTCCTCTCTTTTGTAGAAATATGGAGTGACACACAAGATTGTGACATCCTATCATCCACAAACCAGCGGTCAAGTGGACATTTCTTACAGAGAGATCAAAAGAATTCTGGAGAAGACCGTATCAAATTTAAGGAAAGATTGGGGACTCAAAATCTATGATGCTCTCTAGGCCTACAATACAGCATACAAACACCCCTATGTATGTTTGCATTCCAATTGATCTATGGTAAGTCTTATCACTTACTAATTGATCTTGAGCACATGACATACTAGGCGGTTAAGATGCTGAATTATGATTGAAAGAGTGCTGAAGAGAATAGAAAGTTCCTTCTTACTGAAATTGATGAGATAAGAAACTTTGCTTATGAAAACACGAAGGATTTATAAGGAATGCACCAAAAGATGACACGATCAACATATCTCAAAAAAGGAATTTCGAGAGGGAGACCAAGTAATACAACTCAAGATTAAAGCTTTTTTCAAGAAAGCTTAGAACAAGATGGTCTGGCCTTTTACTAGTTGAAAAAGTTTAACCTTTTGGAGCTATTGATATTTGAAGTAAGAACATTGAAAGCTTCAAAGTTAACACCCAAAGATTGAAATAGTACTACCAGAATGACACAATAGAGGGAGGAATCACTCAAGCCCTCTCTAATCCACACTCTATTATTTGATTGAATAAAGTGGTCGAGCTAATGACCCTAAACAAGCACTTCTTGGGAGGTAACCCAAGTATTTTATAATTTTCTTATGATGTGTCTTTTGTTGATATAGATCACCCTTTAGTTACAAAATAATTTTGTTTTGTGTTGGATTTCTGATGTTTTTGCTCCATTTTCATTGTAGGAGTACGTCAGAAAGAGCTAGGAGAAGAAAAATAAAGTTTTGAAGCTATAGGTTTCATCACGGCTAGACCGTGGCCAACATCATGGCCATAATGGAGATTTTCAAAATGTCTGATTATGCACCAAGAGGTTCACGACTAAACCATAATTAGATTTATAGCTATGACCAAAATTTTAAACTTCACATAATGTTTCATAGTCAGGTAGTGATGAGATTCACAGCCGTGACAAAATTTTAGTTTGCCACATATTACTTCATGGTTGAGTCGTGACTAGTTTTATTGCCGTGATTGGATTTTCAATTCATTATAGAAGAAGTCATGACTGACCCGTGATCAGATTCATGGTCATGATGACTTAAGCACAACACTCCCGATTACCTCACAATGAGACCGTGATGAAGGTCACACTCGTGATTCTATCAGGATATAAAAGGAATGCGCCTAGAGTTCACGGCTTGCCTATAACCCTAAGCGTAGGCATTTCTTCTTCACCAAATCTTTTCCAATCGATGATTTTTCTTCTCCATGGTGACATTCTCTGACTCTAAGTGAATCCTGCAGCTCTTTGCAACTTTTGGTGATCTCCAGTAGCCCTCTCGGTCGGCCATGATCCCTATTACCTCATTCGCTCGACCTTTTCTGATGAGATATGTTCTAGTGACTCTTCGCAAGCTTCACCTACTCCTTGCTACTCCCAAAAATTTCTAAAGTGAGATGAGATCCTTGTTCCTCACACGGCCCCGTGTCCCACGAGGGTAGGATGTACTGAACGAGGTGATGCATGTATCTTAAGGTAAGCCCGCCGGCCAATTACGACTGGGCAATTCCCCTTCTCGAGATAGTTTAGGCACTTCGTGTCCAGCGAAGGCTGGATACAACATGAAATCCTAACTTCTCGAGGTTGCCTCTAGAAACTTTCATCATGTGGGCAAGCCCCATATGGAAGTTCTAGTCAAGTCTGACCTGACCGTTATGCCCAGGGCCAACAATTTCCTTGTGAAAGGCGTGTCTAGAGTTTTAACTGGATTGGGGAAATTATTATCACCACATGCCTCCTAAAGATAGATGTGTGTGTCCCATGAGGGTGGGAAACAGTGCATAGCACCATCGATCGATAGTTTGATGAGGGCTAAGCGTCAGAAAGCTAAGAACGGGACTTGATATAATTTCGAGAGGGTTTAGGTGGTGCCACATCACTTATGTTTTATCTTATGTATAATATTACAGGCATGCATTCCTATAGTGATAATATAAAATAAAATAAGCATGCATAATGTCAGAAGCAGTAAAAGATGATATAGTTATAGCCCAAATAAAGGAAACAAGCCCCTCGACCTAGACTCAACACTTAGCACTATTCGAGCTCTAAGCGACCCGCTCATGGTCTAAGCCGTCAGCTCCTTGCTCTGAGTGCATCAGGGTATTACTCCAACCCTAGGTGCGCCAGCTAGGTTTCATGCTTCACTTGTGTTAGCTCGCAAACGCTGGGCTCCTCCTAGGGTTTGGCCAACATGGGGCACCACCATGACCAAAGGGGGCTGTATTGCACCACTTCTAGATCAGCCCATGAAACTTATTTGATGCGCCCCTAGGAAGCCCTAGAAGCCATCAAAGTCTTAGCCAATCAAGAGGTGCGCGCAAACCCTCTTCATCAGCCCCTATTCCTTAAGGTGCGCCACTAGGAGGAACCCTAGAAGCCACCAAGGAGTCGGCCAACAAAGAGGCTACCCTATCTTGGTTAGGTGCGCATGAGAGAAGGCTTGATGCGCTATTGTCTTCCCTAATCTTCAACTTGATTTTACAAAACAAATAAAACAAATAAAAGAAAAGGGGCGATGCTCAGGCCTCACAATAATACATCTTAGACATGCTTTAGGGCTTGTCTATAACCATATCATATGTATAATGAAAAACACCTAAAATATGCTCTTCTATATGCAATGAAAAAACTACAAAAATTAGATTTTAGTTTTTCATTAGAAAACATGTATGTTAAATCTCAGCGATCTTATAAAAATTCAGATTTTTCGTTTTCTTTCAGGAGTCTACAAGTGGCCATATATACCCCGATTATTGCTTTTGCCACTTGCAATCCCTTACTTGTACGGATTAGGGCAATCACCCAGTCCATGCCCCAAATCTAGATACAAGTCTCACACTGTGGGTCTATCCCATGAGTATGAGGAGAAATAAATTCTCACACATAGGGTCTATCCCTATGTGTAGAAACCGAAATCATGAATAGCATAAGAGTGAGAAATAACAAACCTACTATTTTTCTACACATAAAACATGACATAAATATTTTTAAAAAATTTTCTATGATATGCACATGCTAGCAAAATCCATACACTGATGTATCTTGTAAGTTGCCTCTGATACCACTATTGGGAATCCCCGGGCTATATTAAACAATAAGGACCGTCTTATGAAGACTACAAAGGATGTGATAGGGGTATACCTTACTTAGCAGTTTGATGTTGATGATGGCAATTTGAGACGCGCAAGAGCCCGTCCTCTACAATCATGCACACACGGATTGCCTCGAGACTCCTCTGCTCCATGAACGTGCTAGCTTCGGGAGAAGAGATCCACCCCTCTAATGTCTTCTCTACTTGCGCCAATCACCAAGACCATGCACCAAGGAGAAGGGAAGCGTTGGCGACAAGGAGTGAGTAGCACTGCCACTTGTCCCAACCTTGATGCAAAAACTTTTACATGTAATCACCTTCAAGACCCTCACGCCAAAGAGAAGAGGGGAGGTGACAACAAGAGATGAGAGAAAAGAATTAGTGCAAAAATCTCCCAAGAGAGCCTCTCTATTTATAATAGATGAACCAACTACTCTTAAGATTTTTATCCATATGGGACATTGTTTAGGCACCTATTTGATTTTTACCATTAAATATTTAATGTAAAATGCGCCTAGCCCAATTAATTAGCCAAGATAAAAATTCTCTTGCCAATTAGTAATTTTATTTTATTCATGTGACTAAAGTGCCAAGTACAAACTTGCATTAAGACCCTTGTTTGACTCATTTTGACAACACGGGTCAATAGAGGTTAAACGTGGTCCACTAAAGGTCAACCAGTGGTCAAACATGAACTAAATAAAATCTCATCTCTACATAAGAAATCTTAAAGCATCAACTTCCAAAATGATCCGAATCATACAATGATTCGATCAGAGGTTAACCAATCAATACAGAGTCTCTAGCGTCTAGGTGTGCGACCCTGTAGGTCCCTCTGACATTGGCAGTGATGACCTCATCATCACAAGCAGTGAGTGATACCTAGCCGTACATCGTCGCTACCCAAGTCATTGGAATAAATGTTGCCATCGATAACCTTGAATTGTGATAAGATATATAAGTATACATGTCCCTTTGCCAGGCTAATCGTCCAAGTCGGACAAGCGTGTCACACTTGTTGATTCCAACTTTAATGGTCATGACTCTATTCAGACTTATCCTGGGTGTGACCATACACTTTTAGTCATGCACCATATAGGGGTCCATGGACATCAAGCTTGCCCATGGGGAAGGGGCAAATCCTCTATTGGCAAGATGTAACTCTACAGCGAGGCGTTAGGTTGTATCAAAGTATACCCCTTAATATATAGAGACACAATCTCCCTCAAGTCAAAGGACATCTACGATTTCTATCACTATGAGATTCTTCTTGAGATACCAAGAAGTATCCTCACGGCGGGTCGGTCTAGTATATCTCTTTTGATATACCTATATGATTGCGTTGAGCAACCCATGCTAACTAGCACATATACGAGTCTTACCTGCACCATAGTTGTCCCCTATCCACCATGGTACTTGACTCGGGACATAGCAATTGAGATAGAAATATCTCAGAGGGACATCATCATGTAAACATACATATGCGTAGATGTACAATATAACATGACAACGACAATGCCAGGATATAAATATCAAAGTATGTAGTACAAAAATTAAGACCGAAATATAGGTCTTAGGGTATAACACTAACAATTGCATTATCGTCTTCTTTCTCTCCTTAGTCCTTGTATCTTGTTTTTGTTGTCAACCTGAGAGATTTGTGACAAACGACATGACTGTAATAGCTTAAACCTTCAATAGGGACTAGGATAGAGTTCGTTGACTTAATGTTTCTTGTGAACTAAACTTATTTGATGTTTATGAGTTTATTCTAAGCATATTCTATCTTTGCTATGTTATTTGCATGATTTTACTCTGATCAAGTAATTTTATGATTTGGACGCCATGAGAAGTACCGAAAGAAGAACCGTGATGTCGGATCTGGTTGATAGAACTTTTGATTTACTAACTCGAAAGAGGTTAGGATTCAATTGAGGGTAATATAATTTATCATAGAGCTCAATGGATTTACTTAAATTGATAAGCCAAAAAAGTAGAAGATCGATCTAAGTAGGTACCGAGTTGTGCTGCTGAAAGAGAGCAGCCTGTACTTTAGGATAAATTCCTTATGCGCTAAGAGAAACTCATGCATCATATCATTCAGTTCTATTAGATTAGTCAGTTTGGTGAAATCCGAAGTCCCAATATCTGTTGAATTGATACTCCTCGCATTTTTATCGTTGAAGTTTCTTATCTCATTTGTAGTTGAGGTTGATAATTTTATTAAATATTTGATTGTTTAGCTTCTAAAACTTGGAATAGTTGGTATTTGTTATAGTTTCTTGTGGGATCGATTTTTTTGTATTACTTCGATAACGTTGTGTGCTTGCGGTAGTATTAGTAGTTGATATCAACTATAAAATATACTTGAAATTAACGATAAAACATTTTCTGTCAGCTATGAAATATAATTGATATCAACTATAAAATATCTTGAAATATCAACTATAGTTGATATCAACTATAATTGATATAATTTGATATCAACAAAAAATCTAAGCTATAGACAATAGTGCTTAGATTGCAAGGAAGAGAGAAGAAGAAATGATGAATAAAGTATACTTATTGCTGTAGAAATAATCAGAAGAAGAACGCCTTGCGGGTCAAACGAAGTAGGGAGGTTCGAGGAGCATTCGATGGAGAGAATAAGACACAAATGGGGGAGCCTTGGCCGTAGACCAGGACAGAGACAAAAGAATTATCGGAGCTAGAGCACGAAGGGATGTTTGGAACACGAAACAGAATAAGCTCAGAATGTTTTGGAATATGAAACGGCGCAGGCTCAAGTTTTTAGTTCAAAAGCGGTAAAATCTTAACATGTTAACTAGGGTTAAGGGGGAGAGGTAACGGCGGTGGATGGGCGATGGTAGTGGCTGAAAACAAGGTTGAAATTGCAGTCTTAGGCATCAGGATGTATGCAGCAGCCTTATGTCTTTAAATTTCGTAGACGACAGATTAAGACATCCAGATTATAAATTCTAAAATGGGCAGGCCATTTTTCCCCTCTTCGATGCCTTTGAATCATGCTGCTGCGCATGTTAGCTTTCGATCTTCCTGTGGCACCGTGTACCGTTTGTCGGTTCGCTCCATCATGTGCGTGGCACGTCTAACGTGGTCGTCCTCCGTTACTCTTCCGTCAGCATTGGTGTGTTTTTTTTCTTTTTGCTCTTTTTTCTCGGAGCCCCCATCCCTATCAATCATTTATCCCATGCGCCAATAACGTACCAACCATGTTTCTGACCCGCTTTTGAACCTCGACATCCTGTGGTTAAGCATACGAGGTCAAAAGATAGAGTGGGTCCACGTAAGCCGTCGTTGTACAATGTAATTGCGGGTTTGGATTGTGGGAGTTCATTGAAGCGCAGACAATAAGATACGGCGTATAAATGCTGTTGCGTGGAATGCAACAGCAAATACTTACCCTTACTGATCAATGTCCTCCACGTGGATATAATCAAGAAGATGGTATTTAAAACAGTCTTCGTTGCAGATTTGGCGGATGGGTGATAATACATAGGGCTTTAGGTTGATATATATATATTAATAATGAAATAGTTACAAATTTAAGTTCCCAAACTGAAATTTTCTCAAGAAAAATAAATTAAGATAATAATGGAGGGGAGATTTTCAACATGGCTCTCTCAGTTTAATCTTGAAGGTCTTTTTTTTTAAAAAAAAATAGGCGAAATTTATCTTGAGTTGAAGTTTTATTTGAAGGATGGTTCTTGATAAGTTCATGTTGAAAAACTAGCTTGCCTATTTACAGCTACGCGCCATCTACTGTTTCTTTCGTTGCTATCTCTGAGATTGCTTTTATGAGCATTGGCATCAGAGAGCACATTCAATTCAAAATCTTCATGAGTTGAATCTCTCCTCACTAGTGAATAGTGACTGAACTAAAATCCATGGAGCTGAGAAGCATTACATTCAATTTTCCCTGAACAGAATCAATTCTATGAATTAGATAACAGGAACATTGGTTTCAATGCAAAAGCCCGAACCAGGTCTTGTGCCTTTCTGCTACCCGTTGCAGAGACCTAAGCCTCTGCCGCGCTTAGTATTCTTACAGTGGTCAGATCAGAGTTACAGTGAGAAGCAGCAGCCTGCAACAACAGTGGCACCAGTAAAACGTATGGAAATTGAAAGAGATAGAGAATGACATAGTAACCCACCAATACCGCCGTACATCAGTTGTGGCAACTTATGCCACCTATTTCAAATCTACAGATGAAGCAGATAAAAGCCAAAATAGAACTAGTGATGCAGACTCTACATTCAAAGGTACTAAATGCTAATAAGAAGATCAGATGGTGATGAATTTGCAGCTGGTCGCTGTTGCTGTTCTTCAGCATATGAGTCAACGCGGAGGCAGAAAGAGACGGGTGGGCCGGAAACATTGCCGCTGGAAGAGTCTTCTCCCTGCAGCTTCGCCGGTGGCTTGGGGAGCTCGGTGAGCATTTGAACGACCTCCCTCATTGTCGGCCGCTCCACACTCTGCTCCTCCACGGACAGCATTGCAACGTAAAAGACATGCATCACCTCACGGATGGGAACCGTGGGAAGCCTCGGATCCAAGATTTTGGTCACCGCCTTGTCGGGGTCCGTCACCATTCTAACCCAGTGAACGATGTCTACTCCATCGCCGAATTCACCCACAGGCTTCCTTCCAGTTACCAGTTCCAGCAGAACCACACCGAAGCTGTAAACGTCACTCTTCTCGTCCACCTTGAGGGTGTAGGCATACTCTATTATGCATCAAATACCACCACAATCAGAATCAGTGTCAAAACTATTCATTCCAAATACATAACATAACTAAAGAAAGATGCACGCATTGTAGGATTTTTTTTTTTTTTTTTACAAGCATCTAATTCGTCAGATAATGCAATGAAATGGAAGTAGATTATATCAATTGTTCAAACTATTAGTCATATTGTAGCTAACTAGCTATTTTAGATTGGCAGGTAGAGAAGGAAAGTAAACCTGGAGCAATGTAACCATAGGAACCAGCAATAGCAGACATGGACTCAGATGTCCCCGAGTCCTGCAATAACTTGGCAAGTCCAAAATCTGCTACATGAGCTTCCAGGTTGGAATCCAAGAGGATATTGTTGGACTTGACATCTCGATGGAGGATCAATGGAGAGCAATCATGGTGGAGATAGCAGAGGCCCTTCGCGGCCTCCACCGCAATCTTGTACCTTGTATCCCAATGCAAATGCCCGCCGTTGTTCCCATGGAGAACCTCACCAAGGCTTCCATTAGGCATGTACTCGTACACCAAGAGATTGGTCTCATGGTTAGAGCAAAAGCCCAACAGCCTCACAATGTGTCGGTGGCGAATCCTCCCTAGTGTCTGTATCTCCGCACTGAACCCATGGTCGTGGGACGATCCCCGGCTCATCGTCGGAAGCCTCTTCACAGCCACCTGTTCTCCGTTGGGCATCACGCCCTTGTAAACTATCCCAGCCCCTCCTTTCCCTATAATGTTCTCCTCCTTCAAGCAATTCAACACGTCGTCGCAAGTGAAATCCAATCGCTGAAATGCGGTGAGCTTCCACGCACGGGCCGCGCTGGCCTTCTTCAAAGACCGGGCTTTGATGATGGCCGCAATGGCGAAGGCAATGGAACAGATGAGAAGGCCAATGACGAGCAGAAGCTTCAGGGACGCCGAGAGGGCACATTTGTTGCGAGCAGAGTTAGATTCATCGGAGATTCCTGGCCGGCACTGGCCGGGATAGGGACCACAGAGGTCTGGATTACCAACGAAGGACGTGGCGTTCAAGTAGCTGAACTGGCCGGTGCTCTGGACGACGCCAGAGAGGTTGTTGTACGAGAAATCCACTGCCGTCAAGCTCTGCATTGTCGAGATGGCCGCTGGGATTTCGCCCTCGAGATGATTCCTCGAAAGATTGAGGTAATTCAAGTTCCGCATCGCTGCTATCTCCGCTGGAACAGCGCCGGAGAATTCGTTCCTACTCAAATCCACGAGCGTCAGAAGCTTGCACTTACTAATCTCTGGTGCTATTGGACCGGAGAACCTGTTCCAGCTGAAGTCCAGCTTCGAGAGCTGCTGCAGCCTACCGATCTCTGGCGGGATGCTGCCGGTGAAGGAGTTTTGGTTCAGCAGTAACTTTTGGAGGCCGGAAAAGTTTCCGACCGATGGAGGTAGATGGCCGGTCAGCCGGTTGTTTGAGAGACAAATCTGTCCAAGATTGGGAGAAATCGTGGAGTAGCCGGTGTCGGGAAATTGACCAGTGAGCAGATTGTCCTGGAACTCCACCTGAGAAAGATTGGGCAAGCTAAAAAGGCCTTGTGGAATGGTGCCATTGAGGTAATTTTCCCCCATTCTAATGCGGCTCAAGGAATCGCAGCGGCCAAGGGAATCAGGTATCGGGCCAAAGAGGAAGTTATCCAGGGCGATCAAGGTTTGGAGTTGGCTGCCATAGCAGAGGTCAGGAGGCAGTGATCCAGTGAGCTTGTTCGACGAAAGGTCAAGCAGCTGAAGATTGCCAGTCGTGCCAAGCCTGCGTGGTATGGTCCCGGTGAAGTTGTTCTCCCACAGCTGGAGAACCTCGAGCTTGGGGAGGTCACCGACGAACTCCGGAATGGCGCCAAAGAGCTTGTTTCGGAAGAGGTTAAGGAGGGTGAGATTGCTAAGCCCCACGAAGCTCGATGGAATCTCTCCGGTGAGAGCATTGTTGGAGAGGTCCATGGACTTGAGGCTTCGGAGTCGACCGAGCTCCGGCGGGATTTCGCCGACGAGACCGTTGACTTGGAGGAAGAGTGTATCGAGGTTCTGGAGATTGCTCATCTCAGGCGGAATCCGGCCCGAGAGGCCGCAATTGGCGGCGTCGAGGCGCAGCAGGGCGGAGAGGTTTCCGATCTCTGGAGGGAGGTTGCCATCGTAGGTGTTGTAGTAGCCGATGTAGAGTTCACGTAGGGCAGAGAGTTTCCCTATCTCCGGGGGAATAGGGCCACTGAGCTCGTTGCCGGAGACGGCGAGGTACTCGAGAAACTGCCAGCCTCCATATTCCGGGGGTATGGAACCGGAGAAGAAGTTGCCACCGAGATGGAGGTGGCGGAGCTGGGGCATAGCAGCCACCGCGAGTGGGAGGGGCCCGGTGAGGTTGTTATTGTAGAGGTCGAGGATGCGTAACTCTGCAAGGCGTGCGAGGTCTGTGGGGAATGAGCCATTTAAGATGTTATTGGAGAGGTTGAGGTAGCTGAGGGCGGGAAGAAGGGCCAGCTCCGGGGGAATGGGCCCCGAAAGAGAGTTAGCTGCAACCGAGAGGCGGAAGAGGGAGCTGAGGCGGCCAACAGCGGGAGGGAGGAGGCCAGAAAGGTTGCGGCCGGAGAGGTCGAGGAAGACGACGGCGCCGGCGCTGTCGCAGGTGACAGCAGGCCAGGAGCAGTGGTCGGTGGAGTCGTCCCAGGCGGTGAGGGCGGCGGCGCTCGAGTCAAAGAGGTCGGCTTTGATGGTGAGGAGGGCGCGGTGCTCCTCCGTGTAGGCGGCGAAGGAAGCCGCGGCCGAGTGTAGGAGGAGATGGAGGAGGAAGAGGGGAAACAAGTAGAAAAGGAGCATGTCTTGGCAGAGATTAGAGAAGAGATGAACGCCGCCGCCTGACTTCCACAGTGGCAGTGCTCCCGGTGGTTAGTGAGCAGCATCACGTTTATATATTTGCCACTCTCGGTGTGGTGGGTGCGGCTTTTATGGATAAACCTCTCCGTAATTTTCGAAATTTGGAGTTGTGTCAAAATGAAAATTTCCCATGGGTGAAAAATAAAATTACAGCGAAGTATTTAATTTTTGCTGGGCATTTGCACAGAGATCCAAGAGGCCTTCATTTAAAATAATAATAATAATAATAATAATAAAATTCTGACTTTCTTCACTTATCCATAAGTTTGCCGTAAATTTTTTTAAATTAATTTATGTCTATTAGATTCATATTTAAATAGCATAACTATATAATTAATATACATTTAGTAAAGTAATGTAGAAAAATGTATTGCTAGTACTTAATATATTGGAGGTGTACTAATTAACGGTTGCCCAAGAGCATTTATTATAATTGTAGCTAGCTCTGTCCCAAACTTTTTACGTTTATGGGCAATCATCCAACCAAACTTAAAATATAGTTTGAAGATTTGCATTTCATTTCCAAAATTTTCTATAATTTCTAAGAATTTTTAATTTAATTTAACGCTACTAATGAATTTATTTTCATAATTTGGAGTAGATATTTGAAATCTACGTATCAATGGCTAGAATTAATTAAGAACAAAATGAACAAATTTAATGATAAGAAATTATTTGCCATCTTTCTCTTTCCAATTACAAATAGATGTTAAAACAACTAAAAAAAATGCCAATGTGTTATATAATAAAAATAAAACAATTGAAAGTGTGTAGAGTACAAGAGGGTAAAAAAAGAAAGGACATGGTACAATTGGACAGGAGAGGGTTTCGTTGAGTTGGCCAGATTTTTGCGAAGGGCACCTCTCCACAAAATTTACAAGGGTGCATAAATTTTAATTAAAAAATATTTTTTTAAATTTTTTTTTTAAAATATAATAGACATCAAGAGCTATCCAATGATATATATATTAGGATATTTTAGATTTTGTATATATCTAAAATACCTTATATAAAATCACATATAAGACAAAAATAAATAATACTTTTATCTTATATGTAATATTGTATAGGATATTTTAAATATATATAAGATCTAAAATATTTTAATATATATACCGTTAAATAGCTCTTAATGTCTACTATATTTTTAAAAAAAAATTAAAAAAAAACTTTTTAGTTAAAATTTAAGCACTCTTCTGCAAAATTTGCGGAGGAAAATTTTCGCCGATTTGATTAGCTTGAGGAGTAGAGGCACCGACGACGTACACTGTTTATAACATGCATGTCAGCATGTGTTCATTTGTGTGATTGTGGTGCACTGCATTTGATCAGCTGCTGCTGCGTTTTGGTCTCTCATCCAGTAATTATATTATTGACACACTTGTCTTTATTTTCATCTCAGGAGATTCTTAAGTAGCTTAAACACATTGCATGACACAGTTTTCTTTACACATTGTGTTCTAAGAAAAATTTTTAGATTCATTTCAGAGAAAGCATATTATGATTTAACATTTTAGCCTCTTTAATATAATCTTTTCATAACAAAGGATTTTTTTATTCTTCTTCTCTTTTCTCTTCTCCTTTTTCTTTTTTTTTTCTTTCTTTCTCTACCTAAGAGCACTTGCACCATTGTCTTTAAAAGAAAGAGATGGTACGTGAGAGGGAAAAATATATTTTTTAAATCTTTTTTCTATTATTAAGTGGGGTTGGACCCCCTTGGGCCTCACAAGCCCAATAATCTCTCCTCCGACTCCATTGGGAGAAGATATACATTTACTTTTTCGCTTGAAGCACATTTTTGCCATGATGTCCATCTTGACCATATTGTAACACTACTCAAGTTTTTATTTAGGAATCATTTGTTAACATATTTGTAATGTTATCTTCAACTGTAGCTCATGATATTTAATGGCTGTACATAACCAATAATACTAAACATTAATATGCTTAGTCCTAGTATAATATATTAGAACAAGGGTAGATTAAACTATTTCTATATAATTAACAAAAATAACAAAGTAAATAACAAGAACGAAAGAACCTGGAGGCGCGGTGAAACCTGTTGTCCTTAGGTGAATTTCTGGGCCCTCGTGTGAGCAAATCCAGAGAGATCACCCAGGATACAACCAAGACTCTTCTCCTGCGGATCACGACCGTGGAGAAGTTGATCGACTACCTTTAACTTTGAGCAACAAAAGAAGAAAGAGAGCTAGGGAATTTTGCAAATGCTATTAGCTATGCAAATTCTGTTGTGTCTATACCCAAGGGTCAGATGCTAATTTATAGGCTAAACCCCCACGGTTAGAGTCGTTGGATTAAATCTGACGGCTATCACAAATATGCTACTAATAGCCTTGCTAAAACTAAAATAGCAAACGAATTAAATAAAATATAAAATAATTAAATATAGAAAAACAAAAATGGAAAGTTTTAATTTTAAATTCCAACAATCCCCCACAAAATTAAAACTTTTCTTAAATATAAATGAAATAAGAGAAAAGATTAAAATTAAATTGCTGCTCATTGTCTATATTATGCGGTCAATAAAGTGCACTTAAAGGCATATCCTTTAGTTAGTAAAAATGTCTCCATGTGAAGGAAAGATATTGAACTAGTTTTGAACTATTTTCCTTTGACCCAGACTTTAACATTCTCACACACAATATAGGTGGACCGATCGCGGTGTTGCGCATTTTTGGCCGTGCGCATGTATCATTCATGAGAGCTTCTGAGGGTTGTCTATGTCCTCAGCTGCGGCCGTATACAGACTCTCTCATATAGGAAGTTCCCTACAAGGGATGAGTGTAGAGACTCATCTCATGGTAATTAACCACTTTGGGAAGTTTTCATTTCCTCTACAATATAAGCATAAATCTATCCTCAGGAACGGGAGTGTAGAGTATCAACTCTATCACATAAAATTTTATACACCATAGTGTTTTGTAATTTTTTATTTTTCAAAGTGCTTATTGGCCAGTCAATTAGCTTGTTATTACCACATTGAACCTCCTTCAAGGGATCTCCTATCACAGAGGTTGGGTTCCCACCGTTGAATCGCCTATTTATAGACTAATTCTCATTCCTCTCGATACTTCTAGGATCTTGGTCCTAGGCAAGCCTTTGGTCAAGCCATCGGCTAGGTTGTGCTCAGTCTTTACAAAAGAAAGAGCTACAACTCCATGCGAGTCCAGCCATCTAATAGACTTTTGTCTAATTTTAATGTGGCGACTCATTTTCACATTTATTAGTTTCTTCTTATAAAAAGCTATTGCAACTTGAGAGTCACAATGAATAGAAATAGGAGCTAAAGGAGCAGAAGAAAATGGAAGTGAAGAAACTAATTCTTTAATCCATTCAGCTTCAATACATGTGGCATCCAAAGCCACTAATTCTACTTCCATTGTGCTTCTAGCTATTATAGATTGCTTGGAAGATTGCCATGTAATGACACTTCCTCCTAATAAGAACACATAGCCAGAAGTGGATTTGATGTCATTGGAATCAGATATCCAATTAGCATCACTAAATCCTTCTAAAACTGAAGGATAACTAGAAAAGCTCAACCCATATGAACTAGTGCCTCTAAGGTATTTGAATACTCTATTTAAAGCATTCCAATGTGTTTGACTAGGATTACAGGTGTATCTACTTAATCTGGAAACAGCATAGGCTATGTCTGGTCTAGTTCTATTTGAAAGATATAAAAGTGATCTTATACACTGAGCATATTTTTCTTGATCTATAGATTTTCCATTATTCTTTTCCAGTATGACATTAGGATCATAAGGATTAGAAAGAGGAGAGAAATCACTGAAACCAAACTTTTCTAAAAGTTTGTTAGTGTAATGTGATTGAGATAAGACTAGAGAATTTGAAGATTTTATAATCTTCATGCCTAGAATCACATCTACTTCTCCTAGATCTTTCATACTAAAATTGTTTGAAAGATAAGATTTGATTTCAGTTATTAATTCTAAAGTAGATGCTAAAATGAGAATATCATCTACATAAAGACATATAATTATAAATTTGTTCTCATTTATCTTTTTACTATATAGGCAATTATCTGATTCATTGATTTGAAATCCATATGAAACTATGACTTTGTCAAAATTTTCATGCCATTGTTTTGGATCTTTTTTAAGTCCATACAATGACCGAACTAGTCGACAAACTTTATTTTCAGAACCAGAAGAGATAAACCCTTCAGGTTGATTCATATAGATTTCTTCTTCTAGATCTCCATGTAGAAAAGCAGTTTTCACATCCATTTGGTGAAAAAACAACTTATGGATGGAAGCAAGTGCAAACATAACTCTTATGGTAGTTATTCTTGCTACAGGTGCGTAAGTGTCAAAATAGTCAATGACAGCCTTTTGAGCAAAGCCTTGAACAACTAAACGTGCCTTATACTTTTCTACAGATCCATCAGTCCTTAATTTCTTTTTAAAGATCCACCTACATCTTAAGGGTTTATTACTAGGGGGTAAATCAGTTAGGACCCAAGTATGATTACTTAGAATTGATTCCATCTCACTGTGAATTGCCTCCTTCTAGAAAGGAGCATCAGGAGAGTTAATAGCATCTTTATAAGAATTGGGAGTGTCTTCAATTAAATAAGTTATGAAGTCATCACCAAAGTTCTTTTTATCTCTAACTCTCTAACTCCTTCTAGGTTCAGCTAGTTGAAAAGGATTTGAAATTATAGGTGTAAAAGATATTTCTAGTTGTTTTGAAGTTGATTGAATACTAGAGGAGATTTTATTTTTGAAAGGAAATATATGTTCAAAGAAGGAAACATTTTTAGATTCAATTAATGTGTTATTAGATATTTCTGGTATTTCAGAATTGATTACCAGGAATTTATAGGTGTTACTATCTAAGGAGTAACCTATTAAAATAGCATTTATAGTTTTAGGACCTAGTTTTCTCTTTTTAGGTTCAGGAATATTGACTTTAGCAAGGCACCCCCACATTCGAAGGAAATTAAGCCTTGGCTTATAACCCTTCCAAAGATCATAGGGTGTGACCTCCTTATTTTCCAAAGGGATTCTGTTAAGAATGAAGCATGAAGATAGTAATGCTTCTCCCCAAAGATTTTGAGGTACACCTGAACTCAGCATCATGGAGTTAACCATATTAAGAAGAGTTCTATTTTTTCTTTCTGTCACACCATTTGATTGTGGCGAATAAGGAGGTGTTATTTGATGGATTATACCATGTTCTTGACAAAAGAATGTAAAATCATTAGATATGTATTCTCCTCCTCTCTCAGAGATAATTATTTTTATCTTTTTATCTTGTTGATTTTCAACTTCAGCTTTGAAGATTTTAAACTTATTTAAAACTTCATCTTTGGTTTTAAGAAGATAAGTATAACAATATCTTGAACAATCATCAATGAAAGTTACAAAATATTTGTTACCTCCTCTTGTTAAGGTTGAAGTTGAATCACAAACATCACTGTGAATTAACTCTAGAATTTGAGAATTTCTAGATTCAACTGTTTTAAAGGATTTTCTAGGTTATTTAGCCTTAGCGCAGATTTCACACTTACGATTTGCTTTAGAATTTATTTTAGGGATTAATTCTAAATTTGCCATTTTGATGATAGATTTAAAATTAACATGACCAAGTCTGCCATGCCAATAATCATTTATTTCAGAATTTAATACAAGAGAAGATGAAGAAAAGGGATCTTTATTGATTAGACAAGGAAGAACATTTATTTTAAAGAGTCCTCCTGAAATGAACATTTACAAATAAAATTATCTTTTTTAGTAATGACAACCTTATTTGCTTCTAGTACAATTTTATATCCTAATTGAACTAGAAGAGATCCACTAATGAGATTTTTCTTCACATATGGAACTAGTAGAACATTGCTAAGAAGTAACGTCTTTCCGGAAGTAAATTTCAAGTTGATGTTTCCATGTCCTAACACATTCACAGATGTTCTATTTCCCATTATAACACTTCCTCCATTTGTGTTTTGAAAGGAAGTGAGATATTTTTTATTTGTGCAAATATGAACATTAGCTCCAGAGTCAAGCCACCATTTAGAATCATGGTGGACTAAATTGATAGATGGAGCAAAGGAAACTGACCTAATAGAGTTTATGGAAGATTCACCCTCAACTATATTTACTTGAGGTTTAGGATTAAATCCTTTTTTCTTGGTTTGAACATTTTCAGTTATATTCATTCTAGGATTAGGAATATCCTTATTAAATAGTTTCCTTAATATAAGAATTATTGTTGAAGTGGACCATTTATATGTTATGGCAAAAGAGTTCAACATGGCTAAAAACATAAATAATGCTGTAAATAAAAATTTACACATGCGTTCTACTTTCAACAAAGCAATAGGAATTATCACAAATATGATACTAGCAAATATTGTTCTACTTTAAAGAAGCAGTTAGGAATTATAAGAAAGGATGATGCTAGCAGATCAAAAATTTAGAAGAACACAAATGAAAATTTTATAGTATGCAATTCTAAAGTATTTAATTTGCAGATATATTGATCTAAATAAAATTTTCTAGCATGTAGATCTAAAAATATTTAATTTTCAGAAATAAACTTATCTCTTTTTTTATTATTTATTAATTTAAGCTATCGTCTAATCGCGTTCGCCTACGTCACCCACGCTAAATGCGTTGGGCAGACGTTGCCGTTTGCCAACGTCACCAATGCGTAGACACGTTGACGTCAACCGCGAACGGGTCGGGCGAATGAAGACAGCAGTTGTGGGTCGGGCGCTTGCGATGCAGATCCGAGTGGAGGAACTGACGCCCTGCTTGCGACTGAAATCGCCGTGGAGAAAAAAAAAACCCTATCGCCGCCCCTGCGAATCTTATCGCCGCCGCTTCGAACCAGTCGCTGCTGCACACGACGCTTATTCGATGGCGTCCAAACATCTTTGAGGGCGAGTTGAGCTAAGAGACAACGCCGCCGAGGAGTCGCGAGCGGCACAGCCGAAGCTTCGCGACGGAGAAGGAAATCCTTCGTCCGCTTCTGCTTGTGACGGCGAACTCTCTAGCGATCTCTGCAGCCAAGGCTCTCCTGTCAACACCAGCGACGAAGAAGATGACGATCGGCGATGGTGGATCGAGAGATGGTGACGGCGGGAATTTGGGTTAAAACCCTAATTTCTCTGCCGCCGACGGAGGCGACGACAGCGAAATGAGTTTTGATTTTTCATTTTTTTTAACAAATTCTGAAATAGTAACGAAAGGGAAATTCGTAATGCAAAACAGATTGAGATGGCAAAGCGAGATCGAGGCGACGGTGGAACGCTGGGTTTAAAACAAAACTAATTTCACAGTCGTCGACTGAGGCGACGATAATGAAATTGATTTTTTTTTTTCCTTTTTTTTTCTTCAAACAGTAACGACGAAAAAAACACAATAGATTCAAACAGATTTTAAATGTAATGGAATGTAAATTCTAAAATAAGATGAATAAACAGATGCGTTGACGTGAGGAAATAATTTAATCTAGATTATCCAGAAATTCACCTAAGAATTTTAGAACAAGGGTAGATTAAACTATTTTTATATAATCAACAAAAATAACAAAGTAAATAACAAGAACGAAAGAACCTGGAGGCGCGGTGAAACTTGCTGTCCTTAGGTGAATTTCTGGGCCCTCGTGTGAGCAAAATCCAGAGAGATCACCCAGGATACAACCAAGACTCTTCTCCTTCGGATCACGACCGTGGAGAAGTTGATCGACCACCTTTAACTTTGAGCAGCAAAAGAAGAAAGAGAGCTAGGGAATTTTGCAAATGCTATTAGCTGTGCAAATTCTGTTGTGTCTATACCCAAGGGTCAGATGCTAATTTATAGGCTAAACCCCCACGGTTAGAGTCGTTGGATTAAATCCGACGGCTATCACAAATATGCTACTAATAGCCTTGCTAAAACTAAAATAGCAAACGAATTAAATAAAATATAAAATAATTAAATATAGATAAACAAAAATGGAAAGTTTTAATTTTAAATTCCAACATAATACATAGTATTCTTACTTAAATCCAGAGCACTCTAACTATTATAAAACACCACATACTCTTTTTGATTCAACCTCAATTTAGTAAGGAATCTTTTGAACTACTATATTTCTTTGCAAGCTTAAATTGTTGCTATGTATTCAAATTCTATAGTTGATAGGGTAATACAATTCTACAACTTTGACTGCTAAGAAATAATACCTCTTGCAAAAGTAAATATATTCTATAATAGATTTCCTATCATCAAGATCTCTTGTCATATATGCATCGATGAATCCTGTTATTGATGACTAAAAACTTCCAAATGCTGAATAGTAACATGAATTTATATAGAGTTTTTAGTACTATACGTCTCCTAAATTAAGTCATAAATAATCACTTTTATATTAATTTTGGCTTAAATATCTTTATCTATTTAAAATCTATAATTTTTCTTATTTTTATAAAATTTCAAATAAAAAGTACCAAAAAAATTAATGGACTTTGAGAGTTTTGATATCAATGATTCTACGTGATGAAACAAAACTACACATTAAATTTCACATAGATTGGAGCTTCCAAGAAAATTATAGTCATACCTATGACAATGATTACGGTTTGTGATTTTGTTAGTAATACTAGAAAGGACGCATAGGAGAATATAATCACAGGTTGTGAAAACCTATCGCTAGTTGCAACAGTGTTAGTCTACTATGATTTTTTGTATTATTTTGACCTAGATTTTTGATAATTTCAAACATGGAGCACCCCAAACTATAAATAAATGAGTCCTAGACCCAATTAAGGCATCAAAGACGAGCAAGAGGTGCCTTAGAGACTATTGGAGGCTACCAAGGGTAGCTGCGAAGAGCAATGACACTAGGGTTCGATTCTAAGAAGAAATTAGAACTCTAAGCAAATTGAAAAGAGAGGAACCACAGCAACTAACGGAGGAGCAGAGAGGAAATTCATTTCACCCAATTTCTAAGAGGAATTTTAGGTGGAATTGGGTGAAGAATCCAACAGCTGCATCGCCAACAACAAAGAAAATCACCTTCATCGATAGTGATTGTAACTAAGTAGAAAGGAGACACAATCACAAGCAGTGACTATGGATAGTAATATAGCACCACCGATGGTGGCAACAATCACGAGTAGAATGTTTGAAGGAATTAAATAGTGATTTTTCACAGGGAAGTCGATTATTTATTTATTTACTTTGTTTGCTGTCATCACATAAAATATTTACATTATAATAACGAATCTTATTGTGTAAACTTATTTTCATTCATACGGTCACACCCATTGTATTTCTTTTGACTTAAATATGTGGATTGCTTTTTATCATATTATTTGCAATTTGTTAATTTAATCATAACATGCTTAATCACATATAATATTTTGATCAAATATTTGTTGCCTTAAATATTTGTGAGAAGAAGGTGAATAGCAATATTTGAAATCTATAATTAAACTATGTAATGGATCACAAGAGTAATTCTAGATTACTCATAGGGGTTCCATAATTTATCACAAAACTTAATAGGTTTATTTACATTGATAAGCCACAAATCTAAGCGAATAAAATTTATCTAGGTATTAAGTACCAGTTAATTGTGATATCGTAATCTAAGCAAATAAAATTGGATTATTAATAAGTGAACAATAAATTGAGCAACATACTATCAATGCACATAAAATTTCAATAAATAGAGGTTCACTATAATAAATTCTAATAATTATTAATGTTAGCACTTTAAATCAATTACTTAGATAATTAAAGAGAATTTATTTTTAAATTATAGATTGCCCCCTCTCAATAGTCCAATATGATGTTTGATTAAACTAATACCTCTTGTCGGCCTATTAATCTAACCAAACTCAATAAGTTCTATGCAAATTATGAATTCCTCAAATAACCCTAACTACTCTTGTAGTCTAGTTTTATAGGTTTAATTATAGGGTTATGATATTATGGGTCACATCTCAGTATTTCTTATAATACTTAGGACATGCAATTATTTGGCCAAAATAATCCCATGTTCAAATAAACTTCTATAATTAAATTAACACATCCAAATAACTTAATAAAAAGTGTGAATCATGAATATTAAAAGAAATTCAAAGAGCTATGCCCCATATCCCGAAAAAATATTTAAGCTACATGATTTGTCATTACAATGCTCTTAAACATGAATAGGATAAAACAATTAAATAAGAATAGAAAAAATAAAATTTGGATAACACCCTCGCTAAAGCTTGCTACCAAAACTCTTGTCTCTGTTCAGCCAATGGCTACGTTCACAGGTATGATTGTGTCTGCAATCACAGTAGATGAAACCTGCTTCTTTGCTCTATCGGATGTTCTGTTAACTGAAATCTTCACCGATTCCTCTCAGAATTTGGTCAAAATCTTTGTGAATCTTCTCCTCCTAGGTTCCTTCCTTCCTCTAGTGGATTTGTGTGTGCTAAGGCTTGGTTCCTCTTGATTTCAAGCACTATCGTGCTCTATTCTGTCTGCTGTTGCCACTTGCTTCTCAAAGTAGCAGCAATGTGAGGAAGGTGTAGAACCTACTCTAAATTGTATCGATGTTGTTGCCCTCTATTGCCTCCTCTTTGTTCCCTGGGGTTAGGCATCTTTAACTGGACTTGTTATTAGGGAACAGTGGGTGAAACTAAAATTTTTTACACGATTAGTGGAAGGAAGATCCGGCACACACGTTTGCATGTATCCACATAGCAACCCTTTGATGTTGCTCGTCCAAGATCGGTGATAGCCTTTCTTCTTTCTTGTAATGCCTTGTGCCCTGCCTGGGCCTACTTAAGTCCACACCTTTCCCCCTCTAGACAAGCTGAATGAGGTGCCCAGGCACCTTCCCCTATGGCATTGGTCAAATGACACTCATTTGTCATGAGTCATGACTTTTTTGCTCTATTTTGGGACCAAAGCCAAATGATGTGCCTTGATCATGATCTTAGATTATTTGATTTGAACTATTGATTTAATCAATTTTGATCTATATTCGATCTAGATCTATCCAACTCACAAATGGACTCAAATTAATGTATAAATCGATCTGAGGCTTCCTGATCAACTTGCAAAATCAAGTATCTATATGTGTTACTCTATAGGATCTATATGATGTTGGCAATAATGATCACTAAGATCATCAATATAAATAATATATTAGGTTCCACCGAGATTTGATCAACTTGCAAAATCAAGTATCTATATTATGTGCTACTCTATAGGATCTATATGATGTTGGCAATAATGATTGCTAAGATCATCAATATAAATAATATATTAGGTTCCACCGAGATTTGAACTCGGGTTACTGGATTCAGAGTCCAATGTCCTTACCACTAGACCATGGAACCTTTACATTGAGTTTTGCATGTTATTCCTTTTCTACACGCTTAGCTATTTGATTTTATGAAACAAATTTTAAATAGGTCCCACCAAAATTTAAATTCAGGTTAGTAGTCCAATGTGTTGACCATAGAACCTTTATATTTTTTTTATACACTTAGCTATTTTATTTTTTAGAAAAAATCGCATCAAGATTTAAACTCGGGTTATTGGGTTTAGAGTCTAATATGCTAATCAGTAGATCATATGACCATATTGCCTCTTTCATTGTCAAGCCCCTCTAGCACCTACTCTTCTCAACCTTCATCACATTGAATAAGTTTACTATGGTGCTTGGAGATTGTCATAGTTAGGAGTGAGCATTTGGTAAAAACTAATTTATGAATTTTTTTGATTTATCAATTTACCAATCCAAAATTTGCATTATTGATACTAAAACTGAAACTTGATAAGGAAATCACTAATTAGTAACTTACTATTTACCAATTGGTAAATTTACTAATAATTACTAATTTGCTAATTAAAATTTTATATAAATTTATATATTTTTTATTGGACCAACATGCATAGGCCAAAATCATTAGGCTAATGCTTAATGGGCTAGTGTTTGGGCCTAGTGGGTACTGTTTTCTATATATATATATATATATATATATATATATATATATATATATCCTTAAATAGACAAATTGAAAAATTACTGATCCAATTATTAAAAATTGAATAATGAAAAAATTACTAAATTGATTATCAATACTTAATTATTGATTTACAGTTTGGTAAAATCGATAAATACTAGATTTTGCTCATCCCTGGTGGAAAAAATTTTAGAAAGATCGATTAATCATTGGATGGGTCTCTCCAAAATATTGGTCTCTCCTCTATGAATTTCTAGGAAGACTGGTCTCCCCTTTGCCTTGGCAAGGACCCTGCCTAGCAATCTTCAGTAGGGTTCTTCTATGAAGCTCGAATTCGGAAGCACACATCTCACTTATAACTGTTATGGGCAAATTTTTTAAATTATTTTTTTAATTAAGAAACTCATACCACAACT
Organism: Costus lasius; assembly: GCA_027563935.2. Classification (NCBI taxonomy): domain Eukaryota; kingdom Viridiplantae; phylum Streptophyta; class Magnoliopsida; order Zingiberales; family Costaceae; genus Costus; species Costus lasius. Next base: position 89,021,780 of record CM050454.1, on the reverse strand, counting down.
GGCAGAACCCCTTTCAGAGTTCTTAGCCCTACACTAGAGTGCTCTGTGATTGCTAAGTCGTGATGCAGAAGCTACCAGGACACTCAACAAAACCTCAACCAGCACAAAAGAGAGGTTCGGTGAAACCACCGCCCCTATAGTTGCACTCACAAATCACACCTCATACATGTGTTCAGTTAGGGTGACTCACCCAACACTTACTTACAAAGTACAGTTAGACCACGCTCCTTACAATACACAGCCGAGTATTAAGGCACCGGCACGGTCTTGCACACAATCACAAGGAGACGACACTCGAACACCTTCAAGGGTGCCGTCACGAACATCTGATGCCTTGCATTTTGGTAGTGATTCTTGGTATTATTTTATCTAAAAAAAAGCCAATTTTGATGTTTTTATGTCCCATATAGGCTTATTTACTTGTTTGCTTTAGAATCTTCACTTTTTCTTATCTTTATGCTATTTTAGTTAAAATCACTCATTTTTGGAACTTTTTGAAGATTTTAAAGTCATGGAGTGATTTCATATGAAGAGACATGTCTACACAATAAATTTGTGATCCATCAGAGATTTATTTGAAAATCACGGTCGGGTGAAGATTTCAGGGTTCACCCGTGATTCTTAGAAAGGTCTGAAAATCAACAGAATACATCACGGCCAGCCCAAGATGAAAATCTTTGGTCGTGATTCCACCGAAGGCATTTTTTGTCAGAAACAAATATAATACTTTACATCCAGCCCAAGACGAAAATCTTTGGTTGTGATTCCTATTTTTCAGATCTGCACAGTAAACTTCACAGGCTACCCAAGATTCTGGTGTTCACCTGTGATTGCGCTACTGCCTGTTGACCTTTCTCTCGTTTTTCACTTGATTGATGGCTCTAAGAAATTTAGAAAAATCTGTAAAAATATAGATAGAAAGCTAAAAGGAAGGCGAAGAGTTTGGGCATAAAAGCCCTCTTTTTCGTGACTAATGGAGGAGAAATCATTTGACAAAGTGGCTAGGGTGAAAAACACAGGCGACAAAGCTTCTGGGAGCGATTCTGAGGTGATCTTGCAGCGGATCTTCACCAAATCATGGGAATACATTCAAAATCATTTCTCCTTTCTCCCCTTAGTTTTTGTTTATTGTTTTCTTGGTTTATTGGAGAGATTTGTGTGGATTTATATGGCTATAGTAGCGTAAACCTATTATCAGGACTTGGTTGAAGCCCGTTGACAATTTCTATCCTATGATCTGAACTTGTTTTGATATTTTGAGTATTATCTGAGCATATTTTATTTAGTTGTATTTATTTCATGATATTGCTCTGGCCAAGTAGTGTTGTTTGTTAGTTAACACGATCCTGACCGCAAGGAGGATTGTGTTGGCAGTCCCACTAAATAAAACTTGTGAACCTCTAACACGAAGGTAGTTAGCGTTCAATTGAGGGTACCATAGTCTTTCATAGAATGCAATGGATTTGCTTAAATCGATAAGCCACGAGAGTAGTAGATCGGTTTAAGTAAGTACCAGATTGTACCGACCGCAAAGGGGCAACCTGTACCCGAGGATAGATTCCTTATGCAATATGATAAACTCATGTATCAGATAAGTTTCAGTTCAGTTAGATATGTCAACGTTGTAAGATCCAAGGATCTTAAGTCCTGGTAAGTACTATTTTTGATTTAAATAAAATCATTGGCTGTGATATTTTATTCTGATTTAAATAAAATTATTGGTTGTTAATTTTAAGTTAATTAATTAGAGCTTATTGGTTGTTAATTTTAAGTTAATTAATTAGAGCTTATTGGTTGTTAATTTTAAGTTAATTAATTAGAGCTTATTGGTTAATTAATTAGACCTTATTGGATATTAATTAAATCCTTATTGGATTTTCGTTTAAGTGAATGGTTAATTGTTAGTTAATGGTTAAATTAATTAGTTAACTATGGGTTTTGGGTTTGAAATTCGAATTAATTAGTTAGTGGGTTAAACCCTATTTGGATTAATTGGTTAGCGGGTTTAAAAGTTAAAAATCAAAAATCTAAGAGGTGGACGGCTAGGGCAAAGAAGTTGGCGATTTTTTTGAAGGCTTGGGCGAAATTTCCTTTCTTTCTTCTCCCTTGGCCGGCGTTCTTGGGTGATTGGTGGCGTTTCTTCTTCCATTGGTGGCGTCTTTCAAGGCCTTAGACGAGTTTGTAAGAGAGATTTTTCATCTTGGTGTTCACGGTTGAGGTGAGTGGGGTGTCTTATTCGAATTCTATCAATGTGGTTGTGCTAAGTAATAAATTTGATTGCTTGAAAAATTACCATGTTTAAAACCAAAATTTTGCAAGGTGTACTTATCATGAAAACCGAATTTAAGATGTTTATAACCGAATTCAAGATGTTTATTCATGGAAACCGAAATTAAGATAATTCTTCATGAAAACTGAATTTAAGATATTTTTATAGGGAATTTAGGAAGCTTTAAATCAGTGATTTTGAGCATGACATTCTTGTTAAATAGGGTTTTAAATTTTAAGTAGACAATATGCTAGATACCGTGGGCTACATGTGATGTTTTGTGAAGTAGATTGTAAGAATATGAATTTTGATTTTTATGTCGATTTTATGGATGCTTGATAAATGCTAATAATGTTATAGAATCCATGATTGTTTCTCTATGTTGGTAGCATGTTCTATAATTATGGCTATGTATCTTTGGTTGAGAAACTTGGGTGATAACTTAGCATGATTATACTGAACTGATCAGCATGAAACCTAAGGACTCTATAAAATATTATGTGGTTATATGTGTTTCGAATGTTATGTGTTATGGGATGGATAGGACTAAGGCAAAGTGTAACCGTGTACTCCAGGGGATAGTCTATATGTGATATGTTAAGGGTTTGAGATTTCAGCCCTGTATATTGTGATATGTGAGGGGGTTGATGTTCAGCCTGCCTGATGTGATTCTTGTGATGAAAATGACTATCCTAGAGTCTGGTCTACGCTTAGGAGTCCACTTTTATGAAATAAGATATAAGATGTGTCTAGTGGTTGTCCAGTTAAGGAACCCTTTGGGAGAACGAGTGTGATGCAAAGTGCCATGTCTTGGTCGGACAGGGGCCACCTCTTGATATCATCACTCTTAGACACTTAGATTTTTGTGTTATGGGGTGGTGTAGATCAAGGTATCACATCTTGACCGGGTGGGGATTACCTCTTGAGTCTACACACTGTCCATGTTTATGTTGCATGTGATTTGCAGGCTTCTCCCAGTGCTTAGGCCAAAGCCGGGTTGGACCATAATGGTCACTCTTGAATATGCTGGACAACTAGGTCAATTATGTGGTTGGTGTGTTTAGTTGGTTTAGAGTATGACTCTAGAACCTTGGTTACTCTGTGGTGACAAGTGTGTGATGTCTGTACATCTAATTATTTTTTTTGAGTTCTGTTCTTTGTTTTTGTTATATGTTAACATGATGTTCTGCTAAATGTTTTTAAAATAATCTGCATGTATCTTTGATTGTATGCTATGGATGGTCGATTGAGACTATCCACTCACTGGGCTGTGTAGCTCACCCCTCAATATTTTCAGGTGTAGAGCAGGGGCGCAGTACCAGTTAGCATGTTATATGGATATTGTGATTCTCTATAGCTATGCCAGTTGGATGTATAAGACTTTTGTGCTTAATTAACTGGGGCCGGTTGTGGCCGAACTATGTGAACTTGTGTTGCCGGTTGTGGCAGTTTTAAGATTTTGATTTTTGTGTCGCCGCGGGCTTGGGCCTGGTTTCGGTGTTTGGTATCATTGATGTTAGTTATGAACTTATAAAATCGATATTGTGACTTTGGTTTTCAATTTGAGTCGATTGGTATTTTTGCAATCGGATTTGATATAAATGTGAACTTGCATATGTCTAGTGCAAGTATTGCGTGGTGGCAGGTACATTTCTGAAATTGTGTTTTCGCTGAGATTCTATGTATGGATTCTCGAAAATTTTCAGATCGTGTTTTCTTGAACTTGGTTTTACCTAGCATGTGAATCGATCTTGTATGATAACATCCTGTTTCTCTATGACTTGTGTTGCTTGTTTGGGGTTAAGATAACGGGATGTGACAAACGTGGTGAATACCAAAGTCCTGATACCTCTCCTATTGACATATTCCGTGTAGTTGCAATTGATTTCTTGTGTTTGCTTTAGTTGAAGATGGTTAAACTGTTTTTAAAACCCCTATTTGAATTGTTTAGCTTCCAAAACTCAGAATTACTAGTAATTGACCTTACTCCCTATGGGACCGACATCTTATATATTACTGCGATAACACCATGCACTTGCGGGGCGTATCAAGTTTTTGGTGCCGTTGCCGGAGAGCAACGGTCAATATTAACAAATTTATGAGATTTGGTAGACTAAGCCTTTGTTTATATCTATTTCTTCACTGCTTTCTGTTTCAGTTTCTTCTGTTACCTTTCTTGAGCTTAATCATTGTACTTGATTACTTTTTATGCAAAGAAGCTTGAGGATAGGTGACCTCTACGAGTTAGATCTTGAGATTGAAAGGACATTTCGAAGAAGAAGAAACTCAAGGCGCTTAGGGAAAGAGAAAGCCGAACTCAAATGGACCCCATACAACTAAATTTGGAGAATGCTCAAGAACTTTTAGCTGCGGGGAACAACAATAACAATTGAACTTTCGGAGATTATGCTGCTCCTCCATTCATGGACTATAGTCCGACATTGCTAGGCCAAATGTGGAGGCCAATAACTTTGAAATCAAACCGGCTTTACTCTCCATGGTCCAACAACATCCATTTGCTGGTTCTCCTTTTGAGGACCCCAACATGCATCTTGCTATCCTTTTAGAGTATTGTGATACATTGAAGATTAATGGTGTTTCTACTGATGCTATCAGGTTGAGACTTTTTTCCTTCTCACTAAGGAATAGAGCAAGAGCATAGTTGCACACCATACCATCTGCTTCAATAAGGACATGGGGAGAGTTATCATATGCCTTTCTTTCCAAGTACTTTCCTCCTTCTAAGACGATCCAACTGAGGAATCAAATGATGAGCTTTATGCAGAAGGATGGAGAATCTTTGTATGAGGCTTGGGACAGATTCAAGGAGTTGCAGAGAATGTGCCCACACCATAGCATGTAAACTTGAGTGTTTATACATTCTACAATGGACTGAATTATAACACAAGGCTCACTGTTGAGCTGCAGCTGGAGGAGCCTTAATGAATAGAAGAGTTGAAGATGCCATGACTCTGTTGGAAGATATGGCGATGAACCAACACCACTGGTCATCAGAATGAAGTACATTTTCTAGGCAGGCAGGTAAGTTTTAACTCAATGCTTTGATCTCCCTAACTGCTAAGGTAGATTCCCTTACTAAGAGGGTGGATTCTTTTACAATTCACTCTGCTAAAACTAACTCTATATTTTGTGAGTTGTGTGGAGTTGCAGGTCATACAGGTGCAGAATGTCAGTTGGGGAATTGTTAGTTAGTCCAGAACCATGATGAGCATATGCATCTAGTTGGAAACATCAACCCAATGAACAATTCTTATTCCAACACATTTAACTCAGGATGGCTCAACCACCCAAATTTCTCATACCAGACTATCCAACCAATGCAACCAAGGCAACCTCCACAATCAAATTTTAGGCAACCTCCAAACTTCCAGGCCAGAACTTACACTCTCCCGTAAAAGCCAAATTTGGAGTCTCTCCTTGAGACTTTTGTAGTGGCACAGATCAAACAAAATGAAGGAGTCAATGAGACCTTGAAATAGATTACATCAAAGATCGAAGCTTTAGCAATTCACAACAAGATGTTGGAAACCCAGTTAGCCCAACAAGCTAGCTTATCCACTAGACCATCAGGAAAGCTCCCATCTCAGCCTAAGATCAATCCGAGGGAGTATTGCAATGCAATCTCAACAAGAAGTAGAAAGCAGCTTCAGGACCCCAAGATGCTAGAAAATAAAGAGCAAGTGCAGGAACCTGAAGTTCCACAAATGCCAGAGACCGGTATAGAGAAAGCACTAGCAACACCTGAGTCAGTTGAAGAAGAAAAACCTTATGTTGGACCACCTGCCTACAAACCCCTTATCTGATGTAGGTGGGGAACGTGGAGTAAAACTACTGATATAAAATTCAGTTATTTATTTATTTATTTATTTTTTTATTTTCAGCAAAATCAAAATCTTGAAAAATAACCAGAAATCTAGGACGATAAAATTAATCAATTACGATAAGTTGCTATGCCTTGTAGGAAAATCCATAAATCCAAAATAAGAACCAATTTAACCAAGATGTATAACAAGATTAGTTCTTTGAATCATGTAAGAATAGTAGCGTGAAGAGCTGTCAGGCATTTATAATACTTGCAACAATATAGCTATTCAGATTAGTGAGTTAAAACTGCACAGAAATGTTTCAGATTGCAAATTTTGCAATGCCGGCTAGATTAAACCGTTGAACCTGGGCTTGCATCAACTAGTCCAAATGAAAGTGCAAGATGAGTGCTTCATTATCAAACCATAGTTTAAGATCTTTGTTGCACCGCTTGCTTAAGGTACCTGCGTAAAATACACTAATCAGATTAGTTTATAAAATCAATTTGTAGGAGTTAATCAGGTATGAAATTTTCTTATGCTTCTGAGGTTGATCCATTGTCGCTTCAGTTGGATTGACTCGTCCATCTGTTAGAGCAAGGTGAGTTCTTCCTACTGACGCCAAAGATTAAGATTTTCGTGGTGCCGATTGCTTAAAGTACCTGCGTGAACAAGCTTAATCAGATTAGAGTTTGAGCAAAACTTGAACACAATAGCAGTGCAAAGTGTGGAAACAGGAGCTTGCGCTGATCAGTGATGCGGGAGCTTGGGTGTTCGTCGGTGACTTTGGTAACGAGGGAAGGTGTAGAACGTGAGGTCGGCATCGGAGCACCGGCAGAGGCGGAGAAACGGCTCTTCAATCGGAACAGGGCTAGTTGGGAAACTGGAGGCGGCTGTTTAACGGAATAGGGGAGGTGCGCCAGAAGAACAGAGGTCGTCGCCGGAAGTCGTAGAAGACACGAGCGCTGAACCTGCTACAACTGGGACTCCTTGTGTTGGTGGTGATGACATGGCCGGAGTTTGGAGGCGAGTTGAGGCTTGTCGGAGGAGAACGACGATGAAGGGCGGAAGGCTGCGGAGGCGGAGGGTGTTCTTGTTGGAACAAAGCAGTAGCGGGATTGGAGCAGAGGTGTTCACCATTCGTCCGATGGTGGACGAACTCCAAACCTGTTTCAACTGGAGGTTTGTGTGATGGGAGAGAGGTCGTGGCCGGAGTTTGAGGTCGAATGATGGCCGGCCGGAGGAGAACGGCGCCGGAAGGCGGATCTAGGGCGTGAGCATGGTGGAAACAGGGGATGACGTCAGAGTCTCGATTCCGGCCATCAGAGAGGCGGATGGAGCGATGCCGGCAGCTGTTGCTTCGTATTGTGGAGGAGGAGGGATGGCTGAAGTTGCGTGATGATCGGACGGTTGGATCGCCGGCGGGAAGGTTCCGAAGTTTCGAAATTCTGAGTCGCTGAAACTTGCGGATGGTTGTAGCTGACAGGAAACTTTGGAGGAAGTAGAGATTGGAGAAGAAGGGAAGAGGGAGGGCTCAGCCCTAGAAGGAGGAGAAGAGAAGACTAGGTGACAAGCACCTCAGAGAAAAGAAGGAGACATCCGATTCATCGGAAGAGAAACCATTTCCATTCATTTAAAACAATCTGTCTATTACAAGCGGCATACGAGAGGATACATGTAGCTTGAGCGTGGAGAGACATTGCAAGCGAACGTTGCAATTTCCATAGCTGGATCAGCAGGGACGCGTTGAAGATAGACGTTGCAACTTCCATCTAGAGCAGGGAGACGTTGAGGATAATGTTGGCTGATGATGAATGTTGCGGATCCTCTTTGCAGCATTGCTTGGCATTTAACGGCTGATCTGGAGCTTGCCGATGATTACTCTATTTCCTTCATGTGGCTGCACGGGTTTTATTTGTATGCGGCAAATTTCTTTCTAAGTGAGCTTGAATGTCTTAAGCTTCACTTGTGGTTGAACTAATTCCATCTATTATTGAGCTAGCTTTATTGATTGAGCTTGCTAGCTTATTCGTGAACTTCCGGGCCTTTGACTAGGGTAGTCGTAGGCTCCATTTGTACCTTCGTTGCTTGTGCTCGCTGCCTCCATCAGTTCTCCCCGTGTGAAAAAAATTCTTCCCCGAAGAATTGTTCTTGCGTAGGTGGAGGAGTTGAACAGTCAATATCCATAGTCCAAGCTGCAAATCAGGAACACCTGTAGAAAATTCCCTTTCTCGGCCATACTTATTAGTAATTTTGTCATAGAAAATCATGGGACTTAGAAAAGAACAAGGAATGATGAAATCAATATACTGAATTTCAATAAAAGCACCTTGCAAAGCATGTTTGAGTTCATTATGTTTTGTAAATACTAATGGTGGCTTAAGGGTGTGGGTAGAAGGACCTAAAAGACAAGATTCAAGGATCATAGGGTCCTGGAAAATTTTTTCTAAGCCTAGGTGTTGCACTAAATGTTCAGGATTAGGATCTACGTCAAGTTGAAAAGGCTTGAGTTTAGGTTCAAAATGTGGTTGAAGAAGACCTAATGGTTTGGGTTCAACTTTAGGCTCTCTAGTAGTAGTGCTAAGCTCAAGTTGAGAACCTATGGGTATGGGCCCTAAAATTGAAGGTAATGGCCCTATTTGACACTTAGGTTGAGACAAGCCTACTGTGGTCTCTATGGGCAACTCAGGTGTAGTTTGACTCTCAGACAAGTCAACTATGGTTTCTTTAGCTGGATTGCTAGACTCAGGTTGAGGACCTGTGGGTATGGGCCCTAAAATTGAAGGTTGAGGTATGGGTTCTATCTCATGGTTTGCCTGTTGAGTTTCACATGTGTTACCTGAGCTTGTTTTTGTTCCCATGGTAGACTCTAAGGTTGGTATATTCTCTTGAGAGTTTGAGGGAGTAGGTACCTTAGAGGTTTTAGGTTTGGACCTCTTGATCTTAATCTTTGGGTTTTGGCATCTTAAGACATATGAATCATCTTGCCTTTGGTAATACCCATTGACATCATATAACTAAAGTGCTCCTAGGTGGACATGGTATGTACCTTCTAAGGGTAAGACATAACACCAAACTTCTAGTCGAAGGGTGTTGGTGTATATGCCCTAAAGACCAATGTATGGACATGGTCAGGCATTGGTTGAATGTACTTTGATAGAACTATTACTCTTTATATAGGCATGGTCGTTATTATGCAGACTTCTCTACCTGCGTTGATGTATTGAGTTGCATAAATAATGTCCCAGGAGTTTGGATTGGATCCATTCTCATAAGCTATCCCAGACAAGGTACCTTAGCAGATATGGGACAGCTTTGGTACATGTGAGACTGGTGTATGGGCTGGTTAGGTGCGGGGCACAGTAACGCAGACATACAGGTGCATTGGATGCACTGGAGTGATCCACTGTGAGGATTGACTTGTCTAGTCAACAAGTCAATCTCACATGCAAGAGGTTTGCATTGATCCTTAGACTTGAGGTATTCGTGTCTAGACTTGATGATGGGTATGCTTTAATACAGTCTTACGTCTCTCCGTAATTGGGAGACCAAAATGACTGTCATTGGGCATGTCATAAGTCACGTAGAGACATGGATGACCAATAGTAGGATTTGCCCCTTCCTTCAGAGGAAGCATGATATCCACCTCGGGGCGCCCCACCTTATTGGTGCATGACAGGAGAGTGTGGCCACACTTGTTGAGTCATGACCAATGCATTGGATAATAAACTTGAGACTAATCCAATGGCAGGATATCAGCTTAGGCAAAGGGATCTATAATGCAATAGGAATCCTCGTTGCTTGTTAGGAGTTGTTGCCATAATGACTTAAGTCCTATGACATGGGTAGTAGTGATGTGTTGCTAGATACCCCTCACTATTTATGATGTTTACATCATTGCCATCGTCATATGGATCCTACGGGGTCACACGCAATAGACTCTTGACGTTGCTTTATTCAGAAGCCTTAGGATCAAGTTATTGGATAACTTGGATCCATTTGGAATATTTCATCAGCACCAATGGGCCTGATGAGATGGAAGAAAGTTATTGGAGCCAAACTTCATTTTTGGCAGGTTGACCCAAAATTGACCTAGATTGGTCACATTTGGATTAGGGTTGCATTGGATTAGATCCAATGGCTTAATCAACCCATGCCATGAAGTTTGGGCTAGCTCATTATCCAATGAGGCTCAATAATTAGTTGTCATGAAGAGGAATTGGCTTAAAAGGGTATAATGGGGAGAAATCTCATCCCATTGGCGCCTAGGGGCATAATGGGGTGAGGGAGGCGCCTTTGCTTCATTATGGAAGTAAAGGGCGCCTAGCCCTTCTTCCTTGGATGGAATACTTGCCTCTAAGGTAAGTCTTGGGGCTGATATGGCTTGAGAACTTTTATGGGAAGTTCCTAGGCACATATGGTCATAGGGAAGAGATATATGGTAATGTCTTGGAGACTTACCTTACCTCAAACCCTAATTTCTCCCAAAACCTTTACCCTAGCCGAAACTCTTCTTCATGTTGTGCCTAGCCACTTAGCCTTTGATGGTAAGAATGCATTTGAGGCATGTCTTGGGCTGATATAGTGCTTAGACTTTTATGGATAGGTTGAATGAGGTTTATGGTAAAGTCTTGGAGACTTTCCTTACTTCAAGACACCTCATCCTAGCCATACACTTGGCATGATCCTAGCCCTTGCCCAAAACGCCTCTAGTCCTATTTATAGGACCCATTGTCGCCCTCTCTAGATGATGAAGTCTTGGAGACGTGAACAAACATAGAGGGGCGAAAGCAAGGGCAAGGGGCGACAACATCAGAGTGGCGCAACCCTTCTTCCAACAAGTGACCGCAAGTCTTCTCCTTCCTCTCCTCTTGGCGAAGGACTTGGTGGCGCAATTAGCCCCTAATCTTCCTCAAAGCCGAAACTCTTCTTCTCCCTCTTCTCTTGGAGTGAAGAGGATAAGGAGTTGGCGGTATCTTCCTTGCACTTGGCGCATGAACCTTGGAGGTGGCGCAAGAGGAGTGAAGGAACTCTAAGGCTCGATTCTCTTCCCGAGGCTAGCACCGAGCGTGGAAGGGAGCAACGATCAAGGAGTCGACGCGTGGATACTTGTAGAGGGCGAACACTTGGGCGCCTTCAACATGGCTTCGACATCTAGACAAGCAAAAGAGGTACATCTCTATCACATCCTTGTGTATACTCACTCGCATGGATCCTTGGGAAAGGAATGTGTTTCGGGTGTAATGCTTCTTCCGCTGCGTCCTGGGACTGCAAAAATTTTAAATTACACCCGGCATTCCCTAACAGTGGTATCAGAGGTACTTGCGAGAAACACAAGGTGTACATTTGCTTGTGTGAAAAATTTTTGGAAAATTTTTCGTTCATCCATGCGCGTTTAACCTAGAAGGCGCTTTCATCCAAACTTCTTTCATCAATTTTTATGGCCGAAATTTGGATTGTGTTTATGATGGATTTAAGACTAAAGGCACATGTAGTTTTGTCAAGTAGGACGGGCATTATGTCTTCGGACTGGCCAGGTCTCTTGATCTGACAAAATTGCCAGCCGATAGGGTCCATGAAATCATCATGAAACTTGATCCCAATTTTAGCATAAATTTGATAAAGAGAGTGCTTTGGATGGAGTTGGCGCATAAGGGGATAAAATTTGATTATTACGGTTTTTCAAATTTTATATATGCGCCACTTGTCTCTTCCATGGGTTGATATGGTCATAGCGAGTGCCCTCCTGTGTTGTGATGTGGAAGTATGTTTCCACCTGTGACGAATACTTGTAAAATCTTTCTACCACCTGCGTGTGGTTCTCCCCTTCTTGATGTAAAAAATTTTCATCTTTCCTTAGAATAGATGTAGAATTGTTTACATGAGATAGGTTAAGGTTCATCAAAGACAACAAGGTGTCTTCTTCAACCGATATCAGAGTGGCGCCAGCTTTGGAAGCTTGGTGATGGACTTGCGGCTGAAGGAAGGACATTAGCTTTCGGCTTCTGGCATGGGCTGATTTGCTTCAGGGACTCGCAACCCTTGGATGCACAATAACATGTCACATGGCTCGTGACAAGTTATGTGTATGAAAAGGGCTATGACCATATTGACCAAAATAGCATGCCTGTGATGGTTTATTATTTTGTCCATAGCATGCCTGTGATATTTTTCCTTGCTGCCATAACCATAGGAAAACTACATGCTAGAAAAGAATAAAACAAACATGCAAAAACTCTCAATTCAATATCAAGTCGATAGCCTTCTAATGCGTAGCCCTCATCAAACTATCGATCGGTGGTGTTGTGAACTGTTTCCCACCCTCGTGGGACACACCCACTTATCTTTAGAAGGTGTGTGGTGACAATGATTTCCCCAGTCCAGTTTTAACCTGGGCGTGCCTTTGCAAGGAAATTTGTTGGCCTTGGGCATAACGATTAGGACCAGACTTGACTGGTTTTTCATATGTCATTGACATGATGAATTACTAGAGGCAGCTGTTGAGAGGATAGGGTTTTGTGTTGTATCCAGCCCTCGCTGGACACAGGGCGCCTAGTCTGTCTTAACTAGGAGGAATTGTGCATGGCACAATTGGCTGGCATGCCTACCTAAGGAAGCATGAGACTCTCTGTGCATCTCAACTCACCCTCGTGAGTCGCGGAGACCTTATGTGAAATTAGGATCCTACTCACTTATCTCCATGTTGAGTTAAAGAGTTCTCAACTTGTTTTGGAAGAAGTGGGAGCTTAGCATTTAATTATAAGTCCTTGTTAAGTGCTTTATCATTGTACTTACTTTACTTATTTGCTTATTGTAGAAAGCATCTCCTGATCTAAGATTGAAACTTTATAAACATAAACTGGATGGGACAAATTGGACAAAATGGTTCAAGACTTTGTCCAAGATACTAGAAGAAGAAAATAAGGTGCATCTTCTTGAAAGACCTCCATCCCAGCCCAGTGTGTATTTCACTAATGACTGGGAGTGGAATGTCTATCTTGAACATTGTGAAGATAACGAACAGTACACTGCTCTTGTCTTAGAGTGCATGACCCCAGAGGTCAAGGTTGAATGTGATGAGATGGGGATCTATGATCTAATCATACATCTCAAAGGTCTCTTCACACCATGCTCTATAGACAATGATCAGGAGAGTTCTGTTGGATCTTCAGAATGTGTGCCTGAATCTGAGAAAGACCATGGTTCTGTATCTTCGAAGCTAATACTTCGGAAGACTGGGAATGCATGGGTATTTCGAAGAGGATTGATGGCCAAGAAGAGCATGGCAAAGAGGAAGGGATGTAATCCATCCGCTTCAGGTATTGTGTTACCAAGGTCTTTTGTCTACTTCTTATTCATGGGTACTGGGTACCGTATGTGAGGCTCACATATGTTTTACATGTGCAGGAGCTCAAAAGAAGTAGGACAAAGAGGCTTGATGAGATCGACTCTCGGGTCAGGGACGAAGCATTGGATGCTGCTGTTGATATCATCTCACTGCCTTGAAGACTTTATATAGAACTTTGCTATTATTGTATCAGCTTAATGTATTAGAACATCATTCCTTTTGGAAAGGACTTCAGTTTGAAATAATAAATAATATTTTTCTTTAATCTGAGATGTTCTATTGAAGTGATACAGTTGACAATAGTTTATGGTTCTATATGTGACACAAGATCAGATCTAATGATTCAATAAAACATCCTCTTATAGCATTGTCTATTGAACCATAGAACAATGGTCACATCCAAAAGTCCATGGACTATTGGGATCATTATCCTTTCAGGATTATGATACATGTGAGCCTAGTTCAAAGGAACAATATGACAGATGCTGCCTTCATCGTAAAGGATGGAAGGACTATTGGCTTGTTGGATCTAATACACAAAATGTAAGTGGACCCATGTAAACAAGCACTAAGAGGAATTATATACTTCATTAGGTGTGGGTATGCCTTACGCAACCCAAGAACTTTGGAAAAATCCAAGAAGTTCACAAATGAAGTATTGAGTCAAATTGAAGGATCTATTAAAGCACCTTGATTGGATCAAAATGATTAGTAGAGAATTTGATGACTGTCCTAAGAAGTGTGGAGTGATCTCACAGCTTTCTTAGTACACCACTATGTGGTGAATTTCAAAGAAAGAAAAAGGAACACATTGGATGTGGTTCCATCTTTGAATAGTCATGCAAATATACTACTATGATGCCATGCAAACAGATGTACTGCTGCTCCGTAAGAAAAGGTCTAAGTTAGCTTTTGAGTTGCAAACTGCAAATAACCCATTTCTTCAATGGAATTGGGAATGTAATGTGCAGTGATTCAAAGGTATGTATTTGTGGTGCACTATAGAGTGCTAATTCTATCCCATGGAGAACAAAATATTTGTTGCTCGAACTGCTGTCTCTCTTGAGAAAGTATTTCTTTTGAAAGAAGCTAGTGGGAGTAGATTTGATTTGGACAAGATCCAGAATCAACCACAATATAATTAGACACATATGGAGAGCAAAAATCTCACATACAGGTTGAAAGTCAACCTGAGGTTCAAGTAACACAGGAATAACATAAGTCTGGATCGATTCGATATGCTGGGCATGACGAATTTTTCATCAAGCATGAACCTAAGACTTATGAGGAAATGGAAGCGGTCGGTGGACCAGATTCCAAGAAATGGCTAAGGGCCATGAGAACCATAATGGACTCCATGTCTGCTAATCAAGTCTGGGACTTGGATAAGCTGCCAAAGGGGTAATTCCCACAGGCTGTAAAATAAATCTTCTGGGAAGATAGACATGGAAGGTAACATTGTTACCTTAAAAGACAGGCTAGTGAACAATATTTTCAGGCAAATCCACTGGGTGGATAATGATGAAATTTTCACCAATAGCTGAGCTTTAAGTCCATTAGGGATCTGCTTGTTATAATTGCATAATCAATTATGGCATCTTGTTATGATAACTGATTTTCTTGCATGGGCATCTGAAAAGATAGCAAGAAGGTTTTCATAACAAGGCCATATAGATATGCATGATGTTGTGCAAGCATGTTTGAAATAGCCTGTGTTTACAAGAAGATCAGTGGGAGCACCTTAGTAGTATTTCTTGTCTAGATGATTGATGATATTCTTCTCACATGGAATGACATCTCAGCTCTTCACATGGTGAAGAAAAAGTTTGATGTGTATTTCGAGAAGAATGATCTAGGGAATGATGCCTGCATCCTAGGCATGAGGATCTATAGATAGAGATCCAAGAAAGTCATTGCCCTTTAGTCAATCTATGTTCATCCAAGAGTTTCTGGAGAGGTTTATATTGGATGATTCCAAATATTAATACCTTCCAGGAAGATATGGTCTGACTCTCTCAAAGATGTTGTGTCCTGTGGCACAGCTGGAGAGCAATAACATGGGTCCAAAGTCTTGATACATGGTATGAAGGATGGATCATGTTTTGAATAATATACTCAAGACCATTTGTGGCAAATGCTTGGAGCATAACCAGCAAGTTTCAATCAGATTTTAGTGTTTAACATTAGATAGCTGTGAAAGCAATCCTTATATATATACTTGGGAAGTATAAAGGATTGGAGTCTAGTCTATAATAGACAGGAAAGAATTTTGTGTACAAGGGTACACTGACACTTCGTTCCAGTCTAGTGACTATTGATCACAGCCAGGAGTTGCGCTTTGCCTTGTTATGGTGTTGTGTGCTGAAAGAGCATTATGCAAACCAAAGTGGCAAGATTCTACAAATAAGGCTAAATACATTGCAGCTCCTTGTGGCAGCCAAGGAGGCAGCTTCATTCATTTGAACTTGATCTAGTTCATAGTGCTTAATGGTCCAGTATAGTCCTTACTGGGACCATAGCATAAGAGAAGGAACTTAATACTCAAGTATGTACTGCAGCATATCATCTGATCTTAGAGATCATGGATAAGGATGATGATCAAATTTGATAAAATAAACACAGATAGCAATCTGGAAAAACCCACTGACCTAGCCTTTGGCGCAGCGGAAGCTAAATGGGTCATACTAGAGACATTGGAACTGACCAAACATCAGTTGCCCTTGGTCTTAGTGCAAGTGGGAGATTGTTGGTGTATATGCCCTAAAGACCAATGTATGGACATGGTCAGGCATTGGTTGAATGTACTTTGATAGAACTATTACTCTTTATATAGGCATGGTCGTTATTATGCAGACTTCTCTACCTGCATTGATGTATTGAGTTGCATAAATAATGTCCTAGGAGTTTGGATTGGATCCATTCTCATAAGCTATCCCCAGACAAGGTACCTTAGCAGATATGGGACAGCTTTGGTACATGTGAGACTGGTGTATGGGCTGGTTAGGTGCGGGGCACAGTAACGCAGACATACAGGTGCATTGGATGCACTGGAGTGATCCACTGTGAGGATTGACTTGTCTAGTCAACAAGTCAATCTCACATGCAAGAGGTTTGCATTGATCCTTAGACTTGAGGTATTCGTGTCTAGACTTGATGATGGGTATGCTTTAATACAGTCTTACGTCTCTCCGTAATTGGGAGACCAAAACGACTGTCATTGGGCATGTCATAAGTCACGTAGAGACATGGATGACCAATAGTAGGATTTGCCCCTTCCTTCAGAGGAAGCATGATATCCACCTCGGGGCGCCCCACCTTATTGGTGCATGACAGGAGAGTGTGGCCACACTTGTTGAGTCATGACCAATGCATTGGATAATAAACTTGAGACTAATCCAATGGCAGGATATCAGCTTAGGCAAAGGGATCTATAATGCAATAGGAATCCTCGTTGCTTGTTAGGAGTTGTTGCCATAATGACTTAAGTCCTATGACATGGGTAGTAGTGATGTGTTGCTAGATACCCCTCACTATTTATGATGTTTACATCATTGCCATCGTCATATGGATCCTACGGGGTCACACGCAATAGACTCTTGACGTTGCTTTATTCAGAAGCCTTAGGATCAAGTTATTGGATAACTTGGATCCATTTGGAATATTTCATCAGCACCAATGGGCCTGATGAGATGGAAGAAAGTTATTGGAGCCAAACTTCATTTTTGGCAGGTTGACCCGAAATTGACCTAGATTGGTCACATTTGGATTAGGGTTGCATTGGATTAGATCCAATGGCTTAATCAACCCATGCCATGAAGTTTGGGCTAGCTCATTATCCAATGAGGCCCAATAATTAGTTGTCATGAAGAGGAATTGGCTTAAAAGGGTATAATGGGAAGAAATCTCATCCCATTGGCGCCTAGGGGCATAATGGGGTGAGGGAGGCGCCTTTGCTTCATTATGGAAGTAAAGGGCGCCTAGCCCTTCTTCCTTGGATGGAATACTTGCCTCTAAGGTAAGTCTTGGGGCTGATATGGCTTGAGAACTTTTATGGGAAGTTCCTCGGCGCATATGGTCATAGGGAAGAGATATATGGTAATGTCTTGGAGACTTACCTTAACTCAAACCCTAGTTTCTCCCAAAACCCTTAACCTAGCCGAAACTCTTCTTCATGTTGCGCCTAGCCACTTAGCCTTTGATGGTAAGAATGCATTTGAGGCATGTCTTGGGCTGATATAGTGCTTAGACTTTTATGGATAGGTTGAATGAGGTTTATGGTAAAGTCTTGGAGACTTTCCTTACTTCAAGACACCTCATCCTAGCCATACACTTGGCATGATCCTAGCCCTTGCCCAAAATGCCTCTAGTCCTATTTATAGGACCCATTGTCGCCCTCTCTAGATGATGAAGTCTTGGAGACGTGAACAAACATAGAGGGGCGAAAGCATGGGCAAGGGGCGACGACATCAGAGTGGCGCAACCCTTCTTCCAACAAGTGACCGCAAGTCTTCTCCTTCCTCTCCTCTTGGCGAAGGACTTGGTGGCGCAATTAACCCCTAATCTTCCTCAAAGCCGAAACTCTTCTTCTCCCTCTTCTCTTGGAGTGAAGAGGATAAGGAGTTGGCGGTATCTTCCTTGCACTTGGCGCATGAACCTTGGAGGTGGCGCAAGAGGAGTGAAGGAACTCTAAGGCTCGATTCTCTTCCCGAGGCTAGCACCGAGCGTGGAAGGGAGCAACGATCAAGGAGTCGACACGTGGATACTTGTAGAGGGCGAACACTTGGGCGCCTTCAACATGGCTTCGACATCTAGACAAGCAAAAGAGGTACATCTCTATCACATCCTTGTGTATACTCACTCGCATGGATCCTTGGGAAAGGAATGTGTTTCGGGTGTAATGCTTCTTCCGCTGCGTCCTGGGACTGCAAAAATTTTAAATTACACCCGGCATTCCCTAACAAAGGGTACCTAACAAAATAGGAACTAAGCACATATGGTTCACTAAGGTTTTGGTTTCATCATCCCTACTAATGGTGTAAGGGTCTGGGATGGGCTCACTGGTAAGGCCAAATCTATCAATGGCACTAGGGGTTATGAAGTTGAAGCCTATGGACTCATCTATGGCTACCTTACACATCTTATCTTTCATTTTGATGTAGGTATGGAAAAAATCATTTCTAAGGGTGACACTATAAGTTGGAAATTTCTCTAGATATTGGTTGTGTAAAGTTTGTCTCATGTCTTCTATGCAGTTGTGACAGGTTTTGAGATTGTTCTCCATGGACTTGAGGTTGTCATAAAATTTGAGCATTTGTTCTTGATTGATACTAGTGGCCATGAGGTGTTTTGAAAACACAATATAATATTTTGAAAATAGAGCTCCCTAAGATGATATGGGCTAGGATGAAAAGTTAAATCTGAGATAAATCAAACTAGCATGCAAAAGCAATAAAGATCTAAATATGAAAACACATAATAAGTTTTTTTTTTCTAGCATGCAAAAGGAAATAAACGTGAGAGCATCTAGATTTTTTTTTTTATGCAAACAAACTTCAACAAGCAAATAACTTTAAAATATGCAAACAAAAGATCAAGTAACAAGCATGTAATTTTTTTTTATTTTTATTTAAATGCAAACAAACTATTAAGAACAACTAAGCATGAAAGCACAAGGCAAAAACTAAGAATGATTTTTTTTTTTAAGGAAATAAACAGCAAATTACTTAACTAACATGCAAACTAAATACAAGAAACATGAAAGCATGTATTTTTTTTTTTAATGCAATGAGCAAAGCAAAGGATCGTGTGGACATACAAGAGTTGCCCACAACCTTCCTCTGATACCAAATTGATGTAGGAGGGGAACGTGGAGTAAAACTACTGATATAAAATTCAGTTATTTATTTATTTATTTATTTTTTTATTTTCAGCAAAATCAAAATCTTGAAAAATAACCAGAAATCCAGGGCGATAAAATTAATCAATTACGATAAGTTGCTATGCCTTGTAGGAAAATCCATAAATCCAAAATAAGAACCAATTTAACCAAGATGTATAATAAGATTAGTTCTTTGAATCGTGTAAGAATAGTAGCGTGAAGAGCTGTCAGGCATTTATAATACTAGCAACAATATAGCTATTCAGATTAGTGAGTTAAAACTGCACAGAAATGTTTCAGATTGCAAATTTTGCAATGCCGGCTAGATTAAACCGTTGAACCTGGGCTTGCATCAACTAGTCCAAATGAAAGTGCAAGATGAGTGCTTCATTATCAAACCATAGTTCAAGATCTTTGTTGCACCGCTTGCTTAAGGTACCTGCGTAAAATACACTAATCAGATTAGTTTATAAAATCAATTTGCAGGAGTTAATCAGGTATGAAATTTTCTTATGCTTATGAGGTTGATCCATTGTTGCTTCAGTTGGATTGACTCGTCCATCTGTTAGAGCAAGGTGAGTTCTTCCTACTGACGCCAAAGATCAAGATTTTGGTGGCGCCGATTGCTTAAAGTACCTGCGTGAACAAGCTTAATCAGATTAGAGTTTGAGCAAAACTTGAACACAACAGTAGTGCAAAGTGTGGAAACAGGAGCTTGCGCCGATCAGTGATGCGGGAGCTTGGGTGTTCGTCGGCGACTTTGGTAACGAGGGAAGGTGTAGAACGTGAGGTCGGCGTCGGAGCACCGGCAGAGGTGGAGAAACGGCTCTTCAATCAGAACAGGGCCAATTGGGAAACTGGAGACGGCTGTTTAACGGAACAGGGGAGGTGCGCCAGAAGAACAGAGGTCGTCGCTGGAAGTCGTAGAAGACACGAGCGCTGAACTTGCTACAACTGGGACTCCTTGTGTTGGTGGTGACGACGTGGCCGGATTTTGGAGGCGAGTTGAGGCTTGTCAGAGGAGAACGACGATGAAGGGCGGAAGGCTGCGGAGGCAGAGGGTGTTCTTGTTGGAACAGAGCAGTAGCGGGATTGGAGCAGAGGTGTTCACCGTTCGTCCGATGGTGGACGAACTCCAAACCTATTTCAACTGGAGGTTTGTGTGATGGGAGAGAGGTCGTGGCCGGAGTTTGAGGTCGAATGATGGCCGGTCGGAGGAGAACGGCGCCGGAAGGCGGATCTAGGGCGTGAGCATGGCGGAAACAGGGGATGGCATCGGAGTCTCGATTCCGGCCATCGGAGAGGCGGATGGCGCGATGCCGGCGGCTGTTTCTTCGTATTGTGGAGGAGGAGGGATGGCTGAAGTTACGTGATGATCGGACGGTTGGATCGCCGGCGGGAAGGTTCTGAAGTTTCGAAATTCTGAGTCGCTGAAACTTGCGGATGGTTGTAGCTGACAGGAAACTTTGGAGGAAGTAGAGATTGGAGAAGAAAGGAAGAGGGAGGGCTCAGCCCTAGAAGGAGGAGAAGAGAAGACTAGGTGACAAGCACCTCAGAGAAAAGAAGGAGACATCCGATTCATCGGAAGAGAAACCATTTCCATTCATTCAAAACAATCTGTCTATTACAAGCGACATACGAGAGGATACATATAGCTTGAGCATGGAGAGACATTGCAAGCGAATGTTGCAATTTCCATAGCTGGAGCAGCAGGGACGCGTTGAAGATAGACGTTGTAACTTCCATCTTGAGCAGGGAGACGTTGAGGATAATGTTGGCTGATGATGAATGTTGCGGATCCTCTTTGCAGCGTTGCTTGGCATTTAACGGCTGATCTGGAGCTTGCCAATGATTACTCTATTTCCTTCATGTGGCTGCACGGGTTTTATTTGTATGCGGAAATTTCTTTCTAAGTGAGCTTGAATGTCTTAAGCTTCACTTGTGGTTGAACTGATTCCATCTATTATTGAGCTAGCTTTATTGATTGAGCTTGCTAGCTTATTCGTGAACTTCCGGGCCTTTGACTAGGGTAGTTGTAGGCTCCATTTGTACCTTCGTTGCTTGTGCTCGCTGCCTCCATCATTATCTCTTTTCCACAGAGATTAGCCAAGGCCAAGCTAGACAGGCAATTTGGTATGTTTCTTGAAGTTCTGAAAAAGCTTTATATTAACATGCCTTTTGTCGATGTATTGTTAGAGATGCCTACATATGCCAAATTTCTAAAGGACATATCGTCTAATAAAAAAAAGCTAGAGGAGCAAGAGACTATTGCACTTACTGAGGAGTGCAGTGCGATTATCCTGAACAAACTCCCCTAAAAGCTTAAGGACTCAGGTAGTTTTTCCATACCATGATAGATAGGAGAGATGACCTTTTAGCAAACCCTTTGTGACTTGGGGACGAGTGTTAGTTTGATGCCCTATCCTTGTGCAAGAAGTTGAATTTAGGAGACTTGAAGTCAACCACCATTTGACTACAGTTGGCTGATAGATCGCTTCGCCGACCCATTGGGATTGTGGAGGATGTCCCTATCAAAGTAGGTGACTATTTTGTTCTGACATATTTTGTTGTGCTGGAGATTGATGAGAACGACAGATTACCTAATTCTTGGGAGACCATTCCTTGCCACACCTGGCATGGTGGTCAATGTCAAAAATGGGAAACTGGATTTAAACATTAGTGAAAATGTTGTACAATTTAATTTATCAGACTCTCTATAGAAATCTTCTCTTGCAGGTACATGTTGCTATGTGGATGTGATTGAGAGAGCTGTGAAGCTCATTGAACCATACAAGAGAGACATCGACCCACTAGAACTGTGTTTTCTTGATACTGAGGACCAAGACATTGATGACCACACTACTGAATTTTCACTATTGTTGGACTCACACCCAGTTTTGATGTCCAAGTCATCGAAGCTAAAAACTCTTTCTAAAGTGATCTTAGGAGAGACAAAAGAAAAGAAGATTGAGTACAAGAGCCTTTCTAGCAACCTTCGCCGTGAGTTCCTTGGTAACAACTCTACATAGCAAGTGATAGTCAACGCCAATATGAAAAAACAATACACTAAGCAATGACACGACTGGCGTATTATCACAAAGGAATTTTTTTAATGTGATAGAGTTCTACTCATTAACTCTAAGCTAAAATTGTTTTATGGAAAGTCAAGAACAAGGTGGTCAGGACCCTTTACTTTGCAGCAAGTATATCCTCATGGAGCTATCAAGATTTGGGCAGAGCATATAGGAAGTTTTGTTGTGAATGGCCAGCGATTGAAACACAATTATTAGGATGTCCAAATTGACAAAAGGGTTCTTCTCACCCTTTTTGATCCATCTGGTGTGGGTTGATAACACTGCTTATAGTTGAGCTATAGACCTTAAACTAGGGCTCCTTGGGAGGCAGCCCAAGTTTTTGTTTGTCTATTTCTATGTCGTGTTGATTTCTTTTTATTTTGTTTTGGATGAAAACTCTTATAGGTGGATTTTGATGTGTTTTGTGATGTTTTCATTGAGGTTTTTGCTGATTGAGATTTATTCTATGTTGTAGGAACTCTTTTTGGAGATCAGGGAATCAAAGTCAAGGATTTTTGTAGCATAGTGCGAATCACGGCCTGGCCATGATTACGGTCTTCACCTGTGACGAGTACTGTAGTGAGGATGTTGGAAATTCATAGTGTGAAGCATGGCCTACCCATGACAAATTTCTTGGGCCATGAAGACAACTGTAGCTAGGCGCCAAAATGATTAGTATGAATCACGGTTGAGGTGTGATCCACTTCTTTACCTGTGACAAGTGATGTCGCCCTCCTCGAAACTGTTTTCTCCTTTGATCGAGTTTCTCAGCCCTCCTACTGCTTCTAGCCAGCCAGCTAATCCTCTCCCTTCAATTTTAGCATGATTAGAACTCTTGATCTGTTGCTTCCGCCACTGATGAAGTGTTCTCTGGTTTTCTATGATTGTCGCCACCGCTATTTCTATTCTCTCCGCCATCCACCATTTTTCTCCCAAAAACTCTTTGCCGATGCTAGTAGCGGCCCTCTTCCTTCCACCCGTGATGGCACCTAAAAGGAAGGCTATGGTGACAAAGAAGACTACCCCTAGAACTCCAGCCAGCTAGTCTTCCGCCGGTGACTCTTCGATGCCGCCACAGCAAATGCCGCCATTATGATTTCAAATGCAAGAGGAAGAGCGCAAAGCCCACGGGTTCATACTGTAAGAAGAAGTAAGATTCTCTATTTGCTAACTCTTGGACCACCCATTCTTTTATGTATTGCTGACTCGCATAGAGGACTATGCGATATTTAGAGTGGGTGGGCTATTGTTTGTTGTTATCTTGCTTTGCTATTGCTTATACTCCGTGCTACTGCTACTTGGTTTTGATGTTGTTGCTTTTGGTTGTGCTACTCGGTAGTTACAGTGATATTATGGTATGTTGTTGTTGAGACTTTATTTGATTATGCTTTGATATCATGATTATTTGATGCCATTATTCTATAATGCTGTGATCTTGTGAATGTGATGTTGTGATTCGATTTTTGCTACACATTGTGATTTTGCCTGGATTAAGATGTTAGTGTGGCTCTAAGATGCTTTAATAATTATGCACTGAGTTTGATTCAAGTATTTTGTATGAATGCAACATTCTGATGATTTTTTATGATAATGTTGTGATGATCCTGTGATAGCCATGCATAAATTTTGAGATTGACTCCTTGCATGGTGTATAGTGGTTATGATATGTTGAAAACACTACCTGATTAAGACATATTATATGATCCTATCCAAATGTTCTATGATTTAAAATCTTTTGGGTGGAATGATTGAGAATGTTGAATTAGTGGGTCACACATTTTTGAATGTTCAAGAATGGCATGCTAGTGGTTTACATTTGATTTCATGTTGAGGCACATACTTGCTTATTCATTCCATGAATCCATGCTACTTATTAGGGGATGATCACAAGTGTGATCTGTAGAGCAATAAAATAAAAAAAATAATATAAAAAAATTTCTTATGCAATGAAAAGAAAAAAAAGAGAAAAAGAAAAATAAAAGTAATTAAATAAAGACTCCTCTACCTGGCACTGTGCAAAATTGGTAGTGGTACCAAAGTTGTAAGTTGAAGTCTACTATCATCATCTGTTTTGATAGCTTGTGTTTATACTTGAATAAAATGAAAGGTGATAATACTTGTTTTTCAATAATACATTTGTGTCTGACCCAACAAGTTGATTTTGGAGGCATTGGATTTGACTGAGTAGTATGTGTGTTAAATACAGTTCTTTGTATGCCCCTAGCTGAATGCCTTGACTTCTAGAGATTGTGAGACCTATCTGCTAAACTTTTTGGTCATTATCTCATCATTTGATTTCTCATATCAGGATCATGCACTGCTCATAGATGTTATTTGACTTGGTTTCATGCTTTCAACCTGAATAACTACTTTCACACATGTCATGTGTTTTATTTTAGTTTATTGCTTGAGGGCAAGCAAAGATTTAAGTCTGGGAGTATTTGATGCCTTGCCTTTTGGTAGTGATTTTTGGTATTATTTTATCTCAAAATAATGCCAATTTTAATGTTTCTATGTCCCATATAGGCTTCTTTACTTGTTTGCTTCAGAATCTTCACTTTTTCTTGTCTTTGTGCTATTTTAGATAAAATCACTGATGCCTTGCATTTTGATAGTGATTTCTAGTATTCTTTTATCTCAAAACTAGGCTAATTTTGATGTTTTTATGCTCTATTTAGGCTTATTTACTTGTTTGCTTCAGAATCTTCATTTTCCTTCATGTTTGTGCAATTTCAGGTAAAATCACTCATTTTTGGATCCTTTTGGAGATTCTAAAGTCATGGAGTGATTTCTTATCAGGAGACGAGGCTGCACAGCAAATTTGGGGTCGATCGGAGCTCATTTGGAAATCACAGCCAGGTGAACACACCGGGGTTCACCCATGATTCGCATGCAAGTCTGAAACTGCACAGAACACTTTATGGCCAACCCAAGATTTTGGTGTTCAGCCGTGATTCCACCGCAAGGAGGATCGTGTTGGCAGATTCCCTAAGTAAAACTTGCGAACTTCTAACACGAGAGTAGTTAGGATTCGCTTGAGGGTAACATAATCTTTTATAGAACTTAATGGATTTATCTGAAATAGTTCACCACGAGAGTAGGTAGTCATTTTAGGTAGGTACTAGGTTATATTGATCGCAAGGGGGCAACCTGTATTAGTGAAAAGATTCCTTATGCAATATTATGGACTCATGTAACAGATAAATTTTAAATTAGATAGATTCATCAACGTGGTGGATACCGAAGTCCCGATACCTCTCCTATAGACATCTTCCGTTTAATTGCAATCGATTTCTTGTGCTTACTTACTGCTTTCAAAACCACGCTTTGAACAGCTTAGCTTCTAAAACATAGATCTTCTGGCAATTAACCTTGTTCCCTATGGGTTCAACAATCTTTTATATTACTGCAACATTACCGTGCACTTGTGGTACGTGTCAAGTTTTTGGTGCCGTTGCCGGGGATTTTAAAATTTTTTATAACTTTTATATTTCAAGCAAAATCACTCATGTTTGGAACTTTTTATTGGGAAACCCTAGGGGTTTTAAAATTTTATTACATACATACAAAGATACATATAGCAGAAGCAATCCTCGAAACTGGCCAGTCCCAAAAACCCAAAAGATCGAGTCAAGCGAGGGAGTTGACATGGTGAGTAAGAGATGATACCTCAAAGCAATAGGTGGAGAGGTGATGTACGCGCCCAAGTGTACGCCCTTTATAGTCTCGCATACAGCTGATGCTTGAGTTCTCTTTTTCCACGTCCGGTGCTAAGCTTGGAAAGAAGATCCACGCCTTTGGAAGCCTTCCTTGATCACTTGCGCCACCCACAAGGATGAGGATGCACTAAGAGGAAGAAGAAGGGAGGGAAGCCGCCAAGCCTTGCTTCACTTGCACCAAGGGAAGGAAGAAGAACGGTGCTTGCAGCCTTAATGGAAGAAGAAGCTCCAAGGATCTCTAGCTCTCGCCTCCTTTGTCCTCCACACCAAGAAGAGAAGATGTGCACCAAAAGGGTTTGGCTAGGGTCTCTTTTATAAGATGAAGAGGCGGTTTAGGGTATATGGAAGGTGTGGGCGATTAGGGCTTGGATTAAGAGAATTATTCAATCAATTATATCAATCAAATCCTTAATCCTATATTTGTGTAAGCCTTGCCTAAGCAAGCCCGTGCCATATGTGTCCAAACCATACCAAATGAAGCAAATATTCCATGCATGCGCCAAGACCTAGTCAAAGCAAGATGAAAGGGCACAAGTCTTAATCCAATTAGGACTCTAAATATGTCAAGCAATATCTCCACATGCGCTCAAGGCTTTCCAAGAAAAGCCTCATGTGATTAAATCAAATCAAAGTTAATTTGATTGATCTCAATCACAAATATCATATGTGCCACTCCTAATCCAATTAGGAGTCTAATTATGCCAATAATCAGCCCACATGCGCCCAAGACTTTCCAATAAAGTGTCATGTGATAAAATCAAATCAAATATGAATTTAATCACTTGGAAGATGCCAAACATGGCCATAAGCGCCACTCCTAATCCAATTAGGAGTCCATATGCGCCTATGCCATATAATCTTCCCCATTATACCCTATAGCCTATTTATCTCTTCATGACAACTTATTAGTAAGCCCCATTAGGTAATGGGCCTAGCCCAAACTTCATTATGCATGTTAATCAAGTCATTAGATCCAATCCAATGTAACCCAAGGTCAAATGAGGTTAACCATGGTCAATTTTGGGTCAACATGCCAAAAATAAAGTTTGGCTCTAATAAGCTTCTTCCATCTCATCTGGCCCATTGACGCTGATGAAATCTCCTAAATAGATTCGAGTTATGAAATAACTTGATCTAAAGGCTACCCGATTAATACGAAAACTTGAGCATCAAAGTGTGCGACCCTTTAGGTTCCTCTGACGTTGGCAGTGATGAACATAAGTCAACACAAGCAGTGAGTGGCACCTAGCAGTGCATCGCCGCTGCCCAAGTTTTCGGAATGGATATCAACATCGACATCCCCATCATCGCAACAAGGTACCAATGCTTGCAGCCCCTTTGCCAAACTGATATCCGATTTGACAAGGTGTGTCACCACTTTGTTTATACCCAATCTCATGGTTATGACTAAATCAGATTCTCACCTAGGTATGACCATACACTTTCAGTCATATAACAATAAGGAGGCTCATGGATATCAAGCTTCGCTCAGGAAGGGGTAAATCCTATATCTGTCTATTAATCTTCTCATATAGGTCATGACATACTCAATGACAACCGTTATGACCTCCCAACTACGGTGAGGTGTTAGGTTGTATCAAAACATGTCCCTAATCATATAGAAGAGTCAATGACCTCAACTCAAAGGATCAATGCATCTCCTATCATTTGTGAGGTTAACTCATGACACCAAGTTAGAGCCTCATAGTAGGTCGATCTAGTTTATCTGCCACTAATATACCTATATGTCTGTGTTAGCACCATGTGCCTAACCAGCCCATACATCAGTTTCATATGTACTAGAGCTGTCTGATGACACCAAAATATGTAGTATATTTTTCTTCATTTTAGATACCTTTGCATGCTAAATTGAGGATCTTTTACTTGTTTTTATGTTAAATCCATCAAATATTGCAAAGTCTACTTCTATTTTGGTTTTTCATGTTTTTCAGGCAAAAAGGCACTATTTAAGGAGTTTTAAAAAAAAATCAAATACATGGAAGAGTTCTCATCATCAAGGAGAAGTCATCTAAGAAATTTCACGCAAATCGAGGCAGAAGACCAAAATATGGTAGTGCCGTATTTATAATACGGTACCGTATTTTTCGCGGCTACCGTATTATCGAGAGCACAGCCGTATTTTAGTGATTTTCCAAACAGAGACCTTTGCCGAAATTACGGCACTGCCGTAACCCATTTTACGGGCCGTATTTTCGAACGTCTTCAGAACAGAAAGTTTCCCTGAAATTATGGCACTGCCGTAAATAATTACACTGGCCGTATTTTCCAGACGTATCCGACCAGAGAGTTCAGCCGATTTTACGGCACTACCGTAAACCATATTACGGTGCCATATTTTCCAGCACTTTCAGAACAGAACATGCGAGGGATTTTACGGCAGTATCGTAAGATATTACACTGCCGTATTTTTGTTTTTGAATGCGACTCCCAGGTCAATTTCGACGCCCGAATTTTGCGGAGATTATTGCAGTCCATCCAAAGCTTAAAACAAAAGACTGAAAAAAAGGAAAAGAGAGCTTGGAAGGAGAGGATTGGGAAGACACCATAGGCCCCAAATTTCGTTAATTGTCGAGGGAGAAATCACCGAACACGCCGCCGCCTAGGCTTTCGCCGCTGCGATCAATCCAGAGCACTTTCGGCAGTGATTTTCATATTGAAGCTTCGCCTGGTGAAGGAGACAACGTGCCTGAAGTTTCAGTACGAAAGGAGATCAATTCGAGGAGAAATCAAAGGAAGAAGCTCGCGCCACACTGTTCATGACTTCTCTTGCAAATTACGGCTGTGAAATACTTCACAGCCGTGCTGTATTTTCTAAAAAACTCTTTCTTTTATTGATTTTGGATTTTATGAAATTATGAAATTTTGTAATCTCTTCATCATGGTAGCTTAAACTTATTTTGGGACATGGGAGAGTAATCCCCTTTGATTTTCTTAATGACTAGAACTCTTTTTATTTCATCATGATAATTCTACTTTGATACTTTTACCTATGAGATTACTGCTCTAAGATTCTCCTTAGTTTATTTCTTGTCATCATGAATAGAATTTTTGCATTAAGGACCGAAAGGTGATATGTTTGAGAATTGGAACCCTAAAATTGACTAATAGGAACTCACCGTAAGAAATTAGGTTAAGTTCTTGTTTTGTTATTTTAGATGAGTAATTCCCTTGATGATGATTAATGATCTTAGGATCGAATTATTGTGTCAAACGTGGAGATCTTGCACGAAAGTGAGGATCGGAACGTTGGAGAACCATAGGTAGAACGTGTATTGAGTCTCGGATGCACGAAAGTGATCCTTGAGATTCCACTCGAGGCAATCAACCTAGAATTAGGATGCACGAAAGTGATCCTTGAGTTCTTCGTCTGATGGTTTACCTATCTTTAGCTTGGGATGAATCTTGCGCGAAAGCAAGGATTTATTCTCGCATGGTTATCTGCACAAAAGTGAGATAATCCCTTTTTAGGTAAATTATGCCTATATCATTTTAGGATTTGATTGATGAATTCTTTATTTCTTATCTAGTCTTGAAAATCAAAGTGGATGAAACCCTAGTGCCAATTTCTCTCTGATAGTGATTTTCCGTGTGTCTTCGATTCTTGCTTTGCTATTATTCGATTGCCTAGATAGTAAGAAAATCAATTATTCAGTACTTGACAGCACTAGTCTCTCTGTGGGATCGATATTTATTTTATTACTTCGAGTATCCGTGCACTTGCGGACACTACGAGTTAGGGACAACAAGTTTTTGGAGCCGTATCAGGGGGTGACAGTTCCCTGTGCGCCGAACATGTTTTGGCTGCGACACCTTAGATTAGTCTACCTGCTCGTATTTAAAAGTGTGTCCTTTCGGATCACATCAAGTTTTTGACGCCATTGCCGGGGAGACTTTAGTTTTGTCAATATTGAAGACATTGAGAGTATTGCTAGACTAGGTTTCATTTACGTTTTATCTTTTTATTCTTTTCTATTTACTTACATCATTTGATCAGTTTGCTCTAGTGTGCGCAGGAAATTCATTTCTAATGGCTGAGCAAAGATCACTGAGGGACTATGCAGCCCCTAATCCTCAAGGGATACACTTTAGCATTGCTAAACCTACAATTGAGGCCACCAACTTTGAAATTAATCCTGCCTTCTTGACTATGATCCAGCAGAATCAGTTTGGAGGATCATCAATCGAAGATCCTTATTCACACTTATATATTTTTCTTGAATATTGCAATACCATAAAAATCCATGGAGTTTCTGATGATGCACTAAAACTGATATTATTCCCTTTTTCTCTCAGGGATCAAGCATGAACGTGGTTGCATTCTCATCAACCCAATACTTTCACAACATGGGAACAATTGTCAAAAGCTTTTCTGACGAATGTGATCGCGCTGCTGCTTGTTGACCTTTCTCTCATTTTTCACTTGATTGATGGCTCTAAAAGATTCAAAAAAATCTATAAAAATATGGAATAGAAAGGTAAGAGTAAAGCAAAGAGTTTGGGCATAAAAGTCCTATTTTTTTGTGACCTAACAGGGGATAAATCATTTGGCGAACTGACTAGGGAAAAAAACACAGGCGACAAAGCTTCCGGGAGCGATTCTAAGGCGATCTCGCAATGGATCTTCACCAAATCTTGAGGATACATTCGAAATGACTTCTCCTTTCTGCCCTTAGTTTTTGTTTATATTTTTCTTGCTTGATTGGAGAGATTTGTGCAGATTTGTATGGCTATAGTAGCGTAACCTATTATCGGGACTTGGTTGAAGCCCATTGACAATTTCTATTTCGATATTTTGAGTATTATCTGAGCATATTTTATTTAGTTGTGCTTATTTTATGATATTTCTCTAGCCAAGTAGTGTTGTGTGTTAGTTAACACGATCCTGACTGCAAGGAGGATCGTGTTGGTAGACCCACTAAGTAAAACTTGTGAACCTCTAACACGAAGATAGTTAGGGTTCAATATAGGGCACCGTAGTGTTTCATAGAATGCAATGGATTTGCTTAAATCAATAAGCCACGAGAGTAGGAGATCGATTTAAGTAAGTACCAAATTGTACTGATCGCAAAGGGGCAACTTGTACCAGAGGAAAGATTCCTTATGTAATGCGATAAACTCATGTATCAGATAAGTTTCAGTTCAATTAGATATATCAACATGGTGAATACCAAAGTCCCGATACCTCTCCTATTGACACCTTCCATGTAGTTGCAATTGATTTCTTATGTTTGCTTTAGTTGAAGATAGTTAAACTATTTTAAAACCCCTATTTGAATTGTTTAGCTTCCAAAACTCAGAATTGCTAGTAATTGACGTTACTCCCAATGGGACCGATATCTTATATATTACAAAATACACTTAGCCCATACTCCTTACAATACACAGTCGAGTATTAAGGCACCGGCGCGGCCTTGCACACAATCACAAGGAGAATGAGCATTTCCCCACGAGTTAATCAGACACCTGCAAGGGTGCCAGCATAACTCAAGTATACCTGCAAAAAAGAAAATAACAAAGCTAAACCCTATACATAGGTGAGCTAAACACAGGCAAGCACAAGCAACGCCCCATACTTAGGCATGCATGGGAGAATCGTCTATGCTAGAAAACCACAGCAAAGCCCGGCTGACGTAGAAGCCTAACCACCACTACACCCGTGAAGCTGTGCGACAATCCGAGGAGAGATATACCTTTGATGTGTGCCTCACTCCACAAGCCGTAGATGTTGAACTTCCCTTGCTGTCCAGCATCGATGAAGAAGACGAACTTAAGCTTAGCTGGAACCACCCCAACCTCTTTACCGAAGGCTAAGAGAAAAGGGAAATAGCAGCGACTCACGCGTCGAGAAAATCTCCTACGCAGGGACCCTGCGCAGGAGTTGCAGGGAAGGGTGGTGATTTTGCTACCCTAAATTATCTAAAGAAAATACTACGATAATCTATGCACCAAGATCTATCCAACGGTACCAATATCATCGTGAATGAAATCTTCTAGGATGAGAAACAAAATCATAGAATATTGAACAATATTTTACTATATTAGATATAGTAAAATATAGTACAATCTTCTATAATTTTGTTTCTCATCATAGAATGGTACCATTGGATAGATCTCAATGCATAGATCATCATAGTATTTTTTTTTTTAGATAAGTTTGGGTCAAATTTTTGGTACCCTTTCCTGCAACTCCTGCACAGGGTCTGATGCGTTGCATTTACACCATGTTTTTGACTATGTTTTACATCATATTTGGGCTTAATTGAATGATTTTATGCAATTTTTAGTGTTTTTACTTCACTTTGAACAGAATTTTTACTTTTCTTGGTTTTTATGAAAATGTAGGTAAAATGGCTCAAAAATGAAAGATTTTGGGAGATTTGAAGCCATAATATGATTCCCAAGGAGATCACGAGTTTACACGTCAAATTTGGAGCGAAAAGGGTGAAGAACGCAACTTTCACGGCCTTGGCTGTAATTATTGGTCTAGCCGTAATTCTAAGTTTGAACGGGCGAAAAAACGGCTAAATGTTGGAATGCACAGAAACTTTCACGGCCGAAGTCGTGAATCCATCATGGGCCGTGAATATTTCTGTGACTTAAGTCCTGTACACACAGAGACATTTACGGCTGTGGCCGTAAATTCATCACGGACGGTGAAAGTTTCTGGCCCTTCGGATATCTCACTCGATTCGACTCCAAACCGAACCAGAATTGAACCAAACTCTCCAGAAACCTTCCTAGATGGATTATATACTGGTTAGACTATAAAAGGAAGGGTTTTGGAAGGGTTTCGGGGGCTTCTACACACGAAAACGAACGGCGGCGGTGGCTACGGTGAGATTCAATTCTAGGGCAAAAATCCGGCGAGAGATCACGCAAAGGCGGGGGTTTGATCACTTCATCTCCATCACTAGATCAAGGGGAAGAGTTCTAATTGCTTTCCTAGTGCCTCTTTGCATTATTTTAGAGAGAGGAGGTAATCTGTACCTTAGGAAAAATCCCTTTCAAAACTATAATTTTCTGTTCAAAGATTTATTTTTACTAAATTCATAATCGTCAACGTAGTGAAACCCTAAGTCCTGATTTTATTTGAATTGATTTTTAGCCAAAACCCTAAAACCACCTTTTTTTGTTTTCTTACATTAGAAGTTTCCAAAACAAAAACCATCATTTGAATCGTCTAGATATAGATCAATCGTATAATCGGTACTTGACTGACAGATCCTCGTTGGGAACGACAATTTTTTTATTACTTCGATAAATCCGTACACTTGCGGATCGCTATCAAGTTTTTGGCGCCGTTGCCGGGGATCAGGCCGGTCAATATTGATTTAATCGTGAGATTTATAGACTAGACATTTTATTTATTTATTTATTTTTGTTTTTGTTTTTAGTTTTTTTATTTTTTTGTTTTTCTTGTTTTTCACATTTTTTATATGGTTATTTTATTTTATTTTCCTCTTTTTGGATTAACACGTTGTATGAACAGGAGAACTCAAAATCATTTGACTAGATATTTTACACTTTATTTTGCATCTCCTGTTTTACATTTTGTATTTTTGAATTTTATTGCATAAATTGAAAAATAATGTTTAACCAATGTCAATGGTCAAATCAAAGGTATGTGCCACCGGCGATGCAGACAAGAGAATATGGTACAGATTTATTACAATCACTTGCAGCAAGGGCAAATTCTTTTTCTCAACACACTGAATATATGAGCATGCAAAATTCTAAGTTGGAATATATTATTTGTGATATTTTTGGTTGTCAAGGGCATCATTTTACTGAATGTCAATGAAGGATCCCTCCATGCTTTAACTTATGTCCTAGTACCTATAACCCAAGTTGGGAGAACCATGAAAACTATTTTTATCAGAATGACCCAGCCTCTATTCCACAATCAGACTTTAGTGAACCTGAAGAATCCAACTTAGTAGTCTTGCTTGAAAAATATACAGCTGCTTTAGAAAAACAAAATGAGTTGGAACAAAATATACAGCTGCAAAAAGCCATGCTTGAAAAGACTCTAGCTGCTATGGAAAAATAAAATGAGAAAATTCATAGTATATTTTTTGGCACTGATAAAAATGATATAGAGGATGGAATCCAGGATAAATCTGAGAATTTTGTAGGGTTGGATCAATCATTAGTCATGACTCCTGATTATGATTTACCTTCTTCAAATTTTGATGATTTTAAAAATTTTGATGATTGTGATTTACCTTCCTCTACACTTTACCAGCCATCTAGTCCCCTCTCACATAATGAAGTGTCTTGTAACACAAATACTTGGGACATGTTTGAAGGGAAATTCAAATTTTTGGAGTCTTATGAAAAGAAGGATGAAGAATTTATGGATCCTCAAGTAAGAAATTGCGAAAGTGATGGGGATGAATTTGATAGTGTTAGGATAGAATACCTCCCTTCATTTTCGTATTACACCGCCACCATTGAAGAGAAAGAAATTGAGGAAAAATATGAGAAAGAGGATCCTGAGCATATTCTACCACCACTACCATGTGAACCATCAATCCCTTTTCTCTAGGAAAAATCATTAGGGATTTGCATTATAGA
Organism: Costus lasius; assembly: GCA_027563935.2. Lineage (NCBI taxonomy): Eukaryota > Viridiplantae > Streptophyta > Magnoliopsida > Zingiberales > Costaceae > Costus > Costus lasius. The sequence continues at coordinate 88,987,070 of CM050454.1, read as the reverse complement.
TGGTGGAGAGGATAATGATGATAAGGTAGATGAACTATTATTTGACTCAAATGCTACCACAGGTACCCAAAAGATGATAACACATGAGATTCTTGATCACATTGGCATTGAGGTAACTGAAAAACCAAAAGCACAAATTGAAAACTTCTTGATCAATCCAAGGTATGAATTGTTTGATTTTAATCTTCTTCCAATTGCTGATATAAATCTAAAGGAAGAATGCATGATTTTACTCTTGGACAAATACAGAAAAATTATTGATTATTCTTTGCATGACTTTAACTTTTGTTTTTGTATGCATGTACTGATCACTGCGACATGGATCCACCTGCTTAACTGGATATATTTGGTGGGCACACTCTTGAGACGAAGGAAAGGAAGAAGATTATATGCTTTCTACTATGACATAGATTCACCAACTCCTCCATGATATGAAGCATTGGTCAAGCTAATGACCTTAAACGAGCACTTTTTGGGAGGCAACCCAAACTTCTAACTTTTATTATTTCTTTTGTTTTATTTTATCTTTGCTTTGCTTTGAAATAAAATTTTGGCATCATGATTTGATGAATTTTTATTCATGGAAAATCTTTTAATAAGTTGTTATATATGCAGGAATTTTTGAAAAATTTTTACTTGAAGAACATGTGTCAAACGAAACAATTACGGGTGCAGCCGTAAATCTATTACAGACCGTGATTCTTGCAGCAACCACTTTATGAGTATGAGAAATTTGATTTGATTGACAAAATGTGACAGTATTTGATGTTTGAAAGTTGTTTATCATATAAAATGCTGATATCTTCGATATAAAACAGTTTTCTGATTTTTTCTGAGTCACGTTTGCATATATTGATATAACTGTATAGAGGTTTCACTCACATTATAAAGAGAATTCTTACAAAATTTTTCTGAAATCTATCATTGATTAATTTAATCTTTATGTATATGCAGCAATTTAAGTCTAGGGTGTCTTTCATGATATGCTTATTCTTCAAAGCTTTATAGATATGAATTTTGAATGTTTATGATTGTTAAGGAATCATCAAATTTGTTTTATCCTTAATTCTAGACTTAGGAAACATCTTGAGTGATTGATTTGATGACTTAGGGAATTTTTGAAATTTCATGTAGACTTAAATTGTTGAGTAAATTCAATTCTGGTGTTGATAAAATGCATATATGAATTGTTATATGTTCATAGGACACGTGCATAGTATCTTTATACTTAAAGTTTAATTTATCTATTTTTGCTTGATGAAAATTTTTATGAATAGAAATTTGGTGATATTTATTTAATTGAGATTTGCTCCAACTTCTCTAGTTGAGTGATATGAGGTCATGAGTTATATTATATCACGATGTGGTATACTTTAAATTTGTTGCGATCAAGCATCGATAACGATTTAAGTACCATACCACTAATCGGCTTTCTCCAGAAATAAAAAAAAAGAAAAAAAAGAAAAAAAAAAGAAAAAAAAGAAAAAAAAGAAAAAAAAAAGGAGAGAAAAGACTCCTCTACTTGGCACTGCTAAATTTAGCAGTGGTACCGAAGACATGAGTTGAAGTCTAATAAAAAAAAAGGGAGAAAAAGAGAAAGCTGTAGGTTTAGTGGATAACTCCGCTGACTTTCATGATTGAGACTACGAGTTAAATTATACTACTCTGTGGTATACTTTAAACAATGTTATGATGCTAATAGTAAATGACATATGACAGTTTAAAGACCAAATCGCTTTAAAAATCTCTTATTTTTAATATCGCCAAGATTCTTGAAGTAAATTTTTGTCTATTGAGTAAGATGGATTTATTAAGTTGAAAGTATTTGATATTTAGTGTGTGAAGAATGAATACTATGACATGAATTATGAATTTTATCTTTCTTGGATTGTAACCTCTTGAGAATTTATCTCTATTATGATTTTTCTTGAATTACCCGAGTTTGAAAGATTGATTACTTAATTTGTGGACTAAGGATGTTATTAGGGGCAAAAACAAATGAGTGTTTCTTATCTTTACATTCTTTATTCATATTGATGTATTGCTTGAGGACAAGCAAAATTCTAAGTCTAGGGTTTCTGATGTGTTACATTTACACCATATTTTTGCCTATGTTTTACATCATATTTTGGGCTTAATTGAATGATTTTATGCAATTTTTAGTGTTTTTACTTCACTTTGCACAGAATCTTCACTTTTCTTGGTTTTTATGAAAATGTAGGTAAAATGGCTCAAAAATGAAAGATTTTGGGAGATTTGAAGCCATCATATTATTCCCAAGGAGATCACGAGCTTACATGTCAAATTTGGAGTGAAAAGGGTGAAGAGCCCAACTTTCACGGCCTTGGCCGTAATTATTGGTCCGGTCGTAATTCTAAGTTCGAACGGGCGAAAAACCAGCTAAGTGTTGGCATGTACAGAAACTTTCACGGCCGAAGCCGTGAATCCATCATGGGCCGTGAATATTTCTGTGACTTAAGTGTTGTACACAGAGACATTTACGGCCGTGGCCGTAAAGTCATCACGGGCGGTGAAAGTTTCTGCCCCTTTGCATATCTCACTCGATTCGACTCCAAACCGAACTAGAATTGAACCAAACTCTCCAGAAACCTTCCTAGATGGGTTCTATACTGGTTAGACTATAAAATGAAGGGTTTTGGAAGGGTTTCGGGGGGCTTCTACACACGAAAATGAACGACGGCGGCAGCGACGGCGAGATTCAATTCTAGGGCAGAAATCCGGCGAGAGATCATGCAAAGGAGGGGTTTGATTACTTCATCTTCATCACTAGATCAAGGGGTTTGATCACTTCATCTTCAATTCTAGTGCCTCTTTTCATTATTTTAGAGAGATTACATGTTTAATTCATCGATGAACATGATGTTTGCTTTGAATATAAACGAGTAAACTCTATTTTTGGGATTTGAGGAATAGCCCGTTGACGATTTATGGATTGAATATATTGTTTTAAATCTTTTACATAAGTTTTATAGATTTGATTTGATTAGAATTGTGTTTATTCCATAATTTACCTTAGCCACGTAATTTTATGTCTTAGACGTTGCGAGAAGGACCGAGTGGTGAATCGCAATGTCAGATCTATTCTTTTCAAACCTACGAATCCAATCACGAGAGTAGTTTGGATTCGTTTGAAGGATTAACATGTTTTTTCATAGAACTTAATGGGTCTATTTATGTTATTTGTCACGAGAGTAGGGAATTAATGTAAATAGATACTGGATTACGCTTCGAGAGGAGGTAATCTGTACCTTAGGAAAAATCCCTTTCAAAACTATAATTTTCTGTTCAAAGATTTATTTTTACTAAATTCATAATCGTCAACGTGGTGAAACCCTAAGTCCTAATTTTATCTGAATTGATTTTTAGCAAAACCCTAAAACCACCTTTTTGTTTTCTTGCATTAGAAGTTTCCAAAACAAAAACCATCATTTGAATCATTTAGATATAGATCAATCGTGTAATCAGTACTTGACCGCCAGATCCTCGTTGGGAACGATAATCTTTTTATTACTTTGATAAATCCGTATACTTGCAGATCGCTATCAGGGTCCCTACATAGGAGATTTTGTCTCACGCGTCGCCCTCCTCTCGACTGAAGCTGGAAGAAAAGGGGAAGGAGAAGTCGCCGCCGTCGAACTCCTCATCGCTGGTGAGGCCCATCGCCGGATCTGCCGCTAAGGAACTCGTTGTTATGGCTTGGGGAGGACTCACACGTAGATCTGGGCCAAGAAACCCGAACGCAATCACTGCTCTCTCATCGGTGATTCTCGTCCAAGGATGATCTACCACAGTTCGAGCCCTAAACTTGTCGGATCCCTTCAAGATTGACCTCCGATGAAAACCTAGTGGCTCGTTGGAGACCTAGTGGAAGGTCGCGTGTGTGCAACCAGAGGCGGACGAGGCTGCCTCACTCCTGCGTCTGGCTTCGGTGCTATAGAAGACAATGTCTTCCCCCTTACCTCCAAGCACCGATGTCTGCTCTGCCCTTGCCCGCGAGTCCACAGCAAGCCTCGTCGCCACCAAGGACCAATGAAGGAGGAGAACAAAGCTGGAAGCCGCTGTTGGTGTTTATGCCCTGCAGACCAATGTTTGGACATGGTCGGGCATTGTTTAAATGTACTTTGATATAGTTATTATTCTCTATAAAGGCATGGTCGTTATTATGCAGACTTCTCTACCTACGTTGATGTGTTGAGTTGCATATATAATGTCCCAGGAGTTTGGATTGGATCCATTCTCATAAGCTATCCCCAGACAAGGTACCATAGCAGATATGGGACAGCTTTGGTACATGTGAGACTGGTGTATGGGCTGGTTAGGTGCGGGGCACAGTAATGCAGACATACAGGTGCATTGGATGCACTAGAGTGATCCACCGTGAGGATTGACTTGTCTAGTCAACAAGTCAATCTCACATGCAAGAGGTTTGCATTGATCCTTAGACTTGAGGTATTCATGTCTAGATTTGATGATGGGTATGCTTTGATACAGTCTTACGTCTCTCCGTAATTGGGAGACCAAAACGACTGACATTGGGCATGTCATAAGTCATGTAGAGACATGGATGACCAATAGTAGGATTTGCCCCTTCCTTATTGGAAGCATGATATCCACTCGGGGGCGCCCCACCTTATTGGTGCATGACAGGAATGTGTGGCCACACTTGTTGAGTCATGACCAATGCATTGGATTGATAAACTTGAGACTAATCCAATGGCAGGATATCAGTTTAGGCAAAGGGATCTATAATGCATGGGAATCCTCGTTGCTTGTTAGGAGTTGTTGCCATAATGACTTAAGTCCTATGACATGGGTAGTAGTGATGTGTTGCTAGATACCCCTCACTACTTATGATGTTTACATCGTTGCCATCGTCATAAGGATCCTACGGGGTCACACGCAATAGACTCTTGACGTTGCTTTAATCAGAAGCCTTATGATCAAGTTATTGGATAACTTGGATCAATTTGGAAGATTTCATCAGCGCCAATGGGCCTGATGAGTTGGAAGAAAGTTATTGGAGCCAAACTTCATTTTTGGCAGGTTGACCCGAAATTGACCTAGATTGGTCACATTTGCATTAGGGTTGCATTGGATTGGATCCAATGGCTTAATCAACCCATGCCATGAAGTTTGGGCTAGCTCATTATCCAATGAGGCCCAATAATAATTTGTCATGAAGAGGGAATTGGCTTAAAAGGGTATAATGGGGAGAAACCCAACCCCATTGGCGCCTAGGGGCAAAATGGGGTGTGGGTGGCATAAATTGCTTCCTTTGGAAGGAAGTGGCACCTCCCCCTTCATCCCTTGATGGTATCTTGTCTCTATGGTAAGTGTTGGGGCTGATATGGCTTGAGGACTCTTTTGAAAAGAGCTTGAGCGCATATGAGAAGTAGGGAGATGTTTATGGTAAAGTCTTGGAGACTTTCCTTATCTCATAAACCCTACATGCACCCAAACCCTTACCCTAGCCGAATACCTCTTGCATGTTGCGCCTAACCCTTCTCCTTGGATGGAAAAAAATGCCTCTAAGACATGTCTTGGGCTGATATGGCTATTGGGCAAATAAGGATAGGTTGAATGAGGTTTATGGCAAAGTCTTGGAGACTTTCCTTACCACAAACCCCTCTCATCCTAGCCGCCCACTTGGCAAGATCTTGGCCCTCCCTAAACCGCCTCTTGGCTTATAAAAGGGACCCTAGCTGCCCCCTCTCAATGGTTCAATTCCTTGGAGGCGTGAAGACACATAGAGAGGCGTGAGCAAGGGCAAAGGGTGACAACTTGAAGGTGGCATAATCCTTCTTCCTCCGTGAAGCCGCAAGCCTTCTTCTCCTTCTTCACCTCTTGACGTAACTTGGAGAAGGGCTTGGTGGCGACATCTCTTGGAGAGAATTGGAAGCTTAGGGTGGCGACAACTTGAGAGCTTGGAGTTCTCCTTCTTCATCAAGGAGCGCAATCTCCTTCTTCCTTGGAACGGCAAGTTCTTCTTCTTCTCCCTCTCTTCTTGCCGCAAGGACTCTTAGTGCTTGGTGGCATCTCCTTGCCACAAGCCCTCTTCGTTCCTTGGCCATAGGCACACCTTGCTTGAAGGTGGCGCATACAAAGAAGAAGAAGGAAGTACTTGGCGCATCATCCTCTTCCTCATCTCTTCTTGGCGCTTCTACCTTGGAGGTGGCGCAAGATTTGAAGAGAGTGATAAGGCTTGATTCTCATCCCGAGGCTAGCACCAAGCGTGGAAGGGAGCAACGATCAAGGAGTCGACGCGTGGATACTTGTAGAGGGCGAACACTTGGGCGCATTCAACATGGCATCAGCAACTAGACAAGCAAAAGAGGTACATCTCTAACACATCCTTGTGTCTTCTCTCTCGCATGGATCCTTGGGACCGGAATATGTTTCGGGTGTAATGATTCTTCCGCTGCGTCCTGGGACTGCAAAATTTTAAATTACACCCGGTATTCCCTAACAGCCGCTGCCTTCTATTTTCCCTCTCATGAATAGTATGCCAGATTTGCCAAACCTAGACTACAAGCATTGCTGCCCGATATGGTCTCCACCCCACCGCATCAGAAAGGAAAGTTTCTAGGCAGCCGTCCGCACATGAGGCATCAAATCGTTAATAAGCTTGATGCTTCAACCGGGCCAAATCAGATCTGGACCCTAGGCTCATCCAATTTGATAAGTCAACATGGAGTCCACGCCTTAAGTCATCCCACATAGATGGAACGACTGGCACATCAATAGGCGCACTAAATCAAGCCCCAGCGCTGCGCTAAGCTAAAACTGGATGAATCGGCTCTGTACGTGCATCGCATATGCGCGCACAGCTCCAAGTCCATGGGTCGAGCCCCCACGTGTTCATGCGCGTCTCCATACTCGATGCAACTAGCTCGACCGCCGCCTTGTAGACTCATGTCAACCTTAGTCACATCAACACCCTGAGCCGTCTATACCCAAGTGACTGGAGACCACCATCACCTGCCGAGCTCAATGTGCCTCGGAACTTAATTAAGTTCTAGGAGCATCACATTAACCATGGTTAGCTGCCCCGGCAAGAATTAATTTTTATTTCCCCCTCTCTCTTTCACACGCGTGTGCACTCATTAAATTTCGTGAAATATGACTTCAAAGTTTAATTTTTTCATGGAATATGATTGAATTTCGTAGAATATGATTAAATCGAACGTGATTTAATCTTTGTATAATGTGAGTAATTTTCATAGAATGTCATAAGATTGTCTTAGAATGTGATAACATCTTGATAGAATGTCATTAATTTTTTTTATAAAATTTGATTAATTTTTTTGTAGAATGTGATTAATCTTCGTAGAATGTGATGAATTTTTTAAAATCTTTGTAGAATGTTATAGGATTTTTGCAAAATATGATTAGATCATTGTATAATGTGATTAATTTCTTATAGAATGTGATTAGATCTCGTATAAGGTGATTAAATTTCATAGATTGTGCCATAATTTCGTAGGATGTGATAAGATTTTCGTAGAATCTGATTAAATCTTCGTAGAATATAGAATGTGATTAAATATTCATATAATATGATTAATTTTTCATAGAATGTGATTAAATTTCGGTATAATGTTGTTAAATTTCATAGAATGTGATCAGATTTTCATAGAATTTGATTACATCTTTGTAGAATGTGATAATATTTTCGTACAATGTAATTAAATTTCCATAAAATGTTATTAAATTTGATAGAATATGATTAAATTTATAGAATGTGATTAGATTTTCGTAGAATCGAATTAAATCTTCATATGTTATTAATTTTTCGTAGAATCTGATTAAATCTGCATAGAATATGATAAGATTTCCATAGAATATGTTAAGATTTCCATAAAATATGATTAAATTTCATATAATGTGATTAAATTTCAATAGAATGTGATTAGATTTTTGTAGAATGTGATAAATTTTTCAATGAATGTTAATGAATTTTATAGGTACACTATTCTAGAGCTAAGCAAAAAGAGCAGTTGAACTTTAGTTTCAGTTTCGAATTCAAGTACGAGTTCAGGTCAAGGATTCATTTGTAGAAGATGCCAAAAGCAAAAAAAGTCACAATATACAGAAGGACCTAGCTCATACTAAGTAGATGCTCCTTAAAAAGGCTATATAGTTTTGTTGATGAATTAGTGATGTGTCCGTAAATATATAAATATATCGAAGTAATAAAAAGATATTGAATCTATAGAGATCTTCGTGTTAAGTATTAAATAATTAAATTCTTATTAACTAAGCAATTAAATAACGATGAGTATAAGCAAAACTGAATAAGTGAAAACTAACGTCAAAAATAGAGAGAGAAAATATGGACTAAGGTTTCATTACTTTTTAATTTCTATGACTAGATATAATAAATATTTTTATTAGTTATTTAAATCATTATAAAGAAAGGTTTACTAAAAAAGAGTTATCTCCTTTCGGACGTCCAGTTTACACGGATCTAGCCTTCACTTTCGTGACTTACTGCTCAGTGTTAAATAAAAATAATTAGACAAAGAAAAATTAAAATCACTTTCGTTGCTTAACTATCAATGTGTACTTCTCAAGTAAAATTAAATATTTTTGTACTTTAATTTTATAGGTTTTACCTAAGGGGTTATAACAATCAAAATCACATTTCGGTCTATATTACAATGTCTAAAACAATAAAAATACCTAGATCAAAATATTAACATGTAAATTAAGCAACAAAAATAAGGATTTTAGGACATAGCTATTTTCATAGTTTAAGTTTCTAAAATCTCAATTTAAGGGTTCAAGTTGGTAAATAGCCTTTCAGTCCATATTACGAACTCTAAAACATGTATATATTTCAAAGCTAAAAATTTTAAAGTCAATAATCACATAGGTAAAATTATCGTTCAAAGAATAACTGACAAATTATAAATCATATAATCATTACAGAATTAAAAAAGGATTACTCCCTCAGTCCCAAAAAGATTTTTATGCTATCATGAAGTCGAAACACAACAATAATTCATTTTAAAATAATCAGAATTCAATAGAGAAAGAATAAAATTTTTACTAATTTCACAGGGGTGTGACGATCATAGTTCAAATCGTCACAACCCTGTGATTCAAGATCTGCACCGACGGCCACTCTGCCCTAGGCTCGCACCCTAGGTTTTGCGGCCGCCGCCGTGCCCTCCTACGCATCAGGGCTTGGCGCTCACCGGGATGGCTAGGTGTGGGTCGCATGCTTTAGCTCCATCCATTTTCGAGGCTAGTTGATTCGGCAGGTGAGTTGTTACACAATCCTTAGTGGATTTTGACTTCCATGACCACCGTCCTACTGTCTTAATCGACCAATACCCTTTGTGGTATCTAGGTTAGCGTGCAGTTAGGCACCGTAATCCAGCTTCTGGTTCATCTCGCATCGCCAGTTTTGCTTACAAAAAATGGCCCACTTGGTGCTCTCAATTCCTTGACACGGCTCACCAAAGTAGCCGTACCATCCTACCTATTTAAAGTTTGAGAATAGGTTGAGGGCGTTGCACCCTTGATGCCTCTAATCATTGGATTTACCCGATAGAACTCACAATCGAGCTCCAACTATCCTGAGGGAAACTTCGGAGGAAGCCAACTGCTAGATGGTTCGATTAGTCTTTCGCCAATATACCCAAGTCAGACGAACGATTTGCACGTCAGTATCGCTGTGGGCACGGCCTCCCCTAAGTCTTTCATCTTGAAACACTTCCCCAACCATGTCTTCACAGTGTGAAGGGTAGGGACATCATTTCCGATGAGCAGTATGTCATCGACATACAAGACCAGAAATGTGACCAAGCTCCCACTGATTTTCTTGTACGCACAGGCGTCGTCTTCGTTCTTGAGGAAGCCATAATCTCTCACTGCTTCGTCAAAACGAATATTCCAACTTCGAGAGGCTTGTTTTAATCCATAGATGGATCTTTTCAGCTTGCATACTTTATGAGCATTGGCTGGGTGAATGAACCCCTCAAGTTGTGTCATAAACACATCCTCTGACAAGTTTCCATTAAGGAATGTTGTCTTCACATCCAATTGCCAGATCTCATAGTCATAGTAGGCAGCTAAAACAAGCATGATCTGAATGGATTTAAACATGGCAACTGGCGAAAAAGTTTCGTCATAGTCCACCCCATGGACTTGCTTGAAACCTTTTGCAACTAGCCTACCTTTGTAGGTAACCACGTTGCCATCCATGTCTGTCTTCTTCTTGAAGACCCATTTACACCCTATGGGTTTTGCCCCATGAGGCGGCTCAACCAAGTCCCAAACCTGGTTAGCAGACATAGAATCCATCTCGGACCTCATGGCCTCCAGCCATCTCTCGGAGTCAGGTCCAGTGACTGCTTCCTCATAAGTCTTAGGTTCATCCTCAATAATGAGAATGTCGTCGTGTTGAGTCGGCAGTGACCCATACCTCTCAGGAGCATGACGTACCCTCTCAGACCTACGTGGAGCCTGTGCCTGAGCCTTAGGTTGGGCTACAACCTGTACTGGTGGCTCAGATTCCATCTCAACCTTTGTCTTGTGGATGATCTTGGACTTCATCCAAATCAAAACTTCTCCCACTGGCTTCTTTCAAGATAAATTCTTTCTCAAGAAAGACAGCACCACGGGCGACAAAAACTTTGTCCTCAGTGGGATTATAGAAGTTGTATCCTCTGGTTTCCCTAGGATACCCCACAAACACGCATTTATCTGACCTGAGCTCTAGCTTGCTAGAATTTTGACGCTTAACAAAAGCTTCGCATCCCCAGATCCTCATAAATGAGAGGTTAGGTCGTCTCCTAGTCCACAACTCATGCGGAGTCACGGGGACACTCTTAGACAGAACGCTATTCAATATGAAAGAGGCTGTCTCTAAAGCACGTCCCCAGAAATACAGAGGTAGAGTTGCATGACTCATCATACACCGGACCATGTCTAGCAGAATCCGATTCCGCCTCTCAGACACTCCATTCCATTGGGGTGTCCCAAGAGGGGTGAGCTGTGAGAGAATCCCATACTCTTTCAGATAGTCAGTAAACTCATGGCTCAAGTACTCTCCACCTCAATCAGAGCGAAGAGCCTTTATAGATCGTCCATGTTGGTGTATATGCCCTAGGACCTAGTTTTGGTCCATCTTTGTACTACTTAACTCTGATATTCATATATCTTTCTGGCATTGTCGTTATCATTGTTTGTCTACACTTGCGATTGTGTACTTACATGATAATGTCCCTGGAGACAGATTGGATCTGTGCTCAAATGATTGTCCCTAGTCGATGTATCTGAGTGGATATGGGACAGCTCTGGTACTTGTGAGACTGGTATGTGGGCTGGTTAGGCACGTGGTGCTAACGCAGACACATGGGTATATCATTGGAGGATATACTGGATAGACCCGCTGTGAGGCTATGACTTGGTGTCATGAGTTATCCTCACAAGTGACAGAAGATGCATTGATCCCTTGACTTGAGGTCATTGACCATTCTATATGGTTAGGGACTTGCTTTGATACAACCTAACACCTCGCCGTAGTTGGGAGGTCATAACTGTTGTCATTGAGCATGTCACGACCCATATGAGAAGGTCAATGGACAGACACAGGATTTGCCCCTTCCTTAGGGAAGTATGATATCCATGGAGCTCCTCTATGGTTCTATGACTGAGAGTGTATGGTCATACCCAGGTGAGAACCTGATTTAGTCATAGCCATGTGATTGGGTGAAAACAAGTGGTGACACACTTGTCCAATCGGATATCAGTTCAGCAAAGAGACTGTAATGCATCTGTACCTAGTTGCGATGATGGGGATGTCGATGTCGATATCCATTCCAATGACCTGGGTAGCAGCGATGCACTGCTAGGTGCCACTCACTGCTTGTGATGACCTTTGGTTAGCACTGCCAGCGTTAGAGGAACCTACAGGGTCGCACACCTTGATACTCGAGTTTTCATATTGATCGGGCAGCCTTTAGATCGAGTTATTGGATAACTCAGATCTATTTGGGAGATTTCATCAGCGCCAATGGGCCTGATGAGATGGAAGAAACTTATTGGAGCCAACTTCCGTTTTTAGCATATTGATCAAATTAACCATGGTTAACCTCATTTGACCATGGGTTAAATTGGATTGGATCCAATAGCTTGGTTAACATGCATAATGGACTTTGGGCTTGGCCCATTGTTTAGTTGGGCTTGCTAATAAGTTGTATTGAAGGGCTATGAGGCTTGAAGGGTATAATGGGGATGAATTAATAGGATAGGCGCATATGGGATTCTAGTTGGACTAGGATTTGCGCCTATGCCTTGTTTGGTATCTCCTAGGTGATTAAATCAAATTGGATTTGAATAAATCACCCAAGATAATTGATTGGATTGTGTTTGACAATTGTGGGCTGATTATTAACATAATTAGAGTCCTAATTGGATTAGGACTTGCGCCCAAGCCACATTAGGCAATCCATTATATTGCCTTGACTAGGTCTAGGCGCATAGATGGGATTAATGCCTCATATGGCATGATATGGGCGTATATGGCTGATACTTGCTTTGGCAAGTCTTAGGCGCATATGGGAGTGGAGATTTAATTAGTATATTTGATTAAATAATCTCCTAGAATCATGCCCTAATTGTCAACACTTGCCTTTCTCCCCTAACCGCCTCTTGCTCCTATAAATAAGCCCTTGCCGCCCCCTCTCTTGATGATGCTAATTCCTTGGAGGCGTGAAGCATTAGAGGGCGACGGTTTGGAGAGCTTAGAGCTCTTCTTCTTCCATCAAGGGCGCAAGCATGCTTCATCTTTCTCCTCTTCCTTTCCTTGGCGCAAAGGAAAAAGAAGGCTTGCGACATTCCCTTCTCCTTCCATCTCCTTGGCGCATCACATCTTGGTGGTGGCGCAAGTTGCTTGGAGAACTCTCCTAAGGCATGGATCTTCTTCCCGAGGCTAGCACCGGGCGAGGAAGAAGAAAACTTGAGGAATCCGTGTGTGCGAGACTGCAGAGGGCGAACACTTGGGCGCCTTCATCGACATCGGCTTCTAATTGCTTAAAGGTACTTACTATCACATCATGTCGACCCCCTCGCAAGAGATCTTCACTGGGTTTTTGGGACCGGCCTGTTTCGGGGACATTCTTCCGCTGCGTAAAATGTATGTCCATGACTCTGAAAATTATAAAATGTCCCCGGGGTTTCCCAACAGTCCAAGCTAGTTCTCTACTTCAGTCTTGAACTCCTTGAATTTCTCTAAGGATTCAGACTTGTGTCTCATCAGGTAGACATATCCATATCTACTGAAATCATTAGTAAATGTGATGAAGTATACAAACCCACCTCTGGCTTGTTTGTTGAATGGTCCACACACATCGCTATGTATGAGATCCAACAAACCTTTAGCCCTTTCACCTATCTTGGTGAATGGCGCCTTTGTCATTTTGCCCAATAAACAAGGCTCGCATGTGTCAAACTCCTCAAAGGGGCTTGAATCCAAGGATCCATTTACATGAAGTCGTTGGATGCGATTCTTGTTGATGTGCCCTAAACGACAGTGCCAAAGATAAGTGTTGTTGAAACCACTTAGCTTGATCCTCTTAGCATTTACGTTGCACACAGAACTTTGCATGTCCAAGACATACAAGCCATTGCATAAAGTACCAGAAGCATAGAACATGTCTGGCAATGAAAAAGAATAGGTGTTCTCTTTGATTGCAAAACTGAATCCTTTCCTCGCTAAGGCAGGAATGGATATAATGTTCTTGGTAATCGACGGCACATAGTAGCAATGGTCAAGTTCTAGTTGAAGTCCTGACGGCAGCGAGAGAGTGAGGTCTCCCACGGTCACAGCAACCTGTGCGCCGTTACCAACTCGAAGATCAATCTCCCCTGGCCGCACTGTCCTACTTTGTTTGAGCCCTCGCATACTAGTACAAATATGCGCTCCACATGCAGTATCAAGTACCCATGTGTTCGAAGTAGACATATTGACTTCAACCACGTAAATGTCTGAGCCTGAAGACGAAGGCGTCATCGCTCTCTTCACCTCTTTATGGTGTTGCCTTTTACAGCGCTCGAGCTTGGGGTCACCCCTCAAGTTTCGACACCGGTCCAACTTGTCATCCCGAAGGACAGATCGCAGTTTTAATCCGCTATTGTTGTAGACATAGACATGATCTACAACAACAGACATGCAGATTAGTACCACATTTCAATCATTTAATCTGGACTTGAAATAAATGATTGTTTCTCACTATTTTATCAGATTGACAACCCTCTTGTGTCAATTCGGGAAACCACATAATTTCCAAAGTGAGATGGGATCCTTGTTCCTCACACGGTCTCGCGTCCTGCGGGGGCAGGATGTACGGCACGAGGTGATGCATGTATCTCAAAGTAGGCTCGCCAGCCAATTGCAACTAGGCAATTCCCCTTCTCAAGACCGTTCAGGCACTTCGTGTCTAGCGGAGGCTAGATACAGCATGAAGCCCTAACTCCTTGAGGTGCCTCTAGCAACTTACACCACATATGAGAGTTCTAGTCAAGTCCGACCTGACCGTTATGCCTAGGGTCAACGATTTCCTTGCGGAAGGCGCGTCCAGAGTTTTAACCGGACTGGGGAAATCATTGTCACCACACACCTCCTAAAGATAGATGAGTGTGTCCCACGGAGGTGGGAAACAGTGCACAGCACCATCGATCGATAGTTTGACGAGGGCTACGCGTCAGAAGGCTTTTAGAACGTGACTTGATAAAATTTTGAGAGGGTTTGGGTGGTCTCATACCACATTAGTTTTATCTTTATGTCTATCATTACAGGCATGCACCCTACAGTTATAACATAAAATAAAACAATCAAAGCATGACAACAAAAGCAGTAAAACAAGATATGGTTATAGCCCAGACAAGGAAAACAAGCCCCTAGACCTAGACAGTACACCGAGCACTACCAAAAGCTCTAAGCGTTCAGCCCATGCTTCAAGCCGTCGGCTCCTTGCTCTGAGTGCTTCAGGGTCCTGCTTCAACCCCAGGTGCGCCTCCAAGGTTTCATGCTCCACTTGTGTTAGCTCGCATACCCTAGGCTCCTCCTAGGGTTCGGCCAACACTCTCCTCTGCCCTTGTCAGCTCGCAAACCTTAGGCTCCTCCTAGGGTTCGGCCAACATGGGGCGCCACCATGACCCAAGAGAGAGCCGTCTTTGTGCCGCCTATAGATCAGCCCCTTAGCAACCCCTATATGCGCCTCTAGTAAACCCTAGAAGCCATTAGGGTTTAGGCCAAGCCATAGGTTACACAATACCCTTCTCAATAGCCCCTTATCTTCAAGATGCGCCCCTAGAGAAAATCCATAGAAGCCACCAAAGATTCGGCTATGAGAGGGCTGCCCTTTCTTAGTCAGATACACATAGGAGTAAGCTGCGATGTAAGGTTGTCTTCCCTAATCTTTGACTTTAGATTTACAAAATACAAAAAAGAAAATAAGGGTGGCACGTAGGCCTTCACAAGAATACATCACAGGCATGCTTTAGGGTTTGTCTATAACCATATCATATGCATAAAGAAAAGCACCTAAGACATGCTCTTCTATATGGAATGAAAAACTACAAAACCATATTTTAGTTTTTCATGAGAAAACATGTTCGTCAAATCTCCGCGATCTTATCGAAAATTCAGATTTTTTTCGTTCTCTCAAGAGTCTACAAGTGGCCATATATTTACCCCGATTATCAATGCCACTTGCAATCCCTAACTTGTACGGATTAGGGCAATCACCAAGTCCATGCCCTGAAATCTAGATACAAGTCTCACACCATGGGTCTATCCCATGAATATGAGGAGAAATAAATTCTCACACATAGGGTCTATCCCCATGTGTAGAAACCGAAAATCATGAATATCATAAGAGCGAGAAATAACAAACCTACTATTTTTCTACACATAAAACATGACATAAAGATTTTCAAAAAAAATTTCTATGACATGCGCATGCTAGAAAAATCCATACACCGATGTATCTCGTAAGTTGCCTCTGATACCACTGTTGGGAATCCCCGGGCTATTTAAAAACAAAAACAGCGGAAGCGAGCCCGAAACGAGATTCCTAATTCAACAATAAGGACCGTCTTACGAAGAATACAAAGGATGTGATAGGGGTAAACCTTACTTAGCAGTTTGATGCTGGCGATGGCTGAGACGCGCAAAGGCCCGTCCTCTACAATCGACCACACACGGACTCCCTCGAGACTCCTCTGCTCCGTGCACGTGCTAGCTTCGGGAGAAGAGATCCACGCCTCTAGCTTCTTCTCTACTTGCGCCAATCACGAAGACCACGCGCCAAGGAGAAGGGGAAGCGTTGGCGACAAGGAGTGGGCAGCACTACAACTTGTCCCAACCTTGATGCAAAAAACTTTCTTTTCATCGTCACCTACAAGACCCTCTCGCCAGGAGCAGAGAGGAGGCGACAACAGCAGAGGAGAAAAGAGACTGGTGCAAAATCTCCCAAGAGAGCCTCTCTATTTATAATAGAAGCGCTAGCTCCTCTTTGGAGATTTTTCTCATGCAGGACTATGTACATAGGCGCCTACTCACAATTAAGCGTCATGGGTTCGAATCCCCGCATACGCAATTAATTGTAAATTGCGCCCAAGCATAGGCGCCTACTCACAATTAAGCGTCATGGGTTCAAATCCCCACAGATGCAATTAATTGTAAATTGCGCTCAAGCTTATTAATTAGCCAAGAGAAGAATTCTCTTGCCAATTAATAGTTTTATTTTATTCATGTGACTAAAGTGCTAAGCCCAACCTTGCACTAAGACCCTTGTTTGACACATTTTGACACCTCAGGTCAACAGAGGTCAAACGTGGTCCACTAGAGTCAACTAGTGGTCAAACATGAACAAAATAAAGTCTCATCTCCTCATAAGAAAAACCATAGCATTAGCTTCCCAAAATGATCCGAATCATACAACGATCCGATCAGAGGCTAACCGATCAATACGGAGTCTCTAGCGTCTAGGTGTGCGACCCTGTAGGTCCCTCTGACGTTGGCAGTGATGACCCATTCATCACAAGCGGTGAGTGGCACCTAGCAGTACATCGCCACTACCCAAGTCATCGGAATAAATGTCGCCATCGACAACCTCAAACTGTGATAAGGAATAAGAGTATCCATGTCCCTTTGCCAGGTTGATCATCCAAGTTGGACAAGCGTGTCACACTTGTATATTCCAACTACGATGGTCATAACTAAATCAGGCTAAACCTGGGTGTGGCCACACACTTTCAGTCATGCACCATCTAGGGGCCCATGGACATCAAGCTTCCCTGTAGGGAAGGGGCAAATCCTCTATCGGCAAGATGAACCTCTCGTATTGCTTAAGATATACCCAATGACAACCGTTATAACCTCCCTGTTACGGCGAGGTGTTAGGTTGTATCAAAGTACATCCTTTACAACACAAAGATACAATCTTCCTCAAGTCAAAGGACAGATACAACTCCATCACTGTGAGATTCTTCCTGAGACACCAAGAAGAACTCTCACGGCGGGTCGGTCCAGTATATCTCCCTTGACATACCCTTATGCCTGCGTTAAGCAACCCGTGCTAACCAGCGCATAAACGAGTCTCACCCACACCATAGCTGTCCCCTATCCACTATGGTACTTGACTCGGGACATAAGCAAACTAAGATTGTAATATCTCGAGGGACATCATCATGTAGAGATACATATGGGCAGATGTATAATAAACCATGACAATGACAATGCCAGGATATCTATAAATATCAATGTATGTAGTACATATGTCTAGACCAAAAGATAGGTCTCAGGGCATAACACTAACACACTTTCGTGTATCTGAATTCTAAGTTGATAATCTCAAGTGGAATCTCAAGGATGACTTTCGTGCATCTGAGTCTCAACACAAGTTCTACTTAAGTTTTTCCGATGATCTAATACTCAATTTCTTGCAGCATCAAATCAAGTCTAACACAATAATTTAACCCTAGATTCAAATTATCAACATGGCAATAAAATCACTAAAAATCAGAATTCAAAGAACAATCCTAATCTCTTATGATAAGTTCCAAACTCAATGATTATTTAGGGTTCCAAATTTCATGATCAACCTTTCAGTCTATTTCGTAAAATTCTAAAACATGCTGATAATATAAATCTAAGGAAAATTAAAGACGATTCATCACAAAAGCAGAATTATCACAACAAAGATTATCATGACGAAAATAATGATCATCTAGTCATTAAAAATCAAGGGGATTACACCCCATGTCCCAAAAATATGTTTAAGCTTGCATAGAGTGAAGATTACAATAATTCATATTGTTGGAAATCGAAACAGAGAGAAAGGAAGAATTACGGTACGGCCGTAAAGGTTATTACGGCAGTGCCGTAATCTCACGAAATTCTCTAACCGAAAAAATCCAAAATACGGCACCTCACGGGAATTACGGCAGTACCATGATTTTGATCTGCGAGTGTAGTCTAATTACGGTACCGTAATATCCATAATGAGGGTGCCGTAATTTGCTCTGAAGCTCCAATTCTTCTGAAATTTGACGTGTGATCTCGTCTTGATGTAGTGAATTCAGCTATGCATTTGGATTGCTCAAAATCGACTGAAAAACATGCTTTTTTGCCTAAAATCATCAAAAATAGAAAAGAGTGTAGATTCCACAAATATTGATAAAAAAAGGCATAAAAATAAGCAAAGTCTATGAATATGACACAAAAATACCAATGAAATGGCACAAAATTTACTATAAATTTCGGTGTCATCAGTCAACAAAACAACATGTTATATAATAAATGTTTACCTTTTCATTTATTCTAACCTTAACCCAATCCTAGTCCTAAGGTTCCTATATCCTTTGGCTTTCTTACCAAACCTATACCTCTGATACCAATAAAATTGTCACGCCCCGGCAGAAATCCAGCTATCTCTAGCTGAGGGTTCCCTAGGGAGAGGACAATATTGACAGGAACCATAGAACTACAATAATCCAATATCACTAATTAAATAAATAATCCAAACTTAACATCTAAAGTTTTATAACACAATCTCTAAAAATATACTATCCAATTTGTAAACAAATCAATTGAAATAAGAGCTACAAGACTATCTAAACTCAGACTGGTATTTGTTATCTATTCTAGCCCTCCTAGAAGCTAACTCTGTACCTGGAAGAGAAACAAAGGAAGTTAGCAAAACACTAAGTAGGAATCAACAAAGTGGTGAGGGAGTCAAATAACAAGATATCAAATGAATGAAACAACAATATACAGAATATCGTGTAAATCATCAAGCTGGCCAACAGATCTCAATCAAGAGCCGCATTCATTTTCAAAGTATTTCCACTGTTTCTCACGCAGTGGAACAACTGTCCTAAACAGCCCAGAGTGTTGCGTCCAACACCTGGCAACCGTAATATTATCCCGAGGACAACTGGCGGTACCCTAACCGGTAACCATAGCCCGATATGTGTTGGAACTATATCTCACACAAACAGGCCACTGGAGAATAAATCATCTAGTCCAGAGGTTAATATATCATGACTTTAACAGATATTCAACTATTCCAACATACTCATATGTCAATATCACAGATACACAATTTTTCAACCATGCTCATGTGCCAATATATCAGATATCTCAATACAATATTATTAACCATTCATACATAAACAAAATATGACCAAATGAATAAGATAATTGAGGTTAATAGAATTTCAAAAACAAAACAAGCAGACGAATGAAATAGATATTAGTGTCAAATAATTCTAATATAAGCATCATATATCAAATCAAAGGGATAAGCAGCAAATCCTATAATTCTTGACACCATAACAAAGGAGTAGTGTAAGATTCCTACCTCAAATGCTGTTATCCTAAATCCTTTTCAAAAGCCAACAAATTGTTTATCAAATGATGTAAGCTGATTAGTGGATCAATCCCTCTGTAATATGAATTTGTACAAAAACACTATCAATAAGTATTCTAACTTAAAAACAAAGACTACCAACATGTAGAACACATACCTAAACCTAGAGAACCAATCTTAGATCAAGTGAACCGGACCTAAAACTCACTGAACCGGACAGAATTGCAGTGAACCAGTCAGATTCACCCTGAACCAAGTCAGACCAACACTTAGAACTTAAATTACACAAAATATACAAGTCATCTAAAGCGACACAGAGTACCATTGGATAGAAAATTTCATAAGCTTTCCAACGGGTGCTTGAACAGGCCCAGATTCAATCGAATTAGGGTCGAACCGGTCCAAATTCAATCACTGGGCCAAAATTTAAATTGAACTGCTCACCACTGTTGAACCGGTTCAAATCGAGTTCAACACAGCTGACCGGTTTATTTCCAAATAAACTGAACAAAACTCTAAATCAAACTTGAACCAGCCGATCGCCCGATCGCCGCCGTGCAAGGCCACCGGACCTGTGTCCACTGCTTGTGCCGGCTAGGGGTGGGTATTCGGTAAAAACCGAATCGAATTTACCGATACCGAAATTACCGATTAAGAAATTACCGAAAATTTGATTACCGATATCGAACCGAATAAGGTTTTTACCGAATGTATACCGAACCGAATTTACCAAAAATTATTCGGTAAATTACCGAATTAAATTATTTTATTTATATAAATATAATAATATTTTTATTTTTAAATATTTATCAAATAAAATTTAATAATTTTAATTCAAATCGGTAAATTCGGTAATTTATCGTACCGAATATATCGAATTTACCGTTTAATACTTAGTATCGGTAAATTTGGTTTTTATCGAACCGAAAAATGAAAAACCGATACCGATACCGAAAACCGAATTTTAGAAAATATATTACCGATACCGATACTGATACCGATACCGAATTTACCGAACCGAATTTACCAAATTGATCAGTAAATCAGTAAAAACCGAATAAACCGAATAAACCGAACCGTTTGCCCACCCCTAGCGCCGGCGAGCTCCCAAGGGCACGTCGAACGTCCGTTCGCCACCAAACTTCGCCAGCACACTCCTTACGATGAAGCGAGGCTCCACAATCGACTGCAGTGAGCTTTCGACACATGGTTGAAGCGCCCGAAGTAGCTTAATGTATCGACGGTTGTGCCACCGCCGTCGATACACAAAACTTAATCAAAACTCACCAGAACTTCAACGAAACAACTGGGAAGCACGCATACCTTGCTACGAAGCTATATCATAGCCCAAAATAGAGAAATCATGTTGATGGAGGTGTTGGAAAACTGAAACTTGAGGCGGCGCCGCTCGTACTCTAGCGACTGGTTCGAGCGCAATTTCTCCTTCCTAGCAGTGCGTCCAAGCTTGAAGAGAGGCTAGGTTTCTACTTCTCCTCGAATTGAGCAAAAGCCCTCTAATATAGAGGCAAAACACGTCTCGGAATAGTAAAAGCGCGGTGGCGACTCAACCGCTGCAAAAATCAGGGAAGACGACGATTCAACTCGTCGTCCGCAAATAACGCAAAATCAAAATAATAAAATAAGCGCAGGTTTAATATCAAAATGCAACTCAGCCTAGTGGTTGGGTTGAGCCCAAAACACGGATGTGACGTGGGTTTAAGCCCCCATGGACGCGATTTATGTTTTTTATATAAAACCTATTTATTTAATCTTTAAAAAAAATTCCAGAAAATCATAAAAATTCTAAAATAAGAATTCTAAATTTTCTAAATTTTAAAAATTAAATTAATAATAGAAAAAAAAAATTAAATTTTAGGTTATAACAAGATTTATCCCTATTATTCCCTTTTAGCCCATTGTCTCTTCATGACAACATGTTATTGGGCCTCATTGGGTAATGAGCTAGCCCAAACTTCATTACAAAGGTTGATTAAGCCATTGGATCCAATCCAATGCAACCCAGAGTCAAATGTGACCAACCATGGTCAATTTCGGGTCAACCTGCAAAAAATGAAGTTCGGCTCCAATAACTCTTCTCCATCTCATCAGACCCATTGGCGCTGATGAAATCTCCCAAATAGATCCGAGTTATCCTATAACTTGATCATAAAGCTTCCCGATCAATACGAGGACTCAAGTATCAAGGTGTGCAACCCTGTAGGTTCCTTTGACGTTGGCAGTGCTAACCTAAGGTCACCACAAGCAGTGAGTGGCACCTAGCAGTGCATCGCTGCTACCCAAGTCATCGGAATGAATATCAACATCGACATCCCCATCATCGCAACTAGGTACAGATCCATTACAATCTCTTTGCCGAACTGATATCCGATTGGACAAGTGTGTCATTACTTGTTTTCACCCAATCTCATGGTCATGACAAAATCAGGTCTTCTTCTGGGTATGGTCATACACTTTCAGTCATAGAATCATAGTGGAGCTCCATGGATATCAAGCTTCCTTCAGGAAGGGACAAATTCTCTGTCTGTATATTGCCCTTCTCATATGAGTCGTGACATGCTCAATGACAACCGTTATTATCTCCCAACTACGGCAAGGTGTTAGGTTGTATCAAAGCATGTCCCTAACCATATAGAATAGTCAATTACCTCAAGTCAAGGGATCAATGCATCTCCTGTCACTTGTGAAGATAACTCATGACACCAAGTCATTGTCTTACAGCGGGTCGGTCTAATATATCCACCACTGATATACCCATATCTCCGCGTTAGCACCTCGTGCCTAACCAGCCCACATACCAGTCTCACATGTGCCAGAGTTATCCCATATCTGCTCAGGTACTTGACTGAGGACTATAGTTTGAGCACAGATCCAATCTGTCTCCAAGGACATTATCATGTAAGTATACAATCACATATGCAAACAAACAATGATAACGACAATGCCAAAATGATATATAAGAAATATCAATGTCAAGTAGTACAAAGATAGACCAAAACTAGGTCTCAGGGCATATACACTAACAATCTCCCACTTGCACTAAGACCTAGAGGTTGAGGAATCTCAACCCCATATCTATAGTATGACCATCATGCTTCTACTGTGCCAAAGCCTTGGTCAGTGGCTTTGCTAGATTGTTCTCTGTATCAACTCTACTAATCTTGACATCACCTTGATCAATCATCTCTCTAATCAGGTGAAATCTCCTGAGTATGTGTTTAGACCTTTGATGAGACCATGGTTCCTTTGCCTGTGCAATAGTCTCATTATTGTCACAATAGAGCTTAATGGGATCCACAGTAGTTGGAACCACCTAAAGATCAGATATGAACTTCCTTATCCAAATAGCTTCTTTGGCTACCTCAGAAGCAACAACATACTCAGCCTCGGTTGTAGAATCAGCTATAGTGGATTGCTTGAAGCTTTTCCAGCATACAACGCCTCCATTCAATTTGAACACGTAGCCGGCCTATGATCTGAAGTCGTCCGGGTCAGATTGGAATGACGCATTAGTGTAGCCCTGAACACTGAGCTCTTCCTGTCCCCCATAGACCAAGAACAAGCCCTTAGTTCTTCTTACATACTTTAGGATGTTTTTTGCAGCCACCTAGTGCTACAAACCTTGATTGGATTGGAATCAGCTGGTTATGCTCACGGCATAAGCCACATCTGGTCTAGTACACAACATTGCATAAATGATCGATCCTACTGTCGAAGCATAAGGGACTCGACTCATGTCATCCCTCTCAGCCTGTGTGGTGGGACACTGGCTCTTTGAGAGTGTAAGGCCATGTCTCACTGGAAGGTATCCTTTCTTAGATTACTCTAAGTTGAACCTCTCCAGGACCTTATCAATGTAGGTACTTTGACTAAGGGCCAAGAGCCTCTTGGATCTATCCCGGTAGATCCTCACGCCTAGGATATAGGTGGCCTCTCCTAAGTCCTTCATCTCGAAACACTTTCCCAACCATGTCTTCACAGACTGAAGACTAGGGATGTCATTTTCGATGAGCAGTATGTCATCGATATACAAGACTAGAAAAGTCACCAAGCTCTCACTGAATTTTCTGTACACACAGGCGTCATCTTCACTTTTGATAAAGCCATAATCCCTCACAGCTTCATCAAACCAAAGATTCCAACTTCAAGATGCTTGCTTCAATCTACAAATGGATTTCTTTAGCCTGCAGACCTTATTGGCATTTGCAGGATGGATGAAACCATCAGGTTATGTCATATACAATCCTCCGTCAGCTTCCCGTTAAGGAAAGCTGTCTTAACATCCATCTGTCATATCTCATAATCATGATATGAAGCTATAGTAAGCAGAATCAAAATGGATTTGATCATGGCAACTAGCGAGAAGGTTTCATCATAGTCCACCCCGTGGACTTGTTTGAAACCTTTAGCCATAAGTCTACCCTTATAGGTAACTATATTGTCATCTATGTCGGTCTTCCTCTTGAAGAACCATTTACAGCCTATGGGTTTTATCCCATCAGGCAGCTCAACCAAATCCCAGACTTGGTTAGCTGACATGGAATCCATCTCGGATCGCATGGCCTCAAGCCATCTCCCAGAGTCCGATCCAGTGACCGCCTCATCATAGGTCCTGGGCTCATCCTCAATGATCAAGATCCCATTGTTTTGGGTCGGCAATGACCCATACCTCTCAGGTGCATGACGAATCCTCCCAGACCTATGTGGGACCTGTGTCTGAGCCTCAGGCTGCCTAGCAACCGGTGTAGGTGGCTCAGGTTCCATCTCAGTGTCTTGTGGTTGCACTTGGACCTCCTCCAAGTCAAACTTCCTCCCACTAACTTCTTTCATGAGAAATTCTTTCTCTAGAAAGACAGCTCTCCAAGCAACAAAGACTTTGTTCTCAGTAGGGACATAGAAGTAGTATCCTTTAGTTTCCGTAGGATACCCCCACAAACACACATTTATGAGATCTACATTCATGAAAAGATGATGAGGTTGAAAGACATATTTTAATGAAAAGCTAAAACTGAATTTTATAGTTTTTCATGAGCATATAGAAAAGCATGAGATAGATATCTTGATTGTGCATAGTGTTGTGGTCATAGTCAAGCCCCTTGTATGCATATGATGTATTTGTGTGAGGCCTGCATGCCACTTTTTCTTTATTTTGTAAATTGAAGATTAAGGGGGCGCATCCCTCATGAAGATATGACATTGGCAAAACTTCTTTGGAGCTTGCACACTTGCGCACTTCACATGGTGGTGCAACTTGTATGAAGGCACATCGAAGAGGGTTTGGCAGAACCTTTAGGGGTGCCTCTAAGGCTTCCTAGAAGTGCTTCTCGGGTTTGAGAGATATCCCTTGGAGTGGAGGACCTTGGAGCTGCACATGGACAAGGATCTTAGTGGCGGCTAGGTTAGGTCTTGTTGGGGCTTGTCACCTAGGTCAAGCATTGAACATCCCTTGGCATGTGATGGTTCAATGTATTGATTAGGCTATGACCACATCACTTGTTTATTGCTTTCCTTATCTGCTAAAGCATGCCTGGATGTGTTTTATTATTTTTCTATCACTATAGGATTGCATGCCTGTAATGATTAGACAAAAGATTAAACTAATTGGATGAGACTACAAAAACTCTAAAAAAAAAATATCAAGCCTGAAATAGCCTTCTAACTCATAGCCCTCGCCAAGCTATCGATTACTGGTGTTGTGCACTATTTCCCACTCTCGTGGGATACACACACTTATCTTTAGAAGGCACACAGTGATAATGGTTTCCCCAGTCCAGTTTTAACTTAGACATGCCTTCGCAAGAAAACTCGTTGGCTCTGGGCATAACGATTGGGATAGACTTGACTAGTTTTTCATATGTGGTAACCACATGATGGAATCCTAGAGGGAACGTTGAGAGGTTAAGGTTTCATGTTGTATCCAGCTCTCGCTAGACATGAAATGCCTATACTTTCTCAATAAGGGAAATTGCCAAATGCAATCAACTGGTGTGGCCACCTTAAGAAGCATGAGTCACTTTGTGCATCTCATCCCACCCTCGTGGGAGGTAAAGTCTCATGTGAAATAAGGATCCCATCTCACTGATGCATTACATTTACACTATGTTTTTGCCTATGTTTTAGATCATATTCTGAGCTTATTTGCATGATTTCGTCCTTATTTCAGTACTTTTACTCTACTTTGCACGGAATCTTCACTTTTCTTGGTTTTTATGAAAATATAGGTAAAATGGTGTAAAAATAAAGGATTTCGAGAGTTTTGAAGCCAAAGCATGATTGCCGAGGAGATCACAAGCCTCAAATTCGGGGTGAAAACGGTGAAGAACGAGACAATTATGGCCTTGGTCGTAATTACGGATTCAACCGTAAAAGTGACAACGAACGAAAGGTGAAAATCGGCTAAGTGTCAGAATGAACAGAAACTTTCATGGGTGAGACCGTGAATCTATCACGGTCTGTGAAACTTTCTATGACCGAAGGCATGTACACACAGAAACATTTACAGCCTTAGCCATAAACGCATCACGGGTTGTAAAAACTGCCGCTCGACGCGTTTTTCACTCATTTCTCCACCAATTTGAACCGGATTTGAGCCAAACTCCGCAGAACCATTCCTGGATGAGTCCTAAGTCTAGCTATAAAAGACAAGATTTTTCAAGGGTTAGGGAGGCTTTTTCAGACGAACACAGACAGCGGCGGCGACAAGGGCGAAAGTTCAATTCCAGGGCATATTCCGGCAAGATTCCATGCGAAAGTGACAATTTATTGGCTCTTCCTCATCTCCAGATCGAGGAGAAGGCAGTTTTACTATTCTTTCTGTGATTTCTTTGTGATTTTTAGGAAATTTTACTCGTTCATTAAAAACACATGTATTTCCCTAATAACATGAGTGAGTAGATACTTGTTTCGGGATTATTGGGCATAGCCCACTAACTTTCATGAATTAATCTATGTTATTTTTTGTTTTATTATGAATTTATCATTATGATTTGATTGAAATTGCATGTATCCCATAATTTACCTTGGCCAAGTAATTTTGTGTCTTAGACGTTGCGAGAAGGACCGAGAGGTGAATCGCAACGTCCGATCTATTTCAATTGAACATTCGAATCCAATCACGAGAGTAGATTGGATTCGTCTGAAGGATTTACCAGCTTTTTATAGAACTTAATGGGTTTAGTTAGGTTAACTGTCACGAGAGTAAGGAGTTAACCTAATTAAATACCGTATTACGCTCCGAGAGGAGGTGATATGTACCCTAGGAAAAGTTCCTTTCATGGTTGATAATTTATGTAAAATTAGCTACTTTTAAATGATTCATGATTGTCAATGTAGTGAACCCATGAAATCCCGATCCTTTAGAATTTGTATCTCTTAACGCTGCTTTCAAGTTTGTTCATGCTTAGAAGTTTAGAACAACCACTGGTTTAGTCTCCCTAGATTCAAACAAGTCAATAAGTTAGTACTTAACTACGTAGTCCTTGTTGGGAACGATAATCTTTTTATTACTTCAATAAATCCGTGCACTTGTGGATAGCTATCAAGTTTTTGACGCCGTTGCTGGGGATTTCGACTAGTTAATATCGACTAATAGATAAGTTTGGAGATTACGCATTTTCTTTTCTTTTGCCTTTTTACTAGTCTTTATTGTTCCCTTTTTTTATAGTTAACTTACACGTTGTATGCCTAGAAGTTCTTGTGCAGGTGCTTTGTTCCCAGAAGACCCAGAAATTGAGCGTACGTTTCACCTTCGAAGGAGATTGTAGTTTGAGAACAAGAGGACCTCTGAAGAAAGAGGGATGGCGGCGAACAATCAATCTTTGAGGGACTTTGTAGCACCAAACATACAAGGGTTTAACTCAAGCATTGCTCGACCTAATATAGAGCTTGGTTATATTGGGGGATGACGATGGTCCAGCAAAATCAATTTGGGGGATCCCCAAATCAGGACCCTAATCTTCATTTAGCTATTTTTCTATAATACTGCGATACTATCAAAGTTAACGGAGTTTCTTCTGATGCAATAAGACTTAGATTATTTCCATTTTCTCTCAGGGACCACACCAGAGATTGGTTATATTCGATGCTAGCAGGATCTATCACCACTTGGGAAGAGCTATCTAAAGCATTTTTGAATAAATATTTCCCATCAAGCAAGACTGTTCAACTACGCAACAGGATTACGAGTTTTGCACAGCAAGAGGGAGAGTCACTCTATGATGCCTGGGAACGCTTCAAGGAGCTCGAACGCATGTGCCCACACCATGGACTTTAGGAATGGGTTTTAATCCACATCTTTTACAATGGATTGGATTATAACAATAGATTGATGGTGGACGCTGCGGCTGGAGGAACGATCATGAGCAAGAGTGTGGCAGACGCAACTGCTCTACTTGAGGATATGGCCATGAACCATAACCACTGGTCAAGTGAGCGGAACATTACTCCCACAGGGTTTGGTAAGTACCATAATAATTCTTTGACCTCACTGGCAGCTAAGGTAGACTCTTTGGCTCAGAGGTTGGATTCTTTTTCTTTTCCCTCAGTTGCCGTTAATGCAATTTTTTGTGAGGTGTGTGGTGTAATAGGACACAATTTGTCTGAATGTCAAATCGTAGCTTCATCACAGGAAGAATCAAATCAGGAGCAAGCCAATGCTGTGGGGAATTTTAATCAGAGACCTATGAATGACCCATATTCTGCAACTTACAATCCAGGATGGAGGAACCACCCCAACCTATCCTACAAGAATAATCAAGGGCAAGTTCCTCCTCAATATTCCCAATAGAATAACAGGCCACCACAAGGCTTCCAACCAAGGCAATATGGGCAGCCTCAGAAATCGAACTTTGAGTCCATGCTAGAAGTTGTTATGAAATAGCAGAAGAGTACCGAAGACCTGGGGCAGCCCACAACAAGATGTTGGAAAATCAGATTGCACAGCAAGCTAGCAGGACTACAGGGAGACTACTGGGGCAGCTTGAGATGAATCCTAGGGAGCACATCAACGCGGTTACTGTAATGAGTTCCGAATACAATGAGACACTTGGAGAGCCTATCGAGGAATCTATTGATAAATCTGCAAGTATTGTTTTTGATTTTGAAGACTATGAGGAGAAAGGGGAGAAAGAGAAATATGTAGGTCCGCCTACATATGTCCCTCTAATTCCTTTTCTCTAGAGGTTATGTAGAACAAATCAGAGAAAACCTAATAGTGGTAAGTCTGAGGCAAAGAAAGACCAGGTAAGCAAGAACACTGAAATAACAAAGGTAAGGGACCCCAAAGATATTTCAATTCCATGCCAAGTTGGTAAGTTTACTGTTGAAAATGCTCTGTGCGACATAGGAGCTAGTATTAGCTTGATACCTGCATACTTGATTGAGGAGGTAAGTAGTGGAGAACTTAAACCTACTGAGACTTATATTCAATTTGCTAATGGTTTTGATCAGCAACCAATCGGTATATTAGAGAATGTAACAGTTAAAATTGATAAATTTTCTATCGTTACTGATTTTATGGTTGTTAACATGAAGGAAAACGTTAAGTTCCCTGTCATTCTAGGAAGACCATTTTTAGCAAGCACGGGAACTATAATTGACATGTTGCATGAGAAGCTTACATTGAATTTGAATGATAGTAAGTTGATCTTCAATTTTTCATCAGAAGCTAAAGGGATTAATTTTGCAGGTTCCGATCAATTGCTCGGAGTGAAGGAGAACAAATTTGATGAAGAAAATATTTTTGAAGTGGATAGACGTCTCTTAGAAAATTGAGAAAAGCATAAAAGGGACGAGTTGAAAGAAGCCAAAACATGGGCATTACCTCGAGCTTTAAAGTTAAATCTGTATAATGATCTGGAAAGGCGTGAGGAACAACAATTGCCTATTATTCACTGTGCCTCATATCCACCAGAAGAGTCATGAGCATTGCCTTGGTCGAGCTAAAGACTGTAAACTATCGCTACCTGGGAGGCAACCCAGAGGCTTTAAATTTTCATTAATTTTAGCCTGTTTTCTTTTTTTTTTTTCAAGTGTGGATTTCTTTTCATTACAGTTCATAGGGTTTATCTCTTAATTTTTATTTCATATTTTGCCGGTGTTATCTGATGAATAGCCAAGCCAAAACGCAACATTTACGGGTAAAACCGTAATTATCGCGCAACCGTAATTGCAAATAAGACTGAGTTTACTCGATACTGTACACTAATGCTAGACTAGGTTTTTGTCAATATTGAAAATATCGAAAGTAATGCCAGATTAGGTTTTGTTTATTGTTTATTTTCTGTTTTTCTATTCTATTGAAATCATTTGATCTATCTACTTTGTATGCGTAGGAATCTTAGATCAGGACCTCTAGTACCTTTTGATCCTGAGATAAATAAAACTCTTAGATTGCGCAGGAAACTTAAGTTTGCAGAGGAAAGAGAAGAAGAATCAATCATGGCTGAGAGAAGAACACTTAGAGATTATGCAGCCCCGAATACATAGGGAATTCGTTCTAGTATAACTAGGCCTGCAATTGATGCAAATAATTTTGAGATTAAACCAGCTTTCCTATCAATGATCCAGCAGAACCAATTTGGAGGATCTCCTCTAGAAGATCCCAATCAACACTTATCTCTCTTTCTTGAATTTTGTGATACTATAAAAATTAATGGTGTTTCTGATGATGCACTTAGACTGAGATTGTTTCCATTTTCCCTCAGGGACCAAGCAAAAGCATAGCTACATTCTCATCTGACTGGAACATTCACCACTTGGGAACAACTATCAAATGCTTTCTTGCTCAAATACTTTCCACCCAGTAAGATAATCCAGTTGAGAAATCAGATCACAGGATTTGCACAGAGGGATAATGAATCACTTAGTGAAGCATGGGAGTGCTTCAATGAGTTACAACGGAAGTGCCCTCACCATGGATTAGAAGATTGGGTTTTAATTCAAACTTTTTATAATGGTTTACTCTATAGTACCCATCTAACTGTTGATGCTGCTGCAGGAGGAGCGCTGATGAAGAAAACAGTTAAAGATGCCCACACACTGATTGAAGAGATGGCTTTAAATGATAACCAGTGGACTACTGAAAGAGGAGTATTGTATCGTCCTCCACATGGTAAGAACGAAGGTGATAGTTGGTGTTCTTTAGCAGAAAAGATAGATTCTTTGGGTAATCGATTTGATTCTTTTCAGATGCAAACTACTGTAGTTTCTTCTGTTACTTGTGAAATTTGTGGAAATTCTAGGCATTATTCTAAGAGTGTAAAATTATTACTGATTAGGGTTCTGAGCAAGTTAATGTTGTTGGGGGGTATAATCAAGGTAGAAACAATGATCCCTACTCTAATACCTACAACCCTGGATGGAGAAATCACCCAAATTTATCTTGGAAAAATAATAATAACACTGAGGCACAAACTGAGAATAGAGGATACCAACAGAGGCAACAAAATCAAAATCAGCCCCAGAATAATAGTTTTGAATCCATGTTTGAAAAATTGATGTCTAGTCAAGACCAGAAATTTGAAAAAATTATAGACCGAATGAATCAGCAAAGAGAAGAACTTAATTATAAGATTAGCCAGCTTACCTCCCAAGTCGGGTATTTGACAGCACACAATAAGATTTTAGAGACACAGATAGCACAATGATGCATTGCATTTTGGTAGTGATTTTCATAGTTATTTCATGTCAAATCTAAGCTTATTTCGGCATTTTTATACTCATTATGGGCTTATTTCCTTCATATCTTCAGAATCTTCACTTTTTGGCACTTTTATGGAATTTTAGGTAAAAACACCCTTTTTTTTCAACATATTTTGAAGATTCTGAGGCCATGGGATGATTTCTCATGCGAAAACGAAGCCGCCTGTCAAATTTGAGCCTATTTGGAGTTAGCCTGACAATCACGGCCGGGTGAACCCCACGGGGTTCACCATCCCAGTTGCCAGCCAGCGTATGCCACAGAGAACGTCACGGCCGGGTGAACCCCAGCGGGGTACACCAGAATTCCATTTGGCCGAAAATGATCCAGAACACATCACGGCCAGGTGAACCCGGCAAGGTTCACCGCGCTTCTTTAAGCCGAACTCTCAGAATGAATCACAGCACGGTGAACCCAGCGGGGTTCACCGTGATTCTAACTCAGATTCGCGA
Source organism: Costus lasius (assembly GCA_027563935.2). Classification (NCBI taxonomy): domain Eukaryota; kingdom Viridiplantae; phylum Streptophyta; class Magnoliopsida; order Zingiberales; family Costaceae; genus Costus; species Costus lasius. The sequence goes on along the minus strand of CM050454.1, from coordinate 88,954,992 downwards.
GCGGACCCGATCCACACTCGGTTTTCCTTCGATTTCTCACCCATTCGGAGTCCAAATTTGGCAAGTAAGGTGTATATGGAAAGCTCTTTCAGAAGCGAATGCATAGGATATAAAAGCCCCAATTTTCTTGCCCTAATTATTAAGCATTCATGCGAAGAAGCAGCACGGGCGGAAGAACACGGCGACAGAGGCAATTTTTTAGAGATTTTTGGAGATTGAGACACACGATCATCATGATTTCTTCAGGATTCCTTCGGTTCATCGTCTCCTTCCCCTTAGCTTCATTTTCTTATACTTTTTATTTCATTTAAAAGAGAGATTTTGAGCGTTTCAATGATGATTGTTGTTGGGGTATGCCCTTAAGGCTAATGTTTGAGGCCTTGGTTTGTTATCAGTATCATGTATAAACTCTATGTTTATAAAGGCAATGGTTGTTATTCAGGTTGTTGCATTATCTGCTGCCATATGTATACTTCTGAATAATGTCTCAATGCTGTTCAGCTTGGCTGACATGCAGTATTGTCCTTAGTCGAGATATCTTGGTGAACATGAGACAGCCTTGATATGATTGAGACTAATATGTGTTCTAATCTTATAGGATGCTTCGAGCATGGAATAAGATGTAGACTCATGGGTACATTGGATGTACTGGACAGACCCTACTTAGGATGTTCAATTGCTTGTCACAATGTGAATAATCCTTATATGCTAACAAGTGGCATATTTCCTCTGACTTGAGATCACTTGTGTTTCTAAATGATGATTGGCATTGTCTTGAGGTAGTTCAATATCATTTGAAACATAATGGTTATAGACTATCTTGGATAATGAACATGAGTCTTGAGGTAGTTCAATATCATTTGAAACATAATGGTTATAGACTATCTTGGATAATGAACATGAGTCATGTTAGGGCGCTAGTGATAGATATAGGATTGCCTTCTCCTTGATTGGAGTGTGATGTTCTAAAGGGGCCCCCTGGATGAGATGGCTGAGAAAGTGTATGGCCATACCCAGATGACTATGTTCATCTGATCTAATCATTCTCATCATATTGGAGTTACAGGCTTGACACGCTTGTCCAATAAGAACATCCAGTGGCAAAGGAAACAAGTATGCCTAGTGAATTGAATTCACACTTATGCTGTGATTTGGGTGTAGTCTTGGAAGACTCTTTCCTTTATATCGAGAGACAGTGATGTGTTGCTAGATACCCCTCACTGATCGTGATAACGTAAGTTATCGTTACCGACATTTAAAGGAAACCCTTAGGGTCGCACAATTTGATGATATGGCTTACTTATGTCAGATCGTGTGGACTGAATTGTTTTGGTTCAGTTTAAAGGAGTTTACACTCTGATTGTAAGTGAGATCTGGTCTGATCATGTTTGATTGATTAGGGCTTGAGATCGGTAAGCTTCGATCGAGAGAATTGATGCTTGATCGATAAGATCAGGAGCATCAAGAGATGAATGGTTAGATCTTGAGCCATTTGGTTTGTCAAGATCTGAACCAATGCTGGTTTCATTTGGTCTTTGAACCAAATGTAATTGAACCGAATTAAATTGAACCGGTTCACTTATGTGAACGTATGGTTCGATTGAGAGATGAAGTTCGATGGTAACGTGGGATTGAATGTGGAGTTAGTGCTTTCTATTTTTAGAAAGACGTTTTCCTTGTTGGAAACTCCCAACGTTTTCGAACGTGAGAAGTCTCCTCTCTCTCTCGCCGACTTGCATCTTCTTGCTCTCGTTTTGGGTGATCTTCACGCCAAGAAGAGCTTTCGGCCAGAAAAAGAAAAAGCAATTCATCTCTTCTCCTCCACACAAAAGGACACCTTGGAGCCTTGCTAGCACAAGGATCGACAAGGAGTAGGCGATCAATCATCTTGTGTGCGCATGCTTTGGAGGAGAGCTACTTCGTTCTCTGCTTCCAAGACGCCATTCAATCATGGCTATGGTATGATCTTAATTTGATCTATACAAGTATTAATAAGTTGATTATATGACATGCAAACCGATCTTAGAAACCCTAGCTTCCGCTTGTGAAAACTCTGATATGCGCCTATTAGGGTTTTCGCCCCCCCCCCCCCCCCCCCTTTGGGGACTTTCAATTGGTATCAGAGCGAGGTTTCTGTTTGATCATATGATTGCTTGTTTTTGTGATCCTTGTTTGTGCTTATGAATAGATCTAAATTACATGCGAAACCACATGATAGTTGATCATGCGAAAATAGATGTATGCTTTATATTGGCGCATGTATATTGTTGGCGCATGTTGTAGTTTTTGATCAAAACTCTTTTACTTGTGCGCATCCATTTAGATCTAAGCGCCTACTTGAAAAACTTAGACGGGTTATTAGGGTTGAAGTCATCGTCCAGTATAGACCCAACTGTCTGATCAGACCATCTGACAGCCTAGATGGGTCGACCAGATGGCACCTATGTGCAAGCATGAGGTGGCTATAGGTCGACTGCAGAAAGGCGTGTAGCGATGTCTGATTGAGACAACCAATGAATGCTCATGATTAAGGCCCGGGGTCACACCCGCTTGCCAGAACTCATGAGGGACGTTCAGCCCTTATAGCATGCATTGTTGACCATGAGGTCGACACAAGTCGGTTATGACTTGGTTCATGCAAGGGCAGTGGGTCTGACTAGGTCTGATGAGTGGATCCCTATTAATGGACCGTTGTAAGATAGTAGGGCACATAAGGAAATAAAATTCATGCCAATGGGATTTTTGAAAATTTTATTTTCTTGATTGGAGCACATTATGTTTGTATAACATGATTGAATGTCTATTTCATCTTATGTGGGCTGCCCAAATTTAATGTGTGCTGTGCTGGGGCCTGCGTGCCTGGATTAATTAATTGTAAATTATTATTGTGATCTGCGAATCACATTTCAATTTATATTAATGTGTAATTGACCTGCGAGTCAAATCATGTCTAGATAGATTAAAATGTAATTTAATCAGACATGAGCACAGAGCACACATGGCAGAGGCGCATGCAGCAAGTGGCTTCACCAGTGGGAGGTCTAGGGTTCGACTCTAGGACAGGCGCATTTTACCTGGTGGGCGCATCTCAGCTGCACAGGGCGCTTTGGCCCGGGTTGGGCCAGATGAAATGATAAAGACCCATGAAGAGCCCAAGTGAAGACTTAAGTTAATTTAAGGTCTAACTTAGGCTTAATGGGCTTTTACCACATAAGATCATCATGCTTTCTATTTACTGTTTAAGTAAATTTATATATGCATGATTTATTCTTCTGCTATTACCATAGGATTTGCATGATAGTTAAGAAGATAAAAGGACCGTTAAAATCCAACGATGAATATCAAGCACGTAAGCCTTCTGACGCGAAACCTCACTGTTCTGACTATCGTTGGGGCCGTGTTGTACCCACTCAGTGGGCACGCCCATCTATCTTCAGACGGTGTGCGATTACACCTGCGTGTTACAGAGAAGGGATTTATCGCTTCTCGTTGCTCAGCATAGCACGTGGTGGTCTAGGGAGTAGGTCAGGTCAGCTTGTAGGCTACATATTGAGCATATGGTAGCCATATGGAGGCAGCCATCTGTGGGATCAGAGACTGTGTTGTACCAACTCAGTTGGCACAGTCTGCTGGATTGCCCAGATGAAGGGGAATCGCACGGGTTGGCGATTGGCAGGGATTGCCTACCAGAGATTAGTGCTTGTACTCTCTGTGCATCTTATCTCGCCTGAGCGGGACGCGGAGACCAAGTATGAAATCTGGATCCCATCTCACTAAAAGAGTTTTACTCTTTCGGACTGTTTTACTGGATTTTTCAGTCAGATAAAATAGTGAGAAAAGAATCATTCTTAAGTCCTGGATTGATTCTAACATTGATACTGACCTTGTTGTTCTTGCAATGTTGTAGATTACTGCAGCAACGAACACCACAGCGTTCAATGTGCGATCCTTACTGGAAAGGGAGAAGTTTGCTGGGCCAAACTTCTCAGACTGGTACGGACACCTTAAGATTGTTCTTAAGGCTGAGAGGAAGCTGTATGTCCTCGAGACGGCAATACCGCCTCAACCCGCTGCGAATGCCGCAAGGGCGGTTCGGGAAGCTTATGAGAAGCATGTCAATGATAGCATTGATGTCGCTTGCCTTATGCTTGCGTCTATGACGCCAGAGCTTCAGCGTCAGCATGAAGATTTATCTGCTATTGAAATTATAGCAAATCTCAAGATGCTGTATGCTGCACAGACAAGGACTGAACGCTATAACTTGACTAAACTTTTCTTTCAGAGCAAACTGACTGAAGGGAGTCCAGTGGGAGCTCACGTACTCAAGATGATTGGGTACAAGGAGGCTCTAGAGAAACTGGGACACACCATCAATCATGAGCTTGTTGTAGACATCATCCTGTAGTCTCTCCCGGCCTCTTTCGATCCATTCATCATTAATTTTAATATGAACAAGATCGACTGTACGCCGGCGGAGTTACTGAACATGCTCTATACTACAGAGCAGACTCTTGAGAAGGGAAAGCCTTCATCCTCTGTCCTAATGGTTCCTTCCAGGAACAAGAAGAAGGGGAAGAAGGGCAAAGCCCCTATCAAGAGCTACAACAAGGCTCTAAAGCAAAAGATAAAGCGGTCGAAGGAATACAGATGTTTCCATTGTGGCCAGCTGGGTCACTGGAAGAAGGACTGTAAAGCGCTCCAAGGAGACAAGAAGGGAAGCAAGCCTTTCACTTCTGGCTCAGGTATTTTCGTGACTGAAGTCATGGTATCTTCTTCTATTTCATGGGTGTTGGACACTGCATGTGGAGTTCACATTTGTTCAAATGTGTAGGAACTCAAGAGAAGAAGACAGGTGGGACAGCATGAGGTGGACCTACGAGTAGGAAATGGGGCACGGGTTGCTGCTGTTGCTGTAGGAGAATATCACATCTCTTTACCATCTGGTCTTGTATTAGAACTGGACAATTGTTATTTTGTACCGAGCATAACTAAGAATATTATCTCTATTCCTGCTCTTGTCAGGAAAGGGTTTTCCTTTGAATGCAAAACTTCAAAGTGTTATATTTCTTTTGATAATATTGTTTATGCTACTGGGTCAATTAACAATGGGTTATTCATGTTGGACATGGAATGTTCTGTACAACAAATTGATAATAAGAAAGCCAAGTATGCTGATGACAGCACCTTGCTATGGCATAGTCGTTTAGGCCACATTAACAAGAAGCGCATTAAGCGGTTGCATGACCATGGACTACTGGGATCATTCTCCTATGAGGAGCTTGATACATGCAAAGCTTGTTTAATGGGCAAAATGACGAAGACTCCTTTTTCTAACAAAGGTCAAAGGGCTTCAGGTTTACTTGACCTCATTCACAGTGATGTGTGTGGGCCATTTAGTAAACATGCCAGAGGTGGCTATTCATACTTCATTACCTTTACTGATGATTTCAGTAGGTATGGTTATGTCTATCTTATGAGACATAAGAGTGAATCTTTTGACAAGTTCAAAGAGTTCAAAAATGAAGTACAAAATCAGCTAGGCCGAAATATCAAGGCACTTTGTTCAGATCGAGGTGGAGAATACTTGAGTCGAGAGTTTACTGACTATCTGAAGGAGTGTGGGATTATCTCACAGCTCACTCCGCCAGGAACACCACAATGGAATGGTGTGTCCGAGAGGAGAAATAGAACCTTACTAGATATGGTTCGTTCAATGATGAGTCAGGCTACTATACCTTACACCTTTTGGGGATTTGCACTGGAAACAGCTGCAAAGGTACTAAACCGAGTGCCATCCAAGGCCGTTTCAAAGACGCCATATGAGTTATGGTATGGGAAACAGCCGAGCTTGACATTTATTAAAATCTGGGGTTGCGAGGCTTATGTCAAAAAGCTCGCCTCTGGGAAACTGGAGAGCAGATCTGATAAATGTATCTTTGTCGGTTACCCTAAAGAAACTAAGGGTTATTATTTCTACGATCCCAAAGAGAACAAAGTATTTGTTGCTCGAACGGCTATTTTTCTTGAGAAGGAATTTCTTCTGCAAGAGGCCAGTGGGAGAGAAATAAAGCTGGATGAAAATCCAGAGGAAGGACAAAGTAGTCAAGCATAGTTGGATGAGCCTGAGCCAATAGAACAGGTTACTGAGCAACCTGAGGCTCAGATATCACGGGAACCGCGAAGATCGGGAAGGATCCGTCGATAGCCTGAGCGCTATGACGGAGTCTACATCATTGATGATGAACCCCTCACTTATGCGGATGCGGTCAGTGGACCGGAATCAGCGAGATGGCTTGAAGCTATGCGAGCCGAGATGGACTCCATGTCAGATAACCAAGTCTGGGATTTGGTTGATCCGCCTCCGGGAGTAATCCCTATAGGCTGTAAGTGGATCTTCAAGAAGAAGATTGACATGGATGGTAACGTGGTTACCTATAAAGGCAGGCTAGTTGCGAAAGGTTTCAAACAAATCTACGAGATAGATTATGATGAAACTTTCTCTCTTGTAGCCATGTTCAAGTCTATTCGGATTATTCTCGCGATAGCGGCATATTATGATTATGAGATCTGGCAAATGGATGTGAAGACCGCTTTCCTTAATGGAAAACTAGAAGAGGATGTGTATATGACACAACCTGAAGGTTTCATCAATTCATCAGATCGTCATAAAATATGCAAATTAAATAAGTCTATTTATGGACTTAAACAAGCATCGAGAAGCTGGAATATTCGTTTTGATGAATCAATCTGTGAATTTGGTTTCATCAAAAATGAAGATGACCCGTGTGTATATAAGAGGTTTAGTGGGAGCGTGATTACTTTCCTAGTCCTCTACGTCGATGATATCTTAATCATTGGAAACGATATTCCTGAACTGCATGCCGTCAAGGCATGGTTAAGAAAATGTTTCCAGATGAAAGATTTAGGAGAAGCAGCCTATGTATTAGGTGTGAAGATCTACAGAGATAGATCTAAGAGGCTTCTCGGGTTGTGCCAGAGTACTTACATCGATAAAGTCCTGGAGAGATTCCATTTAGAAAATTCTAAAAGAGGATATCTTCCAGTCAGACATGGTCTGAATCTTTCAAAGAGTCAGTGTCCACAAACACAGACTGAGAAAGATGAAATGGACAATACGCCTTATGCTTCGGCTATTGGGTCCATTATGTATGCGATGTTGTGTACTCGCCCAGACGTCGCTTACGGGTTAAGCGTGACCAGTCGATTCCAAAGTAATCCAGGAAAGGCACACTGGATTGCAGTCAAGAACATTTTAAAATATCTTCGGAGGACCAAAGATATGTTCTTGATTTATGGAGGTCAGGAAGAACTCAGTATTGAAGGATATACTGACGCTTCGTTCCAATCTGACCAGGATGATTTCCGATCGCAATCAGGCTATGTTTTTAGCTTGAATGGAGGAGCAGTGGTGTGGAAAAGTTTCAAACAATCTATTGTTGCTGATTCCACAACAGAAGCCGAGTATGTTGCAGCCTCGGAAGCATCCAAGGAGGCAGTGTGGATTCGTAAGTTCGTTCAGGAACTTGGTGTTATTCCTTCGAGTGCAGATCCTTTGGTTATCTTCTGTGATAACACTGGAGCAATAGCACAAGCAAAGGAACCACGGTCGCACCAGAAGTCCAAGCACATACAGAGAAGGTTTCACTTGATCCGGGAGATCATTGATCGAGGAGAGATCAAGATCTGTAAGGTTCATACAGATGACAATCTAGCTGACCCGCTTACAAAGCCTCTGGTGCAGCAGAAGCATGAGAAGCACTGTAATAATATGGGTTTGAGATTTCTCAACCATTAGATTAAGTGCAAGTGGGAGATTGTTGGGGTATGCCCTTAAGGCTAATGTTTGAGGCCTTGGTTTGTTATCAGTATCATGTATAAACTCTATGTTTATAAAGGCAATGGTTGTTATTCAGGTTGTTGCATTATCTGCTGCCATATGTATACTTCTGAATAATGTCTCAATGCTGTTCAGCTTGGCTGACATGCAGTATTGTCCTTAGTCGAGATATCTTGGTGAACATGAGACAGCCTTGATATGATTGAGACTAATATGTGTTCTAATCTTATAGGATGCTTCGAGCATGGAATAAGATGTAGACTCATGGGTACATTGGATGTACTGGACAGACCCTACTTAGGATGTTCAATTGCTTATCACAATGTGAATAATCCTTATATGCTAACAAGTGGCATATTTCCTCTGACTTGAGATCACTTGTGTTTCTAAATGATGATGAACATGAGTCTTGAGGTAGTTCAATATCATTTGAAACATAATGGTTATAGACTATCTTGGATAATGAACATGAGTCATGTTAGGGCGCTAGTGATAGATATAGGATTGCCTTCTCCTTGATTGGAGTGTGATGTTCTAAAGGGGCCCCCTGGATGAGATGGTTGAGAAAGTGTATGGCCATACCCAGATGACTATGTTCATCTGATCTAATCATTCTCATCATATTGGAGTTACAGGCTTGACACGCTTGTCCAATAAGAACATCCAGTGGCAAAGGAAACAAGTATGCCTAGTGAATTGAATTCACACTTATGCTGTGATTTGGGTGTAGTCTTGGAAGACTCTTTCCTTTATATCGAGAGACAGTGATGTGTTGCTAGATACCCCTCACTGATCGTGATAACGTAAGTTATCATTACCGACATTTAAAGGAAACCCTTAGGGTCGCACAATTTGATGATATGGCTTACTTATGTCAGATCGTGTGGACTGAATTGTTTTGGTTCAGTTTAAAGGAGTTTACACTCTGATTGTAAGTGAGATCTGGTCTGATCATGTTTGATTGATTAGGGCTTGAGATCGGTAAGCTTCGATCGAGAGAATTGATGCTTGATCGATAAGATCAGGAGCATCAAGAGATGAATGGTTAGATCTTGAGCCATTTGGTTTGTCAAGATCTGAACCAATGCTGGTTTCATTTGGTCTTTGAACCAAATGTAATTGAACCGAATTAAATTGAACCGGTTCACTTATGTGAACGTATGGTTCGATTGAGAGATGAAGTTCGATGGTAACGTGGGATTGAATGTGGAGTTAGTGCTTTCTATTTTTAGAAAGACGTTTTCCTTGTTGGAAACTCCCAACGTTTTCGAACGTGAGAAGTCTCCTCTCTCTCTCGCCGACTTGCATCTTCTTGCTCTCGTTTTGGGTGATCTTCACGCCAAGAAGAGCTTTCGGCCAGAAAAAGAAAAAGCAATTCATCTCTTCTCCTCCACACAAAAGGACACCTTGGAGCCTTGCTAGCACAAGGATCGACAAGGAGTAGGCGATCAATCATCTTGTGTGCGCACGCTTTGGAGGAGAGCTACTTCGTTCTCTGGTTCCAAGACGCCATTCAATCATGGCTATGGTATGATCTTAATTTGATCTATACAAGTATTAATAAGTTGATTATATGACATGCAAACCGATCTTAGAAACCCTAGCTTCCGCTTGTGAAAACTCTGATATGCGCCTATTAGGGTTTTCACCCCCCCTTTGGGGACTTTCAATTGTAACGTAAACCCTATTTCGGGGCTTGGTGGAAACCCTTTGAAGATTTTAATTGCAAACTTTGTATCTATTTATGTTATTTGGTATGAATTTTGAGCATATTTTACTTTGACGTATTCATTTTGTAGTTTTACCTTGGCCGAGTAATATCGCGAGTTAGCCGTTACGATTCATATCGAGAGAATGATCGTAAGGGTCGAACCTCCGAGTAAAACTTGTGAGACCTTGACACGAGAGTGCTTGGTCTTCGCTCGAGGATTTCATAGTTTGCCATAGAGCTCATTGGGTTCATCTTAGAACGATCCACCGCGAGAGTAGAAGGTCGGTCTAAAATGAACACCGGGGTGTATCACTCGAGAGAGGGCACCTTGTACCCTAGGGTTAGACTCCTTGTGCAAAACCAATAAACTAAATTACTAATATCTTTCTTGTGCGATTAAGATTATCATCGTGGTGGAAGCCGTAGCCCTGAATTCTCTCTTATATCTTTTCTCTACCGAATTAGTTGGACTTGTTTGTTTTCGATTTCTGTCTTCAAAAACCCACGTTTGATATTCGCCTAGCTATTAGGACTCGGACTTTCTAGTACTCAACCTTACTCACTGTGGGATTTGACATCTTTTATATTACTTCGACATATCTGTGCACTTGCAGAGCGTGTCAAGTTTTTGGCGCCGTTGCCGGGGAGCAACGTTTGATATTAGTATATTCCCGAGAATTGGTAGACTAGGCCTTAGGTTAGATTTTTTTTACTGCACTGCTATTTTCTTTTTCTTTTTATTTACTTGCTGTCTTAGAAATTTATAATTTTGACTGACCGTTTTATGCGAAGAAGTTCTAGGGCAGGTACATTCTTTGAAATTGATCCAGAGATCGAGCGCACCTTCCGGACAAGAAGGAAGCAAAATCAAATTCTGAAGAAAGAAATCATGAACCATCCAAGAGAAGACAATCAGATGGAACACATTCAACTTGATGTGAATAATGACCAAGCACAACAACCAATGGGAAACAACTATAACAACAGGACATTGAAAGATTACTCGACACCTTACACTTACGGTTTTCAATCTGGAATTGCTAGGCCCGCTGTTGAGGCCAACAACTTCGAAATAAAACCTGCTCTTCTTTCTATGGTGCAACAAAACCAATTTGGTGGTTCTCCTCTTGAGGACCCCAACATGCACCTTTCTATTTTTTTGGAATATTGTGACATGTTGAAAATTAACGGTGTGTCTGCTGATGCTATCAGGTTGCGACTATTTCCCTTCTCTCTGAGGGACAGGGCAAGAGCTTGGCTACACACACTACCTGCTGCTTCGATAAGAACATGGGAAGAGCTTTCTCAAGCCTTTCTCTCCAAGTACTTACCTCCATCAAAGACAATCCAATTGCGAAATCAGATAACGAGCTTCATGCAAAAAGATGGAGAACCCCTATACGAAGCTTGGGAGAGGTTTAAGGAGCTCCAAAGGATGTGTCCACATCATGGTGTAGAGACTTGGGTTTTGATCCAAACGTTCAACAGCGGTTTGGATTACAACACGAGGCTTACAATGGACGCTGCAGTGGGAGGTGCTTTGATGAATATGAGAGTGGAAGATGCAATGAACCTTCTCGAAGATATGATGATTAACCATCACCAATGGACATCTGAGAGAGGTACTTCTGCCAAACTTGCACTCACGGCTAAGGTTGATAATTTGACTAGAAAGCTTGATTCTTTGTCTGTTAATTCTATGGATGTTAACGCTATTTCTTGTGAGGTCTGTGGAGTTGTAGGTCATGCAGGGGCAGATTGTCAGGCGAGAGATGGACAGATGGCTGCGGCTCATCCTGAGCAGTTGAATGCAGTTAAAAATTTCAACCAGAACAACAACCCTTATTCCAACTACTACAATCCAGGATGGCGCAACCATCCAAATTTCTTTTACCGGACAACTCAGCCGATTCAGCCTGGACAAGTTCCACCACAACAGACTCAGCCCCCACAATGAAACTTTAGGCAACCCCAACAGAACAATTTCAGACCACCAGGATTCCAGGCCAGAAATTACAATACACCGCCGCCACAACCACAACAGCCAAGGCCCAACAATGATTCAAATCTGAGCAAGCAACTTGAAGGACTTACATACATAATGAAGATGATGATGACCAGGTTGGATTCCCTAGAGACACACAATAAAATGCTAGAGAGTCAGCTAGCCCAGCAAGCTAGCTCATCATCGAGAGTACCAGGGAAGCTACCATCCCAACCAGAAGTAAACCCGAGGGAGCAGTGCAATGCAATCTCCACTCGGAGTGGCAAGCAATTGGAAGATCCAAAGATGCCGACAGAAGACAGGATTAAAGAGGCAATACCAGAACCTGTGGAACCGCATAATGATGTGACACCGGTGGCACCTGAGCCAGTTGAGGAGGAGCAGCCCTATGTGGGACCGCCAGCATATAAACCACTGATTCCCTTTCCACAGAGGCTTGTCAAGGCTAAATTGGACAAGCAGTTTGGTAAGTTTTTAGAGGTTTTAAAGAAACTTTATATTAACATCCCTTTCGTTGATGCTCTTTCGCAGATGCCGACTTATGCAAAATTTTTGAAAGATATCTTATCAAACAAGAGGAAGCTAGAAGATCAAGGGACCATTGCACTTACTGAGGAGTGCAGCGCCATCATCCAGAACAAGCTTCCTCAGAAGCTGAAGGACCCAGGCAGTTTTTCCATACCCTGCCAGATTGGAGAGATGTCTTTTTAGAGAGCTTTATGCGATCTTAGAGCAAGCGTTAGCCTCATGCCACTATCACTATGTAAAAGGCTAGAATTAGGGGATTTGCAACCAACTAATATTTCCATACAGCTTGCAGACAGATCTGTACGCCACCCAATTGGTATTTTAGAGGACGTACCTATTAAAGTAGGAGATTACTTTATTCCTGCTGATTTTATTGTCTTGAAAATTGATGAAGATGACAGGCTCCCTATCATTCTGGGGAGACCTTTTCTTGCTACTGCAGGCACTATCATGGATGTCAAGAATGAAAAACTGTCCTTGAACATCTGTGGCAACGTTATTCTATTTGATTTAACTAACACTCTGAAAAAACCTTCTCTTGCAGGTACATGTTGCAGCATTGACATTGTGGAGAAAGCTATTCAGGATGTTGAGCCGCCTAGGAGAAAAGTGGTACCATTGAAACTTGCGCTGACAAACCCCACTGGGAATGCCAAGAGCTACAAAGCACACACCAAATTTTGGCACGACAAGCACATAACAAAGAAAGAATTTTATGAGGGGGACAAAGTTCTTCTATTTAATTCAAGACTTCGATTGTTTCCAGGAAAGCTTTGAACGAGGTGGTCCGGTCCTTTCACAGTTCAGAAAGTTCAACCTTATGGTGCTATCACGATTTGGACAGAACGAACTGGGAGTTTCACAGTAAACGGGCACCGCCTCAAGCATTACTTTGAAGATGAGCAGGTCGAGAAAGAGAAAGTTTTAGCTCTCTCAGACCCGCCAGATTTGAAACTTTGAAAACTCTTATGGTCGAGCTACCGACCCTAAACTAGCGCTCTTGGGAGGCAACCCAAGTTTTTGCTTAATTTTAGTTTTTAGGTATAGTTTATCCATCTTGATTAGTTAGTGTTTTGATCATTGTTTTATTTTTCTTTTATTTTCACTTTTCTGGAGGGGATTGCTACTAATTTGATGTCTCTATATGTTGTAGGAAGAAGTTGGAGCACATGGGAATTTTTCCAGAATTTTTCTAGATTTTTTTGAGCATACAGTGAACATCACGGCCTGGTGAACCCCATGGGGTTCACCGTGATGTGTACTGTGCAGTGCGCCCAGGCTTAGTGACCAGAGGACTTCACGGGCAGGTGAACCCCAGGGGGTTCACCAGTATTCTAAATTTGGAGAATCCAACCAGTGAACTTCACAGGCAGGTGAACCCCATGGGGTTCACCATCTTTCCGAAGACCAAAAATCTTCCAGTAAACTTCACGGGTCGGTGAACCCCAGCGGGTTCACCCGTGTTTCTGATGCCTCAGCCCGACCACAGAAAACATCACGGGCGAGTGAACCCGGGCGGGTTCACTGGAATTCCAAGTCTTGTTCGCCCGAAACTAGGGCACGCGCACGAAAGCTTCTGCCGCTACTTTCCATACTTGGTGAAATCCACCCGATCGCGCCGCCTTCTCCTCTTCTAAACCTCCGAAGGGATATCTAAGGGTTTGATCTAGGTTCTCCCTCTCATCTATACCAGTTTCTTCTTAAATCAGTTCTAGATTTTCGCCTCGCCAGATCACGTAGGTTTCCGTCGCCGCCTCCCGTGCTCAACGAGATCGACCGATTCCACCGCTTTCTTTCATCTTTGACACTTAAAGGCGATCTCTCAGGTTCTGATTTATGATTCCTTGCAGTCTGATCTAGCTCTTCTCGCCGGTTTCACATCGGAACTTTGTGTCGCCTGATTTCACCGACTTTCTGCTGATCCGCCACCACTTCCGATCTGAGAACACCTCCGACCAGAGTTCTCACAGTCGACACTTACCAGTCATCTTCCAATCATCTCAGCACATTGCCTCGAAGGACAAAAGCCATGGCCAGCAAGAGAACCTCACGCCCTTAGTAGGCACTGTCAGATTCGTCCGCCACGAACGATGAGGAGTACGAACCGACGCCTACACCTCCTTCCTACCGGCCTTCTTCGGCTACGCCCGGCTCTTCTTCATCTCGCCACGGTCGCACGCCTGCTAGCCAACCGCAGACTTACGTATCTCCCCCGAACGAGTTCGGGATTACCTTCCGGAACGCTGCACAAGAGGCACGGTATCAGATTCTGCGACAACGCCGCATGCTCAATACGCAGTATCTTGATCGAACCACCTTACAGATGCTAGGGATACTTGGAGACTTTGACTTGATGTATGCATCCATAGGGTGGGAGCAATTTTAGCAGCTATTCTCACCCACCTACATCGGTACCACGCTGGAATTTCTGAGTTCATTGGAAGTTAAAGCTAATCCTATACATGAGGATGATCCAGGCCGTCTGTCATTCCGCCTGGGTAACATCGAACACATCCTATCTCTTTCACAGTTCTGCGGTATTTACGGTTTTCCAGAGCCTAGCACACGCAGACTCCATACTGAGTATAGTGAATAGAGCTTCTGGGGCGCTGTCACTAACGAGCACATCTACTCCGCTCGCACAGCTCGCGCTTCCAGTCTGTGTAACCCAGTGATCAAGTACGTTCACCGCGTATTGGCCCACACTCTCTTTGGCCGCGGTGAAAGTGACGGTATGGTTCGACAGACTAAGTTATTTTATATCTGGTGTATGCTCCACAGTTTTAGAGTCGATTCAGGATATTATTTGGCAAAGCATTTCAGCCGCGTCTCCCGTTCTTTGAGGGGGGTGATAATGATTGGCGGCTTGATCACACCTCTGACAGTTTCCCTCGGCATTATTCCCTACGGCACATTGGAGGCTACCCGCAACAACAGGCTCGACATTGAGTCTTGCGTTGCCATGAAACTGATTATACGCAAGGGAGATTCTTATTGTATGACATTCAAGGGAAACCCCTTCTACTTGCCTTTGCCAAACCTAGAGCGCACATCTATCAGAGTTTGTGGAAACTGGCGCATCCAGCCAGTTGAGGATGCACAGCCCGATCCAGTCGACACAGCACCGGGAGCATTCTCTTTTGGTGGTACCTCTTCTCACGATTCCATGATATCTGTGCTGCAGGAAATCAAGGAGGAACAGCTCCATCAAAGGGAGTTGATCGATCACATGGACACCACTATCTCTCACATGCAGCAGGACTACGCCGCTAGATGGGAATCAAATGAAGCCGGTATGCAACGCCAACATACTATGTTGAGCTCTATTTGGGGGAAGCTATCCGCGATAGATGAACGCCTCACTTTCGCATCTGAGGAGCACAGGGCTCAGATGGACATCTCCTCCGACAGCGTTTTTCCTTCAGATGAGGAGGTTGAGCTGGATATAGTGCGCGTGGGAAGAAGAAGAGCTCGAGCTCAAGAGCTTCTGGCTCCCGCTCACGCAAAAAGAAGTAGCTGCCCCCGGACAAGTAGAGCTTTATGAGTATCTTTTTCCTACTTATCTGCACTATTCTGATGATTCATGTGTTCATATGGAAGGATAAATCCTTCAAACTTCTTGTGTTCGCCGATGCTATCTTACCCTACCCTTGTTTGACTCTCTCATGATTCGATTGGGTTGTATTGATATATTCCGAGTATGAATATCTGATATTCATTCGATTTGGTTGTATAAGATGATATGATGATAGTTCGACCTAGTTGTATGTGATGTTCTGGTATTTGGGATCGACACTTTGTGATTGGTATGATGTATGGCTTGGTTAATGAAATGATTATTTTAATTCTGATTTGGTATCACTATGATATATGCCTGTGTGGTTTTTTTAACCATGAAAATACTGTTGTTATCATGCCAAAATTCTTCTTGATGATGAATTACTATTCATGACCATACTTGAGAATTGGAAATAGATCTAAAATGCCGAGTTTATTTCTTTGATATAATTTATCTGTTGGAATTTTCCATTAATTAATACATGAAGTTTTGGGTGAATATGTTGTTTGATGAATGAAATTTGAAAGTGAAATAACTCCTTTAAATAAAATGAGCATATGTTGTATAATTTTTGGATTGATATCAATTGATTAAACCTAGTAAATCCTTAAAGTCCATCTTGTCATTTGTTGGGAAGAAAGAATCCAAAATCCAAAAAGAAAAGTGACTCCCCTATTTGGCACTGCGTAAAATTGGCAGTGGTACCTAAAAACATGGGTTGAAGTCTAAAAAGAATAACTCCTCTTCTTGGCATTGCATTTACAATGGTACCGAAGAATAGAATTGAAGTTCAATTAAAAAGTATGTATCTATGTGAGTGCATGCCATGAGAGAGATTCTTTGACATTAACTCCGCTATCTCAAGAAGAATTCTTTCTACTTAAAGAGATATGAGTTCTATTATGTTGGTTATGTGACCAATGTATTCTAAATATGTCACCAGAAGAAAGGTGGTATTCATTTTAGAAAATGTCAAAGATGCATAAAAAGAAAAGAAGAGAGAAAATAATTTGAGTGGAAAAATATTTTGTGGTTCCTATTCCTGTAAATGAAGACATCTTGGACTCGAAACTAAAACTAGGTAAACTCATGAGATTGAAGTTCTATTTATGCACATTGCGACATTTTATTTGATTGAGTCATGGATCTTAAGGATTGAATTCGGAGGACGATATATTTATTTGAAATTTTGAGTATTTATTTGATGTGAATTTTTCATATGTAATTGTATCCTAGAAATTTATTCATCATCTGAAGGTTTATTTTCATAATCAGTATTATTTTCTTTATTTGCTTGAGGACAAGCAACATTTGAGCCTTATGTATTTTGATGACTCTAAATTTCATAGCATATTTTTTGCTAAATCCACTGCATTTTTGGGTCATAATCATGCTCTGTTGCTTATTTTTTTGCCTTATTTATCAAATATTTTGGAATCTACACCTTTTCTTGGTTTTTGACCAATTTCAGGTAAAAAGGCATCATTATCATGTGCTTTCGAGCAACTTCAATGCATGAACGAGTTCTAATCAACAAGAGGAGTTTACACACAAAATTTCAAGTCAAACTAGATTTTCCTACGAAATTACGGTAGTGCCGTAATTAATTTTTGTTGTGTCCGCAAGTGCACGGATACTCAAAGTAATATAAAAATATCGAACCACAGAGACCTTGTTGCCAAGTACTGAATAATCGATTTCTCGCTAGCTAGGGAATTGAAAAATAGTGAATCAAGCTATCAAAAAGAACACGGAGAAAATATCAGAGAGGAAATTGGGACTAGGGTTCATCTACTTTAATTTCTAATGAATAGATTAAGATAAGTATTTGTCAATCTAATTCTATTATGATAAAGGTATAATTTACTTTTTAAATAAATTATCTCGCTCTCGCCCAGACAATCATACAAAGAACCGATCCCCACTCTCGCGCAAGATCTATTCAATGCTGAAAATAAGTAAACCATCAACTAAGAATTCAAGGATCACTCTCGTGCATCCGCATTCTAGGTTGATCACCTCAAGTGGAAACTCAAAGATCACTCTCGTGCATCCGAGTCTCAACACTAGTTTTACTCAAGGGTTTCCAACGACTCGATACTCAATCTCTTGCAATATCAAATCAAGTCTACACATTAACTCAATCCAAAGTATCAGAAATTCAACATGGCAATAAAATCACTAAAAATTAGAATTCGAAGAACTACCTAATCTCTTACGATAGTTCCAAACTCAACAATTCCTAGGGTTCTGAATTTCAAACAATCAACCTCTCGGTCTATTTTTCAAAACTCTAAAACATGCTGATATTTAAGACACAAAGGAGAATCAAAAAGCTATCAATCACAAGAGTAAAATTATCATAAAGAAATTAGTTTGACAAAGTTAAGATTTTCTAGTCATTAAGAAACAAAGAGATTACACCCCCATATCCCAAAGAAAGATTAAGCTACCATGATGAAGGAATTACAATAAAACATGTTTCTGTATGAATAGGAATCAAAAAGAGGAGAAAAGAGTTACAAAATAGTGCTGTAATGGAATTACAGCACCGTATTTGCTTGGAATTAGCACTGTCACCGCTGTTTCGTTGATTTCTCCTTCAATAGGAATCCTTTTTCTTTGAAACTTCAGATGCACATCTTCACCAGGTGAAGCTCTCTATCAAATTTTGTGGCCGGAGGTGGTCTGTAGGTGGAGAACCGATGAACCCTAGCAATTCTGCCTCTCCCTCAATTTCTCCATGGATTTGTGATAAAATTCATTGCTTTCACTTTCTGTGTTTTCTCCTCTTAAAGACGAGTCCACCGCCTCTTTCAGATCTCAATTTGGAGGTCTGGATCAAAAGATATGGTCTTTGTAAGAATTGGGCGGAAAGATCGGAATTCTGAGTTCCAAAATACCGCACCGTGAGGAGTCATACGGCAGTGCCGTATTTCATTCTGTGAGTTCTATGTAAATATTACGGTGCCGTGATAATGTTTCTCGTAAATATGATAGTGCCATATTTCTGCCAAATCCTTCTGGTCAGAATTTGCACAAAATACGGCATCGTGGAAACCCTCACGGTACTGCCGTAATTCTTCCAA
Organism: Costus lasius; assembly: GCA_027563935.2. Classification (NCBI taxonomy): domain Eukaryota; kingdom Viridiplantae; phylum Streptophyta; class Magnoliopsida; order Zingiberales; family Costaceae; genus Costus; species Costus lasius. The sequence continues at coordinate 88,936,242 of CM050454.1, read as the reverse complement.
AAGTCTCTGGTCAAAATCGTCAAATAATACGACACCATGTAATTTCCCACGGTAGTGCCGTAATTCTGTCAAAACATTCTGTTTGAGAATGTTGAAGAATACGACACCGTGAAGATTCATACGGCAGTGCCGTATTTCGCCCAAAACTTCTACTGAGAAATACGGTACCGTGAGAGTTGCGCTAAAAAATACGGTAGTGCCGTATTTTTGCAATTTGGCTCCTTTTTTCTTGAAATTTGATGGGTAGACTCCTCTTGATGATTAGAACTCATTCATGCATTGATATTGCTCGAAAACTAGTGATAATAATGTCTTTTTACCTGAAATTGATTAAAAACCAAAGATTGTGTAGATTCTGAAGTATTTGGTAAAAAAGGGTATAAAAGCAAAGTAAAAGAGTAAGACTATGGCTCAAAAGACTACTAATTAAGTATGAAAAACACTATGAAATTTGGAGTCATCAAACACATAAGGCTCAAACTTTGCTTGTCCTCAAGCAAATAAAGAAAGCAATACCGAGTATTGGAACATAAATTTTCATATGACGAATAAATTTCTAGAATATAATCATTCATAGAAAATTTTATCAATCTCACACAAAATTTTCAAGTAAATACATCATCTTCTGAAATTAATCTTTAAGACTCAATAGTTCAATTAAATAAAATTTCGCAATATGCATTAGCAATAGAATTTCAATCTCATGAATTAATCATGTTTTTAAGTTTTTCATCTATTATGTTTTTGTTTATAGGAATAGGATCTCCAAATCTTTTTCCACTCATTTTTTTTTATTTGTCCTTGACATTCTCTAAATCGATTACCACCCTTTTTCCAATGACGAATTTAGAGTATGTTAGTCACATAACCACACATAATAGAACTCATATCTCATAGGTAGAAAGAATTTTCTTGAGACAGAGGAGTCAATGTCAAAAGAGCTCTCTCTTGGCATGCATCTACATAGATACACACTTTTGCAATGAACTTCAACTCTTGTCTTAGGTACCATTGTGAACACAATGCCAAGAAGAGGAGTTATTTTTTTTTCATTTTGTGGACTTCAACCCATGTCTTTAGGTCCCACTGTTAATTTTATACAGTGCCAAGTAGGGGAGTCATCCTTTCTCATGGATTTGGATCTCTTTTTCCCAACAAATAACATAAAAGATTATAAAGATTAACTAGATTAATCACTTGATATCAACTCAATAACGTGTGCAAATATGCTCATTTTATTTGAACGAATTATTTCACTTCAAGATTGCATTCACTAAACGATGCATTTACCTAGAATTTCATGCATCAATTAATGAAAAATTTCCAACAAATAGATTATATCAGAGAAATAAATTCAACATATAAAATCTATTTCCAATTTCCAGAAATTGATATGCATGATAATTCGTTAAAAATTTTGGCATGGTGTTTGTAGTATTTTCAGAAAAATCCTTCTACACATCATCACCATATTGTGTCAACACAACCAAATCGAAATATCTATCAATAAAATCAAAAGGTGAGGATCCGTGGCATGTGAGCACAAGAAGTTTGAAGTATTCATCTTCCATTTGAACACATGGATTATCAGAAAAATATAAAGGATGAAATGCAAATAAGTAGGAAGAAAATATTCACAAAGGTCTATTAGTCTGTGTCAGACCCAATCATCCTCTGTGTCTTTGGGTTCACACCACTAGAGTTTTTTTTTTGACAAAAATTAATTTTCACCTACAAAAAGAAAAGAAAAATTAGTGCTAAAAAAATAAAAAGAAAAATAAAGTAAAAAATAAGCTAGAGTAAAAGTGCTTGGGTTGCCTCCCAAGAAGCGCTAATTTAATAGTCATTAGCTTGAGCATTGAACACTTGGAATTGATCATGGCCGTGTCTTCAATAGCCATAATGATTGCTCAGTGTTTTGTTCATGGCTTTCAAGAACATAAGGCTCAAACTTGAAACAGTATCCAAATTTATTTATGAGCCTTTTTACTTCTTCAGTCAATTTTGATATTCCTTTCCTCCATCGTCTCTTCTTCATCTTTGCTGCCCTTTCCTGAAATTCTTGATTAGCACACCTAGAAAATGTATCAAATTCAGAAGGTTCTTCAAATAAAATATGCATGTCACAAATAACCTCCTCATAAACTGTTTCTATGCTACAACATGTCCCTGAGTGTGATGCCCTTTTTAAAGAATTAGTTAAGTCAAATTCAATTAAATCACCACAAATATCAAATGTCAATTTTCCCTTTTTCACATCAATGCAAGCTCCAGCTGTGGCCAAAAAAGGTCTACCAAGTATAATAGGGTTTTTTGAATTTTCCTCCATATCCAGAACTATAAAATCAGCAGGTATGAAAAACTTACCAATTTGAACAGGAACATTTTCTAAAATACCAACTGGATGCTTTACTGATGAATCAGCAAGTTGCAAAGACATTGAGGTTGGTTTGAGCTCTCCAATGTTCAGTTTCCTGCACACAAACAGAGGTATTAGACTAACACTGGCACCGAGATCACATAAGGCTCGGTCGAAAGTAACACTCCCAATAGAACAGGGGACAGAAAAGCTACCTGGATCTTTCAATTTAGGTGGTAGCTTGTTTTGAATGATGACACTACATTCTTTAGTTAAAGCAACAGTGTCATAATCTTCAATTTTTCTCTTGTTAGATAAAATTTTGCATATGTAGGCATTTAAGAAATAGCATCAGTGAGAGGAATATTAATATACAACTTTTTCAAAACCTCCAAAAATTTCCCAAACTGCCTATCTAACTTAGCTTGCACAATCCTTTGGAGAAAAGGAATAGGTGGCTTATATGGTGGTGGCAAACTAATTTTAGGATCAGCAACTTTAGAGAGCAAATCACCATCTTTTGAAGGTGGAGAGTTAGGATGGGACTGCACTTTTGTAGGTTGTGATTCTAGAATAGGTTTGCTGCTAATTTCATTCTGAGCTCAACCTCGTCATCATCAAAAATTTCCCTAAGATATTTCAATTGTTTCCCACTCCTAGTTGTGATAGCATTGCAATATTCCCTAGGGTTAGGTTCAGGTTTTGCAAGTAATTTCCCTGGGGGTCTATATGAAGTACTAGCTTGTTGTGCTATTTGGGTTTCTAACATCTTATTATGAGCAACAACACCATCCAACTTGGAATTGATTTATTTAAGGGTTTATTCAATCTCATCATTTTTGCTCATCTGCTTACCCATGAATTTCTCAAACATCTCTTCTAAACTAGATTTTTGGGGTTGACTCTGGTTTGACTGTCTCTGATTATACCCCTATTCTCATTTTGCTCACTGGTATGATTGTTACTCCTCCAAGACAAATTAGGATGGTTTCTCCAACCAAGGTTGCAGGTATTAGAGTAGGGGTCATTAGTTCTACCTTGATTGTAATCTCCTACTTCATTCACTTGTTCCTCACCTTTATCAATAATAATTTTACACTCTCTAGCATGGTGCCCATTGTTCCCACAAACCTCACAAACAACAGAAGATACAACAGCAGTTTGCATTTGGAAAGAATCAAAACGGTTACATAACGAATCTACCTTTTCTGCAAGAGAGCGCCAACCATCACCATCGTTCGTACCCTGAGGAAGCCGATAAAGCACTCCTCTCTCGGAAGCCCACTGGTTGTGGTTTAACGCCATCTCCTCAATCAATTCATGGGCTGCATTAACAGTCTTGTTCATCAAAGCTCCCCCTGCAGCAGCATCAACCGCTATGCGTGTGTTGTAAAGCAAACCATTATAGAAAGTCTAAATTAAAACCCAGTCTTCCACTCCATGGTGGGGGCACTTCCATTGGAGCTCATTAAAGCGCTCTCATGCTTCACTCATCGATTCACCTTCTCTCTGAACAAAGCCTATGATTTGGTTCCTTAACTGGATCATTTTACTGGGAGGAAAATACTTCTGCAAGAAGGCATTTGACAAGCGCTCCCAAGTAGTAAACATCCCAGTTGAATGTGCATGAAGTCAGGCTTTTGCTCTGTCCCTGAGAGAAAAAGGAAACAGTCTTAGTCTGAGGGCATCGTCAGATACACCATTAATCTTTATGGTGTCACAGAATTCAAGGAAAAGGGATAAGTGTTGGTTTGGATCTTCCAAAGGAGATCCTCCAAACTGATTCTGTTGAATCATCGATAAGAACGCTGGCTTGATCTTAAAGTTGTTCGCATCTATAGCAGGCCTAGTGATGCTGGAATGAATTCCCTGTGTATTTGGGGCTGCATAGTCGTGCAATGTCCTTCTTTCAGCCATGATGGATTCTTCTTCTCTTTCTTCTACAACTTGTGTTTCCTTAAATCTCAATCTCTTTCGCAGTCTCAGAGTCTTGTTTATCTCAAGATCAAAAGGTATAAGTGGTCCTGACCTAAGATTCCTGCGCATGCAAAGTAGATAGATCAAGTGATTTCAAGAAAATAGAAAATAAAAAGAAAAAAAAATAAAACAGTAAATAAAACCTAGTCTAGTAATAATCTCGATATCTTCAATATCGACAAAACCAAGGTCCCCGGCAACGGCGCCAAAAACTTGTTGTGTCCGCAAGTGCACGGATACTCGAACTAATATAAAAATATTGAACCACAGAGACCTTGTTGCCAAGTACTGAATAATCGATTTCTTGCTAGCTAGGCAATCAGAAAATAGTGAATCAAGCTATCAAAAAGAACACGGAGAAAATATCAGAGAGAAAATTGGGACTAGGGGTTCATCTACTTTAATTTCTAATGACTAGATTAAGATAAGTATTTGTCAATCTAATTCTATTATGATAAAGGTATAATTTACTTTTTAAATAAATTGTCTCGCTCTCGCGCAGACAATCATACAAAGAACCGATCCTCACTCTCGCACAAGATCTATTCAATGCTGAAAATAAGTAAACCATCAGCTAAGAATTCAAGGATCACTCTCGTGCATCCGCATTCTAGGTTGATCACCTCAAGTGGAAACTCAAAGATCACTCTCGTGCATTCGAGTCTCAACACTAGGTTTACTCAAGGGTTTCCAATGACTCAATACTCAATCTCTTGTAATATCAAATCAAGTCTACACATTAACTCAATCCAAAATATCAGAAATTCAACATGGAAAAAAAATCACTAAAAATCAGAATTCGAAGAACTACCTAATCTCTTACGATAGTTCCAAACTCAACAATTCCTAGGGTTCCGAATTTCAAACAATCAACCTCTCGGTCTATTTTGCAAAACTCTAAAACATGCTGATATTTAAGACACAAAGGAGAATCAAAAAGCTATCAATCACAAGAGTAAAATTATCATAAAGAAATTAGTTTGACAAAGTTAAGATTTTCTAGTCATTAAGAAACAAAGAGATTACACCCCCATCTCCCAAAGAAAGATTAAGCTACCATGATGAAGGAATTACAATAAAACATACTTCTATATGAATAAGAATCAAAAAGAGGAAAAAAGAGTTACAAAATAGTGCTGTAACGGAATTACAGCACTGTATTTGCCTGGAATTAGCACTATCACCGTTGTTTCATTGATTTCTCCTCCAATATGAATCCTTTTGCTTTGAAACTTCAGATGCACGTTCTCCTTCACCAGGTGAAGCTCTCTGTCAAATTTCGTGGCCGGAGGTAGTCTGTAGGTGGAGAACCGATGAACCCTAGCAATTCTACCTCTCCCTCAATTTCCCCATGGATTCGTGATAAAATTCGTTCTTTCACTTTCTGTGTTTTCTTCTCTTAAAGACGAGTCCACCGCCTCTTTCGGATCTCAATTTGGAGGTCTGGATCAAAAGATATGGTCTTTGTAAGAATCGGGCGGAAAGATCAGAATTCTGAGTTCCAAAATATGGCACCATGAGGAGTCATACGGCAGTGCCGTATTTCATTCTGTGAGTTCTGTGTAAATATTACGTTTCCGTGATAATGTTTCTCGTAAATACGGCAGTGCCGTATTTCTGCCAAATCCTTCTGGTCAGAATTTGCACAAAATACGGCACCGTGGAAACCCTCACGGTACTGCCGTAATTCTTCCAAAAGTCTCTGGTCAAAATCGTCGAATAATACGGCACCATGTAATTTCCCACGGTAGTGCCGTAATTCTGTCAAAACTTTTTGTTTGAGAACGCTGAAGAATACGGCACCGTGAAGATTCATACGGCAGTGTCGTATTTCGCCCAAAACTTCTGCTCAGAAATACGGTACCGTGAGAGTTGCGCTCAAAAATATGGTAGTGCCGTATTTTTGCAATTTGGCTCCTTTTTTCTTGAAATTTGATGGGTAGACTCCTCTTGATGATTAGAACTCATCATGCATTGATATTGCTCGAAAACCAGTGATAATAATGCCTTTTTACCTGAAATTGATTAAAAACCAAAGATTGTGTAGATTCTGAAGTATTTGGTAAAAAAGGGTATAGAAGCAAAGTAAAAGAGTAAGACTATGGCTCAAAAGACTACTAATTAAGTATGAAAAACACTATGAAATTTGGAGTCATCAATTTTACGGCCGTAATCTAGGAATATGGCACTACCGTAATGAATTTCATAGCAGTAGCTCGCAGAGAGTTTTTGTGAAATTATAGCACTACCGTAATGAATTTTACGGTGCCATGATTTCAGTCCAGATTCAGGCAGAGACTTTAGATGATTTAGGCAGAATTACAGTGCTGCCGTAATTATTTTTATGGCACCGTAATTTTAGGCAAAATTCGTACATAAACTTTTAGAGTCGAACGAGAAAATTATGGCACTAATGCGTTGCATTTACACCATGTTTTTGCCTATATTTTAGATCATATTTTGGGCTTAATTGAATGATTTTATGCAATTTTTAATGTTTTTACTTCACTTGGCATAGAATCTTCACTTTTCTTAGTTTTTATGAAAATGTAGGTAAAATGGCCCAAAAATGATGGATTTTACGAGTTTTGAAGCTATAGCATGATTCCTGAGGAGATCACGAGCTTGCACATCAAATTTGGGGTGAAAACAGTGAAGATCGAGACTTTCACGGCCTTGGCCGTAATTTTGGGTCGGCCGTAATTTCGCGTTCGAAGGGCAAAGAAAATCGGCTAAGTTAAATAGTGCACAGAAACATTCACAGCCGAAGCCGTGAATCCATCACGGGCCGTGAATATTTCTGTGACTTAAGTGATGTACACACAGAGACATTTACGGCCGTGACCATAAACTCATCACGGACCATAAAAACGTCCGCCCTTTCGGTTTTTCACTCGGTCAGACTCCAAATTGAACCAGAATTGAACCAAACTCTCTAGAAACCTTCCTACATGGGTTCTATACTGATTAGACTATAAAAGGAAAGATTTTGGAAGGCTTTCGGGGGCTTCGGGGCATGAAAATAAAGGGCTGTAGCGACGACGGCGGAAATCAGTTCTAGGACATAATTCGATCAGGAAAGCCGCGCAAAGGAAGAATTAGAGGGTTCATCTTCGTCTCCACGTTGAGGGGAATCTTTTCTAATTACTTGTCTAGCGATTTCCTGTAATCTTCTTAGGTTTTCATGTGATTTTCATTGATGAACATGCTGTTTGCTTTGAACATGAACGTGTAAACCCTAGTTTCGGGATTTGGAGATTAGCCCGTTGATGATTTATGGATTGAATATATTGTTTCAAATCTTTTACATGAATTTTATAGATTTGATTTGATTAGAATTACGTATCTCGCTTTAATACTCTGGCCAAGTTTTATTGCGTCTTAGACGTTGCGAGAAGGACCGAGAGGTGAATCGCAACGTCGGAACTATTCTTTTCAAACCTACGAATCCGATCACGAGAGTAGTTCGGATTCGTTTGAAGGATTCACATGATTTTTCATAGAACTTAATGGGTCTAATTACGTTAACTATCACGAGAGTAGGGAGTTAGCGTAGTTAGATACCGGATTACGCTTCGAGAGGAGGTAATCTGTACCTTAAGAAAAATCCCTTTCAAAACTATAATTTTTTGATCAAAGATTTATTTTTATTAAATTCATAATCGTCAGCGATGGTAAAACCCTAATTCCCGATTTTATCCGAACTGATTTTTACCAAAAATGTTGCCTCTGTTTCTTTTATTTCTACTTTGAAGTGTCCAAACAAAACAAAAATCATATTTTGAATCGCCTAGATATAGATCGATCGTGTAATCGGTACTTGACCGCCTGATCCTCGTTGGGAACGATATCTTTTTTATTACTTCGATAAATCTGTGCACTTGTGGATCGCTATCAAGTTTTTGGCACCGTTGCCGGGGATCTGGCCAGTCAATATTGATTTAATCATGAGATTTATAGACTAGACATTTTTTATATTTATTTATTTTTGTTTTTATTTTTATTTTATTTGTGTTTATTTGTTTTTGTTTTCATTTTTTTATTTTATTTGTTTTTCACATTTTTTTTATATAGGTAGTTTATTTTATATTTCTCTTTTTGGATTAACACATTGTATGAACAGGATAACAAAAAAAAAATCACTTGTCTACATATTTTGTATTTCCTGTTCTACATTATATATTTCTGAATTTATTTGCATAAACTGAAAAAATATAATGTTTAACCAATGTCAATGGTCAGGTCAGACGTATGTGCCACCGGCGATGCAGACAAGAGAATATGGTACAGATTCTTTACAATCACTTGTAGCAAGGGTAAATTCTTTAAATCAACACACTGAATATTTAAGAATGCAATATTCTGTTATCTGTGATATTTGTGGTTGCCAAGGGCATCATTTTACTGAATGTCAATTAGGGATTCCTCCATGCTTTAACTTGCCTAGTATTCACAATCAAAATTGGGAGAACCATGAAAATTATTTTTATCAGAATGACCTAGCTTTTATTCCACAACCAAACTTTAGTGAACCTCAAGAATCCAACTTAGAAGCCAGGCTTGAAAAGATTTTAGCTGATGTGACAAAACAAAATGAGAAAATTCAGAGTATGTTTTTGGCACTGATAAAAATGATATAGAGGATGGAATCCAAGATGAATCAAAATTTTGTAGAGTTGGATCAATCATCAGTCATGACTCCTGATTATGATTTACCTTCTTCAAATTTTGATGATTTTGATTTACCTTCCTCTGCACTTTACCAGCCATCTAGTCCCCTCTCACATAATGAAGTGTTATGCAACACAAATACTTGGGACATGTTTGAAGAAAAATTTGAACTTTTGGAGTCTTGTGAAAAGAAGGATGATGAATTTAAGGATCCTCAAGATAGATAGGGATGAATTTGATAGTGTTAGGATGGAATACCTCCCTTCATTTTCTTATTACACCGCCATCACTACAGAGAAAGAAATTGAGGGAAAAGATGAGGAAGAGGATCTTATGCATATTGTACTACCACCACCATATGAACCATCAATCCTTTTCTCCAGGAAAATCCATTAGAAATTTGCATGATTGATGACGAGGGAGATAATTATAAGGATAATGATGATGAAGTGATTGAAATATTATTTAAATCAAATTCAAGCACAGTTACCCAATAGAAGATAACACATGAGATTCTTGATCACATTGACATTGAGGAAAATGAAAAACTAAAAATAAAATTTGAAAACTTCTTGATCAATCCAAGGTATGAATTCTTTGATCTTAATTCTAATCTTCTTCCAATTACTGATATAAATCTAAAGGAAGAATGCATGATTTTACTCTTGGATAAATGCAGAAAAATTATTGATTATTCTTTGCATGATTTTAACTTTTATTTTTATATGCATGTACTGGACACTACGGCATGGATCTACTTATTTCACTGGATATATACTTTGGTGGACACACTCTTGAGATGGAGAAAAAGCAGAAGATTATATGCTCTCTATTATGGCACAGATTCACCAACTCCACCATGACATGAAGCTGTGGTCAAGCTAATGACCTTAAACATGCGCATTTGGGAGGCAGCCCAAAGTTTTTGAATTTTATTAGTTTTTGGTTTTTGATTTTATTTAAATTTTAATAAATTTTTGCAGCATGTATTGATGAATTTTTATTGATGAAAAATCTTTTAATAAGTTGTTTTGTATGCAGGAATTTTTTGGAGAATTCTTAATTGAAAGAAAGTGATCAACAAGATGTTCACGGACGCAACCGTGAATCATTCACGAACCGTGATTCTTACGGCAATCTCTTTGTGAGTATATTTAAACATGATTTTGATAGTGAAACATGATGGTATTTAATATTTGAAACTTGTTTACATTATAAAATATGATTATCTTTAATGCGATATAGTTTTTAGATTTTTCTAAGTCATGTTTTTATCTTTTGATATAACTGAATAGGGTTTCGCCAACAAATGCAAAGGGGACTCTTGCAAAAAAAAAATTGAAATTCTTTATTAATTGAATATTCATGTATATGCAACAATTTAAGTCTATGGTGTCTTCATGTATTTTGATTGTATTCGAGCTTTATAAGTATGTATCTTGAATGTTTATGATTTTTAAGGATACACAAATTTGTTTAATCTTTAATTTTAGACTTAGGAAACATCTTGAGTGATTGATTTGATGACTTAGGAAATTTTTAAAATTTCATGTAGACTTAAATTGTTGAGTAAATTCAATTCTGGTACTGATAAAATGCATATGTGAATTGTTATATGTTCATATGACACATGCATGGTATCTTGTTACTTGAAATTTAATTTATCTATTTTTGCTTGATGAGAATTTTTATGAATAGAATCTGGTGATATACCTTTAACTGAGATTTGCTCCAACTCCTCTAGTTGAGAAATCTGAAGTCATGAGTTATATTATATCATGAGTTGATATACTTTAAATCTATTGTGATCAAGTGACAGAGGGAAAATTTTAAAAACAAATATTTAACCCTCTTGTAGAAAGATCAACAACGATTTAAATATCATGCCATTGACCGGCTTTTCCTAAAAGAGAGAGAGAGAGAGAGAGAGAGAGAGAGAGAGAGAGAGAGAGAGAGAGAGAGAAAGATAGAAAAAAGACTCCTCTACTTGGCACTGGTAATTTTGGCAGTGGTACCTAAGACATGAGTTGAAGTCTAATAATGAAAAAAAAAAAGAAAAAATAGAGAAAAAGAGAAAGCTAAAGGTTAAGTGGACAACTCTGCTGACTCTCATGATTGAGACTATGAGTTATATTATACTACTCTGTGGTATACTTTAAACAATGTTATGACACATAACAGTTTAAAGACCAAATTGCTTTAAAAATCTCTTATTTTTAACATCACCAAGATTCTTGAAATAAATTTTTGTCTATTGAGTAAGATTGATTTATTAAATTGAAAGTATCTGATATTTAGTGTGTGAAGAATGAATACTGTGACATGAATTATGAATTTTATCTTTCTTGGATTATAACCTCTTGAGAATTTATCTTTATTATGATTTTTCTTGAATAACTTGAGTCTGAAAGATTGATTACTTAACTTGAGAACTAAGGATGTTATTAGGGACAAAAACAAATGAGTGTTCCTTATCTTTACATTCTCTTTACATATTGATGCATTGCTTGAGGACAAGCAAAATTCTAAGTCTAGGGTTTTTCATGCGTTGCATTTACACCATGTTGTTGCCTATATTTTAGATCATATTTGGGCTTAATTGAATGATTTTATGTAATTTTTAATGTTTTTACTTCACTTAGCATAAAGTCTTCATTTTTCTTGGTTTTTATAAAAATGTAGGTAAAATGGCCCAAAAATGATGGATTTTACGAGTTTTGAAGCTATAGCATGATTCCCGAGGAGATCACGAGCTTGCACATCAAATTTGGGGTGAAAATAGTGAAGATCGAGACTTTCACGGCCTTGGCTGTAATTTTGGGTCGGCCGTAATTTCGCGTTCGAAGGGCAAAGAAAATCGGCTAAGTTAAATAGTGCACAGAAACTTTCACGGCCGAAGCCATGAATCCATCACAAGCTTTGAATATTTCTGTGACTTAAGTGCTGTACACACAGAGACATTTACAGCCGTGACCGTAAACTCATCACGGACCGTAAAAACATCCGCTCTTTCGGTTTTTCACTCGGTTAGACTCCAAATTGAACCAGAATTGAACCAAACTCTCCAGAAACCATCCTACATGGGTTCTATACTGATTAGACTATAAAATGTAAGGTTTTGGAAGGGTTTTGGGGGCTTCGAGGCACGAAAATAAAGGGCTGTAGCGGCGACGGCGGAAATCAGTTCTAGGGCAGAATTCGATCAGGAAAGCCGCGCAAAGGAAGAATTAGAGGGTTCATCTTCGACTCCACGTTGAGGGGAAGCTTTTCTAATTACTTGTCTAGCGATTTCCTATAATCTTCTTAGGTTTTCATGCGATTTTCATTGATGAACATGCTGTTTGCTTTGAATATGAACGTGTAAACCCTAGTTTCGGGATTTGGGGATTAGCCTGTTGACGATTTATTGATTGAATATATTGTTTCAAATCTTTTACATGAATTTTATAGATTTGATTTGATTAGAATTATACGTATCTCGCTTTAATACTCTGGTCAAGTTTTAATGCGTCTTAGACATTGCGAGAAGGACCGAGAGGTGAATCGCAACGTCGGAACTATTCTTTTCAAACCTACCAATCCGATCATGAGAGTAGTTCGGATTCGTTTGAAGGATTCACATGGTTTTTCATAGAACTTAATGGGTCTAATTACGTTAACTATCACAAGAGTAGGGAGTTAGCGTAGTTAGATACCAGATTACGCTTCGAGAGGAGGTAATGTGTACCTTAGGAAAAATCTCTTTCAAAACTATAATTTTCTGATCAAAGATTTATTTTTATTAAATTCATAATCATCAGCGATGGTGAAACCCTAATTCATGATTTTATCCGAACTGATTTTTACCAAAAACGTTGCCTCTATTTCTTTTATTTGTACTTTGAAGTGTCCAAACAAAACAAAAAATCATATTTTGAATCGTTTAGATATAGATCGATCGTGTAATCGGTACTTGACTGCCCAATCCTCGTTGGGAATGATATCTTTTTTATTACTTCGATAAATCCGTGCACTTGCGGATCGCTATACCGTGGCGAATTTCATGGTACCGTAATTCCGAGCTGTTTCCTTATAGAAACTTCCGAAGCCATTATGACAGTACCGTAACGTTCATCACGGTACCGTAATCCTGCGCCCAGTTGCCCGATTTTTCCATCGAAAACTTAAAAAGATGATTTCTCGATATTTAGGACACCAATTGAAGATCCAAAAAAAGGGGAACACTCTGCATTAGCAAGGGGAGATTTACGAAGCAAAAGGACCAATTTTTATCACAGATTCACGACGAATTTCAAAAATTTGAAAGGAAGCTTCGCCTGAGGAAGGAGAACACACCACAGAAGTTTCAGAATGAAAGGAGATCGATCAAGGGATAAATCAACAAAAATGTGCTTGCCTGCACTGTTCATTGTGACTCTGCTACAAATTACGGGCTGTAATTTTCATTACAGCCCTGTTTTGTAACTTCTACTCTTCTCTTTCGATTTCTGATCAATCTAAACCATGTTTTGTTGTAATCCTTCAATCATGCTAACTTAAACCTTCTTTTGGGACATGGGGGAGTAATCCCCTCAATTTCTTAATGACTAGATTATTTTTACTTTTGTCATGATAATTTTATTATGATAATTCTGCTTATGTGATGATTGCCTTTAATTCTCCAATGATTCATATTGTTAGCATATTTTAGAGTTTTTGCAATATGGACTGAAAAGTGATTTGCTAAGAACTTGGAACCCTAAAATTGAATGTTATGAACTCATCGTAAGAAATTAGGTTTGTTCTTATTTCTCGATTTTAGAAGTCTAATGTCATGTTAATAATCTGAATCTAGGATTGAGTTATTGTAATAAACATGATGATACTGTGAGAGATCAAGTATCGGATCGTTGGAGAACCATAAGTAGAACTTGTGTTGAGATTCGGATTTACGAAAGTGATTCTTCAGTTTCCATTTGAGATGATTGAGTTAGAATTCGGATGCATCAGAGTGATCCTTGAGTTCTTTGTCAATGATTTACTTATATCTAACATTGAATAAATCCTGCATGAGAGTGAGGATTAGTTCTTTGTAAATTGTCTGCGCGAAAGCGAGATGATTTCTTTTTGAAGTAAATTATGCCTTTATCATAATAAAATTTTATTGACGAACATCTATTCATATCTAGTCATGGAAATTAAGGCGGATGAAACCCTAGTCCTAGTTTCTCTCTCTGATATTTTCGTGTAGCTTTCGATACTTTGCTTTATATTTTCGACTGCCTAGCTAGTGAGAAATTGATTATTCAGTACTTGACAAACGAGGTCTCTATGGTTCGATATCTTAATTATTACTTCGAGTATCCGTGCACTAGCAGACACAACAATATATCTTGGACGTGGATAACTCTATTTGTAACATAACTCATAAAAAGATCAAACTAAGTGGTTCAGGTGGTGCATACCTTTCGCATTGTCGATTAGTCTATATAAACAAGAATCGCATTCAACAACTCCATGCAAATGGATTGGTAGATTCAACCTCCTTGGAGGGGTTTGATACTTGTGAACCATGTTTATTAGGGAAGATGACAAAAGCACCCTTCACCAAGATAGGTGAGTGATACATCCGCAAGTGCACGGATTTATCGAAGTAATAAAAAGATTATCGTTCCCAACGAGGATTAGGTGGTCAAGTACTGATTACATGGTCGATTTATACCTAGACGAATCAATTTATATAAATTTAGGATTCGGGGTTTCACCACGTTGACAAATATGAATTTAATAAAAATAAATTTTTGAACAGAAAATTATAGTTTTGAAAGAGATTTTTCCTAAGGTACAGATTACCTCCTCCCGAAGCGTAATCTGGTATCTAACTACGCTAACTCCCTACTCTCGTGACAGTTAACATAATGAGACTCATTAAGTTCTTTGAAAAACCATGTAAATCCTCCAGACGAATATGAACTACTCTCGTGATCGGATTTGTAGGTTTAAAAAGAATAGATCTGACATTGCGATTCACCTCTCGGTCCTTCTCGCAACGTCTAAGACGTCAAATTACTTGATCAGGATAATTTACGGAATAAACACAATTATAATCAAATCAACTAAATAATATTTCTAACAAAGATTCATACAAAAGATGTAATTCATAAATCAATCAACGGGCTACTTCCCAAATCCCGAAATAAGGTTTACACGTTCATGTTCATGACAAACAGCTTGTTCATCATTGAAAATTGCATGAAAACCTCAGAAGAATACAAGAAATCGCTAGACAAGTAATTAGAAAAGCTTCCCCTCGATTTGGAGACGAAGCGTCTAATTCTTCCTTTGCACGACTTTCCTGATCAAATTCTGCCCAGAAGTTGATTCTCGCCGTCACCACCGCCTCCCTTCGTTTTCATGCGTAGAAACCCTCCAAAACCCTTCCTTTTATAGTTTGATCAGTATAGAACCCATCTAGAAAGGTTTCTGCAAGGTTTGGTTTAATTTTGGTTCAATTTGGAGTCGAATCGAGTGAGAAAACTTGACGGGCGGACGTTTTCACAGCCCGTAATAAGTTTAACTTAGCCATTTTATGCCCGTTTGAATGCCAAAATTACGGCCAAGGTCGTGAAAGTTGCGTTCTTCACTGTTTTCGCTCCAAAATTGACGTGTAAGCTTGTGATCTCCTCGAGAATCGTATTATGGCTTCAAAACTCTTGAAATCTATCATTTTTACACCGTTTTACCTACATTTTCAATAAAACCAAGAAAATTGAAGATTTTGTGCCAAGTGAAGTAAAAACATTAAAAATTACGTAAAATCATTCAATTAAGCCCAAAATATCATGTAAAATATAGGCAAAAAAAATGTTGAAAATGCAACGCATCAGTGAGAGGGTAAGAGGTTTATTGGATCTCATAAACATTGGTGTGTGTGGGCCATTTAGTAAACAAGCCAGAGGAGGGTATAACTACTTCATCACATTTACTGATGTCTTTAGTAGATTTGGTTATATCTACTTGATGAGACATAAGTCCAAATCCATTGAGAAATTTAAGGAGTTCAGACATGAAGTAGAGAACCAGCTTGGTAGATCTATTAAGACTCTTCGATTAGATCGTGCTGGAGAGCACTTGAGCAGAGAGTTCTTTGACTATCTTAGAGAGTGGGGGATTTTATCCCAACTCACTCCTCCTAGAATACCTCAATGGAATGGTGTGTCTGAAAGGAGGAATCGAACTTTGTTGAATATGATTCGATCTATGATGAGTCATGCAACTCTATCTCCCTCGTTCTAGGGCAACACCTAGGCTTAGAAAATTTTTCCCAGGACCTTATGATCCTTGAATCTTGTCTCTTAGGTCCTTCTACCCACACCCTTAAGCCACCATTAGGATCAAGAGAACATAATAAACTCAAACATGATTTGCTCTTTACATTTAATGAAGTTGAGTACATTGACTTCAACATTCCTTGTTCTCTTCTAACTCCTATGATTTTCTATGACAAACTTACTAATGAGTACGACCGAGAAAGGGAATTCAATGCAGGTACCCTTGATCTGCAGCTTGGACCATGGACAAAGAACAACAAGATAGGATGCTGTGATGCTGACAACACTTGGAAGCTTCAGATCCTTAAGGAGCAACTGACTCTCGCCCCTCCAGAACTTCTACACAAGTGCAATTCTTCGGAGAAGAATTATTTTCACCCGGGGAGAACTGATGGAGGCAGAGACCACAGACCTCGAAGAAACAAATGGAGCCTACGACAACCCTAGTCAAGGGCCTAGAAGCTCTCAAATAAGCTAGCAAGTTAACTCATAATGCTAGCCCAATAATTGGAAAACTAACTACTTCCACAAAGTCAAAGTGATGGTCAAGACATCCAAGCTCAATAAGTTGCCGCAATCAATTCCAAAATCGTGACATTCATCCACGCCAAAGAAGCATGCAATAACGTTCATCTTCAATTCAAGGCCAATCAATGTTTATCGCTAACAGTGCAAAGAAGGAAGCTCCAACGTTACCTTCGCCCAGCCAAGAAAGGAAACTCCAACGTATCCAACCACCATCGCTCAGCCCAAAGCTTCTTCAACGTCTCTACAGCAATCGATGGAAAGTTTCAACGTTGTCTGTAGCTGAACAAAGAAGGAAAGCATGCAACGGCTCTCTCTACTTTGCCTATTTGTATTCCCCTGCAACATTGTAATCGACAGAGAGATTTGATGAATTTGAGTAATGAAATAGTTTTCTAGTAATCTTCCTCTTCTATCGGATGTTCTCCTTCTTCTTCTCCTTCTAGGGCCGAGCCCTCTTCCCTTCCTCCCCCTCTTCTCCTCTCCTCTTTCATCTCCTTCCTCTCGACAACCCGGTTTGCAACTTCACCTAAATTTCAAAACTTTGCAACCTCACCGCCGACGATCCAGCCGTCGGATCTCCATGCAACTTCAGCCACCGCTTTGCCTTCTGCCATAGAACCATCAGCCACCGGCATCCGTCCATCTGACTCTCCGATCACCGGAATCAAAATTCCGACCAAGATTCCATGTTCTTGCCAGCCTTCCGCCTCAGTTCTGCCTTTCATCGTCACCCTCCTTCGACCGGCCACAACTCGACCCGAAACTCTGGCCACCTGTTCGCCATCACCACATCAACTCCCAATTGTAACAGGTTCGGCGTCCGTGCATCACCGGCCGTCCGGCGAGGAGCCCTGCAACTTGCGCACCAACCCCTGTTTCCGCCCTAGATCCGCCATTCAGCGTCGTTCTCCTCTAACCAACCTCCATTCGCCTCCAAACTTCTGCCACGCCGTCACCACATTCACAAGGACTCCCAGTTGTAGCAACTTCGACGTCCGTGCACCACCGGACGAACGTCGACGATCCCTGCTCAACTTTCGCGACGTCCCCTGTTTTTCCTTCTCATGTTTTCAAGTTTGTTTTACTCAAAGTTAATCTGATTAACCTTGTTTTCGCAGGTATCTTGAGCATTTGACACAACAAAACTCTTGATCCGTGGCATCAGCATGAAGAGCTCATCTTGATCTTATAGATGGACAAGTTGATCCAACTCGAGCGACAAGGGATCAACCAGAAACACATTGCAACTTTTGAACTCTGATAAACTTCTGTACTAGTTTATTTAGTATTCTAATTAGCCATGTTTGTGCAGATGTCCTACTTGCCTAAAAGATCGTCGCTCACTAATTTTGATACTTCTGAAAAGAACAAATCTTGATCTACCATATAGATTAGTTAGATTGAAACCAGATTCATTAGATCATCTTGCACCATCTAGCAACTTTTGAATACCTATATACTTTTCTGCACCAGTTTCTTCTACTAAACTTATTAGTCTTCTTTGTGCAGGAATTTTAAGAAGTTGGCAGAACAAAAGTTTATAACCTTGGCACGATTAGGAAACACAATTCTTGTTCTACCTCTCGGATCAGATGGTTTCATTTTAGAGGCAACGAGTCATCCTAGAAGGCATCGCAAGAATTACTACCTGAAATCATTAGCTTTGTTACACGCTTCCACATCAAAAAACAAAAATAAATAATTAAATTAGTATCATTTTCACACGCTCCCGTCCTACATCAAAGTGTATTTTATTTTTGTATTCTTTACTGCTTTCTGTTTTACTTGTTCTTTCACTTTTCTTGAGCTTAACCAATATGTTTGACATCTTTTTATGCAAAGAAGCTTGAGGGCATAAGACTTTTTCAAGATAGATCTTGAGATAGAGAGGACATTCAGAAGAAGATGGAAACTCAAGCAACTTCAAGAAAAAGAGAATCAAACTCAAATATAGCATATTCCGTTGAATCTAGACAATGGTCAAGCACCCCAGGCTATGGGGAACAACAATAACTGAATGCTAAGGGATTATGCTACTCCCACCATTCAAGGATTACAGTCAGGCATTGCTAAGCCCAATGTTGAAGCCAATAATTTTGAGATTAAACTGGCTTTACTTTCTATGGTTCAACAACATCAATTTGTTGGTTCTCCTCTTGAGGACCCTAACATGCATCTTGCGATCTTTTTGGAGTATTGTGACACATTAAAAATTAAAGGTGTTTCTACTGATGCCATCAGGTTGAGACTGTTCCCTTTCTCTTTAAGGGATAGAGCAAGAGCATGGCTTCATACAATACCTTCAACTTCCATAAGGATATGGGGAGAATTGTTTCAAGCCTTCCTCTCAAAATACTTTCCTCCTTCCAAGACAATACAATTGAGAAATCAGATCACGAGCTTCATGTAGAAGGATGGAGAATCATTATATGAGGCTTAGGACAGATTCAAAGAGCTGCAGAGAATGTGCCCACATCATGACATAAAGACTAGGGTTTTAGTTCATATATTTTACAATGGACTGAACTATAACACAAGACTCATAGTAGATGTTGCAGCTGGAGGAGCTTTAATGAATAGAGGAGTTGAATATGTCATAAACCTCTTGGAGGACATGGCAAGGAATCAGCATCAATGGTCTCCAGAACGAGGTACACCTTCTAGGCAGCCAGGTAAACTCGAACTTGATACTTTAACTTCTCTTGCTGCCAAGGTAGATACCTTAACTAAAAAGATTGATTCTTGGTCTGTAAATTCTGTTGATACTAATTCTTTATCTTGTGAGATATGTGAGTTATAGGGCATGCATGTACAGAATGCTAGTTGGGGGATAGTCAATTGATTTAGAGTCATCCTAAACATATTAATGCGGTTGGAAATATAAATCTCATGAATAACCCATATTCCAACACCTACAACCCAAGATAGTGTAATCATCCAAATTTATCCTACCGGACTACCCAACTAATGCAATCAGGACAAGTGCCACCACAAGGATAGCCTCCATAAGGAAATTATAAACAACCTCCATAAGGGAATTACAGACAACTTCTAGGATTCCAAGCCAGGAATTATAATCCACCACTGAAGCCCAATATGGAATCATTATTTGAGTCCTTCATGGCAAATCAGAATAAACAAATTAAAGGACTAACCGAGATGATGAAAAACATGACATCAAAGATGGATTCCCTGGAAACCTACAATAAGATGTTCGAGAATCAGCTAGCTCAGCAGGCTAACTCATCCACCAGAGCTGTAGGGAAACTTCCATCACAACCTAAGGTTAACCCGAGGTAGCATTACCATGCAATCTCCACTCAAAGTGGCAAACAACTTGAAGATCCAAAGATGGCAACTGTTGATAGAAGAGAAGATGCAATACCAGACACAAGAGAACAGAACCTAGAGACAACACCGGTAGCACACGAGCCAACTGAAGAAGAATGGCCCTATGTGGGGCCGCCTGCTTACAAACCCTCAATCCCTTTTCCTCAGAGATTGGTCAAAGCTAAACTAAATAAGTAATTTGGTAAGTTTCTGGAAATTCTTAAGAAACTCTATATTAATATACCTTTTGTTGATGCCCTTTCACAGATACCGACCTATGCCAAATTTCTGAAGGACATCCTATCTAATAAGAGGAAGTTGGAAGAACAAAGAACAGTTTCTCTTACTGAGGAGTGCAGCGATCACACAAAAACAAGCTCCCCCAAAAACTCAAGGATCCAGGCAACTTCTCTATAGCCTGCCAAATTGGGGAGATGACATTCCAGCAAGCTCTATGCGACTTGGGAGCAAGCGTCAGCCTCATGCCACTATCTCTATGTAAAAGGCTGGATTTAGGATATTTGAAGGCCACTAACATCTCTTTGCAGCTGGCAAACATATCGGTTCGCCGCCCCCTTTGTATCTTGAAAGATGTGACCATCAAAGTGGGAGATTACTTTGTCCTTGCAGATTTTATTATTTTAGAAATTGATGAGGATGACAAGCTCCCTATCATTCTTGGTGGGAGACCTTTTCTAGCTATAGCTGGTGCTGTCAACGATGTCAAAAATGTAAAACTGGATTTGAACATCAGTGATAATTTTATACAATTTGATCTATCTGACTCTTTGAAAAAACCTTCTCTTGTAGATACATGCTACAGTGTGGACATCATTGAGAAAGTTATGTAGCACATTGAGCCTTAAAGGAGAGAGGTAGATCCACTTGAGTTCATTTAATCAATGCTGAAGAATAAGATATAAAGGAGCAAGCCAAAGACTACACTGCACTCCTGGACTCGAACCCAATTATGGAGTCTACATCTTTGAAGTTAGAAGCAACATCTGAGGATAATCTTGAAGAACAAGGATCGAAGAAGATTGAATTCAAGAGCCTACCCAGCACATTAAGATATGAGTTCTTAGGTGATAATTCTACATACCTGGTGATAGTAAGTGCTGAATTGAACAGCAAACTGAACTCCTTTTAGGAGAACTCTGTCTTCACAAGAAGGTAATCGGCTATTCACTAGATGATATTAAGGGAATTAACCTATCTATTTCCATGCACAGGATCTTACTTGAGCAAAATAGAAAGCCTTCGGTGGAATTCCAACGCAGACTTAACCCGCATATGAAGGATGTTGTGAGGAAGGAAGTCCTCAAACTTTTGGATACAGGGGTCATCTACCCCATCTCCGACAGTTTTTAGGTGAGCCCAGTACATGTTATACCAAAGAAGGGAGGTATTATAGTGATTAAGAATGATTCTGATGAGTTGATACCTACACGCATAGTCACAGGATGGAGGATGTGCATTGACGACAGAAAATTGAATAGCGCTATAAGAAAAGACCATTTTCCATTACCATTCATTGATCGGATGTTAGATAGACTAGCTTATAACTCTTACTTCTATTTTCTGGATGGATTTTCAGGTTTTTTTCAAATTCTTATCTACCCTGACGATCAAAAGAAAATAAGTTTTACTTGCCTATATGGTACATACGCATATCGCAGAATGCCCTTCGGATTTTGCAACGCCCCTACAATATTTCAAACGGGCAATGATGGCAATTTTTGCTGATTACAATGAAGATTTTACAGACATATTCATGAATGACTTTTCTGTGTATGGTTCTTCTTTTAACCATTACCTATCTAACTTATCTAAAGTTTTTACAGAGATGTGAAGAGGTTAACCTGGTGCTGAACTGGGAAAAGTGTCACTTCATGGTCTGGGAATACATAGTCCTAGGACATTTAATCTCTGAGCGTAGGTTGAAGTCATTGAAAATCTAAAGCCGCCTACCATAGTGAGGGGACTCTAGAGCTTTCTAGGCCATGCCAGATTTTATAGAAGATTTATCAAAGATTTTTCGAAAATAGCTTGTCCTTTGACAAATCTTCTTGCTAAGGATTCAATTTTTTGTTTTGACTAGGAATGTAGAGAAGCTTTTGAGCAACTCAAGGAGGCTCTGATATCTGCGCCTGTGATCCAACCTCCAGACTGGTCCCAACCTTTTGAACTCATGTGTGATGCGAGTGACCAGGCTGTGGGGGTTGTCTTGTGGTAGAGGAAAGATAAGAAGCTGCATGCCATATACTATGCGAGTAGAACCCTTGAAGCTCAGATGAATTATGCCACCACAGAGAAAGAGCTATTCGCAATAGTGTTTGCTTTTAATAAATTTCATTCATACTTAGTTAATTTGAAAGTAATAGTTTATACTAACCATGCAGCTATCAAATACCTGGTCAACAAGAAGGATGCAAAACCAAGACTTATCAGATGGATCCTCCTTCTTCAAAAATTTGATGTGGAGATTAGAGACAAAAAGGGGAGTGAGAACCTTGTGGCATATCATCTCTCACGGCTAGAAAAGAGGTGCTGAAGGAGCTCTGAAAGAGAGTTGGAAATAAATAATACATTCACAGAAGAACATCTTTATGCGCTCTTATAGCAACAAGAACGGTTGTATGCTGATTATGTGAACTATATTATTTCTAACGTTCTCCCTCCTATCTCACTTTTCAGAAGAGGAAGAAGTTCTTGCATGATGTGAAATCTTACTACTAGGACGAACCTTATCTATATCAACAATGTGCTGATGGACTCTATAAACGGTGCATTCCTGAAGCAGAGGTAGTGGATGTGTTGACACACTGTCATTCTTCACCACATGGAGGACATGCTAGAACAACCAAAACAGCCTTTAAAGTCTTGCAGTCAAGTTTATTCTGGCCTTCTATTTTCCATGATGCTCACCGTTTTGCTCTAACATATGACAGCTGCCAACGAACTGGAAATATATCGAAGAGGGATGAACTTCCACTGAGCGATATATTAGAAGTAGAAATTTTTGACAAGTGGGGGATCGATTTCATGGGACTCTTCCCATCTTCATGTGGTAAATGGTACATTTTAGTTAATGTAGACTATGTGTCCAAGTGGATTAAGGCTTTGCAGAGGCAACTAATGACTCCAATGTCGTGATGAAGCTTATGAAGAGAACGATCTTTTCAAATTTAGAGTTTCACAAAAATATTCATAGTTAGGTTCAAGTTCTGCCTAGGCTACTCAACCCAAGTTGAGGTCAACTTCAGATATTAAGTATTCATGGTCAAGTCGAATTTACTCATTGCTATTCCTAACTACTATACAATTGATTTTAGGTCCCTCATCAAAATTCAACCCAAAATTTCATGTGAAAAAAATATATAATTTTTTAATTCTGGGTCAAATTTAAACTATAGTGGAAGTTAATTGATTTTAGGTCCCTCATCAAAATTCAACCCAAAATTTCATGTGAAAAAAATATATAATTTTTTAATTCTGGGTCAAATTTAAACTATAGTGGAAGTTGGTTTAAACGCTACTTTCGAATTAAAAGAAAATTACCAGCATATTATTGTGCTTAGCAAAATGAGTCGCACTGAGAAAACGAATGCTATGCTATTTCTTAACAATTTAGTAAAAGCCATGGAAGATTTGCCGGTGGTCACCAAACCACATAACACCCTCAGATTCGTAAGCCATGGAAAATTTACCGGTGAGTTATATTTTTCGTCAGTTAGCATTACGCAAATATCAAATATGCAATCACGGTACTCTAAATCAATAGCTAGCTTATTAAAAAATAACAGAGAACATCAACAATAACACCAAATAGCTTTGCACGTTTGCATCTTTTCTTGGAAACAAAGATCATCATCTAAGAGGTAGATGCCTTCTCGGCCATCTTAAAAACAAAACAAGCAGATGCACAATCAAGTTACAAACAGAGGTTCCTTATTTCAGTGCTTGGACAAGGGTGCACGATGGCTCTGCAAGTGTAACAGTAATTCAACGACAGAGGCTCTCAGATCGAAGGTTTTCTGCAATCTCAGTTTCCCATCGATCTCCGTTCTCTAGCAGCTTCTCCTTGTCATACAACAACTCCTGGAAGGTTTATGTAAACAAGAGAATGACAATGACTTGTCAAGGATGCACTAAGAAGGAAAACAAAAAGAAGCATTCACGCTTATCATTGAGGAAAGAGAAACCCACTTCATGAGTCTCGGTGGCAAATTCGAAGTTAGGACCTTCAACAATGGCATCTACAGGGCAAGCCTCTTGGCAGAACCCGCAGTATATGCACTTGGTCATGTCAATATCGTACCTATCAAATGACATGCAAGGTAATAAATCCATGGTTAATAATGTAGCAACCTGGCTGTTTCATAGCAAGGTATCAATCTGCATATCAAAACCTAGGCTAGGCCTACTACCTTGTCGTTCGACGACTGCCATCTTCTCGTTCTTCTGCCTCAATTGTGATTGCTTGGGCAGGGCAAATCTGATCACAATACAGTCTTGTAAGTCATCTTTTGTGAAATAGACTTAATTATCATGTCATAACTCGGTAGGTTTCCTTGAACAACCAGTTGATGTTATAGTAACAATGCCAACTCCAAGGGTCACCATACAAAAACTTATAATCATATCCACTGTGTATACATATTAGTACATACCGCTTCACAAAGTTTGCAAGCAATGCACCGCTCCTCACCAGTAGGATATCGCCGGAGAGCATGCTCTCCTCGAAAGCGGGGACTCAAAGGACCCTTCTCAAAGGGGTAATTTATCTAAGATGAGCAATGGAAAGTTCAAAGTCACAGCAGCTAAAAATATAGCAACTAGAGATGAATTATACATATCAGATACGACTTACAGTGACTTTCCTCTCAAAGAAATATTTTAACGTCAGCATCAATCCGCGCACCATTTCAGTTAGAAACAGTGTGTTTACACTACGTTCAAATACTGACATCAAGTGTCCAATCAGAAAGAAGGTTTATAAACACAAACATAAGCTACAATTTCCACGTACAAATGCAAGCGAAAAAAAACTTTACCAGAATTCCAATCTTTGGCAATCTCCTTTGCAAGCTTTTCTTTCTCTTCATCCTCTGCACAACAGAGATGTGGGCAAATGAATATTATTACAACCTTCCTGGAGGACTGGAAACAATTTTAGCGATTAATTATAATAAAATTTGAAAACCAATGGTGTTGGAGTTTCATCAATTGTTGTGAGGCTAACACTAACAAATAGTTGCAATCAAAGTTTTTAAAATTGGTCAGAACCGGCTAATTTTTTGGTCCAATGAAGGTCCGGACCGGATAGGTGGGGCGGAGCTGCAGAATCAAGTGGGAGAAGGAGGAGGAAGAAAAGAGGAGAGGATGGAGAAAAATTTCCTCCTTCTGAGTGGGTTCCTCCTTCCTCTTCTTCCTTCTCTTCCACTTTCTTTTATCTTCTGTTGCCCCGCCCAGTTTATTAGATTACAATCTTGGTTCACATTAGCTATAATAAAAATAAAAGAATGCATAAAATTATTCAACAAATGTATCTATTAGCAAATGAATTATGTCCACTACTAACAGTACAATGCACATCTATCATCGTTATCTAATCAGAAAAAAAATATACATATGTGGTAATTCATCTTTACATGAAGGCAATAATTATCTTCCTAGTTAGGGACACTAGTAATGTTGAGATACTCATTCACTCGGCATCTGACAATTAGCTCATCGTGAAGCTGCACAATCATCTTAACATAACCATCCAACCTGCAGAATAGCATTAGGCTAACCTTTGAACTTTGACGAAGAGCGTGAACCAAATGTTTGTGAGTAATTTCTCAGCACCACTGAAGCATGTCCAGATTGAACCTATATATTACTATAAAACTTCAGTATATCTTTTCGAAAAGCAGGAATAAAATTCCTCCTTTCCATAGAGCATTAGTGTGTGTAACCATAATGAAAAACTAAAAATAAATAGAAACTTCTGAAACAAAATACTCAATTAACAGATAAGCCAATAAAAAACAAGGGAGAGCAATATAATTTCAAAAATAAATGAAAGAATAAAAAATTTCTAAATAATCTTGATCAGGACGGTAAAAGACAAGCTCTAAAGCTACAAAAATTACATAAATATTTTTTCCGTTCTCAAAATTAGATATTCTAACAAACAGATATCGAATCAAAAAGGAAATGCGATCGTATCAAATACGAATTAGACCTACTTCTGTTACAGGTTTGATTTAAGATTGTCCAGAGATGAAAGAGTGACTGAATTGAAGATAATGGTTCGGTTCGTATGGATTCTACAACGGGAATAGAGTCACGTTAGTCTTAGTGATCAAATGAAATTATTCAGCCACAGATTTGTACCCTAGATCACGTAACTGAGGTCGGAAAAGAAGTTGATTGGATCTTACCGATTGCCTCGCCCGAAGAGCCTGAAGTGTTTGCCGAGCAAAGATCCCCGCCGCCATTGGAAGGAAGAGGGAGATGAACAGAAAGGGGGCGAACAAAGAGACACGAAGCAGTCGGAGACTATAATGCTCGGTTCCGGTCTACCAGACCCTGAAATGGCGTTAAATGCTTCGGTGTCGCTGTTACGCACCACTCACCGGTCTCCATATGTGTTTATAACGACCGTCATTCACATTAATCGGGTTTTGCTATTATCCACTGAGGATCCGGATCTAGTAGTTTGGATCGGGTCCGTACCTGTTGTCGGATTTAAATACATACTTCGGATGCGAATCCAGAAAAGGAGACGATGGCAGCGGCGAGAGAAGTTATCCAAATGCTGCTCGCTCGGCCTCCTCCGTCGCAGTGGATTCCCGCTCGATCCGCTGCAGTCTCGCTCAAGAAAGTGGGTGAAGAACAAGGGGCTGGAGAAGATGCATTTAGTGCTCCCAAGTCTCTCCGTCGCTCCGCGCTTCTACTGCTCGCTCTCCCTTCCCTCGCCGACGCCGCTGCCCCCTCTGTCGCTTCCGCCATCTCCCTCAGCATTCGTACGCATCTCTTCCCTCTACTCATCGCGGCACCAACCACTGCATCGATTCTCCTCACGGGGTTAGATGATTTGTAATGCGGAGTACTGAAGTGCTGTTTTTTATGTGTATAATACCAAGCTGGTCCGAAGGAGTGGCTAAAAGAACAGAAGAAGAAGTCTGCTAAGTTCGTTCTTGCTCCTATAGAAGCCTCGAGGAGGACACTTCGCTCCGCCTATGACTTGCTGAGCGGTCTTATTCTTTCCTTTCTGAATCTAGTCTCCTTCTCTTTGCTTGTTTCTAAAGATTTCTTTTTTCTGTTGTCGATGGCAACAACAGATTCTCAATCCGAAGATACTGAGGAGGTAAGGCAGCTGCTGAACTTGGCGTCAAGGGATTGCGTGCCACAGCAGAGAAACACGCTGGTGCAACTTCAATCTCAAACGGGCGTAGAGGTTTGTGTTTACTGCTGCATTTCCCTAATTTTATTACAGTATAACTTTCGACCTACCTCGAATGATTTTAGGGATCGAAGAATTATAAGTGCCGGAAAATCATTGCTTTGTATACATTTTTCTTGATCTAACCAAACATTGTATTGAAATTAAGATGATATGAATAATGCTTGTCGTGCAGGTGTGCACTTTTCGGTTGATTGTAAAAAATGCAGCATCTTTGCTTGATAAAAACGATCCAGTCAAGTTGGAGACAGAAGCTGCTCTTGACAATCTAATAAGGTTCGTGATTCTGGTGATTTAAATAGTTCAGCACGCTATCATGCATTGTCAATAACAGTTTGTACATGTAGAAAGTTGCCTACATCTATTATTGGATTTAAGTGTAATAGTGACGAGGAGAGTGTTCGGGCGAAACATTGTTGAGGATGAAATTTCAGATCTTACGCTAGAAACATGTACGAGTAAAAAGAATTTAAACCGTAAAATAATATTGGAATTAATCTACTCTCAACAACAAGTATAAGTTAAATGTGAGGCATCAAAATAAAGGCGGGCAACAAACTTGATGGATGAAATTCACCATGTCAAAGATTTTGTAATAAACCTAAACCATCAAGGATGAGATCTTGATACAAAAAACTTTAGAGTAGTAGAAAGAGAATAGAAAGTGTGGAGAAGAGAGGAGAACTAAGAAGATATTAGAGGGAATATCATTCATCAAGCATCATCATTCATTTTCCTTTAAAATATATCAATGACCCACTTAAATCGATAAAGAGAGTTGGCAATATGCTTCCTCACTTTGTATATTAACCAATGACTAACGACTTTAATTAATTTGAGCTAAGTGAATATAATATAGTTGAACTCAAATATATCCTAACACAATATGTGTGTCTTAATAAAATATTTTAGCCCTTCTATTACGATATAATAACCATAAATATAATTAAACACATAAATATAATATAACACGTCTAATCTAGTGGTCAATAATTGTGAGGTAGTTGTAATCATCAGAACATTTTCATGTTCCACAGTATTCTCCCTAGCTTTTGAAGATTTACCCCATTGTGAATAGAATACTAATTGGCTGATACAACAAAACATCAACCACATCATAGCCTCATGTAGGTGATGACCATAGTGGTATCTTTGGTACAAGAACCATTTAGACAAATTTGAAAGTTAAGCTATCATTGTTTAAGTCAATAAAAAAATATCTATGCGATCAAGTCTAGCTCTACGAACCATGGCCCCTTGTAATGTACAATGCACATCTACCATTTGCTTATGTAATTCATTTTAAGAGCTACTTTTCACCTATAATTATCATGTAAAGCATATGAATATCAAGCAAATAATATCATGTTCATTAGGTCATTTAATAAGATACAAATATAGAGGCTCACGAGAATGCAACAATACATGGGATATAAACAATACCAGACTCAAGATTGGTGATTGACAAATAGAAAGAGAATCAAGCGAATCAGCATGAAATGATTGATTGATAAAGCTATCAACTAATCATCCAAAAATAGACAAGACTTAGTCCAAATTAAACAACTGATCACTCAATTTCTTTAATGTCCATAAGAACTTCTATTAATTGTTTCATTAGGACCATGAACTGAGTCCAGAACTAAGCTGCAACATAAGCTCTACCCCTATGGCTTTACTAATGTTTGGATAAGATGATAAAGACTAAAGTTGATCAATTCTATCCTTGGGAGTACTCACATGATATTAAGATGGTCTTGGTGTCATAATGTATCTTTGGTGCCATAATATCTGTAATATGCAAGCTAATATGAGAAGCAAAGTTAAACTAAAGAAGTCAAAATTGAGAGAATTATAAATGATTCGCATGGACTTTGATTGGAAGAAATGGAAAAGAGGTGGTGACTGAAAATGGTTAATGAAGGGAATTATTGAATAGAATTCTGTGGCTAAATGAGATGACTTTAATTTTTTATGAGGAACGTGATGGGGTTTGGTGTTTAGGTGGGGAAGTTTTTAAAGGAGAGTGAAGCGTGGGTTTGGTTGGCTGTGGTAGAAGTAACTGTATGGTGTGTATGGTGGGTTTTCGTGTCCTTGTTTTTCTAGAATTAAACCTAGTAATGTAGAAGATAGTGAAAGTGGGGGTGTGGGAAAGAAAGAAACTGGAAAGGGGAGGGAGACGGAGATTGTAGCGAACAAAAATGTTGTTTTACCAAAACCACAACTTTCTTTTTTTTATATGGTTTTGTTTAATGTCTCTCTGTTATAGAGTGTCATTTTCTTAATTTCTCTATGTCCAAATGCTGAGGTAGAAACTTTGGCCACAGTACCAAATTGATCTTTTTGGGGGTTGTGGGTGCAAATGAGGATTAAAGTTTAGACAAACACTAAAACCTGTTTGGATCCGAAGCTTGATGTTGTGCCAATTGTTGGGAGAAGATAAATTATCTTTAAGGCCACCGTATGATCTTCAGAATGTACCTTTCAATTATTTAAGAACACAGGAAGGATATCTGTGCATGAACACTGACAATTTTAGAGTAGAATTAGAGAGGAGATGAAGAGAAGAGAGGAGAGAGAAAACATCATGACAAGAAAATTTACATTCCATTAATCATTGCAAATTATGTGCCAAGGAGGGAAATAGATAGACATACCCCTAACTAGGTTACAACCATATTTTAACCATGACTCAATTTGGCTCAATCTTAATTACACATCACTATTTGATTTGATAAAATGTCTTAGCCATTCACAATACGAAATAAATAATATAAATCTATTAAAATAAACCATGTGCCAAGGACAGCATTCCAGGTCTTTTGGTGCAACTCCACTTAGATCCTGTTCTCCAGCAAATAGATAAAGACTGTCATTAGCTACTGAGTCTATATGGTCTAGAATAAAATTCAAATTAATGGATGAGATGTATTATTTATTACACAATTGAATCTATTTCACAGATATAGTTTCACATTTTATCTGTTTAGTAACACAGCCATTAGAGTCAAGTAAATCTAATTGATAAAACAAATTTGTAGGGAAGAATCATTTCATCCATGATCTTGTTTTATTCAACATTTAGAAAACTTCTATACCGGGCAGTATAGCCCGTTTGTATTGGTCCTGGTCCGAGTAGGACTGATACATAGACTATTATGTTTTATTCAATATTTGGAAAACTGATCTTAATCAGGTAGTATGGCTGATTTGTACTGACTTGAATAGAGATCAGTACACGGACCATTGTGTTTTGATCTTTTAGAAGCGAAGCGGAGCAGTAGGCACAGTGATGAAGCTATTCATGGCTCATGCCAAGGAGAAGAAAACAAACCTTGGTTTTATTATATAATGTTCTATAGTCTATACTGTTTGCTTTGTGAACAGGTTATTCACAATCTTTTGTGTGAATATTATGCTATAACTTCTGAAGTATCATGCTTGTTGTATTTGTTTCTCTAATATCTGTACTATCATTTGCACTAAGCCTAATGTTCTGTGAATACCTTTGTAGTTTGATCAAAATATTATTTTGATTCACCATGACTAAGATAAGATTGAATCATTTTGTTGTTTATAGAATTTCTGTATTACCATATTATTTAGAATAAATTGCATCATCACGATTATCATATATTGTTATCGATGCAGTTCACTTTCTTTGCTTGGAAGTATGATCGGCAGTGAGTTTCAGATCAAAACAGATAGGTATTTATTTTTCTCTGTGGAGTTCCAAGGCTTTTGTATAAGATTGCATTGAATTTTAAGTGTTCTAATTTATTTTTTGTGAACTGTGTAATAATTGTCTGTCTTGTACTATATTTTTAAAAAATATATTTTAAAATTTCTATCTAGATTGTGATTTGGTGCTATTCTCAATGCCTGAATAGCTATTAAAGTATTGTTTGAATCAAGATGATATGATTTTCAAAGTTTTTGACATCTCTCTTTGTTATTGTTTTTATTATATTTATTTTTAATTTGCTCCTTTTCAGATAAAAATTGACAACTACCTTACAATTTCATGCTTACTAGCTAACTAGTTAATGGAGTATTATTCCTTGTATTTTTCCTTTTCAGATGAAGTATTTTTTTTTCCCATATTGTTTGAATCAAGATGAAATGATTTATGAAATTTTTGACATCCCTATTTGTTATTTTTATCATATTTATTATTAATTTGTTCATTGTCAGATAAAAATTGATAACTACCTTACAGTTTCATGCTCATTAGCTAACTAGTTAATGGAGGATTATTCCTTGTATTGTAGAGAAAAGGTGAAAGATGGGTTAATAGATACAATCTCTTTGCTGAATAAATTTGAGCAAGGAGTAAAGGAATGCAAAAGGTTAGTATCTTGAATTATGGATTGATGGAGTTGCCTTATTTTCCAATGAGCATGGCTAAAGATCATTGTTGTTGTTGCACCAAGGAAGCTGTAATCCTACTAGAGATTTTCCAATGTGCAATTTCAATGTATTTTGTACATTCTCTTCTCGTTTTTCCAATAAGCTTGGCTAAAGATCATTGTTGTTGTGTGATGAAATCTTGATAATAGTAGTGTTTATACTTTTTAGGAATTAAGAAAAGAATCTTGTTATGATCAGCAAACAAGTTGGCTTGGACTTCACCATCATTCACCTCGTGTTGGGTAATTGAACTTGAATGCCGAGACCCTTCCACAAGTCTCTTGGATACACTTCGTCATTGGTGCTTGGTATTGGTCAAATTACGTTGACCAATTAGATGGGGACTTGGGTTCAACATGATTTTTGTAGGAGAGGGTGCCTTGGTTGTTTTTTAAGACACTTTAGATCAAGATGAATTTAGTAGTGAGGGGTATTTTATTATTCTCCAGCTATAGGATTTTGTAGGAGAGGGGGGCCTTGGTTTTTTTTAAGACACCTTTTCTTGCTTAAATTAGATTAAGATTTTTGGACGATAAGTAGAAAAAGAGTAATAAAGTGTGTAGGGTAGATCAAAACATCCCTCTTTATTTTGCCTGAGGAGCCTTTTTATAGGACACTGAAAGTCCCCTACCACGAGGGGGCGAAACCCTAATAGGCACATGCAGAGGTTTTAACACAGCGGAAAAGGTTTCTAGATCGATGCATGCAGTATGATCAACTTTATTTTCGTATACATGAGAATCGATCCTTACCGATGCCATTTCTTGGATGGCGTCTAGGAAGTAGAGAGTCAAACGCTTCTCCTCCAAATGGTGCGCACACAAGGTGATCAATGCGCCTACTCCCTTAGTGCTCCTTGTGCTAGCAAGGTTCCAAGGTCTCCTGATCGAATGGAAGGGAAGGAGATTTTTTTTTCTTCTTGGCCGAATCCTCTCCAAAGCGTCAAGGCGACACACAACGAGTGAACCTCTAGAGAGAGGGGCGAGAGGCGAGAATAAAACTTCTCTTGGCGTGAACGTGAGGCGTGGCCTCATGGCTTCTAAAAATAGCAAACCACCAACGTTCATGCGACCATGGGTTTACCCGAACGCATTTTGCTCTCCCCTTGAACCATGCGCTCACATGATGAGCTGGTTCAATTTCGGTTTGGTTCAAAGACCAATTAAGCCAAGCATCTAGTTCAAATCACAATAAACCCTAAAGGTTTAAGATCCAACCGTTCATCTCTTGATGCTCTTGATCTCACCGATCTAGCATCAATTCTCTCGATCGAAGCTTACCGATCTCAAGCCCTAATCAATCAAACATGATCAGACCAGATCTCACTTACAATCAGAGATTAAATCCCTTTAAACTGAACCAGAACAATTCAGTCCACACGATCTGACTTAAGTAAGCCATATCATCAAATTGTGCGACCCTAAGGGTTTCCTTTAAATGTCGGTAACGATAACTTACGTTATCACGATCAGTGAGGGGTATCTAGCAACACATCACTGTCTCCCGATATAAAGGAAAGAGTCTTCCAAGACTACACCCAAACCACAGCACAAGTGTGAACCCAACTCACTAGGCATATGTGTTTCCTTTGCCATTGGACGTTCTTATTGGACAAGCGTGTCAAGCCTGTAATTCCAATATGATGAGAATGATTAGATCAGATGATCATAGTCATCTGGGTATGGCCATACACTTTCTCAATCATCTCATCCAGGGGGCCCCTATAGAACATCACACTCCAATCAAGGAGACGGCAATCATATATCTATCACTAGTGCCCTAACATGACTCATGCTCATTATCCAAGATAATCTATAACCATTATGTTTCAAATGATATCGAACTACCTCAAAACAATGCCAATCATCATTTAGAAACACAAGTGATCTCAAGTCAGAGGAAATATGCCACTTGTTTGCATATAAGGATTATTCACATTGTGACAAGCAATTGAATATCCTAAGTAGGGTCTGTCCAGTACATCCAATGTACCCATGAGTCTACATCTTATTCCATGCTCGAAGCATCCTATAAGATTAGAACACATATTAGTCTTAATCATATCAAGGCTGTCTCATGTTCACCAAGATATCTCGACTAAGGACAAAACTGCATGTCAGCCAAGCTGAATAGCATTGAGACATTATTCAGAAGTATACATATTGCAGCAGATGATGTAACAACCTGAATAACAACCATTGCCTTTATAAACGTAGAGTTTAAACATGATACTGAAATAATCCCAAGGCTTCAAACATTAGCCTTAAGGGCATACCCCAACAATCTCCCACTTGCACTTAATCTAATGGTTGAGAAATCTCAAACCCATATTATTACAGTGCTTCTCATGCTTCTGCTGCGCCAGAGGCTTAGTAAGCGGGTCAGCTAGATTGTCATCTGTATGAACCTTGCAGATTTTGATCTCGCCACGATTAATGATCTCTCGGATCAAGTGAAACCTTCTCTGTATGTGCTTGGACTTCTGGTGTGACCGTGGTTCCTTTGCTTGAGCTATAGCTCCAGTGTTATCACAGAAGATAACCAATGGATCTGCACTCGAAGGAACAACACCAAGTTCCTGAACGAACTTACGAATCCAGACTGCCTTCTTGGATGCTTCCGAGGCTGCAACATACTCGGCTTCTGTTGTGGAATCAGCAACAATTGACTGTTTGAAACTTTTCCACACCACTGCTCCTCCATTCAAGCTAAAAAACATAGCCTGATTGCGATCGGAAATCATCCTGGTCAGATTGGAACGAAGCGTCAGTATATCCTTCAATACTGAGTTCTTCCTGACCTCCATAAATCAAGAACATATCTTTGGTCCTCCGAAGATATTTCAAAATGTTCTTGACTGCAATCCAGTGTGCCTTACCTGGATTACTTTGGAATCGACTGGTTACGCTTAACCCGTAAGCGACGTCTGGGCGAGTACACAACATCGCATACATAATGGACCTAATAGCCGAAGCATAAGGCGTATTGTCCATTTCATCTTTCTCAGTCTGTGTTTGTGGACACTGACTCTTTGAAAGATTCAGACCATGTCTGACTGGAAGATATCCTCTTTTAGAATTCTCTAAATGAAATCTCTCCAGGACTTTATCGATGTAAGTACTCTGGCACAGCCCGAGAAGCCTCTTAGATCTATCTCTGTAGATCTTCACACCTAATACATAGGCTGCTTCTCTTAAATCTTTCATCTGGAAACATTTTCTTAACCATGCTTTGACAGAATGCAGTTCAGGAATATCGTTTCCGATGATCAAGATATTATCGACGTAGAGGACTAGGAAAGTAATCACGCTCCCACTAAACCTCTTATATACACACGGGTCATCTTCATTCTTGATGAAACCAAACTTACAGATTGATTCATCAAAACGAATAATCCAGCTTCGCGATGCTTGTTTAAGTCCATAAATGGACTTCTTTAATTTGCATATTTTATGACGATCTGATGGATTAGTGAAACCTTCAGGTTGTGTCATATACACATCCTGTTCTAGAGTTCCATTAAGGAAAGCGGTCTTCACATCCATTTGCCAGATCTCATAATCATAATATGCAGCTATCGCGAGAATAATCCGAATAGACTTGAACATGGCTACAGGAGAGAAAGTTTCATCATAATCTATCCCGTAGATTTGTTTGAAACCTTTCGCAACTAGCCTGCCTTTATAGGTAACCACGTTATCATCCATGTCAATCTTCTTCTTGAAGATCCACTTACAGCCTATAGGGATTACTCCCGGAGGCAGATCAACCAAATCCCAGACTTGGTTATCAGACATGGAGTCCATCTCGGCGCGCATAGCTTCAAGCCATCTCGCTGAGTCCGGTCCACTGACCGCATCCGCATAAGTGAGGGGTTCATCATCAATGATGTAGACTCCGTCATAGCGCTCAGGCTGTCGACGAATCCTTCCCGATCTTCGCGGTTCCCGTGATATCTGAGCCTCAGGTTGTTCAATAACCTGATCTCCTGGCTCAGGCTCATCCAACTGTGCTTGACTACTTTGTCCTGCATCTGGATTCTCATCCAGCTTTATTTCTCTCCCACTGGCCTCTTGCAGAAGAAATTCCTTCTCAAGAAAAATAGCCGTCCGAGCAACAAATACCTTGTTCTCCTCAGGATTGTAGAAATAATAACCCTTAGTTTCTTTAGGGTAACCGACAAAGATACATTTATCAGATCTGCTCTCCAGTTTCCGAGGCGAGCTTTTTGACATAAGCCTCGCAACCCCAGATTTTAATAAATGTCAAGCTTGGCTGTTTCCCATACCATAACTCATATGGAGTCTTAGAAACGGCCTTGGATGGCACTCGGTTTAGTACCTTTGCAGCTGTTTCCAGTGCAAATCCCCAAAAGGAGTAAGGTAGAGTAGCCTGACTCATCATTGAACGAACCATATCAAGTAAGGTTCTATTTCTCCTCTCGGACACACCATTCCATTGCGGTGTTCCTGGCGGAGTGAGCTGTGAGATAATCCCACACTCCTTCAGATAGTCAGTAAACTCTCGACTCAAGTATTCACCACCTCGATCTGAACGAAGTGCCTTGATATTTCGGCCTAGCTGATTTTGTACTTCATTTTTGAACTCTTTGAACTTGTCAAAAGATTCACTCTTATGTCTCATTAAATAGACATAACCATACCTACTGAAATCATCAGTAAAGGTAATGAAGTATGAATAGCCACCTCTGGCATGTTTACTAAATGGCCCACACACATCGCTGTGAATGAGGTCTAGTAAACTTGAAGCCCTTTGACCTTTATTAGAAAAAGGAGACTTCGTCATTTTACCCATTAAACAAGCTTGGCATGTATCAAGCTCCTCATAGGAGAATGATCCCAGCAGTTCATGGTCATGCAACCGCTTAATGCGTTTCTTGTTAATATGGCATAAACGACTATGCCATAGCAAGGTGCTGTCATCAGCATACTTGGCTTTCTTATTATCAATTTGTTGTACAGAATATTCCATGTCCAACATGAATAACCCATTGTTAATTGAGCCAGTAGCATAAATAATATTATCAAGAGAAATATAACACTTTGAAAATTTGCATTCAAAGGAAAACCCTTTCCTGACAAGAGCAGGAATAGAGATAATATTCTTAGTTATGCTTGGTACAAAATAACAATTGTCCAGTTCTAATACAAGACCAGATGGTAAAGAGATGTGATATTCTCCTACAGCAACAGCAGCAACCCGTGCCCCCGTTTCCAACTCGTAGGTCCACCTCATGCTGTCCCACCTGTCTTCTTCTCTTGAGTTCCTGTACATTTGAACAAATGTGAACTCCACATGCAGTATCCAACACCCATGAAATAGAAGAAGAAGATACCATGACTTCAGTTACGTAAATACCTGAGCTAGAAGCGAAAGGCTTACTTCCCTTCTTATCTCCTTGGAGCGCTTTACAGTCTTTTTTCCAGTGACCCAACTTGTTATGACCCTCGTACGGGAGCAACATGGGCCTTGCCCAAGCTCATTCCGAGTCCATAACCAAGCCAGGCCTCGGGCCCAAATCCTGTTCCGGTTCCGTGTTACCCCCGGAAATATCACGTCTGCAGCAGGATTCGACCCTTGCCATTACCCTCACAAGCAATGGACCCTTAACCATCTGAGCTGGGCAAGGCCCATGTTGCTCCCGTACGAGGGTCATAACAAAAAAGGCGCCTTTTTTGTTATGACCCGAGCCTGCCTCATGCGGCGCATCTGACTCGTTCCAGGCCATAACCAAGCCAGGCCCAGGGGCTCCCCAATCCCGTTCCGGCTCCGTGTTACACCCGGACATATTACGTCTGCAGCGGGATTCGACCCCTGGACATGACCCTCACGAGTCATGACCCTTTAACCATTGAGCTGCAGCTCAATGGTTAAGGGTCCATTGCTTGTGAGGGTAATGGCAAGGGTCGAATCCTGCTGCAGACGTGATATTTCCGGGGGTAACACGGAACCGGAACAGGATTTGGGCCCGAGGCCTGGCTTGGTTATGGACTCGGAATGAGCTTGGGCAAGGCCCATGTTGCTCCCGTACGAGGGTCATAACAAAAAAAAGGCGCCTTTTTTGTTATGACCCTCGTACGGGAGCAACATGGGCCTTGCCCAAGCTCATTCCGAGTCCATAACCAAGCCAGGCCTCGGGCCCAAATCCTGTTCCGGTTCCGTGTTACCCCCGGAAATATCACGTCTGCAGCAGGATTCGACCCTTGCCATTACCCTCACAAGCAATGGACCCTTAACCATCTGTGCAGCTCAATGGTTAAGGGTCCATTGCTTGTGAGGGTAATGGCAAGGGTCGAATCCTGCTGCAGACGTGATATTTCCGGGGGTAACACGGAACCGGAACAGGATTTGGGCCCGAGGCCTGGCTTGGTTATGGACTCGGAATGAGCTTGGGCAAGGCCCATGTTGCTCCCGTACGAGGGTCATAACTCAGATGGTTAAAGGGTCATGACTCGTGAGGGTCATGTCCAGGGGTCGAATCCCGCTGCAGACGTAATATGTCCGGGTGTAACACGGAGCCGGAACGGGATTGGGGAGCCCCTGGGCCTGGCTTGGTTATGGCCTGGAACGAGTCAGATGCGCCGCATGAGGCAGGCTCGGGTCATAACAAAAAAAGGCGCCTTTTTTTTGTTATGACCCGAGCCTGCCTCATGCGGCGCATCTGACTCGTTCCAGGCCATAACCAAGCCAGGCCCAGGGGCTCCCCAATCCCGTTCCGGCTCCGTGTTACACCCGGACATATTACGTCTGCAGCGGGATTCGACCCCTGGACATGACCCTCACGAGTCATGACCCTTTAACCATCTGAGCTGTAACACAACTGGCCACAATGGAAACATCTGTATTCCTTCGACCGCTTTATCTTTTGCTTTAGAGCCTTGTTGTAGCTCTTGATAGGGGCTTTGCCCTTCTTCCCCTTCTTCTTGTTCCTAGAAGGAACGATTAGGACAGAGGATGAAGGCATTCCCTTCTCACGAGACTGAGTCTGCTCTGTAGTCAAGAACATGTTCAGCAACTCTGCCGGCGTACAGTCGATCTTGTTCGTATTAAAATTAATAATGAATGGATCGAAAGAGGCCGGGAGAGACTGCAGAATAATGTCTACAACAAGCTCCTGATTGATGGTGTGTCCCAGTTTCTCTAGAGCCTCCTTGTACCCAATCATCTTGAGTACGTGAGCTCCCACTGGACTCCCTTCAGCCAGTTTGCTCTGAAAGAAAAGTTTTGTCAAATTATAGCGTTCAGTCCTCGCCTGTGCAGCATACAGCAGCTTGAGGTTCGCTATAATATCTATAGCCGATAGATCCTCATGCTGACGCTGCAGCTCTGGTGTCATAGACGCAAGCATCAGGCAAGCGACATCAATGCTATCATTGACATGCTTTTCATAAGCTTCCCGAACCGCCCTTGCGGCGTTCGGAGCGGGTTGAGGCGGTATAGCCGTCTCGAGGACATACAGCTTCCTCTCAGCCTTAAGAACAATCATAAGGTGTCCGTACCAGTCTGAGAAGTTCGGCCCAGCAAACTTCTCCCTTTCCAGTAGGGATCGCACATTGAAATTTGTGGCGTTCGTTGCTGCAGTAATCTACAACAATGCAAGAACAGCAAGGTCAGTATCAATGTTAGAATCAATCCAGGACTTAAGGAAGATTCTTTTCTCACTATTTTATCTGGCTGAAAAATCCAGCAAAACAGCCCGAAAGAGTAAAACTCTTTTAGTGAGATGGGATCCAGATTTCATACTTGGTCTCCGCGTCCCGTTCAGGCGAGATAAGATGCACAGAGAGTACAAGCACTAATCTCTGGTAGGCAATCCCTGCCAATCGCCAACCCGTGCGATTCCCCTTCATCTGGGCAATCCAGCAGACTGTGCCAACTGAGTTGGTACAACACAGTCTCTGATCCCACAGATGGCTGCCTCCATATGGCTACCATATACTCAATATGTAGCCTACATGGTCAAGCTGACCCGACCTACTCCCTGGAC
Source organism: Costus lasius (assembly GCA_027563935.2). NCBI lineage: Eukaryota > Viridiplantae > Streptophyta > Magnoliopsida > Zingiberales > Costaceae > Costus > Costus lasius. The sequence goes on along the minus strand of CM050454.1, from coordinate 88,896,193 downwards.
CACCACGTGCTATGCTGAGCAACGAGAAGTGATAAATCCCTTCTCTGTAGCACGCAGGTGTAATCGCACACCGTCTGAAGATAGATGGGCGCCCACTGAGTGGGTACAACACGGCCCCAACGATAGTCAGAACAGTGAGGTTTCGCTTCAGAAGGCTTACGAGCTTGATATTTAGCGTTGGATTTTAACGGTCTTTTTATCTTCTCAACTATCATGCAAATCCTATGGTGATAGCAGAAGATTAAATCATGCAATTCTTAACAATAAATCAAAGCATGATGATCTTATGTGGTAAAAGCCCATTAAGCCTAGGTAAGACCTTAATTTAACTTAAGTCTTCACTTGAGCTCTTCATGGGTCTTTTGCATCTCATCTGGCCCAACCCAGGGCCCAAGCGCCCACTGCAGCTTAGGTGCGCCCACCAGGTAATTGCGCCTGTCCCAGAGTCGAACCCTAGACCTCCCACCTGGTCAAGCCACTGCTGCAAGCGCCTCTGCCAAGTGTGCTCTGTGCTCTCGTCTGATTAAAATACAATTTAATCTATCTAGACAAGATTGACACGCAGGTCAATTACACTTTATAAATTAAATAAAATGTGATGCGCAGATCACAATAAATAATTTACATTTATTAACCAGGCACACAGGCCCCAGCACAGCACACATTAAAACGGGCAGCCCACATAAGATTAAATAAACAATCATCATGGTATACAATCAACATGTGATCCAACAGTAAGAAAATAAAATTTTCGAAAACCCATTGGCATCAATTTTATTTTCCTTATGTGCCCTACTACCTTACAACGGTCCATTAATAGGGATCCACTCATCAGACCTAGTCAGATCCTCTGCCCTGGCATGCACCAAGTCCTAACTGACTTGAGTCGACCTAGTGATCAACAATGCATGCCTTGGGCTGAACGACCTGCATGAGTTCTGGCAAGCGGTCGTGACCCCGGGCCTAACTCATGCGCGTTCAATGGTTGTCTCAATCAGACATCGCTACACGCCTGTCCGCAGTCGACCTATAGCCACCTCGTGCTTGCGCACAGGTGCCATCTGGTCAACCCATCTAGGCTATCAGATAGTCTGATCAGACTGATTGGATCTAGACTCGACTGTGACTTCAACCCTAATAACCCGTCTAAGTTTTTTAAAGTAGGCGCCTCTTAGATCTAAGGTGAGTTGCGCAAGTAATATAATTTTTTAAAAAAAAACTAATAAGCGCCAACATACATGCGCCAAATAGAAAACATGCTCATCAAGTTTTCGCATGAACAACTTAACATGTAATTTTGGCATGTAGTTTAGATCTAAGCATACAAGCGCAAACATGGATCACAAAAACCTCAAGCAATCATAAAAACATGCTAATAACTTGGCTCTGATACCAATTGATAGTCCCCTACCACGAGGGGGTGAAACCCTAATAGGCGCATGCAGAGGTTTTAACACAGCGGAAAAGGTTTCTAGATCGATGCATGCAGTATGATCAACTTTATTTTCGTATACATGAGAATCGATCCTTACCGATGCCATTTCTTGGATGGCGTCTAGGAAGTAGAGAGTCAAACGCTTCTCCTCCAAATGGTGCGCACACAAGGTGATCAATGCGCCTACTCCCTTAGTGCTCCTTGTGCTAGCAAGGTTCCAAGGTCTCCTGATCGAATGGAAGGGAAGGAGATTTTTTTTTCTTCTTGGCCGAATCCTCTCCAAAGCGTCAAGGCGACACACAACGAGTGAACCTCTAGAGAGAGGGGCGAGAGGCGAGAATAAAACTTCTCTTGGCGTGAACGTGAGGCGTGGCCTCATGGCTTCTAAAAATAGCAAACCACCAACGTTCATGCGACCATGGGTTTACCCGAACGCATTTTGCTCTCCCCTTGAACCATGCGCTCACATGATGAGCTGGTTCAATTTCGGTTTGGTTCAAAGACCAATTAAGCCAAGCATCTGGTTCAGATCACAATAAACCCTAAAGGTTCAAGATCCAACCGTTCATCTCTTGATGCTCTTGATCTCACCGATCTAGCATCAATTCTCTCGATCGAAGCTTACCGATCTCAAGCCCTAATCAATCAAACATGATCAGACCAGATCTCACTTACAATCAGAGATTAAATCCCTTTAAACTGAACCAGAACAATTCAGTCCACACGATCTGACTTAAGTAAGCCATATCATCAAATTGTGCGACCCTAAGGGTTTCCTTTAAATGTCGGTAACGATAACTTACGTTATCACGATCAGTGAGGGGTATCTAGCAACACATCACTGTCTCCCGATATAAAGGAAAGAGTCTTCCAAGACTACACCCAAACCACAGCACAAGTGTGAACCCAACTCACTAGGCATATGTGTTTCCTTTGCCACTGGACGTTCTTATTGGACAAGCATGTCAAGCCTGTAATTCCAATATGATGAGAATGATTAGATCAGATGATCATAGTCATCTGGGTATGGCCATACACTTTCTCAATCATCTCATCCAGGGGGCCCCTATAGAACATCACACTCCAATCAAGGAGACGGCAATCCTATATCTATCACTAGTGCCCTAACATGACTCATGCTCATTATCCAAGATAATCTATAACCATTATGTTTCAAATGATATCGAACTACCTCAAAACAATGCCAATCATCATTTAGAAACACAAGTGATCTCAAGTCAGAGGAAATATGCCACTTGTTTGCATATAAGGATTATTCACATTGTGACAAGCAATTGAATATCCTAAGTAGGGTCTGTCCAGTACATCCAATGTACCCATGAGTCTACATCTTATTCCATGCTCGAAGCATCCTATAAGATTAGAACACATATTAGTCTTAATCATATCAAGGCTGTCTCATGTTCACCAAGATATCTCGACTAAGGACAAAACTGCATGTCAGCCAAGCTGAACAGCATTGAGACATTATTCAGAAGTATACATATTGCAGCAGATGATGTAACAACCTGAATAACAACCATTGCCTTTATAAACGTAGAGTTTAAACATGATACTGAAATAATCCCAAGGCTTCAAACATTAGCCTTAAGGGCATATCCCAACAGACACATACTTGTATGTTGAGATGGTGGCCTTGTTATAATCACATGAATCCATTTAGTAGTAGCAATTTTTAGCTGACTTGATGAACAATAAGTGTTCTAATCGAATAGTAAATGATTAGTAGATATGATTGGCTATTTTTGTAGCATGAGAGGCAGGAAGGTGGATTCAACAGTGAGCGGTTCATTACTTGGGAGGCGTTTGAGTGATCAAAGCACTTGTTAGCCTAGTTGCTCAGGAGATGAAGTCTCAAGATTAAGTCACTAAGAAGAGTATGCGAAAAGAATAGTGCTTGGTCACTAGAGAGGTACTTGAGTGAGCATAGTGGAGGGGTTGCCACTCGGTTATTCAAGAGGTGTTTGAGTGAATTGAGAAGAGGGATATCTTGGAAACTAATAAGTCTGCCTCATGTACTGTGTTGATCACTAAGGAAGGGTTCTTTACTAGCGCTGAGCATTCGGTAAATACCGATTTATCAATTACCGATTTTACCAAAATGTTTTTTCCTTTACTGTTACCGTTACCGATAATGATATTACCGATCGGTAATTTACCAATTTTACCGACCGGTAAAAATCGGTAAATTACCGAATTTTACTTGTTTTTCGATTTATTATATCGCTAACATTATATCACTAATGCATGGTAATATTCCTTCATCAAATTCCCTATGAAGAATGCATAACTAATCATGTCAAACCACTACTAAGAATTAAAAAGATGTCAATTCAGTCTTTCAAGACAATGCAGAATACAATAGCAAAGTAGAACACTTGAAAAAACCACCTCTAACATTGCAGGCAACATTTCTTGCAACATGTAGAACAGGAATGGAGCTATTTGCCTATCAAATGTTGATTCACTTAAGTGAAAGTGTGAAACAATCACGCATACAACATTAAAGAATTACACATGCAGCATTCCAGAAGACCAGAATTTCCAACATCAAAGACATATTTCCAACATCAAAGACATTTTCAATATACGCATATAGCATTACAGAATTTCCAAGATCCAACATAGGCATACAACATTCTAGAATTTCCAAGTTTCAATACATGCATACAGCATTTTCATTTCTCAATACATTGATAAGACTCCACTGGTTTGACAACAAAGCAACAATACAACCCAGAATTGTTTACTACCAAAATGTCCTAATTGTGATGTTTTTTTTTGGGTGGCCACTGCCAGGGGCAGCGGCGACGAATGCTTCAGCTCCTCCAGCTCCCGTCGGAGGAACCTTCTTAGGGTCTAGGGAAACAAGATCCACCATTAGGCCCATCACCGTAACTACCGCCTCTGTAGCCATGGTCACGAGACTCACGACCGTACCCACCGCCACCGCTGCTTCCACTGCGGCTTTACCCGCTCCTTCATGAATCACGGCGATCGCCACCGCCATTTCGGCCGTGGAAATGCCGAGACCAGGTTTGGAGGAAGAAAGGAACTAGTATCGAAAATCGAAATCACGAAATGGGAAAGGCAGAAAGCAGTTAAAGTACCTTGGCTAAGTTGGCTTAGCCGCTCTTCGCCTCTTTGGAGCGGGGACGCCGGGGAGCTGTGGAAATTGAAGGACGGCTGGATGGGACAACGGCTCGAGCCCTTGATGAGACTTTCAAATGCGAAATGCTAACTAACTGCACGAGTCGATGGCTCGACGCCCTCGACGAGATGACAATGAAGTCACAGACACAAAGGGGTGGAAGTGCGGAAGGAACGGAAGGGCTGCTGCGAGAGTCGAGAGTCAACTAGTCAAGCCTCACATTAGATTTTGGCTAACGTTAAAAATGAAAATTGGACGACACTCACGATACGAGCCAAGGAAATCAATGGCCCTCGGCTCAAAACAATTTTAAAAAAATTAAAAATTTATATATTCGGTAAATCGGTAACTTTACCGAACCGAAATAAAATTACCCCACCGATTACCGATTATTGAATATCCTTAATTTCATTACCGTTACCGTTACCGAATTTACCGAACTGATTTTACCTTTACCTTTGATAAATTCGGTAAAAATCGGTAATTACCGATTTATGCTCAGCCCTATTCTTTAGTGATTCAAGCTTATGTGAGGTGTTGGTCACTTGAGAGATAGCTAAGTTTAGTTGTAAGCTGGTGTCTGAGCTTAACCCTTCCCCACCCCCTCCCCCGGGCCCCCATGTAGACAAAGCTATGGATGGGACTCCAAAGGAGGACGTGCAGATCAGACTTAGACTAAGCTATAGAGGCTGACAAAATTGCATTGCTGCAGAGGCCAATGAAGATGATACATGTCCAAACGAAGTTACAAACGAGACTCCAAAACATTAGAGAAATTAGCAGAGTCTTCAATACAAATTCCATCTAAGTCCTCGGTAGTTCAAGCTTGGATTGGTATCAGTCCAAATCAGCTTTACAAACTTTGATTGGGTTATAAACTGATCATGTCAACATGACTTATGACTCATTTACAAATGTAAACCTAACTAAGATTAATAAGTTTAATAATTGGGTTGACCATATAAATATACATTTACCACACACACACACACATATATATATATATATATATATATATATATATAGACTTTTAGAGTTGTTCCAAACTTACCTATATGACTGTCCCCACATGGCAATTGCTAAGAGAATATTTTATATGCATTAAGGCATGTGCCACATTTGAAGCGATTGAAGTCACATGACCAACAAATCTAAGGACCTAGATGCATTACTGTTGTCAAATATGATGACTTAGTTGTGTAATCTATTGTGCCCTAGTTTAGGTTTCAAGTATTTAGGCATAATTGGTCAAATTGTGTTTTTTGTAGGCAATAGTAATTTGATGACTCGAGAATATAATTGATATAAGTTTATCTATATTGCAATAAGAGAGGCATAGAGCTTTCATGGGCATAGGAGGATAAAGACTTTGGATGTCAGTTTAGTCAAATTGAATTGTAGTTTTAGAGTTGACCAAAGTTTATGTATGCGCTCAAGTATATTATCATCATGAGTTAAAGGATGTGATCTGGGTTGTATAGCCATTTGGGCATGTAGCTATTTCAATCAATCTAAATCGTGTAGCCACTTGGGTATTTATCTATTTGATCATTCTTCAACATGCAATTACTTGGCATGTAGCTATTTCAACAATTTGATCATCTTAGGTGTGTATTTGTTTTGATCAATCTAACTCATGTAACCACTTGGTTAATAGTTGACTAATTATTTGAATTGATCTAGGCCATTTAGTCATTCGGGCATATAGTCATTTCAATTGATCTTGATGACCTAGGCTATTTCACCAAGTATAGTGACTTAGCATATAGTGGTTGTTGGGTGAACAAATGGGAATTAAGAATGAATCGCCCAAGCTTAAATGACTTGATGCATAACCATTATTATTTGGAAAAAGTTTTCTAAAAAAAAGTTGTACAATATAGTTTTGCATTTTTAACATCAGAATTCCAATTACATTATGTTATGCAATTTGGTAACATTGTGATACAACTTATTCCGCAATGGGAAATATGATGAGTTTCATACCAAATGCACGCCAAAAGAAAAGAAATAACTCTTGATACCTCTCCCCCAAACCCCTCTAACTCGTTAACCTAGACTTAGTTTGCTAATTGGGTTGGCCCATAGCATTACCCCCTCATGAACTATAGCCTTGGGGTTTGCTATTGCAAATAATTATTTTTATATCTAGAAACCTGGGGTTGCTGCCTCCCCAAATTCCTATGTCACCCTTCCTTTGGCCCCTTCTGCGTCATCATCCTCTATAAGTAAAATCAAATAGAAACTCTTATTCACATTAGTGCATCGGGTGATAAAGTTGTTGTAGTTTTGGTAGAACATTAGAACATGGACCCCCCCCCCCATGCAATCATTGATAATCGGCCCTCTTGTAGGGCAATGTTGATTTCCTACTTCCCTAGAGCTTGTACAAGATGAATCACCTCCTCTTCCCTCTGATTATGTCGTGATATTGGAGCTAGTACTGTTACTTCCCCTCTATTGAGGAACACTATGAGTCGAAATGGCCTTTAAAGATGAACCTAACAATCTTGTGTATGAGAGAGGGTTTTCTCCATAAGAATAGTTTCTAGATCCCAAATGACTCTTGTCTATCATTCCTTAAACCTATATTCGCCCCTTTAGATCATCTCTCTCTCAATGATGTAAGCAAGTATTATGGCTCAGATGACGTTAGTAGGAAAAAAGCCTTGTATCCTATCTCTAATGTTTGAATTTAATCTTTTTCAAAATAATCTCATATATTATTGTTCAGGAAGGTTGAGTAATTATGAGGCTATCTCCTCATAAGCCGTCACATACTCTGTTACTATTATATATCCCTACTCAAGGATGGTTAAACGCTCATACATTGAGGTGGCTAGAAATTCACTATACCTCTGTTGCATTTCTTATGTGAGGTGGGGAATTCTATATTTTATCCATCTAAACTACTGCCTACCTAGCCTTGTATGCTCATAAAGGCCATTAGACTTTATACTCAGCTGTCCCTGGATGTCAAAAGTATTATTTTGCCAACTCTATCTACCTTATTGAGCCAGATCCATCAAATCTTGATAGTTCCACACTGTGGACTCATCATCTGGCCTGTTCCATTGCTATCTCATTGTCTGAGTTTTCCCTTACATGAACTCCCCCTCCTTGCTTGTGTTTGGTGTAAATTCCCATAATAATAGGCTCCAGGCCCGACTCCGGTGGAGACCAACGCTTAGCATGTCCTCACATGCTAGTGGTGGTTGGTGTTGCATGCTAAGTTGGTGGTGGTTGGAAGCTCCCTCAAGTCCACTATCCTCTCCTTCACTAGCTCCGCTAGTAAACCTTTCATCTTGTCTTAACACTCCGAGACAATGATCCATCTTGGCTTGGTGCCGATTTATCATGCCCCAATAAATAACTCCATTTATTGGGACATGACAATTTGGCATGATAAACATGCATAATAAAAATCCATCCATAACCTATCAATTATCATAAGAAATCCAATATTGTTAAAGTCATAAAAACCCCACAACAAAATCTCAAAACCACTTCATTAAAATTCTACTTTCTCAAATACTTACAAAAATAAGATAAAATCATATCATCCATAATAAAACAATACTATGCAAGTTTATAAAAGCTATCAAAATTCATAATTGATTACCTAATTGTCCAACTATAAAATTGTTGAACTAATTATTTTCACCAATTTACAACTTTTTTGGTGACTACTCTTACAAGTTTCATCAACTAAATGATAAACTACATAGGGAGAAATAGCCATAAGAATGAAACTAGAGTCAAAATCTTTATTGAGCTCAATTCTGGGCTGCCACATTTAAGATTAGAATCACACTTAAATAAAGCCAGAAATAAAAATTGGCATTGGAGGTTGTGGTGGCTGTACAAAATGTAGGAGACATGTTGATAAAAGGAAGAAGCTCATGGTGGAAGATCCAAGCAGAGCTCGGCCGCAAAAATCAAGACTGAGTTTAATTGATGGATGGTCAAAATTAAAAAAAAAGAAAAAAAAAAAGAGAATGAGAGAGGAGGTCTCGGCAATGAAAAGAAAGGGGAAAGCTTTGTTGAAAGGAGCAACAAAGATTAAAAGAGAAGGGAGGCAGCCGACACAAAAAAATTAAAGAGGAGGAGGAGGCTGGATGAAGTAAAGAGGGAAAGAGAAATTAAGGAAGAGGGCTCGGCAACAAAAAAGAAAGAGAGAAGGAGAGGCTCTCGGCTAAAAATGTATGAGGAAAAGAAGAAAAGAGAAAGAATGAAAGAAGAGAGAAAGGGGTGAAGGGAGTCTCGGCAAAGAAGAAGAAAGGGGAGAAAATAAAGGAAATTGAAGGTAAAAGAAAGAGAAAAATAGAGGTGGAGAGAGTTATCTATCAATGCTGCTGGGATCTTTATATCCCAAATTATCTATCAATGCTGGGATCTCTATATCCCAAATTTTCTATCAATGCTGGGATTTTTATCCCAAACCTCTATCAATGCAAGGATTTTTATATCCTAATCTATGAAAGGATTTTCATATCCTAATCTATACTAACATTCTAATATCCTAAAAATCTATCAATGCAAGGATCAATATATCCTATCAATGCAAGGATCTATATATATCCTATGAAGGATTTTATATCCAATGAGAGGATTTTTGTATCTTATTTACGTAAGGATTTTTATCCTTTACGAACCCCATATGCTTTTCAAAGATGTCTGGCACCGAAAGTTTATCTCAGGGCAAACTGAAAGTAAAAGGATGGAGCTGCAAATGGCCAAAAAAATAAATGTTGTTGAAGAACGAGCAAAAATAAGATAGTTATTTGACTTTGAAATAACTCAGTCTGCAATTCAGAGTTTCGCAAGAGGTGAAATTTCCTCACAAAAAGAAGTAGAATGCATGAAATCGAAAGAGGGGAAAATACAGGATCAATATTCTCGGTGGAAATATTACCAGACTAAGATCATGATCAATCTGTGTCCAATAATAGGATTTTAATACAAATTCGGATCCAACCTGTTGAACTTTTCTGCGCTACCCTAGCCTACGTCCTCATCTTCAGCACCTCACTTTCGAGAACTTTGACGAACAGCTCAGGTCGTTTGTAGGCGTCATCGAATAGCTTGGAGTCTTCCACTGAAAGCTCGGCATCGTAATCGGAAATTCGAAAGCAATGTCAAAAACCTGGCAGTGTCGCCGTGAGCATGACAACATTGCCATTTTCTCGACGAACAGCACGGCAGCATCATCGCACCTCCACTGAAAAGGAGAAGACTTGAAGCATCAGCGCCATCCTCTCCTTTCTCATCGACGATGAGCGCCTCATCGCCTGACTCGCTGGCAGACCCGATTCCCAGTCACCAGAAATGTCTCGTCGTTTCCCCCTTTCTCGTCCGCCTGTGCCAAACCCGGACGTTAAAGACATAATTTCCCGTCTTCCCTTTTGCATCCGTGTCGAACTCAAAGGCCAGAGTCCTGATCCCGGCTCCCTTTACTCTTTCACGCTAGAATAAACATGATAATAATAAAAAAGTAAATAAATAGAATAATAATAAAAAAGGACTGATGTATAGCTGGCTTAATCTCTCGCCAACGCGGCATTACCTCTGATCTCTCCGACACTGAAGTAACGAGGCATAAAGCGAGTTCTTTGATAGAAAACAAACAAATAATAAAATAATAAAAATAAATAAATTGATGTCACTGGTGAAGATTTGAATTTAACATCAGGATTAAATGCCGCTCCAAAATATTTGAATACCGAAAGTCTTGGCGCATTACGATGAAATATTGTTTGGAAGATGCGTACGTCGATGTTTAACGTCGGAGCGTAGCTCCTCAATATGATATTGCATTTGTTAAGGCTGAAGTATCTTCTCAAAATTTAAAATATCCAATAAGCCGTCAAGGCCGGATATTGAATATCCAATAAGCCGTCAAGGCCGGATAATTCACAAAATCAAATATCCAATAAGCCGTTGAGGCCGGATATTATTCTAAATCAAGTTCAAATACTCACAAGTCGTCAAGACCGAGTATCTCAAGTTTAAATGCTCACAAGCCATCAAGGCCGAGTACCAAATCAAGTTCAAATGCTCTCAAGCCATCAAGGCCGAGCTCATTTGAAATCCAATACTCACAAGTCATTAAGACCGAGTATTTCAAATTCAAATGCTCACAAGCCGTCAGGCCGAGCACAAATCAAGTTTAAATACTCACAAGTCATCAAGACCGAGTATCTCAAGTTCAAATACTCATAAGCTATTGAGGCCGAGTATCAAATCAAATCCAAATTCTCATAAGCCATTAAGGCCGAGCATAAATCAAATACAATACTCATAAGTCATCAAGGCCAAGTATAAATCAAACTCACATACTCACAAGCCACTAAGGCTGAGTACATATCAAGTCCAAAATACTCATAAGCTATTGAAGCCGAGTATTTATCAAGTTCTAATACTCACAAGCTATTGAAGCCAAGTGCAAATCAAATCAAACGCTCATAAGTCATTACGGCCGAGCGAATGTTTAAATGCTTACAAGCCATCAAGGCCGACTACCTCAAGTTTAAACACTCAAAGCCATCAAGGCAAAGTATCTCAAGTTCAAGCCATCAAAGCTGAGTGCATGCCAAATCCTAAATACTCACAAGTCTTTCTTTGACAAATGAAGATTGCTTCAAGTTTTAAGCTGTTCATGAGTCATGTATTGATATAACATTTATAAATCATTTTTCCTCTAATTTGTGAAATGTTGTTTACTTACATAGATCTCTTAATCAAAGATTTCCTGATCTCATGGGTAATTAACAATGAGTGCTTGCGCTCATTGGAAGCCAGAATCCATTAAACAAAAAGCCTTATAATTCATAAGGTGAATTTGATAAAGGTCATATTACATTTCTAATGTAACCCTTTTTGACCCCACAAAAATAAACATAAAAGAGCTATAATCAATGTATATCCAGATAAAAGAAAAAAAAAAGGAAATAGGCAAAATCACTAGCTACTCTCCAAGGGTGTCTCTAGTCTCTCTATCCATCTCTAGATTATACCTGATTAATACTTAGAAGCAAAATAAAGGGAATTAGCCAAAAATAACTAAGTATGGATTTTAATGATATGAAAACATGCTAAAAAATGAAATCAACTCTACTTACTGCATGAGTAGCACATATGGGTGCAAATATATAATATAACCAACATACTTCCTATCTCATAAAAAGAAATAGAGCTATTCATGGTCATAATTTTTGCATTACGTTTCATACTCTATTAAGAATGGTTCCACCCCCAAGCTCTAAAAGTGGAATGACTGCTATCAGATAGCTCGATAATATTTCGTCCAACACTTGGAAACTCTTGTCTAAAAAACAATCTGATAGTAACCCTGACTGGCAACCACCACTAGCCTACTACGTAGACGGCGCTATGGTGGTTGCCCTTTGATATTGATAAGATTATGTTGATCATCTAGTCTTAGGCTCGATTTTGATGCTTTTGATTAGGGCGAATACGAGACCAAGTGCCAGTTGCTTCTACTTTCTACTACTCTAAGAACCTACAGGAAGGGGGTTGGGGTTGGGGGCACTTTTGGGCATGTTGTCTTTGATTCTTAAGTTGGATTAGGATTGTTGAACGGGATAAAAATAAAGTAAAAAGTGTACGAGTTAGAAGGATAGATCAAAGCATAAACCTATGTCCCAAGATGGTGTCTTTGTTATGATTAGATGTCTCCATTTAGTACTGAACGTCGTACTTGGTGCATTAACTAGTGTAGTTCTAGTGTTTTAATGTTGTAGGATGCTTGAAATAAGCAGTAAGTGTTTTAACTAGATTGTAACTGAGTAGTAAATGTGGTCGATTGTTTTCATAAGGTGAGAGCTAGTAAGATAAATGTAATGGTGGGAGGCTCGAAATACAAGAGATTGGAGCTTAGTTAGGTGAAGGCTCAAATTAAGCCACTCGATCGCTCAAAAGGAGTCTTTATGACGTGTTAAGAGAATTATGCTCGGCCGCTTAAGAGGTGCTGGGCAGAGAGAATGCCACTTTCGAATTTGAAAAGTGTTTTAAGTGAATTAAGTGGAGTGAGCGCCATGAGGATTAAGTTGCAGGCTTATACAATGTGCCAATTACTCAAGAAGAAATTTTTAGTGATTTGGGACTATGTTAGAACATATTATGCTTTTAGTAATCTGAAGCTTGACATACCATATTGCCAAAGAACACTCTCAGACAATTTAAACCATACCGTGCCTATAAAAGTTTTACGTTTGTCCGATTATTGCCTAGCCATGCCGTTTCTTTACTCTTTCAGTTTACATGCAAACTGATTTGAAAGGATTACTAAGAAAACTGTCGAAGTAGCTTTTTCTTGTACTGCAGCTAATTCTGCTTTCATTGAGAATCCTCAATTCTGTTAATTGAATTGATGGGGGAGGTGACTGGAATAGGTATTTATGTGTAGACAGCAAGATTTGATTCAAACTATAATGGAATCTGGTTATACAAATTTGGATATCTACTCAAATTGGTAAAAGAAAAGAGCAAATTAAGACTCACTTGCACTTGTATTCATGTTATTTTGAAATTGTAATCAGCATATATAAATCTCACAAAGCAATGCAGTAGCAAATTTGCCGCAACATCAACTAAAAGAAAAACTTAATCACGGTCACTCATTATCTGGAAGATCCATTAATCCATTATCATGAGGAGCAAAGGGGTACTATCAAGTAAAAATGTTGACAATGTGAAAAGAGATCTACCAAATTCATTAATAGAGAAAATCAGTACTTGTCCCTTTAAGTAGTTTGTAAGATAACAATTCTTGAATTGAAAGTTGAGATTACAATTATGTCATTTACAGCATGTAAAAGTAAATTTACACTAGCGTATTAATAAATCCATCTCATAGCTGATTTTCCAGAGTACAAGTAATCTCAATCGGCAAGGACTTTGAACAAATCACGCATATCAAATCTTCATTGGAGGACTAAAACAAAATAAAATTCTGGAGATGCAAATTCTTGAATAAACTGAAGGCATCAACATTCACTTGGGTACAAATTTCAGAAGACTCATTTTCAATTAGAAATTTCCATTCGCAGATGTCAGTCACTATTTATGGATTCACAAATCCACTTAGCAGTAGATAACGAGAGAGAAACGGTTAAACAATGGCAGATAGCGACAACAGGAATTTGAGGCGAAAATCTTTATTACTGGAAGAACAATAGTATCCCAAAACCTATAAGCCTTTATCGCTTTTGGAAGAAATAGTTTCAGCCTGACTACATGTTACAACCGTGATATAAGACGACAAAAAAAGGGAATAAAATATTAATCCAGTATGGTTGATGGGATTGGTATGACATGTTGCCATGTGACCGAACCCATGCCTTGTTGTTTCAACCGTGATCTGCTTTCCTTCTCCATTACTCCTCCCCCAGCCGCTCGTATTCGTCTTCACCGAGCAAGCACTGAACGAACGAAGTGCCCTCCTTTATTTCTTCACCCAGCTTCTGCCTTTTTTCCTCGCACGCGTCTGCTTGTGTCCGGCGACTGCTCCGGCTACTATTCCGGCGTGATCCGATGGCTGTGCGGTGAGCTTGAAGCCTTGGGTGCAGATTCGACGCCACCCCTCTTTTCCACTTGCATTTTTTCCGACGACGAGATAATCATGCGTAGCTTCCTTCCTGTTACGCCGGCGACGATTTTCCTCTTCTTCCGGCGTCGACCTCCCGCTCTGACCCTGTTCCGCTGCCCTCTCTCGCCCTCAGTACGGCGGCTAGGGTTTTGGACGAGCTTCACGTCTGACGCGAGTTTCTCTCCGGCGGCACCTGGCTGCCCTCCTTGCGTCGGCGAGCTCTCGCCCCTCTCCCTCCGGCCCCGGCGGACCTTTTCGCCACCTCCCGAAGTCTTTTTCGGGCGTTTTTGTCTCCGGCGTCGGCGAGTTGCGCGAGCGGAGCCGCCAACTTCGAACGTAGATCTCCGGCGACCCTGACCCCCTTTCGCGAAACGGACTGTACGACCGAACTCACCCCGCCGGCGGCTACCTTGTGGCACTCCGGAAATTCCGATCGGTCACCGAAGTTACTGTTCCGGCGATCACTGTAGCGGCGGCGCTACTATTCCGGTGAACTTCGAGTTTCGTGCTGACGACTCGGTTACGCGCGCGTGGTTGGTTCTCGCGTATCCCGACTTCCGGTGGTGATTATTGCGTTCGCACGTGGCTGCGAACTAGGTTAGTACCCGTACTCCGTCTCCGTACACGTATTATACGAATGCATGCGAACTTAACTCTGGACTCACGTATACCTGTCAAACTTGATTTAATAACTTGGTACGACCTGATTAGCATAATGAAACCGGATTAGCATGTTAATTGTTGTTAAATGGATTAAAATAGAATGGTGTGACTTATACATGATTTACCCTGTTAGGTCCTGTTGATTGATACTTGACACTGTGTTGGTTGGATCTGTACTGTTCGGCTACTGTTGAGGTAGGGATTCTACCTCCGTTCTTTGTTACGGTGCCAACCGCATGTGTAGTTAGCGGCACCTCCCTTATTGCTTATTATCACTGTTGATTACTGTTCTAATTCCCGTTTTACTCTGTGTACATTCCTGTTGACATAAACTCTTGCATGAAACACGGTATGAGTATTTTCGTTTCTTGCATGTTTATTTGTAGTTGGTAGGTGGTATGAGTTCTGTATATGTACATTGAGGATTGACTGTCTAGCGATAGACATGTCAGTATACCTCAGATACTGCCTGTGAGATTTTTGTCGAGACGCTGTATGATCGTCTCTGACTGAGAGAGTCCGATGTTATGGGCTTGAGGTCTGTTATCAGCCCAATAAGGGGTTGTACTGAGTGTAGGACGCTACACTAGCGGGCTGTCGACGGACAGTCGTCTCTACTGTTCGGGGAGCCATCAGTAGGGACCACTCTATGTTATAGAGTTGCGGGTCGTGGACCACTGCTGTACCAGCTCCCAGATTTTTATCTGTGTATGAGGATACATATATATATTGTTATGTATATTGAGATTGGATTATACTCTATATGGTCATATAGAGTCTTGGTTGTATTCTAGTAATTCCCTGTATCTGATCATGCACCTTATCATTGTAATATCCCTACTTAGCCTCCGGCTAACCCCCCCCCCCTTCGGTTTGCCTCCAGGTTCAGGCGCGGCTCCACCTGGAGCAGAGTAGATAGTTAGTAGTTGACCACCAGTCTGGGTGGGCTGTGATGCATTTTGGTATGTTGTTATTTTTATATTATGTTGTTGGACTCTGTTGACCGCTGCGCCGGTCATGTTATCTGTTGGTTTGTCGACCGCTGCGCCGGTCTTGTTGTTGTTATTTCTGTTGACCGCTGCGCTGGTCTATATTTCGTATCTGTCGGTGTTGTATTATAGATATTTAAGGCCGGGCTGGCCTCTGTTTAGACTATTTTATTTCAGTCTGTACCTTTCGGTTGTCAGGAGTGATTGACAGGTACAGTGTTGTGCGTCCCGAGGTCCGGGATTCCCGGCGTGGGATCCGGGTGGATTTTTGGGGCGTAACAATTATGGTATCAGAGGATAGGTTCAGGATCTTATATGGGACATAAGGACTTAGGATTAAACCTTAGGATTTAAGATCGCGTTAGTGTTAATCGTATTTGATCATATCAATATGTGATTTCAGTTAACGTGACCCTTGCCGTTGTTGGTGCGTTATAGGAAATGGCACCCAAGAAAAGCTCTCGTTTCGGTTGGATGACTGACTTAGCTTGTGGAGCATTGAGTGCACCACTCAGTTTGATGCGGAAGGATTCTAGTTCTGAAAATGAACGAAGGGAAGAACCATCGGTAGCCACTCCGCGTGTTTTTGTAATGACAATGTTAACGAAGTGGGAAGTAGACACTATACACCAGAACCTCCGGTCCAAGAACCTCCACGGCGTAGAGTGCGTGAAACTCCCTCGACTGCAGCGTTGGAGTTAGCGTCCTGCTTTACTGTCATGTGGTTTTAAGGCTAGCATGTCCAGTAAGTTTGATTTGTCGCATCTCGAGGGTGGATTCTTTAGGCCTGGCCCGCCTGAGTGTCCTCTCTGAGTCGTGACGATCTACGTGTTGGACGTGCGAACGTATAAATTCCTATCGAATGAAAGTTCTATAAGAACAATGATTATCATTAAGGAAAGGTGTAATAGGTTGGACCCCTTAGATGAGAAACAATCGTATTAGATATCCTTTTTAATGGGCTTCCTTAGAGCTTGTAGTGTTCGCAAGAGAGCACACTACTATTTTTCTAATGATTCACATAATTTTAGCATCAATATTTTGGACCTTAAGTTATAAACAAATTTGGGAAGCAAACAATTACTTGAAAATGGTAAGTAAGATTTCATAAAAGGAATTCGTTATAGAATGTTGGATTTGTTACCTTGCAATTAATTTGTGGACAAACTAGGGCACAATAAACAAATTGTCACTGTTGGCTTTGGTGGGGCCCATAACTCATAGGCTAACCAGACTAAACAAGTTAGTACCACTAGCTATGTTGACAAGTGCGTATTTTCCGAGTAATGGATCTGCAAGGCATAGTGTTTGGAAGTGATGGATAAACTTTATTGACTTCGTTACAAGGACGGGTATTCACATCAACTTTGAGCACATCACCGGAAAGGAAAATACTGTGGCTGACGCCCTGTCAAGATTGGCATCCTATGTGATTTGTTCGCCATAAAATAAATACCCTGCTGAGACACAACTCATTGATGAGGCTATAAAAGAGACCAGATAGCCAACCCTTTCCATAACTCGTAGCAAACTAGTGGAAGGATAACTTCACCAATCAGGGTCATGTCTACCTTACTTCAGGGAGAATGCTCAAGGGCTGAGGAACAAAAACAGGAGGAAGAGCATGAAAAGTTCAAAGCAAAGATCATACTATCCCCGACGTTCAGAGAGAAATTCCTCAGTTCACTAACAGAAGAGATTAGTAGGGATATCAGGGTCCTCGCACATCAAAGGACTTTTCAAAAAATGGTCTCCCTCCAAGAGCAACTGATGGCGTTTACTCCAAAACGGGGAATACACGTATTCCAGGAAAAGGGTAAAAGTCTGTTAACCGCTTAGATTTTATATTATAAACTAAATCCTCGGTACTATCACTTCGTTCGCGAATTATGGAACTATGGTATGATTCGAGAATGGTCTCTGCTGAGAAACCGCCCAGCCTTTATCCCAGACTTCTTCCCGAAGAAGTTGAAAGAAGCTTGCAAAACTCACCCCGAGATAGAAATGATAGTACACAACCAGATGCCGCGTGTTAGTAAATGAACGTCCTAATTTGAACCAAGAAAACAGGTCTGCATTATCTACACTGAGACGATCGTCGCGCATGATTTGGAAGAGCCAAACCGGCACTCCCTTGATATATACAACGAAGCACACTACCTGGAACATATATTTTTAAGGCCGGAATACTACGGTATAGATCCTAACGAGAACCGTTACTACAAATTTAGTGAAACACCAAACATGGTTATATGGAAACAAGCCATTAACTCGTCCTCATCTGATGAGGAGATTAGTGATTTTTCCATATTACCCGAAACAGAAGGCTCTAGTGACGAAGAAAATCTGGGAGAGTAGGGTTACAAAACCTAGGGTGAGCCCCAGTTGTGCCATGATAAGGGAGTCAATTACTCTGTGTATTATTCAGTTTTACTGCATGTCATGTATTCTACCTATTAAAGATGTTTTTACTATACATCCAGCGGTGGGGATGTCTTTTCTTGCATCTATGTAAACGCCTTAGTACGAGCTAAGAAACGCCTTAGTACGAGGCTAAGAGACAAGTCGAATGCCAACTAATCTTAATCTCATAAGGGTAGTAAAATGTAACTCTCTTAGCGACGTTATTAGATGGATACGTGTAGTAGTTAAAGACCAGTGTGATGCTAATTCTTGTAGGATATGCTTGACAAAGAAGATCAATAAGGCTCTTTTAAGAGAATTCTTGCGAAGCATTAAATTAATTAACTTAGCAATAGTAGAAAGTTAGCAATGGATGTCATTAAACGAGAAGTGTTACCCAAGATGAAGAATGTGTGACATTCGAGATCTTCGCGGATCACCAAAGCCTGAAGTACTTGTTTTTCTCAAGAGGAATTATATAAGACAGCGAAGATAGGTGAAAATTCACAAAGACTATGACTGTACAATTAATTACCACCTGGGTTAAGCTAATGTGGTAGCAGATGCATTAAGTAGAAAGACTGCAGGGGTGTTAGCTCACTTGCGAGTAACGCCAACTGAATTAGCACAACAGATGGTAGATTTATGTGTTGAGACTGTGTGCCCCACTGAGCATGGTTGTTTGGCCGTGATGATGGCACAGTCCCCTATGATGCAGAAGATTCTTGAGGCGCAACCAAATAATTGGTACCTACAGTCTATCATCGTAAAGGGCAAGAGAGAAGAATTTACCCAGGATGATCAAGGAGTAATAAGGTGCTAGAATAGGTTATGTGTACCCGAGGTAGTTAAGGAAGAATTACTAGCAGAGGCACACAAGTCGAGATTCGCGATACATCCTGGTGCCACGAAAATGTATAATGACCTTCGAAAGTCTTATTGGTGGGAAGGCATGAAGAGAGATGTGGCAGAGTATGTCGGACGATGTCTGGTATGCCAACAAGTGAAAATTGAGCATAAGAAACCTTCTGGGCTCTTACAGAGTATTCCTATTCCGGAGTGGAAGTGGGAACATATTACCATGGACTTTATGATGGATCTTCCTAGGTCGCGTACAAGCCATGACTCGGTTTAGGTAGTCGTTGATCGTTTGACCAAGTCTGCCCATTTCCTCCCTATCAGAAAGAATTACTCCATGGACAAGCTGGCAAGGCTTTATTGTCAGGAGATTGTACGGCTACATGGGGTTCCTGCCAGTATTATTTCTGACAGAGACCCACGAGTTACATCTCGGTTCTGGGTTAGTTTACAGAAAGCCTTGGGAACTGAACTGCGGTTCAGTACGGCTTATCACCCGCAGACTGATGGACAGTCTGAGAGGACCATTCAGACCCTAGAGGACATGCTTCGAGCCATCACTTTGGACTTCACGGATGGTTGGGAGTGCCACCTGCACTCAGTGGAATTCGCTTATAATAATAGTTATCATTCGACGATCCAGATGGCACCTTTCGAGGCTTTGTATGGTAGGAAATATAGATCTCCGGTGCTATGGGACGAAGCAGGTGAAAGCCGTGTGTTGGGACCGGCTATGTTAGCACTTGATGCTGAGAGAGTTCATATTATTAGACTGAGATTATTAGCTGCCCAAAGCCGGCAAAAGAGTTACGCAGACAAGAGGCGGCGGCCACTTGAATTTGACGTCCGTGACCACGTGTTCCTTCGGATTTCTCCGAAAAAGGGTACGACTAGATTCGGGTATGCTGGTAAGTTAGCCCCGAGATATATGGGTCCTTTTGAGATACTGGAGAGAGTTGGACCCGTCGCATACCACTTAACACTTCCACCGATGTACTCTTATATTCATCCGGTGTTCCATGTGTCCATGTTGCGTAAATACATCGCGGATCCATCTCACGTGTTGAGCTATGGTACGGTCCATGTCCAAGAAGATGCCACGTATGCCGAGATGCCTGTAGAGATCTTAGAGCGTAAAGAGCACAAGTTGAGAAATAAAGTAATCAGCCTGATTAAAGTCAAATGGAG
Organism: Costus lasius; assembly: GCA_027563935.2. Taxonomy (NCBI): domain Eukaryota; kingdom Viridiplantae; phylum Streptophyta; class Magnoliopsida; order Zingiberales; family Costaceae; genus Costus; species Costus lasius. The sequence continues at coordinate 88,875,875 of CM050454.1, read as the reverse complement.
ACATCACCCCGAGGGTGAAGCTACTTGGGAGCATGAGGACGAATTTATGAAGAAACATCCGGATCTGTTTCCGAATATGGAATTAGACAAGTGATTTCTGTACGAGTGACTATCATATTACTACTTTTGTAATTCTGTTTAAGTACCGTTAATGAAATTGTTATGAATTTGAGGACCAAATTCTTTGAAGGTGGATATAATGTTACGACCGTGATATAAGACGACAAAAAAAGGGAATAAAATATTAATCCAGTATGGTTGATGGGATTGGTATGACATGTTGCCATGTGACCGAACCCATGCCTTGTTGTTTCAACCGTGATCTGCTTTCCTTCTCCATTACTCCTCCCCCAGCCGCTCGTATTCGTCTTCACCGAGCAAGCACTGAACGAACGAAGTGCCCTCCTTTATTTCTTCACCCAGCTTCTGCCTTTTTTCCTCGCACGCGTCTGCTTGTGTCCGGCGACTGCTCCGGCTACTATTCCGGCGTGATCCGATGGCTGTGCGGTGAGCTTGAAGCCTTGGGTGCAGATTCGACGCCACCCCTCTTTTCCACTTGCATTTTTGCCGACGACGAGATAATCATGTGTAGCTTCCTTCCTGTTACGCCGGCGACGATTTTCCTCTTCTTCCGGCGTCGACCTCCCGCTCCGACCCTGTTCCGCTGCCCTCTCTCGCCCTCAGTCCGGCAGCTAGGGTTTTGGACGAGCTTCACGTCTGACGCGAGTTTCTCTCCGGCGGCACCTGGCTGCCCTCCTTGAGCCGGCGAGCTCTCGCCCCTCTCCCTCCGGCCTCGGCGGACCTTTCCGCCACCTCCCGAAATCTTTTTCGGGCGTTTTCGTCTCCGGCGCCGGCGAGTTGCGCGAGCGGCGCCGCCAACTTCGAACGTAGATCTCCAGCGACCCTGACCCCCTTTCGCGAAACGGACTGTACGACCGAACTCACCCCGCCGGCGGCTACCTTGTGGCACTCCGGAAATTCCAATCGGTCACCGAAGTTACTGTTCCGGCAATCACTGTAGCGGCGGCGCTACTATTCCGGCGAACTTTCCGGTGAACTTCGAGTTCCGTGCTGACGACTCGGTTACGCGCGCGTGGTTGGTTCTCGCGTATCCCGACTTCCGGTGGTGATTATTGCGTTCGCACGTGGCTGCGAACTAGGTTAGTACCCGTACTCCGTCTCCGCACACGTATTATACGAACGCATGCAAACCTAACCTTGGACTCGCGTATACCTGTTAAACTTGATTTAATAACTTGGTACGACCTGATTAGCATAATGAAATCGGATTAGCATGTTAATTGTTGTTAAATGGATTAAAATAGAATGGTGTGACTTATACATGATTTACCCTGTTAGGTCCTGTTGATTGATACTTGACACTGTGTTGGTTGGATTTGTACTGTTCGGCTACTGTTGAGGTAGGGATTCTACCTCCGTTCTTTGTTACGATGCCAACCGCATGTGTAGTTAGCGGCACCTCCCTTATTGCTTATTATCACTGTTGATTACTGTTCTAATTCCCGTTCTACTCTGTGTACATTCCTGTTGACATAAACTCTTGCATGAAACACGGTATGAGTATTTTCGTTTCTTGCATGTTTATTTGTAGTTGGTAGGTGGTATGAGTTCTGTATATGTACATTGAGGATTGACTGTCTAGCGATAGACATGTTAGTATACCTCAGATACTACCTGTGAGATTTCTGTCGAGACGTTGTATGATCGTCTCTGACCGAGAGAGTCTGATGTTATGGGCTTGAGGTCTGTTATCAGCCCAATAAGGGGTTGTACTGAGTGTAGGACGCTACACTAGCGGGTTGTCGACGGACAGTCGTCTCTACTGTTCTGGGAGCCATTAGTAGGGACCACTCTATGTTATAGAGTTGCGGGTCGTGGACCACTGCTGTACCAGCTCCCAGATTTTTATCTGTGTATGAGGATACATATATATATTGTTATGTATATTGAGATTGGATTATACTCTATATGGTCATATAGAGTCTTGGTTGTATTCTAGTAATTCCCTGTATCTGATCATGCACCTTATCATTATAATATCCCTACTTAGCCTCCGGCTAACCCCCCCTTCGGTTTGCCTCCAGGTTCAGGCACGGCTCCACCTGGAGCAGAGTAGATAGTTAGTAGTTGACCACCAGTCTGGGTGGGCTGTGATGCATTTTGGTATGTTGTTATTTTTATATTATGTTGTTGGACTCTGTTGACCGCTGCGCCGGTCATGTTATCTGTTGGTTTGTCGACCGCTGTGCCGGTCTTGTTGTTGTTATTTCTGTTGACCGCTGCGCCGGTCTATATTTCGTATCTGTCGGTGTTGTATTATAGATATTTAAGGCCGGGCTGGCCTCTGTTTAGACTATTTTATTTCAGTCTGTACCTTTCGGTTGTCAGGAGTGATTGACTGGTACAGTGTTGTTCGTCCCGAGGTCCGGGATTCCCGGCGTGGGATCCGGGTGGATTTTTGGGGCGTAACACTACAAGCTAAGACTGAAGGGAGAAGAATCAACTCAGAACACCACAACCAGTTGATAGATTGCGGAGTGGCGATCCCGCTAGGATATCAAGTAGCCCTCACAGCCAGCCTCAAGAACAAGTCAGCGGTGGCGAAGAATTGCCCCAATTTCGCCAAGTAATAGAAGTTTTCTTTTTCTTCAGAACAAATCTACCCTAAACTTTGCCCTGATCACCTTTAAAGCTATTGGATGCACCAGATAAGGACACATGGTTGTATCTAATATTTCTGGATTGAAATTATTTATTCCCTAAAGCGAGCAGGTTTGATCTGAACCCGTTGTGACCTCCGTGGTTCCAGGTTTGAGCTTTCTATTCCATCATTTCTCCCTAGGTAAGAGGAATTCACCCCTGGTGAATTAATATCGCTGTCTTCTAAAGGATCTAGAACTTGTTCCTCTATAGCAGAATCCACATTGCTTTCTTGTTCTGAAAGAACTGGAGCTTGTTCCTCTGTTGCTGAACCCACATTCCTTTCTAGCTTAGTCAAATTGGGTAGTGGCTGATTCTCTGAAGGGAAATCAGTAAGCTCTATTTGCAATGGCTCATAGTACAACGACAGGTCCTCAATATTAAATGTAGTACTGATCCCTAAATTTAGAGGTAGATCAGTTATATATGTATTGTCTCCTATTTTATACTTAACAGTATATGGCCCCATGCTCCGAGCATGTAATTTCTTATTGGATCCGGGTGGTAATCTCTCCGCTCTTAGCCTCACCATTACTTTATCTCCCTCACAATATGATTGTGGCCTATGATGTCTATTGGCAAGTTCTTTGTATACCACATTACTAATAGAGATTTTATGCTGAATTTCTGAGTGTAGATCATGGATATGTTGTGCAAAAGCCTCAGCCTCAGCAGAAGATGGTATATGAGATGGGGTAATGGGTGACAAGAGGTCAATGGGCTTGCTTGGTTGGGAACCTAGAACAACTTGGAAAGGACTAAGACCAGTTGTTTTATTGATAGCACTATTGAAAGTAAACTCAGCCATGGCAAAATCTCTTCCAAATCAACTACATGGTCCCGAACAAGACATCTTAGCAAGTTGCCTAGACTCCTATTAACTACCTCAGTTTGACCATCTGTCTGCGGATGGTATGCCGAAGAAAATCTTGGCTTTGTCCCTAATAATGCCCACAACGACCTCTAAAAATGACTCATAAATCGAGTATCTCGATCTGAGGTAATGGTCTTGGGTAGTCCATGCAATCGAACTACCTCTTTGAAAAAAATTGAGGCAATATGGGATGCATCTGCCGTCTTTGACAAGGCAGAAAATGAGCCATTTTTGAAAAATGATCTACAACCACGAAAATCAAATCATGTCGCATGCGAGTACGAGGTAGCCCAAGTACAAAATCCATACTGATGTCTTGCCAAGGGGCTAAAAGAATAGGTAAAGGTTGGTAAAGGCCTGTATTTTTCCTACAAGTTTTATTGGACTAGCACGTACCACAATGACGAACAACACGAGCAACATCTTTAGCCAACCTCGGCCAAAAAAATCTATCGGCAACAAGATAGTTTGTCCGTTCACGACCATGGTGACCAGCTGCACCGCCAGCATGAAGCTCCCAAATCAGAAAATCCCTAATTGAGGTTCTTGGAACACAAAGTCAAGAACCAAAATACAAAAATCCATCTCTCATGGCATATTCAGGATCAACAGCATGACCATCGTTTATGTTTCTCACAATGTCAGAGAAATCTGGACAATCATTATATGCTTGCTTGAGATATTCGAATCTGATGACCTCTACCTTAAGGGTGTGCAACAACGTGTGAGCTTGACTCAATGCATCAGCGACAATATTTTCTTTTCCCTTCTTGTGCCGAAGGACAAAAGAAAATTGTTGCAAATACTCTACCCATTTAGCATGTCTTGAATTAAGTTTCCTTTGAGAGCTGAGGTAAGACAAGGCTTAATGATCACTAAATAGGACAAACTCCTGATGTAGCAAATAATGCCGCCAATGTCGTAATGACTACACAATGGCATAAAATTCTTTATCATAGATGGAGTAACGTTGTTTCGCTTCATTTAGTTTCTCACTAAAGAATGCGACCGGGTGCCCCTCCTAACTCAGCATTCCTCCAATCCCAATTCCTGATGCATCACACATGACCTCAAAAGCCTTAGAAAAATCAGGTAAACGAAGTACCGGAGCAGTGGTCATTCATTCCTTAATGAAACAAAAGGCTTTTTCGGCCTCTTAGTCCACTGAAACTCACTCTTCTTGAGGCATTCAGTAATTGGAGCCATTATCGTGCTGAAGCTACATATGAATCTGCAATAAAATGTCGCAAGCCCATGAAAACTTCGCACCTCTCGTATTGACGATGGGAGAGGTCATTCCGTAATAGCCCGGACCTTGTCAGGGTCAGGTTTGAGACCTTCAGAAGAGACAATGAAACATAAGAATAATACATGATTAGACATAAAAGAATACTTTTTTTTATTCATGTATAATCTTGAGGTTTGCAGAACCTCTATGGTCTGACGAAGGTGCCCCAAATGCTCGTGCCTCTCCTTGCTGTATATAAGGATATCATCAAAATATACAACAAGGAACTTCCCAATGAATAGACGAAGGACTTGTGTCATAACTCGCATAAAAGTGGATGGGGGCATTAGACAAACCAAATGGCATAACAAGCCATGCATACAACCCATCAGGGGTTTTGAATGCAGTCTTCCATTTGTCCCCTAGTTGAATTCGAATCTAGTGATACCCGCTTCGTAGGTCAATTTTTGAAAACCATTGTGAACCTACAATGAGGTCGAGCATGTCATCCAATCATGGGATGGAAAACCTGTATTTGATAGTGATCTTATTCATGGCTTTACAATCGATACACATCCTCCAAGTCCCATCTTTTTTAGGGGTAAGAAGGGTAGGCACCGCACATGGGCTTAAACTTTCCTGGATAAACCCTTTACGGAGTAACTCTTCAATTTGTCGTTTAAGTTCAACATGTTCCGTTGGATTCATCCTATAATGTGGTAAATTAGGTAACGAAGCCCCAGAAACTAAATTGCATGCTGCGTGTCTCTAACAGGAGGCAGCCCATCAGGGAGTTCATCAGGCATTATGTCCTCAAATTGTTCAATTAATTGCTGGACATTTTGATCTAACTCACAATTAATATCAGTACCAACCGCCTTAAGGAGAAGAGTGAATATCACTCCTTCATCCTGAGCTCCAACAAGAAAAGGTCTTGGCCTGATTATGTTTATTGTCAAACCACCTGGTGGTGGCTTCGTGATTATACCCTTAGAAGTGGAAGCACGTAGTTCCTTTGGAGGTGATGGGTTAAGCTTGATTTTTTGACCATTATGATCAAAGACATATGTGTTGTCTCGACCATAATGAGTGGCATTAACATCATAAAGCAATGGTCTTCCCAACACAACATGGGCCACATCTATGGTAACAATATCACACCTAATAGAGTCTGAGTAAATCGCCAGGTGCAATGGAACAATACATTGGTGGGTAACGTGGATATTAGTATGATCCACCCAGGCCACTGAATAGGGATGAGGATGTGGTTCATGCTTAAGATTGAATTTCATAATGGCTACACGTGACACAACATTTATACTGCTTCCTCCATCAATGACCACTTTACATGCATACCCGTTACATTTCGTATATGTGTAAAAAATACTAGTTCGCCTCCAATCCTCTGTAGGCTTGGGTTGAACTAATATGCATCTCAAGATAGCTAGTTCAGGCTCATGTTCACTATCAGTAAGGTCTTCATAAACATGTTCAACATAACTAGATTGACCTTCCTCTAAATCTGCTAGCTCATGGTCCTCATTCAGGCACAAGGTTCTTTTTGGGCATTCTACTACAAAATGACCCCTCTCATGACACTTATAACAAATGACACCCTTTTGCTCTTGGGAAAGAGGTGCCTTACCTCTTTCTAATGCTAGATGAACCTTCTGAGGTACTACCCCAGACACTAAATTTTGTGTCATAGCCTCAAGAAGCTTCTTGATGGCAGGTGAAGGTATATGACGTTTTGACACAGTCCTCTAATAATGCTCTATCTCACATGCATGTTGATAAGTAGATTCGATCGTCTCCATGGTGTAAGATCCCATCTCACGTCGAATCTCAGAACGAAGACCAGTTTCGAACTGACACAAGGTCATTTCAGGGTCTTCTTTCACATCACAACGAATCATAAGTTCGTCAAATTGTGTCATGTACTCAGGGACAATATTTGACGCCTGATGCAGAGTAGTAAGTTGATCTAACATGCATTTTCTAAAGTGAGGTGGTTCATACTTCTCACGAAGTCTAAATTTCATTAGGTCCCATTTATCAAGAGGGGGCCGTCGAGTACGCTCCCATTGCCTCTCAATGTTAAGCCAATACAATTTAGCCGGACCAGTCAAGGCCATTCGTGCCAAGTTGACTTTCTGGTGTTCCGGAACTCGACACCAATCGAAGTACTGCTCCATAGCTATAACCCAGTCCTGAAAAACTCATGGGTCAATGTTGCCATCAAATGAACCAAATTAAGGCGGACAATCCGATGGACATCATCTTCTTCTTGGAAATGAGTTGATCTCCTGTGTCGGATTGGTTCAAGGTAACTAGGTTGCTCATACTCCTCATCAAAGTATTATTGGGAAGTAACAAATCTTCCCCTAGACCTAGTAGCCTCAACCTGTGTTGTGTAGTCTGCCTGGGTGGGTACTCTTGAGGACACGGCCTTGAAGATTCTCCAACACACATCCGGTTTTGAGGTGGGAACTGGGCATTTTCGAGGGCCTCTAAGCGACTTTCTAAGTGCTCATAACGTTCCTCATGTCGTGTTAATTGGGCTTCAATCGAGTCCAACTTACTGAGTTTACTATTCATTTGTGCTAAAATTATTTGTAACTGATCTTGCCCAGTAGCATTTTCAGGTTTAGGAGATGAAGGTTGTTGGTAGTTCTTTCTAGATCGGGTAGCCATGTTCTGTAGAGAATAGGACAAGGGCTCTGATACCAAAAATTGGTGGGGGAGGTGACTGGAATAGGTATTTATGTGTAGACAGCAAGATTTGATTCAAACTATAGCATCTGGTTATACAAGTTTGGAGATCTACTCAAATTGGTGAAAGAAAAGAGCAAATTAAGACTCACTTGCACTTGTATCCATGTTATTTTGAAATTGTAATCAACATTTATAAATCTCACAAAGCAATGCAGTAGCAAATTTGCTGCAACATCAAATAAAAGAAAAACTTATTCACAGTCACTCATTATCGGGAAGATCCATTAATCCATTATCATGAGGAGCAAAGGGGTACTATCAAGTAAAAATGTTGACAATGTGAAAATAGATCTACCAAATTCATTAATAGAGGAAATCAGTACTTGTCCCTTTAAGTAGTTTGTAAGACAACAATTCTTGAATTGAAAGTTGAGATTACAATTCTGTGATTTACAACATGTAAAAGTAAATTTGCACTAGCGTATTAATAAATCCATCTCATAGCTGATTTTCTAGAGTACAAGAAATCTCAATCAGCATGGACTTTGAACAAATCACACATATCAAATCTTCATTGGAGGACTGAAACAAATTAAAATTCTGGAGATGCAAATTCTTGAATAAACTGAAGGCATCAACATTCACTTGGGTACAAATTTTAGAAGACTCATTTTTAATCAGAAATTTCCATTCGCATATGTCAGTCACTATTTCTAGATTCACAAATCCACTTAGCAGTAGAGAACGAGAGAGAAACAGTTAAACAATGGCAGATAGCGGCAACAGGAATTTGAGGCGAAAATCTTTATTACTGGAAGGACAATAGTATCCCAAAACCTGTAAGCCTTTATCGCTTTTAGAAGAAATAGCTTCAGCCTGACTGCAAGCTAGGACTGAAGGGAGAAGAACCAGCTCAGAACACCACAACCAGTTGATAGAATGCGGAGAGGCGATCCCACTAGGATATCAAGTAGCCCTCACGGCCAGCCTCAAGAACAAGTCGGCGGTGGTGAAGAATCGCCCCAATTTTGCCAAGTGACAGGAGTTTTCTTTTTCTTCAGCACAAATCTATCCTAAACTTTGCCCGGATCACCTTTAAAGCTATTGGATGCTCTAGATAAGGACACGTGGCTGTATTTAATATTTCTGGATTGAAGTTATTTATTCCTTAAAGCGAGCCGGTTTGATCCGAACCCGTTGTGACCTCCATGGTTCTAGGTTTTAGCTTTCTATTCCATCATGTATACAATCTCATATTTGAAGTACTTGAGATTATTTGTCTAGATTTTAATCACTTGTATATTTTAAGCATAAGACTTAATTGGGCTTTGCAATTCTCTATTAGGAATCCCCGGGCTATTTTAAAATTTAAAAACAACGGAAGCGAGCCCGAAATAGGATTCCAAATACAACAAGGACCTTTCTTATGAAACAGTTGGAGACGTGCAATTGCCCGTCCTCTACACTCGTGCACACATGGACTGCCTCGAGACTCCTTCGTTCAATGCACATGCTAGCTTTGGGAGAGGAGATCCACGCCAAGGGAGAAAGCCCACTTTGTATGCGCCAACTCCAAGGAATTGCGCCAAGGGGCTGATCTTCTTCAAGTTGCGCCACTAACAATGTGCGCCAACTTGATGCAAGCTTTCCACCACCTTCCTATGGAGCGTCACCAACAAGGAGAGCACAAAGGAAGGTGTAGAAGACCCCCAAACTCCTTGCGCCAAGAGAAGGGTGTTATCCCCTTTGGAGAAGATGGGCGACAACAAGCCTTGGAGGTGCCAAGGAGAGGAGGGGTGGCTAGGTTATGAGGGGGGGAGAGATGCTAAGCGACTAGGGTTTGCAATATACGAGTGTCCCAAGCATATGCGCCTACACGTCTTATTTATAGAGTTGATGTGTGGGCCCGTTAGCTTAAGTCGCAATATTCTTATTCAAAATATTCATGAGTTAAGTTGCGGCCCCCACTACTTAAGTTATGAATTAATTAACAATTAATTCATTATTTAACTTAAGCTAGTGGCGCATATGTGGTCAAGTCATCAAGCTGCTGCACTTATCTTGACGATGACCCGAGTTTTGACCCGTTGACATAGACCTAGTCAACTGGAGTCAAAATTGGTCTCTCGAGGTCAACCGGGGTCAACTCGATCACTCAAATCTATAAACATCCTCTCAACTCATAACACCCATCCGCGAAGCATAAAACTCCCAAACAAATCCGAATCTTCCATAGATTCAATCTAAGGCTATTCGATCAATACGGAGTCTCTAGCGTCTAGGTGTGCGACCTTGTAGGTCCCTCTGACGTTTGCAATGATGATCTAATCATCACAAGCAGTAAGTAGCACCTAGCAGTACATCGCTACTTCCCAAGTCATCGGAATAAATGTCATCATCGACAACCTCAAAACTGTGATAAGATATATAAGTATTTATGTCCCTTTACTAGGCTGATCGTCCAAGTTGGACAAGTGTGTCACACTTGTTTATTCTAATGATAATGGTCATGACTAAATCAGGCTAAACTTGGGTGTGGCCACACACTTTCAGTCATGCACTATGTAGGGGCCCATGGACATCAAGCTTCCCCGCAGAGAAGGGGCAAATCCTCCATCGGCAAGATGCACTTCTCGTATTGCTTAAGACATACCCAATGACAACCGTTATGACCTCTCTATTACGGCGAGGCATTAGGTTGTATCAAAGTATATCCCTTACAACACAGAGATACAATCTCCCTCAAGTTAAAGGACATCTATAACTCTATCACTCTGAGATTCTTCTTCAGACACCAAGAACTCTCATGGCGGGTCAGTTTAGTATATCTGCCTTGATATACCATTATACCTGCATTAAGCAACCCATGCTAACCAGCGAATAAACAAGTCTCACTTTTACCATAGCTGTCCCCTATCCATTATGGTACTCGACTCGGGACATAATAAACTGAGATAGTAATATCTCGAGAGACATCATCATGTAAATATACATATGCGCAGATGTATAATAAACCATGACAATGACAATACCAGGATATATATAAATATCAATATATGTAGTACAAAAGTTAAGACCAAAACATAGGTCTCAGGGCATAACACTAACATTCTTTACTTTATTTGATTCAATTATATTGTCGGCTAGAATCTATCCTTGAAAAGGTTAAGAGAAATAGGAAACATGATATTCTTTGAGGTAAGTAATTCGGTTTGAGTCGAACCGAATTCAAATTAATTTTTTTTATAAGTATATTCAACTCAATTGCCTCAAATAATTCGGTTTGAGTCGAACCGAATTCAAATTAATTTTTTTTATAAGTATATTCAACTCAATTGACCCGATTTGAGTGTAAACCGAACTGAAAATTCGGTTTCAAACCAATAAAAACTGAAAATTTTCGTAACTCTGAGTTAAATATATTCCATTGCTTAAGAATAGTGTACTTGACATATTCCTTTTCAAAATTAGCAAAGGGTTAATGATCCTTTTAAATTTGACTGCAGAAATCAGTGAAGGTACTCGACAGTGCTTCCAGAATTTTCTTCTTTTTTTTTTTTGAAATAGGGTATCAGAATTGAAGATCAACACTTAATAGAGTAATTCCACTATAGAATCTTACGGTCCCTGCCTGCCATTTTCAAATTATAGCAGTAGCGGATAAATCCATCTGGTCGAGCCTCTCAATTTTGTAGACGAGATAAATAACGAAAGGGCAAGCCATGGCAATTTGCTAGAGTTGCTCTTTCAAAAATGGAAATAGATTCTGAGATTCAGATGTAGCTTAGAAAGGTTGAGAGGCGATCCTATTTTACAAGAGGCTGGCTGAAATAAGATAATGAATTGCTGAAATTTGTAAAAAGAAGCTCAAAATTACAAACAAAAAGGCGTATAAATTTGAAACCTGAGATAAAAGTCAAAAACAATCACGAACGTGGCCCACATGTGAAGGATTGAATTGCTTCAAGCTTTAAATTCAAATTTCATGTTATGGAACATAAAATATAACAGCAAAATAAAAATCATAATTCTGCCCGATGAAAGAGATCACAGCGACTCTTAGCATAAATTCAACCTTTCATTATCCTGCTCCAAGAGAAATATTCGAGCTAGACAGAAGATCCGAAACTACACATAAATTTTATTAATTATCAGTAAGCTACTTAAAGGAATGCTGGCAGGATGCAGATGTTCTACAGCTCTAGTAGAATCCCACCATGGATAAATTAGACAAAACACAACCTAGCTGTCCAACAAGGCAATACCATAGTCACATTAAAAAGGGCGTCACCAATAAGACAATAACATAGTCACAAAGTTAAAACTACTCCAAAGTGTCCACAATGTCCAACAAGACAACAATAAGACAAATAGAGCAATAGCATCCCTCCCAATCTCCCATTACTTTCATCGGTTTTTTCATCCTGTGCACAAGATCAAACCTATGTACCTAACAAAAAAAATGCATGAGTACGTACTATAAATCATCACACCAAAACATAAAAAAATTTAATAATTACTTACAACTATATGTGTAAATCAATAATGCTCAGATTAAGGGTAGAAATTATTGTGAATTTACAAATAACAAAAAAAGTATACATATCAATAATTGTAACAGAATATTAATTATAAAATAACTAAAATTTAAAATTATAAAATTTACCTTTTTCTAGTGTTTCAACATCTTCTGAATTTTCTTCAATTTCACGATTGCTTACTCGAATCTAATCTTGACAACATATTGAAGATTACAAACTCGAATCTAATCTTGACAACATATTGAAGATTACAAACACATGACCGCTTGTACTGAAAACAAATTTTGAAGCTATGGTTGAAATATGAATTGTCATGATATCTCGTACTATTGAAGATAGAATAGAAAATCTAATGGCATTCATTTTTCATCATTTTAAAATATCAAATTAATGATTTGCACTTTTTGTTTCTTCAGTCAAATATTTATCCAATTCTAATTTTTCTTGACCAGCAACATATTTCTTATCTTCTATATTTTAATTCAATTTTTGAACGACTCTACTCAACTTGTTTTGATGCACCAGATCTTTCTACTTCAGAAATATTTGAATAGTCATTAACAACCAGCTTGCTTTTATACTCATTGAACATCTTATAGAGATTCATTTCTAACTTACTATCAATGAAACTTTATCTCTACCATATATTTCTAATAATGCAAAATTCAAAAAGTCCATCTTATATCTTGGATCAAAAATCATAGTCATAAATAACAAGTTCAATTTGTCTAAAGATCCCCCATAACTTTTTCCATTTGTGTTATATTTTTTGAGTCATTTCATGACACTATGGATCTAGATTCATATCATCTACCCATTCGTTTAAGGTTGATGCTACTTAACTTATTTCATTTACAAAATGATTGCAAGTAGTTGATAAAGTCATGGAAACACTCAAAGTGAACTGATAAAAAAATTTTAGTATTGAAACTAAGTCATGAACCATTTCAAATCACTGTCTAAAGGTCTCCCATATGCATCACTACCCAAGAGTTCCAACTCAAAATATGGATCTTCTTCATGGAATCTTTTAAAAGCCCTTTCATATCTTTGTGCTACATCTAACATAAGATAGGTAAAAATTTCTTCTGGTGCATACATCTAGAGATAAGTGAGCTTTACCATCAATTTGTTCTTGCACGACACATGTTAAAAAGTTGCAACCTTTGCGGAGAATGCCTTACATATCTTATTGATTCATGAACTTTAACTAACAACTGAGCTATTTTTAGACCATCTTCTACAACTAAATTCATTATGTGTGCAACACATCTCACATGTAGGAAATCTTAAGTATACATCCTCCTTCCCAATTACTTGTCCCTTTTTTTAATAAATGAAATAGCAGTGTCATTACTACTTGCATTATCAATTGTTATGGATATAAGCTTTGAAATTCCCCACTCATATAAGCACTTCTCAATAGTTTTTCCAATTAATTCACTTTTATAACTAGTTATTGGAAAAAAAATTTTAAAATCATTCTATGTAATTTCCAATTCAAATCATTGAAATGCCCTATGATGCACATATAAATAATTTGTTGAATTGATGTTCATGTGTCAATAGTCAAACAAATATATTAGCAGTTGCCATATATTTTTTTTTTTTTGCTTTAGTCTCTTATCAACAAATAGCTCATAACAATCTCTAGAATTTGTTTGCTGTGATGGAATGTGAAAGCATGGAATAACAGCATTATATAAGTCTTTAAAACATTTACTTTCAATGTACTTAAAAAGTAGTTCATCTATGATTATCATTTGTACAAGAGCCTTCCTAATAAGATTTTGATCAAACTTCCACGTTGAAAATATGTTGAAGGTGAAAAAAATAGAAGAAAAATTCTTGGATATGATTCGATGCAGAGGCGAAATATGAAATTTATTGAAATTAAATCACCTTGCCATGATTATTGGGTTAAACTAGAATTTTTGACCAGGCAGAAATAAATTTCTCGACTCATTGGAGAATTTTTATCAACGATGAAATTTTGATAAAATTGAAATTTGATCCCAATTTCTCAAATTTTGGAGAAAAGATCGATAGCCTAATTTTTCTGATCAAAATTATAATTTTGACACCACAATTTTTGGAACACAAAAAGGAAATAAAATAAAATTGTTTCGGTTTAATGGAAGGTCAAAATTGAAATTATGGCCAACTTGGGATTAATTCCAAATTCTATCGCATTGGGTCAAAATTGAGATTTTGACCAAACTGAAATTGGATGTCAATATCCATTTTTCTTGTGATGATTGAGATTTACTAATGTTGGGTCAAAAAAGGCAATTTTGACCATGAATTTTGATGAGTCATTGATTGGCAAGCAATTATTTTTATTTTATTTTTAATTGAGAAAAATCGTGAATGCGGTTTGAAGAGAAGTTTTTGGGGAGTTACAACGGTTCCAAAAACGGAAGGTGTGGGAAGCGATAATAAAAGGAAAAAAAAATGAAAAAGTAGAAGGAGAATCGGCTTTTGGCTAATTTTGGGAAGACTCGAAGTTGAAGCGAGGAGTAGTCGAGAGGAACATCGACGCACATAAGGTAAGTATTCCTCTTCTCCCTCCTTGGTCTTCTTCTTCCTCTCTCTTCTCTCGACACCATCAATGGGGAAGGACAACTCCGATAAAAAACTATTGATGGAGAAGGAAAACTCTGGTTAACAAAAACCATTCAACGGAGAGACAACTCTGGTAAATAAAATCATTGACGGAAAGAGCAACTCCGTAAAAAAAAAATAATCAATTTTTATGTTGCCTCTGGCAACTATCATGGCCATTGTCGTTGAATAATTTCTTCACTCGTGATTCAGCCATGAAGCAGGTGAGGGGATGAATTCAAAGAAAAAAAAGTAGAAAAAATTGAAAGAGGATGTGTGAGAAGGAAATTTGAAGAAAAAAAAAGGGAAGTCTCAGTGGAAGAAGATGCATGAAAAGGAAACTAGAAGAAGAAACAACTAGGAGATGAAGTCTTAGTAGAGTTTGATGGTGTGAGAAGGAAATTAGAAGAAGAAAAAAGAGATAAAATTTTGGAAGAACTCAAGAGGAAAACTTTGCTGGCTAGAAAGAAGCCATTGTCTCTGCAAACGCTAGAAGCATCTTTTGTTCGTCAACCAGATCTCGCCGAGAAATTCATTGTGAAGGAAGCATGCTCACCTCGTCGATGACTTCCTTCATCGTCTCCAGCAACATCACCGCAGTCGTGAAGCAGGGAGGTGAGGAAGAAGGTTTTCCTTGGCTCCCTTCATCGTTGTCATGTCTTGCTCTTCACCTGCTACTCGGTGAAGAGCCGGAGACGATAGAAGCAGGTCCGCCTTTGAGCAGGGTAGAGATAGAGGAAGCCCTTCATCCTCGTCATTCCCAACCCGAGAAGACGTCGTTGGCGCCAGCAACCCCGTCCGACGCATCTCTGATTTTGCCAAAGAACTTGAGTTTGACGCCAACGACGCATCCGCCGAAGCTTGCATTTGTGCCCGCTGTGCACGATATCCATATGTCGGATTGAAGTGAAACTTCGGAGAAACCTTCTCCTCGGATGTACAAACTTATGGCCAGAAAGATCCGGCCATCTGACTGCGATTTCTATTCTGTTTTTCAGCCATGAACACTCGACGTTCATTCTCGTCGAACTCAACATCCGGCCATCGGATCATGCTGATATTTTAGCCACACCTCCTCCTTGAAAGTGTGAACCTATCCAACGGCTGGATCGCCGGAATCGAATGATTTTCTGGTGATCTTCTTTTCTCACACGCTACATATACCTCTGAAGTTTTGCATCACGTGCACGACATCCGGCCATCTGATCGAACTAAAAATTTGGCCATATTCTTTCAACGAGCCTGTGAACCTATGGGCAAAGGGATCCGCCGGAACCGAAAGCTTTTCCGGAGACCTGTCTTTGTCCCTGTTTTGGACAAAAAAAAACTTGTATTTCACTACTGTAACGCGTCGACTTGTTACCAGCCGGCGTTAAGCTCCGTCCACTAGTACGGCGATATGCAGGAAGTCATCGGCCAGAGCTACTGAGTATTTATTAGACGAATGGTGAAAAATTGAAGATGAAAGGCGGACGATGAACTCTCTTCACGTGTCACAGACATCGTGAAAGAAATTATTGGATCCAACGATCCAATTTTGTTGAAAGATAATCTAATGGCCCAGACATGTCCACACATTTAACTAAAGTTTGCACAATTTCAAAGGCAAATGATGTAAATCGAAATAAATAAAAAGGGAATTGGGTTTAGTTTAGTCAAATCGAAACCCAGTCAAATTTCCTTATGAAATTAACCCAAACGTGAATTTGATTTTGGCTTTGGTCCAAACTCAAATTTGAAATGCATCTAATTCATGATGAGCACAACAGAAATTCAATCTGAAAATAAAAATGAAAATATGAAATGTTGCTATGATTCAATTGAAAGAAGAAACAACTTGACTGCAGAAAAAAGGATAAATGATATATGTTGGATCTACCCAACTCGGCTTTGAATTTGTCTAACCAATACATTGGTCTTGACGCAACTTAACTTTGATTTAATGAAAAGAAAGAAGAAGAGAAAGAATATTTTGTTATTGCATTTTGTCCATAATATTGTTTGGGAGGTGCGTACGTCGCGTAGTTCCTCAATATTATTACAATAATGCTTGTAGCAATTTATGAAAGATGAAATAAAATAAATATTCACAGAAATAATATTTTAATTGTGATGAAATAAAATAAATATTCATAGAAAGAATATTTATTTGTGAAAGATGAAATAAAATAAATATTCGCAGAAAGAATATTTATTTATGAAAAATAAAGTCAGATAAATATTCACAAAAAAAATATTTATCGAAAGATGAAGAAAGAGAACTTTGAAAGATAAAAGAAAGAATTGTGAAATAAAATCAGATAAATATTCACGGAAAGAATATTTATCGAAGAAATAAAATCAGATAAGTATTCACAGAAAGAATATTTATCGAAGAAATGAAATCAGATAAATATTCATAGAAAAATATTTATCGAAGAAATGAAATTAGATAAATATTCATAGAAAGAATATTATCAAAGAAATGAAATCAAATAAATATTCACAAAAAGAATATGTATCGAAGAAAATGAAATCAGATAAAATATTCACAGAAAGAATATTTATAGAAAGAAAGAGAAATCAAATAAATATTAACAGAAAGAATATTTATTGAAAAAAGATGAAATCAGATAAATATTCATAGAAATAATATTTATCGAAGAAAGAGAAATCAGATAAATATTCACAGAAAGAATATTTATTGAAGAATGATGAAATCAAATAAATTTTCAAAGAAAGAATATTTATCAAATGAAAGAAATCGGATAAATATTCAAAGAAAGAATATTTATCTAAGAAATTGAAATCAGATAAATATTCACAGAAAGAATATTTATTGAAAGGACAAAAATGAAAAAAAAAAGTGAAAATTAAAATTAGATAAATATTTACAAAAAGAATATTTATCGAAAGGACGACACAGCATATTGTTAATAATATTGTTCGGGAGGTGCATACGTCGATACTATGTATCGGGCCATAGTTCCTCAACATTATTATAATATTGCTTATGTCACTTGAAATGAAATAAATATTCATAGAAAGAATATTTATTGATTGAAGGAAAATGAAAGAATGGAAGATGGAAGAAATTTCGAAGAAATTGAAATGAAGGATGAAATATGAAGAACAAGCTGATTTCAAATAAATATTCATTGAATGAATATTTATGAGAAAATGAAAGATGAAAGAGATGATGAAAATGAAATTGTATTGAAATTGTAAGCCTTTTATGGCACATATTATGAATGAATGATATTGTTCTTCCGAATATTTATTTTTGTTTGATTTTATATGTTTAGATCTCTTAATCAAAGGTGCCCTAAGCTACTTAGGGGTAATTAACAATGAATGCTTGCGTTCATTAGAAGCCATAATCTACTTAAATAATAAGTCTTATATCCATAAGGTGAATTTGAAATGGTCGTACGACATTTTAACATGAAATTGAAATTGAACCATTTTTAACCTAACAAAATACACTACTTGCACTTCTCTCATTGTTTTGTCCGAAATAAATTAGATTCTATGTTTTATTCTTATCCACGCCTTGACTATGCATACTTAGAAATTTTACACACCTAGTCAAGTGTGATCTAAGTGTGCAGTACCATATGATTTGCCATCAGAAAGATAAATATTATCGCAATAAACACACAGCTTTTGAGACACTATCTTTTTCAATTTTTTTGAAATGATTCCAAACTTCAGTTAATGGTTTTATAACTTTTCTTTTCTTTAAATTACCTCATAATGTTCTTTTAGTTTAGGATCATTGGGTGATTCATCTCTTTTACTTTCTTGCACTTCTTTCATTTTCAACTATTCAAACATTTTCTTCAAAGAAATATTATAAAAATGTAAAGATTAGACAATAGTCGGTTTAGTGCATTACCTAGGTGGTAATTATAGTTTATCTAAAATATTCAACTAACAACTAATACGCCACTAATATGTGTCTAATATATTTCTAGTTTTAAGTTTTTGACTCCCCAATACTCAACTAATGCAATGTGTTATAAGTTACAAAAATATAACTTAATTTAAATTTTAAACCATGATAATTATTGGTAGAGCAAATGAGCTAAATCTAAATAATAAATACCATACCTTAGGGTTGTTGAGACTTGAGACTTGAGTGCCTTGTCTTGGGAGATGAGTGAGGGACTTCCTTACTAGGACTCGTCGACGTCGTGTTACAAACAGCACAAGAGTAGGTGGCTGGCAGTTCATTGAGAGAGGACAATGAAGAATGGCGGTGGTGTAGATTTGCATAGGTGGGCAGAAGCTCCTCGGAACTCGGAAGTAATGGTGGCAGCACACCACCGTCGCTTGCTTAGGTAGGGTTTGGAACTCATGAGGGCGAGGGGAACTGGGGAAGTGGGAAGTGTCGATTGCAAACTATTGAAGTGGGGACTGGGAAAGTGGAAGTGCTAATTGTTGATTGTTGAAGTGGGGACTAGGGAGAGAGCTTAGGGTTCACCGATTCACTGCCTTTGGCCAAAAGCAAATGAGAGCCTAAGAGGGGAGGGGATTAGGAATAGTCGAAAGGCAATCATCGGATTAGGCCATCAAGGATTCAGAGCCCAAGGGGAATCGTCAAACCGAGGAACACGTGAATGAGAGTATGAGATGAGAGCTTAGGCTTTAGTAATGCATATTTGGGTCAATCCATTGGGCCAACCCCAACTTAAGTTATAGTTACCCCATATTTTGGTTCGGGTAGGGTTTTTAAGATTCTAAAAATGCAAAATCAAATCGACCCGAACTTATATTTAACATACCATAACCTGAACCGACATCAAACCAATTTTAATATAAACCAACCCAAACTGACAATTCCAGTTTGATTTATAAACTGGCTATTGGACACTACTAGATAAAGATAGGCTTAGTCCAACAAAGATCTCTGTTGATCTAAAAAGTTAATAATAATAATCAAAACAAGGATGTACATGTTTACTATTGCATGTACTAGTATAGTAGTGTATATCCATCTTAATGTTAAATTAGAGTGTGCATTCAATTCTACTTTTTTGGAATGCTTATTGACTTTGGGTTTCCATTTTTGTCGGCTTGATTATTTAGGGCCAACTTGGTACAGCTGAAATTTTTAGTTTTTGCTGATTAAAAAAAGTGCTTATTGAAAAGTAACTAACTGTAAAAATTCAAAGTTATTTGGGTAAATGGCTATGTTGGCCGGCAATTGTGTTGTGCTATTAAGCAAACTATTCCTAGAAAATTTTGTGAGAGTCTCTCTTATATTTATTACGCACAGCATCTTATGTATAGCATACTAAAGTAGTACAATCAAACTCATACACTTATAATTATACCATCTAACCAAAAGAAAAAAAATTATATATTACATTTAAAAATTTTTAATTCATCACATAAACATTCATTTTAATAATAAACTATTTAAAATGTATTTGAATCACACATGTGATGCTATTAGATTTAGAACAATCTGATTACGCTGCATATCAATCTTAATAGCTTTTCATTTCTGCATTCATAGCTTTCCTCCAATTTTCCTCCTTTTATACTTTTGATATCATCTCACTTTCGTGCAGACAATCATGCAGGGAACAATCCTCGCTTTCGCGCAAGATCTATCCCAACGCTGAAAATAAGTAAATCATCAACTGAAGAACTCAAGGATCACTTTTGTACATCCGAATTCTAAGTTGATTATCTCAAGTGGAATCTCAAGGATCACTTTCGTGCATCCGAGTCTCAACACAGGTTCTACTTATGGTTTTCCAACGTTCCGATCTTTGCTTTCGCACAAGATCTTCCCGTTTAACAAAATAACTCAATCCTAGATTCTTTTTATCAAACATGGCAATTATTATTCTAAAATTAGGAAATAAAAATTAACCTAATTTCTTACAATGAGTTCCTATTATTCAATTTTAGGGTTCCAAGTTCTCAAGCAAGTCACTTTTCAGTCTATTGCAAAAACTCTAGAATTATGCATGATAATAAGAAAACTATGGAGAATCATAGAGCAATCTATCACATAAGTAGAATTATCATAATAAAACTATTATGATGAAAATAAAAGTTATCTAGCCATTAAGAAATCAGAGGGAATTACTCCCCCATGTCCCACAAAGGGTTTAAGCTAGCATGGAGAAAAGATTACAATAAACCATAGTTTTTAGCGATCGAAAATCGAAAAGAAAGGGGAAGAGCGAATAACCACACGGCTGTAATGAAAATTACAGCCGTAAAAATCAAGCGTGAACAGTGCTGGCGTCGGGTTCTTCGTCTATTTCTCCTCCGATCGAGATCCTTTCAAGTTGAAACTTCTGGGGTATGTTCTCTGGCTCCAAGCGAAGCTTTCCTTCAAATTTCACGGCCGGAGATGCGCTATACACATCCCAGCGGCGAACCATAAGGTGGCGGCGTGAAAGTCGATTTCTCCATTGTTAGTCGATGAAATTTAGGGCCTTTTTGTCTCTCCTTGCTCGTCTCGTCCAAAGCTCTGCCTTTGCTTCTTACAGCTTTTGATTTTATGGCCTGGATCGTCCGCAATCGATCCCGCAAAAATCGAACTCAAATTTGAACGTGAAAATCACGTCTTCAGGTTGTAATTACAGCCGTAAAAATGATTACGACACTGCCGTAATTTCAGCCAAGTTCTCGGGTTGAAATCTGCCTAGCAATTACGGCACCGTAAAATGGGTTACGGCAGTGCCGTAATTTCATCCAAAAATTCTGGTCGAAAATTACTCCAAATTACGGCCTGTGAAAATCTTTACGGTAGTGCCGTAATTTCTGAAAATCTTTCTGGATGAAAAATTCTCAAATTACGACAGTGCTCTGATATTACGGTAGCCGTTAAAATTACGGTACCGTAATATAAATTACGGTCCTGCCGTAATTTGGTTTGAAGCTCCCATCTTTATGAAATTTATTGTGTAATCTCCTCTTGATGGTGAGAACTCATCCATGCATCTGTATTGCTTCAAAACGCCTGAAAATCGTGCCTTTTTGCCTAAAACTCATCAAAAACCAAAAAGAGTGTAGATTCTGTAGAATTTGATAAAAAAAAGGCATAAAAATAAGCAAAGGTTCATGAATTTGACACAAAAAGGTATACGAAATGGCATGAAATTTACTATAAATTTCAGTGACATCAAACACATAAGGCTCAAACTTTGCTTGTCCTCAAGTAAAATCAAAAATTGATCATAGACATAGATTTTCTCATGAAGAATAAATTTCTAAAATACAATTACTAATGAAAAATCCACCAATTGATTCATAAAATTTTAAATAAACATATCATCCTTTGAATTCAATTTTCAAGATCCACAATTTATTCGAATAAAACTTTGCAACTTGTATTAAAAGGCAGAATTTCAGTCTCATGAATTCATCTAATCTTTAGTTCAAATCTATTATGTTTTTGTTTACAGGAATAAGATATCCAAAAATCTTTTTCCACTCAGATTTTTCTTTTCTATTCTATTTTTCTTTTTATTCTTTTTGTGTTTCTGATGGTATGTACCCATATAGATACACACTTTTTATTTGAGACTTCAACTCTTGTCTTAGGTACCACTGTCAATTTTGCACAGTGCCAAGTAGAGGAGTCATTTTCTTTTTTTTTTCTTTCTCTCTAATAATTTTTTTTTTCTTTTCAGACTTCAACCTATGTCCTTTGGTACCACTGTCAATTTTACACAGTGCCAAGTAGGGGAGTCACTCACTATTTTTGGATCTCGGATTCTTTCTTCCCAACAAATAGCAAATAGACTAAACATCAACTAGACTAATCAATTGACTTCAATTCAAAAATTACACTCATATGCTAATTTTATTCAAAAAGTAGCTTCACTTTTAAATTAAATTCTCCAAATAATATATCTCCTTAAAATCTCCCTCAACAACCAATGAAAAATTTCAAAAGTAGATATGTATAAGAGAAATAAATTTGACATGATAGATCTAGTCCTAATCACAAGCATGAGTTCATTGACCATCAATAGAATCATACAAGTCATCAAGGCCATAAATCAATCATATTAATCAAAATTATACTTGTCAATCATCAAATTATATCATCAAAAATATTAAAAACATCATCATGTGTAATACAACCATATCAAAAATAGATCATCAATACCAAGATATGATAATACAACCCCATTGAAGACCAAAAATCAATACCATCATCATCATACAACTATATCGAAAATAAGAATATAGACATGTAAAGCAGAGTGAAGAAGCATGGTGGACACAGTATGTATGGAGGAATCATCCTTCCCTATAAAACATGAAACATCAATAAGATAAAGAAAATAGAATGCAAAAAGTAAAGGGAAAAAGATACTCACATAACTCTACTCATCATCGGATCCAATCTCCTTGGTGTTCTGAGCTGCTATGTCCATCGGATCAACATGTGGCTCTCTTTGATGCCCACCATAGTCTCCACTTCTCATAGGATCTTGGAAGTCAAAACGCTCATACAAGAAATTCCCCATTACCTCCATATAGGTGCTTAAATCCTCCACATCCTTGTGGATATGGCGCATAGTGTCTTGCATCTGCCCTACAGAATCCATCATTCTCTCCATACGATGTCCCTGACGATATATCTCAGCGGAGAGTGCCTGGAATCCAGGGTCAAAGGCACTAGACCATCCTCCAGAAGGTCTGTGGGAAGATCCAGCAGCAGGTGGAGTAGGATCTGCAGGTCGGTGAGATAGTGACTCCATACCATAAGGATCATCCCTTCCACCCCAAGTGGGTGATGGTGGAACTGCACTCAGTGGTGGTGTGAAGGCTGCCTCGGCGGCGCTCGGTGAAAGCTTCCAGTTTGTTCTTTCTTTCACAGTGGTTTTCTCTGAATGGGGTAATGGTAGAGTAGGGACATTTGGTCCAAGGACCAAACAAAAGACATCCCCTTCTCTAACTATCATTTTCATTGTCATGCAAGACTCAAGATCAAGTCTTGCATTCCCCCTTGCTACTTCTATCTCATATGGTTCAACATTCAGATGTAGGGTTATAGGTGTAATCAGCCCTTCTATCACAATGGCACCCCTCTTGGCCCTAGCCACTTTATCCATGTGTTTCATCATAAAGAATGCAACATCTATTACTACTCCATTGAGCATCCCCCAAAGACGGTAGAGTTCAGACTGTCTTACTATGCCATCATTGTCTTCTCTACCAAAGACAATGTGGGCAAGAACTCTATGCACATACTTGATATAGGGGTTCGCAATCTTTGAAGCTCTAGCAGAAACAGCAGAAAAGTGAGTCTCATGGGTTATCTAATTCTAAAACACATCTTCTATAAATCCAATTGGTATTTCTGTAAATCCTCCAGAACCCAAGTGAAATATAGATCTGATTTCTCTTATGGTTAGCTTTCTCTCAACATTAGCCATTCTGAATGTGATCTCTCCCTCAGCAGGTCCATCAAAAAACTCTCTTAGATCCACATTCAAGCTGCTCAGAAATTCCAAAGTAAGTGACAAATAGGTGTAAGGTGTCATCTCAAAAAATCTTCTGGCCCTGACTTGCTCAAACATCCACATCACATCCTCATAAAGCCCAAGTGCCTCTAAAGTCCTTCTATCAGCATATTTGGTGTTGACAACTCTTCTTTCAACCAATTGATTGTATCTGGATTCTTGAATTTCATCCCTAAAAATAATGCCATAGGGATTTGGTGGTGTAGAAGATGTGGCTGGTCCTTTTCCTCTCTTCTTCGAAACAACTTGTTTGATCTTAGGTGCCATGAGTGAACTTCAAGAATGAACTAAGCTGCAGCTCAAGATTGACAACACAATATAGCAAAGTATAGCAGAGATAAGATTCCAATAACACTTTCTACATGAATGTCAATACTCATCAAGCATAATAGGAGTAAGAGTTAGTTAAAATCATGCTTAAACTTCAACATTTCAGCTAGATATAAAAAGGGGCGAACATAAATAGTAAATCTCAGCAAATAAACTTGTTTAAGCTTAAATCTCTTCACAGAAATTGGTTAAAAATGTTAGAAATGGACAAGAACTGATCGCCTATCATCTAAGAAGTAAATGGAAGCAAGAATCGAAGACAAGCGATGAAAGGGGCGAAATACGTGTGAAAACTCGCCAAAATCAAGAAATCGGGCGAAAGAGTACCAGATCGGTGGCAATAACTGGAAAGGAAGGGTCGCCGGCGTTCTCTGAAGGTCGTAGATGGTCTGGAGACGAAGGTCGGCGCTAGAACGAGTGAGAAAACTCAAAACACGGCCCGAAAAACCCTAGTAAACGGCACAGGAATCGAAAAACACAGGCCGTAAAACAAATATGGTAGTACCATAATTTGGCTCCAACTCTCGGATTGAAAAACGTCTCTAATTACGGTACCGTGAAAAAGCTTACAGTACCGCCGTAATTTTCAGAAAACTCTCAGGTCTAAAACAGATGAAAATTACGGTACCACAAAAAAGGTTACGGCAGTGCCGTAAAAATAATCATTTTTTTTTACGAAAATAAAATAAGAAAAAACAACTCAAAAATACGGCACTGTAAATTTCTTTACGGTAGTGCTATAAAAGCTAAAACACTCTCGAGTTGATTTTTTAATACAAAATATGGTACCGTGAAAAAAATTACAACAGTGCCGTAATCTCGTCACAACCTTTTGGTCAAAATTGACAGGAATTACGGTACCGTAATATGCATTACGGTAGTGCTATAATTTGCGCCAAAACTTGCTTACCTACAAAAATAAAAGACAAAATTAGTTCTAAAAACAAAAGTAATAATAAAGTAAAAAAAAACTAGCGTTAGAAAGCTTGGATTGCCTCCCAAGAAGCGCTAATTTAAAGGTCTTTAGCTTGACCCTTTTGCACTCAGTTGTGATTCTGATATCTTTGATCTCCACTCAGATTTTCCTTTGATTTGAGCGTCTCTTTCAATCACATGAGACTCAGCCTTGAAATAGTGTCCAAATTTACTCAAAATCTTCTTTCCTTTATCAACCAATCTAGAGCCTCTTCTTCTTCTTCTCTCTCTCTTCTTCACAAGATTTTTATCTCTCTTTTCCTGTAATCCTTTGTTAATATCCTCAAAAAAATTGTTAGTTTCCAAATTAGAGGATTCATCAAATAAATTACAAACATCATTAACAACATCATCAACTATGTCAACACTACAACATGATCCAGAGTATGATAGTTTATTCAAAGAATCAGCAAGATCAAACTCAATTATTTTTTCATAAATATCAAAAGTGATTTTTCCTTTTTTTAACATCTATGTATGCTCCAGCAGTAGCCAAAAATGGTCTACCAAGAATTAAGGGATTTTTATGATTTTCCTCCATGTCTAAAACTACAAAATCTACAGGTATGAAAAATTCCCCTACCTTGATTGGGACATTCTCTAGAATACCTATAGGATACTTTACCGAGCTATCAGTGAGCTGTAAAGATATAGATGTTGGCTTTAGCTCTCCAATGTCCAGTTTCCTACAAATGGATAAAGGCATTAAACTTACACTAACACCTAAGTCACATAAGGCTCGGTCAAAATTCATTCTTCCAATTGAACAAGGTATAGAGAAGCTACCTGGATCCTTCAGTTTTGGTGGCAATTGGTTTTATATAATGGCACTACAATCCTCAGTTAAAGTCACAGTGCAAGTACCATAATCATCTAATTTTCTCTTGTTGGATAATATCTCTTTCAAAAATTTTGCATAAGATAACATTTGAGAAATAGCTTCAGTAAAAAGGATGTTAATGTAAAGCTTTTTCAAAACTTCAAGAAATTTACCAAATTGTTTGTCTAATTTATTTTGAACTAACCTTTGTGGAAAAGGTATTGGTGGCCTATAGGGTGGATGTAGACTAGATTTAGAATTATCTTCCTTACATGACACATCCCCTTTTGGTTCATCACCTTTTTGAGGTGGCAAACTAGCTTAGGTTTTCTCATGTTCATAAGATTTTTCTAACCCTAGTTTATCTTCATGATCATTCCTAGGCTCTTTTTCATGGTTTTCAACTTTCCCTTTAGGTTCCTCTAATTGTTTCCCACTTCTAGTAATAATAGCATTACAGTGCTCCCTAGGATTCAATTCAGGTTTAGCAGACAATTTTCCAGAGGGTTTGTAAGAACTACTAGCTTGTTGAGCAATTTGATTTTATAAGATTTTGTTGTGGGCTATTAAAGATCCTACTTGTGAAGCTAATTGACTAACCATTTCTTTGAGATCTTCAATTTCCTTATTTTTATTTTGCATGAACTGATTTTGATTAGCCATCATCTTTTCAAGCATGGACTCAATGTTTGAATTCTAATTTGAATTTTGATTTTGATTTGGATTTGGCCTTTGGTATCCTTTGTTTTCAGTTTGTCCCCCTACATTACTATTGTTTTTCCAAGATAAGTTGGGGTGATTTCTCCATCCAGGGTTGTAGGTTCCAGAATAGGGATCATTGTTTCTACCTTGATTATAGTTCCCTAATGCATTAACATGTTCACTACCCTGATCAGCAATGACTTTACAATCTTCAGAGACATGACCATTGTTACCACATATATCACAAACAACAGATGAAGAAATAACAGCAGTTTGAATCTTAAATGAATCAAATCTGTTGCATAAAGAGTCTACCTTCTCTGCTAAGGTGCGCCAACCATCACTTTTATTCTTACCTTGGGAAGGTTTATAAAGCACTCCTCTCTCTGTAGTCCACTGGTTATGGTTCAAAGTCATCTCTCCAAGCAATTTGAAAGCATCATCAATGGTTTTGCACAACAGAGCTCCTCCTGCAGCAGCATCAACAGTTAGTCTGGTATTATAAAGTAAACCATTGTAAAAAGTATGAATTAAAACCCAGTTTTCAATGTCATGGTGAGGACACTTCCGTTGTAAATCATTAAATCTCTCCCATGCCTCACTGAAAGATTCACCATCTCTCTGTGCAAAGCTCGAAATTTGATTTCTCATTTGAATGGTCTTGCTTGATGGAAAATATTTCATCAAGAAGGCCTTGGACAGTTGCTCCCATATTGTAAAAGTACTAGTAGGTTGTGCTTGAAGCCAAGATCGCGCTCAGTCCCTAAGAGAAAAAGGAAATAATCTCAATTTTAGTGCATCATTAGAAACTCCATTAATCTTAATTGTATCGCAAAGTTCAAGAAATAAAGAAAGATGTTAGTTAGTATCTTCAAGAGGAGATCCTCCAAACTAGTTCTGTTGAATCATGGATAGGAAAGCGGGCTTGATTTCGAAGTTGTTAGCCTCTATGACCGGTCTAGCAATGCTAGAATGAATCTCTCATGGATTAGGGGCTGCATAGTCCCTAAGTGATCTTTGTTCTGCCATGGTCACTTCTTCTACTTCTTGTTATCTTTCTTCAAATCTCAACTTCCTGCACAGTCTAAGAGTTTTGTTTATCTCAGGATCAAAAGGTACAAGAGGTTCTGATCTAAGATTTCTGTGCATACAAAGTAGATAAATCAAATGATTTCAAAGAAAAAGAAAATAACAGAAAATAAAACCTAGTCTAGCAATACTTTCAATGTCTTCAATATTGACAAAAACCAAGGTCCTCGGCAATGGCGCCAAAAACTTGTTGTATCCCAACAAGTAGCTGGACAAAAACTCATCTCCGACGTTGCCGCCAAAAACTTGTTATGTCCAGAAACCTGTTGTGTCCGTAAGTGCACAGATACTCGAAGTAATAAAAAATATCGATCCCATAGAGACCTTGTTTGTCATGTACCGAATAATTGAGTTCTTACTATCTAGGTGATCGAAACTATGCAGGTGAATTATCGAAAGCTAACGAAAATACCAGAGAGAAACTGTGACTAGGGTTTCATCCACTTTGATTTCTATGACTAGATATGAATAAAAGGTCGTCAGTCTAATTTCATTAGGATAAAGATATAATTTACTTCATAAAAGGATCATCTCACTTTCGTGCAGACAATCATGTAGAGACCAATCCTCGCTTTCGCGCAAGATCTATCCCAACACTGAAAATAAGTAAATCATCAAACGAAGAACTCAAGGATCACTTTCGTGCATCCGAATTCTAAGTTGATTATCTCAAGTGGAATCTCAAGGATCACTTTCGTGCATCCGAGTCTCAACACAGGTTCTACTCATGGTTTTCCAACGTTCCGATCTTTGCTTTCGCACAAGATCTTCCCGTTTGACAAAATAACTCAATCCTAGATTCTTTTTTTATCAAACATGGCAATTATTATTCTAAAATCAGGAAATAAAAACTAATCTAATTTCTTACAGTGAGTTCATATTATTCAATTTTAGGATTCCAAGTTCTCAAACAAGTCACTTTTCAGTCTATTGCGAAAACTCTAGAATTATGCATGATAATAAGAAAACTATGGAGAATCATAGAACAATCTATCACATAAGTATAATTATCATAATAAAACTATTCTGACGAAAATAAAAGTTATCTAGTCACTAAGAAATCAGAGGGAATTACTCCCCCATGTCCCACAAAAGGTTTAAACTAGCATGGAGAAAATATTACAATAAACCATAGTTTCTAACGATCGAAAATCAAAAAGAAAGGGGAAGAACGAATAACCACACGGCTGTAATGAAAATTACAGCCGTAATAATCAAGCATGAACAGTGCTGGCGCAGGGTTCTTCGTCGATTTCTCCTCCAATCGAGATTCTTTCAAGTTAAAACTTCTGGGGTATGTTCTCTGGCTCCAGGCGAAGCTTCCCTTCAAATTTTACGGCTGGAGATGCGTTGTACGCTTCCCGGCGG
The DNA here is from genome assembly GCA_027563935.2 of Costus lasius. NCBI lineage: Eukaryota > Viridiplantae > Streptophyta > Magnoliopsida > Zingiberales > Costaceae > Costus > Costus lasius. Next base: position 88,846,423 of record CM050454.1, on the reverse strand, counting down.
CGAACCGTAAGGTGGCGGCGTGAAAGTCGATTTCTCCTTTGTTAGTGGATGAAATTTAGGGCTTTTTATCTCTCCTTGCTCGTCTTGTCCAAAGCTCTGCCTTTGCTTCTTACAGCTTTTGATTTTATAGCCTGGATCGTCCACAATCAATCCCGCAAAAATTGGACTCAGATTTGACCGTGAAAATCGCGTCTCTAGGTTGTAATTACAGCTGTAAAAATGATTACGGCACTGCCGTAATTTCAGCCAAGTTCTCAAGTTGAAATCTGTTTGGCAATTACGGCACCGTAAAATGGGTTACGGCAGTGCCCTAATTTCATCCAAAAATTCTGGTCGAAAATTACTCCAAATTACGGCCTATGAAAATCTTTACGGTAGTGCCGTAATTTCTGAAAATCTTTCTGGATGAAAAATTCCCAAATTACAGCAGTGCTCTGATATTACGGTAGCCGTTAAAATTACGGTACCGTAATATAAATTACGGCCCTACCGTAATTTGGTCTGAAGCTCCAATCTTCATGAAATTTGTCGTGTAATCTCCTCTTGACGGTGGGAACTCATCCATGCATCTGTATTGCTTGACAACGCCTAAAAATCGTGTCTTTTTGCCTGAAACTCATCAAAAACCAAAAAGAGTGTAGATTCTACATAATTTGATAAAAAAAAGGCATAAAAATAAGCAGAGGTTCATGAATTTGACACAAAAAGGTATACAAAATGGCATGAAATTTACTATAAATTTCAGTGTCATCAAAGATCGACAAGAGTAGGAACTGCTGGGTTGGCGGTGAGAGGTCGTCAGTAGGGACTATGAGAGGTCATCAGTAGGGATTGCTTGGGTCGACGGCGTGAGGAAGATGTTGGTGTATATGCCCTAGAACCTGTTGTTGGTCGATATATGTATTGCATTCACATGTGATATTTCATATATCCTAGCATTATCGTTGTTGTACATTTAGTACATCTGCATCATATATACACGTGCATAAACAATATCCCTAGAGATAGATTTTATCTAGTCTCGAAGAGTGTCCCCCCACTCGAGTACCATAGTGGATATGGGACAACTATGGTACATATTAGACTAATATATCCGTTAGTTGAGCACGTGTTGCTAACGCAGGCATATCGGTATATCGAGGTAGATATACTAGACCGACCCGCCATGAGGATTTAACTTAGTGTCTCAAGTTAAATCTCATAGTGATAGAGGTACACTTGTCTATTGACTTGAGATCATTGATCTTTATATGGTAAGTGGTATACTTTGATATAACCTAATGCTCCACCGTAGCAGGGGAGTCATAACAATTGTCATTGAGTATACCATATGCCATATGAGAGATTCATTTAGCCAAGACAAGATTTGCCCCTTAAATGGAAGCTTGATATCCTTAGGCGCCCCATATGTGGATGCATGACTAAAAGTGTATGTCTATACCTAGGTGAGAACTTGATTTAGTCATAACCATTAGATTGGATCAAACAAGTGTAACACACTTTTTTTATTTAGATATCGCAAAAGGACTATAGTGCATAAGTACTTTGTCGCAGTTTAGGGGCTGTCGATAATAACATCCATTCCGATGACTTGGGTAGCATTGATGTACTGCTAGGTGTCAGTCATTACTTGTGATGACATGAGGTTATCACTGTCAATGTCTGATGAACCTATAGGGTCACACACCTAAATACTCAAGATATCATATTGATCAGATAGCTTATGATCGAGTCATCTGATTGATTCAGATTAGTTTAAGAGTCTAATACATCGCGGATGCATCTGATGAGTCAGAGATGATCATATGGAGTTAGATTATGTTTTGACATCAGTTGACCTTGGTTGACTAGGTCTAGTCAACAAGTCAAGTGACGTAAAAAGTGCTGAATTTATTCGAAGGCTTGTCGACTTAATTTAAACATAATTTGAAATGGTTCATAGCTTAAGTACATAATTAAATATTTATATTCAAATAATAGAATACATCTAGATTTATTTGCGACTTAAGTAGTGGAACCCACATTTAAACTCTAGATATACAGGGGCTAGGGGGTGCATATGCATGCAATCTCGCTTCTTAACCCTAGCCACCTAGCTTCTTATCCAAGCCCTAGCCATTGCCACCTCTATTGAAGCCTTGTCGCCCCTCCTCTAAAGGGCAAAACCTTCATAGGTGAGAACAAGAAGGGCTCTTGGTGCAAGTTGAAGAGGAGCAATCTCCTCTCCTTGGCGCCTCTCACCTCATAATCTCCTTGGCGCAAGTGAAAGTGCTCACCACTCCTTGTGGCCAAGACTCCCTCTTCTCCTTAGTGCAACATCATTGAGATTGGTGCAAGTTGAGAAGACACCATCAAAGGTGTGGATCTTCTTCCCGAAGACTAGCACCAGGCTAGGAAGAAGAGGTCTTGAGGAGCCTGTGTGTGCGTGACTCCAGAGGACGCTCCCTTATGCATCTCAACATCATTAGTGGCTTGCTCATAAATTGCTAAAAGGTATTATTACTCTATTATATCTGGTGGTTTCACTCGTAAGAATGATCCTTGGTTTTCGAAAAATTTGCTTCGGGCCAACACTTTCGTTTCTATATTTGTTTTAAATTGGTTCGGGGTTTCCCAATAGAAGATTGGTAGCATCAGTAGATACTGCAAGAGGTCGGAAACAGGGAAGGGTTTTTTTGGAGGTAAGAGGTCATCAGCGAGAAGGGTTTTTTTAGTGGCCTCAGGAGGAATCAATGCTAAAAGGTATTATTACTCTATTATATCCGGTGGTTTCACTCGTAAGAATGATCCTTGGTTTTCGAAAAATTTGCTTCGGGCTAACACTTCCGTTTCTATATTTGTTTTAAATTGGTTCGGGGTTTCTCAATAGAAGATTGGTAGCGTCAGTAGAGACTGCAAGAGGTCGGCAACAGGGAAGAGTTTTTTTTGGAGGTAAGAGGTCATCAGCGAGAAGGGTTTTTTTAGTGGCCTCAGGAGGAATCAAGAGGAGGAAGGAATAGCATGCAAGGAGGAAGGAGACATTAGGAAGAGGAAGGAATTGACAGCGAGGAGGAAGGCCTACGGTGGTGAGAGAGGAAGATCAGTGCCAGCAAGCATTCGCAGATCAGCAGCGGTGAGCGTCTGGCGGAAGGAGAGTGGCTACATTTGCATCGCATGCAAAAGACATATGCAGCGGCAACTAGTTCTGGGAAATAGGTTTTCTCAATTTCTTCCCACGTAAATGCTTCTAGGTTTGGAACCCACAAATTATTAGCCAAAGGCGTGAGACTCTTGATTTCCATTGTTCAAACGAGCAGAATTCGTTGAAAAGGTACGCCAAAAGCAGCATTAATCTTCTTTTACATAGCATTAATGTAACTAATCTAAATTTAAAACTTAATGATACTAAAATAACCATTTACAAAGAAATTTGAATTATTTTTAAAATATTAAATTATAAAAAAAATTGTGTCCAATATAAGCAATGCGTATAATATTGGAGGCTGAAATAATGTTTCTAAAAAAAGTTTGTAAAATAAACAAATCAAACTTGTAATGAGGGGGATTTTATTAGCCTTCCCAATATATATTTGATATAGACTTTACAATGAGTAAAAAAATTTAAAATAAAATAAAATATGAGGGTACATATGTCGTTATGTGTTACTTGCATTCCTTTGTGGTGTGGCATACATTGTAGACGAATGATTCAGTTCGAGACACCTAAAAATACAAGTTAATTTTGATCAAATAAGGGGTTGTATGAATGGTTAACTATGGTTCAATCCTCTATGGTGTGGCATTCATTGCATAATTTTGATCAAATAACTTAAGTTAACATTTGGATAATTATGGTTCAATCCTTCATAAAGGGTTGCATGAATGGTTCCTTCTTACAATTTCATCTTTATTTATCATTTCTAGTTTCTTTAGGCTCATCTATACCCACCTCTATCCATGCTGGCGCTCACTTCTTGTATCTTTCTTTCTCTAAAAGAAATATAACTAAAATTAGTAATATAAAAAAATCTCATAATATTTCAATATATACTTATGATTAGAGCCGCCAAAAATTGGCTCGACTAGTTTACCCCAAATACCCTATTTTAGTTCTACATGAGAAGTTAATCAATAACTGTTATGACACATGAAGCCTAATATGCTTATAACTGTTAATTTGGGTTTAAGTGTCTTATATTAAGTTATATTGTTTTAGGTTTATTTAGTTTTGAGTTAGCTTTCTTATTAGTCGAAATCATAACCAATGGTGTGAGAGTAAACTATTTCCGGCATTGTGAGTTGAGAATCCAATAGTATAGTGCTACCTAGATGATGGTGTTGTCATGGATTGATTATATGCTACCAACTATGGTTGATTTTGGGCTTTAAGTTAGATTTTAAACTTAAATTAAGTGGTTATTTAAGACTATATGAGAAGTGAAATGATAATTGTTATGTTATATAAGCCTAATGAGCTTATTATAATTAATTTTGAGTTTAGCATTTTAATTGAGTAACATTGTTTTAAACTTATCATGTTAATGAATAAGTGTTGTATCCCGCAAGTGCACGGATACTCAAAGTAATAAAGAAAGATATCGAACCACAGAGACCTTATTGTTAAGTACCAAATAATTGTATCCTCACTAGCTAAGCAATCGATTATACTGGAAGTAAATGATAGAAAGAACATGAAATCAGAGAGAAACATGGGACTAGGGTTTCATCCACTTTAATTTCTATGACTAGATATGAATAATAGGTCGTCAGTCTAATTTTATCATAATAAAAATTTAATTTACTTCATAAAAGGATTATCTCACTTTCGTGCAGACAATCATGCAGGGACCGATCCTCGCTTTCACGCAAGATCTATCCCAACACTGTAGATAAGTAAATCATCAATCAAAGGACTCAAGGATTACTTTCGTGCATCTGAATCCTAAGTTGATTATCTCAAGTGGAATTTCAAGGATCACTTTCGTGCATCCGAGTCTCAACACAAGTTTTACTCATGGTTCTCCAACGTTTCGATCCTTGCTTTCGCACAAGCTCTCCACGTTTGACAACTCGACTCAATCCTAGATTCATGTTATTATCATGACAATTAAACTACTAAAATCAAATAATAAGAACTAACCTAGTTCTTAACATGCAATTCTAGGGTTCCAAGTTCTCAAACAAGTCACCTTTCGGTCCTTATTGCGAGAACTCTAAAATATGAATAATAGTATAAATCTATAGAGAATCAAAGTGCAATTATCACATGAGTAAAAATATAATGCTAAAATTATACGCAACGAATTAACGAAAAAAGGATCATCTAGTGATTAAAAATCAAAGAGAATTACTCCTCCATGTCCCAAAGAAGGTTTAAGCTATCATGGAAGGAAGATTACAGTAATCCATAATGTTTAAGTGTAAGAAATTGAAAAGGAAGAGGAAGATCAAATTACGGCACGACCGTAATGAAGATTACGGCCATAATCGCGTATGAACAATGTCGGCGGTGGATCTTTCGTTGATTTCTCCTTCGTTTGATCTCCTTTTAAGCTGAAACTTCTGGATAACCTTCTCCTCCTCTATGCGTAGCTTCCACTCAAATTTCATGACCGGAGATGCGCTGTATGCTTCCCGGCGATGAAACCTAGGGCGGCGGCGGGTAAGGCGATTTCTCTCTCTGTGGTGGACAAAAATTAGGGCTTTCGCCCTTGGCGTGTTCTCCTCCTCCCCGGCTCTCTTTTCTCTTCTTACAGATTTGGATTTAATGGCCTGGATCGATCACAATCGTCTCCGCAAAAATCGGGCTTCGAAGTTGACCGGGAAAATCACGAGTCGTGTTGTAATTACGGTCGTAATGTTGGTTACGACTGTGTCATAATTTCGGGCTGCAACGCTCAGGTGAAAATCTCCTGGAATTATGGTACCGTGATCCTCGTTACGGCAGTGCCATATTTTCCCCAAAATCTCTCGGGTGGAAAATCGGTCATATTACGGTACCGTAAGTTCTATTACGACAGTGCCGTAATCTTCACTAAATTCTCTGTCCAATAACGTTTGAAATTACAGCCCATAAAGTTTGTTACAGCAGTGTTGTAATCTCCTCGGATTTCTCTAGTCAGAAAATCACCAAAATACGGCACCTCCCAGGAATTACGGCAGTACCGTGATTTCAATTTGTGTGTGCAGCGAAATTACGGTACCGTAATATCCATTACGGGGGTGTCATAATTTGCTCTGAAGCTCCAATTCGCTTGAAATTTGACGTGTGATCTCCTCTTGATGTTGTGAATTCGTCCATGCATCTGGATTGCTTGAAATCGACTGAAATTCGTGCTTTTTTGCCTGAAAATCATTAAAAATCAAAAAGAGTGTAGATTCCACAAATATTGATAAAAAAGCCATAAAAATAAGCAAAGTCTATGAATATGACACAAAAACACCAATGAAATGGCACAAAATACACTATGAATTTTGGTGTCATCAAACACACAAGGCTCAAACTTTGCTTGTCCTCAAGCAAATAAAAAGAATAAAGAACACTGCTACGGAAAATATGACCTTTTATGAAAAATAAATTTCTAAAATATAATCACTCATGAAACATTCCACCAACTTTTTACACAGAATTTTCAGATAAATACATCGTCCTCTGAATTTAATCTTCAAGATTCACAACTTTGATCAAATAAAACTTCGCAACTCGCATAATAAACAGAATCTCAGTCTCATGAATTCACCTTTGTTTCAGTTTAAATCCATCTTACCTTTATTTACAGGAATAGGATATCCAAAATCTTTTTCCACATCAAAAACTTTCTTTTCTAAATTTTTTCTTTATTGTACTTTTGATGGTATCTACCCACATAGATACACACTTTTTATTTGGACTTCAACCCTTGTTTTCGGTACCACTGTCAATTTTACACAGTGCCAAGTAGGGGAGTTATTTTTCTTTTTCTTTCTTTTCTTTTTTACAGACTTCAACCCATGTCTTTGATATCACTGTCAATTTTACACAGTGCCAAGTAGGGGAGTCATTCTCTCTTTTTGAATCTTGGATTCTTTCTTCCTAACAAATAGTAAGATAAACTAAACATCAACTAGGTCAATCAATTGACATCAATTCAAAAATTACACTCATATGCTCATTTTATTCAAGAAAGATGTTTCACTCTTAGGTTGCATTCATCAAACAACATATCTACCCAAAACCTTATACATCAATCAATGAAAGATTTCAACAAGTAGATATATATTAAATAAATAAATTTAACATAATAGGTATATCTCCATCACAGGCATATGCATAATCATTCATCATTATAGGGAAAATTCACACACCTCTCATTACATGGACTCAAGTCATAAAAATTTTGAAACATCAAAAATGTCAAAATCAATGCAAAAGGTGTGAAGCATGAAACTTATGTAGTCAAAAGATGTAAAGTAGTAGATCCGTGTAATCACATAAGGCTCAAACAATGCAAAGGATGTACAGTGATAAAAATTTTAGGAGAAGAAAATTATAGATAATCATATCAAATCACATGAAAGTGCAAACAATACTCACAAAACTATGTAGCAAGCTCCAATCATCGTCCGGGATGTACCGTCAAGCTAAATGCAGCTAGGTCTTCAAAGATGCACGTTCTGAAAATTTTACTTGCACAATTTTAAAGCACATAAGGCTCAGATCAAAAATAGTCTCTTGTTTAAAAAAAATAATTTTCTCAAAAGGAAATCAGAGATGTCATCAGTGATCCAAAGAAGGTGCCGATGGAAGGAGCTGATGGAGGCGAGAAGCAGAGGTGGAACAGATGCTAGCTGAAAAGCTGCTAGCAATGAAGTCGATGGTGCCGACAATAGAGTGATGATGAGTAGTCTCCAGTGGCCTGCTGGGGATTACAGTCCTGAAAGCAAAGTTGTCAGCTGGTGGATGCAAAAGATAGCACTACAAAAAAAAATAAAAATTCAAAGTCACTATATGAAGATTCTACTACAAAATAAATAAAATCAAACGAAACAGAGGCAGAAGAATAAGTAAGAGGCTGCTGGTAGTAGAATCCTGTGTCGATGACTGGAAATAGTGGTGTTAGAGGCAGCTGTGGAGTTAGAGAAGACATACACTCCACCCTGCTTATGCCCCTCACCAATCGTCATCTTCGTCCTGAGATCCTGAAAGACACAATGCAAAGAGAAGAAAGTTACTGAACAATTTAACCCAGTAGTTAGGGCAGATATAGATAGAAGATTGATAGGGAATTTAGGTAGATAAAGAACATGAGATAGTGTCAAATTTGATGTTAACCGAATAGTCCCAATTCCAAGAGCAGGTATAAGGGATCCATCAACAATGGATACAGGTAAAAGTCGAGTATCAAGGTGTAAAGATGTAAACAATGATCTATTACCTATCATATGAGAAGAGGCACATGAATCTAATACCCAAGAGTTGGTTGAGGCAAGAGTGGCTATACCAGATGGATGAAGTCCAGTAGAGGTAACCATAGAAGAAGACGGAGCTTCATTAGTGACCTTCCCCTTTAGCAATTTTTCATACTCAGACATCGTGATGACAATAGTGGCTTCAGATGGGCTAGTTGTGGTTCTGGTTGGATTCTCAATCAGGGTGTTTTCAGCCGAAGATACCTCAGATGCATTGTGAGCGTGAGATGGCCTTCTAAAATTTTTCCAACACTTATCAGAAGTGTGATTCATGTGACCACAGTGTTCACATTGAGAGAAACCACACCCACGCCCTTGTCCATGACCAATACCTCTTCGTCCTCTCCCACAATCTCCCAACCGAGGTGCAACTAGTGCACTATCTGTAGTAGCTGTTGCATTTGATGTGGAAACACGTAACAAGCGAGAGAAGACATTTTGAATATTGGGAATAGAAGGATCCATCAGAAGTTGAGCATGTGCAGCAGAATAATTTTCATTCAGGCCAGATAGAAACTTAGCCACAAGAAATTCCTGGCGTTGCTGAAGAATAACTGCAATGTCAGCAATTGCAGGATGAAGTTGACACAGCTGGTCTCATTTTTCTTTCAACAAACTATAGTACTCTTGAAGAGATTTTTCTCCCTATTTCATATTAATGATCTCTTCATACAGGCAATATATCTGACAAATATTTCCTTGAGGAGCATAAGTGGCAGCAAAGGAATCACAAAGTTCCTTGGATGTGTCAAGGAACATAATAGTGTTAGCAATCTCAGGTTCAATACTAGTTAATATGGAGTTAAAGATAGCTAAATCAGATCTACGCCAGTTTTCATAGGAGGGATCTGAGGAGGCTAGAGGGAGCCCAACAACATATTGCTCTTTCCCATATGAGCCAAGAATGCATTGCATTGATCTTGCCTAAAAAAGATAATTCGTCCCATCAAGTTTGACAAATGTGCCGGCAAAGGCCACAGACTTAGTCTCAATGGTAGTAAGAGTCAAATCCATGGAAGCAAAAAATAACTTTCAAAACTTGCAGAATTTTGTGACAAAGAATAGTAGAAGTAATCTTCAAGATCCAAAAAAAAAGGACCGACAATAAGGAGATGGTCGACGTTGGAGAAATGTCAGCTAGCGTGCGAAAAATGTCAGATGCTTCAACTTGTCGTGAGAGTTTTTGCTAGGTGGAACACCGGCGGAACCGCAGAGGGTAGCAAGGCGATGAGAGGCTTTGCTAGCTAGAGCTAGGGCTGCCTTGGCACGTTGAGCTCGACAGAGACTTCTGGTAGCAACAGTGAACGGCGAAACAAGGCTTTGGCGGAACCGCAGACGACAACGAGGAGAGGAAAAGCTTGCTAGTGAGAGCTGCTGTGGCTCTTGGAGGTCGACGGCTATTTCCGGCGACAAAGAGAATCCCAGCCGTTGGTGGAGGAGGAGAGCGACAAGGCTCCCGCTGGCAGCAAGCATCCGCCCAAAAAATCCATCGAGCGGGGAGAGCTAAGCCAGCGACGCCTTTCACCCAGAGTTTCCGCTAATTCTGGGAACAAGATTGGAGCAAAGATCCAAAGAAGAAGGAATTTGAGCGGTCGAAGAGGATTCAAAAAGGGCGATCGTCGAGTGTCGTTGCTCTGATACCATGTAGAGATGTAAAAGGAGTTTCGTATATTTGCTCAAGGAGAAATTAGGGCACTGTATACATATATATATAAAACCTAATAGTTAACTGGGACCCGAATCCAATAACAAGCAGATCAAGATCCATATCCATATTCAACAATAGTAAAAATAGTTATTATATAAAATATTATATTCTTTTAATTTATAAATTTATGTTTTATAGAATAATTTATGACAAAACCCTTAATTAAGGCCTTAATTCTATTGGATTTGGGTTTTTTTTTCTAGGTGTAACGGTAAGGCAAATGCTTATTTTTTTAGAATAAAACACTTAACCAAATTAAGTGTTATTAATTAATTATGGTAATTGATGTTGATTGGATTAAGTTGACTAAGTTACGACTTATTTTTTCTTAACTATAAAGGATTGAACTATTGAATTGTGTCATCTTCTTCCCTATAATGCTTAACTTGGTAAATATTTTGGGACGAAAATGTTAAGCTATTAAAAAGTTATTAAGTTCTTGGGAGGTAAAGAGTGTGCATTCCTTCATGAATTCTAATAGAGGTTGATTAGTTGTCTTACGTCGTTGTTGGTCTTATAAAGGCAATAGCTCTAAGCTTGTTGATGGCTAACAATAGAGTTAAATGTAGTAACAGTAGACCAAGATGAAGTTTATCTCTTTTCTAGTCATTATTAGATATGATTGTGGTCATGATTAATGTTTCTCCCTCGTGCTTTTGCATAGAATTATGGTTGCAATGTGATCACTATGACTTGCTTGAGTGATCCTTGTGATAATTCTTGAGTCATGTGCCTGATCTTTGTTTGTAACATACTAACTTGAACGTAAATGACTCGATTAACTATGTGTTTCACTATAGAAGTCTGTTGACTCATCGAAATTTACCCATATTAGTGGCTTATTGTATGATGAGTTTTGATGGTGCTTAAGGATTATATGATGCTTTTGTGCTACATGATGATATTAGAATCCCTTGAGTTATCATCATCACACAGGGTACACTAATATGAGCAAAATTAAATAAGTCAAAATGACTTAGCATATAACGAGGATCATTTAGGGAACTCCCATAGTGAATACTAGGAAAGTTAAAGAAGGATTAAAATGGATCATAGATAAGCATATTTTTATCGTAGATATGATATATTTATGTAATCTATTCACTATTCAATGGACCAGTATTATCGTAAATAGATTTATCTACGATGAGAAATTGATATTCTTATTATCATAGACAAGTCTATCCACGATTGTAACATTTTTTATGTACGTTAATAAGAATTTTAATTTCTCATCGTAGATAAGTCCATCTATAACTATTGGATAGCTTAGAGTGAGTAGATTTTATGGATATATCATATCTATGATAAAAATATGCTTATATATAATCTATTTTAATTGATAGGGGGATAGAGATGTAGAGACGAGTAGCTTACTTCAGAAATGCCTCAACATGCTCAAAGTTGTCACCCAATTTATTTATTCCCTTTATTGGACAAGCAATTACATAAAATATCTGATCATTTCATAATTGGTATTTAAATGGGGTAACTTATCATGCATTAGGGGTTAGATATCGGATCAAATTTAGGTTTAGATTTAAGAAACAAATTGGGTAATCAATCAATTTATTGTTGTTAATAGAAGCATCATTCAAGATAATAACTCCATCACTACAAAAGAAAATTGCCATAAAAATTAGTTCAAAAGAAACAACAATTTTCTTTTTTTTTGAAAATTTTAAAATACGAATAAAATACAAATAATGCAAAGAGCTGGGAAAAAAAAAACTGATGGATTGGTAAGTAATCAATTATATTCAGAACGCTTCCATCCCACGCTTGGATCGGCCACCAGCCACCGGAGAGAGAGACCTGCCACCAGCTCCTCTTTCACCCACTTCTCCTTTAGTCGGTCACAGCAGGCTCACCCGCCAGTAAACATTCTCTCTCTTCCTCCAATTTCAGTTACCAGCTGCTGGTGGTTACTGGTTACCTCTCCTCCCTGTCTGCCCTTGGGAGTCGATTGCTCAGATCTTTCAGCTTGGGAGCTCAATGCTGTGGAATCGCTGCTGATTGGAGGTCAATGGGTATCGCTCGATTGGGGCGGAGCATAAAGCGACCGCCGTTGAGCTTTGGCGCTAAAGTTTCGCTCGTGTTCTTCCTGGGTCTTGTTTTTGTTGTCACCTGGTGGACCTTCTCCTCCCCTCCTGCCTCCGCCGTCTCTTTCGAAAGGAGCAGCTTTGGCGACATCGAATCACCTCCCGCCGCACCGGCTGACCGAAAAAAGGACCGGGGTAGCCACCAGACGAAGCCTCCTATCGCGCCGTCAAAAGATGACAACTTGAAGAAAACTGAAGCTGAATCCAGAACAGAAAAGAAGGGAGACAAAAAGAAGGATGATGATGAGGGAGGAGGAGGCGGAGGAGAGATCGAGCAAGCGACGGCCGCAATGAACGAGACGAGCAGGCAGGAAGAGCAGCAAGAGGATGAGAGCGAGGAAAAAGACAAGGTTGATGTGGACGGGCTGGAAGAGGTCACAGATACTGAGAATCCGACGAACGAAGACAGAGAAGATGGCGTTGAAGCGAGTCCGGAGGACGACGATGGGGGTGATGACAACTCTAAGAACAGAAGCAAGAAGAAAAAAAACTTGGGACCTTTGTTTGATCCCAAGGCGCAATATACATGGAGGCTTTGCAGTGGAAAGACTGGATTCAACTATATACCCTGTGTGGATATGGAAGGCGGCCGCCGACACCGTCAGCGGAGTTGCCCTCGAACGCCAATTATGTGTCTAGTTCCTCTACCCAAGGACTACAGACCTCCGGAAGCGTGGCCTGGCCGAGAGTCAAAGGTGCTTCTTTTTCTTAGCTATTAAATTGGTTTCTGATTTGTTCTGGCAAAGTGTGCAGTAGTTTGTTGTTGCAGATTTGGTTCAACAATCTGGACCACCGGAAACTCTCTGCTATCATCAAAACTCAAAGCTGGTTAAGTGCCCATGGCGATTATTTGCTGATTCCTCGGGATAAGTCCGAGTTCAAGGGTGGAGCTCGACAGTATCTTAGTTCCATTGAAGAGGTAACGTAACCTCTCACGTTTGCCCAGTTCGTTAAGCTGAGACTGAGTTTGATAGAACTCTATGCTGCTGACAGATTTGTGGCACCATACTTTGTCGCATCTTAATGTATAGAGGGACTTTCTTTCTGGTATATGAAAACCAAAGGTTGAAATAATTATTTTTCAAGATAAGTATCTACTTTGAGTAAAAGCATCGTTTAAAACATAATGGTAATTTTGTTTATGTTTGTTTCTCGTTGTAACTTTCCAAGGAATCAACTTGGTGGACGAATGACAGTGGAGTAACTGAAAGCTTGAGTGATTTTTTCAAAGGCTAGATATTCCTATGATTTCTGTGAAGATTTTTAACTCTGTTAACAATATATTGAATGTTTTTAAGATCGTTACAAGTTACAACCATGTCTAATCTAAATTACATACTGAGTTAAATCCCTCTTTCAGATTTTTAGTTGAAGGTAACTCCATTTGTGTTTATGTCCATTACAATTTCTAATTCTCTAACTCAGTTATGAATCTAATTTTTGCATGTGCTACTAGATGCATAAGTTTACTGATCTTTGCTTACTTGTTATGGGATTGACTGACTATTTAACTGTGTAAGCCAATCTTCCGTGGTTGATATGAGTTGTTTCAATCTCTTGTTAGATGGTTCCTGACATTGAATTGGGAAAGAACATTCGCGTAGTCTTGGACATTGGATGTACAGGTGGTGGTTTTGGAGCTGCTCTACTAGAGAAGGATGTAATAACATTATCATTTGGATTGATGAGTGATCAAACAGATCTTGCCCAACTTGCCCTGGAGAGGGGTATCCCTGCAGTGGTGGGGAATTTGGGGTCCAGAAGACTTCCTTTTCCAAGTAATGTTTTTGATGCTATTCACTGTGGTGAATGTGGCATAAGTTGGCATTCTAATGGTTTGTATGCAACATTACTGATATCAAAAACTTGTCAATTTATCTGGCATGCACTTGAAGTTTATGTATAAATTACATGACGTTTAGGGGGAAGACTTATCCTGGAGATGAACAGAATTCTACGCCCTGGAGGATACTTTATCACGTCAACCAAACAAGGAGAGATTGATGCAGAAGAAGGTACAATGCAATAACTTTTACTTTCCTAAATCCTTTATGGTGCTATATAACCAGGAAATAGAATAGTAACCTTTTGTGGCTAAAATATTCTTCCAACTTGGTGCAAAAACAATTTCTACTCCTCTACAACTGACACCAAACTGAAGTTTTTCCAATGCTAGTTGCTTACAGTACGCAGCATTTGCACTTGTCTTTGTGTTTTGTTTAGAATTTTTTTTTTGTATATGTAACACATGTGCCTTAGTTTCTTAGTGTTTCTGAACTAAGGTGTGCATTTGTCAGCTAATGCATTTAGACGAACAACTGTGACAGTATTTTCGATTCCATTTCGAAACCTCGTATCTTAACTTGCAAATTGTTCTGGATATGCATTATTGGAGTCTTAGAATTTGGTTAGTTTTGTGTTCATTATATTAAGAAAATTAATATAACATATTAACATACATTCAATTTCTCTTCTTTTAATTGAGAATAAATGAGTTTCCCTGTAAAGAAAAATTTGCATGATATACATGATCCCTAGTAGGCTCTGCACAAATAGAAGATCAGGTTGTTGAAAGGTACTTAATAACATAAATATTAGGTTAGGTTGTATATATGTATGTCTGCTGGTTCATTGCTGTGGAAACATTTCCTTAACAAGTAGAGTTTTCTGCATGTTGGGTTTGGGGAGAGAGATTGACTCCCATGAATTGTCAATTTAATTCAGTCAAGTAAAAATAGTGATTGGTTTGCTGATGATGTTGATGACATATGACCTGCATAATGGTCCAAGATTGCAAGATGTATGATTCTGGTTTTCATGGGGGAGTGTATTTGCAAGGAAGAAATGGAAAGGAGATCTCATGCTGTGAAAATGGTTGAGTTCCAATTTTATGTGCTTGAGTTGAGCATGTTGTGCATGGATTAGTGTGATTTGTGCGGCTACTAGTAGATAAAGAGTAATTGATGGAGAATACCGATTCTCACATGAGATAAAAGCATTTGGGAGTGCCTGAGAGATATCTCCGACTTAGATATGTTATTAAAGTTGAAGTAAATATATGTTTGTTAGACTCTTACATGCTATGTTGAGCTTTTTGGGTTGTGTGGGCATCGGTGAAACTATCAATATATCCTACACACGTAAGTATAGGAGTTCATTTAAAAGGTTTAGTGTCACGTATTGGACACTGATGATCCTTAAAAAAGAAAACATTCGTGTCCCTTCGTATTCAAGTTACTGTGATTTTCTCATTACTTGTCATTATTGCTTTTATTCTTGATTTAGTTAAACAAATTTCAATAATTGTTTTGGAATAGAAACAAACCTGGCAATTCATTGTATGCATATAATTATCTATGTTTTAGTTGCTTGGTGACACGGATAAGATTTCCTCATGTTATCTGCATTTATGCGCCTCCCCACCATCTCCCTATGATTTCTAAACTATTATACTGTTGTTATAATTATAGTTAGTGTGTCTACTTTTTCTTATCCAGGGATGTCAGTATTAATGTCATCAGTCTGTTGGAACGATCTTGCACACAAAGCTGATGAATCTAGTGAAACAAGCATCAGAATATACCAGAGACCAACATCAAATGATGTGTATGAGCTAAGGGCAACTAAACAACCTCCCTTTTGTCGGGAAAATGAAAATCAAGATTTCTCTTGGTAAATTTAGATCATTTATTTCTATCGTGGTTCTTGTTACTATTGACAAAGTTACTTGGTGTCGAACTTTATTATCATGTGGTTTACAGGTACACCCCGATAAAAGCATGTCTTCACAAAGTTGCAGCATCTATTGAAGAACGTGGCACTGACTGGCCTGAAGAGTGGCCCAAAAGGCTCTCAAGTGTTCCAGAATGGCTAGCTGACTCGCAGGATACTCTAACTGCAGATCATGAGCATTGGAAGGCTATAGTTGAGAAATCTTATGTAGGTGGTTTGGGAATTGATTGGTCAAATATACGCAATGTGATGGACATGAAAGCAATTTATGGAGGGTACGCGTGACTTTTACCAGTCTTTCCAGTTTTCTATTTGTTTCTTTCTTGTTTTGTTGAAACATACTTTTTATGAAATTCACTTGACCTCTTGCATTCGGTACATGATCCTTCATTTGAGATAATATAAATCATGGACATGAATGCAGATTTGCAGCTGCTCTAGCATCTCAGAAGATTTGGGTTATGAATGTAGTTCCTGTTCATGCTCCCAATACTCTTCCTATTATCTTCGAGCGTGGGCTTCTTGGTATATATCATGATTGGTGTCAACCGTTTGGAACATATCCAAGGTCCTATGATCTTCTGCACGCGGATCATTTGTTCTCACGTCTCAAGAACAGGTACTTTTGAGAGGTAGTTAATAAAGTCTACTGAAGTATCTCTGTTAACAAAAGGTCATGTTCCTGCATAATCTCCAATGCGAAATAGCACGAGTTGATTCATTGCCAACAAGTTGCATACATCATTTGCCACTGAAGCTTAATACAAAACATCATCATTTTTGTTTTCATTTGTTCAAAGTCATGATTCTTGGAGTAAAATGAGTAATAAACGCCACAATACTGCTATCCTGAACCATTCTGGAGCACTGTTGCAATTTAGTCCTGAATTATCACCCTAGCATCGTTTAATTTTCGATTCTCTTTATGGATTCCCAAACTTTTGCTATGGGATCTATGCATGACAATGTGAAATCTGTCAAATATGAAACACCATATATGTATAAAAACAAAAAGAAAAAAAAGAAACATGCATATCATAAACATCAATATGAACAAATATTTACATGAGATAGCTATTTGCTGGACACGTCTAATGTTGTCTGACCCATTCAAGTGCTTGATTTGCTTCATTGCAGGTGTAAGCACCCGGTTGTTATTGTGGTTGAGATGGACAGGATACTAAGGCCTGGTGGTTGGGTCATCATTCGTGATAAGGTTGAGATCTTAAACTCCATAGACGCAATTCTGAGATCACTTCATTGGGAAATCAGAATGAAATATGGCACTGTCAAGGAAGGTCTGCTCTCTGCGCAGAAAGCGACATGGAAACCGTAAGCTGTTATTGTACATGGAGAACCTTGTGATTCTTTAATCAGTTCGCCAATTTTTTCTTCCTTTTCACAGGTTACAGTAACCTGCTGTTTCTCGGACGGTTATTCCTTGTCTTTACATTTTTTTACGCAAAATTCATTGTATCTAGTGAGTAAAACTTTGATTCCGTGATGGGGGATCGCAAAACCATTTTATCTTTTATCAGATTCTTCAGAAACCACAATGAATCATGGTTATTACGACCCTTCTTTTGAGGCGAAATTGACTTCTTCCCATCTTTCCATCGTTTGAATGCATGCTCATGCAAATTCAATAGTGATTTTGGACTCATTCCACATATGTAATTAGTTGGCTATACTGCTGCAATGGATATTGTATTAGATTTGCAGCTTAAGCGAACAATGCATACTAGAACTTTTTAGGAAAAAAAATCGTCTCCTGTGCTATTTTTTAAATTGTCAAGTTAGTAATATTTAGGTTTAAATGACCAACTGAATAGTTTTTAGTAAAGTTATAGAATCCCTAAAAAGGATGTAAAGTTGTTCAAAATTTTCTCAATTGATCATCTTCGCCCTCATTTGCTATTTTAGAAAGTTTTTACCTAGAGTTGCATATGATTTCACAAAAATTATACTATCCTTCAGTTTTGAGTCTAAAAATTTAGAGACTTGGCGTGTAATCTTGCAGTAGCACTACAACTGCTGAGATGATTCTATAACTGTGAATAGTGTTAGCAAAAAAATGACATGTTAAACTAACACAATAAGATGCTAACTTATATGTGTTTGAGTTAGAGTTAAACGTGATTGTATCATAACTAAATGCTAATAGCAGTGATGTTGATTCTTTTAGCTAGATTTTTATAATATGTATACTAGGTATTGTTTATAAGATGTATATACTCCCTAAAACTTTATAGGGAGCATTCTTTTTGCTCCTACTACATCAATTCCCTTATAATATTTAGTACAATCTAATGGGTGATATTGTTCATTTGTAGGTCATAAAAAACCTTCAATCAGGATTTTTCCTTAGTATTCTATCATAACCACAACCATAACCAACTATTGGTACTCTGCTAACTTGCTCATGTTCTAAAGAAAACAATAAAACACCATTTGATCTCAGTGTTGGTGTTCACTCTTACTGAGTTAGACAACCTACAAAGAACTAAGTGCGGCACTAACCACTCTTACATTGATACTGAAGCAACTAATAGACCAATATGTATTCAATCTAGGAGGAGTACCTCTTTCCTGTTTGAGATTCAAGAGTCTTTTCTTTCATTCATATTCAAATATTCAAGTTGTAAATTTTATGAGGGCTAGATCAATTATATTGACTACCTAGACATATATTAGATATAGATGTGCTATTGAGACCATGTGTTAGGCCCTAACCAACACTACCTTGAAGGCCCTTTTCACTTTTCATCACTTTGAGAAATTGGCCCAATAACTAAGGCCAATGTGATTAGAGAAGAGGCAATAGAGTGATAAAAATGTTGTAGCTTCCTTGACTTGATGCAACCTATAGACATAGTGTATAAAGATCCCCCACCCCTTATTTCTAAATTGTAGATTTATCAAGTTGAAGATTAACACCATCTTGATCTCCTTTATTAGGAAGCCCTAGTGACACTATCTAAAATTATAGAGAGGTTTAGTTAAAATAGCATCACATAGATTGTAATTACTTGCAAGGAATTAGCATACAACCATAATTAAGCTAAGCAATCTAGTTGAGTAATTACTAGATAAAACTTATTCTTAAAATCACTACTATAGAATTTACACTCTGTAGTTCTAGTGGAATAACATAATTATAAAACACTTATTAACGTAGGCTTTCAAGAGCTTTTCATCTTTAAAGCTAATCTTTAGAATGGCGCTTATGCATTTCAATGATATATTTGGAATTGCACTATGTGAGGATAAGACTATTCTTGTTGACAAAAGATTGCCACTAGATGAAACCACTCAAAGGTTATATCAAGATCAATATGGACGGTTCCTGGATTGGATTCTTCATTTGGTGGTATAGGCTATCTCATTCGGAATGAACATGGAGCTTGTCAGCAGGTTGTTTCAGCTTTGGCTCTAGATACCTTCATTGGTGCCCAGACTATGCAAACTCGAGGATCATCATGGAAATAGACTCTAAGCCTGCAATTGCCATTATTGAAGGTCATGAACTTCAAGAGTTCTGACTAATAGGACGCGATTCCCTGAATGGCTCAACGTTCTGACTCTCACACGATGCCTACGACCCACAAGACACAAGATGACAAACTTTCATACCTCCGCCGAGGTTGAAGCCGCTGGATCCTCCCCAAGGTCCAACGTCTAACAGCTTCGGGAGCTTGGAAAAAATCTCAAATCGACCTGGACACACGGAGAGATCACAATACCTGAGTGCCAATGACGGAGAAGAAAGCGTGGAATGCACTATTTAGAAATAATGTTGGAGGGTCATCCAAAGGGTCGGTGCAATCTGAAGCTATCTTGAACAGCATCGCTGCAAAAAACCCAAATAAGGTCATTTTCTCTGAGGATAAACTTGAAGCTTGTAGAGCAAAATGGAGAACTTGTCTGCTAGGTAAGCTCCTTACTAAGACTCCTCCAACACAGATAGTGAAATCTGCGGTAACGAAGATCTAGAGGCCAAGCTCACTGAATGCGGTGGTGAACCTTGAAAATGGCTATTATTTGTTTAAATTCACCTCGATAGAAGAAGCCACTAGAATACTCACTGGAGGACCATGGACAATATTTGGAGAACTTCTCAACCTCCAACCCTGGGTGCCGGACTTCCAGCCGCTACTTTATAAGATCAAAACCGCACCAATATGGGTTAGGCTACCTGGATTACCTCTGGAATATTGGGATGAAGATATGATTATTGATATCGCTTCTAAGATTGGTAAACTATTGAGAATTGATGAAAGAATTTCAATACACAATAGAGGTAAATTCATGTGTGTTTGCATAGAGGTTGATATGCAAAAGCCGCTAAAGGAGGGAGTCTGGATTGGACCGAAGGGGAAAGGATTTTTTCAAGTCCTTGCTTATGAGAACTTGCTAGCCTTCTGTGAAAGCTGCGGCTATGTTGGACATAAATTGCAGGATTGCTTAATGGGGAATAAGGAAGAAAAAACTTCAAGTGAAATGGGGATAAAGGTAAGGTGGAAGCTGGAGTGCGGGACTCTGATCAAATGCAGAGACAAGTATTGCTGGAGACCAACCCATGGATTAGGGTTGCGAGTCGGAGAAGACGAGGAGGAAGGATGAGACCCCTAAGCAAATTATTAGAGTCAGATCTTGTAGAACAAGAACCCGAACCCATGAAAGAAGGTGCAGAACGAACGGTAAACACTCAGCAAACGGATAAGAACCTGATAACTCGAAATAAGTGGCAAAATAGCCGAAGAGCAGCCAACAGACATTTTGGAACAGTAACGTTCCAATTCATCTCAGAAAAGAAGTTCCTGGAAGGCAATAAATGCAATAGCAGAAGTAAGTCAAGGACTGATCTTGACGTGACAAAAAGGATGGAACTAGAAGAGGAAACTGGGGATGAGATGTCTGAAGAACAAAATCATGAAGGCCTTGAAAATATGGAACGAGACCCAGATGAGCCAATAGACTCTGGCCAAATCCCTAAATTGGACCGTGAGGACAACTTGACGCTTGCGGCTTGGGTCAATAGAGACCAAAACTCTAAGGCGCGTGAGAGGGACAAGCATGTGATGGATCTTGATGAAGATATGTATCCATAAATCCCTAATCAACTTGCTATTGTGCGGCACAAGGGGGAAAAAGCAAATGCGAGCAAGAAAGCAATGGATCTTTGTGCCTTGATCGTGCTGGACAAGGAGAAACTAATATTTGATACAATAAACAGCTTTAGCAACATCTTTGGAGGAAGAGCGGAGGACTTACATGGCCTAGCGGTGTCCTCTTCATCCACCTCCTTAAGCTCTCGATCATCGAAGTAGAAAAGGGCCAAAGTGTAGCAAAGCTTGAGACAAGCCTAAACAAGTGGTAGCATGAAGGTATAATTTTCTATATATTGTTTTAAATGATTAGTCTTTCATGGAACTATAGGGGAGTAGGAAGGCGGCAGGCAATGGACATGATAGACATTTGGAAAAGAAAATATAACCTTAGTTTCATCGCCCTTCAAGAAACACACTTGGAGGATAACGAAGTAGAAAACTTCGCAAAGATATTGGGTAAAATTTGGAGATTTGCTGCCTCCCCAACCAAAGGAACTTATGGAGGAATTTTTGTAGGTTGGAATCTCGACATGGTAAACATGAAAGCTATGGCCTGCACAAACCAATTCATTACCCTTATTGTAGATCACAACAGCTACGATCCCTGGCTTCTCATTATATTTTACGCTAGTCACATTCATAAGGTTAGAAATAAAATGTGGGAGGATTTTATTAATACTGACACCATAGTCATCCCTTGGTTGGCCTGTGGTGATTTTAATTGTATTACTAACAATATGGAGAAAAGAGAGGGTGCTTCTTTCACCCTCAATCATCCAATTACTACTTTTAATAATTTTCTAAACTCTCATGGGTTATTTGACTTAGGCCATGATGGTACCCCCTTCACTTGATCTAATAACCAAAAAGGGAAGAGGAAAATCTTAAGCAGGCTAGATAGGGTTGTGGCCAACTTTAGCTAGATTAGGATTTATGGTAAAACTAATATCAATCACCTTCCTAGAGCTTGCTTTGATCATAACCCCCTTCTATTAAATATAATTCCATCGGATAATCTCAAGGCAAAAACTTTTAGATATAGAGAGATTTGGAACTATCATGAGGAACCCCTTAGCATTATAAAAAATGAATGGAATAACTACAAGGGCCTCAACCCTAATTTTTATGATAGGTTTAGGGCTATTAGAACCAAACTCTTGGATTGGAATAAACACAACCTTAGCAACCTTGAAATCATTCTTGAAAAAACTCATTTAGAATTAAAAGAGTTATACCTCCTTGAGGCTAGTCGTATATGTTAGGGAATACCGGGTGTAATTTAAAATTTTTGCAGTCCCAGGACGCAGCGGAAGAATCATTACACCCGAAACATATTCCAGTCCCAAGGATCCATGCGAGAGAGAAGACACAAGGATGTGTTAGAGATGTACCTCTTTTGCTTGTCTAGTTGCCGAAGCCATGTTGAAGGCGCCCAAGTGTTCGCCCTCTACAAGTATCCACGCGTCGACTCCTTGATCGTTGCTCCCTTCCACGCTTGGTGCTAGCCTCGGGAAGAGAATCAAGCATTCACTTCACTTGCGCCACCTTCAAGAGAACTTGCGCCAAGGAGGGGATAGGGAAGATGCCGCCAAGGACTTCCCTCTTCGTCTTTGCTTGCGCCACCTCCAAGGTGCGCCTATGGCCAAAGAACGATGAGGGCTCGTGGCAAGAAGACGCCACCAAGCACAAAGAATCCTTGCACCAAAGAAGAGAGGAAGAGGAAGAACTTTCGGCTCCAAGGAAGAAGGAGATTGCGCTCCTTGATGAAAAAGGAGAGCTCCAAGCTCTCAAGTTGTCGCCACCCTAAGCTTCCAATTCTCTCCAAGAGATGTCGCCACCAAGCCCTTCTCCAAGTTATTTCAAGAGGTGAAGAAGGAGAAAAAGGCTTGCGGCTTCAAGGAGGAAGAAGGGTTGCGCCACCTTTAAGTTGTCACCCTTTGCCCTTGCTCACGCCTCTCTTTGTGTCTTCACGCCTCCAAGGAGTTAACCTTTTTAGAGGGGGCGACTAGGGTCTTATTTATAAGGGCAAGAGGCGATTTAGGGAGGGCCAAGATCATGCCAAGTGGGCGGCTAGGATGAAGGGGGTTTGTGGCAAGGAAAGTCTCCAAGACTTTTCCATAAACCTCATTCAACCTATCCTTATTTGCCCTATAGCCATATCAGCCCAAGAGATGCCTTAAAGGCATGCATTCCATCCTAGGAAGAAGGGCTAGGCGCCCTTTACTTCCATAATGAAGCAAAGGCGCCTCCCTCACCCCATTATGCCCTTTTAGCCTTTAATCTCTTCATGACAACTTATTATTGGGCCTCATTGGATAATGAGCTAGCCCAAACTTCATGGTATGGGTTGATTAAGCCATTGGATCCAATCCAATGCAACCCTAATCCAAATGTGACCAATCTAGGTCAATTTCGGGTCAACCTGCCAAAAATGAAGTTTGGCTCCAATAACTTTCTTCCAACTCATCAGGCTCATTGGCGCTGATGAAATCTTCCAAATGGATCCAAGTTATCCAATAACTTGATCATAAGGCTTCTGATTAAATCAACGTCAAGAGTCTATTGCGTGTGACCCCGTAGGATCCTTATGACGATGGCAATGATGTAAACATCATAAGTAGTGAGGGGTATCTAGCAAGACATCACTACTACCCATGTCATAGGACTTAAGTCATATGGCAACAACTCCTAACAAGCAACGAGGATTTCCATTGCATTATAGATCCCTTTGCCTAAACTGATATCCTGCCATTGGATTAGTCTCAAGTTTATCAATCCAATGCATTGGTCATGACTCAACAAGTGTGGCCACACATTCCTGTCATGCACCAATAAGGTGGGGCGCCCCGAGTGGATATCATGCTTCCAATAAGGAAGAGGCAAATCCTACTATTGGTCATCCATGTCTCTACGTGACTTATGACATGCCCAATGACAGTCGTTTTGGTCTCCCAATTACGGAGAGACGTAAGACTGTATCAAAGCATACCCATCATCAAATCTAGACATGAATACCTCAAGTCTAAAGATCAATGCAAACCTCTTGCATGTGAGATTGACTTGTTGACTAGACAAGTCAATCCTCACGGTGGATCACTCCAGTGCATCCAATGCACCTGTATGCCTGCGTTACTGTGCCCCGCACTTAACCAGCCCATACACCAGTCTCTCATGTACCAAAGCTGTCCCATATCTACTATGGTACCTTGTCTGGGGATAGCTTGTGAGAATGGATCCAATCCAAACTCCTGGGACATTATTTATACAACTCAATACATCAACGCAGGTAGAGAAGTCTGCATAATAACGACCATGCCTATATAAAGAGTAATAGTTCTATCAAAGTACATTCAAACAATGCCTGACTATGTCCATACATTGGCCTTCAGGGCATATACACCAACAATCTCCCACTTGCACTAAGACCAAGGGCAACTGATGTTTAGTCAGTTCCAATGTCTCTAGTATGACCCATTTAGCTTCCGTTGCGCCAGAGGCTATGTCAATGGGGTTTTTCTAGATTGCTATCTGTGTTTATTTTAACAAATTTGATCATCATCCTTATCCATGATCTCTAAGATCAGATGATATGCTGCAGTACATGCTTGAGCACTAAGTTCCTTCACTTATGCTATGGCCCCAGTAAGAACTATACTGGACCAGGAAATAAATCAAGTTCAAATGAATGAAGCTGCTTCCTTGGCTGCCACAAGAAGCTGCAATGTACTCAGCCTTATTTGTAGAATTTTGCCACTATGGTTTGCATAATGCTCTCTCAGCACACCACAACAAGGCAAAGCGCAAATCCTGGCTGTGATCAATAGTCATTAGACTAGAACGAAGTGTCAGTGCACCCCTGTGCACAAAATTCTTTCCTGTCTATCATAGACTAGACTTCAATCCTTTATACTTCCCAAGTATATATATATATAAGGATTGCTTTCACAGCTATCTAGTGTTAAACACTAAGATCTAATTGAAACTTGCTGGCTATGCTCTAAGCATTTGCCACAAATGGTCTTGTGTATATTACTCAAAACATGATCCGTCCTATACACCATGTATCAGGATTTTAGACCCATGTTATTACTCTCCAGCTGTGTCATAGGACACAACATCCTCATGAGAGTCAGACCATATCTCTCTGGAAGGTATCAATATTTGGAATCATCCAATATAAACCTTTCCAGAAATTCTTGGATGAACATAGATTGACTAAAGGGCAATGACTTTCTTGGATCTCTATCTATAGATCCTCATGCCTAGGATGTAGGCATCATTCCCTAGATCATTCTTCTCGAAATACATCTCAAGCCTTTTCTTCACCATGTGAAGAGCTGAGATGTCATTCCATGTGAGGAGAATTTCATCAATCTTCTAGAACAAGAAATACTATTAAGGTGCTCCCACTAATCTTCTTGTAAACACAGACTCTTTTAAACATGCTTGCATAATACCATGCATATCTTTATGGCCTTGATATGAAAACCTTCTGGCTATTTCCTTATAGATATCTTTTCAGACGTCTATGCAAGAAAGACAGTTTTCATAACAACACGCCATAACTGATCATGCAATTACAACAAGCAGATTCCTAATGGACTTAAAACTCAGCTATTTGTGAAAGATTTCATCATTATCCACCTAGTGGATTTGCCTGAAATTTCTGTTCACTAGCTTGCCTTTCAAGGTAACAATGTTACCTTCCATGTCTATCTTCCTAGAAGATTTATTTTACGGCCTGTGGGAATTACCCCTTTGGCAGCTTATCCAAGTCCCAGACTTGATTAGCAGACATGGAGTCCATTATGGTTCTCATAGCCCTTAGCCATTTCTTGGAATCTGGTCCACCGACCACTTCCACTTCCTCATAAGTCTTAGGTTCATCCTTGATGAAAAATTCGTCATGCCCAGCATATCGAATCGATCCAAACTTATGTGGTTCCTGTGTTACTTGAACCTCAGGTTGACCTTCAATCTACATGTGAGATTTTGCTCTCTATCTGTGTCTAATTATATTGTGGTTGATTGTGGACCTTGTCCCAATCAAATCTACTCCCACTAGCTTCTTTTAAAAGAAATACTTTCTCAAGAGAGACAGCAGTTTGAGCAACAAATATTTTGTTCTCTTTGGGATAGAATTAGCACTCTACAGTGCACCACAAACACATACTTTTGAATCACTGCACATTACATTCCCAATTCCATTGAAGAAGTGGGATATTTGCAGTTCGCAACTCAAAAGCTAATTCAGACACTTTCTTATGGAGTGGCAGTGCATCTGTTTGCATGGCATCATAGTAGTATATTTGCATGACTATTCAAAGATGGAACCACATCCAATGTGTTCCTCTTTCTTTCTTTGAAATTCACCACACAGTGGTGTACTAAGTAAGTTGTGAGATAACTCCACACTTCTTAGAGCAGTCATCAAATTCTCCACTAATCACTTTGATCCAATCAAAGTGCTTTAATAGATCCTGCAATTTGACTCAATACTTCATTTGTGAACTTCTTGGGTTTCTCCAAAGTTCTTAGGTTGGATAAGGCATACCCACACCTGATGAAGCATGTAACACCTCTTAGTGCTTGTTTACATGGGTCCACATACATTGTAGTGTAATAGATCCAGCAAGCCAATAGTCCTTCCACCCTTTATGGTGAAGGCAGCATCTATCATATTGTTCCTTTGAACTAGGCTCACATGTATCATAATCCTGAAAGGATAATGATTCCAATAGTCCATGGACCTTTGGATGTGACCATTGTTCTATGGTTCAAGAGACAATGCTATAAGAGGGTGTTTATTGGATCTGATCTTGTGTTACATATAGAACCACAAACTATTATCAACTGTATCACTTCAATAGAACATCTCAGATTAAAGAAAAATATCATTTATTATTTCAAACTGAAATCTTTTCCAAAAGGAATGATGTTCTAATACATAAGTTGATACATAATAGCAAAGTTCTAGATAAAGTCTTCAAGGCAGTGAGATGATATCAACAGCAGCATCCAATGCTCCGTCCTTGACCTGAGAGTCCATCCCACCAAGCCTAATCGTCCTACTTCTTCTGAGCTCCTGCACATGTAGAACATATGTGAGTCTCACATACGGTACCCAGTACCCATGAATAAGAAGTAGACAAAAGACCTCGGTAACACAATACCTGAAGCGGATGGATTACATCCCTTCTTCTTTGCCATGCACTTCTTGGCCATTAATCCTTTTCGAAATACCCATGCATTCCCAGTCTTCCGAAGTATTAGCTTCGAAGATACAGAACCATGGTCATTCTCAGATTTAGGCATACACTCTGAAGATCCAACAGAACTCTCCTGATCATTGTCTACAGAGCATGGCATGAAGAGACCTTTGAGATGTATGATAAGATCATAAATCCCCATCTCATCACATTCAACCTTGACCTCTAGGGTCATGCACTCTAAGACAAGAGCAGTGTACTGTTCATTATCTTCACAATGTTCAAGATAGACGTTCCACTCCCACTCATTAGTGAAATACACACTGGGCTGGGATGGAGGTCTTTCAAGAAGATGCACCTTATTCTCTTGTTCCAGTATCTTGGACAAAATCTTGAACCAATTTATCCAATTTGTCCCATCCAATTTATTTTTATAAAGTTTCAATCTTAGATCAGGAGATGCCATCTATAATAAGCAAATAAGTAAAATAAGTACTATGATAAAGCATTTAACAAGGACTTTAAATTAAATGCTATGCTCCCACTACTTCCAAAACAAGTTGAGAACTCTCAAACTCAACATGGAAATAAGTGAGTAGGATCCAAATTTCGCATGAGGTCTCCGCGACTCACGAGGGTGAGTTGGGATGCACAGAGAATCCCATGCTTCCTTAGGTAGGCATGCCAGCCAATTGTGTCATGTACAACTCCTCTTAGTTAAGACAGACTAGGCGCCCTGTGTCCAGCGAGGGCTGGATACAACTCAGAACCCTATCCTCTCAACAGTTGCCTCTAGTGATTCATCATGTCAGTGGCATATGAAAACTAGTCAAGTCTGGTCCTAACCGTTATGCCCAGGGCCAACGAATTTCCTTGCGAAGGCACGCCCAGGTTAAAACTGGTGGGGAAATCATTGTCACCACACACCTTCTAAAGATAAGTGGGTGTGTCCCACGAGGGTGGGAGACAGTTCACAACACCACCGATCGATAGTTTGATGAGGGCTACGCGTTAGAAGGCTATCGACTTGATATTGTATTGAGAGTTTTTGGATGTTTGTTTTATTCTTTTCTAGCATGCAGTTTTCCTATGGTTATGGCAGCAAAGGAAAAACATCACAGGCATGCTATGGACAAAATAATAAATCATCACAGGCATGCTAGTTTGGTCGATATGATCATAGCCCTTTTCATTCACATAACTTGTCACGAGCCATGTGACATGTTATCGTGCATCCAAGGGTTGCGAGTCCCTAAAGCAGATCAGCCCATGCCAGAAGCCGAAAGCATGTGTCCTTCCTTCCGCCGCAAGTCCATCACCACGCTTCTAAAGCTGGCGCCACTTCTGACTCCGATTGAAGAAGACTCCTTGTTGTCAAGATGAAGCCTTAACCTATCATATAATTCTACATCTATTCTAAACAAGATGAAAAATTCTTTACAATAAGATAGGGAGAAAACCACACGCAGGTGGAAAGAGATTTTACAAGCATTCATCACAAGTGGAAACATGCTTCCACATCACAACACAGGAGGGCACTCGCTATGACCATATCAACCCAATCAAGTAGCGCATGTAAAATTTGAAAATCCGAAAAAATTAAATTTTAGCACCTTATGCGCCAACATCATCCAAAGCACTCTCTTAACCAAATTTATGCAAAAATTGGGATCAAGTTTCATGATGATTTCATGGACCCTATCGGCTGGAAATTTTGTCAGATCAAGAGACCCGGCCAGTCCGAGGACACAATGCCCGTCCTACTTAACAAAACTACGCGCGCCTTTGGTCTTAAATCAATCATAAACAAAATCCAAATTTCGGCCACAAAGATGAGAAGAGAGGTTTGGATGCAAACGCTTGCTACGTGAAATGCGCATGGATAGAAGAAAAATTTTTCAAAAATTTTTCACACAAGCAAACGTACACGTTGTGTTTCTCGCAAGTAGCTCTGATACCACTGTTAGGGAATACCGAGTGTAATTTAAAATTTTTGTAGTCCCAGGACGCAGCGGAAAAATCATTACACCCGAAACATATTCCGGTCCCAAGGATCCATGCGAGAGAGAAGACACAAGGATGTGTTAGAGATGTACCTCTTTTGCTTGTCTAGTTGCCGAAACCATGTTGAAGGCGCCCAAGTGTTCGCCCTCTACAAGTATCCACGCGTCGACTCCTTGATCGTTGCTCCCTTCCACGCTTGGTGCTAGCCTCGGGAAGAGAATCAAGCCTTCACCTCACTTGCGCCACCTTCAAGAGAACTTGCGCCAAGGAGGGGATAGGGAAGATGCCGCCAAGGACTTCCCTCTTCTTCTTTGCTTGCGCCACCTCCAAGGTGCGCCTATGGCCAAGGAACGATGAGGGCTCGTGGCAAGAAGACGCCACCAAGCACAAAGAATCCTTGCACCAAAGAAGAGAGGAAGAGGAAGAACTTTCGGCTCCAAGGAAGAAGGAGATTGCGCTCCTTGATGAAGAAGGAGAGCTCCAAGCTCTCAAGTTGTCGCCACCCTAAGCTTCCAATTCTCTCCAAGAGATGTCGCCACCAAGCCCTTCTCCAAGTTATTTCAAGAGGTGAAAAAGGAGAAGAAGGCTTGCGGCTTCAAGGAGGAAGAAGGGTTGCGCCACCTTTAAGTTGTCACCCTTTGCCCTTGCTCACGCCTCTCTTTGTGTCTTCACGCCTCCAAGGAGTTAACCTTTTTAGAGGGGGCGACTAGGGTCTTATTTATAAGGGCAAGAGGCGGTTTAGGGAGGGCCAAGATCATGCCAAGTGGGCGGCTAGGATGAAGGGGGTTTGTGGCAAGGAAAGTCTCCAAGACTTTTCCATAAACCTCATTCAACCTATCCTTATTTGCCCTATAGCCATATCAACCCAAGAGATGCCTTAAAGGCATGCATTCCATCCTAGGAAGAAGGGCTAGGCGCCCTTTACTTCCATAATGAAGCAAAGGCGCCTCCCTCACCCCATTATGCCCTTAGGCGCCAATGGGGTGAGATTTCTCCCCATTATGCCCTTTTAGCCTTTAATCTCTTCATGACAACTTATTATTGGGCCTCATTGGATAATGAGCTAGCCCAAACTTCATGGTATGGGTTAATTAAGCCATTGGATCCAATCCAATGCAACCCTAATCCAAATGTGACCAATCTAGGTCAATTTCAGGTCAACCTGCCAAAAATGAAGTTTGGCTTCAATAACTTTCTTCCAACTCATCAGGCCCATTGGCACTGATGAAATCTTCCAAATTGATCCAAGTTATCCAATAACTCGATCATAAGGCTTTTGATTAAAGCAACGTCAAGAGTCTATTGCGTGTGACCCCGTAGGATCCTTATGACGATGGCAATGATGTAAACATCATAAGTAGTGAGGGGTATCTAGCAAGACATCACTACTACTCATGTCATAGGACTTAAGTCATATGGCAACAACTCCTAACAAGCAACGAGGATTTCCATTGCATTATAGATCCCTTTGCCTAAACTGATATCCTGCCATTGGATTAGTCTCAAGTTTATCAATCCAATGCATTGGTCATGACTCAACAAGTGTGGCCACACATTCCTGTCATGCACCAATAAGGTGGGGCGCCCCGAGTGGATATCATGCTTCCAATAAGGAAGGGGCAAATCCTACTATTGGTCATCCATGTCTCTACGTGACTTATGACATGCCCAATGACAGTCGTTTTGGTCTCCCAATTACGGAGAGACGTAAGACTGTATCAAAGCATACCCATCATCAAATCTAGACATGAATACCTCAAGTCTAAGGATCAATACAAACCTCTTGCATGTGAGATTGACTTGTTGACTAGACAAGTCAATCCTCACGGTGGATCACTCCAGTGCATCCAATGCACCTGTATGCCTGCGTTACTGTGCCCCGCACTTAACCAGCCCATACACCAGTCTCTCATGTACCAAAGCTGTCCCATATCTGCTATGGTACCTTGTCTGGGGATAGCTTGTGAGAATGGATCCAATCCAAACTCCTGGGACATTATTTATGCAACTCAATACATCAACGCAGGTAGAGAAGTCTGCATAATAACGACTATGCCTATATAAAGAGTAATAATTCTATCAAAGTACATTCAAACAATATCTGACTATGTTCATACATTGGTCTTCAGGGCATATACACTAACAGTATGCTCACTAATGAGGAGGAGTTGAACCTCCAATCCCTTACAAACAAAGCCAAAGCCCTAGCCCGTCAAATCAACATAAAATGGCATACCCTTGCTAAATGTAACTAGATTAATAGGGGGAGAAGCTAACAACAAATTTTGTCATAGATGGGTCA
Source organism: Costus lasius (assembly GCA_027563935.2). NCBI lineage: Eukaryota > Viridiplantae > Streptophyta > Magnoliopsida > Zingiberales > Costaceae > Costus > Costus lasius. The sequence continues at coordinate 88,814,828 of CM050454.1, read as the reverse complement.
CTGTGAGACAAAGAATCAATCAAATAAGACATCTTAGTCTCCTTGATAGTTCCAAGATCACTGATATAAACCTTATTAGGGAGGCTTTCAGAATGCATTATATAAATTTGTGGTCTAAAGATAACACTAAGCTTGTTATAACTACTACCACTAGAGATATTCTCTCTAAATACATGTGTAAACTTGAGAATGACACACACATCAATTTGTGTGCCCCTTTCAAGGTTGAGGAAATCTATGAGGTCGTCAAAAACCTTAAAAGGGGGAAAAGCCTTGGTCCTGATGGATTCATGGCATAATTTTACATTCAGTGTTGGGAGGTTATAAGCAAAGACTTCATATATTCCTTATCTTGCTTCCAAGAGCATCACATTATTCCAGTCTCTTGGGCCCACACCCAACTCATATTTATTCCCAAGAAATCCAACCCCCAAAACATTAATGATTATAGACCTCTGGCTCTTTGCAATGTTAACTACAAAATTATTGCTAAAGCCTTAGCTACCAGACTAAAAATTCATCTTTCCAATATTATAAGCCTTGAACAATCAGCTTTCATCAAGGACAGAAGTATTCATGAGAATATTCATATTGTCCAAGAGCTTGCTCATAACCTTCATAACTCCAGAACAAAAAAATCGCATCATTCCCATTAAGATTGATCTCAAGAAGGCCTTTGACACCGTCAAGAGAGGTGCCATAAGACTGGCCATGGAATATTTTAACTTTCGTAACGCCTTCATAAATTGGATTGAGGCATGCCTACAGTCACTCATCTTTAACTGCTTCATTGATGGGGCCCCCTTCAAAACTTTTAAGGGTTATAGGGGTATTAGGTAAGGAGACCCCTTGTCCCTCTACTTGTATGTTATAATGGCTGGCATTCTGAGCTGCACCATGCTATTGATAAGAACAAGATCACTCCTTATAATTGTTGAACTATAAAAAATTTATAATCTGTACACATTGTTTATAAATGCGCTTTGTACGGATTGCAATGCTGACAGCTATCACCATCTGGCATACAATGGAGAGTTGAAAGATTACACCACTCAACCTAACAAAAGTCCCTACTGGTCTAAAGTTGACAAAAGTCCTATGAAGGACCTTATATTGAACATGAATGTGCGGCAGCCATTCGATCGACACATGCCAACCATTCAATCAAAGCATGAGGGTGCATATGTTCATCAAGAAACGTGAAAGGCCATGCCAATGGGGTTGCTGACAGTAAACAACATGGCTAAAATTAGCAATTATCTCACAAGAGTGCACAAATTTATATGGAAAGATTAAATATGAACATATTCATTAGAGCTTTAAATTAAGAGTAGAAAATGACTAAAACTGATATTTTGGCTGTAAGGTGAGAGACTGGTAAATTTGAAAGTATTATTCAGCTTGATCCAATATGAAGTCTCTACTTCTGAGCCTCTTAAGTGTCTAAAACACCAATTTATAATAATATTATCTCAGAGCTCGGACTAGTATACAGATTCAACTATATTGTGATTTATTGGGGTGCTTGGGTGGATGTTCGTTTGCTGAAAATTAGGCACATGTGCACTTAGCTATTAGCAAAGATGTGGCTGTAACGTGCAAAGGCTTAAAAAGGATATCATATTCTCTCAATCGATTGAGTAATTTGAAAATGTCATTCCCGCATCAGCAGGAAGCTAAAAAAAGGAGAAGATTTGGCATGCGCTAATGCTTTGTTAAAAAAATGGAAAATACCCAACACTCCAAAGGAATGAAAAGGAAACGCAAAAAAAAAAAAGAGACGAATTGTTAGCAAAAGGAAACAATGGTTCATCAGGTGAAAATAAAATCAAAGCAGATAAGGCAATACATTTACTGTTGCTAACAAAAGGATTAAGAAGGAAACACAAAGCAGCAATAAATTAAAATTAAGGGAATATGGCTAGAAAGGAAAGAAATAGCAATCGACCAAAAATCAAACATAAAAGAAGCGTGGATGGAAGCTTATATAAAGAGGGGTAGGCGATCATAAAAAGAGAACATGAAGACAGAACGCCGAGAGGCTGCGAAACACCAGAAGAGAAGCGTGCAAAGGTAAAAGAAGGGTAAGATGTATTTCAATTCTTAGGCCTAAGATGCATTCGGCATCCCGGGCACCACAATTAGGCTTAAGATGCACTCGGCATCCCCGGCACCATGGCTAACCCTTATTTTACTTGTATTTTTGTTTGTTTGTGTGTCTCTTTCTGAAATTACTCGAGATCATAAAAAATATACAAAAGGATGAGGAGCTGAGAAAGGCGAAAGAGGTAGTAAGGAGATGCGTACACAAAAGATTAAAAAGAACGAGAGAGAATGCAAATTCGAAATTCTTAAAAACAAAAAAGAGAAGAAGAAGAAATTGTTACCGGCAAGCTCTCCTGATTCTTGCTTCACAGCTGCTATAAAAAGCAGATGCCTGCTGCTTGTAAGAAGAGGGAATAGAAAATTTGCTGTGACTCACCACTTTGTTTCACTACCACTATTTCTCTGCTGCTTACGTTGGTGACTCACCACTTTATTTCACCGCCTCTATTTCCTTGTTGCTTATGTTGCTAAAGAAAAAATTTCTACCAAAATGAGCTCACTGTGTGTATGCTGTAAAAGAGGGCAGAATCAAGAAACCCATGAAGGAAATACAGAAAAAGTTCTAAGAGAGAATTGTGCAAAAAAAAAAAAGTCTCTGCAATAATTTGTATACACACGGCTGTTGGAAAGAAGCAGAGCCTCGTAAAAAAAAATCCTCTAGAGCAAAGGCACCATTGTATTGATGAAAAATCCTTCAGAAGAAAGAAGAAAGACACCGCTATATTGCTAAAAAAGGAAGCAGATTCTTTTAAGAAAAAAATCCACCAGGAATCACAAAATTTGAGAAGACCTCTGTTGCAAAATAGTCTCGTTAAAACTGAGAAGACCTCTGCTTCATAAGAGTCTCGTCAAAACTCAGAATTTTGAGAAGAACTCTGTCAAAGGCCAGTAAAAAAAATAATAGAATTTGTTCATGTATATAAAAAGAGATCATCAGGCAAAAAGTGTTATCACTGTGGTAAAAACTTGCCTTCGACGGATCCGACCCAATTTGCTTTTGATGCTCTGACCACAAAACTATGCCCATGTCGTCAAGGCAGACGGCCTCTCGACGAATTTCTAGCCAACTCTTGTCGGTCGCTGGCCGAGAGCTCGACTGAAGTAGCGCCCTTTTGCTTCAGATGGATGTCGCCAGCGAATCCATCCTAAATCAGCCCCTTAGCAACCGTGCGATGCCATCTCTTCTGTCGCCGTCTACGGGAGAATTGCTACGAACCCGACTGATGTAGCTATCTCCTCTACGGACGAATTGCCCCGAGCAACCTAGCAGCACCTTCTTCCTTCATCTAACATAAACTCTCGACGAACGCTCCTGATCCAATCCGCCGACGTCTCTACAGAAGGAATCGGAGATCTAGATTCCCACTGCTTCTCGCCAGTGTTTTCCGGCGAGTGGTTCAGGTCCTTTACTAGAAGGTTGGCGACGCCTCTCCATCGTCGAACTCGTCGGCTTCTTCATTAGGGTAGGCTCCCCTCTTCAACGGTTTAGTCCAGCAGCTCCGTCACTCCCCCTTGCGTCATCTCGCTAAAAAAACCAGAAACCTAGACTTCAGTATCAAACTGCCGCAACAAACAAAGCCACCGAGTGCTCAATAGCACCGTCAATGCCGTCCAGCCACTAAAAGCTTTGCAGCTTGGGTATGCCCATCTGAAGTCCGACAGTATTGTTAGAAACGTAGCAGCACCACCGTCCTTGTCCCCCTTGCGACCTCGCCTCCTGTATTATCGGAAATACATCAGCTTGCTAGGGAATCAAATCTTTAGAGCCCCGTCTCTGCTCTCCTCATTGCCCTGATCAAATTCCACTCGTTGCTGTTGGAGAAATCAGGGCACTAAATTTCATTCAACGCCACGCCACTTAGGCTTTGTGTAATTCTAGAAAAGAAAGAAAAAGGAGGGCATCTAACAGCTAAGCGGCAAATGGAAACTAGGGCACAAAATACTCAGCCCAATTTGTAATCCTGGGCCGGCTAAAAAATCTAGCTATAACTGTTAACATTAAGTCACGAAATTAAAATAAACTGGTCGTTACAAATTGAAACCAATCTAATCGGGTAAAACCAGCTGGATGAAATTTCAACTTAGTTTTAGCTAAATCATGGACCTCGTGACAAGATGTTCTAGTCTAACCTGGCTACTTAGCTAAATCATGGACCACGTGACAAGATGTTCTAGTCTAACCTGGTTACTGTTATAGTCTGCAGGTGCACAGATACTCGAAGTAATATTTAAGATATCGAACCACAGAGACCTCATTGTTAAGTACCGATGAATTGAATTCTCACTAGATAAACAAATCGGGAAAGATGAAAGTAGACGATCGAAACGGTATACAGAAATATCAGAGAGAGAATCTGGGACTAGGGGTTCATCCACCTTAATTTTAATGACTAGAAGGGAATAAAATATTGTCAATCAAATCTTGTTATGATAAAGATGTAATTTACTTCATAAAGGAATTAACTCGCTCTTGTGCAGATAATTATACAAAGAACCAATCCTCACTTTCGTGCAGGATCTATTCAATGCTGAAGATAAGTAAATTATTGACAAAGAACTCAAGGATCACTCTCGTGCATCCGAATTCTAAGTCAAATATCTCAAGAGAAACTATGTATTCTCATACCATAATTTCTCAGGTTCTACTTAAGGTTCTCCGATGATCAGATATTTAATCTCTTACAATATCAAATCAAGTCTAACACAATAACTCAATCCAAAGATCAGAAAATCAACATGGCAATAGAATTACTAAAAATCATAATTAAGAACAATACCTAATCTCTTATGACAAGTTCTAAACTCAATGATTCTAGGGTTCCAAATTTTGCAATCAACTTCTCAGTCTATTTCACAAATTTCTAAAATATGCTGAAAATATGAGACTAAGGAGAATTATAAATAATCATCACATAAGTAGAATTATCATAACAAAATCATCATGACAAAATTAACAATGTCTAGTCATTAAGAAGTTAAGGAGATAACACCCCCACATCCCAAAAGATGTTTAAGCTAGCATGATGGAAGAATTACAGCAAAACATGATTTTAGAATGGTTAGAAATCGAAAGGGATGAGTAAAAATTACACAACATGGCTGTAATCAAAATTACAGCCCGTAATTTGTGTGGAGTCGTGGTGAATAGTGCATGCGACCACTCTTTTATTGATTTCTCCCTCGATCGGTCTCCTTTCACTCTGAAACTTCTGTGGTGTGTTTTCCCTCCTCAGGCGAAGCTTCCTTGCAAATTTCGTGGCCGGAGATGGTCTGTGCGAGGAACGGCGATGAACCCTAGTACGGCGGCAATTCTCTCAAATTCTCTATGAATCCTCAATCAAAATTATTCCTTTTGGTTCGATAATCTCCCCCTCCTAATTTTGAGTCTTCCCCTTTTTACGGATCTCCAATTGGTGCCCTAAATCTCGAGAAATCATCTTTTTAAGCTTTCGGCGAAAAAATCAAAAAACTGGGCGCGGAATTACGGTACCGTGATGAACATTACGGTACTGCCGTAAAGGTTTCGGAGGTTTCTGTAAGGATTTCGTCCACAATTACGACACCGTGAAAATATTTATGGTAGTGCTGTAATTCTTCCGAAATCTCTGAAAGTATCTGTATGAAATTGGACCTAAATTACGGTACCGTAGAAAGTGTTACGGCAGTGCCGTAATTTGTCCGAAATCCTTTGAAGTCTCTGCCCTATTCTGACCGAAATCACGACACCATAATATTAATTACGGTAGTGCCATAATTTTCCAAAAAACTTGCTGCAATCTGCTGCCATGAAATCCATTACAGTAGTGCCCTGATTTTAGATTATGGTCATAAAAATAATTACGGCATTGCCGTAATTTCTCTAGAAAGCTTGGTATTAGTTGAAATTTGATGTTCAAACTCCTCTTGATGATTAGAACTCGCCCATGCATCAAAATTGCTTGAAAACGCGTGATAATGATGCCTTTTTACCTGAAATTGATCAAAAACCAAAGAAAGTGTAGATTCTGAAGTATTTGGCAAATAAGGTATAAAAATAAAGCAAAAAAGTAAGATTATGACTCAAAAGGTTAGTTAATCAGTACGAAAAACACTATGAAATTTAGAGTCATCAAACACATAAGGCTCAAACCTTGTTTGTCCTCAAGCAAAAATCAAGAATTGATCAAAGGAAAGGATTTTCTCATGACGAATAAATTTTTAAAATATAATCACCAATGAAAACTTTCACCAAGTGCTACTGCTTAATCAAATATAATCACCAAGGAAAGGAAAGGATTTTCTCATGACGAATAAATTTTTGAATAGACATATCATTCTTTGGATTCAATCTTCAAGATCTACTACTTAATCAAATAAAACTTCGCAACTTGTACAATTAACAAAATATCAATTTCAAGACTTCACCTAGTTTCAATTTATATCTATCATACTTTTGTTTACAGGAATAGGATTTCCAAGATCTTTTTCCACTCATCATCATTTTTTTTTGGAATGTATCGTCCACATTCTCTAATTCGATTACCACCTTTTTTTCTGGTGACGAAGTTAGAGTACATCGATCACATAATCAATGTAATAGAACTCATATCTTTTTAGTAGAAAGAATTTACCAAAGATAGCGAAGTTTATGTGAACTGATTCCTCTCATGGCATGCACCCACATAGACACATGCTTTTTCTTTTTGTACTTCAACCCATGTCCTTCTGTACCACTGTAAACTTTATACAGTGCCAAGTAGGGGAGTCCTCACTTTATTTGGATCATGGAACCTTTCTTCCCAACAAATAGCAAATATTATGAATATCAACTAAATTAATCAATCAATATCAATTCAAAAATTATACTCATATGCTAATTTTATTTAAAGAATTAGCTTCACTTTAAAATCAAATTCATCAAATAACATGTTCACCCAAAATCTTATTTGTCAATCAATGAAAAATTCCAATAGGTAGATATATATTAGAGAAATAGATTCAACATGATAGGTCTAATCCTAATCACAATTATAAATATATAGTTATCATCGAGAGAAATTTCGGGATGATAACGATTGTATTTTTATGATCAAACAAACCACAGGTGTATATCAAAATTACCAATATCAAATCATCAATACTTAATCATATATCATATCAAACATCATGGTGCATCAACCTCAAACATCACAATATCATATACAACCATATCGAACCAAATCCAGTCAAGTATCAATGGAATCTCAATACAACCACATTGAAGAAAAAAGTATAGCAAATCATCAAATCATCTCAGTACAACCACATTGAAGAAAAAAGGTATATAGCAAGCAAATCTCAAAAGCGAGGATCCGTAGTAGTAGGACACAAGAAGTTTGACATAGTCATCCTTCCCTACATAAGTATGAAATCAGTATCAATCAATAGAGCACGAATAAAGCAATGAGAATAAGAGAAAGATACTCACAAAGTCCTACTCATCTGAATCTGTCTCCTCGTCGTCTCCCTTAGCCTGAGTGGCATCCATGGGATCGTGGGAACCTCCCTCTCCATCACCTCCACCATAAATACCACCCATCCTAGTGTCCTCGTATCCAAACCGCTCGTAGAGGAAATTACCCATATTTTCCATGTAATTGCTAAGGTTTTCAACATCCTGATGCATGTGGTACATAGTATCGGTCATCCTCTCCATGGATCCCATCATCCTTTCCATGCGCTGCTCTTGCCTGTACATCTGTGTAGAGAGAGCTTGAAACCTTGGGTCTTGATAACTCTGCCAATCACTTGAATCTGGGGCAGTGCGATGTGAGGAAGATCCAGTGGGTCTGTGCTGTGGTGGATCAGTGGCTCTAGGGGGTGTGGAATCCATACTCATCCCAAATGAGTCATCACCCCAAGTAGGAGGTGGTGGAGGTACTAAAGTCTCAATTGTTGGAGTGGCATAGGAGACACAACTTGGCGACAACTTCCAATTCTCCTGATTTTGCACTGTAGTTCTTGGTGTGTTCGGCAGTGGCAGGGTCGGGAGCCCAGGCTAAAGAACCAAACAATATGTATCTCCATCTTGGACAATCATCTTCATGGCAATGCAGGATTCGATGTCTATCCTTGCATTGCCCCTAGCGACTTCAATCCCATAGGACTCAATACCCAAGTGTAGTGTTATAGGAGTAAGAAATCCTCCTATCACTATCGTCTCTCTCTTGGCCCTAGCCACTTTATCCAAATGTTTCATGAAAAAGAAAGCCACATCTACAAGATATCCATGAAGCATACACCAAAGGAAAAACAACTCAGTGTGCTGAACCATACCATCGCTATCTCCTCGCCCGAAGACGGTATGTGCAAGAACTCGGTGGGCATATCTAACACATGGATTTGAGATGCTTGTAGCTCTAGCGGATGAAGGCGAAAATTGGGTCTCTGCTGTGATCTGATTCCAAAAAATATTTTTAATAAATCCAATGGGTGACTCTGTATGTCCTCTCTCTAGAAGGTGGAATATGCGTCGAATCTCTTTGAATGAGAGTTTCTTATCCTCATTGGCCATCCTAAACCTAATCTCTCCTTCAGCTGAATGATCCTCATACTCATCCCAATCTACCTCCAAACTACTAAGAAACTCTAGCACTATAGGTAGGTATGTATGGGGAGTCATGTCAAAGAATTGCCTTGGACCCATGCGGTCAAACATCCACAACACATCTTCGTTCAACCCCAAGAGCTCTAATGCTTGTGTATCAGTATATTTGGTCTTAACAATGCGCCTTGCAAGAAGTTGATTGTACCTTTGTTCCTGAACTTCATCCTTGAATATGATACCAAAAGGGTTTGGTGGAGGCACTGGAGTTTCGGCCGGGGCTTTCCCCCTCCTCTTGGAAACCATCCTCTTGACCGGTGACATGGTAATGGAAGCAAAGGAAGCAAAGAACTATTGAAGGAAAAAACCGGAACAAGAAGTGTTACCAAAGGTTGAATAGTGCTAAAAACTAAGCTGGATTCGAGCTTCAAATCTGAATTTCTGAGTTGAAATCGAGCTTCCAATCAACTTGAGGGGTGATCTTCTACCTTTTGCAAAGCCTGCTGGAGCTGGAAGCAGCTCGATCGACGCACGGACGAGAGAAAATGAAAGGGGTGAAATCCGGCGGAAATATAGCGACTGAGCTCGATTCAAGCTCGAGATCTCTCAAAATCGAAGGTGGAAATCGATAGAAATTAGTTAGGAAAGGTCGCAAGAGGATTAGGAAGGCAAGGAGTCGAAGAACACGGGAGGTTGGCGCGAAAACGAGTGAAGAAACCCTAAAAACACGGCGCTGAACCCTAAATACGGCACTTGAATCGCGTGGGGTCGGGCAGATTACGGTACCGTAATGCAATTACGGTAGTGCCGTAAAATCGCGACAAGCTCTCGGCTGAGAAAAACATCAAATTACGGTACCATGAAGATAAATACGGTAGTGCCATATTTCATTCAAAAATTCCAAAAGTTTCTGTAAGAAAATGCTCCACTTTTACGGTACCGTGAAATTCATCACGACACTGCCGTAATCTCCACAAAAACTCAAAAACTTTCTGGTGAAAATCGTCCGAAAATATAGTACCGTGGAAAGCTCCACGGCACTATCGTAAAATGCTCAAAAATCCAAAAACTTTCTGTACGAAAATGGACAAAAATTACGGCCTGTAAAGTCTATCATGGTAGTGCTGTAATCTACGCAATCTTTCTGTAAAGAATCAACATGAATTACGGTAGCGTAATAGAAATTACGGTAGTACTGTAATTTGTTAAAAATCATAAAAATTTCTGAAAAACATATCTAAAAACGAGAAAAAGAAAAATTAACCCTAAACAAAATAAATTAAGACAAAAACAAACCAAAAACAAAAGAAAAAGTGCTTGGGTTGCCTCCCAAGAAGCGCTAGTTTTCGGTCATTAGCTTGACCGTTCAACACTCATATTTGATCGTGGGTGTGTCTTCAGTCGCCATATTGATTTCTCAGTGTTTTGTTCATGGCTTCTAGGAACATAAGGCTCATTTATGAAACAATGTCCAATTTTACTCAAGAACCTTTTTCCGTCCTCAAGCAGCTTTGATCTTCCTTTTCTCCTTTGTCTCTTCTTCTTCTTTGCTGCTTTCTCCTGAAATTCTTTATTCACATACTCAGATGATATGTCAGTTTTAAAATCAGAATGATCATCAAATAAATTATGCACATCACTAATAAAATCATAAATTATATCAATGCTACAACATGATCCTGAGTGTGATGCTTTTTGCAATGAATTAGTTAAATCAAACTCAATTGTATTATCACAAATGTCAAAAGTGAGTTTTCCTTTTCTAACATCAATATGTGCTCCTGCTGTAGCCAAAAAGGGTCTACCAAGGATGATAGGATTTTTATGATTTTCTTTCATGTCAAGGACTACAAAATCAGTAGGAATAAAATACTCACCTATTTTGAATGGAACATTCTCTAAAATACCTATAGGATACTTTACCGATGCATCGGCGAGCTGTAAAGATATCGATGTTGGTTTAAGCTCTCCAATGTCCAGTTTCCTGCAAATAGATAAAGGCATTAAGCTTACACTAGCACCTAAATCACATAAGGCTCGATCAAAAGCCATGCTTCCAATAGAACAAGGTATAGAGAAACTACCTGGATCCTTCAGTTTTGGTGGCAATTTATTCTAGATAGTAGCACTACAATCCTTAGTTAAGGCCACAGTTCCATAGTCCTCTATTTTTCTTTTGTTAGACAAGATCTCTTTCAAGAATCTTGCATATGATGGCATTTGAGATAAAGCTTTAGTAAAAGGAATATTAATGTAAAGCTTTTTCAATACTTCAAGAAATTTGCCAAATTGCTTATCAAGTTTTGCTTTCACTAACCTTTGGGGAAAGGGTATAGGTGGCTTATAAGGTGGAGGAGAATTAGGTTTAGAAATATCACTCTGACATGGTTCATCACCTTTTGGTTTATCACCCTAGTGAGGTGACAAACTAGTTTGGGACTGCTCATGCTCAGAAGATTTTTCCAAGTCTAATTCATTATCAAGGTCAATATTAGGCTCTTTTTTATTATTTTATGATTTCCCTTTAAGTTCATCTAATTGCCTTCCACTCCTGGTGATAATAGCATTACAGTACTCCCTAGGGTTTGGTTTAGGTTTAGCATGTATTTTTCCTGGGGGTCTGTAAGAAGTGTTTGCTTGTTGTGCTATCTGTGTCTCTAAAATCTTATTGTGAGCAACAACACCATCTAACCTAGAGTTAATTTCCTTAAGACTCTCTTTGAACTCTTCATTTTGTTTCATCTGGGCACCCATGAATTTTTCAAACATGTCCTCTAAACTAGATTTTTAGGGTTGACTCTGATGGTACCCTCTATTTTCATTTTGCACACTAGCATGATTGTTACTTCTCCAGGACAAGTTAGGGTGGTTTCTCCAACCAGGGTTGTAGGTATTAGAGTAAGGGTCATTACTTCTACCTTGATTGTAGCCCCCTACTGCATTGATTTGCTCACTACCCTGATCAACAATAATCTTACACTCTTCAGCATAGTGCCCATGATTTCCACATACATCACAAGTAACAGAAGAAACAACAGTAGTTTGCATCTGAAAAGAATCAAAGCGATTACACAAAGAATCTACCTTTTCTGCTAGAGTGCGCCAACCATCACCATCATTCTTACCATGAGGAGGACGATATAGCACTCCTCTCTCAGTAGTCCACTAGTTGTGATTTAGCGTCATCTCTTCAATCAACGCATAGGCATCTTCAACAGTCTTCTTCATCAGTGCTCCCCTGCAGCAGCATCAACAGTTAAGCGAGTATTGTAAAGCAAACCATTATAGAAAGTTTGAATTAAAACTCAATCTTCTAATCCATGGTGAGGGCACTTCCGTTGTAACTCATTGAAGCACTCTCATGCTTCACTAAGTGATTCGCTATCCCTCTGTGCAAAGCTTGTGATCTGGTTCCTCAATTGAATCATCTTACTGGGTGGAAAGTATTTCAGCAAGAAAGCCTTTGACAATTGCTCCCAAGTGGTGAATGTCCCAGTCGGATGAGAATGTAGCCATGCTTTTGCTCGGTCCCTAAGGGGAAAAGGAAACAATCTCAGTCTAAGGGTATCATCAGATACACCATTAAGTTTTATGGTATCACAAAATTCAAAGAAAAGAGATAAGTGTTGATTTGGATCTACTAGACGAGATCCTCCAAATTGGTTCTGTTGGATCATTGACAGGAAAGCTAGTTTAATCTCAAGGTTGTTTGCATCAATTGCAAGCCTAGTTATACTGGAACGAATTCCTTGTGTATTTGGGGCTGCATAATCTCAAAGCATCCTTCTCTCAGCCATGATTGATTCTTCTTCTCTCTCCTTTGCAAACCTCAATTTCCTACGCAATCTAAGAGTTTTGTTAATTTCAGGATCAAAAGGAACTAATGGTCCTGACCTAAGATTCCTGCGCATAAACAAGTAGAAGGTCAGATAAGTTCAGAAATTACAGAAAATATATATAAAAAAAATCAGAATCTATCGTAGAAAGTAATAAAAACAAAAATAAAAGGCTTAGTCTAGCAATACTATCAATTATATCAATATTAACAAAACCAAGGTCCCCGGCAATGGCGCCAAAAAAACTTGTTGTAGTCCGCAAGTGCACGGATACTCGAAGTAATATTTAAGATATTGAACCACAGAGACCTCATTGTTAAGTACCGACGAAATGAATTCTCACTAGCTAAAAAAATGGAGAATGATGAAACTAGATGATCGAAACGGTATACGGAAATATCAGAGAGAGAATCTGGAACTAGGGGTTGTTAATCCACCTTAATTTTAATGACTAGAAGGGAATAAAATATTGTCAGTCAAATTTCGTTATAATAAAGATGTAATTTACTCATAAAGGAATTAACTCGCTCTCGCGCAGAGAATTATACAAAGAACCAATCCTCACTTTCGTGTAGGATCTATTCAATGCTGAAGATAAGTAAATTATTGACAAAGAACTCAAGGGTCACTCTCGTGCATCCGAACTCTAAGTCAAATATCTCAAGAGAAACTCTGTATTCTCATATCATAATTTCTCAGTTTCTACTTAAGGTTTTCCGATGATCAAATATTTAATCTCTTACAATATCAAATCAAGTCTAACACAATAACTCAATCCAAAGATCAGAAAATCAACATGGCAATAGAATTACTAAAAATCAGAATTAAGAACAATACCTAATCTCTTACGATAAGTTCTAAACTCAATGATTCTAGAGTTCCAAAGTTTGCAATCAACTTCTCAATCTATTTCATAAAATTCTAAAACATGCTGAAAATATGAGACTAAGGAGAATTATAAACAATCATCACATAAGTAGAATTATCATAACAAAATCATCCTGACGAAATTAACAATGTCAAGTCATTAAGAAGTTAAGGAGATAACACCCCCATGTCCCAAAAGATGTTTAAGCTAGCATGATGGAAGAATTATAGCAAAACATGGTTTTAGAATGGTTAGAAATCGAAAGGGAGGAGTAAAAAATTACACAACAGGGCTGTAATCAAAATACAGCCCGTAATCTGTGTGGAGTCACGGTGAACAGTGAACGCGACCACTCTTTTGTTGATTTCTCCCTCGATCGATCTCCTTTCACTCAGAAACTTCTGTGGTGTATTCTCCCTCCTCAGGCGAAGCTTCCTTGCAAATTTCGTGGCCGGAGATGGTCTGTGCGAGGAACGGCGATGAACCCTAATACGGCGGCAATTCTCTCAAATTCTCCGTGAATCCTCAATCAAAATTGTTACTTTTGCTTCGATAATCTCCCTCCTAATTCTGAGTCTTCCCCTTTTTACGGATCTCCAATTGATGCTCTAAATCTTGAGAAATCAGCTTTTTAAGCTTTCGACAGAAAAATTAGAAAACTAGGCGGGGAATTACTATACCGTGATGAACATTACGGTACTGCCGTAAAGGTTTCAGAGGTTTCTGTAAGGATTTCGTCCACAATTACAGCATCGTGAAAATCCTTATAGTAGTGCCGTAATTCTTCCAAAATCTCTGAAAGTTTTTGTATGAAATTGAACCTAAATTACGGTACCGTGGAAAGTGTTACGGTAGTGCCGTAATTTGTCCGAAATCCTCTGAAATCTCTGCCCAATTCTGACTGAAATCACGGCACCATAATATTAATTACGGTAGTGCCATAATTTCCCAAAAAACTTGCTGCAATCTGCTGCCGTGAAATCCATTACGGTAGAGCCCTGATTTCATATTACGGCCGTAAAAATAATTACGGCACTGCCGTAATTTCTCTAGAAAGCTTGGTTTTAATTGAAATTTGATGTTCAAACTCCTCTTGATGATTAGAACTCGCCCATGCATCGAAATTGCTTGAAAACGCGTGATGATGATGCCTTTTTACCTGAAATTGATCAAAAACCAAAGAAGGTGTAGATTCCGAAGTATTTGGCAAATAAGGCATAAAAATAAAGCAAAAGAGTAAGATTATGACTCAAAAGGTTAGTTAATCAGTACGAAAAACACTATGAAATTTAGAGTCATCAGCTACTAGCCTATCCAATAAAAAATAATAACAATAAAAAAAGGAGAAGAAATAGATGGCCCATTTGATGGGTCCTTTCTAAAGTTAATATGTTATCAAACTTAAATATTTCTCAGTTTCAAAATAATACTAAAAGTCGTGACATATCGTGACGAAGTATTGTTTGGGAGGTGCGTACGTCGACGTTCATCGTCGGAGAGTAACTCCTCAATACGACATTATGTTTGTTAAGGGTGAAATATTCATTCTCCAAATTAAATTATCTAACAAGCCCTAAGGCCGGATAATTTCCTCAAATTTAAATATCCAATAAGTCGCAAGATCGGATATTTTACAAATTAAATTATCCAGCTGATGACACCGAAATTTATCGTAATTTCTATGCCATTTTGTTGATGGTTTTGTGTCATATTCATAGACTTTGCTTATTTTTATGCCCTTTTTATCAATATTTGCAGAATCTACACTCTTTTCTATTTTTTTAATGATTTTCAGGCAAAAAGGCATGTTTCTCAGTCGATTTCGAGCAATCCAAGTGCATAATTGAATTCACAACATCAAAAGGAGATCACACGTCAAATTTCAGAAGATTTGGAGCTTCAGAGAAAATTACGGCACCCCCAATATATTCTTTATGGTACCGTAATTTGGAGGCTTTCTGGGCAGAGAATCTCATATGATTACAGCACTACCGTAAGCATCTTTATGGTGCCGTATTTTGGAGCGTTTTTGATCAGAGCATCGATGGAGATTACGGTACTACCGTAAGGAACTTTACGGTACCGTATTTCGGGTCGATTTTCAACCCAAAAGATTTAGACATTACGGCACTACCGTAAGAAACGTTACGGTACCATAATTACGACGCTACTCGCGACTTTCCCGATCAACTCCGAAGCCCAATTTTTGCGCGGTTGATTGCGGATGATCCAGGCACTTATATTCGAAGCTGTAAGAAGGCGAAAGGGAGCCATCACCGAGATGAAGACAAGCACACCAAAAGCCCTAATTTTTGTTCACCATAGAGAGAGAAATCTCCTCGCATGCTGCCGCCCTAGGTTTTGCCATCGGGAAGCGTACAGTGCATCTCCGGCCGTGAAATTTGAGTGGAAGCTACGCATAGAGGGGGAGAAGGAGCACCTAAAGTTTCAATGTGAACGGAGATCAGATGGAGGAGAAATCACCAGAAAACCGAGCACCGCCGCTGTTCGCCCAGATTACGGCCATAAACTTCATTACGGTCGTACCGTAATTTTCACTACTCCTCTGTTTCGATTTTATTCATCATGAATCATTGTAATCTTCCCTTTTATGATAGTTTAAACCTCTTTTGGGACATGGGGGAGTAATTCACTTGAGTTTTAATGACTAGATGACTATCTTTTCTATTATTTTATCTCGTTTAATCTGAGCATGATGATTTTACTCATGTGATGTTTTGTTCTTAGACTCTCCTTAGATCTATATTATTATTTATGTTTTAGAATTTTTGCTATTGACTGAAAAGTAATTGCTTGAGAATTCGGAACCCTAGAATTGCCTGATAGGAACTCCTTTTAGGTTAGTTATTGTTTGTTTGATTCTAGTAAGCTAACTGCCATGATAATAATATAAATCTAGGATTGAGTCTAAGCTTTCAAACATGGAGATCTTGTGCTAAATCAAAGATTAGAACGTTAGAGAACCTTGAGTAAAACTAGTGTTGAGATTCGGATGCACGAAAGTGATCCTTGAAACTCCACAAGAGATTATTGACTTAGAACTCGGATGCACGAAAGTGATTCTTGAGTTCTCAGTTTGATGATTTACTTATCATTAGCGTTGGGACGACTCTTGCGCGAGAGCGAAGATTTATCCCTGCATGGTTGTCTGCACGAAAGTGAGATAATCCTTTTATTCAAGTAAATTGCATTTTTGTCATGTTAAAATTAAACTGATGAAATCCCTATTCATGTCTAGTCATAAAAATTAAAGTGAACGAAACCCTAGTCCTAGCTTCTCTCTCTGATAATTCTGTTTCAGCGCTTTTGTTTTCGTTTGCTAGTTTGCACTCTTTCGATTTCCTAGATAGTGAAAAATCAATTATTCGGTACTCAGCAACATAGGTCTCTGTGGATTCGATACTTTCTTTATTACTTCGAGTATCCATATACTTGCAGACACAACAAGTTTTTGGCGTTGTTGCCGGGGACCTTATTTTTTGTTGATATCGAAGACATTGAGATTATTGCTAGACTAGGTTTTTATTTACTATTTTTATTTGGTTTTCTTGAAATCACTTGATCTATCTAATTTGCATGCGCAGGAGTCTTAGGTCAGGACCGCTTGTTCCATTGGATCCTGAAATCAACAAAACACTTAGAGTGCACAGGAAACTGAGACTTGAAGAAGATTTACAAGAGACATCGCAACAGGAGATACAAGTAGAAATCTTAGAGATGGGAGATAATCAGAGAACCCTTAGGGACTATGCAGCCTCTAATCCTCAAGAGATTCACTCTAGCATTGCTAGACCAGCAATAGAGGCTAACAACTTTGAAATTAAGCCTGCTTTTATTTCCATGATTCAACAAAATCAGTTTGGAGGATCTCCACTAGAAGATCCAAACTGATTTTAAACTGATTTTGAATCTAGGGGTCATGATCCGTGTTGGTTTGGATCTTCCAGTGGAGATGTTTGAAATCAGTGTTGGTTTGGATCTTCCGTGTTGGTTTGGATCCAAAATCAGAGTTCAATGCCTAAAAATAAGAAATTGTTGCAGCTCAATGGTTAAAGGGTCATGATCCGTGAGGGTCATGTCTAGGGATCGAATCCCGCTGCAGACGGAATATGCACGGGGGGAACCGTGATGGGATTCGAGGCCCTAGTCTTGACGTGTTATGGTGGGCCCAAGGGGGCAGATTCGCCTACTGAGGCAGTCCCAGGGGGCAGATCGTCGACTGAGGCAGCCCACGGTGGCAGAGCGCCGACTGAGGCAGCCAAGGGGGTCGGGCCATAACATCGCAAGACCGGATATTTTACAAATTAAATTATCCAACAAGCCGCAAGGCTAGATATTTTCCCAAATTCAAATCATCCAACAAGTCGTGTGTGACCGGATAATTTTCCTCAAATTCAAATTATCCAACACGCTGCAAGGCCTGGTGATTTTCTTAAATTAAAATATCCAATAAGTCGTAAGATCGGATATTTTCAAATTTAAATTATCCAACACGCTGCAAGGCCGGGTAATTTTTCAAATCAAAACATCCAACAAGCCACAAGGCCGGATGATTTTCCAAATCCAAATATCCAATGCCTTAATACATTACATGGAATATTGTTTGGGAGGTGCGTACATCGATGTTTACCATCAGGGCGTAGCTCCTCAATATGACATTGTGCTACCAAGGCCGGATGTTATCCCAAGTTCAAACACCTAATAAGTCATCGCAAGGCTAAACATTTGACAAACACAAAGCTGTCTAAATTGATAAAAACTCTTTGCTTTTCATCGCTCATGTATCATGAGAAGCCATGTACTTTCATAATATTCACGAATAAAACTATTTAGTCTCGTGTCATATTTTATTTCATAGTATAGATCTCTTAATCAAAGGTTCTCTAATTTTATGGGTAATTAACAATGAGCGCTTGCGCCTTTCGCTCGAATTTCACGAATAAAACTTTCACGGACCGTGATGGATTCACGGCCTCACCCGTTAAAGTTTCTATGCATTTCCATACTTAGCCGTTTTTCGCCTTTCGTTCGAACGCAGAATTACGGCTGACTCCATAATTACGGCCAAGGCTGTGAAAGTTGAATTTTTCACCATTTTCACTCCAAATTTGACGTGTAAGCTCGTGATCTCCTCGGGAATCGTAATATAGCTTCAAAACACATGAAATCCATCATTTTTGAGCCATTTTACTACATTTTCATAAAAATAAAGAAAAGTGAAGATTCTGTGCAATGTGAAGTAAAAACATTAAAAATTGCATAAAATCATTCAATTAAGCTCAAAATATCATGTAAAATATAGGCAAAAACATGATGAAAATGCAACACATCAAAATACCCTAGACTTAAAATTTTGCTTGTCCTCAAGCAATACCTCGATATGTATAAAGAATGTAAAGACAAGAAACACTCATTTGTTTTTGCCTTAATAAAATACTTAGTCCACACTTTAAGCAATCAAATTTTCAAAACTCAAGTAATTTAAGAAAAATCATAATAGAGATAAATTCTCAAAAGTTTATAATCCAAGAATGATAAAATCCACAATTCATGTCATATCATTTATTCTTCACGTACTAAATATCAGATACTTTTAATTTAATAAATCCACATTACTTAATAGACAAAAATTTATTTTAAGAATCTTGGTGATGTTAAAAATAAGAGATTTTTAAAAGCAATTTAGTCTTTAAACTGTCATATGCTATTTACCGTTAGCATCATAACATTGTTTAAAGTACACCACAGAGTAGTATAATTTAACTCATAATCTCAATCATAAAAGTCAGCGGAGTTGTCCACTTGACCTACAGCTTTCTCTTTTTCTCCATTTTTATTCTCTTTTTTTTTCTCTCTCTCTCTTTTTTTTTTATTTTATTTCTGGAGAAAGCCGGTCAGTGGCATGGTATTTAAATCGTTGTTGATCTTTCTACAAGAGGGATATATATTTATTTTTAAGATTTTCCCTCTGTTACTTGATCGCAACAAACTTAAAGTATACCAACTCGTGGTATAATATAACTCTTGACTTAAGATTTCTCAACTAGATGAGTTGGAGCAAATCTCAGTTTAAATTCTATACATCATGTTTTTGATGTATGTGGTATAATATAAGAATTTACCTTTTCTAAAAGTGATTCTGATACATTCGTGCCATATTCTCTTATCATTATGTGTGGCACGTACCCCTGATTTGACCATTGACATTGGTTAAACATCATATTTTCAATTAAATTCAGATATATAAAATGTAAAATAGGAATGCAAAACAAAACTTAAAATATGTAGTCAAGTAATTTTTGAGTTCTCCTGTTCATACAACGTGTTAATCCAAAAAGAGAAAAACAAAATAAACTAACTTAAAAAATGCGAAAAACAAATAAAACAAGAAAAACAAAAATAAAAAATAAAATAAAAATTAAAATAAATAAAAAAATATCTAGTCTATAAATCTCACGATTAAATCGATATTGACTGGCCTGATCCCCGGCAACGGCGCCAAAAACTCGATACGTTCCGCAAGTTCACGGAATTATCGAAGTAATAATAAAGAATATCGTTCACAACGAGGATCTGGCGGTTAAGTACCGATTATACGATCGATCTATATCTAGACGATTCAAAATGTGATTTTGTTTTGTTTGGATACTTCAAAGTACGAAAAGATGCAAAAGCGAGCGTTCGGGTAAAAATCAATGCGGATAAAATCAGGACTCAAGGTTTCACCACGTTGAAAATTATGAATTTAATAAAAATAAATCTTTGATCAGAAAATTATAGTTTTGAGAGGAATTTTTCCTAAGGCACAGATTACCTTCTCTCGAAGCGTAATCCGGTATCTATTTACATTAATTCACTACTCTTGTGACAATTAACAGAAATAGACCCATAAAGTTCTGTGAAAAACCTTAAAATCCTTCAAACGAATCCAAACTACTCTCGTGATTGGATTCGTAGGTTTGAAAAGAATAGTTCTGACATTGCGATTCACCTCTCGGTCCTTCTCGCAACGTCTAAGACGTAAAGTTACTTGATCAGGGTAAATTACGGAATAGACACAATTCTAATCAAATCAAATCTATAAAATTCATGTCAAAGATTTAAACAACAAGTTTAATTCATAAATCATTCAACGGGCTATTTCCCCAAATCCCAAAATAATGTTTACACGTTCATGTTCAAAGCAAACAACATGTTCATCGATGAATTCAACATGTAATCTCTCGAAAATAATGCAAAAAGACATTAGGACAGTGATTAGAACTCTTCCTCTCGATCTGGAGATGAAGAAGAAGTGATCAAACCCCTCCTTTGCGTGATCTTTCGCCGGAATTCTGCCCTGGAAGTGATTTTCTCCCTAGCCGCCGCCTCTGTTCATGTTCGTGCATAGAAGCCCCCTTATACCCTCCAAAATCATTCTTTTTATAGTTTAATCAATTTAGAAACCATCTAGGAAGATTTATGCAAAGTTTGGTTCAATTCCGGCTCGATTCGGGTTCGAATCGAGTGAAAAATGTGAAAGGGCGGACGTTTTCACAGGCTGTAAACTGTTTACAGCCTAGGGTGTAAATGTGCATATCTGTACAGTATTGTTTCATAGCCCATGAATATATTCACGGCCTAGGGTGTGAAAGTTGCGTTTGACCTCCGTTTGACCTCCGTTTCGGCTCAAATTTGATGTACAACCTCGTCTTTTCATGACGAATCATCTCGTGGCATCAAAACTCATAAAATATATCGTTTTGAGTGATATTCACAGCTCGTAATGAGTTTACGACCAAGGCTGTAAATCCTTCTGTGTGTACAGCCCCTTTGTACACAGAAAGTTTCACGGATCGTGATGGATTCATGGTCTCACCCGTGAAAGTTTTAGTGCATTTCCATATTTAGCCCTTTTTTGCCTTTCGCTTGAACGCGGAATTATGACTGACTTCATAATTACGGCCAAGGCCGTGAAAGTTGAATTTTTCATCATTTTCACTCTAAATTTGACGTGTAAGCTCGTGATCTCCTCGGGAATCGTAATATAGCTTCAAAACACATGAAATCCATCATTTTTGAGCCATTTTACCTATATTTTTATAAAAACTAAGAAAAGTGAAGATTCTGTGCAAAGTGAAGTAAAAACATTAAAAATTGCATAAAATCATTCAATTAAGCCCATTATATCATGTAAAATATAGGCAAAAACATGATGAAAATGCAACGCATCAGAAACCTTCAATTGATTACCCGAAATCGAAGCTACAAAACCCTCGTCGAACACCGACGACCCCCTGGTCGCCGACTCCCCTCTTCCCCTCCCTCGTCGATGACTCCCCAGTCGCCGGTTACAATCGCTCACCACGCTCACAACCTTCCTCTCGTCGGTGTCTCCCTATGCGCCAAAGTACACCCAAAGCTCCTCTAGTCCTCGACGCGGGTAGTAGTGTGTCGATCGCTGCTCAAGATCCTCTTCGTCGCCCTGTCTGCCCCTCTTAAAGCGAAGAGTCACTGCCTTCAAATCTCCTCCGTGCATCCACTGTGACTACGTCCCCAACCCGAGGAAATTGCTGCGCCACAAGCCTTGTCGCATAGCCGCCAGCACCTGCGTCCGAAGGTAGCGCCGAAGACCCCTTCGCACCATCGCCACCGCCAGCGTCGTCCGCATCCGAATGTTGCGGAGAAGACGATGCTGATGCGTCTAATTTGGGCATTGACTCGAATTCGTGTGTTGACCGGATGGATGGAGGAGAGATTTGGGCTTCGTTACCTCGTTTAGTGATTGGGTTTGGGTTTGGGCCACTTCCCTTGATTGCGGCCCGATAGTCCATGGGCCTAACAATTCTCCCCCGCCCAACTTGGACATCGCCCTTGATGTCTATTATGAGCAGTTCTTTCGCAATCATCGCCCCAATATACCTGATCTAACACTGCTGAGCCTCCTCTGCTGGTTCCTACAATACCATCGCCATAATCTTCTGCCTGGTGGGGCAGTCCTTCATCCAGTGAGGATCGCTGCACAGGAAACACCCCTGTGGCTTTGGTTCTACTTGGACCCTTCCAGTAGTCCGCTGTGGCTCATGTCGTCCCGGTGAACCCCTATCTCACAGGGGAAAGGGTCTGCCCCTTTTTGGAACTCTAGCTCTCGGCAGGGAGCCGCGCTTCGGTGGTGACCGCGATTTCCTTGGTGGTGTTGATCTGGAACTCTGATTATCCACCAAGGACTCCGCCATTGTCGCAGCCGCCCTCCAGTCTAGTGGTGAGTGTCACCGAACCTCCATCTCCGCCCATGGTTAAAGATTCCGGAGGAAGAAATACCTGCGGTCTGCCTCTGCCATGTCTGGTAACTCCAACATGAGTGTAGAGAATGCCCTGACATACTTCTGGATTGACCCTGTGTGCCTCAGCCGATCCACTTTGCTACGAGCCTGATCCGCCTAGTTTCTAGGAAGAAACTGCCGCCGCAGTTCCTCACGGAAGGTCTCCCATGGCCAACTAGAAGCCCCCGACGTCAAGCTAACTTTGGTCTGCCACCAAAGTTTTGCGTCGGCTATGAGATACGCGATGCACACTTGCACCCGTTCTCGCTTTGGAACATGGCTTGTGGAGAACAATTGCTCCATGTCCCATATGAAATTCTCCACCTCCCTGGACGATCAGCCCCCCCCCCTCTCGAACGTCGCTGGTTCAGGAACACGTACATATGGCTTAGGAGCCTCCTACTCCGCCGTCGCCATCGATCGTGATGCCTGTGCTAAGGCCAAGCACAGCACGACGATCTCAACCTGGATCTCCTCTCGCATCCTTGCCATCTGCTCTGGCAAGTCAATCAGACCCTCTAAGGTCTACTGCAGGGCTTCAATTTGCAACCACTGTTGCTCCACTGTGTGCTGTAGATGCTCAACTTGGGGAACCACCGCGTTGTCCCCATCACCAGTCAGGCCAAGCACCTGCTCCAACCAAGCTATGCGATCTACCTAATTCACCATCTCCTCAGGTAGTTTGGCCATCACCTTGGTTTTACCACCCTTATCACGCTGGGGCCAAACATCCTCTGACGATCCTCTGGTTGTGTGCGCGATCTTCTGGAACTTCTGATCGGCCTTCACCTTTCCGGGTGAAGCAGCCATGTTAACCGCACCACATTGACCCGCCAACATGTACCTTTAACCTGTGGGTATGGGCACACAATCTGGCTTTGATACCAACTGTCACGCCCCGCCCTTAGGGTTCTCCAGTGGACCTTCGTACCGTGCCAAAACCCTAGATCTCCGAGCGTGAAATCGCCCCCAAATTGGAAAAGTCAAAACCCTAATTGGAAATTACCTCCAAAGTCAACTATGGTCAACCCTAATTGACCCGGTCAACATCCCAAATTAGATCTGCCACTCACCGCTCGATTTTGTGGTTGCTGACATCAGCATGATGTCAGCCCTCCCGAATCGCCTTCGTGCCGCGCCGCTCGCCGAGATCCGAAATTCAATTTCGAATTTCAGAACTTGTTGACGTCAGCCTCCGAATTCGTTTCTGCCCTCGAATTCAAGCGTTGACTACTTCGTCTCATTGACTCGTGCCTCATGACATGTGCAAAGCCTCGCCGCCTTCGTTTTCTTCGCCGAGCGCCGCCTACGCTCGTGATCTCGCCGGGGGAAGATCAGTGTGAAGGCAGGGAGAAGATGTCCACCTTACCTTCCGCCTTTCATCGCCGACCGACAACCGCCGTCACCAGTAAATTCTGCCAGAGATGGTGATGACAAGAAGAAATGCAAAAACACAATCAAGAACAAGGGAAGCGGAGATAGAGGGAAACCTACACTTGATTACCCAAAATCGAAGCTACAAAACCCTCGTCTAACGCCGATGACCCCCTGGCTGCCGACTCCCCTCTTCCCCTCCCTCGCCGATGACTCCCTAGTCGCCGGTTACAATCGCTCACCACACTCACAACCTTCCTCTTATCGGCATCTCCCTAGGCACCGGAGTACACCCAAAGCTCCTCTAGTCCTCGCCATGGGTGGTAGTGTGTCGATCGCTGCTCAAGATCCTCCTCGTCGCCCTGTCCGCCCCTGTCAAAGAGAAGAGCCACTGCCTTCAAATCTCCCCCGTGCGTCCGGTGCGACTACTTCCCCAACCCGAGGAACTCGCTGCGCCGCAAGCCTCGTCGCGCAGCCGCTAGCACCCGTGTCCGAAGGTAGCGCCGAAGACCCCTTCGCACCGTCACCACCGCCAGCGTCGTCCGCGTCCGAACGTTGCGGAGAAGACGACGTTGATGCGTCTAATTTACGCATTGACCCGAATTCGTGTGTTGACCAGATGGATGGAGGAGATATTTGGGCTTTGTTACCTCGTTTAGTGATTGGGCTTAGGTTTGGACCACTTCCCTTGAGTGCGGCCCGGTAGTCCATGGGCCTGACACCAAGTATAAGTGAAGGTGGATGGGGGAATAAAAGTTGTATACGGGCCATCGCATGGCGGTGGCCCCATCCACCATCAATACCTTTTTTTCATACTTAGAGATTTGTGAAAACACAAATCCCAAGTTGGTGTTGATGGTGGATGGGGCCACCGCACCATGCGATGGCCTCACATATAGCTTTTTTCCAATGGATGGGCCAAACAGTGGAAGAAATAGCCTAACCTGGGTACCCAGTACATTTTTCTAAGCTGGGTATCCTAATCGTCCGTTGGATTTACTTTTTTGTTCAACACAGATCTCGATATAAATTCATTCGTTTTTTCTTCATTAGCCTCCTATTACCTAGATCCCTATGTAAATTTTTTTTTATTAGTTACTCCGTTAGTTGCTTGCATAATTATAGTCTGTTAATCATAATTATTATTGACTGACCTTATATTAATATTAAATTAAGGTATATCAACTATAATTATTTTTAATATATCTTAATTTATGATAAATTAAAAGTATATCAACAATAAATTAAGATATGTCAATGATAATTATCATTGATGGGATTATCGTTGATGCACTAATCATTAGCGTTGATGCACATTAGTATTGATGCACTGCCAGTTATCGTTGATGCACTGATGCACTGCCAGTTATTGTTGATGCACTGATCATTAGCGTTGATGCACTACCAATTATTATGGATGCACTGATCATTAGCGTTGATGCACTATTAGTTATCGTTGATGCATTGATCATTAGCGTTGATGCACTGCCAGTCAATGATAATTATGATTAATAGACTTTAATTATACAAAGCAATGAGTAACATAGTAACTAAAAAAAATTTACATTGGGACTTGGGTAACGGGAGACTAACGAAGAAAAAAAAGAGAAATTTATATGGAGATTTATGTTGAAGAAAAAAGCAAATCCAACGGACAATTAAGGTATCAGCTTAAAAAAAAATCTACTGGATACCAGTTAGGCCATTTCTTCCAAACGGTGGCCCTGCTTAAAACTTTCTGCTTAAAACTTTTATTCAAAGCTCCTCAAAATGATAATCGGACCTAATCTATATGTAGCCGCTCCTAAACATACCACATTCAGTCCGGCCCATTAACGCTCTTTTCGGATCCGCCTCAAAGTAGCTCCAGCCCCTTGGTTAGGTTCGCTCCCGTTGCGAACGCCAGCCCGAGATCTCCGCCAACCCCTAGTGGGCGACGGGAGGCGGACGCCGAGCTTGGTTGCCAAAAGGCCGCTAAAATGGTTGACACCTCCCTTGCTTCACTCCCTTCCTCTCGGATTGCTCTCTTCGCCTTCCTCTCCGCCACCTCCCTTTTCTTCCTCTGGAAGTCCCGCCGCCTCCGCCGCCGCCGCCTTCTCCTCTCCCGTTCCTCCCCACTGAACCCCCCAAACCCTATTCCCAGAGGAAAAATCGTCTACGTATCCGCCACCGGCACATCCAGGTCCCTCGCTTGTCGCCTTTGCGATCGCCTCCGCTCCCACGGCCTCGCCTTCGATCTCGTCGACCCCCGGCTGTACGAGCCGGAGGACCTCTCCAGGGAAACCCTCATATTGATCGTAGCCTCGACCTGGGAGGACGGCGGACCTCCACCCGATGCACGCTTCCTTGCCCGATGGCTCGCGGAGAGCGCCGCGGACTTCAGGGTCGGCTCGCTGCTCCTGGCCAAGTGCCGGTTCGCGGTGTTTGGCGTTGGGTCGAAGTCGTACGGCAACAACTTCAACTTGGTAGCGAAGGATTTCTCCAAATGGATGAGGGCGCTCGGGGCCTTGGAGATGGTACCGGTATGGGAAGGAGATGTGGATTCTGCGAATGTCGACGAGGTGTTTCAGTCGTGGAGTCGGAAGGTTGTCCGATTGATTAAGGGGGAAGTGGGAGTGGAAGAGGTGGAGGAGGAGCATTTTGATTCTATGGTGGAGAGCAATGGGTTTGATGAGTCTGAGGAAGAGCTGGACGAGTCCCTGGAATCAGCTGTCGTCGATATGGAGGATATTGCTGGTAAAGCTCCTTCAAGGAGGTCGCCTGTTGCCCAAACGAATCGTGGGGAGAATGGCGTGAGAGAAATGGTGACACCAATTCTTAAGGCGAACTTGGAAAAACAGGTAAAAAGTGCGCTGCACTAAATTCTCAAATTATGTTCTTTGTTTCATATTATGCGAGCTCTGGTATGGTTAGGAGCATTTCCGCTCAATTGTTTGGAGAAACCTTTCTTAAGCTGCTTCTGTAGTGAATTTCGTTACTTGATAAACTCATCTTATCCATGCGCTCTGGCCATTTCTACGTAGATTCATCTAAGAGCTGCCTTTGACTACACATACTAAAGTGATTGTTATGGGAATAAAGTAATACAATTGGAAATGTTTAAATATATCATTTTTTTTAGTTGAATAATCATTTATGGCGTTTCTACTAAGTCATGTCGGAATAATGTGGATCTATTTTGCCCAAGCCACCCTTGATGATCTAAACAGGCCTACAAAGCTCTAGACTAATATGTTTTATTTGGCCATACCATTTATTGCCATCTCATGCATGATGTACAAAATTAATACATCATGCATCCATCATCTGCCTGACACTAGCCAAATATCTAGCGTGATAGGCCTACATCTACGTCTAATTGCTTGTAGAAAAAGTTATCTACATTAGCGGCTCATATACGAGGGTAACCATCCACTTCCTCTTGCAATTGCTCAACCCTAAGGCTATGTTCTGTTGAATAGAATGCACGGTGGAAAGGATGAAAAGTACAATGAATCTAGATGGAAAGCCTAAATCGCTATTCACAAATAGGAAACCACCATAATCCACGTCTTTGACTAAATTATATTTTCCTTGCTATTGGAAATTTTATAGTCACCTTCCAAACAATAGCCACCGAAGGCAATTCACATTCTTTTGTTATTATGAAATTATGAAATTTTAAAGCAAATGTTCGTCCATGATATTTGGATGGCATGGAGTATGAAATTTCCTTTTTCTTCTGTGCTTGCAATTTGTCCTAGCCACCAACATGCCTTCATCTCCGTCCCTTTTGATCTGATTTGAAGCTTCAAATTCCTTCCAAACACTTCCAACAACACTAATATTAATGATAGAACCTTTTTGGATGATCAGGACTAGCCAGAAAACAGAACAAATTCCAATTTTGTCCAAAAATAATCTTTTGCTTGTAATTGTAATTTTCTGTATCTCAAGAAGAATATTGTATGAGGTGTTTGGAATTATATCTTTTGCCACTGAGGTCTGTCTGGTTGCTTAAAAGAATAGAGTAGCAAATGTTTTTGCCAAATTAAGATTTGGCCGACTCAAGCTAACCATCAAAGTTTCAATTGGTTTCATCCACCATAGTAATTATGATTGATTTCTTTTGTTTATTATTTTGTGAGATGATAACTATTGGTTTATATTAGATTCGTATACACTTCTTGTTTTCATGTCTTAATTTCATATTGCAAACTATATATTCTTTAAAATTGCATTTCATGGAATTATCATGTAGGTGTGTTTCATTTGTCAGACATTAGTTTGGTATTAGAGCATAGAATTGAATTATGTCCACCCCTTCTTTCTACCTTGCATTAGGATGTTACTAAAGCAAGCCTGATTTGCATCCGTGTGGTTAGGTCTCTTTAAAAATAAATCATCATTAGATTTATTTTGATATTGTCAATGTAAGAAATCACAATTTCTTGACCTTTTAAATCCACAGGAGTACCACTTACTCCATCATTTAATCTTTACATCTCTATAGTCTCTATGAAAAATTCAGGATGCAACCTTAACTATAGGACTTGTGGTCAATCAACATATAACCCTAAATGTAGAGTTAATTTCTAAAAAACCTTATATTCTTTCATGAATTCAACAACGACCTAGATGACATTAGACATTAATTTAAAATTCTTAAGAGTATTCTAAACAATCTTCAATCTAGACCTAAACTATCAACACCTAACCTTGAGCATGAACCTTTAGAACCTACATCTAATCCTAAACCTGAATTTGAACCATTATTAGACCTTGACCCTTCCCTATAACCTAACTCCAATCTTCCCTTTTGCCGCAGATGGAGTAATGAGAGAGATGGTCTTTAGTTATAACCCTAGGTTTTAGGTGACAATGTAACAATAAAACTGTGAGAGGATCTTTAGACGTGAGAAGTAAAATGGATATGGAGAGAAAACCGACAAGAAAGCAATGCAAAAATCGTGTCTAGATGCGTATTTAAGTAACACCGGATAAACGAGGAAATGACAAGACCCAATGTCCCAATCTATGGAAGTTAATTCACACTAACCCCAACAAGGTTTAGCTCGGTGTCTTAGCCTTGAACACAAGAAAATATAAAAACTTCCAATATTTCTGGCTTCCACGAAATAGAAATGCAAGTATCAAATAGAAGTTACCTTGACGTACTGAGGCATGATTTAATTTCTTTAAATTGAAAAACAAGATGTTACAAGATATGGACCCCCAAGAGATATCTCAACCTCCGTGCTATAAGACTCTCACAACTCTCTAAATGAGCTTCACTCCCCAAAGTAAGCTGGTTTCTACTTCTTCCTAGCCCATCTTTTATAAGCTAAAGGGGTTGGAAGTCACAACAAATACATGACAAAGTAGTTAGAATATTTTAACTACCTTAATACTTAAAAGCTGAAAATAGAATAAAATCCTAACAAACTAGAGTGGTTGCAAATTGTGCTAGGCCTTGCTGGTTTGGATGGGTCGTCTACACCATCTCTGAGCATACTGCGACGAAACAGTAGAACCAACTGATAGTAGGTTGATTCATTGTGGTGCTTGCAGACTCTTGCGCTTAGTTCGATAACGGATTGTTGTACAAGGTTGGATGGGCTCTTCATTTTGTCGTGGAAGCAATTACATGGGTTGAATGGACTCCATATGAGCTGAAAAAGCACAGATGTTCGACACACCCAAAATTTGCGAACTCCACGGTCGGCTTCATGCCGGGCCCTAATGTTCATCACACCTGAAATTTGGGGTTATGGCCAAGCCCTGATGTCCGTCTTTTTCCAAGTTATTTTATGAACTCTATAATGGGGTTTACGGCTAGGCTCTGATGTTCATCATGGCCGTAATCTATCATTACTGGCAGACATCACGGCCGAGATCTACTAGAAACTTTTGGAATGCAGGGATTCGCACTGCATCACCCTCACACTTGAGGGCACATGATTCATATGACACTAACCCCATCATTTGATCATTATATCTACCTAACCCAATAAAAATTCTATTTGCAACCTTAATTCTATTTGCAACCTTCATGTAACCCTAAATTTAGATTTAATTATAGTAAACTTGCATTCTTCCACAAATTCTATAATGATTTAGATGGCATTAGGCATCAATTTGAGAATCTTAAGGCTGTCCTCATCAACCTACAAGCTAGGACTAAACTCTTAGCACTTGATCATAAACTTTGAGGTACCTTATTCATATGACACTTACCGCATCATTTGACCATTATATGTACCTAATCCCTATGAATATTCAATTTGCAACCTTAACTATAAGACTTGAAAACTCACAAATCAATTATGGTTGATTGAACGTCAAATATAGATTTAATTCTAGTAAACTTGTATTCTTCCATGAATTTTGCAATGACCTAGATGGTATTAGAACCTGAAACTTGAACTTAAGCATGATCCTTTAGAACCTACACCTCTATGCCTAAACCTAAATTTGAAGCCTCATCAGACTCATTAGACTCTAAAGCCTCCTTAGAACCCAAGTCCAAATTGCCCACTTTTATGTTCATTGATAGGTCCCCTTAACAACATAGTTTGAGATTTTGGTTTGGACCAGTGTGCCGATCTAATCTCAGACCAGTTTGCTATAGTGAAACCAATACTATGCTATGGTAAAACTGACACTATGCTACACTGAAATCGATTTGATCTTAGACTAGTATAAACTGAAAATTTTGATCGGTTCTGGTTGAAATCTCAAACCATGCTCAGCTCAAGTGCATTGATATTGTCATTCTCTATCATCTATTACATCCTTTTATCCATATAACTCTATACGTTGTACTATTCTTTGCATCATGATCTAAGGAGATATGATGCAGTGCAAGACCTATCCTTCCAAAAAGTTCTAGAAGATTGCGAACATGACCAATTTCATGGCTTGCTCTTAATGTCAAATTATGGCCGTGAAAAATTTTATAACCCCACTTGTGAAAACAACTATTGAGGAATTTTCAACCAAATTGCCTAGTGAAAATTACGATTGTGATGAAAATCATTGTCTGGTCGTGAAGTCTACTATGAAGACCACTCGAACACTCTAGGAAAATTATGGGCAATAATTTGAGAGTACGGTTGTGACAAAAATCACGGCCCACTCGTGAAATCTTTGGTTGCACTGCCTAATTCCAACCAAGAGGATTATGGCCGTGATATAAATCATGCGTCACCCATAATCTCATATTATGGTCGTAATGAAAATCATTGCCCTCCCATGAAACTCACATATGTCTTAGTTGACTTTGGCAGAAAAGATCACAGTCGTGACGATCATCACGACCTACCCGTGACGATAATCATGGCAAACTCTAGAAAATTCAGAATTAGCCTATTTCGATGGCCTTACGACAATAACAACATTTGAGTTAGCCTCTTAAGCAGTACATAGGGATAATCAGCCCTTCTTCAACTCCTATGAAACCCATTCAACCCATGTGCTTGCTTTCACAATGCAATGAAAAGCCCAATTTGACTCGATACAACAATCAGTTAACAAATTCAGCACAGGAGCTGCTAGCATTGCGATGAACTAGCCAACCATCAGCTGATTCTGTTGATTCTTCACGGCATGCTTAGAGATGGTGTAGATAGCCCATCCTGCCCAACAAGGCCCAGCCTAGGCTCTAGCCCACTCAAAGTTGTTAGGATTTTATTCCATGTTTTACTTTTCAACTTTTAAGTTGTTAAGGTAGTTAGAAACTACTTGATCATATGGTTGTTGTGAACCTCAGCCCCTTAGTTTATAAAAGGATGACTTGGGGAGGGTAGTATTTAGTTTACATGGGGATAGAAGCTCACTTGGAGAGTTGTGACAGTCTTATAGCTCGGAGGTGAGGATAACCTCTAGGGGTCCGAATCTTGTAACTTTTTATTTTTCATCATGAAGAAATTAAATCTTGCTCCAGTCCGTCAGGGTAACTCCTGTTTTGAACTTGTGTTTCATTGGTGCTCTCTCTTTTTGAAATGACTCTTTGTTCGTCTGGACGCTTGAAACATAAGAGGTTGTCTTGTTTTCTTGTGTTTAGGGCTAAGACACTGAGTTGTTCACTGGATTGTGTGAATGCTAAGGTTTGCTCTTAAGAACTAAAAATTTGGCTTGCTTGAGGTTAGTGCAAGTTAATTTTCATAGATTGAGTGAAGTTGTTTTTTCATCGGTGCTGCTTAAATACTCATCTCGATGTGATTTCTGCCTTGTTTTTTATCGGTTTTCCCTCCGTACATATTTTACTTCCCTCGTTTAAAGACTCTTTGACTGTTTTATCACCTAAAATCTATAGTCGGAACTTAGGACCATCTCTCCCATTACTTTGTTCTTGTCAAGATACACTTAAAAGTCTCACGTACTAATGGATAATATAAGATTGAAACTAATGAACAGTACAAATAATAAACGAAAAGTTAGGGCATCATGTGCGTTGAGCAAAAAGGAACCAATTAAAAGCTTTTTTCAACCTCAACATTCTGTATGAGGTAAGGAATATTGTGTGTATGATTAACTTCATAGACCAAGGTATAAAAATTCTAAATACTTTTCTCATAAGCATAACCTCATGAGTACATCAAAGTCTTTTAGAGAAAAGAATAAAATAAGGTTCGAAGTTCTGGTCTGATTGGATGTTTAGATTGGTACATCCTGGTCATACCAGACCAAAATTCAGTGGAACATGCAGAAAAAAGAAGAGGAAGAGAAAGAAGGGAAAGAAGAGAAGAAAACCTTGTCAGCCAAGCACACCACTCGCTTCGCCACCCTCCAGCCTTCCTCTCCTTTCTCCTCTTCTTTCTCTCCTCCTCTCTTTCTTCCTCTCCTCTTCTCCTTCTTTTCCTTCTCCTGCTATGGATCCACTTGATCCACTGTTCCGCTACTCCGAATCGTTGGTTGGTTCGGACCACCACCTGCCTTCCTCTCTTTTTTCCTCTCCTTCCTCTTCTTCTTTCTCTTCTCTTCTCCCCCTTCTACTTAGAGCAAGGTTCGAAGTTCCGATTCGATCAAATTTTTAGACCAGTACATCCTGGTCATACCAGACCAAAATCCGATGGAACCGGCAAAGCAGCAAGCGGAGCAGTAGAAAAAAAGAAGAAAAAAGAAGAGGAGAAAAAAGAGAGGGGAACAAGAGAAGAAAACCTCGTTTGTCGCGCTCATCGTTCACGTCTGTCATCCGCCTCTTGCGCCTGCCTCTCACTACTCGTGCCCACTAGCCTTCCTCTCCTCTTCTTCTCCATCTTTTCCTTCTGCTGCCGTGCTTGATCCGCTGCTCTGTAGCTTGATCCGCTGCTCTGTAGCTTGGAACTGTTGGTCTAGTCTGGACCACCACCTGCCGTCCTCTCCTTTCTCTCTTCTTCTTCTTCTTCTCCTTCTCCTTCTTCCATTGCCGTTCGTTCCACTGCTCTGATCGCATGGTTCGGTCTGGACCTTAATCGGACCGGTCCGAATTGAAAAAATCAGTCGGTTCGGACTGGTTCCTTAAACCTTGGATTAGAGGCATATGCAAATATCAAAGTTTGTTGCAGCCGCATAGATAAGGAACAAAGATATTTTATTTTTTGGATGAATTACAAGAAAACACCCTATTTGCATCTTGTAGTTCCAACAAACATACCTAGCATCAAGTTTACCAAGCCAAGGAATAATGATGGAAATCCGTTGAGCCCAAGCTAACCCAAATTATCCAAATGGGCCTGCAAAGCTCCGGACCTATATCTTTGATTCGATTATAGCATGTGTATTACAAAAAAAAAAATATAGCGTCATTCATATACTTTTGCCAAATATCTAGCCTTATAAGCTTGCATTAGCATCCAAATTACCATAAGAATTAGCTAACTACGAGGCTCATCTAGAACCATAGGGCAACCATCTACTTCCTACTGGAGCCATCTAACCAAAAGTTGATCCATTCTGGAGCCATCTAACCATAACTTGACACATTCAATCACCATTCACAAATAGGAAACCGCCATAATCCACTTCTTTGACTAAGTCATAACTACCTTTTTACAATGGAATTTTTCTTGTTACCTTCCATAAAAAACAACCAATAAGTGGGTTTTAATTCCATGTAATTAACATCCTTTATTATTCAGAAATTAATAAAAATTTTGAAATAAAATTTTGTCAATGTAGTTTGGATAGTGTGGAGCATCAAATCTATTTTTTTACTTCTATCTCCACGCCTTCTAATGTGATTTGTAGTTTAAAATTCAAGCGAATGATAGCCTAACAGTTACTGTTGCATATTGTTTGATCTTTTGACATATTTCCAAATTCTATGTTCAGAATTCAGGAGCATCAAATCTCTTTGTTTCCTTCATCTCCACACCTTCTAATGTGATTTATAGTTTAAAATTCAAGCAAATGATAGCATAACAGTTACTTTTGCATATTGTTTGATGTTTTGACAATTGTCCAAATTCTATGTACAGGATTCAGTTTTATCAATATTCTAGAATTCCTAATTTCAATACAATGACACCAAATTTGCTAGCAAATTTCTTTTGTAATGATCTGTACAAACTCTGCATATTGAGATTCCTGATTTGGAGATCCAATTCTGTGACCTCTGCTCTAGAGTTCATATGTTGACTATCTGACATCAGATTCTATCCATTCTTATTTATGACATTTCCTGACTTCTGAAAGCTTCCAACAACACTGATCCTAAAGAAATAACCTTTCTTGATGATCATAATGAGCCAAAACAAGAGAGATTACAATTATATACAGAAAGTAGACTTCTGTTTGAATTTGTAATTTTTTTTTTCTATTCTTTAAAAGATTTATATATGGGGTGTTTGGAGATATGTCTCCACCCTTGCATCTACATGATTATTTGTAAGATCAAAGTTATGTACATCCTCACAAGAAGATGATCTGAGTGACTCAAGCAATCATCGGAGCTTCAATTGGTTTTTTCCACTTGAACATCCTAAGTGGAGTGATTGTGTGTTTTACGCTAATTTAATTGCTAGATTACTTTCTTATCTTTATTGTTTTGTGAGATGATAAACAAAGGTTTTTTTATTTTCCACATATATATCTTGCTTTCATGTTTTAAATTTATTTTGCAAACTTTCTTTTCCTATAATTACCTTCCACATAGTTATCATGTTTATGTGTTTCTATCTGTCCTTATTAGTTTGGTGTCAGAGCGTAGCATTAACTCCACTCCTTAATTCCACACTGCATCAGAATTGCCTTTCACTGGATGTATTAAATTGATTGTTTTCAGAATTATGTAATACAATTGGAACTACTTAGGGTCAGTTTGGTTTTGCTGCGCTGCCGCAGCTGCACTATGACAGCTGCATTGTCACTGTAGCACCTGTTAAGGGTGTTTGGTGGATCTAACTGTGCTATCACTGTAACAACTATTATTAAAATTATTTTATAGCTCTATTGTGTTGTTAGTATTGTTAATAAATAAATAAATATTAATTTAATAAAATATATTAAAACTAAAATTATATAAATAAATATTAATTTAATAAAATATTAATTACATAATTAATTTTAATATAAAATTTAATTATTATTTTTTTAAAATATATAATTTGATATTATATATTTTATAATAAAAAAATAATTATTTTAATAAAATAATTAAATTTTATAAGATCAAACAATTAATTTTAACATAAAATTTAATTATTATTTTATTTTTAAAATTAAAATTTAAAATTATATATTTTTATAATAAACTAAATTTATTTTTGAAATTTTATTATAAAATTCAATTATTAATTTTGTAAAATAAAAAATAAAAATTATTTATTTTTTAATAAAACTAAATTGATTTTTAAAATTTAAAATAATTATCTTAATAAATTTGTTAAGTTTTATAAAATTTAATTTATTAAATAAAGCATCAAATTTGCTGAACACTGTAGCAAATGTTGCTTGCTACAGTGTCTTGGCAGCGGCGAAAGCTGAGAAATCCAGCTTTGATGAACAGTACTAAAATCGCTACTGTTACGCAGCAAAAGTTAAAATCCAAACATCACAAAAATCTTAAAAGCAGCCGCCGGTCGCCTCGCCGCAAGAAGCAGCGTAGCGCCAAACGCTGCCTTAAATATATCATTTACGTCAGTTGAATTATCTCTTATGAGCTTGGGTTCTAGTTTATCTAGCACTGGTTGGTTCTTGCATTTAATTAAGTATTTAAACTTATTCTCAACAAGTATGTTCAGTTGTTGTAAAAAACATGCTTGAACAAAATTGAGCTCATTCAAATTAGCGAAAAGCATGAATATCAATGAATTTGGCTTGACAAGCCTGTTGATGTTCATAAAGGAAGCTCATGAAGATTTGAGCATTTTAGTGCAAGTACATCTAATCAAAGTCATGAATAATTACATACACACTACATACAAGATCAAATGAGCATGAATATGGTTCAGCTCAGTTTGGCTTATTCACAACCTTTCTTTCGACATTTATGGATATAAGACTTTTTAGAAACAGAGACAGTAAATACTTTTTCCATTTAACAAAGCTTCAGAACTATGAAAATAATTTCTTTTTCCCAATGACATCATTGTTGCAGGGATATAAAATTATTGGATCACATAGTGGCGTTAAACTATGTAGGTGGACAAAGTCACAGCTCCGAGGCCGTGGGGGTTGTTACAAACACTCATTTTATGGTATAGAAAGTCATAGGTAATAATACTACCTGCACATTTCTATTTTTGCTTGTTTTTATTAGATTCCTCTACTTCATATATGTTTTCTTTATCCCCTCCCACTTTCTGATTGGATTCTTATGGTATTATAAATGTTGCTTCTAGTTGCTAGTGCTCTTGACTGATTCTAAAGTGCATAATATCAGTGTGAAATTCAAGAACAATTTCTTCTTGTGTGTGATATTTAATGCATATGATCTTTTATTGTGTTTGAAGAGTTTCTGTGAATTTGTATAATTGTCAATGAGTAGGTCGGCTGTATCTATGTTTTTCTTCTGTATAGATGAGAATATAGATTACTAGTAAATGAAATATTCAGGAATTTTAACTTTTGTAGAGACAGCTAATTTGTCTGTTCTTCAGGGATACCTAATTTCACATGATTGCTCATAATAGATGTGTGTAATAAATGAGCACATGATTCTTGAGCAACATATTTGTGATCCAGTCACCTGATTATCTAGGGGAGGTCTATAAAGCTTTGTGACTGTTTTCAATTTGTCACTTCTAGAATTCCCAAAGTTGTGGCAGCCGTCAGGATCACAGAAAATCAATAACGTTTGGTAGTTAATAAAGCAGGTAAATCATCTAAGACAATATGATGTAAGACGATATGATTTGAACAAGTTCTTTCAGATGTCACTTTAATGAAAGATACGTACTTTTTGCTTCATGGTTTCCATTTATTGTTGAACTCATGAAAGATGCTCATTTCTTATCATATTTTGCTTGTGCAGATGCATGGAAGCAACTCCTAGTTTGGCTTGTGCTAATAAATGTGTTTTCTGTTGGAGACATCACACAAATCCTGTTGGCAAGAGCTGGCGGTGGAAGATGGACAATCCTCTAGAGATTGTAGATGCTGCAGTCAATGAACATACCAAAATGATTAAGCAAATGAAAGGAGTTCCAGGTATGTCTTACTTCTCTATTGTTCTAATGCAGGCAAATCATAGGTTTGTTCGTGTAAGTTTAACAAGTTACATAACGAATTATGGTTCCACAGCTTTAGTCTGAATCAAGAGATCAATTGATTACTAGCATAGGCTAGGCAGTATATTCATGAGATATATCTGTACGTGCATGAATTTTTTTATCATTCCCAAGCAATATTATGGCACATGTTGTCATTCCGTGGTAGCACATGTATCTTTTGGTGTGCTAAGTTTTTCAGTATCAAAATGTTATAAAGCATCTTGTTTGTCATTCCGTGGTAGCACATGTATATTCAATTCTTCTCATGACAAACAAAGGCAGGCACACATAAATACATATGTGAATTCATGACTCTGTTTTATCAGAATATTATGTACTTCATTGTATGTGGAAGAAGTACTCAACATTTTACTTTTTTTTCCATGCAATCCCTGCAATCTTTATATTTTTCTGCTTATTTTTCCTTAAGACCATGTTTTTTCTTTCCCATTATTTCAGATAGCAAAGTTATTGTTTCCTTTTAGAACCTGCAAAGCTTGCCACTTCTAGAGGCATAGTCCAATGTCTATCATACAGTGGAACCACATGATGCTACTTTTACTGCTTTTTGCAGGAGTAAAGCCTGAACGTTTATCTGAAGGCCTTTCTCCCAGACATTGTGCCTTATCTCTTGTTGGTGAACCAATCATGTATCCAGAGATCAATGCACTTATTGATGAGTTACATTGGAGGCATATATCCACTTTTCTTGTCACAAATGCTCAATTTCCTGACAGAATAAAGATGTTGAAACCTGTGACACAGGTTACATTTTTCCTATTTCATAAGTATAACGTGTTAGCTCATTTATTATGCCACAAATGAAGCAGCTAAAGTTGGATTTCTCTTTCAATGTTTGCAGCTATATGTTAGTGTAGATGCAGCTACGAAAGATAGTCTAAAGGCTATTGACAGGCCGCTGTTTGGTGATTTCTGGGAGCGCTTTCTGGTTAATATCTGAATAATTTATATACCATTAGTGTTTTTAAAACTAGTCTGAACCATCTGATTTGGGTTGTACATATGACCTTGACCTTGTGCCGGTACCAGGTTGGTACCTTATATATAGTTACTTATATATAGTTATATGTATCTTTTAATGGTACTAACCAGTACCATGGGTACTCTGTGTTAGTACTGACCGGCACGTACAACAGGGGATGGCACATCTACATATGTACATACCGGTACTTAAAATTTTGTAAACCATTTTGTGTCATGTTTATTTGGAGTGTGCTGGCGTGCACTTTCTTATAATTTGGAACATTTTTATTGTCTATTTTTAGCATCATGGTTAAGATATGCACTTATGACAAGACTAGTTTGAACTAATCATAAAAATTGGTTCTAGCGATTAGAAATTAGCTTGATTGGATGTGGACAATTGGATTCTGGTCTAAAAAAAAAATTAAATGTTCCAAACAATCATGTAATGTGAACATCTATAAATGGAAAGTTTATTTTGTGCGTGTAACAAGAAGTCACAATGACCCTGTCAGCATGTGTATGCTTCACTGATAGAATTGTACGGAATTTTAGTTTGGAGAGTTTCCCGCTTTTACTTCACCTATTGATGCTCTATCACACGTGTGAGTTCACTTATATTTCTTGCATGTTTATGATAATTTCAACTACTGGTGTCTTTTTGAGCTTAAGGGAGGTTTCCCTAAACACCTAGATATCGCCAATCCATATTGCTGTGTTCTTTCATTGTAAGTCATGACATGAGGGGCTTCTTTGCAAAGCATGGGCAGCAAGTTGAATAAGTATGAGTTAGTAATTGATGCTTTCTTGTTTTGCTTTGAGAAACAATAATTCATTTGCCTTTCTCACTAGTCAATCAACTAGGTAAATGAATTACAGAAACCGTTCTTTTAACTAATAAAACAATTTGTTTTATGTTGTTTACGTCATTTAAATGAATAAATGTGTGTTCTTAACCAATCAAAGTTGAGCCTTCATGACAAAGCTCTTTACCAATTTATGTGAAGATGGTCTTTGGTTCATATTTGTAGTTAAACATTTTGCAGCTTCTTTTGAGTTTCACAGATGATTCTTCAAGTGCAACTTATGATGGGTTGTCCGAATAAACTTTTCAGGATTCATTAAAAGCCTTGCGAGAGAAAGAACAGAGAACAGTTTACCGTTTAACTCTGGTAAAAGGTTGGAACGCAGAGGATGTAGATGCGTATGCCAACTTGCTCGACGTTGGAAAACCTGATTTAGTTGAAATCAAAGGCGTGACATATTGTGGCTCGTGAGTAAATTCTATATTCATTTACAAACAAATGCAACTGCACTGCTGAAGATACTAGTGCTTTTTCTTAATTATGGCAGTTCTGCTACATCAAAGCTGACAATGGAGAATGTGCCTTGGCATTCTGATGTCAAAGCATTTTCAGAGGCTCTGGCCAAGAAAAGCAGTGGTGAATATGAAGTTGCATGTGAGCACGCTCATTCTTGCTGTGTTCTTCTGGCAAAGGTGGATAAGTTCAAGATAAAGGGTGAATGGCACACATGGATAGATTATGAACGGTTTCATGAGCTGGTAATTCTTACATAGCTCAGTCATCTTTGTATTGTGTTATTCTCAGGATCATCTACATCAGTTTATTGTTGCTGGAATCAGGTGGCTTCAGGAAAGTCTTTTAGGACTGAAGACTACATGGTCCGAACCCCAACTTGGGCTGTGTATGGAGCTGAGGAAGGTGGATTTGATCCAGACCAATCTCGATTCAGGAAGGAGAGACGTCATGGTACTGCAAGCCTACGGAATTAGCTGGTCTGTGCTCTTACTACATTCTGCAGTCTTCCCCAATTGGCAGCTGCTGAGCCACATCAGTTGCATCTGGTAAACTTCATTTTTGCATGTTTGATTCTTGTTTTAGGGTAGGCCTAATGATGTGATTCGGTGGTTGCTAATGAAATTGTGAATTTGTGATCAGCCTATTCTCTTAAATTATTCAGATGTTTTGCACTCCAAAGAGGAATCTTTTGAGAAAGGACTAGGACAAATCATAGTTAGTTGTCAAGTAACTAATTTGGTAAATGAGAAGAACTTCTTGGTGTGTATGCTCCCAATGTGGGTGATGATTTTGTAAACTTCAAAATGTATCTAGTGACATTTTCTCTGTCCTGCAACCAACCCTTCGGTTTGTTTTGTATAATTCCTCCTTCCGAGCCTTTTTTTAGTTTGGAAAAACTATTATTCAGATTTGGGGTTCCCAACTATATGCTCGAGTTCTGAACTCTAGTTCATGTTGGATAACGTAGGATTTGATTATATCCAACTTTATCATCATGTAAGGAGCTTATGGTGATAGCAGGTCAGTAATAAATATGAGATATTTTTAGAATTTCGTATTACGTTATTTTTAAAAGAAGCTACATGTTTTATGCGCGCCAGCCTAATCTTGTAGCCTATCATTACAATCCATCTTAACGCACTATGTTTACGGTTCTTTGGGTACGGGTGAAATTTGGTATTTCTTCAGACGCTTTACTTTTATTGAGCCATCATCTTTATTAGTAGGATTCCATTCAACTGTCGCCTCTGTGAGAATTCGACTTTACTAGTACAGAGATCTGTTGGTAGGGCAGTTAATGTTTGTTGGGACCGTCTGAAGGAGCTTTTGATCTGGTTATTTTCTAGACATTGAAGTAAATGTCATTGAAAGAGTTTCAAGTACTCACACGATTTGCAAATGTAATTACTTGTTTTTAGGACTGTAAAGTACTTGCTATCCTCTTTTCTGTTGTGGAAAACTACCCGACTGGTCATGGCGTATTAGAAGATAAATTAATGAACTATTATTATTGGACAGCCTCATATTTTCTCAGCCTCCTTAATAAACGGCTGGAGAATATGTACTTGTCAAAGGGAGATGTAGCACTGCGTAGAGTGTTTAAAAAGGTGCCGCAGCATTTATGAAAATGTCGTGCAATTATTAATCATCGACTGACGCAATTAAGAAAAACAATCGGATTGACTTTGTTGACTTGTTAGGAAGGGAAGAGGGGGAGAACTGATGAACAGACATCCCCGACGCTCGGATACTGGAACGTATTCTTACATCAGTCTGTGTAGGCACAATGATCTGATCTCAAGAAAACAGTGCAATCAAGGAAAGTAACTGTGACCCCCATCAGTGAGCCAAGTGCAAAAAGATGAAAATCACTAGCGTCAATTATCCACTCATTGACATACAAATTAAAAGGACAAGGACACGAACAACGCTGCAGAGGGTGGATTCAGGTGCTCTTCCGAGGCTGTCGGCTTTTTCTCCTGGTTCTCGTCTTCGGTTTTTCCTCTTCTTCTTCCTTCTCTCGCTGGATGGTTTCCATTTCTCCAACTCTGTCCTTTCCCACCTCAGCTGCAACAGCAGCAGCTGGAGAAGAGTGGGGCTCCGCTGTTCCCTTTTGCTTATTCTCTTCTTCACCAGCACCGCTAATCTCCTGTCCGCTTGTCGTCTTTTTTTTCTTCTTCTTTAATGGTTCTGCCTCTTCCACCTCATCGTTTTCTGCTACCACTTTCCGTGGACGCCCTCTTTTTCTCTTACCTTGCTCCGATGACTCACCGCTGCCCATAGTCATAGACGATATTTTCTTGGCCTTCTTCCTCTTCCCCATGTATCCCAAATCAAACTCCGATCTGTCCCCTGCTACCACCCTTTTATTTTAAGATCCCAACTGATTTGAACATAGACGCAGCACAATCCAGAATACAACACACCATATCCATAATTATCTGTTTGACGATACGAACATTAGGTCCCTGTCGATCGCAACCTTATCATAAAATCCCACTCAGACTAAAAAAAGGAAAAAAAAACTGCTAAATCCCACCATCCCTTGACTGAAGCCAGTTCGCCAGCATCTCTTTCTCTCGATGGTTTTATTATGAGGATAGAAGGGGAAAAGAAGAGGAAGGCACTGGCTCAGCGCTGTGGAAGCATAGCATAATATGATGAGAGCAATCCCAACGCTGGCAGTCTGTGTGAGCAGTGGCGATCATGTGTATGAAAGAAAAACCGAGAATGGGATTGTAACCGTAGGTAAGGTGGCCTGTGGACTCGGTTCTCTACTGTAGCATGGTTAATATTTCTGTCACGTAAGCCAAGACACGCCAAAAATTCTCAGCATGGAAGCTGGCTGGGATCATCCAATTAAAACAACATTAATGACAGTTTATCTTATCTGACGGATCATCCGCAGACAATTCTGCTCATGAATTATACTTTCTGTCCGTGCTAGAATGTTAGAATTCCAAGGCTAACTTGCCAGCTTTTGATTCATCTTGTTCCTGGTTACTATGCTCAAGTCAGTCTACTTGTAAGGGTCAATGATGCCTCCAATTCATATGAGCCGGTCAAATCCAGAAAATTACGGTTCAACTCCATTTCAGACTCAACCGTCTTGCACTTACTATCGGACCAGTTGGCGTGTGGCAGAGCGCAGAGGTGACAACAGTCAACAAGCCAAGACACAGGTGGTTAGAATACAATTGCACGTATAACATTGTATAACATTATAGGCAATAACTGAAA
This sequence comes from Costus lasius, assembly GCA_027563935.2. Classification (NCBI taxonomy): domain Eukaryota; kingdom Viridiplantae; phylum Streptophyta; class Magnoliopsida; order Zingiberales; family Costaceae; genus Costus; species Costus lasius. The sequence goes on along the minus strand of CM050454.1, from coordinate 88,771,540 downwards.
CTACAAATAAAATATAGAGTTGAAAATTTAGAACACAAAGGCAAGTTCTTAGCTGAAAAATTTAATCTTTCATGTAAGTTATCTTGGATTCAACATCTTAAGATACAACTAGCGTTTTCATTGTATAAGACATAATTGTGGAGAGGTTGATTTGTTCTTTTGGTAGCAACATCTTAATGTACAACTAGTGTTTTCCTTATATAAGACATAGGTCTAGTTTGACACAGCTAAAAATTTTAGTTTTTGCTAGTTAAAAAAGTGTTAGCCAGAAATCTATTAAGCAAATTATGTTAAACAATTTTAAAAAATAAATAACTATGTTAGTCAGCAGTTCCGTTGTGCTATTGAGCAAACTATTTTAAAAATTTTTTACAAAAGTTATCCTAATACTTATTACACGCCAAGTCCTATATACAATATACTAAAGTGGAACCAAACTCGTATATTTATAATTATACCTTCTAACCAAAAGGATAAATTGTATATTATAGTTAAAAATTTTCAGTTCATTGTAGAAATATTCATTTTACTAATAAACCATTTATAATATATTTGAATCACACACGTGATGCCATTAGACTTGGAGCAATCTGATTATGCTGTATATTTATTTGAATTGAATTTATTTGCTCTTCAACAACTTCCTCATTGACATCTGAATTAGCTTCAGTAGTAAAATCAAGATTAGCATCACATTTTTTAAAAATCTCATCAAATCTTATTGTTTACCTAATATAATTATGTATTGTCATTGATGCAACTATAATTTTAACTAGAGTCTCATATGCAAACTATGATATATCATGTAATATATTCTACCTCTTCTTCTGCACTCCAAAAGTCTATTCAATACAACTTCTAAGGGAGGAATATGCTTTATTAAATACTTCTTTAAGGCTTTGTGGTAGATACCCTTGTTAATATTCTTGAAGATGATGCCTCACTCCTTTGTATAGGCCAAGATTCTTAGTTATGTGTTACTTGTATATAGGAGATTCTAGTCATTATAGATGTTTATATGTTTGTTCTTTCTCGATTTGAGCTGATATAACTTATTTGCTATAAGATTTTATGGGGGTAGCAATTACAAATTTAAATGAATTTTACAGCTTTACTACCACTTATTTGAAGGAAAAATGGCATTGCTAGTGAAGGAAGAGCAAAGGTACGAGAGAACCTTCCACTGGGAAATGGCACAAACTATTGTGGGTCTTGAGAGTGGCCACGAGCTCCACAACCTGCTTGCGTGGCGATGAAAGGAGGAAAGGTGTCCTGCTCAGGCTTAGTGGCATCAACAATTCACCAGCACATCAATAGAAGCTCCTTAGGTTAGTGGCATGCTTGGGTGGTGACAAGAGCAAGATCGGCGTCTTGCTTGGTCAGTGGTGATGGATCACACTGCTTGGGGACAGTGGCATCGGCAGATCACAGCACAAGAGGAGGAAGGCTTCATGTGGCAACAAGAGACGAAGGTTGGCGGCATTAGTGGTCTGGCGGAAGCATCCTTCAACTAGCGTTGTCACGTGCAAGGAGAAAAGGGAAAACAATGCATTTGACTAGCTAGAAGTAGGAAAAGCCAAATTTTATAGGGAGCACTTGCTTCTGGGTTTGGATCCCGAAACTAACAACTAAACACCCAAACTTTTAATTTATATTGCTTTGACTAGCAGAAATAGCTAAAAAGCTATGCCAAATGCTCCCATAATTGTGGAGAGGTTGATTGAGTGTTCTTTCAGTAGCAAATAAGGGAAAAAAATTTCAAGAAGAAGAAGAAGAAGCACCTAATTTTTACTATTGTATTAGGACCGAGGGGTTGATGTCTTTTTATAGGTGCATACCAATAGTTAGAAATTAATTTCTAAATTATTTTTGGTGGCTTGTTGTCGAACATTAATGTGTGATGGCTCATAACAATCACATATTAATGCATGACAGTTTGTAACTATTGGCAGTGTGTAAATGTGCAATAACTCATAACAACTACATTCTAATGTGTATGACTTATAGCACATTCAGCTCATTAACATATGATAGTTACACAAATGGTCTATCGTTCAATAAATAAAAGAATAAATAAATAGGAAACATTTTAAAATTTCCTAAAATCTCTCACAAAAATCATTAAATCAATATAAGAAATAAAGATAAAATTAATTATGTGATAGATAAACTACTTTTAAAAGTGTACCATCTGTTGTATCCCAACAAGTAGGTGCACAAACTTATCTCTGGTGGATACTCAGGATACCAAAGACTTGTTGTGTCCAAAAACTTGTTGTTGCTTCCGCAAGTGCACGGATACTCGAAGTAATAAAGAAAGTATCGAATCCACAGAGACCTATGTTGTCAAGTACCGAATAATTGATTTCTTACGATCTAGGCAATCGAATAGAAGTCAAGCAATGATCGAAAAACACACGGGAGAGTATAATCAGAGAGAAACTGGGACTAGGGTTTCATTCACTTTAATTTTCATGACTAGATAAAAATAGATGTTCATCAATCCAGCTTTACAATGATAAAGACATAATTTATTTTATAAGTGGATTATCTCACTTTCGTGTAGACAACCATGCAGGGACTAATCTTCGCTTTCGCGCAAGATTTATCCCAACGCTATAAATAAGTAAATCACCAAACGAAGAATTCAAGGATCACTTTCATGCATCTGAATTCTAAGTTGATCGTCTCGAGTGGAATCTCAAGGATCGCTTTCGCGCATCCGAGTTTCAACACACGTTCTACCTATGGTTCTCCAACGTTCCGATCCTCACTTTCGTGCAAGATCTCCACGTTTGACACAATAACTCAATCTTAGGTTCATAATTATCAAACATGGCAATAAAATTACTAAAATCAAGAACTAAGAACTTAACCTAATTTCTTACGGTGAGTTCCTATTATTCAATTTTAGGGTTCCAAGTTCTCAAGCAAATCACTTTTCAATCCATATTGTGAAAACTCTATATCATGCATGACAATAAATAAACTAAGGAGAATTTTAGAGCAATAATCGCATAGGTAGAATCATCAAAATAGAACTATCATGATGAAAGTAAAAAGTATCTAGTCATTGAGAAAATCAAAGGGAATTACTCCCCCATGTCCCATAAAGGTTTAAGCTAGCATAGTGAAGGAGTTACAATAATTTATGGTTTCAAAAGATCGAAAATCAAAGGGAAAAGAGGGTTTCAGAAAATACACCACGGCTGTAATATAAATTACAGCCGTAATTTTGAGTTGAGAGTCGATGAACAGTAGCGGCGCCTCCCTTTGTGTTGATGTCTCCTCCAATTGATCTTCTTTCCCTCTGAAACTTCTGGGGCGTGTCCTCCTACTCCAGGCGTAGCTTCCCTTCAAATTTCACCGCCAGAGATGCACTGTGTGCATCGCGGCGGCGAAACCCTAGGCGGCAGCTCAAATCTCGATTTCTCTCTGTATGGTGGATGAAAATTGGGGCTTTTGGTGTCTTTCTATTCTCTTCCTGCAAAGCTTCTTTTATTCTTCTTACGGCTTTGTGTTTAAAAGTCTGGATCATCCGCAATCTTCTCCGCAAAAATTGGGCTTCGAATTGGACTGTGTAAGTCGCGTTCTGGAAGGAAATTACGGCAGTGTAATATGTTACGGCACTTCCGTAAAATCGGTCAAGTGTTCTGGTCTAAGATCTTCACAAAATACGGCACCGTAAAATGCTTCACGGCGATGCTGTAAAATCGGCTAAATACTCTGGTCGGAAATGTCTGGAAAATACGGCCCGTGAAATAGTTTACGGCGGTGCCGTAATTTCGTGAAATCTTCTGTTTGAAAAACTTCCCAAAATACGGCAGGTGCTCTGATATTACGGCATCGTATGGAAATATAGTACCGTAATATAGATTACGACACTACCGTATTTTGGTTTGTTGCCTCGATTTGCATGAAATTTGTCATGTGATCTCTTCTTGATGATGGCAATTCTTCCATGTATTTGATTTTGCTCGAAAACGCCCAAAAATAGTGTCTTTTTACCTAAAAATCATCAAAAACCAAAATAGAAGTAGATTTTACAATATTTGATAAATTTAGTATAAAAATTAGTAAAAGTGCGTCAATTTAGCATGAAAAGATATATAAAATGATACAAAATATACTATATATTTTGGTGTCATCAAAACACATAAGGCTCAAACTTTGCTTGTCCTCAAGCAAAAATCAAAAATTGATTAAAAGATAAACTTTTTCATGCTCAATAAATTTTTAAAATACAATCATCAGTGAAAAATTCCATCAATTGCTTCATAAAACTTCAGATAAACATATTATTCTTAGAACTCAATCTTCCAGATTCTCAACTCAATCAAATAAAACTCTGTAATTTGCACAATAAATAGAATTTTCAATCTCAAGACTTCACCTAATTTCAGTTTAAATCTATTATGTTTTTGTTTACAGGAATTAGGTTCCCAAGATCTTTTTCCACAAAATTTTTTTTTATTCTTTTCTTTTTCATGTATTTTCATTATTTTTGCATAGATGGCATGTACCCTCTTGAATACATACTTTTTATTTTGACTTCAATTCTTATCTTCGGTACCATTATCAATTTTATATAGGGCCAAGTAGAGGAGTCTTATTCTTTTTCTCTCTCATTATCTTTTAGACATAGACTTCAACCCATGTCTTAGGTACCACCATCAATTTTACATAGTGCCAAGTAGGGGAGTCTCTCACTATTTTTATGGATCTTGGATTCTTCCTTCCCAACAAATAGCAAAATAGACTAAACATCTACTATGTTGATCAATTGATATCAATTTAGTAATCATACTCATATGATCATTTTATTTAAAGGAGTAGTTTCACCTTTAGATCTTATTCCTCAAATAACACATCTACCCAAAATTTCATGTATCAACCAATGTCAAATTTCAGAAGATAGATATGCATTGAAGAAATAAATCTAACATGATAAGTTTAGTTCTAATCACAAGCTTGAATTCACTATCATCAAGAATTAAACAAAGTCATCAACATTATTCTCAAAAATAAATTAAGGCTATAAATCACATCAATCTAAAAATATAATTTTCATGAAAACATCACAATATCCTATCATCAAGAATATAAAAATATCATCATCATGTAGTATAACCACATTGAAGATAAGACTCAGTAAATAAAACTCAGAATTTATCCATACAACCATATTGAAAAGAAATGTTAGTAAATAAAATCCATCACACAATCCATATCAAATGTCAAAAACCAATACCAATATTATACAACCACATCGAATTAAAATATTTTCAATTTAGCAGTGTGGGCATGAGAATTTTTGAAGAGTCATCCTTCCCTATAAAACAATGGAACATCAATAAGATATGGAAAAATAATATAGCAAAGAAGTAAGGGAGGATGATACTTACAAAACATATACTGCACATCATCAGGGTGTGTAGCCTCAGCATCATAATGTGGTTGCCCTCCTTGATCACCGTAGTAGCCATATCTCCTCTGGTCTTCATATCCAAAGCGACCATAGAGGAAATTACCCATGTCCTCCATATGGTCGCTCAGTCTCTCTACATCTTGGAGGTGCCCAAGAGACTCAGTCACCTTCCCCAAGGAGTCAATCACCCTCTCCATGCGGCGCTCCTGATTATACATCTATGCATGCAGAGCCTGGAATTTTGGATCATGAGCACTAGGAAATCCTCCTCTAGGTGTGTGTGAAGAATCACCAGCAGGGTGTGAAGAATCATGATGGGGTGACTCCATGCCAAAGGGGTCACCTCTTCCACCCCATGTGGGTGGCGGCGGAACAGTGTCAAGTGGTGGTGTAATGGCTACCTCAGCGGCACTCGGAGATAACTTCCAATTTGCTCTATCTCTGACGGTGGTTTTCTCAATGTGGGGGTAAAGGTAGAGTAGGGACATTTGGTCCAAGGACCAAACAAAAGATATCGCCCTCTCTCACAATCATCTTCATAGCTATGCAAGACTCAAGATCAAGCCTTGCATTCCCCTTTGCAAGTTCCACTCCATAGGGCTCTATTCCAAAATACTGGGCTACAGGAGTGATCAATCCTCTTATCACTATAGCTCCCCTTTTTGCCCTAGCAACTTTGTCCATATGTTTCACCATAAAGAAAGCCACATCCACAGCAAATCCATTCAACATTCTCCAAAGAAAATACAACTCAGCCTGACGGACCATACCGTCACTATCTCCTCTTCCAAACACCGTGTGTGCAAGCAGCCTATGTGCATACTTAATACATGGATTGATGATCTTTGAAGCTCTAGTAGAAACATCATAGTAATGACTCTCATTAGTAATCTGATTCCAAAAAATGCTCTCAATGAACCCAAGGGGTATCTCAGTGTAACCTCCTTTGCTCAGCTCAAAGTTATCTCTGACCTCCTGCAGTGTGAGTTTCCTTTCTTCATTGGCTAGTCTAAAAGTGATTTCTCCTTCTGCAGGTCCATTTGAGAACTCCTTCAAATCAATAATCAAACTACTCATAAACTCCAAAACCAATGACAAATAGGTGTGTGGAGTCATCTGGAAAAATTTCTCAGATTGGATCCTATCAAACATCCATAGCACATCTTCATATAACCCCAAAGCTTCCAAAGTCCTCCTATCTCCATACTTGGTATTGATAACCTTCTTTTCAAGAATTTGATTGTACCTGGCCTCCTGCATCTCATTTCTAAAGATAATCCCATGTGGGTTTTCAGGTTGGGAAGGTTCAGCTGGGGCTTTCCCTTTCCTTCTTGGAAATATAGACTTTGTTCTTGGTGCCATCTCAAACAAGCTGCAAACTATAAATTCAATGCACCATATAGCAATACAATGATATAATCTTTCATTCTAAGCAATATTTACAGATAATATTAGTTAAATCATAGCTCAAACTCAAAAAATTTCCATCAAAGACGGAACAGTGGAAAACTGGGTGAAAAACAAGGTGGAAAATTTTCGTGTGAGTTCAATCTTGCTCAATATGCTCCATGAATCGTTCCAAAAATTCTAGAATTAAACTAGGAATCGTCGCCTATCCTCTAAGAAGCATTTGCAAACAAAAATCTCTCAAAATGACTAAGAAACAAGGAGGAACGAGTGAAAGGGCAAAAATCGTGTAAACTCGCCAAAGTGGAGAAATCGGTGAAATGAGTACCCAATCGACGATCGGAACTTCACCGGAAGAGTCGCCGGCATGCTCTGGTGGTCGGAGAAGGTTGGAGGTGCGAAGTCGGCGCGAGAACGAGTGAGAATGAGCGTGAAACCCTGAAATACGGCCTGGAAAACCCTAAAAATGACACAGGAATCGTGTGCTAGAAACAGAATTATGGTAGTGTAAAATTTTACATCAGTGCCGTAAAATCTCAATAGTCCTTTGCTTAAAAACGATTCAAAATTACGGTACCGTAAAACATCTTACGGTACCACTGTAAAATTCTATCAGAATTTTTTTTAAAAAAAATTGAAACTTAAAAATTACGTATGTAAAATAATTTACAGTACTACCTTAATTTCGGGGTAAATTTCAAAAATTCTCGTCAGAAAATCTCGCGAAAATACGGCTCGTGTAAAATCTTACGGTGCTGCCGTAATATCAACAATGCTCTTGGGAAAATTTTTGACACAAAATATGGTACCGTGTTAATGTTTACCGCAGTACCGTAATTTCGTCGCAACTCTCTGGTCGAAAGCGGACAAAAATTACGGTGCCGTAATATACATTACGGCAGTGTCGTAATTTGCACCAAACCTTGTTTCAGCTACAAAAATAAAAGAAAAGTTAGTTTAAGCAAAAACTTAAAATAAAAGAAAATAAATAAAGGTTAGAAAGCTTGGGTTGCCTCCCAAGAAGCGCTAATTTAAAGGTCATTAGCTTGACCCTTTTGCACTCGGATTTGATCGTGAATTCCCCAATTGCTTCCCTAATCTTTCTTTAGGTTGGGCATCACTTCGAATTACATAAGGCTTAGTGATGTAGGGAGGACGCCACCAAGGAGATCAACCAGGCTCAAGAAGGCCCCAATTCGCTATGGGATGAATGCATAACTTGGATATGTTGAACTTGCTTGGGACTTGTCATTTTGATGTTTGTTACAAACTCTATTTCTATTTCCAGCACTTAATGTTTTGTTGTAGCCAGGGTTTAGCCTAGGATTTATTTTAAAGTCTTTGTTTTTGTTTTTTAGTGAATGTATTAGGTTGTTTTGTAGCCTAGGATGAATGCACCATGTAAGGCACTTACAAGCACCTACCTCCTTCATCCACTTGGTAACGGCATGGCAACTCAGCTCACTCCATCAAAGGTAACACTCAATTCCAGCTCAACGAGGGCAACATCAAATCAATTTCAATGAGAGCATATCCAGCACAATCTTCAGCAAGATCAGGGTGCAGTCTCAACATCAACAAGTCAACATCTATTTCAGCAGTCGGCCTAAGTCAGCTAAAGTTAATGGGACACATCAGCAGCTCACTTACTAGCAGCCAACGGTCAAAAATCCTTTCAGCATGCGCAGAGGAATCTCAGCCAAGTTATTGCGAGCAAATCTCCACTCAGCCAACGTTCACTGGAATGCCAAAGATTGCCACCGAAACTAGTGTTGAAGGGATAGGTTTTAAGCTTGTAATTTCCACACTTGCACTTGAATCGAAATCTTTGAGAAACTGAAACTTTGTGTTGTTCTTGAGTTGAGCTTGCTCCTCGTCGGATTGAGCTTGCTCTCCACCTTAGTGCCCGTTCCAATCCATCGATCCTATACGCCATCTGCAATCTCTCCATTCCTCCAAAACCGGGTATTGTTCCTTACCGCGTACTGTTCCTTATCGCGTACTGTTCCATTGCCGATAGAATCTTCGCAAGCAATTTTCTCTCGGCTGTTGTGGAGTTGCGCTGAACATCACACCACCATCTTGAGGACGGATTGCCAAGGTTGTGAAGATCCTTGGTGGAGAAGGAAGTAAGGAATCCGACCCCTTCCCCTGAATGTGCATTGATTGCCGAGCTATTAACAAAATAACCATTAAATACCGTTTCCCTATACCCAGGTTAGATGATCTCCTAGACATGATTGTGGGCTTAGCCTGGTTCTCTAAGGTGGACCTTCGTAGTGGATACCATCAAGTAAGGATTAGGGAGGGGGATGAGTGGAAAATAGCCTTTAAAATGCAAGATGGCTTATATGAGTGGATGGTCATGCCCTTTGGGTTGACCAACGCCCCCTCCACTTTCATGAGGCTAATGCATCATCTTCTCAAACCGTATATTGGTAAATTCTTGGTTGTATATTTTGATGACATATTGATTTTCAGCAAAACCGAACAAGAACACATGATTCACCTACGGACTACTCTTGATTTATTGCAAAAAGAGCATCTATTGCTGAATTTAAAAAAATGTGTTTTCCTAGTCCAAGAGGTTGAGTTCCTCGGTTTCATTATTAGTGACCAAGGGTTGAAGGCTGACCCTTCCAAGATAGAAGCCATTGTTAATCGGCCAACTCCCACTTCAGTCACGGAGGCTAGAAGTTTCCACGGTCTAGCCACATTTTATAGAAGATTCATCCATGGTTTTAGTACCTTAGTAGCAATAACTAGTTGCTTGCGCAAAGGAACTTTTGAGTGGACCACTCCAACTGAAAGAGCCTTTCAAGAATTAAAACAAAGGATCACTACTACACCGGTATTAAGACTACCCGATTTCAACAAGGTGTTCATAGTTGATTGTGATGCCTTGGGGGTGGGAATTGGGGGAATGCTTAGCCAAGAAGGACACCCAATTGCCTTCTATAGTGAAAAGTTGAATGAAGCTAGGCAAAGGTACTCCACTTAGCCTTGAAACAATCTCCAAATTTGCTCAAGATCTTTTTTTCCTTTGAATATCAACTTAGATCTTCTCCTTCTTTTCTTCCTTGTCTTAGAAATTTTGTTTTTCTTCTCCTGTAATCCTTTATCAATATCCTCAGAAAAATTGTTAGTTTCAAAATTTGAGGATTCATCAAATAAATTGCAAACATCAATAACAACATCATCAACTACTTCAACACTACAACATGATCCAGAGTATGAAAGTTTATTCAAAGAATCATTAAGATCAAATTCAATAATTTTCCCACAAATATTAAAAGTAATTTTTCCCTCTTTCACATCTATATTTGCTCCAGCAGTGGCTAATTGTGGGCTACCAAGAATTATGAGATTCTTATGATTTTCCTCCATATCTAGAACTACAAAATCTGCAGGTAAGAAAAATTCACCTACCTTGATTGGAACATTATCTAAAATACCTACAGGATACTTTACTGATGAGTCAGCGAGCTGTAAAGATATGGATGTAGGTGATGTGATTCGAAAGGACACACTTTTAAATACAAGCAGGTAGACTCGTTTCAGGTGTCGCGGCCAAAGGTATTGGCGTATAGGGCTATTGTCACTCCCTGGCACGGCTCCAAAAACTTGTTGTCCCTAACTTGTAGTGTCCGCAAGTGCACGGATACTCAAAGTAATAAAGTAAATATCGATCCCCAGGGAGACCTATGCTGTCAAGTACCGAATAATTGATTTCTTCCTATCTAGGCAATCGAAAAAGAGAAAGGCAAGCAGAGAGCGAAAATACGCGGGAGAATAATGTCAGAGAGAAATTGGGACTAGGGTTTCATTCTCTTGGATTTCCATGACTAGATATATAAAGATGTTCATCAATCGAATTCTAACATGATAAAGACTCAATTTACTTCAAAAAGGGATTATCTCACTTTCGTGCAGATAACCATGCAGAGATAAATCTTCACTTTCCCGCAAGATTCATGTTGTAGTCCACAAGTGCACGGATACTTGAAGTAATAATTAAGATATTGAACCCACAGAGACCTATGTTGTCGAATACCAAATAGTTGATTTTTTACTATCTAGGCTAATCGAAATGATGAAAATAGCAATCGAAAACTAAAACAGAATTATCAGAAAGAGAAGCTGGGACTAGGGTTTCGTTCACTTTAACTTTTATGACTAGATATGAATAAGGGTTTCGTTAGTTCAATTTTATCATGATGAAGAAGAATTTACTTAATAACAGGATTGTTTCAATTTCGTGCAAACAACCGCACAGGGAATTATCCTCGCTTTCACGCAAGATTCTTCCCAATGCTGAAGATAAGTAAATCATCGAACAATGAACTCAAGGATCACTTTCGTGCATCCGAATTCTATGTTGATAATCTCTAGTGGAGTCTCAAGGATCACTTTCGTGCATCCGAGTCTCAACACTAGTTTTACTCACGGATCTCCAACGTTCCGATCCTTGCTTTCGCACAAGATCTCCACGTTTGATAAATAGACTCGATCTATAGATTCATGTTATAATCATGCAATTATTCTACTAGAACAGATCAAATTAGATCTAACCTAAGGAAGGGATCATAACATGCAATTCTAGGGCTCCAAATTCTCAAGCAATTACCTTTCGGTCTCAAGCGAAAATTCTAAGAACATAGTTAGTAACATGAACTTATAGAGAGTCTAAGCACAATTATCACATGAGCAAAATCATCATGCTAATATTAAACTCAACAAAATAGTAAAAATAGTCATCTAGTCATTGGAAATCAAGTGAATTACTCCCCCATGTCCCAAAAGTAGTTTAAGCTATCATCATGAAGGAATTACAATAGATCATGGTTTTAGAGGATCGAAAATCAAAGTAAAAGAGAAGTTTAGAAAATACAGCACGGCTGTGAAGTATTTCACAGCCGTAATTTGCAAAGAACCGTCGATGAACAATGTCGGCGACTCCTTTTTCTTCGATTTCTCTTCCAATCGATCTCCTTTCGGTCTGAAACTTCTGGCACATTGTCTCCTCCTTCAGACGAAGCTTCAGTATGAAAATCACGGCCGGAGATCGTCTGGATCGAGCGCGGCGGTGAAACCTTAGGTGGCGGCGTGGATCGAAATTTCTCCCTCGATAGTGCACGAAATTTGGGGCTTTCGGTCTCTCACTAATCCTCTCGTCCCCAGCTTCCTTTTTGCTTCTTACGGTATCCAATTTAGAGTTATGGAGCGCCCGCAATCCTCTCCGCAAGAATCGGGCGTCGATATTGACCTGGGCGTCGCGTTTAGAATAGGAATTACGGTAGTTGAATAGTTTACGACACTACCTTAAAATCGCTCGAGTCTTCTGTTCTGATTTCATCTGGGATTATGGCACCGTAATATGGTTTACAGTAGTGCCGTGAAATCAGCTGAACTCTTTGTTCGCTAACGCCTGGAAATTACGGCCCGTGTAGTTTCTTACTGTAAGTAACCCTAGGTCACATACGCATATAAAAGTTTTCTTGCTTAACTAGGTCCAAAATCGAATGACTTAAACATATGATCAACTTTTAACAACTTGAATAGAACAAGTGAGGATGTTACCATGGCCATGAGAAGCGGCTTGGAAGAAGAAAGGGGCAAATGCCTCTTCTCCAAAGGAATCACACATAGGATGAGACAGGCCTCCTTCCTTGCGCTCCTTGTGCTAGCAAGTCACCAAGGTTTCTATTGTCGTGTGAAGAGATGTCTCTTTCTTTGCTGGGCGAACTCCCTCTCTTGGCGTGAAGACAAGCCAAAGACGAGAGCAAGAGGACAAGGGGCGAGCGGCGTTCTTACGTTCGAAAACGTGGGAGGTTTTTCCAAAAAGAAAACGCCTTCCAAAAATAGTAAGCACTTAACTCCCCATGAAGCCATCGATTTAACCAACCGAAACTTGTCTCTTAATTGAACCATGCGTTCACTAAGTGAACCGGTTCAATTCCATTTGGTTCAAGGACCAAATCGAACCAGCTCTGGTTATGATCTCTTTGAACCAAATGGCTCAAGATCTAACCACACATCTCTTGACCCTCTTGATCTCTTCGATCAAGCATCAATTCTCCCGATCGAAGCTTACCGATCACATGCCCTAATCAATCAAACATGATCAGACTAGATCTCACTTCCGATCAGAGTTTAAATTGCTTTAAACTGAACTAGAACAATTCAGTCCACACGATCTGACATAAGTAAGCCATATCATCAAATTGTGCGACCCTAAGGGTTTCCTTCAATGTCGGTAATGATAACTTATGTTATCACGATCAGAGAGGGGTATCTAGCAACACATCACTGTCTCCCGATATGAAGGAAAGAGTCTTCCAAGACTACTCCCAAACCATAGCACAAGTGTGAATCCAATTCACTCAGTATACATGTTCCCTTTGCCACTGGATGTTCTCGTTGGACAAGCCTGTCAAGCCTGTAATTCCAACACGATGAGAATGGTTAGATCAAATGAACATAGTCATCTGGGTATGGCCATACACTTTCTCAACCATCTCATCCAGGGGGCCCCTTTAGAACATCACACTCCAACTAGGAGAGGCAATCCTATATCTATCACTAGTGTCCTAACATGACTCATGCCCACTATCCAAGATAATCCTTAACCATTATCTTTCAAATGATATTGAACTACCTCAAGACAATGCCAATCATCACTTAGAAACACAAGTGATCTCAAGTCAGAGGGAATATACCACTTGCTTGCTTATAAAGATTTATTCACATTGTGACAAACAATTGAATATCCTAAGTAGGGTCAGTCCAGTACATCCAATGCACCTATGTGTCTAAATCTTATTCCATGCTCGAAGCATCCTATAAGATTAGAACACATATTAGTCTCCATCATATCAAGGCTGTCTCATGTTCACCAAGATATCTCGACTAAGGACAACACTGAATGTCAGCTAAGCTGAACATCATAGAGACATTAATCAGAAGTATACATACCGCAGCAGATAATGTAACAATCTGAATAACAACAATTGCCTTTATAAACATATATGTACAGTTTATACATGATACTGAAAATAACCCAAGGCCTCAAACATTAGCCTTAAGGGCATACCCCAACAATCTCCCACTTGCACTTAAACTAATGGTTGAGAAATCTCTAACCCATATTATTACAGTGCTTCTAATGCTTCTGCTGTGCCAGAGGCTTTGTAAGCGGGTCAGCTAGATTGTCATCGGTATGAACCTTGCAGATCTTGATCTCTCCTCGATCTATGATCTCACGGATCAAATGAAACCTTCTCTGTATGTGCTTGGACTTCTGGTGTGACCGTGGTTTCTTTGCTTGTGCAATCGCTCCAGTGTTATCACAGAAGATAACCAATGGATCTGCACTTGAAGGAACAACACCAAGTTCCTAAATGAACTTACGAATCCAAACTGCCTCCTTTGATGCTTCTGAGGCTGCAACATACTCGGCTTCTGTTGTGGAATCAGCAACAATTGATTGTTTGAAACTCTTCCACACCACTGCTCCTCCATTCAAGCTAAAGACATAGCCTGATTGCGATCGAAAATCGTCTTGGTCAGATTGAAACGAAGCATCAGTATATCCTTCAATACTGAGTTCTCCCTGACCTCCATAAATCAAGAACATATCTTTGGTTCTCCGAAGATATTTTAAAATGTTCTTGACTGCAATCCAGTGTGCCTTCCCTGGATTACCTTGGAACCGACTGGTTACGCTTAATCCGTAAGCGACGTCTGGGCGAGTACATAACATCGCATACATAATAGACCCAATAGCCGAAGCATAAGGCGTATTGTCCATCTCATCTTTCTCAGACCGTGTTTGAGGACACTGGCTCTTTGAAAGATTCAGACCATGTCTGACTGGAAGATATCCTCTTTTAGAATTTTCTAAATGGAATCTCTCCAGGACCTTATCGATGTAAGTACTCTGGGATAGCCCAAGAAGCCTATTAGATCTATCTCTAAAGATCTTCACACCTAATATATAGGTTGCTTCTCCTAAATCTTTCATCTGGAAATATTTTCTTAACCATGCTTTGACTGCATGCAGTTCAGGAATATCGTTTCCAATGATTAAGATATCATCGACGTAGAGGACTAGGAAAGTAATCACGCTCCCACTAAACCTTTTATATACACACGGGTCATCTTCATTTTTGATGAAACCAAATTCAGAAACTGATTCATCAAAACGAATATTCCAGCTCCTCGATGCTTGTTTTAGTCCATAAATGGACTTCTTTAATTTGCATATTTTATGACGTTCTGATGGATTGATGAAACCTTCAGGCTATGTCATATACACATCCTCTTCCAGTTTTCCATTAAGGAAAGCGGTCTTCACATCCATTTGCCAGATCTCATAATCATAATATGCTGCTATCGCGAGAATAATCCGAATGGACTTGAACATGGCTACAGGAGAGAAAGTTTCATCATAATCTATCCCGTAGATTTGTTTGAAATCTTTCGCAACTAGCCTGCCCTTATAGGTAACCACGTTACCATCCATGTCTTTCTTCTTCTTGAAGATCCACTTACAGCCTATAGGGATTACTCCCGGAGGCGGATCAACCAAATCCCAGACTTGGTTTTCAGACATGGAGTCCATCTCGGCTCGCATAGCTTCAAGCCATCTTGCTGACTCCGGTCCACTGACCGCATCCGCATAAGTAAGGGGTTCATCATTAATGATGTAGATTCCGTCATAGCGCTCAGGCTGACGACGAATCCTTCCCGACCTACGCAGTACCCGTGACGTCTGAGCCTCAGGTTGAACATTAACCTGATCTATTGGCTCAGGCTCATCCAATTGAGCTTGTCTACTTTGTCCCTCTTCTGGAATTTCATCCAGCTTTATTTCTCTCCCACTGGCCTCTTGCAGAAGAAATTCCTTCTCAAGAAAAATAGCCGTTCGAGCAACAAATACTTTGTTCTCTTTGGGATAGTAGAAATAATAACCCTTAGTTTCTTTAGGGTAACCGACAAATATACATTTATCAGATCTGCTTTCCAGTTTCCCAGAGGCGAGTTTTTTGACATAAGCCTCGCAACCCCAGATTTTGATAAATGTCAAGCTCGGCTGTTTCCCATACCACAATTCATATGGTGTCTTTGAAACGGCCTTGGATGGCACTCGGTTTAGCACTTTTGCAGCTGTTTCCAGTGCAAATCCCCAAAAGGAGTAAGGTAGAGTAGCCTGACTCATCATTGAACGAACCATATCCAATAAGGTTCTATTTCTCCTCTCGGACACACCATTCCATTGTGGTGTTCCTGGCGGAGTGAGCTGTGAGATAATCCCACACTCCTTCAGATAGTCAGTAAACTCACGACTCAAGTATTCCCCACCTCGATCTGAACGAAGTGCCTTGATATTTCGGCCTAACTGATTTTGTACTTCATTTTTGAATTCTTTGAACTTGTCAAAAGATTCACTCTTATGTCTCATTAGATAGACATAACCATACCTACTGAAATCATCAGTAAAAGTAATGAAGTATAAATAGCCACCTCTGGCATGTTTACTAAACGGCCCACACACATCACTGTGAATAAGGTCAAGTAAACCTGAAACCCTTTCACCTTTATTAGAAAAAGGAGTCTTCGTCATTTTACCCATTAAACAAGCTTTGCATGTATCAAGCTCCTCATAGGAGAATGATCCCAGCAGTCCATGGTCATGCAACCGCTTAATGCGCTTCTTGTTAATGTGGCCTAAACGACTATGCCATAACAAGGTGCTGTTATCAGCATACTTGGCTTTCTTGTTATCAATTTGTTGTACAGAACAATCCATGTCCAACATGTATAACCCATTGTTAATCGACCCAGTTGCATAAACAATATTATCATATGAAATACAACACTGTGAAGTTTTGCATTCAAAAGAAAAACCTTTCCTGACAAGAGCAGGAATAGAGATAATATTCTTAGTTATGCTTGGTACGAAATAACAATTGTCAAGTTCTAATACAAAACCAGATGGTAAAGAGATGTTATATTCTCCTACAGCAACAGCAGCAACCCGTGCCCCGTTTCCAACTCGTAGGTCCACCTCATGCTGTCCCACCTGTCTTCTTCTCTTGAGTTCCTGCACATTTGAACAAATGTGAACTCCACATGCAGTGTCCAACACCCATGAAATAGAAGAAGCTAGCATGACTTC
Source organism: Costus lasius (assembly GCA_027563935.2). Taxonomy (NCBI): domain Eukaryota; kingdom Viridiplantae; phylum Streptophyta; class Magnoliopsida; order Zingiberales; family Costaceae; genus Costus; species Costus lasius. Next base: position 88,754,525 of record CM050454.1, on the reverse strand, counting down.
AGTCACGTAAATACCTGAGCCAGAAGTGAAAGGCTTGCTTCCCTTCTTCTCTCCTTGGAGCGCTCTATAGTCCTTCTTCCAGTGACCCAGCTGGCCACAATGGAAGCATCTGTTGTCCTTTGACCGCTTTATCTTTTGTTTCAAAACCTTGTTGTAGCTCTTGATAGGGGTTTTGCCCTTCTTCCCCTTCTTCTTATTCCTCGAAGGAACTACCAAGACAGAGGATGAAGGCTTTCCCTTCTCAAGAGTCTGTTCTGCAGTGCAGAGCATATTCAATAATTCTGCTGGAGTACAGTCGATTTTGTTCATATTAAAATTAATGATGAACGCATCGAAAGAGACCGGTAGAGACTGCAAGATGATGTCTACAACAAGTTCTTGATTGATGGTATGTCCCAGTTTCTCTAGAGCTTCTTTGTACCCAATCATCTTGAGCACATGAGCTCCGACTGGAATCCCTTCAGTCAGTTTGCTATGAAAGAAAAGTTTTGTCAAGTTATAGCGTTCTGTCCTTGCCTGTGCAGCATACAACATTTTGAGATTTGCTATAATATCAATAGCAGACAAATCCTCATGCTGACGCTGGAGCTCGGGCGTCATTGACGCAAGCATAAGGCAAGCGACATCAGTACTATCACTGACGTGCTTCTCATAAGCATCCCGAACCGCCCTTGCGGTGTTCGCAGTGGGTTGAGCCGGTATTGCCGACTCAAGGACATACAGCTTTCTCTCAGCTTTAAGTACAATCTTAAGCTGTCTGTACCAGTCTGAGAAGTTTGGCCCAGCAAACTTCTCCTTTTCCATTATGGATCGCAAATTGAGCCCTGTGGTGTTCGTTGCTGCAGGAATCTACAACATAGCAAGAACAACAAGGTCAGTATCCATGTTAGAATCATTCCAAGACTTAAGAGTGATTCTTTTCTCACTATTTTGTCTGACTGAAAAATCCAATAAAACAGCCCGAAAGAGTGAAACTCTTAGTGAGATGGGATCCAGATTTCATACTTGATCTCCGCGTCCCTCTCAGGCGAGATAAGGTGCACAGAGAGCCCAAGTACTAATCACTGGTAGGCAATCCATGCCAATCGCCAACCCGTGCGATTCCCCTTCATCTAGGCAATCCAGAAGACTGTGCCAACTGAGTTGGTACAACACAGTTTCTGATTCCTCAGATGGCTGCCTCCATATAGTTGTCATATGCTCAACATGTAGCCTATATGGTCAAGCTGACCTGACCTACTTCCTGGACCACCACGTGCTATGCTGAGCAACGAGAAGCGATAAATCCCTTCTCTGTAACATATAGGTGTAATCACGCACCGTCTGAAGATAGCTGGGCGTGCCCACTGAGTGGGTACAACACGGCCCCAACGATAGTCAGAACAGTGAGGTTTCGCGTCAGAAGGCAATCGAGCTTGATATTAACGTTGGATTTTATCGGTCTTTTATCTTCTTACTATCATGCAAATTCTATAGTAATAGCAGAAGAATAAAACATACATGTGCTAATATTACTTAAAACAGTAAATGAAAGCACCAAATATCTTATGTGGTAAACGCCCATAAAAGCCTAAGCAAAACCTTAGTGTTACAAAAGTTTTCACTTGAGCTCTTTATGGAACTCTGGCATTTCATCTGGCCCAGCCCGGGCCCCAAGCGCCCTCTGCAGCTCAAATGTGCCCATCAGGTAGTATGCGCCTGTTCTAGAGTCGACCTCTAGACCACCTATCTAGAGAAGCCAATTGCTGCATGCGCATCTGCCATTTGTGCTATGTACTCATGTCATCTTAAAATACATTTTTGAAACTATCTAGACATGGTTTGACACGCAGGTCAATAATACATTTTTCATAAATGAAAGTGTGATTCGCAGATCACAGCAAAATTTCTATTTAATTCCAGGCACGCAGGCCCCAGCACAGCACACAAAATAAGGGCAGCCCACATAAGAATAAATAAACACCCAATCAACATGTTAAACATGCATACATGTGATCCAAACAGAAAAAAAAAATTCTTTTGAAAAACCCATGGCATCAATTTTATTTTCTTATGTGCCCTACTACCTTACAACGGTCCATTAACAGGCATCCACTCATCAGACCAAGTTAGACCCACTGCCCTTGCATGCACCCAGTCATAACTGACTTGCGTCGACCTGATGGTCAACTATGCATGCCTTAAGGGCTGAACGTCCCACATGATTTCTGGCAAGCGGGTGTGACCCCGGGCCTTAATCATGATCGTTCACAAGGCGCCTCAATCAGACATCGCTACACGCCCTTCTGCAGTCGACCTATAGCCACCTGTATAGCTTGCGCACAGGTGCTATCTGGCTGACCCATCTAGGCTGTCAGATGGTCTGATTAGGCTATTGGGTCCAGATTTGACTAACGACTTCAACCCTATTAACCCGTCTAAGTATTTGAAGCAGGCACTTAGATAGATCTAGTGAGGGTCGCGCATGATGATAGGTTTTGATGAAAAGCGCAAACAAACATCACTTGCGCAAGCTTAAATGTTAACAAAATACATCTAACATTTGACATGTATTTTCGCATGATAACAAGAGGATGCGCATCTAATAGATCATACCAAATCAGAAAACAAACATGGATCACAAGATAGCAATCATATGTATCAAGCCAAAACCATGCTCTGATACCAATTGTAAGTAACCCTAGGTCACATACGCATATAAAAGTTTTCTTGCTTAACTAGGTCCAAAATCGAATGACTTAAACATATGATCAACTTTTAACAACTTGAATAGAACAAGTGAGGATGTTACCATGGCCATGAGAAGCGGCTTGGAAGAAGAAAGGGGCAAATGCCTCTTCTCCAAAGGAATCACACATAGGATGAGACAGGCCTCCTTCCTTGCGCTCCTTGTGCTAGCAAGTCACCAAGGTTTCTATTGTCGTGTGAAGAGATGTCTCTTTCTTTGTTGGGCGAACTCCCTCTCTTGGCGTGAAGACAAGCCAAAGACGAGAGCAAGAGGACAAGGGGCGAGCGGCGTTCTTACGTTCAAAAACGTGGGAGGTTTTTCCAAAAAGAAAATGCCTTCCAAAAATAGTAAGCACTTAACTCCCCATGAAGCCATCGATTTAACCAACCGAAACTTGTCTCTTAATTGAACCATGCGTTCACTAAGTGAACCGGTTCAATTCCATTTGGTTCAAGGACCAAATCAAACCAGCTCTGGTTATGATCTCTTTGAACCAAATGGCTCAAGATCTAACCACACATCTCTTGACCCTCTTGATCTCTTCGATCAAGCATCAATTCTCCCGATCGAAGCTTACCGATCACATGCCCTAATCAATCAAACATGATCAGACTAGATCTCACTTCCGATCAGAGTTTAAATTGCTTTAAACTGAACTAGAACAATTCAGTCCACACGATCTGACATAAGTAAGCCATATCATCAAATTGTGCGACCCTAAGGGTTTCCTTCAATGTCGGTAACGATAACTTATGTTATCACGATCAGAGAGGGGTATCTAGCAACACATCACTGTCTCCCGATATGAAGGAAAGAGTCTTCCAAGACTACTCCCAAACCATAGCACAAGTGTGAATCCAATTCACTCAGTATACATGTTCCCTTTGCCACTGGATGTTCTCGTTGGACAAGCCTGTCAAGCCTGTAATTCCAACACGATGAGAATGGTTAGATCAAATGAACATAGTCATCTGGGTATGGCCATACACTTTCTCAACCATCTCATCCAGGGGGCCCCTTTAGAACATCACACTCCAACTAGGAGAGGCAATCCTATATCTATCACTAGTGTCCTAACATGACTCATGCCCACTATCCAAGATAATCCTTAACCATTATCTTTCAAATGATATTGAACTACCTCAAGACAATGCCAATCATCACTTAGAAACACAAGTGATCTCAAGTCAGAGGGAATATACCACTTGCTTGCTTATAAAGATTTATTCACATTGTGACAAACAATTGAATATCCTAAGTAGGGTCAGTCCAGTACATCCAATGCACCTATGTGTCTAAATCTTATTCCATGCTCGAAGCATCCTATAAGATTAGAACACATATTAGTCTCCATCATATCAAGGCTGTCTCATGTTCACCAAGATATCTCGACTAAGGACAACACTGAATGTCAGCTAAGCTGAACATCATAGAGACATTAATCAGAAGTATACATACCGCAGCAGATAATGTAACAATCTGAATAACAACAATTGCCTTTATAAACATATATGTACAGTTTATACATGATACTGAAAATAACCCAAGGCCTCAAACATTAGCCTTAAGGGCATACCCCAACACTTACGGTAGTGCCGTAAAATCGGGCGAAGTTTCTGTTTTGAAGCGCTCCGAAATACGGTACCGTAATATTGTTTACGGCTGTACCGTAAAATATGAAAATCTTTCTGTTTGCAAACTCCTCAAAATACGGTAGGGCTCGAATTTTACGGTACTATCTGAAATTACGGTATCGTAAAATGGATTACGGCATGAAAAGATGGTAATCCTTCTATGTATTTGATTTCACTTGAAAACACCTTGAATAGTGCCTTTTTACCTGAAAACCATGAAAAACCAAAATAGAAGTAGACTTTGCAATATTCAATGAATTTATCATGAAAACAAGTAAAAGATCTTCAATCTAGCATGAAAAGATATCAAAAATGATACAAAATATACTATATATTTTGGTGTCATCAATTCATCCCAAGCTGAAGATAAGTTAATCATCAATTAAAGAACTCAAAGATCACTTTCGTGCATCCGAGTTCTAAGTTGATTGCCTCGAGTGGAATCTCGAGGATCACTTTCGTGCATCCGAGACTCAACACACGCTTTACCTATGGTTCTCCAATGTTCCGATCCTCACTTTCGTGCAAGATCTCCACTTTTGACATAATAACTCAATCCTAAGTTCATTAATATCATCATGGCAATTTAACTTACTAAAATAAAGAAATAAGAACTTAACCTAGTTTCCTACGGTGAGTTCCTATTAATCAATTTTAGGGTTCTAAGTTCTCAAGCAAATCACCTTTCGGTCCTTATTGCGAAAACTCTAAATCATGATGACAAAAAAGAAACTAAGGAGAATCTTAGAGCAATAATCGCATAGGTAAAATTATCAAAGTAGAATAATCATGATGAAAGTAAAAGATTATCTAGTCATTAAAAAAATCAAAGGGAATTACTCCCCCATGTCCCAAAATAAGTTTAAGTTAGCATGGTGAAGGAATTACAAAATACCATAATTTCAGAAGATCAAAAATCAACAAGAAAGGAGTTTTAGGAAAATACAGCACGGCTGTGAAATATTTCACAACCGTAATTTGCAATGAAAGTGGTGAACAGTGGCGGCGCTTCTTTTTCCTTTGATTTCTCCTTAAATTGATCTCATTTCATTCTGAAACTTATGGCATGTTGTCTCCTTCTCCAGGCGAAGCTTCAGTATGAAAATCACGGTCGGAGGTGCTCTGGATTTGTCGCGGCAGCGGAACCCTAAGCGGCGGCGTGTACTGTGATTTCTCCCTCGATAGTGGATGCAATTTTGGGCTTTTGGTGTCTACGTGATTCTCTCGTCGTAAGCTCTCTTTCTTCTTCTTACGGCATCCAATTTAAAGCTCTAGATCGCCCGCAATATTCTCCTAAAAAATTGGCGTCGAAATTGACCTGGGAGTCGCGTTCAAAAACATAAATACGGTAGTGTAATAGTTCACGGCACTGCCGTAAAATCGCTCGAGTATTCTATTCTGAAAGTGCTGGGAAATACGACACTGTAATATGGTTCACGGTGCTGCTGTAAAATCGGCTGAACTCTCTGGTCGGAAACGTCTGGAAAATACGGCCCGTGAAATAGTTTACGGTAGTGCCGTAATTTCAGCAATGGTCTCTGTTCCGAAAGTGCTCCAAAATACGACCGTGTAAAATCTTACGGCAGTGCCATATTTTTCGCACAATCTTCTGATCTGAAGTTTTCCCAAATTACGGCAGGTGCTCCGATATTATGATATCGTATGAAAATACGGTACTGTAATATAAATTACGGCACTACCGTATTTTGGTGAGTTGCTCCGTTTTGCATGAAATTTGTCATGTATCTTCTTCTTGATGATGAGAATTCTTCTATGTGTTTGATTTTTCTCGAAAACACCCTGAAATGATGCTTTTTTTCCTGAAAATTATGAAAAACCAAAATAAAAGTAGACTTTGCAATATTTGATGGATTCAGCATAAAAACAAGTAAAAGATCCTCAATTTAGCATGAAAAGGTATCTAAAATGATACAAAATATACTATATATTTTGGTGTCATCAGTAGATTTAAGCTCTCCAATGTTCAGTTTCCTACAAATAGATAGAGACATTAGACTTACACTGGCACCCAAATCACATAAGGCTCGGTCAAAAGCCATAGTGCCAATTGAACAAGGTATAGAAAAACTACATGGATCCTTTAGTTTTGGTGGCAATTTGTTTTGTATAACGGCACTACAATCCTCAGTTAAAGTTACAGTACAAGTACCATAATCATCTAATTTTCTCTTGCTAGACAATATCTCTTTCAAAAATTTTGCATAAGACGGCATTTGAGAAATAGCTTCAGTAAATGGAATATTAATATAAAGCTTTTTCAAAACTTCAAGAAATTTACCAAATTGTTTGTCTAGTTTGTTTTGAACTAACCTTTGTGGAAAGTGTATTGGTGGCCTATAGGGTGGAGGTAAACTAGATTTAGAATTATCTTCTTTACATGAGACATCCCCTTTTGGTTCATCACCCTTTTGAGGTGGCAAACTAGATTGGGTTTGTTCATGTTCAGAGGATTTTTCCAACTCTAATTCATCTTGATCATCAGTAGGCTCTTTCTCATTGTTTTCAACTTTCTCTTTAGGTTCTCCTAATTGTTTCCCACTTCTAGTGATAATAGCATTACAGTGCTCCCTAGGGTTTATTTCAGGTTTTGCAGGCAATTTTTCAGGGGTTATGTAAGAACTACTAGCTTGTTGTGCAATTTGATTTTCAAGAATTTTGTTGTGGGCTATTAGAGATCCTACTTGCGAAGCCAATTGACTAACCATTTCCTTAAGATCATCAATTTCCTTAGTTTTATTTTGCATGGATTGATTTTGATTAGCTATCATCTTCTCAAGCATAGACTCAACATTAGAATTCTGGTTTTGGTTTTGATTTTGCCTATTTTGGTATCCTTTATTCTCAGTTTGTCCCCCTATATTGTTATTACTCTTCCAAGACAATTTAGGATGGTTCCTCCATCCAGGGTTATAAGTACTAGAGTAGGGATCATTATTTCTATTCTGATTGTAGTTCCCTACAGTATTAGCATGTTCACTACCCTGATCAACAATAACTCTACAATTTTCAGCATCATGACCATTATTTCCACATATATCATAAACAATAGAAGAAATAGCAGTAGTGTGCATCTTAAAAGAATCGAACCTGTTGCACAAGGAATCTACTTTCTCTACTAGGTAAGCCATTCATCATTTTCGTTCTTACCTTGAGAAGGTCTGTAAAGTACTCCTCTCTCAGAAGTCCACTGATTATGATTTAGAGCGTTCTCCTCTAGCAATTTGAAATAAGCGTCAATTGTTTTGCTCATAAGAGCTCCTCCTGTAGCAGCATCAACAGTTAGTCTAGTATTATAGAGCGAACCGTTATAAAAAGTATGAAGTAGAACCCAATCTTCAAGGCCATGGTGGGGACACTTCTGTTGTAATTCATTGAATCTCTCCCATGCCTCGCTGAATGATTCTTCATCTTTCTGTTGAAAACTGGTGATTTGATTTCTCAATTGTATTGTCTTGTTGGTGGAAAATATTTCATCAGAAAAGAATTTGATAGTTGATCCCATGTTGTAAAGGTACCAGTGGGTTGTGATTGTAGCCATGATCGTGCTCGGTTCCTAAGAGAAAAAGGAAATAATCTCAATCTCAGTGCATCATTAGAAACTCCATTAATCTTAATAGTATCACAAAGTTCTAAAAATATAGCAAGGTGTTGGTTTGGATCTTCCATAGGAGATCCTCCAAACTGTTTCGTTGAATCATAGAGAGAAAAGCAGGCTTAATCTCAAAGTTGTTAGCCTCAATGACGGGTCTAGCAATACTAGAGTGAATCTCCTGCAGATTAGGGGCTGCATAGTCCCTAAGTGATTTCTGATTATTCGCCATCACTATCACTTCCTCCTGTTGTGTTTCTTGTGAATTCTCTTCAAGTCTCAATTTCCTACGCACTCTAACAGTTTTGTTAATTTCAGGATCAAAAGGTACAAGCGGTCCTAATCTAAGGTTCCTGCGCATACAAAGTAGATAGATTAAGTGATTTCAAGAAAACAAAAGCCTAATAAATAAAAACCTAGTCTAGCAATACTTTCAATATCTTCAATATTGACAAAAACTAAGGTCCCCGGCAACGACGCTAAAAAATTGTTGTATCCCAACAAGTAGGTGTACAAACTTATCTCTGGTGGATACTTAGGATACCAATGACTTGTTGTGTCCAAAAACTTGTTGTTACTTCCGCAAGTGCACGAATACTCAAAGTAATAAAGAAAGTATCGAATCCACAGGGACCTACGTTGTCAAGTACCGAATAATTGATTCTTACTATCTAGGCAATCAAATAGAAGTCAAGCAATGATCAAAAAACACACGGGAGAGTATTATCAGAGAGAAACTGGGACTAGGGTTTCATTCACTTTAATTTTCATGGCTAGATAAAAATAGATGTTCATCAATCTAGTTTTACAATGATAAAGACATAATTTACTTCATAAGTGGATTATCTCACTTTCGTGCGGACAACCATGTAGGGACTAATCTTCGCTTTCGCGCAAGATTTATCCCAACGCTGTAAATAAGTAAATCACCAAACGAAGAATTCAAGGATCACTTTCGTGCATCCGAATTTTAAGTTGATCATCTCGAGTGGAATCTCAAGGATTGCTTTCGCGCATCTGAGTTTCAACACACGTTCTACTTATGGTTCTCCAACGTTCCAATCCTCACTTTCATGCAAGATCTCTACGTTTGACACAATAACTCAATCCTAGTTTCATAATTATCAAACATGACAATAAAATTACTAAAATCAAGAACTAAGAACTTAACTTAATTTCTTACGGTGAGTTCCTATTATTCAATTTTAGGGTTCCAAGTTCTCAAGCAAATCACTTTTCAGTCCATATTGCAAAAACTCTATATCATGCATGACAATAAATAAACTAAGGAGAATTTTAGAGGAATAATCGCATAGGTAGAATCATCAAAATAGAACTATCATGATGAAAGTAAAAAGTATCTAGTCATTGAGAAAATCAAAGGGAATTACTCCCCCATGTCCCATAAAGGTTTAAGCTAGCATAGTGAAGGAGTTACAATAATCTATGGTTTCAAAAGATCAAAAATCAAAGGGAAAAGAGGGTTTCAGAAAATACACCATGGCTGTAATATAAATTAATTTTGAGTTGAGCGTCGATGAACAGTAGCGTCGCCTCCCTTTTTGTTGATTTCTCCTCCAATTGATCACCTTTCCCTCTAAACCTTTTAGGGCGTGTCCTCCTACTCCAGGCGTAGCTTCCCTTCAAATTTCACGACCGGAGATGCACTGTGTGCATCGCAGCGGTGGCTCGAATCTTGATTTTTCTCTATACGGTGGATGAAAATTGGGGCTTTTGGTGTCCTTCTGTTCTCTTCCTGTAGAGCTTCTTTTCTTCTTCTTACGGCTTTGAGTTTAAAAGTCTGGATCATCCACAATCTTCTCCACAAAATCGGGCTTCGAATTGGACTGTGGAAGTCGCGTTTTGGAAGGAAATTACGGCGGTGTAATATGTTACGGCACTGCCGTAAAATCGGTCAAGTGTTCTGGTCCGAGATCTTCACAAAGGCACCGTAAAATGCTTCACAGCGGTGCCGTAAAATCGGCTGAACACTCTGGTCAGAAACATTTGGAAAATACGGCCTATGAAATTGTTTACGGCGGTGCCGTAATTTTTGTGAAATCTTTTGTTTGAAAAACTCCCCAAAATACGGCAGGTGCTATGATATTACGACATCGTATGGAAATACGGTACTGTAATATAGATTACGGCACTACCGTATTTTGCTTTGTTATCTCGATTTGCGTGAAATTTGTCATGTGATCTCTTCTTGATGATGACAATTCTTCAATGTATTTGATTTTGCTCGAAAACGCCCAAAAATAGTGCCTTTTTATATGAAAATCATCAAAAACCAAAATAGAAGTAGATTTTGCAGTATTTGATAAATTTTGTATAAAAATTAGTAAAAGTGAGTCAATTTAGTATGAAAAGATATATAAAATGATACAAAATATACTATATATTTTAGTGTCATCAATTTACTTAGTTAATAAACTTTCATATAAAAAGAAAGAGTGAACCTTTTTTTTTTTTTCAAAATATGATGAATTTATTTATAACATGTCATAATACAAAATAGTGGCAAGTGACAGAGGCAACTTCGAGCCCCATACATTTGTGTATTTTGATTGCTTAGCTTGCTTTGCATGCTAGTCGATAGGAATGTTAAGCTCCCTTGTCACATATTTATACCTAACCTTAATGTTTCTTTCAAATGTTGGGATTTTAAAATTAAAACTTCCCATTTCACTTTTTTTTTATTTTTACTAGAGTAATATTTTATTTGTGTCACTTACTATTATTTGGTTATTTTAATTCGTGCAATGCTATCTGTTGCACATTTGTGGTAGCCATTGGATTTAATCTGATGGTTCTAACCCTAGGGGTTTAGCTTATAAATTGGCGTGTGACCCTTGGGTATAGACACAACAGAGATTGCATAGGCATTAGCATTTGCAAAATCCCTATAACTTTCCTTCTTACTTTTGTTGCTCAAAGTCCAAATGTAGCCAATCAACTTCTCCACGGTCGTGACTAGCAAGAGAAGAATACTGGTTGTATCCTGGGTGTCTTATTTGGATTAAGCTCGCACAAGAGCCCAAATATTCACCTAAGGTCAACAGGATTCTCCGCACCTCTAGGTTTTTCATTCTTATTTTAATTTTGTTATTTTCATTGATTAGATAGAAATATTTTTATCTACACTCATGCTAACAATCTTGGGTGAATATCTACTAGTTGTAGATTAAATTATTTCTTTTTATCAGCTATCTGTTTATTTCTTTTGATGTTAAATTTGCGTTGATTCATTACGCTTAATCGATCGTATCTATTATAGTTCTTACCTTTTCCTTTTTCAATAAAGAGAAAAAAGGGTTTTGTCGTCGCCCTGTCCCATCATCTCAGAAATTAGAGTTTTAACCCAGATTAACACCTTCATCCGTTGTCGTTATGTTCATCCCTCCCTCCTTCACCGTTCATTGCTTCCTTCATCGCCAGTGTATCCACGTTGACAGGAGGGTGCTGGCTGTGGAGATTTCCATCTTGAGCAATAGTGGACGAAGGATTTCCCTTGCCTTCACAAAAGCTTCGGCTACGTCTGCTTGCAACTCCTTGGCGGTACTCTCTGTGTGCCTGGCTCGCCCTCGCCGATGTCTGTACGCCGTCAAACACGTGACATGAGTAGCGGTGACTAGGTTTCAAAGCGACAGTAGAAGGGAAGCTGCAGTAGGGTGTCGCCGTGATGACTTCGATCGCATGTCGCAAGTAGGGGCGTCGGCCCATCCATTCGCCTACCTGCCCAGATCCGCCAGCTTTCGATCCTTTCGCTTACCCGCTCGGATCCGCCTCTGTTGCCTCTCATTCGCCCGATGTGTTTAGCGCAGGTGATGTCAGTGCGTCCACCCGACACGTGGGTGACATTGGCACATTCGCCCAACGTGTTTAGCTTGGTTTATTTTTTGTTTTTTTAAAAAATTGAATTTTAGCCGTAAGTGACAGCAACTGTAGAGAAAAACAAAATACAATAAAAGAAGGGATCAATGCTTTTTTGCAAATTAAATTATTTTAGAATTGGATGTTATAAAATTTTATTTCTATGCTCTTCTAAAATTTGGATCAATATACCTGTGTGCAAATTAAATTATTTATTTTAAGAATTGCATGCTATAAAATTTTATTTTTGTGCTCTCATAAAATTTTTGATCTGCTAGTATCATACTTTGTTACAGTTCCTAACTTGCTCTTTTAAAAGTAGAATAGCTTGCGTAAATTTTTATTTACTGCATTTCTTAATATAATTCTAAATATATTAAATCTTTTTGCCATAACGTATAAATTGTTTATTTCAACAATAACACTTATATTAGGAAAATTATTTATGTAGATAAATAATATTCTTATTCCCTTTAAAATAAAAATGGCTTTGGAAGATCTTACTGAAAGTCCCCTCAACAAGGGGGGGGGGGGGGGTGCGAAACCCTACTGGCGCATATGGAGGTTTTAAAGCAGCGGAATGGATTTCTAGGGATCGATTGCATGAGATATGATCAACTACAAAAACCCCGATTGCAAACATAAGAAGGATCATACCATCGCCATCCTTTGGATGGTGCCTTGGAAGCAAAGATCGAAAGGGATCTTCTCCAAAAGTGACGCACACAAGGTGATGCCGCCTACTCTTTGTTGATCCTTGTGCTAGCAAGGTTCTTCAAAGGTCTTTGTCGTATGAAAGGGAAGAGAAGATTTTCCTTGCTTGGCGAGACCTCTCCCTTGTCGTCAAGAAGCTCTACCACATGAATGTGTCAAGAACCAAAAACCAACAGGCGACAAGAGGGCGAGAGGGAGGCGTGAAGAGAGGCGACGTGAGATGTGGTCACGTAAGTGACATGCTATCTAAAAATAGCAAAACCACTTCTCATCATGAAATGCGCTCATGAACAAATCGCAAATCTCTTCTCCCATGAACCATGCGCTCACTTGATGAGCTGGTTCAATTTGGTTGGGTTCAAAGACCAATTAACCCAAGCCATTTGGTCTAGATCACAATAAACCCTAAAGGTTCCAGATCTAACCGTTCATCTCTTGATGCTCTTGATCTCACCGATCTAGCATCCATTCTCTCAATCAAAGCTTACCGATCTTAAGCCCTAATCAATCAAACATGATCAGACCAGATCTCACTTACAATCAGAGATTAAATCCCTTTAAACTGAACCAAAACAATTCAGTCCACACGATCTGACTTAAGTAAGCCATATCATCAAATTGTGCGACCCTAAGGGTTTCCTTTAAATGTCGGTAACGACAACTCACGTTATCACAATCAGTGAGGGGTATCTAGCAACACATCACTGTCTCCCGATATAAAGGAAAGAGTCTTCCAAGACTACACCCAAACCACAGCACAAGTGTGAATCCACTTCACAAGGCATACATGTTTCCTTTGCCACTGGATGTTCTTATTGGACAAGCGTGTCAAGCCTGTAACTCCAATATGATGAGAATGATTAGATCAGATGAACATAGTCATCTGGGTATGGCCATACACTTTCTCAATCATCTCATTCAAGGGGGCCCCTTTAGAACATCACACTCCAATCAAGGAGACGGCAATCCTATATCTATCACTAGTGTCCTAACCTGACTCATGATCATTATCCAAGATAGTCTATAACCATTATGTTTCAAATGATATTGAACTACCTCAAAACAATGACAATCATCATTTAGAAACACAAGTGATCTCAAGTCAGAGGACATGTGCCACTTGTTGCAAACAAGGATTATTCACATTGTGACAAGCAATTGAATATCCTAGTAGGGTCTGTCCAGTACATCCAATGTATCCATGAGTCTACATCTTATTCCATGCTCGAAGCATCCTATAAGATTAGAACACATATTAGTCTCAATCATATCAAGGCTGTCTCATGTTCATCAAGATATCTCGACTAAGGACATTACAGCATGTCAGCCAAGCTGAACAGCATTGAGACATTATTCAGAAGCACACTTATTGCAGCAGACAATGTAACAAACTGAATAAAAACCATTGCCTTTATAAACATAAGAGTTTATACATGATACTGAAAGAATCCCAAGGCCTCAAACATTAGCCTTAAGGGCATACCCTAACAATCTCCCACTTGCACTTAATCTAATGGTTGAGAAATCTCAAACCCATATTATTACAGTGCTTCTCATGCTTCTACTGCGCCAGAGGCTTGGTAAGCGGGTCAGCCAGATTGTCATCTGTATGAACCTTGCAGATTTTGATCTCACCACGATCTATGATCTCCCGATCAAGTGAAACCATCTCTGTATGTGCTTGGACTTCTGGTGCGACCGTGGTTCCTTTGCTTGTGCGATTGCTCCAGTGTTATCACAGAAGATAACCAATGGATCTGCACTCGAAGGAACAACACCAAGTTCTTGAACGAACTTACGAATCCACACTGCCTCCTTGGATGCTTCCGAGGCTGCAACATACTCGGCTTCTGTTGTGGAATCAACAACGATAGACTGTTTGAAACTTTTCCACACCACTGCTCCTCCATTCAAGCTAAAAACATAGCCTGATTGCGATCGGAAATCATCCTGGTCAGATTGGAACGAAGCGTCAGTATATCCTTCAATACTGAGTTCTTCCTGACCTCCATATATCAAGAACATATCTTTGGTCCTCCGAAGATATTTCAAAATGTTCTTGACCGCAATCCAGTGCGCCTGACCTGGATTACTTTGGAATCGACTGGTCACGCTTAACCCGTAAGCGACGTCTGGGCGAGTATACAACATCGCATACATAATGGATCCAATAGCCGAAGCATAAGGCGTATTGTCCATTTCATCTTTCTCAGTCTGTGTTTGTGGACACTAACTCTTTGAAAGATTCAGACCATGTCTGACTGGAAGATATCCTCTTTTAGAATTCTCTAAATGAAATCTCTCCAGGACTTTATCGATGTAAGTACTTTGGCACAGCCCGAGAAGCCTCTTAGATCTATCCCTGTAGATCTTCACACCTAACACATAGGCTGCTTCTCCTAGATCTTTCATCTGGAAACATTTTCTTAACCATGCTTTAACAGCATGCAGTTCAGGAATATCGTTTCCAATGATTAAGATATCATCGACGTAGAGGACTAGGAAAGTAATCACGCTCCCACTAAACCTCTTATATACACACGGGTCATCTTCATTCTTGATGAAACCAAATTCACATATTGATTCATCAAAACGAATATTCCAGCTTCTAGATGCTTGCTTAAGTCCATAAATGGACTTCTTTAACTTGCATATTTTATGACGATCTGATGGATTAGTGAAACCTTCAGGTTGTGTCATATACACATCCTCATCCAGTTTTCCATTAAGGAAAGCGGTCTTCACATCCATTTGCCAGATTTCATAATCGTAATATGCTGCTATCGCAAGAATAATCCGAATTGACTTGAACATGGCTACAGGAGAGAAAGTTTCATCATAATCTATCCCGTAGATTTGTTTGAAACCTTTCGCAACTAGCCTGCCTTTATAGGTAACCACGTTACCATCCATGTCAATCTTCTTCTTGAAGATCCATTTACAGCCTATAGGGATTACTCCCGGAGGCGGATCAACCAAATCCCAAACTTGGTTATCTGACATGGAGTCCATCTCGGCTCGCATAGCTTCAAGCCAGCTAGCTGACTCCGGTCCACTGACCGCATCCGCATAAGTAAGGGGTTCATCATTATCAATGATGTAGACTCCGTCATAGCGCTCAGGCTATCGATGGATCCTTCCCGATCTACGCGGTTCCCGTGATATCTGAGCCTCAGGTTGTTCAATAACCTGTTCTACTGGCTCAGGCTCATCCAACTGTGCTTGACTACTTTGTCCTTCCTCTGGATTCTCATCCAACTTTATTTCTCTCCCACTGGCTTCTTGCAGAAGAAACTCCTTCTCAAGAAAAATAGCCGTCCGAGCAACAAATACTTTGTTCTCTTTGGGATCGTAGAAATAATAACCCTTAGTTTCCTTAGGGTAACCGACAAAGATGCATTTGTCAGATCTGCTCTCCAGTTTCCCAGAGGCGAGCTTTTTGACATAAGCCTCGCAACCCCAGATCTTAATAAATGTCAAGCTCGGCTGTTTCCCATACCATAACTCATATGGAGTCTTTGAAACTGCCTTGGATGGCACTCGGTTTAGTACCTTTGCAGCTGTTTCCAGTGCAAATCCCCAAAAGGAGTAAGGTAGAGTAGCCTGACTCATCATAGAACGAACCATATCCAGTAAGGTTCTGTTCCTCCTCTCGGACACACCATTCCATTGCGGTGTTCCTGGTGGAGTGAGCTGTGAGATAATCCCACACTCCTTCAGATAGTCAGTAAACTCTCGACTTAGGTATTCACCACCTCGATCTGAGCGAAGTGCCTTGATATTTTGGCCTAGCTGATTCTGTACTTCATTTTTGAACTCTTTGAACTTGTCAAAAGATTCACTCTTATGTCTCATCAGATAGACATAACCATATCTACTGAAATCATCAGTAAAGGTAATGAAGTATGAATAGCCACCTCTGGCATGTTTACTAAATGGCCCACACACATCACTGTGTATAAGGTCAAGTAAACCTGAAGCCCTTTGACCTTTATGAGGAAAAGGAGACTTCGTCATTTTGCCCAATAAACAAGCTTTGCATGTATCAATCTCCTCATAGGAGAATGATCCCAGCAGTCCATGATCATGCAACCGCTTAATGCGTTTCTTGTTAATATGGCCTAAACGACTATGCCATAGCAAGGTGCTGTCATCAGCATACTTGGCTTTCTTATTATCAAAGTTTTGTATAGAACATTCCATGTCCAACATGAATAACCCATTGTTAATTAACCCAGTAGCATAAACAATATTATCAAGAGAAAGATAACACTTTGAAGTCTTGCATTCAAAGGAAAACCCTTTCCTGACAAAAGCAGGAATAGAGATAATATTTTTCGTAATGCTTGGTACAAAGTAACAATTGTCTAGTTCCAATACAAGTCCAGATGGTAATGAGATGTAATAAAGTCCTACAGCAACAGCAGCAACCCGTGCCCCGTTTCCAACTCGTAGGTCCACCTCATGCTGTCCCACCTGTCTTCTTCTCTTGAGTTCCTGTACATTTGAACAAATGTGAACTCCACATGCAGTGTCCAACACCCATGAAATAGAAGAAGAAGATATCATGACTTCAGTCACAAAAATACCTGAGCCAGAAGCGATGCTTCCCTTCTTGTCTCCTTGGAGCGCTTTACAGTCCTTTTTCCAGTGACCCAGCTGGCCACAATGGAAACATCTGTATTCCTTCGACCGCTTGACCTTTTGTTTCAGAGCCTTGTTGTAGTTCTTGACTGGGGCTTTGCCCTTCTTCCCCTTCTTCTTGTTCCTGGAAGGGAACATCAAGACAGAGGTTGAAGGCTTTCCCTTTAGAGTCTCCTCCGTAGTCAAGAGCATATTCAGCAACTCTGCCGGAGTACAGTCGATCTTGTTCATATTAAAATTAATAATGAACTGATCGAAAGAGGCCGGGAGAGACTGCAGAATAATGTCTACAGCAAGCTCCTGATTGATGGTATGCCCCAGTTTCTCTAGAGCCTCTTTGTGCCCAATCATCTTGAGCACGTGAGCTCCCACTGGACTCCCTTCAGCCAGTTTGCTCTGAAAGAAAAGCTTGGTCAAATTATAGCGTTCAGTCCTCGCCTGTGCAGCATATAGCATCTTGAGGTTTGCTATAATTTCTATAGCAGACATATCCTCATGCTGACGCTGCAGCTGTGGCGTCATAGACGCTAGCATCAGGCAAGCAACATCAATGCTATCATTGACATGCTTTTCATAGGCATCCCGAACCGCCCTTGCGGCGTTCGGAGCGGGTTGAGGCGGTATAGCCGTCTCGAGGACATACAATTTCCTCTCAGCCTTAAGAACAATCTTAAGGTGTCCGTACCAGTCTGAGAAGTTTGGCCCAGCAAACTTCTCCCTTTCCAGTAGGGATCGCACATTGAAGCTCATGGTGTTCGTTGCTGCAGGAATCTACAACAATGCAAGAACAGCAAGGTCAGTATCAATGTTTAGAATCAATCCAGGACTTTAAGAAAGATTCTTTTCTCACTATTTTATCTGACTGAAAAATCCATTAAAACAGTCCGAAAGAGTAAGACTCTTTTAGTGAGATGGGATCCAGATTTCATACTTGGTCTCCGCGTCCCGCTCAGGTGAGATAAGATGCACAGAGAGTACAAGCGCTAATTTCTGGTAGGCAGTCCCTGCCAATCGCCAACCCGTGCGATTCCCCTTCATCTGGGCAATCCAGCAGACTGTGCCAACTGAGTTGGTACAACACAGTCTCTGATCCCACAGATGGCTGCCTCCATATAGCTAACATATGCCCCATATGTAGCCTACATGGTCAAGCTGACCTGACCTACTCCCTGGACCACCACGTGCTATGCTGAGCAACGAGAAGCGATAAATCCCTTCCCTGTAACACGCAGGTGTAATCACACACCGTCTAAAGATAGATGGGCGTGCCCACTGAGTGGGTACAACACGGCCCCAACGATAGTCAGAACAGTGAGGTTTCGCGTCAGAAGGCTTACGTGCTTGATATTATAGCGTTGGATTTTAACGGTCTTTTATCTTCTTAACTATCATGCAAACCCTATGGCGATAGCAGAAGATTAAATCATGCAATTCTAATTATAAAAACGATAAGTAGAAAGCATGCTGATCTTATGTGGTAAAAGCCCATTAACCCTAAGTAAGACCTTAATTTTAACTTAAGTCTTCACTTGAGCTCTTCATGGGTCTTTTGCATCTCATCTGGCCCAACCCAGGGCCCTAGCGCCCTTTGCAGCTCAGGTGCGCCCACCAGGTAAATGCGCCTGTCCTAGGGTCGAACCCTAGACATCCCACCTGGTCAAGCCACTGCTGCATGCGCCAATGCCATGTGTGCTCTGTGCTCTTGTCTGATTAAAATTACAATTTAATCTATCTAGACAAGATTGACACGCAGGTCAATTACACAATAAATTAATTAAAATGTGATGCGCAGATCACAAAAATAATAATTTATAATTAATCCAAGCTCGCAGGCCCCAGCATAGCACACATTAACACGGGCAGCCCACATAAGATTAAATAAACAAGCATATGCTTACAATCAACATGTGATCCAATAAGAAAATAAAATTTTGAAAAAACTGCATTGGCATCATTTTATTTTTCCTTATGTGCCCTACTACCTTACAACGGTCCATTATTAGGGATCCACTCATCAGACCTAGTCAGATCCACTGCCCTTGCATGCACCAAGTCCTAACTGACTTGAGTCGACCAAATGGTCAATCATGTATGCGCCAAGGGCTGAACGACCTCATGAGTTCTGGCAAGCGGGTGTGACCCTGGGCCTAAACCATGTGCGTTCACAGGTTGTCTCAACCAGACATCGCTACACGCCTGTCCGCAGTCGACCTATAGCCACCTCGTGCTTGCGCACAGGTGCCATCTGGTCGACCCATCTAGGCTGTCAGATAGTCTGATTAGACTGGTTGGATCTTGACTAGACTGTGACTTCAACCCTAATAACCCGTCTAAGGGTTTAAAGTAGGCGCCACTTAGATCTAATGGTAAGCGCGCAAGTCATTAAGTTTTGTGAAAAACATCAACAACAATATGAAAGAAGCGCTACCTTCATACATGCGCCAAGATTAATATACAACATGTAAGTTTTCGCATGTAACCTATAGATCTAGCAATATGGCGCAAACATGGATCACAAATCAAACATAGCAATCATATTAACATGCATAAGAACCTGGCTCTGATACCAGTTGAAAGTCCCCTCAACAAGGGGGGGGGGGGGGGCGAAACCCTACTGGCGCATATGGAGGTTTTAAAGCAGCGGAATGGATTTCTAGGGATCGATTGCATGAGATATGATCAACTACAAAAACCCCGATTGCAAACATAAGAAGGATCATACCATCGCCATCCTTTGGATGGTGCCTTGGAAGCAAAGATCGAAAGGGATCTTCTCCAAAAGTGACGCACACAAGGTGATGCCGCCTACTCTTTGTTGATCCTTGTGCTAGCAAGGTTCTTCAAAGGTCTTTGTCGTATGAAAGGGAAGAGAAGATTTTCCTTGCTTGGCGAGACCTCTCCCTTGTCGTCAAGAAGCTCTACCACACGAATGTGTCAAGAACCAAAAACCAACAGGCGACAAGAGGGCGAGAGGGAGGCGTGAAGAGAGGCGACGTGAGATGTGGTCACGTAAGTGACATGCTATCTAAAAATAGCAAAACCACTTCTCATCATGAAATGCGCTCATGAACAAATCGCAAATCTCTTCTCCCATGAACCATGCGCTCACTTGATGAGCTGGTTCAATTTGGTTTGGTTCAAAGACCAATTAACCCAAGCCATTTGGTCTAGATCACAATAAACCCTAAAGGTTCCAGATCTAACCGTTCATCTCTTGATGCTCTTGATCTCACCGATCTAGCATCCATTCTCTCAATCAAAGCTTACCGATCTTAAGCCCTAATCAATCAAACATGATCAGACCAGATCTCACTTACAATCAGAGATTAAATCCCTTTAAACTGAACCAAAACAATTCAGTCCACACGATCTGACTTAAGTAAGCCATATCATCAAATTGTGCGACCCTAAGGGTTTCCTTTAAATGTCGGTAACGACAACTCACGTTATCACGATCAGTGAGGGGTATCTAGCAACACATCACTATCTCCCGATATAAAGGAAAGAGTCTTCCAAGACTACACCCAAACCACAGCACAAGTGTGAATCCACTTCACAAGGCATACATGTTTCCTTTGCCACTAGATGTTCTTATTGGACAAGCGTGTCAAGCCTGTAACTCCAATATGATGAGAATGATTAGATCAGATGAACATAGTCATCTGGGTATGGCCATACACTTTCTCAATCATCTCATTCAAGGGGGCCCCTTTAGAACATCACACTCCAATCAAGGAGACGGCAATCCTATATCTATCACTAGTGTCCTAACCTGACTCATGATCATTATCCAAGATAGTCTATAACCATTATGTTTCAAATGATATTGAACTACCTCAAAACAATGACAATCATCATTTAGAAACACAAGTGATCTCAAGTCAGAGGACATGTGCCACTTGTTGCAAACAAGGATTATTCACATTGTGACAAGCAATTGAATATCCTAGTAGGGTCTGTCCAGTACATCCAATGTATCCATGAGTCTACATCTTATTCCATGCTCGAAGCATCCTATAAGATTAGAACACATATTAGTCTCAATCATATCAAGGCTGTCTCATGTTCACCAAGATATCTCGACTAAGGACATTACAGCATGTCAGCCAAGCTGAACAGCATTGAGACATTATTCAGAAGCACACTTATTGCAGCAGACAATGTAACAAACTGAATAACAACCATTGCCTTTATAAACATAAGAGTTTATACATGATACTGAAAGAATCCCAAGGCCTCAAACATTAGCCTTAAGGGCATACCCCAACACTTACCTGAGAAATTTAATGGATAAGATTTTGCTCGATGGCAAGAGCAAATGGGAGCTTGGCTTATTTCTCAAGGTCTAATTACTACATTAGGAAAGATTCCTCCATACACCCCATAATCTTCTTCTTCCAAATCACCCGAGGAAATTGAATATCAGTGTTGGTTGCACATTCTCTGTAGTCGTAGTAACAATCTTTATGAAACCTATAGGATTTTTAAAACTGCCAAAGAGGTTTGGCTAGCATTTGAGGAAACCTATTTAAAGGATTTTGAAGGTGTAGTTAAACTTACAGCATCTAACTTCAATTCCTTTAAGATGGTAGACCATGTTCCTATAAATGATTAGATTTATGTTTTCCAAAACATGATTCATGAAATCTATAGAGGAGGAACCATCTTTAGTAAAGCTTTCCTAATCTCCTGTCTTCTAGACAAACTTCCCCCCTCTTGGACCAAATTTGGACAAGACATTAGGAGATCCCAAAATCCTCAAACTCTTAGTTTTGTAATCTAAGCTATAATAGTTGAAGATCAATATGGAAAAAGAGAATAAAAAAAAGATGCTCCTAATCCTAGGATAAATATAACTAAAAGATCCAAGCAAAATCAAAACAACTCTTTTAAACCTAATAACAACAGGTTTAATCCTAGGAGTAAAAACTTTAAATCTAGGAACATCAATGATAAGAATAACACTAAAAACTCCAAATCTAATTTCAAGGGGAATAAGAACTTGAAGGATGGCCAAATTTGCTTCGTGTGCAGAAAAGATAATCATTTAGCATCAAACTGCTTCTTCCGCAAGATTGAGAAGGTTCAAACCAAGAAAAAAGGTTTTAAACCTAAACCTCAAGTCAATGTAGTTGAGGGTGAAACTTCCACGAGCACTATCAAGTTAGTTTCCTTCACTCCTTCTGTCAATTTAGTGCACGATGATTCTGAGTGGTGGCTTGACTCTGGAGCTAATGTTCATATTTGATGACTAAAAAATTCATAGTATATTTTGTAATGATTGATTAGTCTTTTTGAGTCATATTCATGCTTTTTTGCTTGTTTTTATGCCTTATTTATCAAATAGTTCAGAATCTACACCTTTTCTAGTTTTTGATCAATTTCAGGTATAAAGACCTTTATTTCAATGGATTCTGCATGATTTGAATGCATAAACAAATTCCAATCATCAAGAGGAGATTACATATCAAATTTCAAGTCATACAGAGTTTTTAGCAAAATTACGGCCCGACCGTGGTTTTACTAGAACATACAGAATAAACCACGACACTGCTTTGATTATTTTCCTCTGCTATAATTTTTGGAGATTTTTGCGCAGAGGAAATTACGGCACTACCGTAAAATTTATTACGGCCATAATTTTATTCGAGAGAAATTGAAGCAATCACGGCACTGCCATAGGTATTATTACAACCCGTAATTTTATCCAGATTTTGCACAGAAGAGATTACGGCACTGCCATAATGTCATTCACGGGCCGTAATTCTAACCGAGCAGCCGCATTCACCCGTGTCTTCCACTGCTACTGTTCATCAAAATTTTCGAAGCTGAGTGATATCTTGCATTTATATCGTCTTTTAGACCTATATTTACTTGTGAATCGAGACATATTTTCATGATTTTACATCTCTTTCCAGCTTCTTTCATCGACTTTCTTCAGAAGCTTCACTACTTGTTATGTTTGTTGAATACATGATATTTCATGCACTCTTAGAGCTATTTGGACGTATATTTACATCTTTGAGTGAATCAAGAATCTTGACAAGAAGTTTGGCTTCAAACAGAATTAATTTTCAAAAATTATGGGCATGGCCATAATCTTCCTCACGACTGAAATCTCGCGGCCTCCGCAAAAGTTTATCCGCAAGCGCCAGAGTTTATTCGTAGCCATCGGATTTATTATAGCCGTCAAGGATTAAATGAGCATTAATTGTCTGAAGGTTACAAGAATTAAAAAGACTGCAATTAATGCATTACCGTTACAATCATAAATGCGGGAGTTATCTAGATCATTTATTAGCCATCAAATGTCGTTATGGGAATTAAATTCCAAATATGAAAAGACACACCATTAGGAGCCATAATGGAGGATTTAATCCAGAATTTAATTCCAAGATTTAATTTAGAATTCCAAGGGGCACCAGGAGTCTATATAATGGGGCTAAATTCGCTAAAGAAAGCTAGCGCCCAATTGGGGCTCAAGGGGGGCTAGTGAGTTTTGCAAGGGAGAAAGCTTTGGCGACTACAAGGGAGGAGGAAGGAATGGTACATCATGCTAGAAGACTAGAAGGAATGTTGCAAAGTTTCTGCAGAGAGTTTGCTTCCTCTTTCTTCTTTCTTCTCTTTAGTTTCTTCTTTTCCTTTAGGGATTTGTACTTAATCGATGCTATGATAGCATAATCTTTTTAATCGAAACAAGGGTGTATTTGAGTTGTTTGGATCTTAGTTTCAAACTTATTTTCTCGTGGCTAATGTAATTTTATCTTGTGTTTATTCGATCTGTGCTGTTTTACCGCTAGTATTGCCTTGATCACGCAATTACTTTTCTTAGGCGCCGCAAGAAAGACCGAAGGTGAATTGCGACGCTAGATCTGCCTTATCGAACATGCTCTGAGAGGTCAAGAATTAGGGCCAGATTTGTGTAAGGAACTTTATAATATCTCTGAACCCAATGGATCAATCTAGGTACGGTGAGCCACGAAAGTAGGACGCCGATATAGATTGATACCGGATTACGCCGTCGAAAGAGGGTAATCTATACCATCAGATATTTCCTTGAATACTTTTAAAATTGCATTGTTTTGATAATTTTCTTGTTTGAGTTTAAGATCCATCAACGAGATGAGCTCAAAGTTCTGATCTCTCTAAACCTTGTTTTACGTCCAATATTTTCACTTGCTTGATTCGGCTAGCATTTGTATTTAGTTGTATTTTCATTTATTTTTGAAAAACCCAAAAATATTTAACCGATTGTCTAGCTATTGATTCATAATCAGTCGGTACTTGATCACTGTCTCTGTGGGATTGACATCTTAAGTACTACTACGACAAAGCTGTCACGCTTGCGGTTAGTGGTACGATAAAGTACACATCAAGTTTTGGCGCCCGGCAGGCGCCCAGAGGCCTAGGGAGTGCCCAGTTGGGGCTCCGGGAGAATAAGAGAGAGGAGGTACTACGCTCGAGAGCTTAGAGTTCAGTGGCTATGAAGAACGCGAGTCATTTCAAGAAGAAGAAGGCGACAACAAAGGAGGAGAGAAAGGAGTTTGTTTCAATTCTGTTCTCATCTTTACTTTGTTCAGTTTTCTTTACATGCTGATAGAAAGGCTTGTACTTGTCATAACCATATATATATTAGCGTAAAAACCTCAATCGGGATTTGGGCGTAGCCCGTCTTTTTGATTTACAAGTCTTAATGTTAAGAATTACTTTTGGATGTATCTTTTGAGGCTATTTGATCTTGGTTTGGTTCATTCGTGTTTATCGTTTCTTGGCCAGATCAGTTTTCACTTTAGTTGATTGTTGTAAAAGCTGAGAGGTGAATTGCAATCAACGAATCCTCCTAGATCATTCCTGTGTGCTCTATTACTTGAAGACTTGATATCAACGAGAGTCTTAGAGACCACTTGGGGAATCTTCTTGTCCTATTCCAACACGATCTATTTATGCTTAGTCCACCGCGAGAGTAGGAGACTAACTAAGTACATCATGTAGTTGTCCACCGCGAGAGTAGGAGACTAACTAAGTTGCTGAGTTGTACACCCGAGAGGGGTACGACTCAAGGGGACATGTCCCTTGGTTTCCGAAAGATTTTCTAAGTAGTACTTTTCATTTCGCTTGTAGGTTGATTAACGTGGTAAATCCCGATTTTCCGATTTCTCTCATATCCGTAGGACCTTTATTTTATTGCACTTTTAGCTTAGTTTGTATCACCAACCGAGATTTTTAATTGCTTAGCTATCGAAGATTAGAAGATTTGGTACTTGACAACCCATCCCTGAGGGAACGATATCCTAAGTACTACATAGGTAAGCCGTGCGCTTGTGGATTTTGTGCAACACCGAGTTCGAGAGATTTACACCACGATTTCTAAATCTGTAAAAAGGGGATGATCTATATAAGGAGGAGAAGATTTCAAAACAAGAGGCCCCAATTTTGATCCACAATAGAGAGAGAAATCGAGGAATTCGCCACCACCCTAGGGTTTTCTACCGAGAGACGTATAGACCATCATTGGTGGCAAAATTTTGAAGGAATCTACGCTTGAGGAAGGAGAAGACGCACAAAAAGTTTCAGAACAAAAGGAGTTCAATCAGAAGAGAAATCAAGAAGGGCATGATCACGGTTACTGTTCACAGCCTATTTCACAAATATTACGGGTTGCAAAATTTTCATAGCCTTGTACAGTAACTCTATTCCTCCTTCTTTGATTTTTGATCTTTCTGAGATGAATTCTTATTGTAATTCTTTCACCATGATAGCATAAAAAACTTTTTGGGACAGGGGGTGTAATTCCCTTAATTTCTTAATGGCTGGATAATTTCTATTATGTATGATTGTTCTTTGATATGATAATTTTGCTTAAGTGATTATTGTCTTTAATCTTTTCTAGTTTCAAATATCAGCATATCTTAGAGTTTTGTTAGACCTGGCAAAACAGGTCAGCGGGTTGTGTTCGGGTTGACCCCTTTTTGACTCATGACCCGATTAGCTTAACTCGAACACGACCCGTTTAGTTAATTGGGCCAGATGATCTAACCCAAACATGACCCATATATATTCGGGTCAACCAGACACGACCTGATTAACTCGTTTAATATTAAATAATTCAAATAAATATTTATAAAAAAATATATATAATTCTATAAATGTAAAAATATTAACTCTATTAACTCGACACGACACGACTCGACCCGAAATGATATATAAATATATGTATATGTATATATTTATATATAAATTATATATATAATATATAATTATATAATATAATCGGGTTAAGTGGGTCAACCCGATTATAACCCGACACGACCCGTTTACTTTTGGGTCATAAACGGGTTGACCCGTTTATGACCCGAACACGATTAGACCCAACCCGAACTCGCCTAACTTCATGTCGAGTCGGGTCGGGTTGGCGGGTTGGGTCAGTTTTTGCCAGGTCTAAGTTTTGTAATATGTACTAAAAGGTTACTTACTAAACTTGGAACCCTTAAATTGAGTTTTAGGAACTTATGCTATGAGAATAGGTTTGTTCTTAATTCCTGTTTTTTGATGTATAAATTCTTGTTGATAATCTGATCTACGAAATTTTATCGCATTAGACATGAATTATGCATTGAAAGATGATTTTGGATTGTTGGAAACCCTTAAGTAAAACCTGTGAAATTAAGATATGAGAATATTCAATTTTGCTTGAGATATTGGCACTGAAAGTTAAACCACGAGAGTGATTTAAACTTTCTTTGTCAAATTTACTTATCTTAAACACAGAATAGTGAGTCATGAGAATGAAGGTTATTCTGTGTAAATTGTTGTCGCGAGAGCGAGACAAGTTCTTTATAAGTAGATTTTTATCTTTATCATATCAGGAATAGTCGATGAACACTTATTTTTGTCCAGTCATTGAAATTAAGAAGGATAAAACCCTAGTCCCAATTTCCTCTCTCTAATAATCCGTATTAATTTTTGATCGTTCGTTTACAACTTGTTCGATTTGCTTAGCTATGAGAACACAATTACTTGGTACTCAACACGTAGGTCCTTGTGGTTCGATATCTTTTATTACTTCGAGTATCTGTGCACTTGCGACCACAACAAGTTTTTGGCGCCGTTGTCGGGGACCTTAGTTTAGTTGATATCGAAGCAATTGATAGTATCGCTAGACTAAGCTTTGTTTTTAGATTTTTTAGAAGCTATGAATTTTTTCTGTTTTCTGCTATTTTCTGAAATTCTGAGTTTATTTGAACTTTCTATTTGTTTATGCGCAGGACCCTTAGGTCAGGACCACTAGATCCTTTTGATCTTGAAATTAATAAAACTCTTAGATTGCACATGAAACTTAGATTTGAAGAGAAGAAGGAAGAGGAAGCAATCATGGCTGAAAGAAGATCACTTAGGGATTATGCAGTGCCGAATCCACAAGGAATGCACTCTAGCATAGCTAGGCTAGCGATTGAGGCTAACAACTTTGAAATTAAACCGGCCTTTCTATTTATGATACAGCAGAATCAATTTGGAGGATCACCACTTGAAGATCCTAATCAACATCTAGCTCTTTTTCTTGAATTTTATGACACCATTAAGATTAATGGTGTATCTAGTGACGCTTTGAAACTAAGATTATTTTATTTTTCTCTCAGGGACCGAGCGCATGCTTGGTTACACTCTCAACCAACTAGAACATTCACCACATGGGATCAACTTTCAAATGCCTTCTTGTTGAAGTACTTCCCACAAAGTAAAACGATCTAGTTGAGGAATCAGATTACTAGCTTTGCATAGAGGGATGGCGAGTCACTAAGTGAGGCATGGGAGCGTTTCAATGAATTACAACGGAAGTGTCCTCACCATGGCTTGGAGAAATGGGTTTTGATTCATACTTTCTATAATGGTTTACTTTATAATACTCACCTCACTATTGATGCTGTTGCAGGAGGAGCTCTTATGAACAAGACCATTGACGATGCTTTCACTTTGTTTGAAGAGATGGCTTTGAACCATAACTAGTGGACCACTGAAAGAGAAGTGTTATATCGTCCTCCATATGGTAAGAATGAGAATGATGGTTGGCATACCCTGGTTGAAAAGTAGACTCTTTGGTTAATAGATTTGATTCTTTTCAAATGCAAACTGCTATGGTTTCATCATCTGTTATTTGTGATATTTGTGGTAACCAAGGTCATTACTCTGAAGAATGTAAAGTCATTGCTGATCAGGGTGTAGAACAAGTGAATGTTGTAGGGGGTTACAATCAAGGTAGAAATAATGACCCTTACTCTAGTACATACAACGTTGGATGGAGAAATCACCCTAACTTGTCTTGGAAAAATAATAGTGGGACAAAAATAGATTCTAGACAACAACCTCACTACCAACCTAGGAATACTAATCCGCCACCTAAATCTAGCCTAGAGGACATGTTTGAAAAATTCATGAGTGCCTAAACAAAATAAAATGAAGATGTGAAGGAGACCCTTAGGCAGATAATTTCTAGGTTGGATAGCGTGGTTGCACACAATAAAATTCTAGAAACCCAGATAGCACAACAAGCAAGAACATTTTATAGACCCCCAGGGAAATTGCCTGCTAAACCTGAACTGAACCCTAGGGAACATTGCAATGCTATAACTACTAGGAGTGAGAAACAGTTAGATGAACCAAGGGGTAGACTTGAGGATGATGATGAGGAAGAACCTGACATTGAATCTAGTAGTGAGCAAGTAATAGAAACACCACCTGCACATGTGCAGTCCCATCCTAGTTCGCCAACTCATAAAGGTCATGAACCTAAAGGTGATAAGACATGTCAGCCTGATGTTCCTAGACCTAGTTCACCAGCTCCATATAGGCTGCATATACCCTTTCCCCAGAGACTTGTTCAAGCTAAGTTAGATAAGTAATTTGAGAAATTTCTTGATGCTTTGAAAAAGCTTTACATTAATATTCCATTCACTGATGCTTTATCTCAAATGCCCACTTATGCTAAATTCTTGAAAGAAATTTTGTCAAATAAAAGAAAAATAGAGGACTATGACACTGTGGCATTAACTGAGGAGTGTAGTGCTATCATTCAAAATAAATTGTCACCAAAATTAAAGGATCTAGGTAGCTTCTCTATACCTTGCTTGATTGGGAGTATGGCTTTTGACCGAGCCTTATGTGATCTTGGGGTTAGTGTGAGTCTAATGCCTTTGTCTGTTTGCAGGAAACTAGACATTGGAGAGCCGAAACCAACTTCTATATCTTTGCAACTCGCTGATCATTTAGTTAAGTATCCTATTGAGATTGAGGTTGTTCCAATTCAGGTTGGTAAGTATTTTGTTCCAGCAGATTTTGTAGTTTTAGAGATAGAGGAAGATGCTAAAATTCCTATCATACTTGGTAGACCGTTCTTAGCTATAGCAGGGGCACTCATTGATGTAAAGAACGATAAACTCACTCTTAATATAGGTGAAAACAAAATTGAGTTTGATTTGAATGAATCTATGATGAAACCATCATATGCTGGATCTTGTTGTAGTATTCATGCTGTAGATGATATTGTTTATGATCTTAATGCTTTGTTTGATGAACCTTCTGATTCTAATTCTGATTTTGATTTTAGTTCTGATTCCAACTCTAATTCTGATTCTTATTCTGACTCTGATCCTAATTCTAAAACTCATAATTTGTTAGACTGCACCTTATGTGATGATCAAGAAAATCAGGAAGAAAAAGTTCCAAAAATTGAATTGAAATCTCTACCTAATAATCTTCGCTATGAATTTCTTGGACCCAATTTTACGTACCCTATTATTATTGATGCACAACTTAATGCAAGAGAAACAAATTTGCTTCTAAGGGAGTTGAGAATTCATAGGAAGGTAATTGGGTACTGTGCATACAAAAAGAAGGGTTAATTCCCTTTAAGTCATCAATTGTGTACCCAATTACCTTTCTATGAGTCCTTAGTTCTTTGAGAAGCAATTCTGTCTCCCTTTTTCTAAGCTGTGCATCAACAATAACAGGATAAGTGGAATCAGGACCAAGAAATTCATAGCGAAGGTTATCAGGTAAAACTTTAAGTTCTACTTTAGGAGTCTTCCTTTCTTTACTCTTTTCATTATCACAAGCACTGCAGTCTAATAATTCATCAATTTCAGAATTAGTTTCTACCTTAAGATCAAGAGTAGAGTCTAAATCAGAATCAATTTCAGAGGTTTCAACAAATAAATCATTAAGATCATAGACAATGTCATCTAAAGCATGTACACTACAGCAAGATCCATAATTTGATGGGTTTTTCATAGCTTCATTCAAGTCATACTCAATTCTTTCATCCCCAATGTTAAGTGTAAGCTTACCGTTTCTCACATCAATGAGTGCTCCTCCTGTGGCTAAGAATGGTCAACCAAGTATGATGGGGATTCTTGTATCTTCTTCCATCTCAAGAATTACAAAATCTGCTGGGATAAAATATTTACCTACTTGGATGGGCACATCTTCAAGAATTCCTACATGGTATTTAACTGAACGATCGGCGAGCTGCAAAGATATAGAAGTCGATTTAAGCTCTCCCATGTCCAATTTTCGGCAAATAGACAATGACATTAGACTCACACTAGCACCTAAATCGCATAAGGCTCGGTCAAAAGCCATGCCCCCAATAAAACAAGGTATAGAGAAACTAACTGGTTCTTTTAATTTCGGTGGCAACTTGTTTTGGATAATAGCACTACATTCTTTCAAAAATTTGGCAATGTGCGCATTTGAGATAAAGCTTCAGTAAATGGAATATTGATGTAAAGCTTTTTTAAAACATCAAGAAATCTCCCAAACGATTTGTCTAATTTTGCCTGTACTAGTCTCTAGGGAAAGGGTATAGGTGGCCTATGTGGTGTAGTAGAATTAGGTTTAGATACATCATTCTGACATGACACATCACCTTTTGGTTCATCACCCTTTTGAGGTGGCAAACTAGCTTGGGCTTGCTCATGTACAGAAGATTTTTCTAACTCTAATTCCTCATCATGATCATCATTAGGCTCTTTTTCATTGTTTACAGCTCTCCCTTTGGGTTCCTCTAATTATCTCCCACTTCTAGTAATGATAGCATTGCATTGTTTCCTAGGGTCCAATTCAGGTATTTGATTTTCTAGAGTTTTTTTGTAAGCAGCTAAGGATTCTACTTAAGAGGTAAGATGATTGACCAATCCCTTAAGATCTTCAATCTCTTTATTTTGATTTGTTATTAATTGATTTTGATTAGCCATAAACTTCTCAAGCATGGATTCTACACTGAAAGAATTTACCTCTTCAGTTAAAGTTCACCATCCCTCATTCTCATTCTTACCATGTTGATGACAATATAGCATTCCTTCTTTAGGAGCCCACTGGTTAAGATTCAGGGCCATCTCCTCAAACAAGGTAGAAGCATCTTTGATTGTTCTGCTCATGAGGGCTCCTCCTGCAGCAGCATCAACAATCAGACGGGTATTATAAAGTAAGCCATTATAAAATGTATGAATTAAAATCCAATCTTCAAGGCCATGGTGAGGACATTTCCGTTGTAATTCATTGAACCGCTCCCATGCTTCACTGAAAGTCTCTCCATCCTGCTGTGCAAAGCTTGTAATTTGGATTCTCAACTAGATGGTTTTGCCGGGTGGAAAGTACTTCATCAAGAAAGCATTTGATAGTTGTTCCCATGTAGTGACGGTACCGGTAGGTCGAGAATGTAGCCAAGAACGCGCTCGGTCCCTAAGAAAAAAAGGAAACAATATTAGTTTTAATGCATCGTCAGAAACTCTATTAATTTTGATGGTATCACAATATTCAAGAAAAAGATATAAATGTTTATAAGGATCTTCAATTGGTGATGTCCAAACTGATTCTGCTGAATCATAGACAAGAAAGCATGATTGATTTCAAAATTATCAGCATCAATAGCTGGTCTGGCGATGCTAAAGTGTATCTCTTGTGGTTTAGGGGCCGCATAGTCCCTAAGTGATTTTCGGTTCGCCATCAGACCTAGATTTCCTGTGCAGTCTAAAGCAGATAGGTCAAGTAACTCAAGTAAACAGAAAAGAACAGCAAGATAGAACATAAATAGGAAATAAACAAAACCTAGCCTAGCAATACTCTCAATATCTTAAATATTGACAAAAACCAAGGTCCCTGGCAACGGCGCCAAAAACTTGTTGTACTCCGCAAGTGCACAGATACTCGAAGTAATAAAGAAAGATATCGAACCACAGAGACCTCGTTGTCAAGTACCGAATAATTGAGTTCTTACTATCTAGGCAATCGAAACTATGCAAGTGATAAGCTAACAAAAATATCAGAGAGAGACATTGGGACTAGGGTTTCATTCTCTTTAATTTCTATGACTAGATATGAATAGTGATTCGTCAGTATAATTTCATCATGATAAAGATATAATTTACTTCATAAAAGGATCATCTCACTCTCGTGCAGACAATCATGCAGGGACCGATCTTCGCTCTCGCGCAAGATATATCCCAAGCTGCAAATAAGTAAATCATCAATCAAAGAACTCAAGGATCACTTTCATGCATCTGAGTCTCAACACAGGTTCTACTTATGGTTCTCCAACGTTTCGATCCTCACTTTCGCACAAGATCTCCATGTTTGATAAATTGACTCAATCCTAGATTCATATTATTAAACATGGCAATTATTCTTCTAAAATCAAGAAACAAGAACTAACCTAATTTCTTACAGTAAGTTCCTAACATTCAATTCTAGGGTTCCAAGTTCTCAAGCAAGTCACCTTTCGGTCCTTATTGCGAAAACTATAAAACATGAACAATAACATGAATCTATGGAGAATCAAAGAGCAATTATAACATAAGTAGAATTATCATGCTAAAATTATACTTGACGAATTAATGAGAAAGTTATCTTGTCATTAAGAATTCAAAGGGAATTACTCCCCTATGTCCCACAAAAGGTTTAAGCTAGCATAGATGAAAGATTACAATAATCCATAGTATCAAAGTGTAGGAAATCAAGAAAGAGGGGAAAAATAAATAACCACATGGCTGTAATGGAAATTACAGCCGTAATTTCCACTTGTGAACAGTGCTGGCGTTGAGTTTTTTCTTAATTTCTCCTTCGATTGATCTCCTTTCACTCTGAAACTTCTGGGGTATGTTCTCCTACACCAGATGAAGCTTCCCTTCAAGTTTCATGGCCGAAGATGTGTTGTATGCTTCCCGGCGGTGAAACCTAGGGCAGCGGCATGAAACTAGATTTCTCCTTTGTTAGTGGATGAAAATTAGGGTTTTTGGTGTCTCCCCCCTCGTCTCGTCGAAAGCTCCCCTTTTCCTTCTTAAGGGTTCTTCGAATTATGGCCTGGATAGTTCGTAATCGATCGCGCAAGAATCAGGCTTTAAAAAGTCCGTGAAAATCGCGTGTTCAGAATAGAATTACGTTCGTGGTTTATGTTACGGCACCGCCGTATTTTCTTTAAGTTCTTCTATATAGGATTCGACTAGAATTACGGTACCGTGGAATGACGTACGGTGGTGCCGTAATTTCCCCAAATCTCTTGGGTCTGAAAACGCACCAAAATACGGCACCGTGGAAATGATTACGGCACTACCGTAAAACCTCGAAATCTCTCGGGTGAAAAATAGATTGAAATTACGGCCAATGAAATTCCTTACGGCCATGCTGTAATTTCTCCAGAATCTTCTGGATGGAAAGTGCTCCAAATTATGGCCCGTGAAAATCTTTACGGTAGTGCCGTAATTTCCAAAAATCTTTCTGGATGAAAAATTCCCAAATTATGGCTGTGCTTCGATATTACGGTAGCCAGTGAAAATACGGTACCGTAATATATATTACGGCCCTGCTGTAATTTGGTCTGAAGCTTCAATTTTCTTGAATTTGACATGTAATCTTCTCTCTGATTTATCTTTTCACCCTTTATATTGCTTACTTGCATTAAAATCGGTCGCTTAGCTAGTAAAAAATACAACTATTTGGTACTTAACACATAGGTCCCTGTGGATTCGATACTTTATTTATTACTTCGAGTATCCGTGCACTTGCGGGCACATCAACAAGTTTAGGAACACAACAAATCTTTGGTTTTCCTGAGTATCCACCAGAGATAAGTTTGTGCACCTACTTGCGGATACAACACTGTGCGACCCTGTAGGTTCCTCTGATGTTCGTAGTGCTGACCTAAGGTCATCACAAGCAATGAATGGCACCTAGCAGTGCATCGCTGCTACCCAAATCATTGGAATGGATATTGACATCGATGTCCCCATCATCGCAACTAAGTACAGATGCATTATAGTCTCTTTGCCAAACTGATATCCGATTGGACAAGTGTGTCACTGTTGTAGTCCGCAAGTGCATGGATACTCGAAGTAATAAAGAAAAATATCAAACCACAGAGACCTCATTGTCAAGTACTGAATAATTGAGTTCTTACTGTCTAGGCAATCGAAACTATGCAAGTGATAAGCTAACGAAAATATCAGAGAGAGACATTGGGACTTGGGTTTCATTCTCTTTAATTTCTATGACTAGATATGAATAGTAATTTGTCAGTTTAATTTCATCATGATAAAGATATTATTTACTTCATAAAAGGATCATCTCACTCTTGTGCAGACAATCATGCAGGGACCGATCTTTGCCCTCACGCAAGATCTATCCCAAGCTGCAAATAAGTAAATCATCAATCAAAGAACTCAAGGATCACTTTCATGCATCCGAGTCTCAACACAGGTTCTACTTATGGTTCTCCAACGTTCCGATCCTCACTTTCGCACAAGATCTCCACATTTGATAAATTGACTCAATCCTAGATTCATATTATTAAACATGGCAATTATTCTTCTAAAATCAAGATACAAGAACTAACCTAATTTCTTACAGTAAGTTCCTAACATTCAATTCTAGGGTTCCAAGTTCTCAAGCAAGTCACCTTTCTGTCCTTATTGCGAAAACCCTAAAACATGAACAATAACATGAATCTATGGAGAATCAAAGAGCAATTATCACATAAGTAGAATTATCATGCTAAAATTATATGTGACGAATTAATAAAAAAGTTATCTAGTCATTAAGAATTCAAAGGGAATTACTCCCCCATGTCCCACAAAAGGTTTAAGCTAGCATGGATGAAAGATTACAATAATCCATAGTATCAAAGTGTAGGAAATCAAGAAAGAGGGGAAAATAAATAACCACACGGCTGTAATGGAAATTACAGCCGTAATTTCAACTTGTGAACAGTGCTGGCGCTAAGTTTCTTCTTGATTTCTCCTCCGACTGATCTCCTTTCACTCTGAAACTTCTAGGGTATGTTCTCCTACACCAGACGAAGCTTCCCTTCAAATTTCATGGTCGGAGATGCGCTGTACGCTTCCCGGCAGCGAAACCTAGGGCGGTGGCATGAAAGTCGATTTCTCCTTTGTTAGTGGATGAAAATTAGGGCTTTTGGTGTTTCCCCACTCGTCTCATCGAAAACTCCCTTTTTCCTTCTTACGGGTCTTTGAATTATGGCCTAGATCGTCCGCAATCGATCGCGCAAAAATAGGGCTTCAAAAAGTCCGTGAAAATCGCGTGTTCAAAATAGAATTATGGTCGTGGTTTATGTTACGGCACCGCCGTATTTTATTTAAGTTCTTCTGTACAGGATTCGACCAGAATTACGATACCATGAAATGGCTTACGGTAGTGCCGTAATTTCCCCAAATCTCTCGGGTCGGAAAACACACCAAAATACGACACTGTGAAAATGATTACGGCACTACCGTAAAACCTGGAAATCTCTCGGGTGAAAAATAGATTGAAATTACGGCCCATGAATTTCCTTACGCCATGCCGTAATTTCTCCAAAATCTTCTAGTCGGAAGGCGCTTCAAATTATGGCCCGTGAAAATCTTTACGGAAGTGCTGTAATTTTCGAAAATCTTTCTGGACGAAAAATTTTCAAATTACGGCAGTGCTCCGATATTACGGTAGCCAGTGAAAATATGGTACCGTAATATATATTACGGCCCTGCCGTAATTTGGTCTGAAGCTCCAATTTTTTTGAAATTTGACATGTAATCTTCTCTTGATGGTGGGAATTCATCTATGCATGTACAATTGCTTGAAAATGCCTGAAAATCTTGCCTTTTTGCCTAAAAATCATCAAAAACCAAAAAGTGTGTAGATTCCACAATAATTGATAAAAAAAGATATAAAAAATAAGCAGAGATGTAGGAATGTGACACAAAAATACCATTAAAATGACACAAAATTTACTATAAATTTCGGTATCATCAGTCACCACTTGTCTTAACCCAATCACATGGTCATGACTAAATCAGATTGTCACCTGGATATGACCATACACTTTCAGTCATAGAACCATAGAAGAGCTCCTTCGTTATCAAGCTTCCCTTAGGAAGGAGCAAATCCTCTCTCTATCCATTGACCTTCTCATATGGGTCGTGATATGCTCAATGTCAATAGTTATGATCTCCCAACTATGGCTAGGTGTTAGGTTGTATCAAAGCAAGTCCCTAACCATATAGAATGGTCAATGAACTCAAGTCAAGGGATCAATGCATCTCCTATCACTTGTGAGGATAACTCATGACACCAAGTCATAGCCTCACAGCGGGTCGGTCCAATATATCCACTATTGATATACCCATATACCTGCGTTAGCACTTTGTGCCTAACCAGCCCATATACCAATATCACAAGTACTAGAGCTATCCCATATCCACTCAGACACATTGACTGGGGACAACCATTTGAGCACAGATCCAATCTGTCTCTAGGGACATTATCATTTAAGTATATAATCGTAGATATAGACAAACATTGATAATGACAATGCTAGAATTATATAGTTAAAGAATGAGGGCGGTAGATTTGCATGACTCATCATAGATCGAACCATGTCCAACAAGGTTCGATTTCTCCTTTCTGACACAACATTCCATTGTGGTGTTCTAAGAGGGGTGAGTTGGGATAGGATCCCACACTCTCTAATATAGTTAAAGAATTTTCCACTCAGGTACTCTCCCCCACGATCTGATCGAAGAGTTTTAATGGATTTACCAAGCTAGTTCTCTACTTCATGTCTAAACTTCTTAAATTTCTCAAATGATTCATATTTATGTCTCATCAGATAGACATAACCATATCTACTGAAGTCATCAGTAAATGTCATGTAGTAGTTATACCCTCCACTGGCTTGTTTACTGAAGCCCACACACATCACTGTGTATAAGATACAATAATCCTCCTGCCCTCACACCGATCTTGGTGAAGGGTGCCTTTGTAATCTTCCCTAATAAACAAGGCTCACAAGTATCAAATTCATCCAAGGAACTTGAATCTAACAACCCATTTCCTTGGAGTTGTTGGATGCGATTCTTGTTTATATGGGCTAATCGACAATGCCATAGGAAAGCACCAATTGAACCACTCAGTTTGATCTTTTTGTTATTTATGTTGTGAATAGAACTATCCATGTCCAGGACATATAACCCATTGCACAAAGTACCCTTCCCGTAAAACATGTTTGCAAATGAGAAATAACAAGAGTTCTCCTTTATTTCAAACTTAAATCCTTTCTTTGCCAAGCAAGGAATGGATATAATATTTTTAGGAAGTGAAGGTACGTAATAGCAATGATCTAGTTCTAATTGAAGTCTAGAAGGCAGGGAGAGAGTCAAAACTCCTATAACAACAGCAGCAACTTGTGCCCCGTTTCCAACCCGTAGGTCAATCTCTCCAGGCCGCATCGATTTACTTTTCTTGAACCCCTGCATATTTATACAAATATGAGCTCCACATGTGGTATCCAATACCCATGACATAGAAGTACAAAGGTTGACTTCAGTAACATAAATACCAGAGCTAGAAGCTAAGGCCAAGCCTTTCTTCTCCTCATTCTGAAGTTGCTTGCAGTCCCTCCTCCAGTGGCCCTACTTGCCACAGTGGAAGCACCTCTGTTCCTTTGACTTCTTCGCCTTTTTCTTTAGTGCCTTGGTAGGACCTTTGGCACTACCCTTAGCATGTGCCTTACCCTTCTTCTTCATCTTCTTGGTCGTAGGGACCAAAAGAACAGAATTGGGTTTGATCTTACTCATCTCACGCTCGACTGTTTAGAGCATATTCAGTAGTTCCACTCTTGTGCAATCAATCCGGTTCATGTTAAAATTTATGATATACGGACTGAAGCTAGGGGGCAGAGACTGCAGAATAAGATCCACAACTAGGTCATTATCTTTGGTGTGTCCTAGTCTCCTGAGATGATCCATATTCCCAATCATCTTGAGAACATGGGGTCTCACTGGTGCACCTTCAGATAACTTGCATCGAAATACTGATTTGGCAGTGTCATATCTCTCAGTTCTAGCCTGAGCTTCGAACATCTATTTCAGATGAGTGATCATCTGAAAAGCATTCTGCTCCTCATATTGCACTTGAAGTTCAGGTGCCATAGTGGCTAGCATGAGACATGCAACGTCCGAAGAGTCATCCTGATGCTTTCTAAAAGCATCCTTGTATGTCGTCCGGGCATTAGGCGCGGGAGCCGCAGGAAGAGGCTGTTCAAGGACATACAACTTCTTCTCGAGCTTGAGGGCTATCCTCAAATTCCGATGCTAGTCCATAAAGTTGGATCCAACCAACTTATCCTTATTGAGAAGAGATTGTATTGTCAATCCGCTAGTGTTCGTAGCCATTGTTCTACAACCACTAAGAAACAGCAGATTAGTACTACTTCAAATCATTTAAACTGGACTTGTTTTAAATGATTATGGCTCCCACTATTTTGATTGAATTGATAACCCACAATGTCAATCGAGAAATTCGGGATTTCCTAGTGAGATGGGATCCTTATTCCACATAGGGCTTTGCATCCCATGAGGGTGGGATGAGATGAACAATGTGACCCATGCTTCATAAGGTGGGCACGCTGGCCGATTGCACTTGGCAACTCCCCTTATTAAGATAGTATAGGCATTTCATGTCCAGCAAGGGCTGGATACAGCATGAAACTCTAACCTCTCAACCATGCCTCTAGAGTTTCATCATGTGCCCAACACATATGAAAATCTAGTCAAGTCCATTCATAACCATTATGCCCAGGGCCAACGAGTTTCCTTGCGAAGGCACGTCCAAGGTAAAACTGGACTGGGGAAACCATTGCCACCACACACCTTCTAAAGATAAGTGGGTGTGTCCCACGAGGGTGGCAAACAGTTCACAACACCACTAATCAATAGCTTGGTGAGGGCTACGCGTTAGAAGGCTACTTGACTTGATATTTTGATAGAGGGTTTTTGAGGTCTCATCCTCTTAGTTTTATCTTATGTCTAACATTACAGGCTTGTAATCCTATGGTGATAACATGAAGATTAAACATCGCAGGCATGCTTTGCTTTAACAGATAATGAAAGCAGTAAAAGGATGATGTGATCATAGCCCATTCAAGACTTTGAACTAACCCATGCCAAAAGGGGTTCAACTCTTGACCTAGGACACAAGCCCCTAAAAGTAGACCTAGCCTAGTTGACCTCTAGCTTGGTCTTTAAGGTTGGCTCCAAGGTCCTTCACACCATGGTTTAGCTCTCAAACCCTAGAGGTAGTTCTAGGGATAACCCTAGAAGCACACCCCAAGGTTTGGCCAATGCCATGGGTCCTCCTCCAAGGGTGAACTGCCACCTTGCAAGGGCCAAGATGGCTAGCTCACAAGCCCTAAGGCTCGGCCATGCCTTCTTGCACCAACTTGCAAGCATGGCCACCCAACATTGAAGCTTGATGCACCACCAAGAAAGGTGCGCAAGCTTCAAGCATGCGCCAAGCATCCATCTCCATATGTGCCCCTAATCTTCATCTTATGATTTCAAAACAAAAGAAAAAGAATGGCGACACGTAGGCCTCATAAGGATACATCACAGGCATGCAAAGGGGCTTAACTAATGATGACAACATCATGCACAATCAGGTACTTACCCATGCAATTCTATATGCTCATGAAAAACCTAAAATATGAAATTTTTAGTTTCTCATAAAACAAGCTTCTTTTCCTCATCTTCTTATCACAAATCTTTTAGTTATTTGTGATTAAATTCCATGCCGATTTCATAGATCCTATCGGCTGGCAATTTTGTCAGATTAGGAGACCCGGCCAGTCCGAAGACACAATGCCCGTCCTACTTGACAAAACTACGTGCGCCTTTGATCTTAAATCAATCAAGAAAAATAACCGAAAGGTCCAAAAGAAATTGACAAAGAGGATAGGAGCAAGAAACTATTTTTTTGAGTTAGAAAAATCGTGCGCCATGTGAATATGCAATTTTCAAAAATTAAAACGTGGCATGTGAGCATGAAAAGCATGAAAGAATCTCGTTCGAGGCTCGCAAGTCCCTCTGATACCACTATTGGGAAACCCCCAGGGATATTTTACAATTTTCACAGAGATTACAATGCATGCACAACGGAATAATATCTCCAAAACAGGCCCGTCCCAAAAACCTAGTGAAGATCATCTTGCGAGGGGGTCGACACGATGTGATAGGAAGTACCTGGAGCAAGCGGAGGTTGATGTCGAGGTAGGCGCCCAAACATACGCCCTCTGTAGTCTCACACACACGGATGCCTCGAGCTCTCTTCTTCCTCAACCGGTGCTAGCCTTGCTATTGCTCACACCCCTTCATGGATTGGTTGCTCATGCCAACTTAATTGCATCATAGGGCTCTCGCATATGCCATGACATATAGAGCCAAGGGGCAGCAATAGAAGGGCTAGGCACATATCACAAGGGGGGGGGGCAGCTAGGGTAAATGGGTGGTAATTAGGGTTAGGGTTATGGCAAGACTCCAAGCCCTTTCTATAAACCCTTTGCAATCGCCCAAGACTTACCTAATAAGTCTATTATCCCTTATGTGCCTGAAGCATTGCCTAAGAGGCAAGCTTTCCATCCAAGGAAGAAGGGCAAGGCGCCAATTGCTTCCTTATGAAGCAAATTGTACCAATTTATCCCCATTGAGCCCCAAGGCGCCAATGGGATAAGATTTCTCCCCATTACACCCTTTTAGCCCATTGTCTCTTCATGACAAACTTGTTATTGGGCCTCATTGGGTAATGAACAAGCCGAAACCTCATTACATGGGTTGATTAAGCTATTGGATCCAATCCGATGCAACCCTAAGTCAAATGTGACCAAGCAGGGTCAAATTCAGGTCAACATGCCAAAAATAAAGTTTGGCTCCAATAATTCTCTTCCATCTCATCAGGCCCATTGGCGCTGATGAAATATCCCGAATAGATCCAAGCTATCCAATAACTCGATCATAAGGCTTCCCGATCAATACGAGAACTCGAGTATCAAGGTGTGCGACCCTGTAGGTTCCTCTGATGTTAGTAGTGCTGACCTAAGGTCATCACAAGCAGTGAGTGGCATCTAGAAGTGCATCGCTGCTACCCAAATCATCGGAATGGATATTGACATCGACATCCCCATCATCGCAACTAGGTACAAATGCATTACAGTCTCTTTGCCAAACTGATATCCGATTGGACAAGTGTGGCACCACTTGTTTTAACCCAATCATATGGTCATGACTAAATCAGATTGTCACCTGCGTATGGCCATACACTTTCAGTCATAGAATCATAGAAGAGCTTCTTGGATATCAAGCTTCCCTTCGGAAGGAACAAATCCTCTATCTGTCCATTGACCTTCTCATATGGGTCATGACGTGCTCAATGACAACCGTTATTACCTTCCAACTATGGCGAGGTGTTTGGTTGTATCAAAGCAAGTCCCTAACCATATAGAATGGTCAATGAACTAATGTCAAGGGATCAATGCATCTCCTGTCACTTGTGAGGATAACTCATGACACCAAGTCATAGCCTCATAGCGGGTTGGTCCAGTATATCCACTACTGGTATACCCATATGTCTACATTAGCACTTCGTGCCTAACCAGCTCATATACCAGTCTCACAAGTACCAGAACTATCCCATATCCACTAAGGCACATTGACTGGGGCAATCTTTTGAGCACAGATCTAATTTATCTCCAGGGACATTATCATGTAAGTACATAATCGTAAATGTAGACAAATATTGATAATGACAATGCTAGAATGATATATATGTCAATGTCAAGTAGTATAAAAGATGGACCAATACTAGGTCCTAAGGCATAAACACCAACAATCTCTCACTTGCATTGAGACCTAGAGGTGGAAGAATCTCAACCACATATCCCTAGCGTGACCATCATGTTTATACTGCGCTAAAGCCTTGGTCAGGGGGTCTGCTAGATTATTATCCGTGTCAACTATGTTAATCTTGACATCACCTCAGTCAATGATCAATCCCACTGGTCTTGTACACATCATTGCATACATGATCGATTCCACTACCCAATCATTGGGCACTCGACACATGTCATCCCTCTCAGCCTATGTGGTGGGACACTAGCTCTTCGAGAGAGTAAGGGCATGTCTTACTGGAAGGTACCCCTTCTTGGATTGCTCCAAGTTGAACCTCTCCAGGACCTTATCAATGTAGGTACTCTGACTACGAGCCAGGAGCCTCGTGGATCTCTCCTGGTAGATCCTCACACCTAGGATATAGGCGGCCTCCCATAAGTCCATCATTTTGAAACACTTTCCCAACCATGTATTCACAGACTGAAGACTAGGGATGTCATTTTCGATGAGCAGTATGTCATCGAAATATAAGACCAGAAAAGTCACCAAGCTCCCACTGAATTTTCTGTATACACAAGCATCATCTTCGCTTTTGATAAAGCCATAATCTCTCATAACTTTGTCAAACCAAAGATTCCAACTCCGAGATGCTTGCTTTAATCCATAAATGAATTTCTTTAGCCTGCAAACTTTATTGGCATCTGCAGGATGGATGAAACCATCAGGTTGTGCCATATACACATCCTCTGTCTGCCTCCCGTTAAGGAACGCTGTCTTAACATCCATCTACCATATCTCATAGTAATGATACGCGGCTATAGCAAGCCGAATCTGAATGGATTTGATCGTGGCGACTGGTGAGAAGGTTTCATCATAGTCTACCCCATTGACTTGTTTGATTCTTTTAGCGACTTGTCTATCCTTATAGGTAACTATGTTGTCATCCATGTTAGTCTTCCTTTTGAAGACCCATTTACACCCTATGGGTTTTGCCCCATCAGGCAGCTCAACCAAATCCCAGACTTGGTTAGCTGACATGGAATCTATCTCGGATCGTATGGCCTCAAGCAATCTCTCGAAGTTCGATCCACT
The DNA here is from genome assembly GCA_027563935.2 of Costus lasius. Taxonomy (NCBI): domain Eukaryota; kingdom Viridiplantae; phylum Streptophyta; class Magnoliopsida; order Zingiberales; family Costaceae; genus Costus; species Costus lasius. Next base: position 88,711,028 of record CM050454.1, on the reverse strand, counting down.
GACCGCCTCATCATAAGTCCTAGGCTCATCCTCAATGATGAAGATCCTATCGTGTTGGTTCGGCAGCGACCCATACCTCTCAGGTGCATGATGAATCCTCTTAGACCTACGTGGGACATGTGTCTGAGCTTCAGGCTGCCTAGCAACTGGTGCAGGTGGCTCAGGTTCCATCTCTGTGTCTTGTGGTTGCACTTGGACCTCGTCCAAGTCAAACTTCCTCCCACTGACTTCTCTCATAAGAAATTCTTTCTCTAGAAAGACAGCACCCCGAGCAACAAAAACTTTGTTCTTGGTGGGAATATAGAAGTAGTAACCTTTAGTTTCCTTAGGATACTCCACAAACACACATTTATCACATCTAGGTTCTAGCTTGCTAGAATCTTGACCTTTGACATGAGCCTCACATCCCCAAATCCTGATAAATAAGAGGTTAGGGCATCTCCCATTCCATACCTCGTACAGTATCTTGGAGACACTGTTAGATGGAACGTTATTCAGTATAAGAGAAGCTGTCTCAAGTGCAAAACCCCAGAATGAGGGCGGTAGAGTTACATGACTCATCTTAGATCGAACCATGTCCAACAAGGTTCGATTTCTCTTTTCTGACACACCATTCCATTGTGGTGTTCCAGGAGGGGTAAGTTGGGATAGGATCCCACACTCTCTAAGATAGTTAAAGAACTCCCCACTTAGGTACTCTCCCCCACGATATGATCGAAGAGTTTTAATGGATTTGCCAAGCTGGTTCTTTACTTCATGTCTGAACTCCTTAAATTTCTCAAAGGATTCAGATTTATGTCTCATCAGATAGACATAACCATATCTACTGAAGTCATCAGTAAATGTGATGAAGTAGTTGTACCCTCCTCTGGCTTATTTACTGAATGGCCCACACACATTACTGTGTATAAGATCCAATAAACCTCCTGCCTTCTCACCGATCTTGGTGAAGGGCGCCTTTGTCATCTTCCCTAATAAACAAGGCTCACAAGTATCAAATTCTGCAAAGGAACTTGAATCTAACAACCCATTTGCATGAAGTTGTTGGATGTGATTCTTGTTTATATGGGCTAATCGACAATGCTATAGGAAAGCACCAACGGAACCATTCAGTTTGATCCTTTTGTTATTTATGTTGCAAATATAACTATCTATGTCCAGGACATATAACCCATTGCACAAAGTACCCTTCCCATAAAACATGTTTGCAAATGAGAAAGAACAAGAGTTCTCCTTTATTTCAAACTTAAATCCTTTCTTTGCCAAGCAAGGAATGGATACAATATTTTTAGTAAGTGAAGGTATATAATAGCAATGATCTAGTTCTAATTGAAGTCCAGAAGGCAGGGAGAGAGGCAAAACTCCTACAATAATGGCAGCAACTTGTGCCCCGTTTCCAACCCATAGGTCAATCTCTCCAGGCGCATCGATCTACTTTTCTTGAGCCCCTGCATATTTGTACAAATATGGGCTCCTCTTTGTATTAGGACTGAATTATTGATTTTCATCTTTTTAAGTAATTTACTTATGTTAGATTCAATTATTGTTGCGTTTATTTACATGTTGATTACTAGCCATAATTTGCATGATTAGAGATGTCACAAGAAGTACTAAGAGATGAATTGTGACGTCGGATCTGCTGTTTTTGAACAGGTTGATTCGATCATGAGAGTAGCTTGAATCGACTTGAGGGATTTTAAAGATTTGTCAAAAACTCATTGGGTCTATCGAGTAGAGGATTAATTTGGATAGACACCGGATTGTACTACTGAGGGGGGCAATCTGTATATGCAAATAAATCCCCTTCAATATAGTAAATCATTCTTAAGATTTTCTTAATTAGAAAGTCATAAAACATAGTGAGGTGAACCCGAAATCCTGAATTTCCATAATTTGATTACAACCCAATTTTGTTTTACATTTTCTACAACTTAGTTAAGATTAGATTTAACCTTTTCTTGATTCAATTAGCTAGCAATTCTTAGATAAGTTGGTATTTGGCCATTGTTCTCTATGGGATCGATATTTTTATTACTTCGACATATCCATGGACTTGCGGACACCTCACTTATCAAGAGGCTCTTAACTTTCCTAATGCTCCTTTCTGGAAGGAGGCAATTTATGGGGTCATTTGCGGTCATGTTTAAATGTGATTGACCTTTTCAAATTCAACTTGTAAATTATATGGCTTTTTTTGTTTAATGGGTTATGGCTTCCAATGAGTGCATGCACTCATTATTAATTACCCCTAAAATTAGGAAACTTTTGATTAAGAGATCTATATAAGTAGATGGACAACATCACATAGTTGGAGAACAAAATAATTTATAAATTTCATGTTGATACATGGTTTAAATTTTGAAGCAGTCAGCCTTTGAGTATTTGCTGATGAACACTCAACTCTAACAGTCTGCGAGTATGCAAACTTGAATTTGTGTACTCTACCTTGGTGGCTTTTGAGTATTTTGAACTTGATTTGTAGTCAGTGTCGACAGCTTATGAGTGTTAGATTTGAGGTACTCGCCTTGATGGCTTATGATTATTTGAATTTGATTTGTGCTCTGCCTTGACGGCTTATGAGCATTTGAAGTTGATTTGTACTCGTCCTTGATGGCTTATGAGTATTTGAATTTAATTTGTACTCGGCTTTGATAGTTTATGAGTATTTGAATTTGATTTGTGCTCGGCCATGACAGCTTGTGAGCATTTAAACTTGATTTGTACTTGGCCTCGATGGCTTATGAGTTTTTTATTTGTAAAATATCTGGCCTTGATGGCTTGATGGATATTTAATTTGTGGAGTATTCGGCCTTGACGGCTTGGTTTATATTTTAATTTACGAGAAATCGGGCCTTGACGGCTTAGTGGATACTTTAATTTTTTTGAAATATCCAGCCCTCACAGCTTAGTGGATATTTGATTTCTTTAAAATATCCAACCTTGATGACTTAGTATATATTTTAATTTTATTGGCATCGACAACAGGATATTTTAATTAAACTTCAGCCTTAACAAGCGTAATGTCGTATTGAGGAGCTATACCCTGACGTAAATGTTGACGTACGCATCTCCTAAACAATACTTCGTTACAATGCGCTAAAACTTTTAGTATTATGAATATTTTAATTTAAATATTCAATTGAGAGTGCTTAAAAAATTTTAGAGTTGACGCTTAGTTAAGCGCAATGTTGAGTTAAGTTCTAGTCATCAGAGAGATGACTGAACCATCGGTAGCCGCATAAATATCATTATTATTTATTTAAATTCGAGTCATCACAGAGATGACTAAACCACCAATGGCTGTGTAAACATCTTTTTATATTTTTTTATTACATTATTTTATTTTATTTTATCTATCAATTATTACTTTTATTTATTATTATTATATTTTTATTTTTTAGGAAAGAGTAAACTTAATCTTTCCCTTTGACTTGTCCTGCTACTTTGGCAGGCATTCGTTAAATCACGGCGTAGAAATGCTCTGAAATAACTCAAAACATTAAGAAGGTTTACTTTATACAACAGATCAAGTCAAAGGACTTCATCCGAGACTCGAATAAAAGTTTAAGCTAGTACAACTATGAAATTCGGTACAGATCTCTCAAATTGATAAAGAAAACTAGAAACAAAGACTAAGGAGATGTAGGAGAAGATGATACAAACATTTCCTCTGGGTTTGGTGAAGATCCGTCGTGAAATCGCCCCAAAATCCTCTTCGAAAGCCTTTGTCGCCGGTCTTCTCGCCCCTTTATGTTCGTCCATCAATTGCTCTTCCCCAATATGTCACAAAATAGAGATATTTTATGCCTAAACTCTTTGCCTTCCTCTTAGCTTTCCAAAACATATTTTTACAGATTTTTCTGAATTTTTTAGGGCCGTCAATCAAGTGAAAAATGAGAGAAAGGTCAACAGGCAGCAGCGCAATCACGGGTGAACACTGAAATCACGGGCAAGCTGTGAAGCATACTATTCATTTCTAGAAAATGTCTTCGATGGAATCACGGCTAAAGATTGAAATCTTGGGCCGACCGTGATGTGTATTGTGGATTTTGGAACCATTTTGCTAATCACGGGTGAATCCCAAAATCTTCACTCAGCTGTGATTTTCAAATAAAACTCTGATTTATCCCAAATTTGCTGTGTAGACTTGTCTCTTCATTAGAAATCACTCTATGACTTTCAAATATTCAAAAAGCTCTAAAAATGAGTGATTTTACTTGAAATTGCAAAAGGCAAGGAAAAGTGATGATTCTGAATAAAGCAAGTAAATATGCCTGAATGCTATATAAAAGCACCAGAATATGTCTTGTTTTGAGATAAAATGATATTAGAAAATACTACCAAAATGCAAGACATTAAATACTCCTAGACTTAAATATTTACTTCTCCTCAAGTAATAAAATAAGATGAGACACATATAAGGTATGGAAGAAGTTATTCAAGTTGAAAGCATTCAACCAAGTCAGATATTTCCATGAGCAAACCATGATCTAGTTTGAGAAATTAGATGATGAGTCTATTAACAATAATTGAATCAAACAAGTCCCACAATCTTTAGATGACTAGGCATTCAGCTAGGAGCATACAAGGAACTCAATTTAGCATACAAACTGTATTCACCAATTCAAATCATCGAAAATCAAATGTTGGGGGTCAAACACAAATGTGTTATTGCAAGTCAAACAACATAGCATTTTGGTTTAGTTCACTTGTCAATTTTTTTTGACTTCAGCTCATGTCTTCGATACCACTGCCAATTTTGCGTAGTGCCAAGTAGAGGAGTCTTTTTTTTTTAGATCACACTTGTCATCATCACCCAATAAATAATATGACATCATCAAATGAATGAACAAGTCTATATGTTTCAATAGAAAAATATATGTATACTACTAGCATGCCATCCTTACTCAATTTCAGATGCATGACCCATCAATTCAATATTCTCAAACATTCCAATCATCAATTCAATATTTTCAAACATTCCAATCAAAAGATTTCTGAAGCTTAGAACAATTGGATAGGATCATAAAAGATATCATAACTAGGTGGTGCATTCAGCATATCATAACCATTTCATACCATGCATGGAATCAATCTCAATATTTATTCAGGGATATCACTAGATCATCACAGCATTATCATAAATATCTTGGTGTATCATAGAATCAAAAATTTACCATAGAAAGAACACGTCATCAGAAATAATACAATATCATTCAAAGCTCTTAGATTAAATCCAGTAAAAGCATTAGTGTACAAAAATTTTCATCGAAATATATTCACAAAGCATCTACAAAATATTGTGTCCCAATTGAATCAAAATCAGCAAGACTATCAAAAAATGTTTATCAGAATAGAAAGTGGTATCAAGATATCATAGCATACAAAAATAAATATTCAAAGGAGCATCAAAATAGATTACTAGGTCGAGTAGCAGAATAGTCCATCATATCATCTTCAGAATCAGCCACGACATCACAATCTTATGAAAAATCCTCACTGGCTGCATACCACATCATCGTCATAACATTAGAGTCAACAGAATCCATGTCAAATAAAATCGCAGCCGTCATCACAGAGCAGTTAAAATATCACAAACATAGCAACAATCAGAGTAAGTCAAGAATACAATATCAATTGAATAGTTAAAAAAACTAAGCCATAGAGGGAACAAGAATCAGAATTATTCCCTCCCCACACAAAAATTTGCATAGCCCTCTATACAATTGATGTGTTGTGAGAGAGTGGGGGGAAATAAGAGAAAGTAATATTCACTTCTTCCTCTCAGGCTTAAAGTCATCATCATCAGAGTTCATTTCAACAACTTCCTCCTGGGGGTCGTCTTTATCATCATCACCATCTCCCCAAATCTCATCATCTGCTCATGAAGTTCACCTTGGTTGTGAATTTCTCATTGCAGAATGCAGTAATTGTGAAAAGTTTTCATCATGGCCGTAACTCCGGTCATGGATAGACCATGATAGAACAAAAAGCTTCAAAACTTTTTTTTAGGTGTTCCTACAATGATAAGAAAGAAAAATCATCAGCATTCTAAAATAAAACAAAATAAATTACCTAACTTCATGATCAAAAGACTAAATAAACAAAAAACACAATGCAAAAGTAAATAAAATAGAAAAGACTTGGGTTGCCTTCCAAGAAGTGCTTGTTTAAGGTCATGAGCTCGACCGCAGTGTTATTCATAGTTCAAAATGTAGGAGTAAGCACCAAGGAAGTCACACCTTAAAGCATCAGAAAATGATTTAAAGTCTAGGTTTCTTTCATTAGTTACCTTGGTTGCTTCCTCATGCAAATTTTTAAATTTTACCTTCCTCGAGTTGATTAGTTCAGTTGAATAAATGATTTTCACAAAAAGCTTGATTTTCTTCATTGTCCTTCACTTCCTCTTCTGCTGCAAAACAGATTTCTTTAGATTCCATAAGCAATTTGCTAATCACATCTTTGTTAACCACTTCCTCAACAACATCAACATTATGACAAGACATTACAAAAGAAGTTATATTTTCAGGTGGTTTCTCATGTTCTATCTCCTCATTTGATTTTTCAGGTCGAGATATCTTAGGAGATCTAATCTCAATGTCATGTTCAGGCATCTTAGGCTCCTCAAGTTGTTTCCCACCATATGTGATGATCGCAGTGCAATATTCTCTCGGGGATAGCTAAGGTTGGAATGAGAGTTTACTAGAGGCTCTTATTTAGGTGCTAGCTTGATTAGCTAATTGGGTTTCCAACATCTTATTGTGGGTCTCAAGAGCATTTATTTTATATGTTAGTTGCCTAATGGCTTCACAAACACTCTCATTTTCCTTTATTTGTGCAGCCACAGTAGTCTTTAGTAGTGACTCTAGGTTAGAATTTTGAGGTCGCACAAACTACCTCAGTTAAAATTCAAGAGGTTGCCTATAGCTAGGTTGGGGAATTGTGTTGGGATTGTTCTCATAGGAAAAATTTTCATAGTCCCACCAACTTGGATTGTATGTATTGGAATATGGGTCTAATTATGGTTTAGGGTTGAGATTCCAAAATGTGTTGGCTTGCTCTCCAAAAGGTTCAGGTTGTGAGATTCCTAATTGGCATTCAGTGAAGCTGTGTCCTGAAATTCCACAAAATTCACAATAAGCATTAGTGGCTTCGACCGAATTGACAATGAAGGAATCTAACTTTCATGATAAAGTATATACCTTCGCAACTAACAAGCTCAATTCGTGTAAATCATACTTACTTAGAGTTGTAGCTCTATATGAGTTCACTCTCTCACCTGACCTTTGACTGTGATTGAGGGCCATATCCTCTAGTAGATTCAGATTCACCTATTCTTAAGCTCCTTTGCATAATAATGATTAGAGACAGTGATAAAGTTTAAGAAAGGAAATAGCAAAAATAAAAAATAAAAATAAAAAATAAGAAAAAAAAATGCTTAGTCTACTAAATTTCAGAAATTTGTTAATATTGATCAAAGTTCCTTGGCAACGGCCCCAAAAAACTTGATACGCACCGCAAGCGCACAGTGTTCTCGAAGTAATATAAAAGATGTCAATCCCATAGGGAACTGGGTCAAGTACCAACAATTCTGATATTTAGAAGCTAAGCAATCTAATTTTTGTGTTTTAGTAATAAGGTTATTAAAATCAACTACAAATAAAATAGTAAAAGCAAGGATAGAAACATGAAGGGTGTCTAATTGAGAGATATCAGGACTACATAATTCACCACATTGATTGATCTATCTAAACTAGAATTTATTTGATACATGAGTTTATCATTTTGCATAAGGAGTTTATCCTATGGTACATGTTGCCCCCTTGCGGTCAGTACAACCCGGTATTTACTTAACTCGATCTCATACTTTCGTGGCCTATCGTTTTAAGAAAGTCCATTGAGTTATATGAAAAACTATGGTACCCTTGAATGAACCCTAACGACTTTTGTGAAATAAGTTCACAAGTTTTACTGAGTGGATCTGTCAACATGATTCTCCTTGCGGTCAGAATCATGTCAACTAACACACAACATTACTTGATCAAGGCAATATTATGAAATCAGCACAACTAAGTAAAATATGCTCAAATATAACTCAAAACATCAAGAAAGTTTAGTTCATACAACAGATCAAGTCAAAGGGCTTCATCTAAGCCCCGAATAAAGGTTTAAGCTAGTACAGCCATGAAATTCAGTATAGATCTCAAAAATAGACAATGAAAACTAGAAACAAAGACTAAGGAGAGGTAGGAGAAGATGATGCAAACATTTCCTCCTAGTTTGGTGAAGATCCGTCGCGAAATCGCCCCAAAATCCTCTCTAGAAGCCCTTGTCACCAGTCTTCTCGCCCATTTATGTTCGTACATAAATTACTCTCCCCCAATATGTCATGAAATAGAGGGCTTTTATGTCCAAACTCTCCGCCATCCTATTAGCTTTCTAAAACATATTTTTATAGATTTTTCTAAATTTTTTGAACTGTCAATCAAGTGAAAAACGAGAGGAAGGTCAACAGGCAGTAGTGCGATCACAGGTGAATACCGAAATCATGGGCAGGCCGTGAAGCGTACTGTTCAATTCTAAAAAATGTCTTCGATGGAATCACTGCCGAAGATTAAAATCTTGGGCTGACTATGATTTGTATAGTAGATTTTGGGACCTTTTTGCAAATCATGGGTAAACCCCAAAATTTTCACCCGGCCATGATTTTCAAATAAAACTCTAATTGATTCCAAATTTATTGTGTAGACCTGTCTCTTCATCAAAAATCACTCTATGACTTTAAAATATTCAAAAAGGTCTAAAAATGAGTGATTTTACCTGAAATTACAAAAAGACAAGAAAAATGTTGGACCAATTATTTTGATTAAAAAAATAAAAAAATAAAAAAAATAAAAAAATATAAAAAAATAAAAAAAATAAAAAAATAAAAAAATAAAAAAAAACAAAAAAAATAAAAAAAATAAAAAAAATAAAATAAAAAAAAATAAAAAAAAATAAAAAAAATAAAAAAATTTAAAAATTTAAAAATAAAAAATAAAAAAATAAAAAAATAAGAAAAAGGGGAAGAGAATAAGCAAAACTAGAATAGCAAAAAATAAAAAATAAAAAATAATAAAAATAACAAGAAGAAAGCCAAGTCTGCGGTTAAGAGAGGGGGAATGAAAGACAAAACTAAATAAAAATAGTAAATAAAAAATAATAAAAATAATAAAACACAAAACTAAATAAAAATAATAAAACACAAAACTAAATAAAAATAATAATAAATTTTCTCCACCCATCTCCTATAAAAGAGCGGTAAAACACATGAATAAAAAGAGGGAGAGGTGAGAAGAAAAGAGAAATCACAGCGTCGAGACGCTGACACTGTAGTGGTATACATTTTTATTCCTTCTTCTCACCACGGTCTATTTTGATGGAGAGATAACTCTGAAATAAATATCTACTTTGATGGAGAGACAACTCCAAAATAAACACATTTTGATGGAGAGACAACTCCGAAATAAACACATCTTGATAGAGAGACAACTCTGAAAAAAACATCAACTTTAATGGAGAGAAAACTCCGAAATAAATACACCATAATGGAGAGACAACTTCGAAATAAACATCTACCTTGATGGAGAGTAAACTCCAGACTAAATCCTAGAGAACGATACTCGAGAAAAAAAAATATCGATTAAAAAAAAACTACTATTCATTGCTCAGCCGACGTCCCACGACACAAATTTTTTCAAAAGATTCTTCCATCAAATACAGCCAACCGATCAAGACCAAACTTCATTTATGCCTTCTCCTTGAGGGTTTGCACCAATAGACAAAAGGATCCAGCCATCTGACGGCAGATTGCCAGAATCAAATGTTTTTGTGCTAGCGACCCTGTTTCTGCTAAAATTGTTGATTCGCTGCCGATTCCCCACCATATGACTCCAAACTCCAGACATAAGTCCTTCTCAACCTAGAGAAGTTATTCCTAGAGCCAATTGGCAGGAGAAGCAGCGAGTAGCCGGCGGCGACGAACACTAGTTTCATTTACCGCCACTGTTGTTGAGAGAGACGAAATTTTAAATGATCTGCACAAATTCGCCCAATTAATCCAACGGTCTAGATCTAAATCAGAGCAATGCTCTAGATTGTTTCACAGGAAATTGGACGGTCAAGATCAAGCTCATTAATAATTTAAATGCAATGACTGTGATTCATCCTCTTCAAATTGAAGGTCTAGATTTGAAATAAATCCGATGATCCAGATCATTTCAATCTTGATCAGATGGCTCAGATCAATTTGCTGAAATAAACTGAATCCAATGGCTCTTATTCATCCTATTCAAATATAACGGTGTTGATCTGAATGAAACTCTACAGTCCGCATTACTTCAAATCAAATCGAACGACTGAAATCATTCAAGTTAGATCCAATGGTTCAGATTCTTTCAAATCAAATCAACGGTCCAGATCCGAACATAAATCTATGGTCCAGATTAGTTCACTTGAAATCGGACGGTCGAGATCAATTTGATCAAATAAATTAAATCCAACGGCTGAGACTCGTCCATCTCACATCGACGGTTCAGATTGAAATCCAGTTGGCAGTTCAAATCTGATTATAAAACAAATGAAAGGCTGAGAACGATCGAAGCATATCTCGGTCAATCGGTTGACATTTGACATGATCAAGGTGTCGATGCATATCAAATCAAACTTTATCTTTCTGAATATGATATCAGATCTTTGATTCTAGACTTGGATCGATACAAATCTATGAATTTATATGAACAGTCATGATAAATCAAGTCTGAATCTAAATCAACGGCTAAAATTGATTTGTGCATATCTAGGTCAATCAATGGACCTTTGACATGATCGTGTTGGGGTATGCCCTTAAGGCTAATGTTTGAGGCCTTTGGGATGATTTCAGTATCATGTATAAACTATGTATAAGTTTATAAAGGCAATGGTTGTTATTCAGGTTGTTACATTATCTGCTGCTGTTATGTATACTTCTGAATAATGTCTCAATGGTGTTCAGCTTGGCTGACATTAGCATTGTCCTTAGTCGAGATATCTTGGTGAACATGAGACAGCCTTGATATGATTGAGACTAATATGTGTTCTAATCTTATAGGGTGCTTCGAGCATGGAATAAGATGTAGACACATAGGTGCATTGGATGTACTGGACAGACCCTACTTAGGATATTCAATTGTTTGTCACAATGTGAATAATCCTTATATGCAAGCAAGTGGCATATTTCCTCTGACTTGAGATCGCTTGTGTTTCTAAATGATGATTGGCATTGTCTTGAGGTAATTCAATATCATTTGAAATATAATGGTTATAGATTATCTTGGATAATGAGCATGAGTCATGTTAGGACACTAGTGATAGATATAGGATTGCCTCTCCTTGTTGGAGTGTGATGTTCTAAAGGGGCCCCCTGGATGAAATGATTGAGAAAGTGTATGGCCATACCCAGATGACTATGCTCATCTGATCTAATCATTTTCATCATATTGGAATTACAGGCTTGACACGCTTATCCAATGAGAACATCCAGTGGCAAAGGAAACATGTATGTCATGTGAATTGGATTCACACTTGTGCTATGGTTTGGGTGTAGTCTTGGAAGACTCTTTCCTTCATATCGGGAGACAGTGATGTGTTGCTAGATACCCCTCTCTGATCGTGATAACGTAAGTTATCATTACCGACATTGAAGGAAACCCTTAGGGTCGCACAATTTGATGATATGGCTTACTTCTGTCAGATCGTGTGGACTGAATGGTTTTGGTTCAGTTTAAAGGAGTTTAAACTTTGATTGGAAGTGAGATTTGGTCTGATCATGTTTGATTGATTAGGGCTTGAGATCGGTAAGCTTCGATCGGGAGAATTGATGCTTGATCGATGAGATCAAGAGCATCAAGAGATGTGTGGTTAGATCTTGAGCCATCTGGTTCATATGAGATCTAGACCATGGCTTGGTTTGATTTGGTCTTTGAACCAAATGCAATAGAACCGGTTCACATAAGTGAACGCATGGTTCAAAGTGAGAAGACGTTTTGGTTGGTTCGAAAACATGGGCGCATGGCTTGATGACTTTCTATTTTTGGAAGCCATAAGCGTTCCCACGTTGGATAACGCCTCAACGCCTCCCTCTCTCTCGAATGAATGCTTCTCCTCTCGTGTGTGTGTCGAGGCTCCACGAAAGAGAAGAGGTAGAGAGTTTTCGCTTAGCCAAGAAGAAGAACATCTCATCTTCTCCTACACGTTGAAGGACACCTTGGAACTTTGCTAGCACAGAGAAGAAAAGGGAGTAGCCATCGTCACCTTGTGTGTGACTGCTTTGGAGGAGAGCCGCTCGCCCTCTATATTCTTCCAAGTCGCCATCCAAATAATGGCCATGGTAACATCCTATCTTCTCATTGCAAGAACTAATAGTTGATCATATGTTCATGCCATGCGATCTTCATGAAACCCTTGTTTTCGCCCATGAAAAATTTTATATGCGCCTGAATTAGGGTTTCCCCCCCTTTCAATTGGTATCAGAGCTAGTGTTTTGGCTTGATCCATATGATTGCTTATTTTGTGATCCATGCGGTTTAAAAGTAGATCTAAACATGACTTGCACATGTTATAAATCATCATGCCAACATACATGCTAGACATTGGATGTGTTTTGGTTTTTACTTAAGTTGCGCATGATATTTGTTTTGTGCATGTTGAAGAGTTTTTATCAAACACTTATGATCTTGCGCGCCCCTCACCTAGATCTCTAAAGCGCCTACTTGAAATACTTAGACGGGTTACTAGGGTTGAAGTCGTCAGTCTAGTCTGGACCCAACAGTCTGATCAGACCATCTGACAGCCTAGATGGGTCGGCCAGATAGCACCTATGCGCACGCATACAGGTGGCTATAGGCCGACTGCAGAAGGGCGTGTAGCGATGTCTGATTGAGGCACCTAGTGAACGATCATGATTAAGGCCCGGGGTCACACCCGCCTGCCAGAAATCATGTGGGACGTTCAGCCCTTAAGGCATGCATAGTTGACCACTAGGTCAACACAAGTCAGTTATGACTGGGTGCATGCAAGGGCAATGGGTCTGACTTGGTCTGATGAGTGGATCCCTATTAATGGACCGTTGTAAGGTAGTAGGGCACACAAGGAAATAAAATTGATGCCATGGGGTTTTTCAAAAATTTTATTTTCTGATTGGATCACATGTATGCTTATTTACCTGATTGGGTGTCTATTTAATCTTATGTGGGCTGCCCTAATTTGTGTGCTGTGCTGGGGCCTGCGTGCCTGGAATTAATTGTAAATTTTTATTGTGATCTGTGTATCACACTTTAATTTATAATAATGTACAATTGACCTGCGTGTCAATTCATGTCTAGATAGATTAAAATGTAATTTGATCAGACATGAGCACAGAGCACACATGACAGAAGCGCTTGCAGCAAGTGCCTTGACCAGGTGGGAGGTCTAGAGTTCGACTCTAGCACAGGCGCATGCTACCTGATGGGCGCATTTGAGCTGCAGAGAGGGCTTGGGCCCGGGCTGGGCCAGATAAAGTGCAAGAGACCCATAAAGAGCTCATGTGAAGACTTGTGTAAAACTAGGGTTTTTACTTAGGCTTTTATGGGCATTTAGCACATAAGATCATTGTGCTTTCTATTTACTGTTTAAGAAATATTAGCACATGCTTGATTTATTCTTTTGCTATCACCATAGATATTGCATGATAGCAAGAAGATAAAATGGACCGTTAAAATCCAACGTCAAATATCAAGCACGAAAGCCTTCTGACGCGAAACCTCACTGTTCTGACTATCGTTGGGGCCGTGTTGTACCCACTCAGTGGGCACGCCCATCTATCTTCAGACGGTGTGTGATTACACCTGCGTGTTACAAAGAAGGGATTTATCGCTTCTCGGTGCTCAGCATAGCACGTGGTGGTCCAGGGAGTAGGTCGGGTCAGCTTGACCATGTAGGCTACATATTGAGCATATGTTAGCTATATGGAGGCAGCCATCTGTGGAATCAGAGACTGTGTTGTACCAACTCAGTTAGCACAGTCTGCTGGATTGCCCAGATGAAGGGGAATCGCACGGGTTGGCGATTGGCATGGATAGCCTACCAGTGATTAGTGCTTGAACTCTCTGTGCATCTTATCTCGCCTGAGCGGGACGCGGAGACCAAGTATGAAATCTAGATCCCATCTCACTAAAAAGAGTTTTACTCTTTCGGACTGTTTTATTGGATTTTTCAGTCAGATAAAATAGTGAGAAAAGAATCATTCTTAAGTCCTGGATTGATTCTAACATGGATACTGACCTTGTTGTTCTTGCAATGTTGTAGATTTCTGCAGCAACGAACACCACAGGGCTCAATTTGCGATCCATACTGGAAAAGGAGAAGTTTGCTGGGCCAAACTTCTCAGACTGGTACAGACAGCTTAAGATTGTTCTTAAGGCTGAGAGGAAACTGTATGTCCTTGAGACGGCAATACCGGCTCAACCCGCAGCGAATGCCGCAAGGGCGGTTCGGGATGCTTATGAGAAGCACGTCAGTGATAGTACTGATGTCGCTTGCCTTATGCTTGCGTCAATGACGCCAGAGCTCCAGCGTCAGCATGAGGATTTATCTGCTATTGATATTATAGCAAATCTCAAGATGCTGTATGCTGCACAGGCAAGGACTGAACGCTATAACTTGACGAAACTTTTCTTTCAGAGCAAACTGACTGAAGGGAGTCCAGTGGGAGCTCACGTACTCAAGATGATTGGGTACAAGGAGGCTCTAGAGAAACTGGGACACACCATCAATCAGGAACTTGTTGTAGACATTATCCTGCAGTCTCTCCCGGCCTCTTTTGATCCGTTCATTATTAATTTTAATATGAACAAGATCGATTGTACTCCGGCAGAGTTACTGAACATGCTCTGTACCACAGAGCAGACTCTTGAGAAGGGAAAGCCTTCCTCCTCTGTCTTGCTGGTTCCTTCAAGGAACAAGAAGAAGGGGAAGAAGGGCAAAGCCCCTATCAAGAGCTACAACAAGGCTATGAAACAAAAGATAAAGCGGTCAAAGGACAACAGATGTTTCCATTGTGGCCAGCTTGGTCACTGGAAGAAGGACTGTAAAGCGCTCCAAGGAGAGAAGAAGGGAAGCAAGCCTTTCACTTCTGGCTCAGGTATTTACGTGACTGAAGTCATGGTAGCTTCTTCTATTTCATGGGTGTTGGACACTGCATGTGGAGTTCACATTTGTTCAAATGTACAGGAACTCAAGAGAAGAAGATAGGTGGGACAGCATGAGGTGGACCTACGAGTTGGAAACGGGGCACGGGTTGCTGCTGTTGCTGTAGGAGAATATTACATCTCATTGCCATCTGGACTTGTATTAGAACTGAACAATTGTTATTTTGTACCTAGCATTACCAAGAATATTATCTCTATTCCTGCTCTTGTTAGGAAAGGGTTTTCCTTTGAATGCAAGACTTCAAAGTGTTATCTTTCTCTTGATAATATTGTTTATGCTACTGGCTCAATTAACAATGGGTTATACATGTTGGACATGGAATGTTCTGTACAACAAATTGATAATAAGAAAGCCAAGTATGCTGATGACAGCACCTTGCTATGGCATAGTCGTTTAGGCCATATTAACAAGAAGCGCATTAAGCGGTTGCATGACCATGGACTGCTGGGATCATTCTCCTATGAGGAGCTTGATACATGCAAAGCTTGTTTAATGGGCAAAATGACGAAGACTCCTTTTTCTAATAAAGGTCAAAGGGCTTCAGGTTTACTTGACCTTATTCACAGTGATGTGTGTGGGCCATTTAGTAAACATGCCAGAGGTGGCTATTCATACTTCATTACTTTTACTGATGATTTCAGTAGATATGGTTATGTCTATCTAATGAGACATAAGAGTGAATCTTTTGACAAGTTCAAAGAGTTCAAAAATGAAGTACAGAATCAGCTAGGCCGGAATATCAAGGCCCTTCGATCCGATCGAGGTGGAGAATACTTGAGTCGAGAGTTTACTGACTATCTGAAGGAGTGTGGGATTATCTCACAGCTCACTCCGCCAGGAACACCGCAATGGAATGGTGTGTCTGAGAGGAGAAATAGAACCTTATTGGATATGGTTCGTTCGATGATGAGTCAGGCTACTCTACCTTACTCCTTTTGGGGATTTGCACTGGAAACAGCTGCAAAGGTACTAAACCGAGTGCCATCCAAGGCCGTTTCAAAGACTCCATATGAGTTATGGTATGGGAAACAGCCAAGCTTGACATTTATCAAAATCTGGGGTTGCGAGGCTTATGTCAAAAAGCTCGCCTCTGGGAAACTAGAGAGCAGATCTTATAAATGTATCTTTGTCGGTTACCCTAAAGAAACTAAGGGTTATTATTTCTACGATCCCAAAGAGAACAAAATATTTGTTGCTCGAACGGCTATTTTTCTTGAGAAGGAATTTCTTCTGCAAGAAGCCAGTGGGAGAGAAATAAAACTGGATGAAAGTCCAGAAGAGGGACAAAGTAGTCAAGCTCAGTTGGATGAGCCTGAGCAAATAGAACAGGTTGATGTTCAACCTGAGGCTCAGATATCACGGGAACCGCGTAGATCGGGAAGGATTCGTCGACAGCCTGAGCGCTATGACGGAGTCTACATCATTAATGATGAACCCCTCACCTATGCGGATGCGGTCAGTGGACCGGAATCAGCAAGATGGCTTGAAGCTATGCGAGCCGAGATGGACTCCATGTCAGATAACCAAGTCTGGGATTTGGTTGATCCGCCTCCGGGAGTAATCCCTATAGGCTGTAAATGGATCTTCAAGAAGAAGATTGATATGGATGGTAACGTAGTTACCTATAAGGGCAGGCTAGTTGCGAAAGGTTTCAAACAAATCTACGGGATAGATTATGATGAAACATTCTCTCCTGTAGCCATGTTTAAGTCCATTCGGATTATTCTCGTGATAGCTGCATATTATGATTATGAGATCTGGCAAATGGATGTGAAGACTGCTTTCCTTAATGGAAAACTGGAAGAGGATGTGTATATGGCACAACCTGAAGGTTTCATCAATCCATCAGATCGTCATAAAATATGCAAATTAAAGAAGTCTATTTATGGACTAAAACAAGCATCGAGAAGCTGGAATATTCGTTTTGATGAATCAGTTTGTGAATTTGGTTTCATCAAAAATGAAGATGACCCGTGTGTATATAAGAGGTTTAGTGGGAGCGTGATTACTTTCCTAGTCCTCTACGTCGATGATATCTTGATCATTGGAAACGATATTCCTGAACTGCATGCGGTCAAAGCATGGTTAAGAAAATGTTTCCAGATGAAAGATTTAGGAGAAGCAGCCTATGTATTGTGCAGATCTATAGAGATAGATCTAATAGGCTTCTCGGGCTGTGCCAGAGTACTTACATCGATAAAGTCCTGGAGAGATTCCATTTAGAAAATTCTAAAAGAGGATATCTTCCAGTCAGACATGGTCTGAATCTTTCTAAGAGCCAGTGTCCTCAAACACAATCTGAGAAAGATGAAATGGACAATACGCCTTATGCTTCGGCTATTGGATCCATTATGTATGCGATGTTGTGTACTCGCCCAGACGTCACTTACGGGTTAAGCGTGACCAGTCGATTCCAAAGTAATCCAGGTAAGGCACACTGGATTGCAGTCAAGAACATTTTGAAATATCTTCGGAGGACCAAAGATATGTTCTTGATTTATGGAGGTCAGGAAGAACTCAGTATTGAAGGATATACTGACGCTTCGTTCCAATCTGACCAGGATGATTTTCGATCGCAATCAGGCTATGTTTTTAGCTTGAATGGAGGAGCAGTGGTGTGGAAGAGTTTCAAACAATCAATTGTTGCTGATTCCACAACAGAAGCCGAGTATGTTGCAGCCTCAGAAGCATCAAAGGAGGCAGTGTGGATTCGTAAGTTCGTTCAGGAAC
Source organism: Costus lasius (assembly GCA_027563935.2). NCBI lineage: Eukaryota > Viridiplantae > Streptophyta > Magnoliopsida > Zingiberales > Costaceae > Costus > Costus lasius. The sequence goes on along the minus strand of CM050454.1, from coordinate 88,693,031 downwards.
TTGGTGTTGTTCCTTCGAGTGCTGATCTATTGGTTATCTTCTGTGATAACACTGGAGCAATAGCACAAGTAAAGGAACCACGGTCACACCAGAAGTCCAAGCACATACAGAGAAGGTTTCATTTGATCCGTGAGATCATAGATCGTGGAGAGATCAAGATCTGCAAGGTTCATACTGATGACAATCTAGCTGACCCGCTTACTAAGCCTCTGGCGCAGCAGAAGCATGAAAAGCACTGTAATAATATGGGTTTGAGATTTCTCAACCATTAGTTTAAGTGCAAGTGGGAGATTGTTGGGGTATGCCCTTAAGGCTAATGTTTGAGGCCTTTGGGATGATTTCAGTATCATGTATAAACTATGTATAAGTTTATAAAGGCAATGGTTGTTATTCAGGTTGTTACATTATCTGCTGCTGTTATGTATACTTCTGAATAATGTCTCAATGGTGTTCAGCTTGGCTGACATTAGCATTGTCCTTAGTCAAGATATCTTGGTGAACATGAGACAGCCTTGATATGATTGAGACTAATATGTGTTCTAATCTTATAGGGTGCTTCGAGCATGGAATAAGATGTAGACACATAGGTGCATTGGATGTACTGGACAGACCCTACTTAGGATATTCAATTGTTTGTCACAATGTGAATAATCCTTATATGCAAGCAAGTGGCATATTTCCTCTGACTTGAGATCGCTTGTGTTTCTAAATGATGATTGGCATTGTCTTGAGGTAATTCAATATCATTTGAAATATAATGGTTATAGATTATCTTGGATAATGAGCATGAGTCATGTTAGGACACTAGTGATAGATATAGGATTGCCTCTCCTTGTTGGAGTGTGATGTTCTAAAGGGGCCCCCTGGATGAGATGATTGAGAAAGTGTATGGCCATACCCAGATGACTATGTTCATCTGATCTAATCATTTTCATCATATTGGAATTACAGGCTTGACACGCTTGTCCAATGAGAACATCCAATGGCAAAGGAAACATGTATGTCATGTGAATTGGATTCACACTTGTGCTATGGTTTGGGTGTAGTCTTGGAAGACTCTTTCCTTCATATCGGGAGACAGTGATGTGTTGCTAGATACCCCTCTCTGATCGTGATAACGTAAGTTATCGTTACCGACATTGAAGGAAACCCTTAGGGTCGCACAATTTGATGATATGGCTTACTTCTGTCAGATCGTGTGGACTGAATGGTTTTGGTTCAGTTTAAAGGAGTTTAAACTCTGATTGGAAGTGAGATCTGGTCTGATCATGTTTGATTGATTAGGGCTTGAGATCGGTAAGCTTCGATCGGGAGAATTGATGCTTGATCGATGAGATCAAGAGCATCAAGAGATGTGTGGTTGATCTTGAGCCATCTGGTTCATATGAGATCTAGACCATGGCTTGGTTTGATTTGGTCTTTGAACCAAATGCAAGAGAACCGGTTCACATAAGTGAACGCATGGTTCAAAGTGAGAAGACGTTTTGGTTGGTTCGAAAACATGGGCGCATGGCTTGATGACTTTCTATTTTTGGAAGCCATAAGCGTTCCCACGTTGGATAACGCCTCAACGCCTCCCTCTCTCTCGAATGAATGCTTCTCCTCTCGTATGTGTGTCGAGGCTCCACGAAAGAGAAGAGGTAGAGAGTATTCGCTTAGCCAAGAAGAAGAACATCTCATCTTCTCCTACACGTTGAAGGACACCTTGGAACTTTGCTAGCACAGAGAAGAAAAGGGAGTAGCCATCGTCACCTTGTGTGCGACTGCTTTGGAGGAGAGCCGCTCACCCTCTATATTCTTCCAAGTCGCCATCCAAATAATGGCCATGGTAACATCCTATCTTCTCATTGCAAGAACTAATAGTTGATCATATGTTCATGCCATGCGATCTTCATGAAACCCTTGTTTTCGCCCATGAAAAATTTTATATGCGCCTGAATTAGGGTTTCCCCCCCCCTTTCAGATCGAGGGGTTGATCCTTATCAAATCGAACCTAATTGTTCCAAATATGATATCGGATCTTTGATCGGAGAATTGAATTGAAGCAGATCTTCAAATCTAAAGGAACAGTGATGATGAGTTGATCTAAATATGAAATCAACGACTGAAATTGATTTGAGCATATCTAAGTTAATCAATCAGATGACGTTGGACTTGATCAAGGTGTCGATCCCTACTATATCAAACCTAATCTTTCCAAATATGATATTAAATTTTTGATCCAAATGTTGGATTTAAATAGATCTATGAATTTAAATCAATGGTCATGAAAAGATCAACTATTCGACAATTGAAGATAATCTGAGTCAATTAGAATAAAAATATCCAACAAGCCATCATGGTCGGAGATCCTTCAAAATTCAAATATCCAATAAGCTATTAAAGCCAAATAAAAAATCTCTGAAAACCTTAATATATCACAATAAAATATTGTTTGGGTGGTGCGTATGTCGATGTTTACTGTCGGGGCGTTATTCCTCAATATGATGTTGTGTTTGTTAAGACTAAAATATCTAATAAGCCATTAGGGTCGGATATCTTTACCCAACAAGACGTTGAGGCCGGGTATCTTTCAAACTGGAATATCCAACAAGCCGTCAGGGCTGAATATCTTTACCTAATAAGCCATTGAGGCTGAGTATCTTTCAAGCTAGTATATCCAACAAGCCGTCAGAGCCGGATATCTTTACCCAACGAGTTGTTGATGCCGAGTATCTTTTAAGCTTGAATATCCATTAAGCCGTCAGGGCTCTATATCTTTACCCAACAAGCCGTTGAGGCTGTGTATCTTTCAAATTGGAATATCCAACAAGCTGTCATGGCCAGATATCTTTACCCAAGAAGCCGTTGAGGCAGGGCATCTTTCAAACTAGAATATCCAACAAGCCATCAAGGCCAGATATCTTTACCTAACAAGCTGTTGAGGCCGAGTATTTTATATAGTTGAATATCCAACAAGTCGTTGAGACCGGATATCTCTAAAATTGAACATCCAAGCTGTTGAGACCGGATATTTCACGAATTCAAATGCTCACAAGTCGTCAAGACCGAGCATATGTCGAATTCAAATGCTCACAAGTCGTCAAGACCGAGCATATGTTGAATTCAAATGCTCATATGTCATCAAGACTGAGCACATGTCGAATTCAAATGCTCACACGTTGTCAAGACCGAGCACATGTCAAACTCAAATGCTCACAAGTCATCAAATTGAATATCCAATAAGCCGTCAAGGCTATATAGCTTTAACCAATAAGCCATTGAGGTTGGGTATCTTCTTAAATTGAATATCCAATAATTCATTGTGACCGGATATCTTTACCCAATAAGTCGTTGAGGCTGGATATCTCTCAAATTGAACATCCAACAAGCCGTTGAGGTCGGATAATTCACAAACATCCAATAAGTCGTTGAGACTAGATATCTTTTAGATCCAAAATATCCACAAGCCATTGCAAGGCCAGATATTTGCCAGATACAAATCATCTAAGTTGATAAAGACTTTTCTCTTTTGTCATTTTTCTTTTCGAACTTATCATGTATTTTTGATTTAATGTTTAATGAATCATATTGTTCAGCTATTTTATTTTATTTTTATTTCATAACATAGATCTCTCAATCAAGGGTGCTTTAATTTTCAGGGGTAATTAACAATGAATGCTTGCGTTCACTGGAAGCCAGAACCCATTTAAATAAAAAATCTTATTTTTATAAGGCAAATTTAAAAAGGTCAAAACATATTAATCAAATGACCAAAAATGACCCCAACAAATTCTGGCATGCCCAGTGGGACCTGGCTTCTCCTTTCATCTTTGAGATCTATGTTATGGGTTAACATCACTCTTATAATGGCAAAGAATCTATGTGGCATCGACCATCGTGCATGACATAAAGTTTGGCTTTATCTCGGAAGAGGATGCCGAGTTCACCTTTATGATGCTAAAGAATGAGCATCCCTTGTTCATTATCAATGGGGGCAAATTCATCTTTCTTACTTTTATGTGCCTAAAAAGATCAAAAACCAAGAATGACAAATAATGCAGAAGTGAAGGGCAAGGCTTATGAGACGACCTATGATGAGTTGACACAAATTAATCTAGGATCAGCAGCAGATATTAAGCCAACTTACATAAGCGCTCAACTCTCTGATGAGGAAAGAGGGCAATTGAAGGAACTTCTCCAAGAATTTAGTGTTTGTTTTGCATGTACAAATAAAGAAATGCCCCATGTTGAAATTGATCCTAGTCAAATGGCAATAGGATTATGACATCAAGTCTGTTCATGGCTGGCAGTTTGCTAAAAACTGTAAGCTCCTAACACGAGCGAAATCGATTATAGTCAAACGACAATAGGATCATGACATCAAGTCCATTCATGGCTAGCAGTGTGCCAAAAGCCTATAAGCTCCTAACACGAGCAAAATCGATCCTAGTCAAACGATAATAGTATCATGACATCAAGTCCGTTCATGGCTGGCAGTTTGCCAAAAACCGTAAGCTCCTAACACGAACGAAATCGATCATAGTCAAAGGACAATAGGATCATGACATTAAGTCCATTCATGGCTAGCAGTTTGCCAAAAACTGCAAGCTCCTAACACGAGCGAAAGTCGATCCTAGTCAAATGGCAATATGATCATGACATCAAGTTTGTTTATGGCTGGCAGTTTGCCAAAAACTGTAAAGCTCCTCACACGAGCAAACAATGAAATATCATTTGAGAATACGTATGTCGATGCTTGTCATTGGGGCGTAGCTCATCGATATAATATTCTATTTTTGACACCATGCTTTAGAAATGATTTTTCCAAAGGATTTATATGCGCTCGTCACTTATACAAAATCCGTTGGGGGGAGGGGGCATTTGTTGGACCAATTATTTTCATTTAAAAAATAAAAAAATAACAAAAAAATAAAAAAATAAAAAAATAAAAGGGGGAAATTTGGATTTAAAAAAAAAAGAAAAAAGGGGGAGAGAATAAGCAAAACCAAAATAGCAAAAAATAAAAAAATAATAAATAATAAAAATAATAAGAAGAAACCCAAGTTTGCAGTTAAGAGAGGGGGAATGAGTAAACGCATATAAAAAATAATAAAAGACAAAATCAAATAAAAAATTATAAATTAAAAATAATAAAATATAAAGCCAAATAAAAATAATAATAAATTTTCTCCACCCATCTCCTATAAAAGAGGGGTAAGACACATGAAAAAAAAGAGGGAGAGGAGAGAAGAAAAGAGAAATTACAGCGTTGAGACGCTGACACTGTAGAGGTATACGTTTCTATCCTTTCTTATCCCCTCGGCCTACTTTGATGGAAAGACAACTCCGACAGAAACATCTGCTTTGATGGATAGACAACTTCGAAATAAACACATCTTGATGGAGAGATAACTCCAAAATAAACACATCATGATGGAGAGACAACTCCGAAATAAACATCAACTTTAATAGAGAAACAACTTCAAAATAAACACACCATGATGGAGAGACAACTCCGAAATAAACATCTACCTTGATGGAGAGTAAAATTAGAACTAAATCCTAGAGAATGATACTCTGGTAAAAAAAATATTGATTAAAAAAAAACTATTGTTCATCGCTCATCCGATGTGATGTAGGATAGGGGGGTCTAAAACATTCAAACAACAGTTTTGAAATCCAGTTTTGATAATATGTAGATAATAAAGAAAACCGATGTCAACTAACAATATTTGAAAACTAATTTTTTTTGTATTTTATAATAGTAAAGAAAAACCCAAGATTACAACTACTGAAAGCAGTAAATGCAGGAATTAAACTTGCTGGAAGTAAACTTACAGAGCAGTCCTTGAGAATAGAAGGACTGTACGTCCCGATCTTCACCGGTCCAACTCCGATGGAAGGTGTAGGGTGGAGCTTACAAGTAATAGCAGAAAGATCCGTACAAGCCACGGATTTTAATACAAATAATAGATCAAGGGGGAGGTTAGGCCTCACAAGTTCCCTTGCTAATCCTAGATTCGACTAAAGAGAAGGGGGAGAAGGGAGAAGAGGGGATGCGCCGCTCCTTGTGCCACTTCTTGCGCAACTACAAAGATATACAATCAAGGTTAGTGTAGGGGAGAGTTCTTAACACAAAACAAAGAGTCTAGGGGAAAGAACTTAGCCAAAAGTGATGTTGCTCCCATGTGGCCGAAGGTTGTTGGAATCATCTTCAAGTCTTGCTCCAAACTGAGGATGAGGAAGATCTTCCTTAGGTTACGCACTTGAGGAGGAAGAAGCCTTCTTAGAAATTTCGGTGGAGAAGGGAGAAGAAGGAGAGGGTCGGCCCTTGAGGAACACTACACTACATGTATTTTACCTAGGAAACTAAGAGATAATTTTATTTCATCAAAGCTAGAGAATACATGCGAGAGGGGTTACATTTATAGGCGAGGTAAAGGTTAGGGCAAGGTGGTCTTTTGCCCATAGGCTCCTATTACAAACATGGAGAGAAAAATCAGCATTTAATCCAAAGTGTGAATACAATTAAAGGCGTGGATTCTTCCTTTCTTTGGTGAAGCTTCTTTGGAAAGTCTTTGAAATTCGAATGGACTCCTTGTGTAAATGAGATGGCCTCCTTCCTTGCTCGTTGTGAGCGCATGAATGAGAAATTCAAAATTTGAATTCCTTCCATAAGATCATGGGCGGCAAAGCATTGATGGAAGTTTTCATTAAAGGCTCCCTTTGATTGTGGATCTAGATTGGGACTGATTTGAATTTCTTTCTTTGCTTGGCTGATGTGTTGGCGCATATCCAAGGTTGGATGGTTGATGTGGCCGATTGGTTCATTGAAGAGGCGCCTAATCAAATGAGGAAACTGAGTTGTCAAGTGAGTTCATCTTGGGCCTTGAGTTGAACTTGGAGTTGAAGAGGTTGAAGTCTTCTTTCCTTTTTTGAGCTGAACTTGTGTAGTGGGTTTTGAGCTGACCTTGGAGTGGATCTTGAGCTGATCTTTAGCTTGAGTTACCCACCAAAAATAACCTATGCATGTATGCACTATACTACTATGATCCAAGAGTACATAAAGTTCATGACTTACAATGCACAACCTACTACAATTGGACTTGCCATAAATGACTACATGAGGCATGGTTTTATTGAAAGGTAAACTACCCTAAATGCAATGCAAGAAAGGGGACTCTAAGGGAACCCATATCGAAGAGGTTTCCTCTGAGCCTGAGCAGATCTCCTCAGAGCAGGGCTACTGCCTCCATCAGCTCTGCCCGAGTTGAAAGAATTCTCCTCTGGAGAATTATTCTTGTACCCTTGGAGTAACTCAGGGGCGGCTATAGGTAGCTCTGATTCAGGAAGCCATACCTCCTCACCATTAATGATTCTAACTCGGTAAAACATTTGTACCACATCAGTGGTGAGTCTGGATTGCTCTTCGAGGATAGCCTCAATCTCCGGCTCATGGTTGCCATCTGGATCTAGTACGGAGAGGGGCTCTTGATAGAGGGTGAGATCCTCCATGTTGACGGTGGTGGGGATCCCCAGCTCAAGTGGTAGGTCAAGCACGTAGGTATTGTCATTGATTTTATCGATGATGGTGAAGGGGCCTAGTCCTTTCGCGTCCAACTTCCACTCCATCCCATGGATGCGTTCCTCGCGTACTAGCAGAATCACTTTGTCACCTGTGGAAAACAACCTTTCTCGGCAACGTTTGTTAGCAGTTTCGCGGTATTGATTAATAGAGTCTAGCATTTTAGAAAGTATTTCAGTGTGCATTGGCGAAGTATGTAAAGCAAAATCACGAGCAGGCAAAGAAGTCCTAAAGTGTGTGGGTAGAGGAAAGAGGTCTATAGGCTTGTTGGGTTGATATCCAAGGTTTGCCTAGAAGGGGGAAAGCCCTATGGTTTTGTTGACTGTGCTGTTGTAGGAGAACTCGGCAGTGGGTAAGAATTTATCCCAATTACCGGGGTGTTCACCTACCAAACTCCTAAGGATACTCCCAAGTGATCGGTTGACCACTTCAGTCTGCCCATCCATCTGGGGATCGTAGGCTGTGGAGAACTTGAGTTTTGTACCTAGAAGGGTCCACAGGGTTCTCCAAAAATGACTCACAAACCTAGGATCTCTATCAGACACTATAGTTAAGGGTGTCCCATGGAGCCTAACTACTTCCCTGAAGAAGAGTTTAGCCACATGAGAGGCATTAGTGGTCTTGGTGCAGGCTATGAAATGGGCCATCTTAGTAAATCTATTGACTACCACAAATATAGAGTCATGTTTGGCTGAGGTTCGTGGTAGTCCTAGAATGAAATCCATAATTAGGTCTTGCCAAGGGGCTTGGGGAAGGGGTAAGGGAGTGTATAGGCTAGGGCTATGCTTATAGACCTTGGTGAGCTGACAAGTCCTACAGTGTCTCACAACCTTAGCTACATCCCGATAAATGTTCGGCCAATAGAACCGTTCCTCTACAAGGGCTTGGGTTTTGTCTTGACCATGGTGCCCGGCAGACCCTCCTCCATGTAATTCCCATATAAGGAACTCTCGGATGGATGTCTTAGGTACACAGAGTGTCGGTCCAAGAAAGAGATACCCATCCCTAAGGGTATAGAGAGGGTGACTTAATGGATCTAGACTGAGGTCAGCATGCAAAGTAGAAAAATGGGGACAATCAGAGTAAGCATCTTTCATGGAATCAAAGCAAGTAACTTCAACATGCAATTTGTTCAAAAGCAAAGTTATTCTCTAAGGGCATCTACTACTTTATTCTCAGATCCTGATTTATGTCTAAGCACAAAGGTGTATTGTTGTAGATATTCGACCCACTTAGCATGCCTTGAGTTCAACTTTTTCTAAGCATTCAAATAGGAGAGGGCCTAGTGGTCACTATTAAGAGTAAACTCCCCATGAATTAGGTAATGCCTCCAATACTTTAGGGCCTGGACAACAGCATAAAATTCTTTGTCATAGGTAGAATATTTTTGCTTTGCCTCATTGAGTTTTTCACTAAAGAAGACTATGGGATGGCATTCCTGGCTTAGGGCTCCCCCTATGCCAACTCCAGAGGCATCACAATCTACCTCAAAGACTTTATTGAAGTTAGGAAGTCTAAGGACCGGGGCAGTGGTCATCTTAGCCTTAAGTTCTTGGAAGGCTTTGCTAGCAAATTTAGTCCATGAGAACTCACCTTGCTTTAGGCAGCTAGTAATAGGTGCCACTATAGAGCTAATGTTCCTTATGAATCTCCTATAGAAGGTAGCTAGGCCATGGAAGCTTCTGACTTCAGTGATGGTTTTAGGTTCAGGCCAGTCTATGATGGCTTGGATCTTAGATGGGTCTACATGAAGGCCATGCTCAGACACTATGAATCCTAAGAAGATCACACTATGGGACAAAAGGAGCACTTCTTGAGATTGATGTAAAGTTGCTCTTCCTTAAGAAGGTCAAGGGTCTTCCTAAGGTGCTATAGGTGTTCCTCTTTAGTCTTACTATAGATGAGGATATTATCAAAGTAGACTACAAGGAATCTTCCAAGGAAAGGCTTTAAGACTTGGGTCATGAGTCTCATGAATGTGGAGGGAGCATTAGTCAAGCCAAAAGGCATGACTAACCATTCATAGAAACCATCCTTGGTCTTGAAAGTTGTCTTCCATTCATCACCTAGCCTTATCCTGACCTGGTGGTATCCACTTCTTAAGTCAAGCTTGCTAAACCATTTAGAGCCAACTAACATGTCTAGCATATCATCAAGCCTTGGAATAGGAAACGTATACTTGACAGTGATTTTGTTTATGCCTCTACATTCTATACACATGCTCCAGCTCCCATGCTTTTTAGGGGTGAGCAAAGCAGGGACGGTGCACGGACTAAGGCATTCTCTTATGTGTCCTTTTTCTAAGAGTTCATCTACTTGCCTCTTAAGTTCTTGGTGCTCGGTGGGGTTCATCCTATAATGGGGTAGATTGGGTAGGGTTGAACCTGGGACAAGGTCTATTGCATGTTGGATGTCCCTAAGAGTTAGAAGTCCTTTGGGTAGTTCTTTGAGGGTAAGCTCACTATAGTGTTCTAGGAGGGCTTCTACCTCAGGGGGTGGCTTACTTTCTTCTTCTTGGTTGGCTTCCTTAAAGACTAAGGTAAACAAGGGTTGGTCAGGTGTATAATCCTTAGGTCTCATGAGTTGAAGGGTTGGTTGAATAGGCTAGGTCTTTTCTATCTTTCCCTTATTGGTTGAAGCCTTAAGCTCTCTAGGCATGGAAGGTTTCAGCTTGATCTTCTGACCTGAATGACTAAGGACATAGGTGTTAGTCCGACTGTAGTGGACTACATCCATGTCATATAGCCATGGTCTGCCTAGAAGGGCTTGAGCGACGTCCATAGTGATGACATCACACCAAATTTGCCCTTCATTGGTACCAAACTATAAGGGAACTAGACTCCTATGGGTTGTTGGTACACTTGACTGGTTGACCCAAGAGATGCTATAAGGAGTTGGGTGAGTCTCTACCTTAAGCTTGAACTTGGTAACAGCAGAGTGAGAGACAGCGTTGAGACTACTACCCCCATCTATCACTACTTTGCACATGTTTCCATTGCATTTCGTGTAAGTATGGAATATACTAGTTCTTCGCCAATCATCAGTGGAGGAGGGTTTGATCAAGGTACACCTAACAACTCCTAAGGTGTTCTGGGTAGGTTCCTCACTACTATCATACTCATGGTCTTCTAGGATTTGGCAGTCAGAATCAGGGTCATTAATGTCTTCAAGTCTAGGGGTTTGGGTTTCCTCACCTAAATATAAGACCCTTTTAGGACAGTCTTTCATATAGTGTCCAAATTGTTGGCAAGCATGGCATTTGACAGTAGTTGGTTCTGGATAACTAGTGGGCTTGGGATTAGGAGTGCTAGAGCTTTGGGGTTGGGTAGGTCTAGGACTTGGTCTAAAGGTACTAAACTCTTTCCTAAAGGCAGCTTTAAGTTCTTGCTCTATCTCCTTGGCTCTAAGATGGGCAACCTCTATGGAGTCTATTTGATAATAGGTAAGGCCCTTTTTAATCTCAGACTTGAGACCATTTTTATACCTGCTAAGAGTGAATTGAGGATCTTCACCTGGGTTTCCCCTAAGAAGAAATTCCTCAAAACTAGCAGTGTATTGGTCTACAGTCATGGATCCCTAGGTTAAGCTACAGGCTTGGTCAAACAACTTATTCTAAAAATATGAGGGAATATATTTCAGTTTGAGTTGTTGGCATATTTCTATCCAATTGTCTATGGGAGGTAGGTTGGATCTCTCTTGGTTGTTTTCTACATTGGTCCAGTACTACCTAGCATTTCCCTCAAGAAGGCACTTTGCAAGTCGAACTTTGTTGTGCTCAGGGATCATGCTCCACTTGAAGTACTGTTCAAGCTTGGTTGTCCAATCTAAGAAGTCTCGGGGATCTAAGGAGCCATTGAAGGTTGGGGGATTGAGTTTGATGGCGCGGTGCACATCATCCTCCCTAAATCTAGGTTGAGTGGGAGTTTGTGTAGGAGGTCCATTCCACATAGTTGGTTGATGGGTTCCTACATGGTTCAGATTGGGATATCCATTCCACATAGGTTGGGTTTCTACATTGTTTGGTTTGGGATATCCATTCCACGTTGAGTGAGGTTGGGTTCCTACATGGGTTGGGGTTTGATGCCCATTCCACATAGGTTGGGTTCCAGCATGGATTGGGGTTTGATGTCCTACATGATTCGAGCTAGGAGGTGGCTCACTAGCATGATTTGGAGATCTACCGCTAGTATTGCTAAGCTAGTTGAGGTTTTGGTTGATGGTTTCTATTTGAGCAGCCAAAATGTGAAATTGGTTAAGGTTTTGAGTGATGGTTCCTACTTGCTCAGTCAGAAGGTCAATCTTCTCATTCAAGGCAGCATTATCCATGGTGGGATTTGGTTCATGTTGTTGAGTTTTAGGCCAGGTTTGCATGGTTGTTTTGAAAAATATAGATTTTGAAAATATAGCAAGTGATAGATAAGTAGTCAAATTCTTTCAAACACCTAATTCCAAAGACCGCTTAGAAGTAGAAAAATAAATTTTTGAGGCTTAAAAATCTAGTCTAAGAGCCTAAGCATTGATACCAAGCTGATGTAGGACAGGGGGGGGGGGTCTAAAACATTCAAACAACGAGTTTTGAAATCCGGTTTTGATAATATGTAGATAATAAAGAAAACCGATGTCAACTAACGAGATTTGAAAACTAATTTTTTTTTGTATTTTATAATAGTAAAGAAAAACCCGAGATTACAACTGCTGAAAGCAGTAAATGTAGGAATCAAACTTGCTGGAAGTAAACTTATAGAGCAGTCCTTGATAATAGAAGGACTGTATGTCCCGATCTTCACCGGTCCAACTCTGATGGAAGGTGTAGGGTGGAGCTTAGAAGCATTCACAGAAAGATCCATACAAGCCACGGATTTTAATACAAATAACAGATCAAGGGAGAGGTTAGGCCTCACAAGTTCCCTTGCTAATCCTAGATTTGACTAAAGAGAAGGGGGAGAAGGGAGAAGAGGGGATGCGCCGCTCCTTGTGCCACTCCATGTGCAACTACAAAGATATACAATCAAGGTTAGTGTAGGGGAGAGTTCTTAACACAAAACAAAGAGTCTAGGGGAAAGAACTTAGCCGAAAGTGATGTTGCTCCCATGTGGCCGAAGGTTGTTGGAATCATCTTCAAGTCTTGCTCCAAAACGAGGATGAGGAAGATCTTCCTTAGGTTGCGCACTTGAGGAGCTAGAAGCCTTCTTAGAAATTTCGGTGGAGAAGGGAGAAGAAGAAGAGGGTCGGCCCTTGAGGAACACTACACTACAAGTATTTTACCTAGGAAACTAATAGACAATTTTATTTCATCAAAGCTAGAGAATACATGCGAGAGGGGTTACATTTATAGGCGAGGTGAAGGTTAGGGCAAGGTGGTATTTTGCCCATAGGCGCCTATTACAAACATGGAGATAAAAATCAGCATTTAATCCAAAGTGTGAATACAATTAAAGGCATGGATTCTTCCTCTTTTTGGTGAAGCTTCTTTGGAAAGTCTTTGAAATTCGAATGGACTCCTTGTGTAAACGAGATGGCCTCCTTCCATGCTCGTTGTGAGCGCATGAATGAGGAATTCAAAATTTGAATTCCTTCCATATGATCATGGGCGGCAAAGCATTGATGGAAGTTTTCATTAAAGACTCCCTTTGATTGTGGATCTAGATTGGGACTGATTTGAATTTCTTTCTTTGCTTGGCTAATGTGTTGTGCATATCCAAGGTTGGATGGTTGATGTGGCCGATTGGTTCATTGAAGAGGCACCTAATCAAATGAGGAAACTGAGTTGTCAAGTGAGTTCATCTTGGGCCTTGAGTTGAACTTGGAGTTGAAGAGGTTGAAGTCTTCTTTCCTTTCTTGAGCTGGACTTGTTTAGTGGGTTTTGAGCTGACCTTGGAGTGGATCTTGAGCTGACCTTTAGCTTGTGTTTCCTGCCAAAAATAACCTATGCATGTATGCACTATACTACTATGATGCAAGAGTACATAAAGTTCATGACTTACAATGCACAACCTACTACAATTGGACTTGCCATAAATGACTACATGATGCATGGTTTTATTGAAAGGTAAACTACCCTAAATGCAATGTAAGAAAGGGGACTCTAAGGGAACTCATATCGAAGAGGTTTCCTCCGAGCCCGAGCAGATCTCCTCAGAGCAGGGCTACTGCCTCCATCACGACGTCCCTTTACTCAGATTTTTTTAGATGTTTCTTCCATCAAATCCAGCCTATCGATCAAGACCAAACTTCATTTATGCCTTCTCCTTGAGTGTTCGCACCAATAGACGAAAGGATCCGGCCATCTGATGGCCAGGTTGCTGGAATCAAATGTTTTTTGTGTTGGCGATCCTGTTTCCGCTAAAATCATCAATTCACCACCGATTCTCCACCATACGACTCCAAACTCTAGACATAAGTCCTTCTTGATGTAGAGATGGTATTCCGAGAGCCGATTGGCTAGAGGAGCAGCGAGCAGCCGGCGACGATGAACCCTAGTTTCGTCCGCCGCTGCCATCGTCGAGTGACAAAATTTTGAATGAATGGCCTATATTTGCCCAATTAATCAAACGGTCCAGATCTAAATCAGATCAACGCTCCAAATTGTTTCACATGAAATCGGACGGTCAAGATCAAGCTCATTAAATAATTTAAGTCCAATGACTGTGATTCATCCTATTCAAATTGACGGTCCAAATCTAAAATAAATTCAACGATCTAGATCATTTCAATCTTGATCAGACGGCTCAGATCAACTTGATCAAATAAATTGAATTAAATGACTCTTATTCATCCTATTCAAATCTAACGGTGTAAATCTGAATCAAACTCTACGGTTCGGATTACTTCATATCAAATCGAATGGCTGGAATCATTCAAGTTAGATCTAACGGTTCAGATTCCTTCAAATCAAGTCAACGACCTAGATCTGAACAGAAATCTATGGCCCAGATTACTTCACTTGAAATCGGACAGTCGAGATAAATTTGATTAAATAAATTAAATCCAACAGCTGAGACTCATCCATCTCACATCAATGGTTTAGATTCAAATCTAATCGATGATTCAGATCTGAATATAAAATAAATGAATGGCTGAGAATGATCGGAGCATATCTCGGTCAATCAGTTAACATTTGACATGATCAAGGTGTTGATGCATATCAAATGAAACTTGATCTTTCCGTATATGATATTGGATCTTTGATTCGAGATTTGGATCGATACAAAAATATGAATTTATATGAATGGTCGTGATAAATCAAATCTGAATCTAAATAATCAGCTGAAATTGATTTGAGCATATCTATGTCAATCAGCTGACCCTTGACATGATCGAGGAGTTGATCTCGATCAAACCAAACCTGATCTTTCCAAATATGATATCAGATCTTTTATCCGAGCCCTGAATTGAATCAGATCTGTAAATCTAAATGAACAGTCTTGATTAGTTGATCTAAATATGAAATCAACTATTCAAATTGATTTGAGCATATGTAACACAATCGGATGACATTTGACTTGATCAAGGTATCGATCCCTACTATATCAAACCTAATCTTTCCGAATATGATATTGGATTTTTGATATGAATGCTGGATTGAAATAGATCTATGAATTTAGATCAATGGTCATGAAAAGATCAACTATTCGACGACTGAAGATAATCTGAGTCAATTGGAATTAAAATATCCAACAAGCCATCACGACCGAAGATCTTTAAAGATTCAAATATCCAATATGCTATTAAAGGCGGATAAAAAATCTCTGAAAACCTTAATATATCGCAATAAAATATTGTTTGGGAGGTGTGTACATCGACGTTTACCATCGGGGCATAACTCCTCAATATGATGTTGTGTTTGTTAAGACTGAAATATCCAACAAGCAGTTAGGACCAGATATCTTTACCCAACAAGCCGTTGAGGCCAGGTATCTTTCAAGATGGAATATCCAACAAACTGTCAGGGCCAGATATCTTTACCTAACAAGCCATTGAGGCCGGGTATCTTTCAAGCTGGAATATCCAACATGCCGTCAGGGCCGGATATCTTTACCCAACAAGCCGTTGAGGCCGGGTATCTTTCAAGATGGAATATTCAATAAGCCGTCAGGGCCGGATATCTTTACCGAACAACCCATTGAGGCCGGGTATCTTTCAAACTAGAATATCCAACAAGCTATCAAGTCCGTATATATTTACCCAACAAGCCATTGAGGCTAGGTATTTTATCAAGTTAAATATCCAACAAGCCGTTGAAATCGGATATCTCTGAAATTGAACATCCAACAAGCCGTTGAAGCCGGATATTTTACGAATTCAAATGCTCACAACTTGTCAAGATAGAGCACATGTCAAATTCAAATGTTCACAGGTCGTCAAGACTGAGCATATGTCAAACTCAAATGCTCACAAGTCATCAAATTGAATATCCAACAAGTCGTTAAGGCCAGATATCTTAACCCAATAAGCCGTTAAGGCCGGGTATCTTCTCAAATTGAATATCCAATAAGTCATTGTGACCGGATATCTTTACCCAATAAGCTGTTGAGGCCAGGTATTTCTCAAATTGAACATCCCATAAGCCGTTGAGGCCGGATAATTTACAAACATCCAATAAGTCATTGAGACTGGATATCTCTTAAATCCAAAATATCAAACAAGCCATTGCAAAGCTAGATAATTGGCAAATATAAATCTTCTAAGTTGACAAAGACTTTTCTCTTTTGTCATTTTTCTTTCCGAACTCATGATGTATTTTTTATTTAATGTTTAATAAATCATATTTTTGAAGCATTTTATTTTATTTTTAGTTCATAACATAGATCTCTCAATCAAAGGTGCTATGATTTTCAGGGGTAATTAACAATGAATGCTTGCGTTCATTGGAAGTCATAACTCATTTAAATAAAAAACCTTACTTTTATAAGGTGAATTTGAAAAGTTCAAAACATATTAATCAAATGACCAAAAATGACCCCAATAAAAAAGTGAAGATTATGAATAAAGCAAGTAAATATGCCTGAATATTACATAAAAAGTACTAGAATATGCCTTCTTTTGAGGTAAAATGATATCAGAAAATACTACCAAAATGTAGAAATATATGATGTTTTGACACATTGTCACTCTTCACCATATGGAGGACACGCTGGAGTGGCCAAACAGTCTATACAGTCCTACAGTTTGATTTGTTATGTCCCTCTATTTTTCATGATGCTCGCCATTTTGTTCTAACATGTGACAGCTGCCAACGAAGTAGAAATATATCAAAGAGGGATGAACTTCCACTGAGTGATATCTTGGAAGTGGACATTTTTTATGTGTGGGGAATCGATTTCATGGGACCCTTCCCATCTTCATGTGGTAAATGGTACATTCTAGTTGATGTGGACTATGTGTCCAAGTGGGTTGAGGCTTCCGCAGAGGCTACTAATGACTCCAGGGCCTTCATGAAGCTTATGAAGAAAACGATATTCCCCAGATTTGGTATCCAACGAATTCTGATTAGTGATGGAGGTTCTCACTTCATAGAGTAGCGATTTGGAGCACTCTTAAAGAAGTATGGAGTAAAGCATAAAATTGTCACACCCAACTATACTCAAACTAGCAGTCAGGTGGAGGTTTCAAATAGAGATATCAAGCAAATACAAGAGAATACCGTATCCAGATCTAGGAAGGATTGGGCATTAAAGCTACCTAATGCTCTATGTGCTTATAGGACCACATACAAGACCCCCCTAGGCATGTCTCCTTTCCAAATTATCTATGGGAAGTCTTGTCACTTACCGGTTGAAATTGAGCACAGAGTATTTTAGGCCGTCAAGCAACTCAACTATGACTTCAAGAGTGCAGGTGAGAAGAGGAAGCTCCAACTAGATGAACTAGAGGAGATGCGCCTCTTTGCATATGAGAATGCCAAGATTTACAAAGCATGGACCAAACATTGGCATGATAAGCGCATCTTGAAGAAAGAATTCCACAAAGGTGATAAAGTGTTTCTATTCAACTCCAGACTAAGACTTTTTCTAGGGAAGCTACAGACAAGATGGTCTGGTCCTTTTGTGGTACAACATATCCGACCTTATGGTGCCATAACTATTTGGACAGAGCGAATAGGAAGCTTTACTATAAATGGGCATGGACTCAAGCACTACTTTGAGGGTGGGGGAATTGAGAAAGGGGTTGTTCTTACCCTTTTCAGATCCCATGGACTTGGTGACCAAAAAACTTCTTATGGTCGAGTTATTGGCCCTAAACTAGTGCTCTTGGGAGGCAACCAAAGTTTTTGCTTGTTTGTTTGATGATGGGTTGATTTTTAGTTATTTTTAGATACACACTTTAGTTGATTAGTTTTGTTTTTTTTATGAGTTTTGACTAAGGATTCTCACTGATGGTGATTTCTTTTGTGATGTAGGAAGTATTCGGAGAGCAGGGTATCTAAACTATGGTTTTTGAGCAGTACATAAGACTTCACGGATAGGTGAACACACCGGTGTTCACACGTGAAGTCTACTGTGGATAATAGAAGATTAGTTTTTCACAGAGCTGATCGTGGCCAAATGATGAATTCTATGTTCAGGCGTGAAGTATACTGTATTGGGATATCGGATTTGGGGGTGACGACTTCACGGCCAGGTGAACACATCGGGGTTCACCCATGAAGTTTACTGCATGTGAGCAAAGCAAATTCTTTACATAATACTTCACGGTTGGGTGAACGCATCGGGGTTCACCTGTGATTACGAAAGGGTCCAATTCTTCTAGAATACTTTTTGGTTCTGTGAACACGCCGATGTTCATCCGTGATTCCAGAGATGCGGAATTCCTACAGCGAGCTTCACGGTCGGGTGCACACATTGGGGTTCACCCATGATTTCATAAGTGCCATAATCTTAGAGTGGATTTCACGGTTGGGTGAAAACACAGGTGTTTGCCCGTGTTTCCAAACTTAACCTAGCCATATATATCCACGCTCACGGCTAGGGTTTTGCTCCAACACTGCGCCGCCGCCTCTACTGCTCTCGATCTTTCCTTTCTAGGTGATTTTTCAAGTTCTTATTGCTTCTAAGAGGATTCTCACTCTCAATCTTGGATTTCCCTCATGGTTTATGCTCTCCATCACTGGTATTCATGATTTATTCCTGCTTATCGTCGGATTTCTAGATTTTCCACCACCTGTCACCTCTTTCACCTCTTCTCCCACACCACCAGACACTGCCAGATGTTCTATGGCACCTAAATGCAAGACCCTAGTCTCTCGGACGTATGGCCAGCACCCTATTTCTGATTCTTCCATGGAAGAGGAGGAGTACACAATGACACCACCATCACACCCTCCTTAGTAAGTGCGACTACCTAGATCTCATGCCACACCATCCTCATCACGCCGGCCTTCTTCTTCATCACGGCACCAGCCCCTAGCTCCTGTGCCGAATGACTATGGTATTGTCTTCCGAAACATAGAGCAGGAGGAATGGTACAACCTGCTGGTTCAGCATAGGGTCACAAACACATGTTACCTAGATAGAGGAATGCTAGGTATGCTTGGTATGTTTGATGATGTGGAGTGGCTATACTCCAACATCGACTGGGGACAATTCTTTCAGATGGCCCACCCGACTTATATGGGGTTGATGCTAGATTTCTTCAGCTCCATCGATGTCCAAGCAGAGATGATTATCGATTCTGACCCCGGGCTTCTCACCTTCTGATTGGGCAACATAGAGCATTCGATGATGCTGGCACAATTACACGACGTCTATGGTTTCTTGGAAGCTTCTATGCACAAGGTGCCCCGAGACTATTCCGAGAACATCTCTTGGGGTGACATCACTAATGAGTATAACTTCTGCACTCGAGTTGCCCAGGCCTCCAGCATTTGCAACCCTGTCATACGCTATATTCATTGGGTCCTAGCCCATATGATCTTCGGACGCGGCGAGAGTGACGGTATGATCCATTAATCTGAATTTTTTTACTTATGGGCCATGTTACACTCTTTTCAGGTCGACTCTAAATACTACATGGTGAAGCAGTTCAACTGGGTCGCACACTCATGTAAGGGTTTGTCATGGGCAGCTTGATTTCCCTGTTGGTAGTTTCCTTAGGGGTCCTCCCCTATGGAACTATAGAGGCTCGTGGTAGCAACTGGCTCGATATCGAGTCGTGCGTTGCCATGAATCTTCTGATCCGCTGGGGTGACCCGTACTGCCTCAACTTTAAAGGCGGCTAGTTCGCCTTCCAATTGCCTAACAGTGAGCGCACCATTGTGCGTGAGAAGAAGAACTGGAGGATTTAACCTTGGCCGACCTAGAGCCCGACCTAGTATATAGTTCACCTCCTGCCCTCGACGCATTTTATTTTGGTAGCGCCTCTTCCACCGGGTCCATGATGGCCCTTCTACAAGAGATGCGTGAATAGTAGCTTCGCCAGGGTGACGAGTTATTTCGCCAGGGACAGGTCCAAGACCAGATGGACCTTAGCTTACAATACATTCGATAGGAGTAGTCCTCCCAGGGGGATAGACAGCGTGCCATGGAGACTAGTATGGAGAGCTAGATAAAGATGGTAAATGCTATATGAGGGAAGTTATCTTCCATGGATGAGAGGTTGGTTTTTCTTTTTGCTAAGAACATGGAGTGGGTGATTGACTCTTCGAAGGAGGAACAACTCGATTACTCATACCGTAGCAAGGGCAAGAGCTCCAAAGCTTAAGGCTCTCGACCACACAGGAAAAAGTAAGCCTCCTGACGCCTGACCTCCCATCTATTCCTCTCGCGTATAAGGCTTTCGCATTGAGGACAATGCGACATTTAGAGTGGGTGAGCTGTCACCTTTCTGGTTCCTTATCTCTGGTTGCTATGTTTTAAATTTGTCTTGCTATTGATGATGGTTAGTGTGCTTATTACTTTATTTTCACTGTGTGGATATTCAATTGGCATTGTTCTTATATGCCACCATTCGAAGGCTTGGTCCCATCTTCAGGCCCCCTGACTGTTAGTGTTTATGAACATGGTCCGACATTATTGGAATGTACTTTGATAGAATTGATATATGTTATATCCCAGATTTTTGAAAAAAAAAATAGAAATAATTTTAGAAAATTGAATTTTTGATTTTTAGGGATTTTTCTATATTTTTCCGGTAATTTTATAAGGTTAAAAAAAACTTTAAATGCATTCGCTGGGGCTCGAACTCGTGACGCATGTAAGTGTGGTGGTTCAGCCGAACCACCGAGCTAAGTTTGCTTTTTAGTAATAAACCGCGCCCGTTTAATTTGATTCGGATTTTGGTTTACTATCAGGCGACGAGTGAACTCGTCGTCGTCTCCATTTTTCGCGGTGACTGAGTCGCCGCCGCAGCCATGCTATTTTGGGACGCATCTCGCGTCTATTTAAGAGGGCTTCTGTTCGCCCTAGTTCTTCGTTTAACCTAGAGACTCTTCGAGCCGCAACGCACCGCCCGGAGGGAGTAATCAGAGCTTGAAGGAGACCGCCGGAGTTGTAGCCGTTTTCGCCTTCTGTGCAGCCGGCGACAACGATATCTCTGTTTTGGTCTACGATACAGCTTCGTAGCATGGTAAGCGTGCTTCGTTTAAGTTTTGGTGAAGTTCCGTTTTGGTTTAGATAGTTTTTGGTGTGTCGACGGCGGCGACGCCACCGTCGATACTGGTGGCTGTTGTGAGGGCTTCGACCATGCATCGAAAGCTTGCCGCAGGTAGCTACGAAGCTTTCTGGCGACGTCGGAAGCTTCCTGGTGAAATCTGACGGTGAAAGGACGCTCGACGCGCCCTCAGGAGCGCGTCAGCGCAAGTGGCGGATGTTTGTCCGGCCGCCTTGCACGGCGGTGATGGGGCGGCGCGAGCGAGCGGCCGGTCCGGTTCGATTTCAGGATTTGAGTTTGGTTTATTGGAAATAAACCCGGCTCGCTGAGTTTGGAATTGATTTGGCCGGTTCAACAGTTTGGGCGGTTCAATTTCAATTTTAGCCCAGTTCTTGTATTTGGTCCGGTTCGGCTCTAATACGGTCGAATCCTGGCCGGTTCAGGTAGCCGTTGGAAAGCTTATGAAAATACCTATCCAATGGTATCATGTGTTTCCTCAGATGATTCGCATATTTTGTGTAATTTAGGTTTTAAGTGTCGTCCTGGCTTGGTTTAGGTTGAATCTGACCGGTTCACTACAATCCTATGCGGTTCAGTGGGTTCTGTGTCCGGTTCACTGGATCCAAGACCGGTTCCCTTGGTTTTGAGACGTTTCGCTTCTGTTGGTAGCCTCTATTTTTCAGTTTGAAACTTATCTGATAGAGTTCATGTACAAATTTGTATTTCAGAGTGATTGAACAACTATTTGGCTTGCATCGTTTTTCTTGGCTTTTTGGAGGTAAGACCTCAAACCAGATTTCTGTTTGTTATCGTTATTTTCATTGACTCAAATAGTATAGTATCCGCAGTTGCCATGTATGTTTTCAATTGTTCACTACCAGTCAAGTATGTTTCAAGCAAGTTATTATTTTTAGTATCCACGTTGTGGATAGTATATTTGTGAACAGTTGCATGTTATTGAGCACATACCTAGTAGTATCCACTCTGTGGACAGATCGGGGTCCCAAGTTAGCATGCACCGAGATTCGTGACGCATGGTAGCGCGTGTGTTCACCATGTAAGGTGAATGATTCATCTTATCATGTGTATTCGGGGTGACGACCCCACGAGCCAGTAGGTATTGCTCATAGTATTTCCTTGCATAATATTATTGATCTCTTATTAACCAAATTATTTCAGCTCTTTCAGTTATATTTCAGTTTACAGTATTCAGCTTGTTGCCATCTTATCATTTATGCTTTTTGCTAGTTTTCCCTCCTTTGGATCTAAGGGACTACCCTTTCTTCTGGGGAGAGGCTTGCTTAGCATTTTTGTGCTAACCCATGAGGGATGTTGTGCAGTGGCAGATCAGGAGGAGTCAGGTCGTCCAGTAAATCCCCGCAAGCGCAGTTACGCTTGAAGATTCAGGTGGCAAGAATCCATAAGTTAGCTGTTAGAGTTTAGTTGTTAGTTGCTTTTATTTAGATTTTTTGTAGTAGCTAGTTGAATCAATTGAATCAGTTGTAAACCTTCTTGGATATTAGTCCGTCAGATTTGTAATTGCTTTAATAAAAGATATGTTTTTCTTTTGCTCTTATTGGATTTTACACATTGCTAAATTCGAGGTGTAACATTTGGTATCAGAGGAAAAATTTTAACATCTAGGAAACATAAGGTCCTTTGTTTAAACCTAAGGGTTAGGATTAGGACTAAGGTGAAAGTTTGTGGATGTCTAAAAGAATTTTATTTTGATTTTCTAGATCATGGATGCTCGTCGGGGAAGAAGACCTGCTGAAGCTGCAGCTAATCCTGAGCAATTAGCAACAGCCATAGCCCAGGCCATTCATGGAACAGCAGCTAATGCTAAGTTGACTGAGTTGCAAAAGTTTGGTCCAGAACCCTTTAGGGGTGAGTCTGGGGAAGCTGAGGCCGAAGAGTGGCTAAGATTGGTTGAGAAGGCCTTTGAGCTTGTGCAATGCACTAATGAGGATAAAATACGATATGTCACCTTTATGCTTCAAGGAGAAGCGGATGCTTGGTGGAGAACTCAGAGGGCGACTTTGGCTAATGGTGATGCTGTGATTACTTGGGCTCAATTTGTGGAAGCTTTCAATGCCCAATACCTTCCTGCTAATGTAAGATCTGTTAAGTTATTGGAATTTTTATCTTGGAGCAGGGTAAAATGTCTGTGAAGGAATATGATAGAAAGTTTATTAGCCTTAGTCGTTATGCCCCTATGATGGTAGCTACTCAGGTTCAAAAGATTGCTCTGTTTATCAAAGGATTGAACCCAGAGTTAAGAACTTGGTTAGCCATGTTTGAACTTAATACTTATGCTGAAGTAGTGAGTAAAGCTTTATTAGTGGAGCAAGCAATGATTGAGTTTGGTCGAGTACCCAATGATTCTAAGTCTTCAAGTAGTTCCAAGCCTTCGGATAGGGAGCATGTTTCCTCTAAGAGATTTAAGAATACTTCAGAAAGAGTTAGACCACCTCAAGTAACCTGTAGGACATCTGATCTTGTGTTTTGCAAGTTTTGTGGTGATATTAACCATCTTTCTGCTAAGTGTCCTAAAGGACAGTATGTTTGTTTTCATTGTAAGCAACCGGGTCATCGCATAATGGAGTGCCCAAAGAAGAGGAAACCAGAAGCCAAAGTATTTGCTGTGTCCAGACAAGAAATTAAAGATCCTGAGGGAGATACTCTAGGTAAATAATGATTTAATTTTGTTACTTATTTTGTTAAGATTTTTGTGATGCTATTATTATTTGTGCAAACTGAGCTTATAGATAAATTTGGAGGACCAAATTTCTTTTAAGGGGGGTAGAATGTTATATCCCATATTTTTGAAAAAAAAAATAATAATTTTAGAAAATTGAATTTTTGATTTTTAGAGATTTTTCTATATTTTTCGGTATTTTTATAAGGTTAAAAAAACTTTAAATGCGTTCGCTGGGGCTCGAACCCACGTTCGCTGGGGCTCAAACCGAGCTAAGTTTGCTTTTTAGTAATAAACTGTGCCCGTTTAATTTGATTCGGATTTTGGTTTATTCTCGGGCGACGAGTGAACTCGTCGTCGTCTCCGTTTTTCGCGGTGACTGAGTCGCCACCGCAGCCGTGCTACTTTGGGACGCGTCTCGCGTCTATTTAAGAGGGCTTCTGTTCGCCCTAGTTCTTCTTTTAACCTGGAGACTCTTCGAGCCGCAACACGCCTCCCGGAGGGAGCAATCAGAGCTTAAAGGAGATCACCAGAGTTGCAGCCATTTTTGCCTTCTGCGCAGCCAGCGACAACGATATCTCTGTTCTGGTCTACAATATAGCTTCGTTGCAAGGTAAGCGTGCTTCGTTTAAGTTTTGGTGAAGTTCCGTTTCGTTTTAGATAGTTTTTGGTGTGTCGACGGCGGCGACGCCACCGTCGATACTGGCGGCTGTTACGAGGGCTTCGACCGTGCATTGAAAGCTCGCCGCAGGTAGCTGTGAAGCTTTCTGGCAACGTCGGAAGCTTCTTGTTCAAATCTGACGGCGAAAGGACGCTCGATGCGCCCTCAGGAGCTCGCCGGGGCAAGTGGCGGATGTTTATCCGGCCGCCTTGCACGGCGGCGATGGGGCGGCGCGAGCGAGCGGCCGGTCCGGTTCGATTTAGGGATTTGAGTTTGGTTTATTGGAAATAAACCTGGCTCGCTGAGTTTGGAATTGATTTGGCCGGTTCAACAGTTTGGTCGGTTCAATTTCAATTTCGGCCCAGTTCTTGTATTTGGTCCGGTTCGACTCTAGTACGGTCGAATCCTGGCCGGTTCAGGTAGCCGTTGGAAAGCTTATGAAAATACCTATCCAATGGTATCCTATGTGTCCTTAGATGATTCACATATTTTGTGTAATTTAGGTTTTAAGTGTCGGTCTGGCTTGGTTCAAGTTGAATCTGACCGGTTCACTACAATCCTATGCGGTTCAGTGGGTTCTGTGTCCGGTTCACTGGATCCAAGACCGGTTCCCTTAGTTTTGAGACGTTTCGCTTCTGTTGGTAGCCTCTATTTTTCAGTTTGAAACTTATCTGATAGAGTTCATGTACAAATTTGTATTTCAGAGTGATTGAACAACTATTTGGCTTGCATCGTTTTTCTTGGCTTTTCGGAGGTAATACCTCAAACCAGATTTCTGTTTGTTATCGTTATTTTCATTGACTCAAATAGTATAGTATCCGCAGTTGCCATGTATGTTTTCAATTGTTCACTACCAGTCAAGTATGTTTCAAGCAAGTTATTGTTTTCAGTATCCACGTTGTGGACAATATATTTGTGAACAGTTGCATGTTATTGAGCACATACCCAGTAGTATCCACTTTGTGGACAGATCGGGGTCCCAAGTTAGCATGCACCGGGATTCATGACACATGGTAGCGCGTGTGTTCACCATGTAAGGTGAATGATTCATCTTATCATGCGTATTCGGGGTGACGACCCCACGAGCCAGTAGGTATTGCTCATAGTGTTTCCTTGCATAATATTATTGATCTCTTATTAACCAAATTGTACCAAATTGTTTCAGCTCTTTCAGTTATATTTCAGTTTATAGTATTCAGCTTGTTTCCATCTTATCATTTATGCTTTTTGCTAGTTTTCCCTCCTTTGGATCTAAGGGACTACCCTTTCTTCTGGGGAGAGGCTAGCTTAGCATTTTTGTGCTAACCCGTGAGGGATGTTGTGCAGTGGCAGATCAGGAGGAGTCAGGTCGTCCAGTAAATCCCCACAAGCGCAGTTACGCTTGAAGATTCAGGTGGCAAGAAAACATGAGTTAGCTGTTAGATTTTCTATAGTAGCTAGTTGAATCAATTGAATCAGTTGTAAACCTTCTTGGATATTAGTCTGTCAGATTTGCAATTGCTTTAATAAAAGATATGTTTTTCTTCCGCTCTTATTGGATTTTACACATTGCTAAATTCGAGGTGTAACAATACAATTGATAAAGACATGGTCATTATTATGCAGATTGCTTTACCTGTGTTGATGTATTGAATTGCATAAATAATGTCCAATGAATTTGGTTGGATCCATTCTCATTGTAATCCCTAGTCAAGGTGCCTTAACCGATTAGGGACAGCTTTGGTGCATGTGAGACTGGTGTATGAGCTAGTTAGGTGCAAGGCATGGTAACACAGACATACAGGTGGTTCAGCATTAGTTGCACTAGAGTGACCCACCGTGAGGATTGACTTGTCTAGTTAATAGGTCAATCTCACATGCAAGAGGTTTGCATTGATCCTTAGACTTGAGGTATTCATGTCTAGATGTGATGATGGATGTGTTTTGATACAGTTTTACATCTCTCCGTAAATGGGTGATTAAAACGACTGTCATTAGGCATATCATGAGTCATATGGAGATATGAATGACTAATAGCAGGATTTGCCCCTTCCATAATTGGAAGCTTGATATCCACTTTGGGGCGCCCCACCTGATTGGTGCATGACAGGAATGTATGGCCATACTGTTTGAGTCTTGAGCAATAGATTGGATTAATAAATGTGAGACTAATCCAATGGCGGGATATCAGTTCAGGCAAAGGGATCTAGAATGCATGGGAATCCTCGTTGCTTGTTAGGGAGTTGATTGCCAAGATGACTTTAGTCCTATGACATGGGTAGTAGTGATGTGTTGCTAGATACCTCTCACTACTTATGATGTTTAATCATCATTGCCATCGTCATATGGATCCTATGGGGTCACACGCAATAGACTGTTGATGTTGTATTTTGATCTGGATATCTTGGAATATATTTGAGTTCATTCTGATTATGAGTCCAAGACAAATTCATGGTTGAATCTGAGTCCAATTGGGATTCATGGGTTTATGTATATCCTGGCCAAGCTTGTACTCTGTATGGGAGTTGGACTTGGACTTGTGATTATAAACCATGTTGGATTCGAATCCTAATTTAATTAGGAGTTGGAGTCCTGATTCTATTAGGAATTGGAATCCTAATTTAATTAGGAGTTGGAATCCTAATCCTATTAGTAATTAGAATCCTAATCCAACTAGGAGTTGGAATCATAATTTAATTAGGAGTTGGAATCCTAATCCTATTAGGAATTGGAATCCTAATCCAACTAGGAGTTAGAATCCTAATTTAATTAGGAGTTGGAATCCTAATCCTATTATGAATTAGAATCCTAATCCAACTAGGAGTTGGAATCCTAATTCTACTAGGAGTTAGAATCTTAATCCAATTAGGATTCAAATCCTAATAAGAATTTGGTTTTGGATAAGGCCCATAGTGGTTGGGCATAAATCCTAATCCAACTAGGATTCAAATCCTAATGATAATTGGATTTGGATAAGGCCCATTGTGTTGGGTGCAAATCCTAATCAAATAAGGATTTAATTCATGGGCCTAATTAGTATTGAAATCCAAATCCAATTAGGAGTTAAGGATTTAATCTAATTAAGGCAAATTGGAATCCTAATGGGAGTAGGATTTGTGCATGGCGCATGGCTTGATTCCATATATGGAATTTGCGCCAATGCAATGGATAAATTCTCATGGAATTCAGTTTCCTCAATTGGAAACATTCTTGGACGATTAGGGCTATCTTATTGGCATGTATAGCTTGATCAAATCAAGCATGTATTCAGCCAAGTAAAAGATGGAAAGTCCTAATATGAATTGAACTCAAAATCCATCTCTTGATTTGGCAAGAAGCTTGATACTTTCCAAGCCTTATTATTGTGCAAATTCAAGGGATGTGGCGGCTGAACTCTTAGAGCAAATTCCTTGGAGGAATTATGCCAAGAGCACATATGGAAGGTGAGGGGCGACTATGGCTTGAATGGATATAAAAGAAGGGGTATGCGTCCCCTCATTGTGAGAGACATACAAGCAGAATTGTTCTTCAAGAGGTGGCAACTTCTACTTGGAGTTGCGCAAGTCTCTTGCTGCCCTAGCCGCCATCATCCTTAGTGCAACATCACCTTCACTTCTTCTTGCTGTTTGGCTGAGAGTCTCCAAGCAAGGAGACTAGTTGGCGTGAAGAGCAAAGGAGGAAGAAGAAGGAGATTCCAAGAGGTGATCTTCTCTTCCCCGGGCTAGCACCAAGTGTGGAAGGGAGCAACATTGAGAAGGTCAATGCATGGATACTTGTAGAGGACGAGCGCTTGATCGTCTTCAACTTGGCATCATCATCCTAGCAAGCAAAAGAGGTACTATCCCTAGCACATCCTTGTGTTATCTCTCTCGCATGGATCCTTGGTGAAGGAATATGTTTCGGGTGTAATGTGTCTTCCGCTGCATCCTTGGACAGCAAAATTTTAAATTACACCCAGTATTCCCTAACACTGACTATGTTGTATGATATTTTGATTTATTTCTATGTGCTATTCTGGTATCATGTGATGTTCCCTATCTCACTATGTTATTATGTGGTTGAGTTAATTCTGTTATGATCATAGATTGAATGTGGTATGGATGTTATTATGCTTTAGATATTTACATTGCGATGATGCGGTTCAAGCTATAATCATGTGTTCATTATGCTTTAGTCGATTTATTTTGATCCAAATTTTGAACATGTTGTTATTCAAACTCTGATTCTATGATAGCTAGGTTTAATCCTTGAGATCGAATCCATGCTTGGTATGAAATAATTATGATTTGTTGAATGCACCATCCAATTAGAAAATATTCTATGATCATGTCGGTTTGTTCTATGATTTTGAATTCTTTTGATTAGGATGCTCGAGACTATTCATTAGTGGGTCAAATATTTCTGTGAACGTTCAATGATGAAATGCTAGCAGTATACATGTGATTTCAGATTAAGATACACATTTACTTATTCTTTCCTTGAGTCGTTATCTTTTGTTGGGGGAAAGTACATATGTGATGGAAGACTCTATCATTAATAAAAAAAAAAGAAAAAAAAACACTCTTAGATTCCTCTACTTGGCACTACGAAAAAATTGGCAGTGGTACCTAGGATCGTGAGTTAAAATCTGAGAGAGACTCCTCTACTTAGAACTGCGAAAAATTGGCAGTAGTACATAAGATTGTGAGTTGAAGTCTGTTATCACTATTAGTTTTGATTCTAAATTTGGTTACTAGAGCATTCTTCCCCAATAATAGATTTGTGTCTAACCCAACAAGTAGATGTTGGATGAATTGGATGAGTAAAGTGTATGCTTGATGTCTCGAAATTATATCGTCTTTTAGACCTATATTTACCTGTGAATCGAGACCTATTTTCATGCTTTTACATCTCTTTCTAGCTTATTTCATTAACTTTCTTCAGAAGCTTCACTACTTGTCGTGTTTGCTTGAATACAGGTCAATTCACTCACTTTTAGGGCTACATGAATGTATATTTACATATCTGAGTGAATCAGGATTCATGACAAGAAGTTTGGCTTCAGACGGGAGTAAGAGCTTATCCGCAGCCGCCAGAATTTATTACCAGCCATCAAAGATTAAATGAGCATCAATTATCTGACGGTTACAAGAATTAAATAGGCTGCAATTAATGCATTCCGGTTACAATCATAAAGGCATAATTTATTTGGATCATTTATTAGCCGTGAAGAGACATTCATTAATGGATGAGAATTAATGTGGAATTCGAAGAGACATCCATTAATAGATGAGAATTAAGTTGTGAATTTAAAGAGTCATGCAATTAATGGATGAGGATTTAATGCAGAATACGAAGAGACACGCCATCAAGAGCCATAATGGGGATTTAATCCAGAGTTTAATTCCAGGATTTAATTCCAAATTTAATTCAGAATATGAAGAGGCACCTGATATCTATAAAAGGACCCAAGGAAGAGAAGCCAAGAGGGGGGAGCGCCCGGGAAGGCACCTAGAGGCCCAGGGAGCGCCCAGTTGGGGCTCCGGGAGAATAATAGAGGAGGTACTACGCTCGAGAGCTCAAAGTTCGGTGGAGAGAAAGAATGCAAGCCAATCCAAGGAGAAGAAGGCGACTACAAAGGAGAAGCGAAAGGAATTTGTTTGAATTCTTTTCTCATCTTTACTTTGTTTAGTCTTCATTACGTGCTGATCGAAAGGCTTGTACTTGTCGTAACCATATATGTATTAGCGTAAAAACCTCAATCGGGATTTGGGCGTAGCCCATCTTTTTGATTTATAAGTCTTAATGTTAAGAATTACTTTTGGATATCTTTCGAGGTCATCTGATCTTGGTTTGTTTCATTCGTGTTTATCGTTTCTTGGCCAGATCGGTTCTCACTTTAGTTGATTGTGGTAACAACTGAGAGGTGAATCACAATCAACGAATCCACCTAGATCATTCTTGTGTGCTCTATTACTTGAAGACTTGATATCAACGAGAGTCTTAGAGACCACTTGGGGAATCTTCATGTCCTATTTCAACACAATCTACTTATGCTTAGTCCACTGCAAGAGTAGGTGATTAACTAAGTAGATCGTGTAGTTGTCCACCACGAGAGTAGGAGACTAACTAAGTTGCTGAGTTGTGCACCCGAGAGGGGTACAACTCAAGGGGACATGTCCTTGGTTTCCGAAAGATTTTCTAAGCAGTACTTTTCATTTCTCTTGTAGGCTGATTAACGTGGTGAACCCTGATTTTTTGATTTCTCTCATATCTGTAGGACCTTTATTTTATTGCACTTTTAGCTTAGTTTGTATCACCAACCGAGATTTTTAATTGCTTAGCTATCGAAGATTAGAAGATTTGGTACTTGACAACCAATCCCTGAGGGAACGATATCTTAAGTACTACATCGGTAAGCCGTGCGCTTGCGGATTTTGTGCAACAAGTTTTTGGCGTCGTTGCCAGGGATGGTAATTTGTAAATATCAAAATATTCTATGAATTGATAGACTAGGCTTTATCATGCTTTCTTGTCTTTTCTTAGTTTTTGTTTTACTTTAGTTAGCATAACTCTGTTTTTGCATAGACTTCTTGAAATATTCATATCCAAAATTTGTTTAAGTCATAGAAGCCTCTGAGAAGAGATAATCATCTTATTACAAATTGCATATTAAATTTTAGACGACGTTCTAGTCAAGCTGAGAAGGAAGAGACGGACAATGAAAATACTCAATCTTTTCTGAAAGTCCTTCACTTTACTGAACGAATCGATTCGAGAATGGTAAAAGTTTGAAAACCTATGTGAGAAAGCACCCTAGGTAATTATTGAAAGAAACCCATACCTAATATCACTGTCTGACAATTTAAGGTATGCATTCCTTGGTGCTAATTTATTCATTCTGAACTCTGCATTACACTGTGGTCAAGCTAATGACCCTAAACTAGTGCTTCTTGGGAGGCAACCCAAGCGCTTTATTTCTTTAATTTTAGTTAGTTGTTCTGATGAATGTTATTTATTTTTCAGGTTGAAATTAGAATTATAGATCAGCTTGTCACGAAAAAAAAAACAAAAGAAAAAAAAATTTTGAGGGCAGCCGTGAATTACCCCAAATCGTGGAACTCAAGTTTTACGGGCGCCCTTCTGCTGCCGCCTCGCATTAATCCGAGCAAGAATCGGTGTTGTTCTTCAATCGGAGTCAATCTGCATCAATCAGCGCCGCACTTCTAAAGCCCAACAGGCGCCGCTCTTCCAGATAAAATCGAACCATGAATGATCATACCGGCTATCTTTGCTTCCAGCTGTGCTCCTCCGCCTCAAGCTCGTTCCACCAACAAAGGCAACTCTTTCAAGCGCTCGTTCAACTGAACTCCACCGTTCTTACTCTTGCAAATTTGGTGCTGTAGCTCGGTCTCGTCCGCCTCAAACAGCAACGGCTGGTGATGCTGGGCCGCCTCACTCCACCCTTACTGCTCCAGCCGCCCGGTCTCATTCAGCTGGTGTCGTTCGATTCCACCAGACGCACCGATTCGATTCCGCCCACAGATGCACCGATTCACTTTGGCTTTAATGCCGCGATTTCTCCTGGCGACGGAAGGCTTGCTGGAATTGCGTCGTCCTCTGCAACCTTCAAGCCGCACTTGGAAGACAGATGCTGAACTGAATCTTCAGTCACCGAACGAGCTCCTTCTCTAATCGACTTCAACAAAAGCAATCCACTGTTGCTATATACATTTGGGAGAGAATTGCTTTTCACGAGTTGGTCTTGCGGGACTCATCTCTCAACCCAGCCTTGGCGACTTCACTCTGCTGCTTCTACCAATTAGCCGAGCTTCTTCCCTCGCTCCGCCTTCGACAAATCATTTGCTGCCGCTGGGATTAGAAACCACAGTCGAATATCCACCGAACTATACAACATCTATGATCCACGCTGCAACTTTGCCTCCAATACGAAAGATGACAGCTAGGAAGTCCACTATCAATTTCACTCTTTCCAGCGCTCAACTAATATCTGCAACCGATGCACCGCTTCATCGCAATAGGCGCACCGCTTCATCCCAACAGGCGCCATAGCTTCATCCCCATCCTCCAGCTTCAAAGGAAACTGCCGCAGCCGCTTACTCTTCTACAAGCATCTGCGGCCTCTAGAACAATTTCTTCCAATTTTGTTGAAGGGACGCAGTCTCGCCCTATTCAATCCCACTTCAAATCGACACCAACTTTAATGGAAATCAATGCCTCCGTTCCTGAATCAAGTTGCCACAGCTATTAAACTCAACAGAGGTTTTCAGGGAGGCGATCGTGATGGGACTTTGTTCTCATGTGTTCACTTTTCCAATTTTGCTGCTATCCTCTCTTCCAAGCTGCTGATGCTATCCTCGCCTCTGATTTGGTGCTTTATCTAAAAGATATCGATGATGCTATCAACTCTGCTCTGATTCGCTGTAGTCATCTGACCGCCGATGACCCTGGAGTAGGCGTTCTCTTCTCCTTCGATCCCAGTACTATTTTCTCCTTTAGTTTGATGATCTAGAAACTACCCTGTTACTGGACTAGCTCTACACTGCTGCTACAGTCACGCTTCACCAAATCTGTCGTGATCCTATTTTCACTTTCTGCCCTCATATCACTCTGATATCTCAAGTTTAAGCTTCAACTGCTTTCAATTTTGCTGCTATTGTCTTTGCAAGATTTCGCTTGCTGCTCCACTATTTTTGATCCACCTGCACGAGCACTGACCACCCAGCCTCTACTGCTGCTCTACTGTTATTATTGTCGGGCTCGCCAAGGACCTGATTTTCACCTCCAAGTCTTAGCGTTCCTTCAGGTTCTCATTTTCATCTTGCTGCTATCCTCTTTCATTTCACCTATCAACTGCTACATCTGCCATGGCCCCTAAATGGAAGATTGGAACCTAGAAATCTACCACACACATCCATGCGACTCCGGCAACTTTTGCCTCCTTCATCCGATGTTATTCCGAGGCCGCATGCGGTCAATGGCTTCCTCATGCTCAACGCTATTCAAGCCCGCAATGCCACCAGCTCCTCCAATTTCTCTGGGAGTCCTGCTTAATTCACATGATACCAATGAGGACGACTCTCAAAAGGAACGTGCTGAGATGAGCAATGATGATGACGCTAACTGATCTTGTGAGTATTGCATCCCGTTTCTCCAAATTTTGTGTTTTTTACACGCTATGCATAGAGACTATGCATAGTCTAAGTCAGGGAGATTTCGGTTTGGGTTCATTTTCAAAACATGATATGCAGTACCACAATACTTATGCTTTGTGCTTTGATGATACATTTCATATGGTGTGATGAAGATAAGTGGTGATGTTATTTTTGATGATATTATTTCTGATTTTTGGAAATCGTGATAGCTTCTTATTTCATATTGAATCCATGGGACATTATTATTATGCTCTAGATCTTAGTTCAAAGTTAGGTAATTCATTTGATTCTTATTTGATGGAAAAAGACTATGGAGTAATATATCTGATTTTTTATTAAGGTTCTTACTTTCAAAGTAATGCTTATGTTCTCTCTGTGGAAGTACGTACCTCCATCTATTTGATTCACCTTACTACTTGGTGGTTTTAATCAATGCACTTATGGTTGTTATATCCTCTCTCTCAAAAAAAAATAAAAAAAAACAAAAACAAAAGACTCCTCTACTTGGCACTGCGTAAAATTGGAAGTGGTACCGAAGATATGAGTTGAAGTCTACAAAAAAAAACTCCTCTACTTGGCACTGCGAAAAATTGGCAATTGTACCGAAGACATGAGTTGAAGTCAAATAAAAAAAAAACAAAAAAGGACGAAAATAACACAAAAATGAAGAGTGCATTGGTAGTTGAATCAAGATTGAACAGAGTGCATATACCACATAAGAGATTACTGCATTTCAAGGAGGTAAGCCTTATCTGACTTTGGTTATTGGATCTTCACACCCTTATTCTTGACAATAGATGATTATTTTGAATGCCCTGACTTGCTGAGATTTGTTCATAACGACATTTCCCTTGGATACAAAATTTTACAAGCTTGATGTGATTTCATCTTTTTCTGACAACCACTCATGCTTGAGGACAAGCAACGATTTAAGTCTGGGAAATTTTGATGTCTCGAAATTATATCGTCTTTTAGACCTATATTTACCTGTGAATCGAGACCTATTTTCATGCTTTTACATCTCTTTCCTGCTTATTTCATTAACTTTCTTCAGAAGCTTCACTACTTGTCGTGTTTGCTAGAATACAGGTCAATTCACTCACTTTTAGGGCTACATGAACGTATACTTACATATCTGAGTGAATTAGGATTCATGACAAGAAGTTTGGCTTCAGACGGGAGTAAGAGCTTATCCGCAGCCGCCAGAATTTATTACCAGCAATCAAAGATTAAATGAGCATCAATTATCTGACCGTTACAAGAATTAAATAGGCTGCAATTAATGCATTCCCGTTACAATCATAAAGGCATAATTTATTTGGATCATTTATTAGCCGTGAAGAGACATTCATTAATGGATGAGAATTAATGTGGAATTCGAAGAGACATCCATTAATAGATGAGAATTAAGTTGAGAATTTAAAGAGTCATGCAATTAATGGATGAGGATTTAATGTAGAATACGAAGAGACACGCCATCAAGAGCCATAATGGGGATTTAATCCAGAGTTTAATTCCAGGATTTAATTCCAAATTTAATTCAGAATACGAAGAGGCACCTGATATCTATAAAAGGACCCAAGGACGAGAAGCCAAGAGGGGGGAGCGCCCGGGAAGGCGCCTAGAGGCCCAGGGAGCGCCCAGTTGGGGCTCCGGGAGAATAAGAGAGGAGGTACTACACTCGAGAGCTCAAAGTTCGGTGGCGAGCAAGAATGCAAGTCAATCCAAGGAGATGAAGGCGACTACAAAGGAGAAGCGAAAGGAGTTTGTTTGAATTCTTTTCTCATCTTTACTTTGTTTAGTCTTCTTTACGTGCTGATCGAAAGGCTTGTACTTGTCGTAATCATATATGTATTAGCGTAAAAACCTCAATCGGGATTTGGGCGTAGCCCATTTTTTTGATTTATAAGTCTTAATGTTAAGAATTACTTTTGGATATCTTTCGAGGTCATCTGATCTTGGTTTGTTTCATTCGTGTTTATCGTTTCTTGGCCAGATCGGTTCTCACTTTAGTTGATTGTGGTAACAACTGAGAGGTAAATCACAATCAACGGATCCTCCTAGATCATTCCTATGTGCTCTATTACTTGAAGACTTGATATCAACAAGAGTCTTAGAGACCACTTGGGGAATCTTCGTGTCCTATTTCAACACAGTCTACTTATGCTTAGTCCACCGCGAGAGTAGGAGATTAACTAAGTAAATCGTGTAGTTGTCCACCGCGAGAGTAGGAGACTAACTAAGTTGCTGAGTTGTGCACCCGAGAGGGGTACGATTCAAGGGGACATGTCCTTGGTTTCCGAAAGAGTTTCTAAGCAATACTTTTCATTTCTCTTGTAGGTTGATTAACATGGTGAACCCCGATTTTTTGATTTCTCTCATATCTGTAGGACCTTTATTTTATTGCACTTTTAGCTTAGTTTGTATCACCAACCGAGATTTTTAATTGCTTAGCTATCGAAGATTAGAAGATTTGGTACTTGACAACCCATCCCCGAGGGAACGATATCTTAAGTACTACATCGGTAAGCCGTGCGCTTGCGGATTTTGTGCAACAATGTTTGATAGAGATCTTTGTATGCCGTTAGCTATAATTCCTTGACTTCTAGAAATTGTGGGATATAACTGCTAAACATTTTAGACATCTAATTATTTGATTTCTTCTGTCTAGATAATGGATTACTCATAGATATGATCTGAATTGGTTGTGTGTTTTCAACTTGAATAATTACTTTCGCACCTATCATGCGTTTCATCTTAGTTTGGATTCAAATTAAGTTCATTTGGAAATCACGGCCAGGTGAACACGCCGGTGTTCACTTATGATTTGCATGCAAGTCAGAAACTCACAGAGCACTTCACGGCCAGCCAAAGATTTTGGTGCTCGATTGTGATTCATTTGAAATATTTCTACAGAAATGAACAGAATGATTCACGGCCTGGTGAACACGGAGGTGTTCACCTATGATTTCTATCTCATAGAACTTCACAGAATACTTGACGGATGGGTGAACGCGTTCGATTTCACCCGTGATCGCAATTACAATTCCGAGTTCTATCTGGTTTTTCTTCGATTTTGGACCAAGGAAAAATCTAAAAAAGGCAAGAAAATATGTTTTAGGAAGCTAAGAGGGAGGCGAATCAGAGGAATATAAAAGCCCTCTTTACTATGGCCAAATCAAGGAGAAATCGATGCACGAAGTGCCTGGTTGAACGAAACAGGTGACTGAACTTTAGGAGGCAATTTCGAGAGATTGAAGCGTCGGATCTTCATGATTTCTAGAGATTACGTTCGGTTCACCCTCTCCTTTCTCTTCTAAACATCTGCTTGTAATTTTCGTGACCTATTGGAGAGATTTGTGCGAGTTTTCATGAATACTATAGCGTAAAACCCTTTTCGGCACTCGGTTGAAGCCCGCTGATGTTCTTTATCATATGATTTGAACTTGTTCTTTTATTTTGAAATCCATATGAGCCTATTTTACTTAGTAGTTACTATTTCATGATATTGTTTTGGCCACATAGTATTGTGTGTTAGGTGACACGATGATGACAGAGTGGAGGATCGTGTTGGCGGATTCCCTAAGTGGAACTTGTGAACTTTTAACACGAGAGTAGTTAGAATTCGCTCAAGGGTAACATAATCTTCTCGAGAACCCAATGGATTTATCTAAAATGATCCACCGTGATAGTAGGAGGTTGTTTTAGATAGACATCAGGTTGTACCAACAGAGAGGGGGCAACTTGTGTTTGTGGAACAATTCCTTATGCAATATTATGAACTCATGTAATAGATAGGTTTTAAATCAGATAGATTCATCAGCGTGGTGGATACTGAAGTCTCGATATCTCTTTTATAGACATCTTCCGTATTGTTGTGATCGATTGCTTGTTCTCGCTTACTGCTTTCAAAATCGCATTTTGAACTGCTTTGCTTTTGAAACTTAGATTTTCTGGTAATTAACCTTGTTCCCTGTGGCATCGATAATCTTATATATTACTATGACATTACCATGCACTGGCGGTACGTGCCAAAATCTCTGCCAAATAAAGTTCGATATGAATTTCTTGGGCCCAATTCTACTTTCCTGTTATTGTTGATGCACAACTTGATGCAAGAGAGACAGATTTGCTTCTATGGGAATTGAGAATTCACAAAAAGGTAATTGGGTATTCTATTGATGATTTAAAAGGAATTAACCCGTCTTTTTGTATGCACAGATTACTTATGGCGGAGGATCACAAACCACTTGTGGATTTCTAAAGAAGGCTTAAACCCTCTATGAAAGAAGTTATGAAAAAGGAGGTGCTGAAATTACTCAATGTAAGTATTATTTATCCTATCTCCTATAGTAAATGGGTAAGCCTTGTCCACTGTGTTCCTAAAAAAGGGGGTGTGATTGTGATGAAAGGTAAGGATGATGAATTAATTCCTATTCGAACTGTGACCAGTTGGCATATGTGTATTGATTATAGAAAATTAAATGCAGCTACTAGGAAAGATCATTTCCCTTTACCATTTGTTGATCAAATGGCTGAAAGGCTTGCTAATCACTCTCATTTTTGCTTTTTGGATGGTTATTCTAGAATTTTCCAAATGACCATCCATCCTGATGACCAATATAAGATTACTTTTACATGCCCATATGGTACTTTTGCTTATAGGAGAATGCCTTTTGGTTTATGTAATGCACCTACTACTTTTCAGAGATGTATGATGGCTATATTTTTGGATTTTATTAAAGATTTTATGGATGTTTTTATGGATGACTTCTCTATTTATTGTGTTTCTTTTGATGACTGCTTAGCTAATTTATCTAGAGTTTTGTAGAGGTGTGAAGAAACTAATCTAGTGCTTAACTGGAAAAAATGTCATTTCATGGTTAGGAAAAGAATAGTTTTGGGACACTTGGTTTCAAAACGAGGAATAAAAGTTGATAAAGCCAAGATTAAAGTGATTGAGAAATTAATGCCATCCACAACGGTCAAGGAGATCAAATGTTTTTTTTGGGACATGTAGGATTCTGCCGGCGGTTTATAAAAGATTTTTCTAAACTTGCTAAACACTTACTAATTTACTTTGTAAGGATGTTAAATTCCCTTTTGATAAAGAATGTTTGTCTGCTTTCCAAGATATGAAGAAGGCTCTAATATCCGCGCCTATCATGCAGCTGCTAGATTGTAATTACCTTTCGAGCTTATGTGTGATGCTAGTGACTATGCAGTAGGAGCAGTGCTTGGTCAAAGAAAAGAAAAGAAGCCCTACGTCATCTACTATGCTAGCCGAACCTTGGATGAAGCATAGATTAATTACACCACCACTGAAAAAGAACTCTTAGCTATTGTTTTTGCTTTTGATAAATTTAGATCATACTTAAGTAATTCTAAAGTTGTGGTGTATACAGATCATGTAGCAGTGAATTATTTGATGCAGAAAAAAGATAATAAACCATGTCTTCTCCGATGGATTCTACTTTTAGAAGAGTTTGATATTGAAATTATTGGTGTATATGCCCTGAGACATAGTATTGGTCTATCTTTTGTACTACTTGAACTTGATACTTTATATATCTTTATGGCATTGTCATTTGTTGGGAAACCCCAAGGATATTTTATAATTTTTCACACAGAATACATTACATGCACAATGGAATAATATCCCCGAAATAGGCCGATCCCAAAAATCCAATGAAGATTGTCTTGTGAGGGGGTCGACACGATGAAGTAGTAAGTACCTTAGGAGCAAGATGAGGCCGATGTCGAGGTAAGTGCCCAAGCATGCGCCCTCTGCAGTCTCGAACACACGGATGCCTCGTGCTCTCTTCTTCGTCACCCAGTGTTAGCCTCGGGAAGAAGATCCAAGCCTTGTGCTCTTTCTCCTATGCTTATGTCACCTCCAAGGATGAAGCGCCAATGATGGAGAAGGGAGAGAGAGGTAGCCACCAAGACCTTCCCTCACTTGTGCCAAGAGGAGAGGAGAGAATAGGTCTTGTGGGAATGGAAGAGATGAAGAGGATCCTTGCGCTAATTACATGCCTTGCTCTCGCCACTTCAATTGCTCACGCCAATTGATTGCCTATATCAGGGCTGTCGCATATCATAAGGATATATAGAGCCAAGGGGGTGGCAAGATTAGGGTGAGAGGCACAAACCATCAAGAAGGGGGCAGCTAGGGTTAAGGGGTATGTGAGCAATTAGGGTTTAGGTTTTGGAAACTATCCAAGAGATTTCCATAAACCCCTTGCAATCGCCTAAGACTTACCAAAGAAGTCTATCATGCCTTAGATGCATCAAGCCTTGCCTGAGATGCAAGGTTTCCATCCAAGCATAAAGGGGGAGGCGTCAATTCCTTCCAAAGGAAGCAACATGTTCCCACTCCACCCCATTATGCCCTTAGGCGCCAATGGGAGAAGACTTCTCCCCATTATACCCTTTTAGCCTATTCTCTCTTCATGAAAACTTGTTATTGGGCCTCATTGGGTAATGAGCTAGCCCAAACTTCATTACATGGGTTGATTAAGCAATTGGATCCAATCCAATGCAACCCTAATCCAAATGTGACCAATCTTGGTCAATTTCGGGTCAACCTGCCAAAAATGAAGTTTGGCTCTAATAATATTCTTCCATCTCATCAGGCTCGTAGCGCTGATGAAATCTCGATCATAAGACTTTCCGATCAATACGAGAACTCGAGTATCAAGGTGTGCGACCCTGTAGGTTCCTCTGACGTTCGCAGTGCTGACTTAAGGTCACCACAAGCAGTGAGTGGTACCTAGTAGTGCATCGCTGCTAACCAAGTCAGCGGAATGGATATCGACATCGACATCTCCATCATCGCAACTAGGTATAGATATATTATAGTTCCTTTGCCAACCTAATATCCGATTGGACAAGTGTGTCATCACTTGTTTTGATCCAATCACATGGTCATGACTAAATCTGGTTGTCACCTGGGTATGGCCATACACTTTCAGTCATAGAACCATAGAGGAGCTCCATGGATATCAAGCTTCCTTCAAGAAGGGGCAAATCCTCTGTCTGTCCATTGACCTTCTCTTATGGGTCGTGACATGCTCAATGACAACCGTTATTACCTCCCAACTACGGCGAGGTGTTAGGTTGTATCAAAGCAAGTCCCTAACCATATAGAACGGTCAATGACCTCAAGTCAAGGGATTAATGCATCTCCTGTCACTTGTGAGGATAACTCATGACACCAAGTCATAGCCTCACAATGGGTCGGTCTAGTATATCCACCACTGGTATACCCATATGTTTGCGTTAGCACCTCATGCCTAACCAGCCCATATACCAGTCTCACAAGTGCTAGAGCTGTCCCATATCCACTCAGGTACATTGACTGGGGATAACCATTTGAACACAAATCCAATCTGTCTCCAGGGACATCATCATGTTAGTATATAATTGCAGATGTAGACAAACAATGGAAACGACAATGCCAGAATGATATAAGTATCAGAATCAAGAATTACAAAGATGGACAAAAACTAGGTACTAGGGCATGAACACCAATAATCTCCCACTTGCACTAAGACCTAGAGGTGGAGGAATCTCAACCCCATATCTCTAGCGTGACCATGATGCTTCTGCTGCGCCAAAGCCTTGGTCAGTGGGTCTGCCAGATTGTTCTCTGTGTCAACTCTACAAATCTTGACATCACCTAGGTTAATGATCTCTCTGATCAGGTGAAATCTTCTGAGTATGTGTTTGGACCTTTGATGATATAATACCCTAAAATTTATGAACCCCTTATGATGGTATGCAAATAATGAATTTGGTAAATTATATCCCTTGGTCAATTAAGCATGCTTGAAGTTTTAAAATTTTCTATGGTGATGATGATGGTATCTTGGTACTATGGGCTTAAATGTCCTTGTTGGAGTCTTAAAGGGCGTTTTTGGAAAAAGCTTGCCACATAAGCCTTGAGGGTTAGTATTATGGAAAGGAAAAATCGTGAAGGGGGAGGGAGGCTGGTCGCATATTGCTTGGGGTGGAACCATAGAGGAGTTGCCAACTAGAGAAAAGATATTGGGAGAAAGATTTCAGCATCTTAAGGCAAGTAAATATTGTTCTTTGTTTTGGTAAATCTGGTTCTTCCCTTCATGCTCTAGATAACTTCGATTCTTTGTGTCTTATGATTTCAATTTGGAACTTAGATCTTGTGTTTTCTATTCTATGGGTCGGATCTGAATATGCATGATGATTCTAAAATTTTGTCCTGTTGAAAAATTGTAGTCGCCAATCTGACCTTGCTGTGCTTTAACCCAAATATCTTCTGACCTACAGATCCAAATCGCACAAAACAAATTTTATTCGAGCTTTATTTTGAATATGATTTTGTCAACATCTGAGCTATATTCCAGTTGCAATCGGTATTGTTATCTAACTCACGAAATCAGTTTTCTGGAAATCTGGAATCCTGACCTTTCTGTGTTCGAACCCTCGTATCTCCTTGATTATAATTCAAAATCTTGTAAAACCAGTTTACTTGGAAAGTAGACTCGGAAAGCTTCATTTTGCCTATCATATTGTCTAGTTTTGGTTAAGTTTTCAACATGAAATGTATGTTGAAATTCTGATATACGAATCTATTTTTCTAGAAATCTGGAATTTTGACCTTTCTGTGTTCGAACCCTTATATCTCCCTACCTACAATTAAAAATCATGTGAAACTAGTTTTATTGGAAACTAGATTCAGAGAGCTTCATTTTGAATAGAATATTGACTAGTTTTGGTTAGGTATTAGACCTAAAATATATGTTTCAATCTGTTGATATGAATCTGCTATGTTTTGGTTAAATGCTTACCACTAAACTTGGTATTATGTTTTGAGCTTGAAATCATTCTTGAAGCAACAAGATCATTATGAAATCTATTTCCTATGCCTTAACTCATGACTTTGAACTCATGGTATGAACTCTAACACATTATATGGAACTTATGACCCAGCCCTAAAAATCTCATTATCAATGTTATGCTTATGTTAATGACAAACGGTATGTCCAATGACTTAGGTTATATCTTATTATCAATGTTATACTCAAGCTCATTGTCTTTGTGCTCTTCTTTTGAAAGCTATATTATGGGGAGGATTTGTGTGAACCCAAATGAGATATTTGTCGATGGATGTGGAGCAAAGTGCCACACCCCTAAAAAGGCGGGGGCCACCTCTTGAATCCCTCTATTCAAAGGAGTGTTGGGAGCAAAGTGCCACACCCTTGAAAAGGTGGGGACCACCTATTGAGTCCCACTTCTCATATGGTAGTTGGGAGCAAAGTGCTACATGGAGCAAAGTGTCACACCCTAAAAAGGTGGGGACCACCTCATGAATTCATGGGAGCCACCGCTTGAATCTTACTACATTATGATAGTTATGGAGCAAAGTGCTACATGGAGCAAAGTGGCACACCCCTAAAAAGGTGGGGGCCACCTCTTGAATTAATGGGAGCCACTGCTTGAATCCCACTATCTATTTGCATGAAGAGCCTTAAGATGCTCAAGCTAGCTTTTGTTTGCTCTCTCTTGACGAGGATGGGTTAAACTTCCAAACGTGGAAGGAATTATGAATTATGATTGTCTCCCCCACATCTATGTTACATGACTATTTATGATATGAATGCACATCTATGATCCATGACTACTCATGATATGAATGCTCAATATTGCTCAATGATTACTTGTGGTATGAATGCTCAATAATGATCAATGACTACTTGTGACTCAAATGTCTTATCCATAGGGAATGTATTGCTATCTTGCTTTCCTTATCCAAATTATGTACTCAAGTGAATTTTC
Organism: Costus lasius; assembly: GCA_027563935.2. Lineage (NCBI taxonomy): Eukaryota > Viridiplantae > Streptophyta > Magnoliopsida > Zingiberales > Costaceae > Costus > Costus lasius. Next base: position 88,649,568 of record CM050454.1, on the reverse strand, counting down.
TTATGTTAACTTTATTGTGTTGACTATTTTATTGATATGTTTATCCTCTTTAGTTCGTTTCCCTTAGCCTTTGGGATTACAGATGGGCAATTTATGCTCATTCTTGCTTGCACTAACCCTTATTGCAGATTAGCTTGGCTACGCATTGTGGGCAGAAGTATGAAAGTTTAGAAGCTCATTTTGGAATTTTGGCTAAATCATAGAATTTTGTAATCTTGGAAACATTGTATGTTCCATAAAAGACTTGTATTAAATAGTGGTATTGTGACTTGTTGTGATGAGAATGTTTCTAGTTTTGAAATTTGATTACAATGGTCTATGTTGATATTATGTTTAGGTCTCGGATTTTGGATTTTATGACTTTACTTTGCTATTGGGTAAAAGACTTTGAAAGAATGGATATTGTTCTGTTGCAACTTAGATGATGACATTTTAACATATGTTTTGTTGTTCAAGGCATTAGATCTAGATTTTGATTATCGATCCTTGCAAAAATTATGTGTATGATTTTTTTCTATATTGGATTGTTATTATCTAAGGGTGTGACAGTAATGGTATCAGAGGATTAATTTGAGGAGTTAGTCTTGATTTGATTATGATGATAATTACGATAATAATTATGATTGACGATCCCTGGATTGATGTTTGTATAGGTAGATAAAATGGGGCGATCAAATCAGCTTTCCAGTGATTCGGTTGATCAAATGGCTGGAGTTTTAAAGGCTTTCGAGACTATGTCTAGTTTGATGCAACAACAAGTGGCAAGAGATGAAAATCTCAACAATTCAAAAGCATCCAATCAACAAAATCATGATCAATTGGGAATTGAGAGATTTAAGAGATTGAATCCTCCACCATTTTCGGGTAATCCAGATCCCTTGAAGGCTGAAAGATGGACTATGCAACTAGAAAAGATCTTTAGTGTGCTCAATAGTTCAGATAGCCAAAAGGTGTTATTTGCATCATTTATGCTTGAAGGTGAAGCTGAGCATTGGTGGAGAATGATCAAGAGGGTTGTTGATTCTAAGGAAGAAACAATTACCTGGGCTTATTTTCTTGAAAAGTTTAATGAGAAGTTCTTCCCGAAATGCCTTAGGGATCAAAAGGAGAAAGAATTTATAAATTTAACTTAAGGGAATCTTACAGTGGCACAATATGAAGCTAAATTCACTGAATTATCTAGATTTGCACCACATTTGGTTTCAGATGAAGCACGGAGGGCAAAGAGACTTGAAGGTGGTTTAAGAAACAACATAAGGACAAGACTTTCAGCCTTCAAATTGAGATGCTATGGTGACTTAGTTGATCGTGCAACTATTGTTGAGAGGGATGTGGACGAGATGCTTGAGGTGAGAAATAAAAGAGGGAAGGAAAGAACAATTGGCTACAAGGATAAAAGAATAAACAAAAATGAAGGGTCCTTTAAAAAGTTTAAACAATACAATGAAAGACTAAGAATGACCAAGAATGTTCAATCTTGTGCTAGTTGTGGTGGAAATCATGAATCAAAGGCTTGCTATAGAGTTACTGGAGCTTGCTTTGCTTATGGAAAGTTTGGCCATCAGATAAAGGATTATAAATTCAACAAGGTAAAGGAATCAATGTCCACAAAGCCCGTAGCCCATGCTAAAGTCTATGCTATTGCCTAACGTGATTCCAAAGCTTCAAAGTTGGTAGTGGAAGGTACTCTTTGTATTTCCAATAAAGTCGCAAGAGTTTTGTTTGATCCCAGCTCTAATTTATCTTTTATTGTACGTCACTTTGTACTTCTTTGGAAAAGGAACCCAAACAACTCGATCTCATGATATTAGTCTCCACACCTGTTGGTAGCTCTCTGACTGCTAATCTTGTTTATCCTTCTTGCTTAATCATGGTAGGAGAACATGAACTTTTAGCTGATTTAATCCTTCTAGATCTCCAAGACTATAATATCATACTTGGTATGGATTGGCTTTCATCTTATCATGCTACTGTTGTTTGTTATCAAAAGCTAGTTACTTTACACCTTTCAAATGAAATCCAATTGTAAATCAAGGGTCTTTCTCATGATCAATATCCAAACCTTATATCATTTATGCATGCTTCTAAGCTCCTTCAGAATGGTTGTGAATTTTACTTAGCATGTGTCAAGGAATGTCAATAACTTGAACCTAGTTTGGATGAAATACCTGTGGCTAGAGATTTTCCAGATGTGTTTTCAGATGACCTACCTGGCTTGCTGATACGTCTCGCAAGTGCACGGTTATGTCGAAGTAATATAAAAGATGTCGAATCCCACAGGGAACAAGGTTGAGTACCAGAAAATCCAAGTTTCAATAGCTAGGCGAATCGAAACGGGGTTTTGAGAACTTAAATTGAAAATAAGAAATCAAAGCTATGTCGGTAGAAAATAAATATGAGAGAGATATTAGGGCTATGGTTTCCAACACGCTGACGATCTTAATCGTGCTTAAAAATAGCAGTTATCTGGATTTATGGTTTTGTATAAGGAATCTAACCCAAGGGTACAAGGTGCCCTCTCTCGAGTGTACACCCTGGTGTTTGACTAAGACGATCTCCTACTCTCGTGGTGGATAATTTTAGACAAACCCAATGAGTTATATGGAAGATTGTGAAACCCTCGAGTGATTACCAAGCACTCTCGTGTCGACGTCTCACAAGTTTTACTAAGAAGATCCGTCTTTACGATCCTCCTCTCGGTATGAATTGTAACGACTAAAACATGAAAATAATCGGCCAAGGTAAAATCATGGGATATGCATATCCAAGTAAAATATGCTCACAGTATAATTCAAATAACTGAATTGAAACAAGAATTGCAATTAAGAATCGTCAACAGGCTTCAACGGAGCCCCGAAAAAAGTTTTACGCTACAATAGTCATTAAAATGTTCAAAATCTCCCTTTAAAGGGAAAGAAAACTACAAGGAAGTGAATCTAAGAGGAATGAGACACTAAACCGAAAGTATTCTTAAGAAATCGTGATGATCTGACGTCTCAATCTCCAAAAATCTCCTACGAAACTCCTCGTCGTTGTGTTCTTCCGCCCTAGCCGCTTCGTCACATGATTTCCCCGGATGCCTAGGGCATGAAAATTAGGGCTTTTATATTCCATGCGTTCTCCTTCGAATAAGCTTTCTAAAGAATCCTTCCTTGACAAATTTGGACTTCAAACGGGATGGAAATCAGAGAAAATCCAAGTGGGACTTGGGTTCGCGTTCGCTTGGGTTGAAATCACCAGTGAACCCCGCCGGGTTCACATGGCCGTGATGTGTTCTGGATTGTTTTGGCCGAAGGAAGCACGGGTGAACCCCGCCGGGTTCACCTGCCTGTGATGTGCTTTGGCCACTTTGAGCACTGCGCAATAGAGAGAATCACGGGTGAACCCCGCTGGGTTCATGTTGTATCCCAAGTTGTTTGACGTGTACCTTGGACTAATCCCCGGCAATGGCGCCAAAAACTTGTTGTGTCCGCAAGTGCATGGATACTTGAAGTAATAAAGAAAGACATCGAACCACAGAGACTTAATTGTTAAGTACCAAATAGATATTTTCTTACTAGCTAAGCAAGCCGAATATGATAAAAATAACTATGCAAAGAATATGCTAAAGAGATAATCACAGAGAGAAAACTGGGACTAGGGTTTCATCCACCTTAATTTCAATGACTAGACATAAATAAAAGGTCGTCAAACTAATTTTATCATGATAAAGACTTAATTTACTTTATAAAGGGATTATATCACTTTCATGCAGACAATCATGCAGGGATCAATCCTCGCTTTCGCACAAGATCTATCCCAATGCAAAAGATAAGTAAATCATCAATCAAAGAACTCAAAGATCACTTTCGCGCATCCGAGTTCTAAGTTGATTGTCTCTGGTGGAATCTCAAGGATCACTTTCGTGCATCCGAGCCTCAACACTAGTTTTACTCATGGATCTCCAACGTTCCGATCCTCACTTTCGTGCAAGATCTCCACGTTTGACAATTGGATTCGATCTATAGATTCATGTTATTATCATGGCAATTAATCTACTAGAACTGAACAAATTGGATCTAACCTAAGGAAGGGTTCCTAACATGCAATTCTAGAGTTCTGAATTCTCAAGCGATTACCTTTTAGTCAATAGCAAAAAATTCTAAAAACATGATTAGTAACGTGGATCTATAGAGAGTCTAAGCACAAATATCACATGAGAAAAATTATCATGGCAAAATTATCATGACGAAAAAGAAGATTATCTAATCATTAAAAATCAAGGGGGATTGCACCCCATGTCCCAAAATATGTCTAAGCAAGCATGGAGAAAAAAATACAATCAATTATAGTTTCAAAGTATCAGAAATTGAAGAGAAGGAAGAAATAAACTTTACAACACGGCTGTGAAATTAAACACAGCCGTAATTTGCAAGGAACTCGCTGTGAATAGTGCTGGCAACGCTTCTTTCATTGATTCCTCTTCCGATCGGACTCCTCTTGCTCTGAAACTTCTGGTGTGTCTTCCTTATCCCCAAGCAAAGCTTTTGTGTGAAAATCGCGGCTAAAGGTGCCCTCTACGCCTCTCGACACGAAGCCAAACCCTAGATGCCTCTCTGGCGATTTCTCCCTCGATACTAGATAAAAATTGGTGCTTTTTCTTCGTGTGTCCTCTGCTATTTTAGACGAGTCCGCAACAACTTTCAGATCTGAATTTAGAGGTTTGGATCAAAAGTTATGGTCCTCGCAAGATTCGGGGCGGAAAAATCGGGAAGACGAGCCAAAATTACGGTACCGTAAAATAAATTACGGTACTGCCATATTTTCTTCACAAGTTTCTGATAAAAAAATTGCTCAAAATACAGTACCATAAAGAAAAATATGGCACTGCCTTATTTTCTGCAAATTACAGCCGTAATATCCATTACACTGGTGGTGTATTTTTCAAGCTTGCTCCGATTCGCATGAAAATTGGCGGGCAGCTTTGTTTCGACGTCCTGAATCCATTCGTGCACTCAAATCCTTCGAAATCCATCAAAATATGACACTTTGTACCTAAAAATCATGAAAAACCAAAATAGAAGTAGATTTTGTAATATTTGATGAATTCAGCATAAAAATAAGTAAAAGATCTTCTATTTAGCTTGAAAAGATATATAAAATGATACAAAATGTACTATATATTTTGGTGTCATCAAATATATAAGGCTCAAACTTTGCTTGTCCTGAAGCAAAAATCAAAAATTGATTAAAAGATAAACCTTTTCATGCTCAATAAATTTCTAAAATACATTCATCAATGAAAAATTCCATCAATTGCTTTATAAAACTTCAAGCAAACATATCATTCTTAGAATTCAATCCTCTAGATCCACAACTTAATCAAATAAAACTTTGCAACTTGTATAATAAATAGAATTTTCAATCTCATGATTTCACCTGGTTTTCAGTTCAAATCTATCATGTTTTTGTTTACAGGAATTAGGTTTCCAACATCTTTTTCCACACATAATTTTTTCCCTTTTTTTTCGTATTTGATTATTTTTGCAAAGTTGACATGCATCCACTTAGATACACACTTTTTATTTTTGACTTCAACTCTTATCTTCGGTACCACTATCAATTTTGCATAGTGCCAAGTAGAGGAGTCTTATTCTTTTTATCTCTCATTATTTTTCATGCATAGACTTCAACCCATGTCTTAGGTACCACTATCAATTTTACATACTGCCAAGTAGGGGAGTCTCTCACTATTTTTGTGGATCTTGGATTCTTCTTTCCCAACAAATAGCAAAATAGACTAAACATCTATTAGGTTGATCAATTGATATCAATTCACAAATCATACTCATATGCTCATTTTATTTAAAGGAGTAGTTTCACCTTTTGATCTTATTCTTCAAATAACACATCTACCCAAAATTTCATGCATCAACCAATGTCAAATTTCAAAAATAGATATGCATTGAAGAAATAAATCTAACATGATAGGGTTTTTCTCTAATCACAAGTATAAATATTTACATCATCAAGGAAGATATTTTATCAATAGAAATTTTATCAATAAATCATGCCATCATATGGTAGAAAGTGGATCATATGCTTTCATCAATTTTAACAACAAATTTGAATAATATCATCATCAAAACAATGAGTTTCATATATCCATAAAATCATTTTTCAAGAGAAAACCAATAACTAGTATAAATATGATAAAGTCAAAGATGCACTATAAGAAATAGTCATTAATAAGAGAGTGCAAGTGATACTCACAAAACTATATAGATCATGCTCAATCATTGTCAAGCCAATGCAGCTGGGTCCAAAGATGTGCCTTTTGATAATTTTCTGTAAAATTTAAGGTACATAAGGCTCAGATCAAAAACAGTGTCGGGGCAGATGCTGCTAGGTCCAAAGATGTGCCTTCTCAAAATTTTTACCTACACAATTGATGATACATAAGGCTCAGTCTGAAAATAATCTCAAAAAATAATAATGATAAAAATAATTTTCTGAAGGGAGAATAAGAGATGTCGCCGGAGGTCTGAAAAGGATGCCGGTGGAAAGAGTCGAGCAAGCAAGAAGTAGAGGTGAACAGAGGCTAGCTGAAAAGCTGCTAGTAATGATGGTGATGGTGCCGACAGTAGAGTGAGTAATCTCTATTGGCCTGCTAGAGAATACAGTCTTGGAGGTGAGATCGTCGGCCGGTGGTGCAAGAGATAGCACTGGAAAAATAAAAAATCAGTCACTAATAAATATTCTACTACTTAAATAAATAAAATCAATAGAATAAGAGGCAGTAGAAGAAGTAAGAATCTGCAGATGGTATAATCCAGTGTTGACAGCTGGATACAGTGATGTCAGAGGCAGATGTAGTGGTGGCTAGAGGTGGATGACAATTGTTCTTGAAGATTTCTGGATCTGGAGTCAAAAGAAGCAATAACAAGTAGAAAGAAAACTATTACAGTTTTTGAATTTTTAATGAAAAGTAGCCATACCCTAGAATAAAATTTAATGATCCAAATAGAAAATGGACAGAACCATGTAATAGAATGAGATATGTTCTTTTCAGACATATGAAAATTAAAGGATCAAAATCTACCAGAAATTTAGGGCATCAACAAAAAGAAGGCTACTCAGATTAAAAACTGCACAAACTGCACAAAAGTTAATCAGATTCAAACAGTTGCTATGTGTCCTAGAATGATCAGAAAATATTTTCATGAAAATAATTAATCCACAAGGTAGAATGACACACGAACTTCCAATTCCAAGTGAAAAATCTGGGTTTCAAGTAATTTAAGCATCATAAAAAGCTGTAGCAAAAGTGCTAATCAGATTAGTCAAAAGAAAACTGCTGCACAAATTAATCAAAATCGAAAAGTTGCTATGGGTTTTAGAATGATCCATGGATTTTAAAATTCAGAAAAGATATCCAGATGATAGACAAAGATGAGTACTTCGATGTTGTGCCAAAGATTAAAATTTTTCTCGACCCAGTTTCTTAGAATCGCAGTGAGAAAACACCTACTCAATAAGCAGAAAGCAGCTTTAAAATACGGTACCGTGGAATGCTTTACGGCAGTGTCGTAATTTACAAAGAACTCTCGGGGAAGAAATCACTCAAAATTACGGCACGTGAAAAATGTTACGGCAGTGCCATAAAATACAAAAAAACTCTCGGGTGGAAATCGGAGCAAAAATACGGTACCGTAAAGTAGATTACGGTAGTGCCCTTTTTTGCACAAAATTTTATTTTTCCTACAAAATAAAAAGAAAAATTAAGTCTAAAAATAAACTTAAATAAAAGCAACTAAGCTAAGATAGAGTGCTTGGGTTGCCTCCCAAGAAGCGCTAATTTTTAGGTCATTAGCTTGACCAAAAATCAATATCATGGTGAAGGAGGTGAATCAGTACCAAAATAAAGAGCAAACAATTTTCTGCATTTTTTTTGTCCAAAAAGCTTAGCCACAATTCTAAATATCCGTAATTTCATATAAATCACAATTGATGTGGCTTTCATAATTATGCAAAAATTAAAATCAAAATTTTCAATGATCTTCCTATGTTTGTCAGTAAGCAAAATCATAAGTCCTTTCTTTAACTTTAACTTTTCAATTGCAATAAAAGTAGGACTTCCATCAAAATAATCAAGCATTGGATCATCATAATAATAGTCTTTCTGTTCTACATCAGATTCCTCAATAAAGCACAAATTTTCAAATAGATCAAAATTTTCAACAATAGCTATGGGCAAAACATCAAGGTGAGATTCATCGATATTTATAATTTTCAAATCATCTTCAGGTTCCTCATGTTCACAATCAAATAGTTTATCAATATCAAAATCATTATCAAAATCAAGATGAGACTCTTCAAAATCAATTCCCTCATGCTTCCCCACAAATAATTCATCATCAGATGAGTCAAAATCAGAATCATATGAGAAATAAGATTTATCAATGTTTACAATAGGATCAGAGTTAACCTCAAAAGTTTTATCATAAATTTCAATAATATCACCAAAATCACAGTGGGGTTCATTAATGTCTATAATTTTTGAACCTTCATCATGCTCATCAGATTTAACCATAAATAAGTTTTCATCAAAATCAGAATTACCATCAAAAGAAGGTTTTTTAATTTCAATTTTCTCAACCTTTTCCACAAATAAATTAGCAGATGAATCAATTTCACAACAATCAAAATTAGAGTGAGATTCATGAATATTCACATAAGGCTCAATCTCAAAACAGTCATAATCATAGGGGGATTTTTCTAAATTAAGTTCTTCAGTTTCAAACTCAAATAAACATGCTTGTTGTGCAATCTGGGTTTCTAGCAATTCAGCATTAGCATTCAAAGATTCTACCCGAGAAGCAAGTTGACTAGTCATCTTCTTAAGATCCTCAATTTTTTTATTTTGACTTGTCATAAATTGGTTTTGGTTTGACATGAATTTTTCAAGCATAGTTTCTAACCTAGATTCTTCAGTGTCCTCAAAATAAGGTTCAGAAACATGATTAGAGCAATTATCATAAAAAGAAGTTTGATTTTTCCATCTAGAATACAATTGATCAGATTCGTTCCATGATAAATTGAGATTTAAAAATTGACAATCAGAGGAACAATGATCAAAATATCCACAGATATCACATGTAACAGGAGAACAAGATTTCATAACAGGGTGCATATTAAAAGTGTCTAATTTATGAGCCAAATAATCTAACTTATCTGCAATAGTGCACCATGAGTCATCTTCATACCTTCCTTGTGGCATGTATACCTCATCTCTTTCAGTTGCCCATGAGTAGTGATTAAAAGACATCTCCTCAAAATAGAAAGATTATCTAACACCAATCAATAAGAGATTTTTTTTTCAGAATATATAAAAAAATAGAAAAAGATAAAACACAAGTAAATTCATAAATTTCAGAAATCACAGTTCTGTCACAACTCTTGAAAATCCAAAACCTGCAGAAAGAAAAAACAAAGTTAAATCTAAAACAAATAAAACTTAGTTTAGCAATATTAACAACTATTTTGATATTAACAAAACTAAGGTCTCCGGCAACAGCTCCAAAAACTTGTTGTATCCCAAGTTGTTTGGCGTGTACCATGGACTAATCCCCGGCAACGGGGCCAAAAACTTGTTGTGTCCGCAAGTGCACGGATACTCGAAGTAATAAAGAAAGATATTGAACCACAGAGACCTTATTGTTAAGTACCAAATAGATATTTTCTCACTAGCTAAGCAAGCCGAATATGATAGAAATAACTATGCAAAGAATATGCTAAAGAGAAAATCACAGAGAGAAAACTGGGACTAGGGTTTCATCCACCTTAATTTCAATGACTAGACATAAATAAAAGGTCGTCAAACTAATTTTATCATGATAAAGACTTAATTTACTTCATAAAGGGATCATCTCACTTTTGTGCAGACAATCATGCAGGGATCAATCCTCGCTTTCGCGCAAGATCTATCCCAACGCTAAAGATACGTAAATCATCAATCAAAGAACTCAAAGATCACTTTCGCGCATCCGAGTTCTAAGTTGATTGTCTCTAGTGGAATCTCAAGGATCACTTTCATGCATCTGAGCCTCAACACTAGTTTTACTCATGGATCTCCAACGTTCCGATCCTCACTTTCGTGCAAGATCTCCACGTTTGACAATTAGACTCGATCTATAGATTCATGTTATTATCATGGCAATTAATCTACTAGAACTGAACAAATTGGATCTAACCTAAGGAAGGGTTCCTAACATGCAATTCTAGGGTTCTGAATTCTCAAGCGATTACCTTTCAGTCAATAGCGAAAATTCTAAAAATATGATTTGTAACATGGATCTATAGAGAGTCTAAGTACAAATATCACATGAGTAAAATTATCATGGCAAAATTATCATGACGAAAAAGAAGATTATCCAATCATTAAAAATAAAGGGGGATTGCACCCCATGTCCCAAAATATGTCTAAGCAAGCATGGAGAAAGAAATACAATCAATTATAGTTTCAAAGTATCAGAAATTGAAGAGAAGGAAGAAATAAACTTTACAACACGGCTGTGAAATTAAACACAGCCGTAATTTGCTAGGAACTCGTTGTGAATAGTGCTGGCTACACTTCTTTCATTGATTCCTCTTCCGATCGGACTCCTCTTGCTCTGAAACTTCTAGTGTGTCTTCCTTATCCCCAATTGAAGCTTTTGTGTGAAAATCACTGCCCAAGGTGCCCTCTATGCCTCTCGGCGTGAGGCCAAACCCTAGACGCCTCTCTGGCAATTTCTCCCTCGATACTGGATCAACATTGATGCTTTTTGTTCGTGTGTCTTCTCCTCTTTTAGTCGCGTCCGTAGCAACTTTCAGATCTGAATTTGGATCTCTGGATCAAAAGTTATGATCCTCGCAAGATTCGGGGCGGAAAAATCAAGAAGACGAGCCTAAATTACGGTACCGTAAAATAAATTACGGTAGTGCCGTATTTTCTTCACAAGTTTCTAGTAAAAAATTGCTCAAAATATGATTCCATAAAAAAAATATGGTAATGCCCTATTTTCTACAAATTACAGCCGTAATATCCATTACACCGGTGGTGTATTTTTCAAACTTGTTCCGATTCGCATGAAAATTGGCGGGCGGCTTCGTTTCGACGTCCTGAATCCATTTGTGCGCTCAAATCCTTCGAAATCCCTCAAAATATGGCACTTTTTACCTGAAAATCATGAAAAACCAAAATAGAAGTAGATTTTGTAATATTTGATGAATTCAGCATAAAAACAAGTAAAAGATCCTCTATTTAGCATGAAAAGATATATAAAATGATACAAAATATACTATATATTTTTGTATCATCAGTTCACCTGCCTGTGAAGCTCTCTGTGAAGTAACCTTGCGTCTGGCGAAAGAACTGGTGAACCCCATGGGGTTCACCTGGCCGTATTTTTCAAGGTAACTCAGATTGAGCCCAAATTTGATGGGCAGCTTCGTCTTCATATAAGAAATCACCCCATGGCTTTAGAATCTTCAACAGACTTCAAAATTAGGTGATTTTACCTGAAATTCCACAAAAGCAAAAAGAAGTGAAGATTCCGAAGCTTTTAAGCAAATAAGTCTTAAAAGAGTGTGAAAATATCAAAATAAGCCTAGATTCATCATGAAATATTAAGGAAAATTACTACTAAAATAAAAGGCATCAAAATACTCCAGACTCAAATATTTGCTTGTCCTTAAGCAATAAAATAGGATGAAATACAAGAATGGTACAAGAGAAATCTTTTGTGTTGAGGTATACATCCAAGTTAGAAAAAACATTTAATAGCAATCCAAGATCTAATCAGGAGAAATCAAGTAAATGGTTATTTCAAGTGTTCAATAGTTTGATCCCACAATCTATAGATGCCAAAGAACTTAGTAAGTAGCAAACATGGGATTCAATCAAGCCTACACACAACACTCATGCAATTCCAATCCCTCCTAATCAAATCATTGGGGTTAACTCATATGCTTGATTTAGGGTACGATACACTGATTATTACAATAGACTTCAACTCATATCCTTAGGTACCATTGCCAATTTTTCGCAATGGCAAGTAGAGGAGTCGTCTTATATATTTCATTTCACATCTCTTAGATTTCAACTCATATCCTTCAGTACCACTGCCAATTTTTCGCAGTGCCAAGTAGAGGAATCTAAGAGTGTTTTTTTTTTTGCAAGCAAAGTGACAACATATCCTTTCTAACAAATGCAGTGTCCCCCCAACAACAGAAATGAATTCAAAGAATAACTAAGTGAATATGCATGTCAATACGATTCTCATGTAAGTTGCAAGCTTGAGTTGATTAAACAGTTAAAGAAATGGTTGACCCACTAATGTACATCTAAAAAGTCAATCCAAAATACAAAATTTCAAAATCATAGAATATATGGACATGATCAAAAAGTATCTCTAACAAGGAGGTATTATCAACAATATTGGATTATTCCTAACCAATCAATCACGCATTTAACTTTTCAAAAATTTGCAATAGCTGTCATAGGACAAAACTTATGATGAATTCGTGGAATAATAAGCATCATAGCATTTCAAAGTTCACACAGCATGTATGAAAATCACAATCATCATAGCAGAGTACTAACATAAACAAGAAAGTAGATCCCAAAGTGTCATACAGAACTGTTACATAGTGGGCCTGAAGATGTGGACCAGGCCCACGAATAAAATGGCATATAAGATTCAATGCCACAATCATACCATCAAAAAGTATCAAGCCCAAACATAGCAAGTTAAGCGATCAAAGTCAAACAGCCACATGAAGATAGAAATAAGAAACCGGAGTAGAGATAGCTCACCCACTCTAAAAGTTTGCATAGTCCTCTATGCATTGCCATGATGTGAGAGGAGTGGATGACAATGTTGATGCTCGGGGCAGCTACCTCCGTTTGTGCAAGCGAAAGCCAAAAGCCCGTGAGCTCTTGCTCTTCCCGCGTGCACTATAGTCTGGCTCGACCTCCTCGTTTGAAGAAATGTCCATGCGAGCCATGTTCTCCTCAGAGATGAAGGCGAGTCGCTCGTCCATCGCTAATAGCATTCCCCATATTGAGCACAACATCTCATGCTGACACTACATTCCGGTTTCATTAGTTTCCCAACGGGAAGCTTGATCCTGACGAAGATAGGATAGGGTGGAGTCCATTTGATCCATGACTTCACGATGGTGAAGTTGCTCCTCCCTAATTTCCTGCAACACAGACATCATAGTATTAGAGGAGGAAGTTCCACCAAAGGAGAATGCGCCCGGTGCTGGTGGTGCGGTGTGAACAGGTCAGGCTGTGGATCATCAACAGGCTAGACATGCTAGTTCCCTCGCACTCTCACAATGGTGCGTTCTGGGTTCGGCAATGGTAGGCAGAATTGACTCCCTTTGAATGTCATGCAGTAGGAGTCTCCCTTGTGTATAATCAGCTTTATGGCGACGCAAGACTCGATCTTGAGCGTGTTGTTACCAATAACAATCGCCCCTTTCAATGAGCGGGCGACGCGGCTAAACTACTTTGCAAAATAGTACCCAAAATCCACCCTAAAACTATGAAGCATGCACCAGAGATAAAACAACTCGGTCTGTCAAACCATACCATCACTTTCACTGCGGCTAAATATGGTATGAGCCAACACGCGGTGAACATACTTGATGACTGGATTGCAAAGGCTGGATGCACGGGCGACGCGAGCGGAGTAGTTGTGCTCATTGGTAATTGCGCTCCAGAAGCCCTGCTCACTATACTCGGTGGGGACCTTACGGACACAAGGCTCAGAAAATCCATAAATACTGCGTAACTAAGAAAGAGTAAGGATATGCTCGATACTACCCAAGCAGAAGGTCAAACGACCGAGATCATCCTCAAGAATTGGGTCAGCTTTAACTTCCAAGGAGCTCAGAAATTCCAGCGTGACACCAACGTAAGTAGGAGAAAATAGTTGCTGGAATTGCTCCTAACCCATAGCAGCATACATCATATCAACATCTTCCCGCCGCCCAAGCAGTTGCAATGTGCCTCTGTCAAGATATCTTGTGTTGAGAACTCAGCATTGACGCAGTGTTTGATAACCTTCTTCTTGGTGGGCGTTGAGAAAGATAATCTCAAACTCATTCGGGGGAGAGACGTATGGCAGCGCCCGGCTGGCAGATAATCTCAAACTCCTTGCCTAGATGATGAAGATCTTGGGGTGGCCGACGGTGGCCGGTAAGAGGGAGGAGGTGACAGCTCATACTCCTTGTCGTCTGTCACTGACGAGTTAGAAAATGCATGCGGAGGTCGTGCTGTCCGCTTTTAAGCCATAGCTTTGGTTCTCGGAGGCATGAGTGCTGGCGAAGATCAAGATCGGCAGGGGGGGGGGGGGGTTTGTTGAAGTAATATAAAAGATGTCGAATCCCATAGGGAACAAGGTTGAGTACCAGAAAATCTAAGTTTCAATAGCTAGGCGAATCGAAATGGGGTTTTGAGAACATAAATCGAAAACAAGAAATCAAAGCTATGTCGGTAGAAAATAAGTATGAGAGAGATATCAGGGCTTTGGTTTCCACCACGCTGACGATGTTAATCACGCTTAAAAATAGCAGTTATCTGGATTTATGATTTTGCATAAGGAATCTAACCCTAGGGTACAAGGTGCCCTCTCTCGAGTGTACACCCCGGTGTTTGACTAAGACGATCTCCTACTCTTGCGGTGGATAGTTTTAGAGAAACCCAATGAGTTCTATGGAAGATTATGAAACCCTCGAGTGATGACTAAGCACTCTCGTGCCAAGGTCTCACAAGTTTTACTAAGAAGATCCGTCTTTACGATCCTCCTCTCAGTATGAATCGTAACGACTAAAATATGAAAACACTCGGCCATGGTAAAATCATGGGATATGCAAATCAAAGTAAAATATGCTCACAGTATAATTCAAACAACTGAATTGAAATAAGAATTGCAATTAAGAATCGTCAACGGGCTTCAACCGAGCCCCAAAAAAGGTTTTATGCTACAATCATCATTGAAACGTTCAAAATTTCTCTTTAAAGGGAAAGAAAACTACAAGGAAGTGAATCTAAGAGGAAGGAGACACTAAACCAAAAGTATTCTCAAGAAATCGTGATGATCTGACGTCTCAATCTCCGAAAATCTCCTCTGAAACTCCTCGTCGCCGTGTTCTTCCGCCCTAGTTGCTTCATCGCGTGATTTCCCCCGATGTCTAGGGTATGAAAATTAGGGCTTTTATATTCCAAGCGGTGAGTGGCACTTAGCAGTACATCGCCGCTACCCAAGTCATTAGAATAAATGTCGCCATCGACAACCTCAAAACTGTGATAGGGAATAAGAGTATCCATGTCCCTTTGCCAGGCTGATCGTCCAAGTTGGACAAGCGTGTCACACTTGTTTCTTCCAACGATGATGGTCATAACTAAATCCGGCTAAACCTGGGTGTGGCCACACGCTTTCAGTCATGCACCAACTAGGGGCCCATGGACATCAATCTTCCCCGTAGGGAAGGGGCAAATCCTCTATCTGTAAGATGAACCTCTCGTATTGTTGGTGTATATACCCTAGGACCTAGTTTTGGTCCATTATTGTACTACTTGACTTTGATATTTATATATATCATTCTGGCATTGTCATTATCAATGTTTGTCTACATCTGCGATTATGTACTTACATGATAATGTCTCTGGAGATAGATTGGATCTGTGCTTAAATGATCGTCCACAGTCGATGTACCATAGTGGATATGGGACAACTCTGGTACTTGTGAGACTGGTATATGGGCTGGTTAGGCACGAGGTGCTAACGCAGACATATGGGTATATCAGTGGTGGATATACTGGACCGACCCGCTGTGAGGCAATGACTTGGTGTCACGAGTTATCCTCATAAGTGATAGGAGATGCATTGATCCCTTGACTTGAGGTCATTGGCCATTCTATATGGTTAGGGACATGCTTTGATACAACCTAACAACTCGCCGTAGTTGGGGGGTAATAACGGTTGTCATTGAGCATGTCACAACCCATAGGAGAAGGTCAATAGACAGACATAGGATTTGCCCCTTCCTAAGGGAAGCATGATATCCATGGAGCTCCTCTATGGTTCTATGACTGAAAGTGTATGGCCATACCCAGGTGAGACCTGATTTAGTCATAACCATCAGATTGGATAAAAACAAGTGGTGACACACTTGTCCAATCGGATATCAGTTCGGTAAAGAGACTGTAATGCATCTGTATCTGATTGCGATGATGGGGATGCCGATGTCGATATCCATTCCAATGACTTGGGTAGCAGCGATGCACTGCTAGGTGCCACTCACTACCTGTGTGACCTTAGGTCAGCACTGCCAATGTCAGAGGAACCTACAGGGTCGCACACCTTGATACTCAAGTTCTTGTATTGATCGAGAAGCCTTATGATCGAGTTATTGGATGACTCGGATCTATTTGGGGGATTTCATCAGTGCCGATGGGCCTGGTGAGATGGAAGAAACTTATTAGGGTCAACTTCCATTTTTGGCATATTGACCAAAGTAACCATGGTTAACCTAGTTTGACCTTGAGTTAAATTGGATTAGATCCAATGGGTTGATTGACATGCATAATGGACCTTGGGCTAGGCCCATTCTATAGTTGGGCTTATTAATAAGTTAAATGGGCTTAAGGAGAAGAATGTGTAGGCGCATGTTTAACCCTGGTTAGACTAGGGTTGGCGCCTATGACACATATGGTTAATCTAAGTTGATTTAATCATTTGTGGGCTAATTAATTAATTAATTAATTAATTGGAGTCCTATTTAATAGGGCTGATTATTTAAATAATTAATTAGAGTCCTGATTGGAAGGACTTGATTATTTAAATAATTAATTAGACTCCTAATTGGATTAGGACTTGATTAATTATTAAAATAATTCTATTTCCTACTTCTTCTCCAAGCCGCCCACTTGGCTTGATCATAGCCATCCCTAATCGCCTCTCCTTGCTATAAATATGACCCCTAGTCGCCCCTCTTGCATGAATGAATTACATGAAGGCATGAACAATAGAAGGGGCGAGAGCAAAGAGAACTTGGGCAAACATCTTCCATACCCTAGCCGCAAGCAAGCTTCCTCTTTTCCTCTTGGCGTTTGGAGCATTGGAGCTTGGCGGCTTGTCTTCTTCCCTCCTCCTCCTTGGCGCAACTTCTCTAGAAGGTGGTGCAAGTGAAGTGGAGGTCTCCCTAAGGCTTGGATCTTCTTCCCGAGGCTAGCACCCGGGCGTGGAAGAACAGGACTCGAGGCATCCGTGTGTGTGAGACTGTAGAGGGCGCACGCTTGGGCGCCTACCTGGACATCGGCCTCATCTTGCTTTAAGGTATTTTCTATCTCATCGTGTCGACTCTCTCGCATGCGATCTTCATTGGGTTTTTGGGACCGGCCTGTTTCGGGGATATTATTCCGCTGTGCATTGTATTTGTTTCTGAAAAATTTGTAAAATATCCCCGGGGTTTCCCAACAGTGGTATCAGAGCGACTTGCGAGACTCGAACGATGTATTTTCATGCTTTTCCATGCCCACATGCCATATCTCAATTTTCGCAAATTGCATGATCACATGGCAAACGATTTTTCTAAAGTAGGAAAAATTAGGGTTTCTTGTTTCTATCAACTTTTCAACCTCTTTTGGAATTTTGGGTTATTTTTCTTGTATGATTTAAAGGATCAAAGGTGCACGTGGTTTTGTCAAGTAGGACGGGCATTTTGTGTCATTTTATATATCTTTTCATGCTAAATTGAGGCTCTTTCACTTATTTTTGTGCCAAATTTATCAAATATTGCAAAATCTACTTCTATTTTGGTTTTTTATGATTTTCAGGTAAAAAGGCACTATTTTGAGGTATTTTCAAGCAAAATCGAATACATGGAAGAGTTACCATCATCAAGAAGAGATCACCTGACAAATTTCACGTAAATCGATGCAATTGACCAAAATACGATAGGGCCGTATTCTATATTACGGTACCATATTTCTGTACGCTATCGTAATATCAGAGCTCTGCCGTAATTTGGTGGATTTTTCGAACAGAAGATTTTGTGTAAAATACGGCACTACCGTACAACTTAACATTGCCGTATTTTGGAGCGCATTCAGAACAGAGTTAATTGCTGAAATTACGGCACTACCGTAAACCATTTTACGGGCCGTACTTGCCAGAGATTTTGGACCAGATGATGCAGCTACTGTAGGAGGGATGGTCAATAGAGCAGTACCCAAAGGGATTACACAATGCACGTAAAAATGAGAGAGGGTCTTTAGACGAGGGAAGTGAAAACCGCTTTGGAAATGTAGGGAAACACGATGAAACGCGAAGAAACCAGCGTCGAGTTCGATTGGGGCAACACAAATGCGAAAAGAACACAACGACACTCAACTACAGAATGTAACTCACTAACCTCGTAGCAATTTTGCGCACTCACGCAGCAGATTTTAAGCTCAGCACCTCGCAATGGGGAACTAGCGGATTCACAGCGCACAGCTCGCACGCCTATGCGCCTGAAACATGCCAAAGAACGACATGGAACGTCCACGTCTCCGGCGTACGGATACCCGTGGAGAAAGAGAAACCACAATGAAAATACACGAATGCAACGAAGTGAAGAAACAGGCGAACCTGACCTTGATGTGGGATGGAGGCATGAAATATGGGCTAACATGAAAATGAACCTATGGTCATGGAAACTAATATGCAAGTTACAACTAACGAATTTTCAAAAAAATATATTTTTGGTATTTTATGATAAAAAAAAACCGAACTAAGCATGCAAAAATACCTCAACTCCTAAACATGGATTCTAACATGCCAAAACTAAACTATAAACATGTGATATACTATTAAGCATGCACTCATAAACTAAAATAATTTAATCTAGGAATTGAAAACTAGAAGGAATACTTACAGAGCGACCCTTGAGAATAGAAGGATTGTCCTTCCTAATCTTCAATGGTCCTACTCTGATGGAAGGAATTGCTTCATTACAAACACTCCAACACATCAAACCCAAACATGCTTGGGTATAGAATATTAAATGACCTTTACAATGCTAAGATCAAGAGGGGAGGTTAAGCCTCCAAATTCCTCTTGCTAACAAGTTCAAACAAACTACTTAATCTAATCTAATTAATGATGATGTGTTGCTCAAGTCTTGGATTGAAGGCCTTGTAACTTTCGGCCATGAATGATTCCTTGGAGATGTCTCATGTTATGGAGTCCCTTTTGATGCCGAGAGCTTCAACAAACAAAGAAGACATGTTAGATCATATTCAAGATTTAGATATCAAAGGAACAAGGGTAGAGTGTTTGGTTTGATATTGCAAGGGCTTTGGGGATGCGCCAAAGTGGGTGAAGGAATCCTTTGAGGAAGATGCGCCTTGATGATGGAGTGGGGATGTCCTTGCGCCAAGTTGATGGAAAGTTGTGCCTCTTAATGATGAGATGAAGGGCTTGCACATCCTACAACATGCAACAACAACGTAAGTGTAGATCAAGCAAACATAGATTAAAGAGAGAGTTAGAGATGCTTGTTGAAAGTGTTGTTGAAGAGGCCCTTGAGGAGAGGGGATGCGCCACTTGTTGGGTGAGGAGGTTGAACTTGCGCCACTATGTGTAGAGAAGATATGCGCCACCAAGGTAGAAGAAGATGCTCCTTGCACAGATAGATGGTGAGATCCTTGAAGAATAGGTTAGCGAAGGGAACCTTGGCCCTTGGGGAGGAAGTGGAGATAGGTGACACAAGCACCTCAGAGGAGAAGGGGAAAGGGGAGGGCGACACAAGCACCCAAGGTTGCTAGGCAACAAATCGACATTTCATTATTCAATCATTCTACAAGTTCCATGCGATTACAAGAGTTTGTAGACGTTACGAAAGAGCAAATTAAGAAAGAAATTTTAGTCTTCAATGCTTTGTCGAGGCAATGTCTCCTTTGATTGTGATTTGACTTGAAACTTCCCTTATTTGTTTGTAGAGATGGTGTGGCCGAATTTGCTTGAAGACTTGCTTGCATCTTCGGCTAAGGGGCTAGCTTTCCTTCCTTCTTTGGTTCGGGTGAATTCCTTTAGGGCATGAAGCTTTGAAATTCAAAATTCTTTCCTTGAATGCCTTTCCTTGTTTGTAATGAGCGAGTGGATGGCTTTGAAACATGCTATTTTTGTTGTGGCTGGTTTCCTTTTTTGCTTGGTTAATTATCTTTGCTTGGGCGACAAGAGAAGGTGACAATCCTTCCTTCTTTGGCTACGGACGAATTGCCTTGGTGATCTTCCCTTAATTGGATTCATGAGGTGGCATTGCTTATTGAATTGGCGTGGCTCTTTCCTTCCAAGGTGTGAACACAACTTGATTCCTTGATTTAAGGGATTTGATGGATAGCCTTTGAATGAGCGCATATCCCTTGAGCATTTGAGATTGGAACCGAATTCTTGGATGCCAATGTGGCATTATACTTCTATGGAAAGGTGAGTTGAAGTGCTTCATCTCAAGTCTTCACTTTGAACTTGGCTTTGAAGTGACTTGCCATAATTGGAGCTAGCTTTGTTGAGCTAGCCTTGAGCTTGTCCACATGACTTGTAAATGCTTATTACACTACTCCTACTAGGATGCAACATTATGCCATGCACTAATTCTAGTATGATGCAACATAATTTCCATAAAATAAAATTACAAAACAAAGTATAAAACTTACCAAATGTAGCTACATGATGCATGCAATGCAAAGGTGCCTTAGGGTACCCATAAGCTAGGGTAGCCTTAAGCTCCATTTATATTTTCTTGGGTCATGGTTTCTACCCCCATCGGACCCACCACGGGGATGGGATTTACTTCTTTGAAAAGCTGGAAACGGAACAACGTGAAATCGAGGCAACGGCCTCGAGCCGGAAACTCTGAAGGCGAAGCTCCTCTTCGACTTCTAGAATAATGGAGGCTCTTAGCTCACCAGGAGTACTCTCACACTCAAAGAGAACTAAGGAATGAAACAACCCAGCCTCCTCTTTTATAGAACAAGAGGGGAGGGAACAATACAAAGTAGTACGAGACAAAAATCCTAACAACTACCTGCTCCTGCAGCCCATAAAGTAGTCAAGCTGCAGCTACAAGACAAACAAGACAAACTTCTACCTAATATTCTATGAAGCTGGTGCATGGTCTTCTAGTCTTCGTACAGAGGCGGTTGGGCGATCAGATGCACTCGGAGCATACCGTGACAAAGCAGTAGAATTTTGAAGTACTGGGCTGTGTAACGATCATTGCGGCCTTTTCTTGGGCCGTGTTGCTGATGTGGTTGTGAGGCCCATCTGGACTTGGGCTCTTCAGAGTTTGGCTTGTAGCGTCCTTGGGCTGGGTCACTTTAGTGTGGATGGAGAGTGGGCTGATAATACCCACGAAGTGGTCCGGTGGGTGAGATGGGCATTGGGATCACCGAATAACCACCTTGTTGGGCTCCTTCGGGTCCTCCATGGATGGCTCAACATGGTACGGGGGGTTGTGGACATCAAAACGGGGTCGTCAGGGCAATTCTGCGTGACTTTCCTCATATAGTTGGTTGCAGGTTCCACGGGGCGAGGTTTTCGTCGCTGGTTACCCCGAGGAACTTTCTGTGGAAAACCTAACTTGTGCGTGTGAATCCCCTCGTAGTTGTCTGTAGGACTCCCAGGGTGAGATCTTCGTCGCTGGGTGCCCCAAGGAACTTTCTGTGGGAAACCCGACTTGTGCATGTGAATCTTTAGGAAGTTGTCCGCAGGATTCTCGCAGCAAGGTCTTCGTCGCTGGGTGCCCCGAGGAACTTTCTGTGGGAAATCCAACTTGTGTGCGTGAAGCCGTCCTCAGATCGGATAGTTGCTCGCAGGAATCATGGGGCGTGGTTTCCGTCATTGGGTACCCCGAGGAACTTTATGTAGAAAATTTTTGGGGCACCATCGGGGCTAGATTTTCCCCTTCTTTCATGTTGTATGCTCCTGCATCAGCTTCCGCTGCGTGCTCTGAGGAGTTCTCCTCCGGAGAACTTGGGGGTTGAGTTTTGTCGGGGTCCGATGGCTCCTCCAATGGACCGTAGAATGGAAGCAGATCCGCCATGTTGAAAACGGGGTGGATTTCCATGTCGTCGGGTAAGTCCAGCACATAGGCATTGGAGCCGATCTGCCGCACCACCGCATAAGGCCCAATGTAACGTGGCTGGAGCTTAAAATGAGCCCTGTTTGACACTCTCTCAGGGTGGATGCGCACCTTCACCAACTCACCAATAGAAAAATGATGTGGCCTACGATGCTCATTGGCCTTCATCGCATTATGAGTGTTGCCCAAAAAGATACGATGCCGAACTTCGTCATGCAAGCTAGCTATATGCTGAGCAAAGGAGCATGCATGCTCAGATAAATGGGACTCCATGGGTAGGTCATGTAGATCAATAGGTTTGCGGGGTTGACGGCCCGTAACGATCTGGAAGGGACTAAGACCCGTAGACCTATTAGACGCGCTGTTATACACGAATTCCGCCATGGGGAGAATGGAGTCCCAAGACCTCGGGTGATCACCGATAAGACACCAGAGCAAATTGCCCAAACTACGGTTAACAACCTCAGTTTGCCTATCAGTTTGGGGATGGTAGGCAGTGGAAAACTTCAGCATGGTGCTCATGAGAGCCCACAGTGAGTGCCAGAAGTGGCTCATGAAGTGAGTGTCACGGTCGGACACAATGGTACGGGGGAGACCATGGAGACGGACAATCTCCCGAAAGAATAGGTGTGTGACATGGGTCGCATCAGCGGTTCGCGAGCAAGGTATGAAGTGGGCCATCTTCGAAAACCGATCTACGACCATGTAGACAGAATCGAATCGGGACGCAGTGCGGGGTAACCCTAAGACAAAATCCATGCTGAGGTGTTGCCAAGGGCTGTCAGCGACGGGTAACGGTGTGTAGTGACCAGTGTTCGGGGGACGTGGCTTGGCCAGTTGGCAGGTGCCACAGTGGCGCACAATGTGCTCCACGTCCTTACGAAGGGAGCACCAGAAAAAGCGCTCCGCCGCCATTTCAAGGGTTTTGTCCCAGCCATGGTGGCCAGCAACGCCACCTGCGTGCAGCTCGAGCAATAGATGATCTCGAAGCGATGTGCGGGGAATGCACAGGCGATTCCCCAAGAAAAAGGGAGACTCAGATTCAGGGGCTGTGGTCAAGGCGGCATACGTGGTGCCGAAATCAGGATAGGTGGTGTACTCCTCCTTAACATGGTCGAAGGTGTTAATGCATGTTCGCATCACGCTAAGGAGGGTGCGGACACGACTCAAGGCATCCGCTACCACATTTTCTTTCCCCGCCTTGTGATTAATCACAAATGAGTACTGTTGGAGGTAGTCAACCCATTTTGCATGGCGGGCGCCCAATTTCTTTTGGGCACTAAGAAACGACGAGGCCTAGTGGTCGCTATAGAGGACGACCTCACGGTGGAGGAGATAGTGCCCCCACTGACAAAGGGACTGGAGAATGGCATAAAATTCTTTGTCGTACGTGGAGTAACGCTAACGGATAGAATTCAACTTCTCACTAAAGAAGGCGACAGGGTGGCCTTCTTGGCTAAGGGTACCTCCAATCCCAGTACTGGAGGCGTCACAAGCAACTTCAAAGACTTTGGAGAAGTCCGGGAGGCGCAAGACAGGTGCGGTCGTGATGGCATCCCTTAGGGCGTCGAAGGCACGTTGAGTGGCTGTGGTCCACTCAAAGTCATCCTTGGACAGACGTTGGGTCAGTGGGGATGTAATCGTTCTGAAACCCCGAATGAAACGGCGGTAAAAGCCCGCGAGGTCCAAAAAGCTGCGGAGCTCGGATACCGTGCGGGGTTCGGGCCAATGTCGGATGGCTTCAACTTTAGTCAGGTCAACAGAAAGACCCTCATCCGAAACAATGTAACCCAGGAAGTGGACTCGATTTGTCATGAAGGCACACTTCTTCGTGTTAAGGATGAGGCGCTCCTTCCGTAGGAGGTCGAAGGTGGAGCGAAGATGCTCTAAGTGCTCCTCTCGGGACCGACTAAAAATCAAAATGTCGTCAAAGTAGACGACCAGGAACTTGCCCATATAGGGCTTGAGAACTTGGGTCATGAGGTGCATAAATGTGGATGGGGCGTTAGACAACCCGAATGGCATGACGAGCCACTCGTAAAGACCGTCCTTGGTCTTGAATGCGGTCTTCCATTCATCACCTTCGCGGATGCAGATTTGGTGATATCTGCTATGAAGATCAAGTTTGGAAAACCTCGACGCACTGGAGACTAAGTCCAACATGTCGTCAAGCCTAGGTATGGGAAACCTATAATAGATGGTAATCCTATTGATGGCATGGCTGTCAATGCACATGAGCCACGACCCATCCTTCTTGGGCGTGAGTAAGGTGGGCACCTCGTAGGGACTTAGACTCTCACGGATGTACCCCTTAGTGAGGAGTTCATCCACTTGATGCTGTAGTTCAGCGTGTTCAGTGGGGTTTAGACGGTGATGGGGTAAGTTGGGGAGGGGTGCTCCCGGTAGAAGATCAATGGCATGTTGTATTTCCCTACTCGGAGGGAGTCCATGGGGTAAGTCCTCCGGGCTGATGTCGGAGAACTCGGTCAAGAGGGCGGTGATCTTTGGGGGACGTGCCTCGTCTAAGGGAGGAGGGGCACCCGAGGACTCGTGGACCATTAAGGCATAGACAACCTTGGACTCAGTGGCCTCGCGCATAAGCGCAGAGGCTCGCATGAGGGACACTACAGTTGGGGCCGGAGGGGCAACCGATGGAGGGACAACCACACCCTTGGATGTGCAAGCGCGTAGCTCCTTAGGTGGGGTCGGGATCAAACGTGTTTTTTAGTCATTGTGGTCAAACACATAAGTGTTCGACCAACCGTAGTGCACTACGTCCCGATCATATAGCCATGGACGTCCTAAGAGGATGTGGGCGACGTTCATAGCTGCCACGTCACACCACATTTTCTCGCAGTAGTCCCCAAAAGCGATGGGGACTTGGCATCAGTGGGTGACCGGAAGACTCGACGTGTCAACCCATGCGATTGAGTATGGCTTCGGGTGAGGTTCAAGGGGAAGACCGAAACGGGTGATCGCGGTCCGAGAGACCACATTCAAACTACTACCACCGTCGATGACAATCTTACATGAATGCCTGTTGCACTTAATGTAAGTCGTGAAGATGCTCGTACGCCTCCAATCCTCGGAGGGTGGGGTATGGACAAAGGTGCACCGCCCAACCACAAGTGTGGGGTGACCCGACTCTTCACCACTAGTGTAGCACTCCGCCTCTACATCGTGCTCCGCAGGCTCGTGGGTGATAGTGGCAACACGGGCGGGGGTCTTGGCCGTGGTGGCTGACCTTTTAGGGCAGTCGTGGGACAGATGGCCCGGCTGCAGGCAGTTGTAACAATTGACTCGACTAGGCGGGCCGACAAGTGGGGCCTTCCCCCTCTCCTCCCAAGTGGGGAGAGAAGGTGGGGCATCGGGGGCCGAACGCCTAGGGGAGTGAAGGGCCGCAGGTGCGGGCCGTGGGTCAGAACGAGGCTCTTGGCGCTCGGGTCAAGGGTGAGCATGAGGAGGCCTGCCCAAAGGATGGCGTCTAGGGGGTCCGGACTCGCTGCGCCTAGCCGCAGCCCTAAGATCATGCTCGATATCGCTAGCGTGCTGGAAGGTTTGGTCGAACATCTCTGAACTATACGTGGGTAGGGCGCGTCGGATGTCCACCCGGAGGCCATTCCTAAACTTCGACAAAACTAACTCGGGGTCCTCCATTAAGTTACACCGGAGTTGTAGCGTCTCAAAGGTGAGGTGATATTCCTCGACGGTACCCGACCCTTGGTGTAGGCTACTATACTGATCAAGGAGTCGCTGCCTACAGGAGGGGGGTACATATTTTGGCTTGCTGCGCATTTTGGCGCTCCACGTTTGCCCAAAGCAAACGCGTAGGGCCCTCAAGTAAGGTGCGCACATACCGCACACGTGATTCGGGGGGCCAGTTACTAATATCATAGTAGGAGTCGATCGACGCGACCTAGTCAAGGAATTGTGATGGGTCGAGACCACCCGCAAAAGGCATGGGGGTGTTCCAAATGTAGCGGTGGAAGTCATCATTCAAGCGAGAGTGCTCTACATGGTGTCGGGTTGGGCCCCTTTGGCCAGCCCAAGCATGCCGAAAACGACCATTAGGTTGGGGCCCTTGTGCAGCCCACACATACTCCTCATCTAGGGGCTCATCCCCATAATCTAGGTCCCCCTAGACCGCATGAGTTCGCAGGTGACCGGACTCATCCTCGAAGACTCGCGGCCGCGGGGGCGTGGTCATCGGAGGCAACTCTCTAGTCGGTGGGGCTGGGTTTGAAGACGGAGGTGGATTAACCCGGTTGGAGCGCCAATGCCACGACGGCTCAGGGCGACTTGCGAGGCTATGGATCCCAGCCATAATTTGCTGAAACATCGCACTTGTATTCCCTTCGTGGGATTCCAAGCGCGCGGATAGCGCATCCAATTTGGCGTCTACACGCGCTTCAAGCGTAGCCAAAGAGTCTAAATGGATTCTACTCCCTTCTGAGGGTGGGACCGATACTTGGGTTTCAGGGATGGTGTTTGGAAATTGGGACGACATAACTTGTGACCGTGTAGTCACCATGCACAAACAAGGCAGAAAATGACTAAGTGTAGGATGCTGAAAAACGCGGAAACGGTGCTGAAATATGCTATGCAATGGTCGGACCGTGCGAACGATAAGAATCGAACGCGCAACTTGCCTTTGATACCAAAATTGATGCAGCTACTGTAGGATAGATGGTCCTTAAAGCCGTACCCTAAGGGATTACACAAAGCACGCAAAAATGGGAGAGGGTCTTTAGACGAGGGAAGTGAAAAGCGCTTCGGAAATGCAGGGAAACATGATGAAATGCGAAGAAACCAGCGTCGAGTTCGATCGGTGCAACACAAATGCGAAAAGAACACAACGGCACTCAACTACATAATGTAACTCACTAAGCTTGTAGCAATTTTGCGCACTCACGCAGTAGATTTTAAGCTCAGCACATCGCAATAGGGAACTAGCGGATTCGCAGCGCACAGCTCGCACGCCTATGCGCCAGAAGTACACTAAAGGACAACACAGAACGTCCACGTCTCCGACGTACGGATACCCATGGAGAAAGAGAAACCACAACGAAAATACACGAACGCAACAAAGTGAAGAAACAGGCGAACCTGACCCTCCACGAGGATAGGATTTACTTCTTTGAAATGCTGGAAACGGAACAACGTGGAATCGAGGCACTGGCCTCGACCCGGAAACTCTGAAGGCGAAGCTCCTCTTCGACTTCTACATTGCTGGAGGCTCTTAGCTCACTAGGAGTACTCTCACACTCAAAGAGAACTAAGGAATGAAACAACCCAGCCTCCTTTTTATAGAACAAGAGGGGAGGGAACAAGACAAAGCAGTACGAGATGAAAATCCTAACAACTACCTACTCCTGCAGCCCATAAGGTAGTCAAGCTGCAGCTACAAGACAAAAACAAAACAAACTTCTACCTAATATTCTATGAAGCTAGGGCATGGTCTTCTGGTCTTCGTATGTAGGCGGTTGGGCGATGAGACGCGCTCGGAGCATGCCGCGGCAAAGCAGCAGAATTTTGAAGTACTGGGCTGTGTAACGATCGTTGTGGCCTTCTCTTGGGCCGTGTTGCTGATGTGGTTGTGAGACCCATCTAGACTTGGGCTCTTTGGCGTTTGGCTTGTAGCATCCTTGGGCCGGGTCACTTCAATGTGGATGGAGAGTGGGCTGATAATACCCACGAAGCGATCCGGTGGGTGAGATGGGTGTTGGGATCGCTAAATAACCACCTTGTTGGGCTCCTTCGGGTCCTCCATGGATGACTCAACATGGTACAGGGGGTTGTGGATGTCAAAACGGGGTCGTCGGGGCAATTCTGCGTGACTTTCCTCATATAGTTGGTTGCAGGTTCGACGGGGTGAGGTTTTCGTCGCTGGGTACCCCGAGGAACTTTCTGTGGAAAACCTGACTTGTGCGTGTCAATCCCCTCGTAGTTGTCTACAGGACTCCCGGGGTGAGGTCTTTGTCGCTGGGTGCACCGAGGAACTTTCTGTGGGAAACTCGACTTGTGCATGTGAATCTTCAAGAAGTTGTCTGCAGGATTCTTGGGGCGAGGTCTTCGTCGCTAGGTGCCCCGAGGAACTTTCTGTGGGAAATCCGACTTGTGCACGTGAAGCCATCCTCGGATCGGATAGTTGCCCCCAAGAATCACGGGGCGTGGTTGTTGGTGTATATGCCCAAGGACCTAGTTTTGGTCAACTTATGTACTACTTGACACTGATATTTATATATCATTTTGGCATTGTCGTTATCATTGTTTGACTACACCTGTGATTGTGTACTTACATGATAATGTCCCTGGAGACAGATTGGATCTGTGCTCGAATTATAATCCCCAGTCGATGTACCTTAGTGGATATGGGACAGCTATGGTACTTGAGAGACTGGTATGTGGGCTGGTTAGGCACGTGGTGCTAACGCAGACACATGGGTATATCATTGGGGATATACTGGATAGACCCGCTATGAGGCTATGACTTGGTGTCATGAGTTATCCTCATAAGTGACAGGAGATGCATTGATCCCTTGACTTGAGGTCATTGATCATTCTATATGATTAGGGACTTGCTTTGATTCAACCTAACACCTTGCCGTAGCTGGGAGGTCATAACGGTTGTTATTGGGCATGTCACGACCCATATGAGAAGATCAATAGACAGACATAGGATTTGCCCCTTCCCTAAGGAAGTATGATATCCATGGAGCTCCTTTATGGTTCTATGACTGAAAGTGTATGGCCATACCCAGGTGAGAACCTGTTTTAGTCATAGCCATGTGATTGGATGAAAACAAGTGGTGACACACTTGTCCAAACGGATATCAGTTCGGCAAAGAGACTGTAATGCATCTGTACCTAGTTGCGATGATGGGGATGTCGATGTCGATATCCATTCCAACGACCTGGGTAGTAGCGATGCACTGCTAGGTGCTACTCACTACTTGTGATGACCTTTGGTCAGCACTGCCAGCGTCAGAGGAACCTACAGGGTCGCACACCTTGATACTTGAGTTCTCGTATTGATCGGGAAGCCTTATGATCGAGTTATTGGATAACTCAGATTTAATTGGGAGATTTCATCAGCGCCAATGGGCCTGATGAGATGGAAGAATGTTATTGGAGCCAAACTTCATTTTTGGCAGGTTGACCCGTATTTGACCATCGTTGGTCACATTTGGATTAGGGTTGCATTGGATTGGATCCAAGTGCTTAATCAACCTATGCAATGATGTTTGGGCTAGCTCATTATCCAATGAGGCCCAATAACAAGTTCTCATGAAGAGATGAGAGGCTAAAAGGGTATAATGGGGAGAAACATGAACCATTAGGCGCCTAGGGGCATAATGGGGTCATGTTGGCGCCTTTGCTTCATTATGGAAGTAAAGGGCGCCTCCCCCTCTCTTTCTAGGATGGAATGCATGCCTCTATGGCATTGCTTGAGGCGCAAGGCAAGGCCTTGGCGCACAAGGAAAGGCGTGGGAACAAAAGGTAAGGTTGAATGAGAATTATGGAAATGTCTTGGAGACTTTCCTTATCTCAAACCTCCTCATCCTAGCCCTACACTTGTCATGATCCTAGCCATTACCCTAACCGCCTCTTGCCCTATAAATATGACCCTAGTCGCCCCCTCTTGTGTGTGCAATTAATTCTTGAAGGCGTGAACACAAGGAGAGGGGCGAGTGCTTGGAGCGAGGGTGCATCTTCCTTCTTCCATAACCGCAAGCCACTTCTTCCTTTCCTCTTGGCGCAAGGAACATTAGTGCTTGGCGATTTTGGATAGTCTTCCTTCTTCTCTTGGCGCATCATCTCTCTTGGTGGCGCAAGTGAAGTAGAGTATCTCCCTAAGGCTTGGATCTTCTTCCCGAGGCTAGCACCGGGCGTGGAAGAAGAGAACTCAAGAGATCCGTGTGTGCGAGACTACAGAGGGCGAACACTTGGGCGCCTTCATCGACATCGCTCTACATTGCTCTTAAGGTATTTCCTAACTCATCGTGTCGACTCCCTTGCATGCGATCTTCACTGGGTTTTTGGGACCGGCCTGTTTCGGGGACATTCTTCCGCTGCGAAAAATGTATGTCCATAACTCTGAAAATTATAAAATGACCCGGGGTTTCCCAACAGTGGTTTCCATCACTGGGTACCCCGAATAACTTTCTGTAGAAAATTTTTGGGGCACTATCAGGGCTAGATTTTCCCCTTTTTTCATATTGTATGCTCCTGCATCACCAGAGAACTCAACTGCAATTATGGCACAACCATAATATGTTACACGAGCCATAATTTTGACTCAAGGTTCACATAACTAAAATACGGCACTGCCGTAAAATAGAACACTGTCGTATTTTCTACCTGGACACGTGATATTTTCGGGCCCGATTCTTGCGTGGACCATATCTTTTAATCCAGAAGTCCAAGTTGAGATCCGAAAGATGCTGCGGATGCGTCTTAATGAGGAGAAGACACACAAAGTGAAAGCTCAAATTTCTATCAAGAATCGAGGGAGAAATTGATAGAGAGGCGTTTAGAGTTTGTCCTCCTGCCGAGAGGTGTGGAGGCCACATTAGGCCATGATTTTTACACAAAAGCTTTGCTTGGAGGAGAGGACGACACCCCAAAAGTTTTAGAGCAAAAGGAGTTCGATTGGAGGAGGAATCAACGAAAGAAGGGCTCGGATACTATTCATAGTGAGTTTCCTTTGCAAAATACGGCTGTAATTTATATTACAGCCGTGGTGTATTTTCTTAAACCCTCTTCTTCATTGATTTCTGACACTTTGATACTATGGCTTGTTGTATTTCTTCTTCCATGCAAGCTTAAACATATTTGGGACATGGGGTATAATCCCCTTTGATTTCATAATGATTAGATAACTTTTTGTCTTCATCATAATAGTTTTATAATGATAATTTTACTTATGTGAATATTTGCACTTTGATTCTTCATAGATTGATGTTATTATTCATGTTTTAGAGTTCTCGCAATAAGCACCAAAAGGTGACTTGCTTGAGAATTCAGAACCCTAGAATTGCATGTTAGGAACTTTCCGTAAGAAATTAGGTTAGTACTTAATTATTTGATTTTAGTGATCTTATTGCCATGATAAATAATTTGAATCTAGGATTGAGTTATTGTGTTAAACGTGGAGATCTTGCATAAAAGTGAGGATCGGAACGTTGGAGAACCATAAGTAGAACTTGTGTTGAGTCTCCGATGCACGAAAGTGGTCCTTGAGATTCCACTCGAGACAATCAACTTAGAATTCGGATGCGCGAAAGTAATCTTTGAGTTCTTTGATTGATGATTTACTTATCTTTATCGTTGGGATAGATCTTGCGTGAAAGCGAGGATTGATCCTTGCATGATTGTCTGCACGAAATTGAGATGATCCCTTTATGAAGTAAATTAAGTCATTATCATGATAAGATTAGTCTGACGACCTTTTATTTATGTTTAGTCATTGAAATTAAGGTGGATGAAACCCTAGTCCCAGTTTCTCTCTGA
This sequence comes from Costus lasius, assembly GCA_027563935.2. Taxonomy (NCBI): domain Eukaryota; kingdom Viridiplantae; phylum Streptophyta; class Magnoliopsida; order Zingiberales; family Costaceae; genus Costus; species Costus lasius. Next base: position 88,617,894 of record CM050454.1, on the reverse strand, counting down.
TTTTCTTTTCACCCTTTATATTGCTTACTTGCATTAAAATCGGTCGCTTAGCTAGTAAAAAATACAACTATTTGGTACTTAACACATAGGTCCATGTGGATTCGATACTTTCTATATTACTTCGAGTATCCGTGCACTTGTGGGCACATCAACAAGTTTAGGAACACAACAAGTCTTTGGTTTTCCTGAGAATCCACGAGAGATAAGTTTGTGCACCTACTTGCGGATACAACAAGTCTTTGGTGCCGTTGTCAGGGACCTTTGTTTTGTTAATATCAAAATAGTTGTTAGTATTGCTAGACTAAGTTTTATTTGTTTTATATTTAACTTTGTTTTCTGTTTTTGCAAGTTTTGGATTTTCGCAGTTGTGACAGAACTGTGACTTCTTAAATTTGTGAATTTGCTTGTGTTTTATATTTTTCTATATTTTTTTCAATATTTTGAAAAAAAAATTTTAATTTGATTGATTGGTGTTGGATTATCTTTCTGTTCTTGATAGATTTGAAGATATGTCTTGTATTCACAACGCGTTGGCAACTAAAAGAGGTGAGGTATACATGACACAAGGTCAGTATAAAGATGATTCACAGTGCACTCTTGTAGATAAATTGAAATTACACTCTTATTCTTCTATTAGATGTAATATTTGTAAGTGTAATGATCATTATGCTTCTGAATGTCAATTTAGAAATCATGCAAATCCCAATGCACCATGGTACCAAGATGATCAATACTCTTTTTATGATGATTGCTCAAATAATGTTTCTGAACCATACTTTGAGAAAACTGAAAAATCTAGCTTTGAGATAATGCTTGAAAAATTCATGTCAAATCAATAGCAATTCATGACAAATCAAAATAAGGAAATTGAAGATCTTAAGGAGATAATTGGTCAGCTTGCTTCTAATGTAGGATCTATATCTGCTCATTCTGAATTTTTAGAAACCTAGTTAGCACAATAAGATTGTTTATTTGAGTTTGAAATGGAAGAAATTGGTGTATGATGCTTGCATTTACGCCATGTTTTTGCCTATGTTTTAAATCATATTTTGGGCTCATTTGCATGATTTTGTGCTAGTGTTTTTACTTTACTTTGCACGGAATCTTCACTTTTTTGTGTTTTAATGAAAATGTAGGTAAAATAGCGTAAAAATGAAGGATTTTGAGGGATATGAACCCAAAGCGTGATTCCAATGGAGACCGCGAGCCTACACGTCAAATTTGGGACGAAAACGGTGAAAAACGAGATAATTACAACCTTGGCCGTAATTATGGATTCAGTCATAAAAGCGACGTTGAGCGAGAGGTGAAAATCGGCTAAGTGTCGGAATGAACATAAACTTTCACGGGTGAAGCCGTAATTCCATCACGAGCCGTGAAACTTTTTGTGATCGAAAGCATTATACACAGAAACATTTACGGCCTCAGCCGTAAACGCATCACGGGCCGTAAAAACTTCCGCACGACGAGTTTTTCACGTGTTTTTCACTCGATTCAAACCGGATTTGAGCCAAACTTCGCAGAACCGTTCTTTGATGGATTCTAAACCGGTCCAACTTTAAAAGGAAAGATTTTTTGAAGGTTTGAGGAGGCTTTTCCAGATGAAGACAAGAGCGGCGGCGATAGAGGCGACAACAAAATTTTGAAGCATATTCCGGCGAGATTCTGCCTGAAAGCAACGATTGATCGACTATTCTTCAACTCCAGATCGAGGAGAAGGCAGTTCTATAGTTCTTTTAGCGATTTCTTGTGGATTTTCATGAGTTTTCACTTGTTCATTATGAACTCCATGTATTTCCTTAATATCATGAGCGAGTAGATACCTGTTTTGGGATGATTGGGCATAGCCCACTGACTTTTATGCATTGATCTATGTTCTTACTATTTTCATAAGAGTTTATCATCATGATTTAGTTGAAATTGCATATATCTCATAAATTACCCTGGCCAAGTAAGTTTACGTCCTAGACGTTGCGAGATGGATAGAGAGGTGAATCGCAATGTCTGACCTATTTCAATTGAACTTGTAAATCTGATCACGAGAGTAGTTCAGATTTACTTCAAGGATTTAGCCAACTTTTCATAGAACTTAATGAGTTTAATTAGTTTGACTGTCACGAGAGTAGGGAGTTAATCTAATTAAATACCTTATTATGCTCCGAGAGGAGGTAATATGTACCTTAGGAAGAGTTCCTTTTCATGATAGATAAATCCTTGATTTAGTTATCTTTTTACCGATGCATAACTGTCAGTGTGGCAAACCCATGAAATTCTAATCCTTTAGAAACTAAACCTCTTAAAAGCTGCTTTCAAGTTTCTCCATGCGTGGAAGTTTAGAAAAACCACTTAATTATTCTGCCTAAATTCAAATAAGTCAAGAAGTCAGCACTTAACTACTTAAATCCATGCACTTGCAGATTGCCATTAGTGTAGAAAATTCCCCCTCTGATTATGATTGTTTTGAGATTGAGCCTTATGTGAATATTAATGAATCTCACTATGATTGTAAGATTGATTCATCTGATAATTTATCTGTGGAAAAATTTGAGAAATTTGAAATTGAAAAACCCTCTTTTGATGAAATTGATTCTTTTGATGATATATTATTTGTGGTTAATTCTGATGAAGGGTATGAGGGGACTAATTTAGAAAAATCTTACTCTAATTTTGTTGATAATTTTAATATTGATAGATTATTTGATGACAAGCATGTGGAACTTGAAAAGGATTTGAATATTGCAAAATGTCACCATGATGATGTTTTGCCCATATCTATTGTTCAATCTTATGATTTATTTGAAAATTTATGCTTTATTGATGAATCTAATTTAAGAGAGAAAGAATGTTTTGATGATCCAATGCTTATATCTTTTGATGAAAGTCCTATGGCAATTGAAGATTTAAATTTGAAGAAGTGACTAATGATTTTGCTTTTTGATAAATATAGGAAGATTATTGAATATCATTAGAGTGAAGTTAAAAATTTTGATTTTGATTTTTTCATATTTGACAGAACCATGTCAATCTTGATTTACATGAAATTCTGAATATTTGGATTAGTGGCTAAACTTTTTGGACAAAGGAAATGCAGAAAAGTATATGCTATTTATCTTGGTACTAATTCACCTGCTTCACCACGAGATTTGAGTTTTGGTCAAGCTAATGACCTAAAAATTAGCGCTTCTTGGGAGGCAACCTAAGCATTATCACTTAGCTTAGTTTCTTTTATTATAGTTTATTTTTAGAATTAATTTTTCTTTTCTTTTTGTAGGTAGAAACGAAATTTTGTGCAAAATACGAGACTACCGTAATCTGCTTTATGGCACCATAATCTTGATCCGATTTCATTAGAGAGTTTTTAGCATATTACGACAGTACCGTATTAGTTTTTGTGGTACCGTATTTTGGGACGTTTTCTGACCCGAGAGTTTTTGGAGTTTTACGGCAGTACCGTATGATTTTTCACGGTGTCGTATTTTTGAGCCGTTTTTGACCCGATAGTTCTTTGAAAAATACACCACTGCCGTAAGGCATTTCACGCCCATAATTTCAAAATTGCATTCTATTTATTTGAGTAGGTGTTTTCTCGCTGCGATTTTAAGAAACTGGGTTGGGAAAAGTTTTGATCTTTGGCACCATCACGAAGTACTCATCTTTGTCTATCATCTGGGTATTTTTTTATGAATTTTAAAGTCCATGGATCATTCTAAAACACATAGCAACTTTTCGATTCTGATTAATTTTTGCAGCAGTTTTCTTTTGACTAATCTGATTAGCGTTTTTGTTGCAAGTATTTGAGATGCTTCGATAAGTTGAAACCCTAATTTTTTGCATGGAATCTGAAGAACATGTGTCATTCTATCTCGTGGATTAGTTGATTTCAAGAAAATATTTTCTGATCATTCTAGGACACATGACAACTTTTCGAATCTGATTACCTTTTGTGCAGTTTTTGCAGTTTTTTAATCTGATTAGCCTTCTTTCTACTGATGCCCTAAATTCCTGATAGATTTTGATCCTTCAATTTTTATACACCTCAAAAGAACAAGTTCCATTCTACCACACAATTTTGTTCATTTTCTTTTTGGATTATTAAATTTTATTCTTGGGTATAGCTACTTTTCATAAAAAAATTTAGTTGCTGCTCTGTTTGCTTTCTACCTATTATTGCTTCTTTTGCCTCCAGATCCAGAAATCTTCAAGAGCAACTGTCTTCCACCTCTAGCCACCACTGCATCTGCCTCTAACATCACTGTTTCTAGCTGTCGACACTGGATTATACCATCTGCAGACTCTTACTTCTTCTACTGCCTCTTATTCTATTGATTTTATTTATTTATGCAATAGACTCTTTATTAGTGACTAATTTTTTTTATCTATGCAGCATTATTTCTGGCACCCACCGGCCGACGATCTCACCTCCAGGACTGTAGTCTCTAGCAGACCACTAGAGATTACTAACTCTACTGTCGGCACCACCACCATCATTGCTAGCAGCTTTTCAGATAGCATCTATTCCACCTCTGCTTCTTGTCTGCTCGACTCTTTCCACCGGCATCCTCTTCAGACCTCCGGCGATATCTCTAATTCTCCCTTGAGAAAATTATTTTTATCATTATTATTTTTAGAGACTATTTTTAGACTGAGCCTTGTGTATCTTAAACTGTGCAGGTAAAAATTTTGAGAAGGCACATATTTGGACCTAGCAGCATCTGCCCCGACACAATTTTTGGTCTGAGACTTATGTATTTTTGGTCAGAGCTTGCTATATAGTCCTGTGAGTATTGTTTGCACTCTCTTGTATTCATGATTATTTCATATGGTTGTATGGATGAATTCTGAATTTTATTTATTGATATTTCTTCGATATGGTTGTATGATGATATGATTGTTTATGATCCACTTTCTACTATCTTGTGGTGTGATTCTATTTTTTTTTTTAAAAAAAAATTCTCATTGATAGATTCTTCCTTGATGATGAATAAACTTGTATTCATGATTAGAAAGAAACCTATCATGTTAGATTTATTTCTTCAATGCATATCTATCTTTTGAAATTTGACATTGGTTGATGCATGAAATTTTAGATAGATGTGTTATTTGAGTAATAAGATCCAAAGGTGAAACTACTCCTTTAAATAAAATCAGCATTTGAGTATGATAACTAAATTGATATTAATTGATCAACCTAGTAGATGTTTAGTCTATTTTGCTATTTGTTGGGAAAGAAGCATCCAAGATCCATAAAAATAGTGAGAGACTCCCCTACTTGGCACTATGTAAAATTGATAGTGGTACCTAAGACATGGGTTGAAGTCTATGACTAAAAGATAATGAGAGAAAATAATAATATGACTCCTCTACTTGGCACTATGTAAAATTGACAGAGGTACCGAAGAAAAGAGTTGAAGTCAAAAATAAAAAGTATGTATCTATGTGGGTACATGCCATATATTCAAAAATAACAAAATACATGAAAAAAAATGAATAAAAAAATATGTGTGGAAAAAGATCTTGGAAACCTAATTCCTGTAAACAAAAGCATGATAGATTTGAACTGAAATTGGGTGAAATCATGAGATTGAAAATTCTATTTATTATACAAGTTACAAAGTTTTATTTGATTGAGTTGTGGATCGAGGGGTTGAGCTATAAGAATGATATGTTTATTTGAAGTTTTGTGAAACAGTTGATGGGATTTTTCATTGGTGATTGTATTTTAGAAATTTATTGAGCATGAAAAGTTTATCTTTTAATCAATTTTTGATTTTTGCTTGGGGACAAGCAAAGTTTGAGCCTTATGTATTTTGATGACACCAAAATATATAGTATATTTCATGTTATTTTATATATCTTTTCTTGCTAAATTGAGGCTCTTTCGCTTATTTTTGTGCCAAATTTATCAAAGATTGCAAAATCTACTTCTATTTTAGTTTTTGATGGTTTTCAAGTAAAAAGGCACTATTTTGAGGCATTTTTAAGCAAAATCAAATACATGGAAGAGTTACCATCATCAAGAATAGATCACTTGACAAATTTACGCAAATCGGAGCAATTGACCAAAATACGGTAGGGCTGTATTCTATATTACGGTACCGTATTTCCGTACGCTTCCGTAATATCAGAGCACTGCCGTAATTTGGTTAATTTTCTGAATAGAAGATTTTGTGTAAAATACAGCACTACCGTAAAACTTAACACTGCCGTATTTTGGAGTGCATTCAAAACAGAGTTAATTGCTGAAATTACGGCACTATCATAAATCATTTTACGGGCCATATTTGCTAGAGATTTTGGACCAGAGAACCAAAGAAATTACGGCACAATCGTAATATGTTTCACGGGACGTAATTTTGACTCGGGGTTCACAGAACTAAAATACGGTACTGCCATAAAATAAAACACGGCCGTATTTTCTACCTGGACATGCAACATTTTCGGGTCCGATTCTTGCGTGGACCATATCTTTTGATCCAGAAGTCTAAATTGAGATCTGAAAGATGCTGCAAACTCATCTTAAAGAGGAGAAGAAATACGATTGAAAGCCTGAATTTTTATCAAAAATCAAGGGAGAAATTGATAGAGAGGCGTTTAGGATTAATCCTCATGCCGAGAGGCATGGAGGCTACCTCAGGTCATGATTTTTACACAGAAGATTCTCCTGGAGGAGAGGAGGATAGCCCAGAAGTTTCAGAGCAAAAGAAGTTTGATTGGAAGAGGAATCTACGAAAGAAGGGCTCGGGCACTATTCACAGCGAGTTTCCTTTGCAAAATACGGTTGTAATTTATATTGCAGCCGTGGTGTATTTTCGTAAACCCTCTTCTTCATTGATTTCTGACACTTTGATATTATGGCTTGTTGTATTTCTTCTTCCATGCAAGCTTAAACATATTTGGGACATGGGGTATAATCCCGTTTGATTTCTTATTGATTAGATAACTTTTTTATCTTCGTTATAATAGTTTTATGATGATAATTTTACTTATGTGAATAATTGCACTTTGATTCTCCATAGATTGATGTTATTATTCATGTTTTAGAGTTCTCATAATAAGGACCGAAATGTGAGTTGGTTGAAAACTTGGAACCCTAGAATTGCATGTTAGGAACTTTCTGTAAGAAATTAGGTTAGTTCTTAATTATTTGATTTTAGTGATCTTATTGCCATGATTGATAATTTGAATCTATGATTGAGTTATTGTGTCAAACGTGGAGATCTTGCATGAAAGTGAGGATCGGAATGTTGGAGAACCATAACTAAAGCTTGTGTTGAGTATCGGATGCACGAAAGTGATCCTTGAGATTCCACTCGAAACAATCAACTTAGAATTCAGATGCACGAAAGTGATCTTTGAGTTCTTTGATTGATGATTTACTTATCTTTAGCATTGGGATATATCTTGCGCAATAGCGAGGATTGATCCCTGCATGATTGTCTGCACGAAAGTGATCTTTGAGTTCTTTGATTGATGATTTACTTAATTTCAATGACTAGACATAAATAAAAGGTCGTCACACTAATCTTATCATGAAATTAAGGTGGATGAAACGCAAGATGAAACGCTAGTCCCAGTTTCTCTCTGATTTATCTTTTCACTCTTTATATTGCTTACTTGCATTAAAATCGGTCTCTTAGCTAGTAAAAAATACATCTATTTAGTACTTAACACATAGGTCCCTGTGGATTCGATACTTTCTTTATTATTTCGAGTATCCGTGCACTTGCGGGCACATCAACAAGTTTAGGAACACAACAAGTCTTTGGTTTTCCTGAGTATCCACTAGAGATAAGTCTGTGCACCTACTTGCGGACACAACACACTACAACTTGTCCCAACCTTGATGCAAGAACTTTTTCTTATTGTTGTCACCTACAAGACCCTCACGCCAGGAGCAGAGGGGAGGCGACAACAGAAGATGAGAAAAGAGACTGGTGCAAAATCTCCCAAGAGAGCCTCTCTATTTATAATAGAAGCACAAGCTCCACTTTGGAGATTTTTCCCAAGCGGGACTATGTTCAGGCACCACCCCACACCCCTGGGCCTCAGGTTCGAGACACACCAAGTGAAATGCGCCTATACATATTAATTAATCAAGAGAAGATTTTCTCTTGTAAATTAATGTTCTTATTTTATTCACGTGACTAAAGTGCCAAGCCCAACCTTGCACTAGGACCCTTGTTTGACACATTTTGACACCTTAGGTCAACAGAGGTCAAACATGGTCCACTAGAGTCAACTAGTGGTCAAACAAGAACAAAATAAAGTCTCATCTCCTCATAAGAAAAACCATAGCATCAGCTTCCCAAAAATGATCCAAATCATACAATGATTTGATCAGAGGCTAACCGATGAACATGGAGTATCTAGCGTCTAGGTGTGCGACCCTGTAGGTCCCTTTGACGTTGGCAGTGATGACCCAATCATCACAAGCGGTGAGTGGCATCTAGCAGTACATCGCCGCTACCCAAGTCATCAGAATAAATGTCGCCATCGACAACCTCAAAACTGTGATAAGGAATAAGAGTATCCATGTCCCTTTGCCAGGCTGATTGTCCAAGTTGGACAAGCGTGTCACACTTGTTTATTCCAACAACGATGGTCATGACTAAATCAGGCTAAACCTGGGTGTGGCCACACGCTTTCAGTCATGCACCATCTAGGGGCCCATGGACATCAAGCTTCCCTGTAGGGAAGGGGCAAATCCTCTACCAGCAAGATGAACCTCTCATATTGCTTAAGATATACCCATTGACAACCGTTATAACCTTCCTGTTACGGCAAGGTGTTAGGTTGTATCAAAATACATCCTTTATAACACAAAGATACAATCTTCCTCAAGTCAAAGGACAGATACAACTTATCACTGTGAGATTCTTCTTGAGACGCCAAGAAGAACTCTCATGGTGGGTCGGTCCAGCATATCTCCCTTGATATACCCTTATGCCTGCATTAAGCAACCCGTGCTAACCAGTGCATAAACGAGTCTCACCTGCACCATAGTTGTTCCCTATCCACTATGGTACTTGACTCGGAACATAAGCAAACTGAGATAGTAATATCTCGAGGGACATCATCATGTAAACATACATATGCGCAGATGTATAATAAATCATGACAACGACAATGCCAGGATATCTATAAATATTAATGTATGCAGTACATATGTCTAGACCAAGACATAGGTCTTAGGGCATAGCTCTAACACTTAGAATCTTCAAAAGACATCAAAATTGGGTGATTTTACCTGAAATTCCACAAAAGCAAAAAGAAGTGAAGATTCCAAAGCTTTTAAGGAAATAAGTCTTAAAAGAGAGTGAAAATATCAAAATAAGCCTAGATTCATCATGAAATATTAAGGAAAATTACTACGAAAATGCAAGGCATCACTTGCCCCCAGATAGAGAAGTTGATTTTGGCATTGATCTTATTCCAAACACTGCACTAGTATCTAAAGCTCCTTACAGAATGGTAGCGACAGAGCTAGCTGTGTTGAAAACGCAATTGCAAGAACTTTTGGACAAACGGTTTATTAGGCCTAGTGTCTCACCATGGGGTGCTCCCGTGCTATTTGTCAAGAAGAAAGATGGCACACTAAGGCTTTGCATAGATTACAGGTAGCTGAATCAGGTGACCACAAAGAATAAATATCCTTTACCTAGAATTGATGATTTATTTGATCAGTTGCAAGGAGCACAAATGTTTTCAAAGATTGACTTGAGATCTAGTTACTATCAATTAAAGACCAGGAATGAAGACATTCCAAAGACAAATTTTAGAACTCGGTATGGACACTATGAATTCTTAGTCATGTCTTTTGGACTAACAAATGCTCCTGCAATTTTAATGGATCTAATGAACCGAGTTTTTCACTCCTTGTTGGACAAATGTGTGATTATATTTATTGATGATAGTTTGATTTACTCCAAGGATGACCAAGATCATCAAATGTGTGATTGTATTTATTGATGATATTCTAAGAGAGAAGAAGCTTTATGCAAAGTTGAGCAAGAGTGAATTTTGGTTATGGGAAATTGGTTTCCTCGGGCATGTCATTTCAAGTGAAGGTATATCTGTTGATCCAAAGAAAGTGGAAGCTATTGTGAATTGGGAGAGGCCAAGCAATGTGGCAGAGATTAGAAGTTTCTTGGGCATGGCCAATTACTATAGAAGGTTTGTTGAAGGATTCTCCAAGATTGCAAGCCCTCTCACTAGGCTAATAAGGAAGTGTGTGAAGTATGATTGGAATGAAGCATGTGAGGAAAGTTTTCAAGAGCTAAAGACAAGATTGATAAGTGCTCCAATCCTTACCATTCCTAATGCAGATGATAAATTTATGGTTTACACTGATGCTTCAGGCAAGGGCCTTGGGTGTGTGTTAATGCAAGTAGGTAAAGTGGTTGATTATGCTTGAAGGCAATTGAAGGATTATGAGAAGAATTACCCCACACATGATTTAGAGCTAGCTGCTATCATCTTTGCGTTGAAAATTTGGAGACACTATTTGTATGGGCAAACATTTGAGATATACACTGATCACAAGAGCTTAAAGTATATCTTCACTCAAAAGGAGTTGAACATGAGGTAGAGTAGATGGATAGAGCTATTGAAAGACTATGATTGCACCATTCATTATCAGTCAGGGAAAGCTAATGTGGTAGCAGATGCACTTAGTTGGAAGTCCTCAACCATAATAGCATCATTAATGGTGAAACAAGGGCAAATACTTGAGGAATTCAGGGCCTTGAGTCTTAAAGTGACCAAACATGAGCCAAAGGTATTACTTGCTTCTTTTAGGATTGAATCTGGCTTTCTTCAACAAATTAAGGATGGACAGCTTCAGGATCTGAGTCTAATGCAACTTAGAGAAGATAGGGTATATGGATTGAGGAAGGACTTTTGCTTGAGAGGGGATGACATATTGAGGTTCAAGGATAGAATATGCATTCCTAAGGATTCTGAAATTAAGGCCAGTATATTGCAAGAATCTCATAACTCAAAGTATTCTATTCATCCAAGTAGCACTAAAATGTATCAAGATTGAAGAAAACTTTTTAGTGGAGTGGTATGATGATGTGGGGTGGAGACACGTGATGAGCAAACCAGAAAAAAAGTATTTAAAAACTAAAAATATAGTAAGCAGCCAGAATACTATGCCATTGGATAGGATCCAATGATCCAAAATGAAAAGATGCTATGCCATTGGATAGGATCCAATGATCCAAAATGAAAACCGATTATGCAAAATAGTAGATTGAAAGAAGCTCTTTCCAGATCTATAAGAAAAATAGAGTTAGGGTGTTCCAAAAGTTGGGGTCTCTTGCTCCACCAAGTGCTCAAAATACCTGCATCCAAAACACTACTCAGATTAGTTCTTAAAACAATTGCAAGATTTATACCAGATATGAAAAGTTGCTATGTAGCATTGGATGATCTGATGAGTTTTAATTCATCCCAACTAATCCAAATGGTAGATCAAGATTTGTTCATTCTAATAGCACCAAAATCAGGAGGTTGAGGCATGTCCGAGCGCGTTAAATTCTTGCAAGAATAAGCTTAGTCAAATTAGAATTAACAAAACTCAAACAGAAAACAGGAAGACTAGGAATAGGGGAATGTTGCGTCGAGAGCAGGGATCGTCGGCGTTCGTCCGGTGGTGCACGGACGTCGAAACTGCTACTACTGGGGGTTGCTGTGGTGGTGATGATGATGTGGCCGGAGTTTCGAGTCGAGTGGTGGCCGGTCGGAGAAGGGTGACGAGGAAAGGCGGGTCTGAGGCGGGAGCATGGCGGAAATAGGGGAAACACGAGCGCAGGGTAGAGTTGGTCGGTGTTTGTCCGGTGGTCCACGATCGTAGGACCTGTTACGGTTGGAGGTCCCTCTAATGATGGCGAAGTGGTGGCCAGAGTTTGAGAGCGATTGGTGGCTGGTCGGAGGAGAACGGTGCTGGAAGACGGAACTAGGGCGGAAGGCTAGCGAGAATAGGGGATTCGAACGGACGCTCGATTTTGGTGATCGGACAGAGGATTGGTGGATGCCGGCGGCTGAAGACTCATCTTGGAGAGGAAGAGTGATGTTCGAAATCTTGTGAGGATCAGACCAGTGGATCATCGGCGGCGTGCTCACAAAGATTCAAAAAATCTGGAGATGGCTTAAGCGTGCAGAAGATTGCAATCGTAGCAGGAGGATATTAGGGGTTGAAGAAGAGATCAAGGAAGAGGGAAGAAGGGAAAACTAGGTGACACAAGCATCTCAGAGTGGAAGAGGATAGGAGACATCCGATTCCATTGGAAGAAAGACTATTTCATTCATCAATTTCGATTCTGTCGATTACATTGTTCAGCGTGATACATATAGGGAGAAATTTAGAGCCGTTGCTATTTCCGTATTGATCTGCAAGAAGAGGTGTTGAAGATTATTGTGTTGTTTCCTTATTCAGTAGCAAAGAGACGTTGGAGGAGTTTCCATTGTTGGCGGCAAGTGAGCAAGACTCCCGTTGAGGATGAGCGTTGCAAAGGAACGTTGGTATTTCCTTTGTTGGCTGCGATGGTAACGTTGGAGAACTTGTTGAAGACGGGCTTTGACTTGGCCTTATTTGGGCCTAACATTATTGGGTGTGGCTGAAATAGTTGACGCATATGCAAGTCCTAGTTTGATGCAGCAACTCGTTGTCAGCATGTGTCTTGACTTTATTGACTAGTTGAAATAGTCCTTTCCAGTTATTGAGCTAGCTTTATTGATTGAACTTGCTAGCTTATTTAAGAGCTTCCGAAAGTTTGTCTACGACAACCTTAGGCTCCTTTTATACCTTCTTGGCTTGTGGTCTCTGCCCCCATCATATGAAGAATGATATTGCATAGTATGTTTCCAAATGTTTAACATGTCAGTTGGTTAAGGCTGAACACCAAAGACTGGGTGGCTTACTTCAACCTTTGAAGGTACCTGAATAGAAATGGGAAAGCAATGGAATGGATTTTGTTTCAGGATTGCCTAGAACTTCTAGAAATCATGATGTTATTTGGGTTATTATTGATAGGTTAACAAAATATGCACATTTATTGCCCATCAGAATGACTTACTCACTTGATAAACTCTCTAGTATGTACATAAATGAAATAGTGAGATTGCATGGTGTTTCAGCTGAAATTGTATCTGATAGAGATTCAAGATTCCTTTTTAGATCTTGGAAGAGACTACAAAAAGCTTTGGGAACCAAACTCAAATTTAGCACAGCTTATCATCCTCAAACAGGCGGGCAATCAGAAAGAACCATTCAGACTCTTGAAGATTTGCTAAGGGCTTACATCATGGATTGGAAGGGACAGTGGGATAAGGTTCTTGCTTTTATTGAATTCACCTACAATAACAGCTTTCATTCAAGTATTCAAATGGCTCCTTATGTAGCTTTGTATGGGAGGAAGTGTAGGACACCTATTTGTTGGGAAGAGGTTGGTGATAGAAGACTCTTAAGCCCATATGCAGTACAAGAGACCACTGAGAAAATATATGTTATAAAGGATAAACTAAAAGTAGCTCAAAGCCACCCAAAGAGTTATGCAAACAATAGAGGAAGGGAACTTGAGTTTCAAGTTGGTGATTATGTTTTTGTAAAGATTTCTCCTTCTAAAGGTGTTATGAGATTTGGGAAGAAAGGGAGGCTAAGCCCAAGATTTATTGGACCTTTTGAGATTCTTGAAAGGTTTGGCTCAGTTGCTTATAGAGTTGCTTTACCACCATCTTTGGTTCATATTCATAATGTGTTCCTTGTTTCTATGTTGAGGAAGTATTATCATGATCCGTCGCATATCATTGAGCATGCGCCTATTCAAATTGAAGAAGATCTATCTTATGTTGAAAGACCTATAAGAATTGTTGATAGAAAGAAAAGGATTTTGAGAAACCGAGTTATACCACTTGTGAAGGTTATTTGGTAGCATTAGTCAATTGAAGAGCCAACTTGGGAATTGGAAGCAGACATGAAAAGAATCCATCCACATCTTTTTGATAATCAAGGGAATGCAAGCTTAGAGGACTAAAGTTCTTTTAAGGTGGGAGGGATGTAATACCCTAAAATTTATGAACCCCTTATGATGGTATGCAAATAATGAATTTGGTAAATTATATCCCTTGGTCAATTAAGCATGCTTGAAGTTTTAAAATTTTCTATGGTGATGATGATGGTATCTTGGTACTATGGGCTTAAATGTCCTTGTTGGAGTCTTAAAGGGCGTTTTTGAAAAAAGCTTGCCACATAAGCCTTGAGGGTTAGTATTATGGAAAGGAAAAAACGTGAAGGGGGAGGGAGGCTTGTTGCATCTTGCTTGGGGTGGAACCCTAGAGGAGCCGCCAACTAGAGAAAAGAGATTGGGAGAAGGATTTCAGCATCTTAAGGCAAGTAAATCTTGTTATTTGTTTTAGTAAATCTGGTTTTTCCCTTCATGCTCTAGATAACTTCGATTATTGTGTCTTATGACTTCGATTTGTAACTTAGATCTTGTGTTTTCTATTCTATGGGTCGGATATGAATATGCATGATGATTCTGAAATTTTGTCCAGCTGAAAAAATGTAGTTGCCAATCTGACCTTGTTGTGCTTTAACCCAAATATCTTCTGACCTACAGATCCAAATCGCACGAAACAAATTTTATTCGAAACTAGATTCACTAATCTTTCACTTGAATATGATTTTGTCAACATCTGAGCTATATTCGGGTTGCAATCGGTATTGTTATCTAACTCACAAAATCAGTTTTCTAGAAATCTGGAATCTTGACCTTAATGTGTTCTGCAATCGGTATTGTTATCTAACTCACAAAATCAGTTTTCTAGAAATCTGGAATCTTGACCTTAATGTGTTCGAACCCTCATATCTCCCTAATTATAATTCAAAATCTTGTAAAACTAGTTTCCTTGGGAAAGCTTCATTTTGCCTATCATATTGTCTAGTTTTGGTTAGGTTTTTGACATGAAACGTATGTTGAAATTCTGATATATGAATCTATTTTTCTGGAAATCTGGAATTTTGACCTTTATGTGTTCGAACCCTTATAAATCTCTGCCTACAACTCGAAATCTTGTGAAACCAGTTTATTGGAAACTAGATTTAGAGAGCTTCATTTTGATTACAATATTGACAAGTTTTGGTTAGGTATTGGACCTAAAATATATGTTTCAATCTGACGATATGAATCTGCTATGTTTTGGTTAAATGCTTACCACTAAACTTGGTATTCTGTTTTGAGCTTGAAATCATTCTTGAAGCAACAAAATCATTATGAAATCTATTTCCTATGCCATAACTCATGACTTTGAACTCATGGTATGAACTCTAACACATTATATGGAACTTGTGACTTAGTCCTAAAAATCTCATTATCAATGTTATGCTTATGTCAATGACAAACGGTATGTCCAATGACTTAGGTTATATCTTATTATCAATGTTATACTCAAGCTCATTGTCTTTGTGCTC
Organism: Costus lasius; assembly: GCA_027563935.2. Classification (NCBI taxonomy): domain Eukaryota; kingdom Viridiplantae; phylum Streptophyta; class Magnoliopsida; order Zingiberales; family Costaceae; genus Costus; species Costus lasius. The sequence continues at coordinate 88,602,422 of CM050454.1, read as the reverse complement.
TTCTTATGAAAGCTATATTGTGGGGAGAATTTGTGTGAACCCAAATGAGAGATTTTTGGATGGATGTGGAGCAAAGTGCCACACCCCTAAAAAGGTGGGGGCTACCTCTTGAATCCCTCCATTCAAAGGAGATGTTGGGAGCAAAGTGCCACACCCTTAAAAAGGTGGGGGCCACCTCTTGAGTCCCACTGCTCATATGGTAGTTGGGAGCAAAGTGCCACACCCCTAAAAAGGTGGGGGCCACCTCTTGAATTCATGGGTGCCACCGGTTGAATCTCACTACATTATGATAGTTGTGGAGCAAAGTGCTACATGGAGCAAAGCGCCACACCCCTAAAAAGGTGGGGGCCACCTCTTGAATTCGGGGAGAGCCACTGCTTGAATCCCACTATCTATTTGCATGAAGAGCCCTAAGATGCTCTAGCTAGCTTTTGTTTGCTCTCTCCTGACAAGAATGGGTTCAACTTCCAGACGTGGAAGGAATTATGAATTATGATTGTCCCCCCCCCCCCCCCCCACATCTATGATACATGACTATTTATGATATGAATGCACATCTTGTTAGTGTTTATGCCCTGTAGACCAATGTATGGACATGGTCCGACATTATTTGAATGTACTTTGATATAATTGATATTATTGATAAAGGCATGGTTGTTATTATGCAGATTGCTTTACCTGCGTTGATGTATTAAATTGCATAAATAATATCCCAGGAGTTTGGTTGGATCCATTCTCATAAGTAATCCCCAGTCAAGGTGTCTTAGCTGATATGGGACAGCTTTGGTGCATGTGAGACTAGTGTATGGGCTGGTTAGGTGCGGGGCACAGTAACGCAGACAAACAGGTGCATTGGATGCACTAGAGTGACCCACCATGAGGATTGACTTGTCTAGTCAACAAGTCAATATCACATGCAAGAGGTTTGAAATGATCCTTAGACTTGAGGTATCCATATTTAGATATGATGACGGGTATGCTTTGATACAATCTTATGTCTCTCCGTAAATGGGTGATCAAAACGACTGTCATTGAGCATATCGTAAGTCATATGGAGATATGGATGACCAATGTAGGATTTTCCCATTCCTTAATTGGAAGCATGATATCCATTTTGGGGCGCCCCACCTCATTGGTGCATGACAGGAATGTATGGCCAAACTATTTGAGTCATGACCAATAGATTGGATTAATAAATATGAGACTAATCCAATGGCGGGATATCAGTTTAAGCAAAGGGATCTAGAATGCATGGGAATCCTCGTTGCTTGTTAGGGAGTTGTTGCCAGATGACTTTAGTCCTATGACATGGGTAGTAATGATGTGTTGCTAGATACCTCTCACTACTTATGATGTCTCATCATCATTGCCATCATCATATGGATCCTATAGGGTCACACGCAATAGACTCTTGACGTTGTATTTTGATCTGGATATCTTGGAATATATATTTGAGTTCATTTTGATCCTAAGTCAAAGACAGATTCATGGTTGAATCTGAGTCCAATTGAGATTCATGGGTTTATGTATATCCTGGCCAAGTATGTACTCTGTATGGGAGTTGAACTTGGACCTGGGACTATAAACATTGTTGGATTCGAATCCTAATTTAATTAGGAGTGAGGAATCCTAATCCTATTAGGAATTTGGAAACCTAATTCAAATTAGGAGTTGGAAATCCAAATCCTATTAGGGATTGGAATCCAAGTCCCACTAGGGAGTTGGAATCCTATTTAATTAGGAGTTGGAATCCTAATCCTATTAGGAATTTAGAATCCCTATTCCAACTTGGATAGACTTGGAAAATCCCTAATTTAATTAGGAGTTGGAATCCTAATTCTACTAGGAGTAAGAATCCTAAAAACTCAATAGGATACAAATCCTAATAATAATTTGGTATAGATAAGGGCCCAATAGGGTAGGACGCGAATACTAATCCAACTAGGATTGAAAGCCTAATGAAAAATGGATTGGATATGGCCCCCCATTGTGTTGGAAACGCAAATCCTAATCCAATAAGGATTTACATTTCCATGAGACCTAATTAGTGTTGAAATCCAATCCCAATTAGGGATTATGAACTTAAATCTAATTGAGGCAAGTTGGAATCCTAATGGCAATTGAATTCATCCTACTTGGCGCATTGTATTATTTCCACTTATGGAAAGAGGCGCACAATAAGGTGTTCATGACTTCCTTATGGAATTTGCGCCAATGAATCCCACTAACACTTCCCACTCTGCCGTTTCCCTTAGATGAAATTACTTGGACGCAAAGGGCTGGTATGTAGGCGTGTATGGCTTGATTAATTTCAAGCATGGTATGCGCCAATCACATAAGGAAAGTCCAAATAATTATTGAACTCAAACTACTCCTCTTGATATGGCAAGAATCCTAATTCTTTCCAAGCTTCATGATCCGCCAATTCAAGGAGGCATGTGGCTGATGTATTGCTGCAATTCCTTGCGGAATTGCGCTATGAACACTTAAGGAAGGAAGGGGTGGCGGCTATGGCTCGGTTGCTTATAAAAGAAGGGGTATGCGCCCCCTCTTTGATGATCAATAAGTGATGAATTTAAGCCGAGTGCAAGGCAACTTCAACTAGAAGTTGCGCTTGTCTTTGAAACCCTACCCCGCCCCCTCTTCCTTTGGTGTTGCGCCACTATCCTTCATCCTCTTCTTTGATGGCCGAGAGTCTCCTTGGAGGGTGTCTTGTTGGCGTGAAGAACAAAGGGAGAAGAAGAAGGCGATTCCAAGAGGTGATCTTCTCTTCCCGAGGCTAGCACCAAGCGTGGAAGGGTGCAACGATGAGAAGGTCGTGGCGTGGATACTTGTAGAGGACGAGCACTTGGGCGTCTGTCCACTTGGCATCATCGACTTGATAAGCAAAAGAGATACTATCTCTATCACTTCCTTGTGTTCTCTCTCCTTGCATGGATCCTTGGGAATGGAATATGTTTCGGGTGTAATGCTTCTTTCGCTGCATCTTGGAGACTGTAAAATTTTAAATTACACCCGGTATTCTGTTGGGAATCCCGTGCTATTTAAAATGAAAAACAGCGGAAGCGAGCCTGAAACGAGATTCCTAATTCAACAATAAGAACCGCCTTACAAAGAATACAAAGGATGTGATAGGGGTATACCTTACAAGCGGCTTTGCAGCTATCGATGTCGATGACTGAGGACACGCAATCGGCCCCGTCCTCTACAATCGTGCACACACGTACTGCCTCGAGATTCCTCCACCCCACGCACGTGCTAGCTTCGGGAGAAGGGGAAGCGTTGGCGATTAGCCCGTCCTCTAACTTCTTCTCTGCTTGCAGCAATCTCGAAGACCACGCGCCAAGAAGAAGGGGAAGCGTTGGCGACAAGGAGTGGGCAAGCACTACAACTTGTCCCAACTTGATGCGCAAAAAAACTTTTCTCATTGTCATCACCTACAAGACCCGTCATGCCAGGAGTAGAGGGGAGGCGACAACAAGAGCGTAGAAAAGTGACTGGTGCAAAATCTCTCAAGAGAGCCTCTCTATTTATAATAGAAGCACCAGCTCCTATTTGGAGATTTCTCCCATGCGGGACTATGTGTAGGCGCCACCCCACAGCCCCTGGTCCTCAGGTTCGAGACTCACCAAGTGAAATGTGCCTATACATATTAATTAACCATGAGAAAAATTTCTCTTGTAAATTAATGACTTTAGTTTATTCAGTCACTAAAGTGCCAAGCCAAACTTGCACTATGACCCTTATTTGACACATTTTGACACCTCAGGTCAAAAGAGGTCAAACGTGGTCCACTAGAGTCAACTAGTGGTCAAACATGAACAAAATAAAGTCTCATTGCCCTCATAAGAACTCCCATGGCATCAGCATCCCAAAATGATCCGAATCATACAATGATTCGATCAGAGGCTAACCGATCAATGCGGAGTCTCTAGCGTCTAGGTGTGTGACCCTGTAGGTCCCTCTGACGTTGGCAGTGATGGCCCAATCATCACAAGCGGTGGAGTGGCACCTAGCAAGTACATCGCCGCCCACCCCAAGGTCATCGGAATAAATGTCGTCATCGACAACCCCTCAAATTGTGATAAGAATAAGAAGTATCTATGTCCCTTTGTCAGGCTTGATCATCCAAGGTTGGACAAGCGTGTCACACTTGTATATTCCAACGACGATGGTCATGACTAAATCAGGCTAAACCTGGGGTGGCCACATGCTTTCAGTCATGCACCATCTTGGGGCCCATGGACATCATGCTTCCCCGTAGGGGAAGGGGCAAATCCTCTAACGGCAAGATGAACCTCTCGTATTGGCCCATTGACAACCTTTAACCTCCCTATTATGCGAGGTGTTAGGTTGTATCAAAGTACATCTTTACAACACAAAGATACAATCTTCCTCAAGTCAAAGGGAGAGATACAACTCTATCACTGTGAGATTCTTCTTGAGACACCAAGAAGAACTCTCACGGCGGGTCGGTCCAGCATATCTCCCTTGATATACCCTTATGCCTGCGTAAGCAACCCGTGCTAACCAGCGCATAAACGTGTCTCACTCACACCATAGCTGTCCCCTATCCACTTGGTACTCTGGACTCGAGACATAAGCAAAACAGGAGATAGTAATATCTCGAGGGGACATCATCATGTAAGACATACATGTGCGCAGATGTATAGTAAACCATGACAACGACAATGCCAGGATATCTCAATAAATATTAATGTATGTTGTACATATGTCTAGACCAAAGATAAGGTCTCAGGGCATAACACTAACAATCTTCCACTTGCACTCAGACCTTATCGTTGAGGTACCTTAACCCTATGTCTCGAGTATGACCATCATGCTTCTGCTGGCCCAAAAGCTTTGGTCAATGGGGTCTGCTAGATTGTTCTGAGTGTCAACTCCTGCATATCTTCACATCACCTCTGTCTATGATCTCCTGGATCAGGTGAAATCGCCTGAGTATGGTGCTTGGATCGCTAATGTGATCTTGGTTCTTTAGCCTGCGCGATCGCACCTTTGTTATCACAAAGGAGTTCAATAGGATCAACAGCGCTAGGGCAGGTACCACTTGAAGTTCAGAAATGACTTCTTGATGCAAACATATTCTTTGGCTGTCTCAGAAGCCGCAACATACTCCGCTTCTGTTGTAGAGTCTGCTACCGTGGATTGCTTGAAGCTCTTCCAGCAAACAGCACCTCCGTTTAGCAATAACACATAGGCCGGACTGCGAATTTAAAGTCATCTGGTCTGACTGAGAGAAGCATTGTATATTCCTTGTATACATAGATCTTCTTGTCCACCGTAGACTAAGAATAAATCTTTTGTCTTCCTTAGATACTTCAAAATGTTTTTCACGACTGTCCAATGCTGGACACCGGGGTTAGACTGGTATCTACTGGTTATGCTCACTGCATAAGGCCCCGTCTGGTCTCGTACATAACATGGCATACATGAGGGATCCCACTGCAGATGCATAAGGGACTCGATTCATCTCTTCTTTCTCAGCTGTTGTTAGAGAGGGACACTGGCTCTTGGAAAAGAGTAATGCCATGCCTCAAGGGAAGGTAACCCTTCTTGGACTACTCAAGCGAAACCTTTCAAGCACTTTGTCTATGGTACGTGCTCTGACTTAGGGTAAGGAGTTTCTTGGGATCTATCCTGGTAAATCCTCACACCTAGAATGTAGGCGGCCTCCCTTAAGTCTTTCATCTCGAAACACTTCCCAACCATGTCTTTACAGCGTGAAGGGTAGGGACATTGTTTTGAATGAGCAGTATGTCATTGACATACAAGACCAGAAATGCTGACTAAGCTCCACTGATTTTCTTGTACACATAGGCATCGTCTTCATTCTTGAGGAAGCCATAATCTCTCACAGCTTCGTCAAAATGAATATTCCAACTTTGAGAGGCTTTCTTTAATCCATAGATGGATCTTTCCAACTTGCATACTTTATGAGCATTGGCTGGTGAACGAACCCCTCAGGCTGTGTCATAAACACATCCTCTGACAGGTTTCCATTAAGGAAAGTTGTCTTCAACATCCATTTTTCAGATACTCATAGTTGTAGTAGGTAGCTAAAGCAAGCATGATATGAATGGATTTAAACATAGCAACTGGCGAAAAGTTTCGTCATAGTCCTCCCCGTGGACTTGCCTGAAACCTTTGGCACTAGTCTACTGTTGTAGGAACCACGTTGCCATCCATGTATGTCTTCTTTTGAAGACCCATTTACACCCTATGGGCTTTGCCCCATTTGGCGGCTCAACCAAGTCCCAAACCTGATTAGCAGACATAGGAATCCAGTCTTGGACCTCATGGCCTCCAGCCATCTCTCGGAGTCTGGTCCAGCAACCGCTTCTCCATAAGTCTTAGGTTCCTCCCTCAATAATGAGAATATCATCGTGTTGAGTTGGCAACGACCATAGCCTATCAGGTGCACGACGTACCCTCTCAGACCTATGTGGATCCTGTGCCTGAGCCTCAGGTTGGGCTACAACCTGTACTGGGGGCTCAGATTCCCATCTCAACCTTTGGGTCTTGTGGGATGATCTTGGAGTTCATGCAAATCAAAACTTCTCCCCACTGGCTTCTTTCAATGGGATTATAGAAGTTGTATACCTCTGGTTTCATAGGATACCCCCACAAACACGCATTTATTGTTAGGGTATGCCCTTAAGGCCAATGTTTGAGGATTTGGGATATTTTTCAGTATCATGTATAAACAATATATATGTTTTTATAAAGGCAATTGTTATTATTCAGATTGTTACATTATCTGCTGCTATATGTATACTTCTGAGTAATGTCTCAATGATGTTCAGCTTAGCTGACATTCAGAAATGTCCTTAGTCGAGATATCTTGGTGAACATGAGACAGCCTTGATATGATTGAGACTAATGTGTGCTCTAATCTTGTGGGATGCTTCGAGCATGGAATAAGATTAGACACATAGGTGCATTAGATGTACTGGACTTACCCTTCTTTGGATATTCAATTGTTTGTCACAATGTGAATAATCCTTGTATGCAAGCAAGTGGTATATTCCCTCTAACTTGAGATCACTTGTGTTTCTAAGTGATGATTGACATTGTCTTGAGGTAGTTCAATATCATTTGAAAGATAATGGTTAAGGATTATCTTGGATAGTGGGCATGAGTCATGCTAGGGCACTTGTGATAGATATAGGATTGCCTCTCCTGATTGGAGTGTGATGTTCTAAGGGGCCCTTGGATGAAATGGTTGAGAATGTGTATGGCCATACCCAGGTGACTATGATCATCTGATCTAACCATTTTCATCATGTTGGAATCGCAGGCTTGACACGCTTGTCCAACGGGAACATCCAGTGTCAAAGGGAAACATGTATGCCAAGTGAATTAGATTCGCACTTGTGCTATGGTTTGGGAGTAGTCTTGGAAGACTCTTTCCTTCATATCGGGAGACAGTGATGTGTTGCTAGATACCTCTCTCTGATCGTGATAACGTAAGTTATCGTTACCGACATTGAAGGAAATTTAAACTCTGATTGGAAGTGAGATCTAGTCTAATCATGTTTGATTGATTAGGGCATGTGATCGGTAAGCTTTGATCGGGGATTGATTCTTGATCGTATTGATCAAGGGTGCAATGTGATGTGTGGTTAGATCTTGAGCCATTCGGTTCAAAGAGAGTTTAGCCAGGGTTGGTTCGATTTTATGCTTGGACCAAATGGTATTTGAACCGGTTCACTTGTGAACGCATGGTTCAATTGATGATGGAGGTTTCGATGGTTTAAATGGAAGTTATGGAGGTAGTTATTGTTTTTCGGTTTTTCCATATGGTGGCCGAACATACCTCTTGAGATTAACCCCATGTTTTTCGAAGGGGGCTCTTCTCTCTTCTTCCTCTTAAGCGCATCGTCTCCACCCAAGAAAAATCCCAGCCGAGACACACATCCTCATCACAAGGGACGATCAGGACTCCTTGGTATCTTTGCTAGCACAAGGGACGCAAGGGAGGAAGTCTACTTCATCTTGTGTGTGATCTCTTTGGAGAAGAGGCACTCGCCCCTTTTGTCTTCCAAGCCGCCTCTCATATCATGGCACAGGTAAGTCTAAAAGGTTGATCATATGCTCGAGTTAAAGCGATTCATGGGATTCCTAGTTTTTCCGATGCAAGTTTTTTAGTCGCTTGTTAACTAGGTTCCCCTTTAGTGGTATCAGAGGCAGGTTGCTGGCTTGATGCATATGATTGCCATATTGTGATCCATGCTTGATATTGAAGCGCATGTTTCTGTTCTCATGCGAATGTATGATGTATGTTTACATTTCATAGCTTGCGCATGTTATACTTGTTTTCACAAATACTTACCTTCATGCGCGACTCCACTAGACTGTTCTGTGCACCTATTTTAAATACTTAGATGGGTTAGCAGGTTTGAAATCGTTTGTCAAGTATGAACCCAATAGCCTAACCAGACAACTGACAGCCTGGATGGGCGGCTGGATAGCACTTGTGCGCAAGACGTACAGGTGGCTATAAGCCGACTGCGGAAGGGCATGTAGTGATGTCTGTTTGAGGCAAAAAGGTGAACGATCATGATAATGGCCCGGGGTCGCACCCGTTTGCCGGAAATCATGTAGGACGTTCAGCCCTTAAGGATGCATAGTCGATCATTGGGTCGACGCTAGTCAGTTATGACTGGGTGCATCCAAGGGCAGTGGGTCTGACTTGTTCTGACCAGTGGATACCTGTTAATGGACCGTTGTAAGGTAGTAGGGCACATAAGGAAATAAAATTGATGCCATGGGTTTTTGTTTGGATCACTTGTTGTACATGTTTTTCATGTTGCCATGAATGATTGGACTCCAGTCGAGTACATTTGAATGTTTATTTAATCTTATGTGGGCTGCCCTTTTTTTTGTATGCTGTGCTGGGGCCTGCGAGCCTGGAAATTAATATATTTGATGTGATCTGCGAGTCACATTTGATTTATTTGAATGTATAAATGACCTGCGTGTCAATCTATGTCTAGATAGTTTTTTAAATGTAATTTCATCAGACATGAGCACACAGTACATATGGCAGAGGCGTTTGTAGCAATTGGCTTCACTAGGTGGGTGGTCTAGAGTTCGACTCTAGAACAGGCGCATTTTGTCTGGTGGGCGCATTTAGGCTACAGATGGCGTTTGGGCCACATGAGGTATAAGAATGCCATAAGGAGCTCAAGTGAAGATTTAAGTCAAACTAGGGTTTTACTTATATTTTTATGGGCGTTTACCACATAAGATAATTGTGCTTTCTATTTACTGTTTTAAGTAACATTAGCACATGTGTGTTTTATTCTTCTGCTATCACTATAGTTTTGCATGATAGTAAGAAGATAAAAGACCGATAAAATCCAACGTCAATATCAAGCTTTCAATTGCCTTCTGACGCGAAACCTCACTGTTCTGACTATCTGAAAGTGGGGGGGCGAAACCCTAATATGCGCAGATTAAAATTTTGCATAGCGGAAGCTAGGGTTTCTATGGATCGATTAGCATGAATATATGATCAACTTGTAAAACTTGTATAGATCAAAAGAGAGATCATACCAATGCCATTTCTTGGATGGCGACTTGGAAGCAAAGAAGCGTGTGCTTCTTCTCCAAAGGAACCGCACACAAGGTGATTGATGGCTTCTCCTTGGCGTTCCTTGTGCTAGCAAAGATCCAAGGTCTCCTGATCGCGTGAAGGTGATTAGAGATGATGTCTTTTTCTTGTCTGAACTCTCCTTGGCGTGAAAACTCACCACACGAGAGAGGAGGCGTCGAGAGGAAGAGGCCAGAGACGAGAATAGCGCCAAAAAAACACGAACGTAGAGGCGTGAACTATTTTGGAAAGCATGACTTCCAAAAATAGTAAGCCCTCAACGTGTGATGCGTTCACTCCAAGTGAACCATCGCATTTTCCTCTCCCATTGAACCATGCGCTCACTATGATGAGCCGGTTCAATTACATTTGGTTCAAAGACCAAATTAAGCCAAGCCTTGGTCTAGATCATATAAAACCAAAAGGTTCAAGATCTAACCATTCATCTCTTGATGCTCTTGATCTCATCGATCTAGCATCATTTCTCTTGATCGAAGCTTACCGATCTCAAGCCCTAATCAATCAAACATGATCAGACCAGATCTCACTTACAATCAGAGTTTAAACTCCTTTAAACTGAACCAAAACAATTCAGTCCACACGATCTGACATAAGTAAGCCATATCATCAAATTGTGCGACCCTAAGGGTTTCCTTTAAATGTCGGTAATGATAACTTACGTTATCACGAACAGAGAGGGGTATCTAGCAACACATCACTGTCTCCCGATATAAAGGAAAGAGTCTTCCAAGACTACACCCAAACCACAGCACAAGTGTGAATCCAATTCACTAGGCGTACATGTTTCCTTTGCCACTGGATGTTCTTATTGGACAAGCGTGTCAAGCCTGTAACTCCAATATGATGAGAGTGGTTAGATCAGATGAACATAGTCATCTGGGTATGGCCATACACTTTCTCAACCATCTCATCCAGGGGGCCCCTTTAGAACATCACACTCCAATCAAGGAGAAGGCAATCCTATATCTATCACTAGCGCCCTAACATGACTCATGTTCATTATCCAAGATAGTCTATAACCATTATGTTTCAAATGATATTGAACTACCTCAAGACAATGCCAATCATCATTTAGAAACACAAGTGATCTCAAGTCAGAGGAAGTACGCCACTTGTTTGCATACAAGGATTATTCACATTGTGACAAACAATTGAATATCCTAAGTAGGGTCAGTCCAGTACATCCAATGTACCTATGAGTCTACATCTTATTCCATGCTCGAAGCATCCTGTAAGATTAGAACACATATTAGTCTCAATCATATCAAGGCTGTCTCATGTTCACCAAGATATCTCGACTAAGGACAATACTGCATGTCAGCCAAGCTGAACACCATTGAGACATTATTCAGAAGTATACATATAGCGGCAGATAATGCAACAACCTGAATAACAACCATTGCCTTTATAAACCTAGAGTTTATACATGATACTAACAAAAACCCAAGGACTCAAACATTAGCCTTAAGGGCATACCCCAACAATCTCCCACTTGCACTTAATCTAATGGTTGAGAAATCTCAAACCCATATTATTACAGTGCTTCTCATGCTTCTGCTGCGCCAGAGGCTTTGTAAGCGGGTCAGCTAGATTGTCATCTGTATGAACCTTGCAGATCTTGATCTCTCCTCGATCAATGATCTCCCGGATCAAGTGAAACCTTCTCTGTATGTGCTTGGACTTCTGGTGCGACCGTGGTTCCTTTGCTTGTGCTATTGCTCCAGTGTTATCACAGAAGATAACCAAAGGATCTGCACTCGAAGGAATAACACCGAGTTCCTGAACGAACTTACGAATCCATACTGCCCCCTTGGATGCTTCCGAGGCTGCAACATACTCGGCTTCTGTTGTGGAATCAGCAACAATTTATTGTTTGAAACTTTTCCACACCACTGCTCCTCCATTCAAGCTAAAAACATAGCCTGATTGCGATCGGAAATCATCCTGGTCAGATTGGAATGAAGCGTCAGTATATCCTTCAATACTGAGTTCTTCCTGACCTCCATAAATCAAGAACATATCTTTGGTCCTCCGAAGATATTTTAAAATGTTCTTGACTGCAATCCAGTGTGCCTTACCTGGATTACTTTGGAATCGACTGGTCACGCTTAACCCGTAAGTGACGTCTGGGCGAGTACACAACATCGCATACATAATGGACCCAATAGCCGAAGCATAAGGCGTATTGTCCATTTCATCTTTCTCAGATTGTGTTTGAGGACACTGGCTCTTAGAAAGATTCAGACCATGTCTGACTGGAAGATATCCTCTTTTAGAATTTTCTAAATGGAATCTCTCCAGGACTTTATCGATGTAAGTACTCTGGCACAGCCCGAGAAGCCTCTTAGATCTATCTCTGTAGATCCGCACACCTAATACATAGGCTGCTTCTCCTAAATCTTTCATCTGGAAACATTTTCTTAACCATGCTTTGACGGCATGAAGTTCAGGAATATCGTTTCCAATGATCAAGATATTATCGACGTAGAGGACTAGGAAAGTAATCACGCTCCCACTAAACCTCTTATATACACACGGGTCATCTTCATTTTTGATGAAACCAAACTCACAGATTGATTCATCAAAACGAATATTCCAGCTTCTCGATGCTTGTTTAAGTCCATAAATGGACTTCTTTAATTTGCATATTTTATGACGATCTGATGGATTGATGAAACCTTCAGGTTGTGTCATATACACATCCTCTTCTAGTTTTCCATTAAGGAAAGCGGTTTTCACATCCATTTGCCAGATCTCATAATCATAATGTGCAGCTATTGCGAGAATAATCCGAATAGACTTGAACATGGCTACAGGAGAGAAAGTTTCATAATAATCTATCCCGTAGATTTGTTTGAAACCTTTCGCAACCAAATCCCAGACTTGGTTATCTGACATGGAGTCCATCTCGGCTCGCATAGCTTCAAGCCATCTCGCTGATTCCGGTCCACTGACCGCATCCGCATAAGTGAGGGGTTCATCATCAATGATGTAGACTCCGTCATAGCGCTCAGGCTGTCGACGGATCCTTCCCGATCTTCGCGGTTCCCGTGATATCTGAGCCTCAGGTTGTTCAGTAACCTGTTCTATTGGCTCAGGCTCATCCAACTGTGCTTGACTACTTTGTCCTTCCTCTGGATTCTCATCCAGCTTTATTTCTCTCCCACTGGCCTCTTGCAGAAGAAATTCCTTCTCAAGAAAAACAGCCGTACGAGCAACAAACACTTTGTTCTCATTGGGATCGTAGAAATAATAACCCTTAGTTTCTTTAGGGTAACCGACAAAGATACATTTATCTGATCTGCTCTCCAGTTTCCCAGAGGCGAGCTTTTTGACATAAGCCTCGCAACCCCAGATCTTAATAAATGTCAAGCTCGGTTGTTTCCCATACCATAACTCATATGGAGTCTTAGAAACGGCTTTGGATGGCACTCGGTTTAGTACCTTTGCAGCTGTTTCTAGTGCAAATCCCCAAAAGGAGTAAGGTAGAGTAGCCTGACTCATCATAGAACGAACCATATCCAATAAGGTTCTATTTCTCCTCTCGGACACACCATTCCATTGCGGTGTTCCTGGCGGAGTGAGCTGTGAGATAATCCCACACTCCTTCAGATAGTCAGTAAACTCATGACTCAAGTATTCTCTACCTCGATCTGATCGAAGTGCCTTGATATTTCGGCCTAACTGATTCTGTACTTCATTTTTGAACTCTTTGAACTTGTCAAAAGATTCACTCTTATGTCTCATTAGATAGACATAACCATATCTACTGAAATCATCAGTAAAGGTAATGAAGTATGAATAGCCACCTCTGGTATGTTTACTAAATGGCCCACACACATCACTGTGAATGAGGTCAAGTAAACCCGAAGCCCTTTGACCTTTATTAGAAAAAGGAGACTTCGTCATTTTACCCATTAAACAAGCTTTTCATGTATCAAGCTCCTCATAGGAGAATGATCCCAGCAGTCCATGGTCATGCAACTGCTTAATGCGCTTCTTGTTAATATGGCCTAAACGACTATGCCATAGCAAGGTGCTGTCATCAGCATACTTGGTTTTCTTATTATCAATCTGTTGTACAGAACATTCCATGTCCAACATGAATAACCCATTGTTAATCGACCCAGTAGCATAAACAATATTATCAAATGAAATACAACACTTTAAAGTTTTGCATTCAAAGGAAAACCCTTTCCTGACAAGAGCAGGAATAGAGATAATATTCTTAGTTATGCTCGGCACAAAATAACAATCGTCAAGTTCTAATACAAGACCAGATGGTCAAGAGATGTTATATTGTCCTACAGCAACAGCAGCAACCCGTGCCCCGTTTCCAACTCGTAGGTCTACCTCATGCTGTCCCACCTGTCTTCTTCTCTTGAGTTCCTGCACATTTGAACAAATGTGAACTCCACATGCAGTGTCCAACACCCATGAAATAGAAGAAGATACCATGACTTCAGTCACGAAAATACCTGAGCCAGAAGTGAAAGGCTTGCTTCCCTTCTTGTCTCCTTGGAGCGCTTTACAGTCCTTCTTCCAGTGACCTAGCTAGCCACAATGGAAACATCTGTATTCCTTCGACCGCTTGATCTTTTGTTTCAGAGCCTTGTTGTAGCTCTTGACAGGGGCTTTGCCCTTCTTCCCCTTCTTCTTGTTCCTTTAAGGAATAATCAAGACAGAGGATGAAGTCTTTCCCTTTTCAAGAGTCTGCTCTGTAGTATAAAGCATGTTCAGTAACTCTGCCGGGGTACATTCGATCTTGTTCATATTAAAATTAATAATGAACGGATCGAAAGATGCCGGGAGAGACTGCAGGATAATGTCTACAACAAGTTCCTGATTGATGGTGTGTCCCAGTTTCTCTAGAGCCTCCTTGTACCCAATCATCTTGAGTACGTGAGCTCCCACTGGACTCCCTTCAGTCAGTTGCTCTGAAAGAAAAGTTTAGTCAAGTTATAGCGTTCAGTCCTTGCCTGTGCAGCATACATCATCTTGAGATTTGCTATAATTTCAATAGCAGATAAATCTTCATGCTGATGCTGCAGCTCAGGCGCCATAGACGCAAGCATCAGGCAAGCGACATCAATGCTATCATTGACATGCTTCTCATAAGCATCCCGAACCGCCCTTGCGGCGTTCGCAGCGGGTTGAGGCGGTATTGCCGTCTCAAGGACATACAGTTTCCTCTCAGCCTTAAGAACAATCTTAAGGTGTCCGTACCAGTCTGAGAAGTTTGGCCCAGCAAACTTCTCCCTTTCTAGTAAGGATCGCACATTGAACGTTGTGGTGTTCATTGCTGCAGTAATCTACAACATTGCAAGAACAACAAGGTCAGTATCAATGTTAGAATCAATCCAGGACTTAAGAATGATTCTTTTCTCACTAGTTTATCTGACTGAAAAATCCATTAAAACAGTCTGAAAGAGTAACACTCTTTTAGTGAGATGGGATCCAGATTTCATACTTGGTCTCCGCGTCCCGCTCAGGCGAGATAAGATGCACATAGAGTACAAGCACTAATCACCGGTAGGCTATCCATGCCAATCGCCAAACCGTGCGATTCCCCTTCATCTAGGCAATCCAGAAGACTGTGCCAACTGAGTTGGTATAACACAGTCTCTGATTCCACAGATGGCTGCCTCCATATAGCTAACATATGCTCAATATGTAGCCCACATGGTCAAGCTGACCTGACCTACTCCCTGGACCACCACGTGCTATGCTGAGCAACGAGAAGCGATAAATCTCTTCTCTGTAACACACAGGTGTAATCACACACCGTCTGAAGATAGCTGGGCGTGCCCACTGAGTGGGTACAACACGGCCCCAACGATAGTCAGAACAGTGAGGTTTCGCGTCAGAAGGCTTTCGTGCTTGATATTTCACGTTGGATTTTAACGGTCCTTTTATCTTCTTACTATCATGCATATCCTATGGTGATAGCAGAAAGATAAGTCATGCATGTACTAATATTACTTAAACAGTAAATAGAAAGCATGATGATCTTATGTGGTAAACGCCCATTAAGCCTAAGTAAAACCCTAGTTTTACACAAGTCTTCACTTGAGCTCTTCATGGGTCTTTTGCAACTCATCTGGCCCAGGCTAGGGCCCAAGCGCCCTCTGCAGCACAAATGCACCCACCAGGTAGCATGAGCCTGTCCTAGAGTCGAACTCTAGACCTCCCACTGGTGAAGCCACTTGCTGCATGCGCCTCTGCCAAGTGTGCTCTGTGCTCATGTCTGATCAAAATACATTTTAATCTATCTAGACATGATTGACACGCAGGTCAATTACACTTTATCATAATTTTAAAATGTGATGCGCATATCACAATAATAATTTACAATTATTAATCCAGGCACGCAGGCCCCAGCACAGCACACAAAAATTGGGCAACCCACATAAGATGAAATAAACACCCATCATGGTTAGACAAGCAACATGTGATCCAAACAAGAAAATAAAATTTTGAAAAACCCATTGGCAACAATTTTATTTCCTTATGTGCCCTACTACCTTACAACGGTCCATTAATAGGGATCCACTCATCAGACCTAGTCAGACCCACTGCCCTTGCATGCACCAAGTCATAACCGACTTGAGTCGACCTTATGGTCAACAATGGATGCTTTAAGGGCTGAACGTCCCTCATGATTTCTGGCAAGCGGGTGTGACCCCGGGCCTTAATCATGAGCGTTCATTGGTTGTCTCAATCAGACATCGCTACACGCCTTTCTGCGGTCGACCTATAGCCACCTCATGCTTGCGCATAGGTGCCATCTGGTCGACCCGTCTAGGCTGTCAGAGGGTCTAGACTAGACGACGACTTCAACCCTAATAACCCGTCTAAGTTTTTAAAGTAGGCGCTTATAGATCTAAGTGGATGCGCGCAAGTTGTTATAAGTTTTGATAAAATAACATTTAACATGCGCCAACAATAAACATCATACATGCGCCAACATCAGAAAACAAACATCTAATGTTTAACATGTAGTTTCGCCATGATGATGAATTTAGATCAATGTATACGCTAACAAGGATCACATTACAAGCAATCATATGAACATACAAAACCATCCTCTGATACCAATTGAAAGTGGGGGGGGCGAAACCCTAATATGCGCAGATTAAAATTTTGCATAGCGGAAGCTAGGGTTTCTAAGGATCGATTAGCATGAATATATGATCAACTTGTAAAACTTGTATAGATCAAAAGAGAGATCATACCAATGCCATTTCTTGGATGGCGACTTGGAAGCAAAGAAGCGTGTGCTTCTTCTCCAAAGGAACCGCACACAAGGTGATTGATGGCTTCTCCTTGGCGTTCCTTGTGCTAGCAAAGATCCAAGGTCTCCTGATCGCGTGAAGGTGATTAGAGATGATGTCTTTTTCTTGTCCGAACTCTCCTTGGCGTGAAAACTCACCACACGAGAGAGGAGGCGTCGAGAGGAAGAGGCCAGAGACGAGAATAGCGCCAAAAAAACACGAACGTAGAGGCGTGAACTATTTTGGAAAGCATGACTTCCAAAAATAGTAAGCCCTCAACGTGTGATGTGTTCACTCCAAGTGAACCATCGCATTTTCCTCTCCCATTGAACCATGCGCTCACTATGATGAGCCGGTTCAATTACATTTGGTTCAAAGACCAAATTAAGCCAAGCCTTGGTCTAGATCATATAAAACCAAAAGGTTCAAGATCTAACCATTCATCTCTTGATGCTCTTGATCTCATCGATCTAGCATCATTTCTCTTGATCGAAGCTTACCGATCTCAAGCCCTAATCAATCAAACATGATCAGACCAGATCTCACTTACAATCAGAGTTTAAACTCCTTTAAACTGAACCAAAACAATTCAGTCCACACGATCTGACATAAGTAAGCCATATCATCAAATTGTGCGACCCTAAGGGTTTCCTTTAAATGTCGATAACGATAACTTACGTTATCACGAACAGAGAGGGGTATCTAGCAACACATCACTGTCTCCCGATATAAAGGAAAGAGTCTTCCAAGACTACACCCAAACCACAGCACAAGTGTGAATCCAATTCACTAGGCGTACATGTTTCCTTTGCCACTGGATGTTCTTATTGGACAAGCGTGTCAAGCCTGTAACTCCAATATGATGAGAGTGGTTAGATCAGATGAACATAGTCATCTAGGTATGGCCATACACTTTCTCAACCATCTCATCCAGGGGGCCCCTTTAGAACATCACACTCCAATCAAGGAGAAGGCAATCCTATATCTATCACTAGCGCCCTAACATGACTCATGTTCATTATCCAAGATAGTTTATAACCATTATGTTTCAAATGATATTGAACTACCTCAAGACAATGCCAATCATCATTTAGAAACACAAGTGATCTCAAGTCAGAGGAAGTACGCCACTTGTTTGCATACAAGGATTATTCACATTGTGACAAACAATTGAATATCCTAAGTAGGGTCAGTCCAGTACATCCAATGTACCTATGAGTCTACATCTTATTCCATGCTCGAAGCATCCTGTAAGATTAGAACACATATTAGTCTCAATCATATCAAGGCTGTCTCATGTTCACCAAGATATCTCGACTAAGGACAATACTGCATGTCAGCCAAGCTGAACACCATTGAGACATTATTCAGAAGTATACATATAGCGGCAAATAATGCAACAACCTGAATAACAACCATTGCCTTTATAAACCTAGAGTTTATACATGATACTGACAAAAACCCAAGGCCTCAAACATTAGCCTTAAGGGCATACCCCAACACTATCGTTGGGGCCGTGTTGTACCCACTTAGTGGGCACGCCCAGCTATCTTCAGACGGTGCGCGATTACACCTACATGCTACAGAGAAGGGATTTATCGCTTCTCGTTGCTCAGCATAGCACGTGGTGGTCCAGGAAGTCGGTCAGGTTAGCTTGACCATATAGGCTACATGTTGAGCATATGATAGCTATATGGAGGCAGCCATCTGAGGAATCAGAGATTGTGTTGTACCAACTCAGTTGGCACAG
Organism: Costus lasius; assembly: GCA_027563935.2. Lineage (NCBI taxonomy): Eukaryota > Viridiplantae > Streptophyta > Magnoliopsida > Zingiberales > Costaceae > Costus > Costus lasius. The sequence continues at coordinate 88,583,758 of CM050454.1, read as the reverse complement.
TCTTCTGGATTACCTAGATGAAGGGGAATCGCACGGGTTGGCGATTGGCATGGATTGCCTACCAGTGATTAGTGCTTGAGCTCTCTGTGCATCTTATCTCGCCTGAGCGGGACGCGGAGATCAAGTATGAAATCTGGATCCCATCTCACTAAAAGAGTTTCACTCTTTCGGACTTTTATTGGATTTTCAGTCAGATAAAATAGTGAGAAAAGGAATCACTCTTAAGTCCTGGAATGATTCTAACATGGTTGCTGACCTTGTTGTTCTTGCTATGTTGTAGATTCCTGCAGCAACGAACACCACAGGGCTCAACTTGCGATCCATATTGGAAAAAGAGAAGTTTGCTGGGCCAAACTTCTCAGACTGGTACAGACAGCTGAGGATTGTCCTAAAAGCTGAGAGGAAGCTGTACGTCCTTGAGTCGGCAATACCGGCTCAACCCGCTGCGAACGCCACAAGGGCGGTTTGAGATGCTTATGAAAAGCACGTCAGTGATAGTACTGATGTCGCTTGCCTTATGCTTGCGTGAATGACGCCCGAGCTCCAGCGTCAACATGAGGATTTGTCTGCTATTGAAATTATAGCAAATCTGAAATTGCTGTATGCTGCTCAGGCAAGGACAGAACGCTATAACTTGACAAAACTTTTCTTTCATAGCAAGTAGGCTGAAGGGAGTCCAGTTGGAGCTCACGTGCTCAAGATGATTGGGTACAAAGAAGCTCTAGAGAAACTGGGTCATACCATCAATCAAGAACTTGTTGTAGACATCATCTTGCAGTCTCTTCCGGCTTCTTTCGATCCGTTCATCATTAATTTCAATATGAACAAAATCGACTGTACTCCGGTAGAATTATTGAATATGCTCTGCACTACAGAGCAGACTCTTGAGAAGGGAAAGCCTTCATCCTCTGTCTTGATGGTTCCTACAGGGAATAAGAAGAAGGGGAAGAAGGGCAAAACCCCTATCAAGAGCTACAACAAGGCTTTGAAACAAAAGATAAAGCGGTCAAAGGACAATAGATGCTTCCATTGTGGCCAACTGGGTCACTGGAAGAAGGACTGTAGAGCGCTCCGAGGAGAGAAGAAGGGAAGCAAGCCTTCCACTTCTAGCTCAGGTATTTTCGTGATTGAAGTCATGGTTGCTTCTTCTATATCATGGGTGTTGGACACTGCATGTGGAGTTCACATTTGTTCAAATGTGCAGGAACTCAAGAGAAGAAGACAGGTGGGACAGCATGAGGTGGACCTACGAGTTGGAAACGGGGCACGAGTTGCTGCTGTTGCTGTAGGAGAATATCACATCACTTTACCATCTGGATTTGTATTTGTAAGATCCAAGGATCTTAAGTCCTGGTAAGCATTATTTTTGATTTAAATAAACTCGTTGGCTGTGATATTGTGTTCATGATTTAAATAGAATTATTGACTGTGATATTTTTCTATGTATTGGTTGTTAATAGTTAATTAACTAGAGATTTTTGGATGTTAATGTTAATTAATTAACTAACTTATTGGATGTTAATTTTCAGTTAATTAATTAGAGTTTATTGGTTAATTAATTAGACCTTATTGGTTAATTAACTAGCTTATTGGATATTAATTAAATCCTTATTGGATTTGCGTTTAAGTGAATTCATTAAATGGATGTTAATTTAAATTCTTATTGGACTTTCACTTAAACTATGGGTTATTGGGTTAGATGGATATTAGATTTAAAATTCGAATTAGTTAGTTAAATGGATTAAACCCTATTTGAATTAATTGGTTAATGGGTTAAAAAATTAAAAACCGAAATGTTAAGTGGGAATTTTCGGCTAGGGTAGAGTTTTTGGTGAAATTGTTGGCTTGGAAGAAACCTTGGGCGACGGCTAGGAGGAAGAAGGCGATCTTGGTGTTCTTGGAATTATTGAGGTGATTTTCTTCATCTTCTTCCCTTGGCGAATTTCCTTGAGGTGAAGAAGCTTCCTTGGCGAGTTCTTGGAGATCCTTTGGGCGACATCAAGGCTTTAGACGATTTTTTTGTGTGGAGGATTTTCGGTTTAAGAGGTGAGTGGGGTGTCTTAATTGATTTCTAGCAATTTGGTTGTGTTAATTGATGCATTAGATTGATTAGAAATTTTACCATGTTAAAAACCGAAAACTCAAGACTTCTCTTTGTTATAACCGAAAGTTACAATGGTATAATTATCATGAAAACTCAAGACTCCTTGTTAACTAAGGTTTTATTTAAGTTGGAAATTTTATCATGCTAAAAACCAAATTATGATGTATCTTCATGAAAACCGAAAATTTGTATAGGTGTATATCTCATGAAAACCGAAACTTGTAGCTTGAAATTTAAGGTATTTTTATAGGGAATTTTGGTAGCATTAAACCATTGAATTGGGAGTATGAAATTCTTGTTAACTAGGTATTTTATAGAGAATTTTGGTAATATTAAATCATTGATTTTTGGTAGCATGAGAATCTTGTTTGAAATAGATATTATGTTTGAAACCGTGGGCTAGATGTGATGTTTTGTGAACCAGATTGTAAGAGCATGGATTTTAATCTTATGTTGATTTTTATGGATGCCCTAATAAATGCTAATAATATTATAAGAGTCATGTTTGTTTATTTATGACCATGAATCTTTGTTTGAGAAATTTGGGTGATAACTTAGCAAGGCTGCACTGAATTGATCAGCAGGAAACCTAAGGACTACCCTACATTATGTGATTTTTTGAATGTTATGTGATTATGTGATTTTGAATATTATGCGGTTATGTGATTTTGAATATTATGTGGTTATGTGATTTCAAATATTATATGTTGTGATCATGGAATGGTTAGAACTAAGGCTAAGTGTAACTGTGTGCTCAATGGGATAGTTGATATGTGATATGTTAAGGGTTGGATATTTCAGTCCTGTATTGTGATATGTGAAGGGGGTTGATGTTCAGCCTGCCTGTTATGATTATTGTGATGGGGGTTGATGTTCAGCCTGCCCGATATGATTATTGTGATGACTATCCTAGAGTCTAGTGACACTTAGGAGTCCACCTTTGTGATATAAGATATAAGATGTGTCTGTTGTCCAGTAGGAACCCTTTGGGAGAATGAGTTTTGACGCAAAGTGCCATGTCTTGGTCGGACAGGGGGCCACCTCTTGATGTCATCACTCTTTTGTGTTATGGGGTGTCGTAGAGCAAAGTGCCACGTCATGACCTGGCGGGGGCCACCTCTTGAATCTACACATCTTTTTGTGTTATGGGGTGTAGTAGAGCAAAGTGCCACGTCGTGACCTGGCGGGGGCCACCTCTTGATTCTATACACTGTCCATCTATATGTTGCATGCAGGCTTCTCCCAGTGCTTAGGCCAAAGCCGGGTTAGACCATGATGGTCACTACTGAATATGCTGGACAACTAGGTTAACTAAGTGGTTAATGTGTACAGTGGTTTAGAGTGTAGCTCTAGAACCTTAGTTACTCTATGGGGACAGTTGTGTGATGTCTTGGCAGTGTATACTTGATTGTTCATATGTGTTTTGTTCTTTAATTTTGTTATATGTTGATATGATAATCTGTTAAAGATTTTTAAAATAATCTGCCTGTATTTTTGAATGTATGCTATGGATGGTCGTTTGAGACTATCCACTCACTGGGCTGTGTAGCTCACCCCTCAATGTTTTCAGGTGTAGAACAGGGGCGCACTGCATGAGTTAGCATGTTATACGGATATTGTGATTCTCCATGCTGGTTGGATGTATAACTTTTGTGCTTAATTAACTGAGGCCGGATGTGGCCGAATTATATGAACTTGGGTTGCCAGTTGTGGCCAAACTATGTGTGAACTTGTGTTGCCGGTTGTGGCGGTTTTGATATTATGATTTTTGTGTCACCGCGGGCTTTGGCCTGGTTTCGGTGTTTGGTATCACTGTGAAACTTTATGGAATCGACGTTGTGATTTTGTTTTGAATTTCAGTTTGATGTGTATTTTTGCAATCGGTTTTGATATACATGTAACTTGCATATGTCTAGTGCAAGTATTGCGTGGTGGCAGGTACCTTTATGAATTGTGTTTCTTGGAGATTGTATGTATGGATTTTTGGAAATTTTCAGATCGTGTTTCTTGAACTCGGTTTTACCTAGCATGTGAATCGATCTTGTATGACACATCCTGTTTCTTCTGTGATTTGTGTTGCTTGTTTGGGGTTAAGATAACGGGATGTTACAGTATTAGAACTTGACAATTGTTATTTTGTACCCAGCATAACAAATAATATTATCTCTATTCTTACTCTTGTAAGGAAAGGTTTTTCATTTGAATGCAAAACTTCACAGTGCTGTATTTCATTTGATAGTATTGTTTATGCTACTGGGTCGATTATCAATGGGTTATACGTCTTGGACATGGAATGTTCTGTACAACAAATTGATAATAAGAAAGCCAAGCATGCTGATCAAAGCACCTTGTTATGGCATAGTCGTCTAGGCCATATTAACAAGAAGCGCATTAAGCGGTTGCATGACTATGGACTGCTGGGATCATTCTCCTATGAGGAGTTTGATACATGCAAAGCTTGTTTAATGGGTAAGATGACGAAGACTCCTTTTACTAATAAAGGTGAAAGGGCTTTAGCTTTACTTGACCTTATTCACAGTGATGTGTGTGGGCCATTTAGTAAACATGCCAGAGGTGGCTATTCATATTTCATTACTTTTACTGATGATTTCAGTAGGTATGGCTATGTCTATTTAATGAGACATAAGAGTGAATCTTTTGACAAGTTCAAAGAATTCAAAATTGAAGTACAGAATCAGTTAGGCCGAAATATCAAAGCACTTCGATCAGATCGAGGTGGAGAATACTTGAGTCGTGAGTTTACTGACTATCTGAAAGAGTGTGGGATTATCTCACAGCTCACTCTGCCAGGAACACCGCAATGGAATGGTGTGTCCGAGAGGAGGAATCGAACCTTATTGGATATGGTTCGTTCTATGATGAGTCAGGCTACTCTACCTTACTCCTTTTGGGGATTTGCACTGGAAACAGCTGCAAAGATACTAAACCGAGTGGCATCCAAGACTGTTTCAAAGACACCATATGAGTTATGGTATAGGAAACAGCCGAGCTTGACATTTATCAAAATCTGGGGTTGCGAGGCTTATGTCAAAAAGCTCGCCTCAGGTAAACTGGAAAGCAGATATGATAAATGCATCTTTGTCGGATACCCTAAAGAAACCAAGGGTTATTATTTCTACAATCCCAAGGAGAATAAAGTATTTATTGCTCGAACGGCTATTTTTCTTGAGAAGGAGTTTCTTCTGTAAGAGGCCAGTGGGAGAGAAATAAAATTGGATGAAATTCCAGAAGAAGGACAAAGTAGTCAAGCACAGTCGGATAAGCCTAAGCCAATAGATCAGGTTAATGTTCAACCTGAGGCTCAGACATCACGGGAACCGCGTAGATCGGGAAGGATTCGTCATCAGCCTGAGCGCTATGACGGAGTCTACATCATTAATGATGAACCCTTCACTTATGCGGATGCGGTCAGTGGACCGGAGTCAACAAAATAGATTGAAGCTATGTGAATTGAGATGGACTCCATGTCAGATAACCAAGTCTGGGATTTGGTTGATCCGCCTCTGGGAGTAATCCCTGTGGGCTGTAAGTGGATCTTCAAAAAGAAGAAAGACATGGATGGTAACGTAGTTACCTATAAGGGCAGACTAGTTGCGAAAGGTTTCAAACAGATCTACGGGATAGATTATGAAGAAACTTTCTCTCCTGTAGCGATGTTCAAGTCTATTCGAATTAATCTCGCGATAGCAGCATATTTTGATTATGAGATCTGGCAAATGGATGTGAAAACCGCTTTCCTTAATGGAAAACTGGAAGAGGATGTGTATATGACACAACCTGAAGGTTTCATTAACCCAACAGAAGGTCATAAAATATGCAAATTAAAGAAATCCATTTATGGACTAAAACAAGCATCAAGAAGCTGGAATATTCGTTTTGATGAATCAGTTTCTGAATTTGGTTTCATCAAAAATGAAGATGACCCGTGTGTATATAAAAGGTTTAGTGGGAGCTTGATTACTTTCCTAGTCCTCTACGTTGATGATATTTTAATCATTGGAAACGATATTCTTGAACTGCATGCAGTCAAGGCATGGTTAAGAAAATGTTTCCAAATGAAAGATTTGGGAGAAGCAGCCTATATACTAGGCGTGGAGATCTATAGAGATAGATCTAATAGGCTTCTCGGGCTCTGCCAGTGTACTTACATCGATAAGGTCCTGGAAAGATTCCATTTAGAAAATTCTAAAAGAGGTTATCTTCCAGTCAGACATGGTCTGAATCTTTCAAAGAGCCAGTGTCCTCAAACACAGTCTGAGAAAGATGAGATGGACAATACGCCTTATGCTTCGGCTATTGGGTGAAAGGTCCCCACAAGGGGGGCGAAACCCCTAAGTATGGCGCATATTAAAATTTTAAGCAGCGGAAGAGGGTTTCTTGAGATCGGTTTCATGAGATATGATCAACCATAATAACCCGATTGCAAATAGAGAAGGGTTCATACCGTAGCCATTTCAAGATGGCGCCTTGGAAGAAAAAGTTGTAAGCGCCTCTTCTCCAAAGTCTCGCACACAAGATGAACAATGTGCTTCTTCCTTGGTGCTCCTTGTGCTAGCAAGGTTCCAAGGTTGTCTTGCCGAATGGAAAGGAAAAGATGAGATGATGTTCTCTTGGCCGAAACCTCCTCAACCTTCAAGGCGTCGCCACACACGGAAGTCGAGAGGAATGAGAGCGAGAGACGAGAATAGAGAGCACTCTATTCGAACGTGAGTGACTCCAATTGGAGATCATGGTTACTAAAAATAGCAACCACTCACCGCTCCAACGTTCACGCCAAGTGAACATGTCGCCACACCTTGAACCATGCGCTCATTTCATGAGCCGGTTCAATTTGGTTTGGTTTAAAACCAATCAAGCCAAGTAATCAAGTCCAGATCTCAAATAAACCCTAAGGCTCCAGATCTGACCGTTCATCTCTTGATGCTCTTGATCTCACCGATCTAGCATCTATTCTCTCGATCGAAGCTTACCGATCTCAAGCCCTAATCAATCAAACATGATCAGACTAGATCTCACTTACAATCAGAGACTAAATCCCTTTAAACTGAACCTAAACAATTCAGTCCACACGATCTGACTTAAGTAAGCCATATCATCAAATTGTGCGACCCTGAGGGTTTCCTTTAAATGTCGGTAACGATAACTCACGTTATCACGATCAGTGAGGGGTATCTAGCAACACATCACTGTCTCCCGATATAAAAGAAATGAGTCTTCCAAGACTACACCCAAAAACAGCACAAGTGTGAATCAACTTCACTAGGCATGCATACTTCCTTTGCCACTGGATGTTCTTATTGGACAAGCATGTCAAGCTTGTAGCTCCAATATGATGAGCATGATTAGATCAGATGAACACTGTCATCTGGGTATGGCCATACACTCTCTCAATCATCTCATCCAGGGGGCCCCTTTAGAACATCACACTCCTTAAACAAGGAGACGGCAATCCTATGTCTATCACTAGTGCCCTAACCTGACTCAAGCTCATTATCCAAGATAGTCTATAATCATTATGTTTCAAATGATATTGAACTACCTCAAAACAATGACAATCATCATTTAGAAAACACAAGTGATCTCAAGTCAGAGGAAATGTGCCACTTGTCATATACAAGGATTATCCACATTGTGACAAACAATTGAATATCCTAGTAGGGTCTGTCCAGCACATCCAATGTACCCATGAGTCTACATCTTATTCCATGCTCGAAGCATCCTATAAGACTAGAACACATATTAGTCTTAACCATATCAAGGCTGTCTCATGTTCACCAAGATACATCGACTAAGGACTTAACTGCATGTCAGCCCAGCTGAACAGCTTTGAGACATTATTCAGAAGAACATATATTGCAGCAGACAATGTAGCTAACTGAATAATAACCATGCCTTTATAAACATAAACGTTTATTACATGATACTGTTACAATCCCAAGGCCTCAAACATTAGGCTTAAGGGCATACCCCAACAATCTCCCACTTGCACTTAATCTAATGGTTGAGAAATCTCAAACCCATATTATTACAGTGCTTCTCATGCTTCTGCTGCGCCAGAGGCTTGGTAAGCGGGTCTGCCAGATTGTCATCTGTATGAACCTTGCAGACTTTGATCTCGCCACGATCTATGATCTCCCTGATCAAATGAAACCGTCTCTGTATGTGCTTGGACTTCTGGTGCGACCGTGGTTCCTTTGCTTGTGCGATTGCTCCAGTGTTATCACAGAAGATAACCAAAGGATCTGCACTCGAAGGAACAACACGAAGTTCTCTCATGAACTTACGAATCCACACTGCCTCCTTGGATGCTTCCGAGGCTGCAACATACTCGGCTTCTGTTGTGGAATCAGCAATAGTTGACTGTTTGAAACTCTTCCACACCACCGCTCCTCCATTCAAGCTAAAAACATAGCCTGATTGCGATCGGAAATCATCCTGGTCAGACTGGAATGAAGCGTCAGTATATCCTTCAATACTGAGTTCTTCCTGACCACCATATATCAAGAACATATCTTTGGTCCTCCGCAGATATTTTAAGATGTTCTTGACTGCAATCCAGTGTGCCTGACCTGGATTACTTTGGAAACGACTGGTCATGCTTAACCCGTAAGCGACGTCTGGGCGAGTACACAACATCGCATACATAATGGATCCAATAGCCGAAGCATAAGGCGTATTGTCCATTTCATCTTTCTCAGTCTGTGTTTGTGGACACTGACTCTTCGAAAGACTCAGACCATGTCTGACTGGAAGATATCCTCGTTTAGAATTCTCTAAATGAAATCTCTCCAGGACTTTTTCGATGTAAGTACTCTGGCACAACCCGAGAAGCCTCTTAGATCTATCCCTGTAGATCTTCACACCTAATACATAGGCTGCTTCTCCTAGATCTTTCATCTGGAAACATTTCTTTAACCATGCTTTAACAGCATGCATTTCAGGAATGTCATTTCCAATGATCAAGATGTCATCGACATAGAGGACTAGGAAAGTAATTACGCTCCCACTAAACCTCTTATACACACACGGGTCATCCTCGTTCTTGATGAAACCAAATTCAGTGACTGACTCATCAAAACGAATATTCCAGCTTCTTGATGCTTGCTTAAGTCCATAAATGGACTTCTTTAACTTGCATATCTTATGACGATCTAATGGATTAGTGAAACCCTCAGGTTGTGTCATATACACATCCTCATCCAGATTTCCATTAAGGAAAGCTGTTTTCACATCCATCTGCCAGATCTCATAATCATAATATGCCGCTATCGCGAAAAGAATCCGAATAGACTTAAACATGGCTACAGGTGAGAAAGTTTCATCATAATCTATCCCGTAGATTTGTTTGAAACCTTTCGCAACTAGCCTGCCTTTATAGGTAACTACGTTACCATCCATGTCAATCTTCTTCTTGAAGATCCATTTACAGCCTATAGGGATTACTCCCGGAGGCGGATCAACCAAATCCCAGACTTGGTTATCTGACATGGAGTCCATCTCGGCGCGCATAGCTTCAAGCCATCTCGCTGACTCTGGTCCACTGACCGCATCCGCATAAGTGAGGGGTTCATCATTATTAATGATGTAGACTCCGTCATAACGCTCAGGTTGTCGACGGATCCTTCCCGATCTTCGCGGTTCCCGTGATATCTGAGCCTCAGGTTGTTCAATAACCTGATCTACTGGCTCAGGCTCATCCAACTCTGCTTGAGCACTTTGTCCTTCCTCTGGATTCTCATCCAGCTTTATTTCTCTCCCACTGGCCTCTTGCAGAAGAAACTCCTTCTCAAGAAATATGGCCGTCCGAGCAACAAATACCTTGTTCTCTTTGGGATCGTAGAAATAATAACCCTTAGTCTCCTTAGGGTAACCGACAAAGATACATTTGTCAGATCTGCTCTCTAGTTTCCCAGAGGCGAGCTTTTTGACATAAGCCTCGCAACCCCAGATCCTGATAAATGTCAAGCTTGGCTGTTTCCCATACCATAATTCATATGGCGTCTTTGAAACTGCCTTGGATGGCACTCGGTTTAGTACCTTTGCAGCTGTTTCCAGTGCAAAACCCCAAAAGGAGTATGGAAGAGTAGCCTGACTCATCATAGAACGAACCATATCAAGTAACGTTCTGTTTCTCCTCTCGGACACACCATTCCATTGCGGTGTTCCTGGCGGAGTGAGCTGTGAGATAATCCCACACTCCTTCAGATAGTCAGTAAACGTATGACTCAAGTATTCTCCACCTCGATCTGAGCGAAGTGCCTTGATATTTCGGCCTAGCTGATTCTGTACTTCATTCTTGAACTCTTTGAACTTGTCAAAAGATTCACTCTTATGTCTCATCAGATAGACATAGCCATACCTACTGAAATCGTCAGTAAAGGTAATGAAGTACTGATAGCCACCTCTGGCATGTTTACTAAATGGCCCACACACATCACTGTGTATAAGGTCAAGTAAACCTGAAGCCCTTTGACCTTTGTGAGGAAAAGGCGACTTCGTCATTTTACCCATCAAACAAGCTTTGCATGTATCAATCTCCTTGTAAGAGAATGATCCCAGCAGTCCATGATCATGCAACCGCTTAATGCGTTTCTCGTTAATATGGCCTAAACGACTATGCCATAGCAAGGTGCTATCATCAGCATACTTGGCTTTCTTAATATCAACATTTTGTATAGAACGCTCCATGTCCAACATGAATAATCCATTGCTAATTGAACCAGTTGCATAAACAATATTATCATAAGATAAAAGACACTTTGAAATATTGCATTCAAAGGAAAAACCCTTCCTGACAAGAGCAGGAATGGAGATAATATTTTTAGTAATACTGGGAACAAAATAACAATTGTCTAGTTCCAATACAATTCCAGATGGTAAAGAAATGAAATAGTCTCCTACAGCAACAGCAGCAACCCGTGCCCCGTTTCCAACTCGTAGGTCCACCTCATGCTGTCCCACCTGCCTTCTTCTCTTGAGTTCCTGTACATTTGAACAAATGTGAACTCCACATGCAGTGTCCAACACCCATGATATAGAAGAAGAAAACATGACCTCAGTCACGAATATACCTGAGCCAGAAGCGATGCTTCCCCTCTTATCTCCTTGGAGCGCTTTACAGTCCTTTTTCCAGTGACCGAGCTGGCCACAGTGGAAACACCTGTATTCCTTGGACCGCTTCACCTTCTGCTTCAGAGCCTTGCTGTAGCTCTTGACAGGGGTCTTGCCCTTCTTCCCCTTCTTCTTGTTCCTCGAAGGAACCATTAAGACAGAGGTCGAAGGCTTTCCCTTCAGAGTCTCCTCAGTAGTCAAGAGCATATTCAGCAGCTCTGCCGGAGTACAATCGATTTTGTTCATATTAAAGTTAATAATGAACGCGTCGAATGAAGGCGGGAGAGACTGCAGAATAATATCCACAGCAAGCTCCTGGTTGATGGTATGCCCCAGTTTCTCTAGAGCCTCCTTGTGCCCAATCATCTTGAGCACGTGAGCTCCCACTGGGCTCCCTTCAGCCAGTTTGCTCTGAAAGAAAAGCTTTGTCAAATTGTAGCGCTTAGTCCTTGCCTGTGCAGCATACAGCATCTTGAGGTTCGCTATCATGTCTATAGCAGACATATCCTCATGCTGACGCTGCAGCGGTGGTGTCATAGACGCTAGCATCAGGCAAGCGACATCAATGCTATCATTGACGTGCTTTTCATAGGCTTCCCGAACCGCCCTTGCGGTGTTCGGAGTGGGCTGAGGCGGTATCGCCGTCTCGAGGACATACAGTTTCCTCTCTGCCTTAAGAACAATCTTAAGGTGTCCGAACCAGTTAGAGAAGTTCGGCCCAGCAAACTTCTCCCTTTCCAGTAGGGATCGCACATTGAAGTTCATGGTGTTCGTTGCTGCAGGTATCTACAACAATGCAAGAACAGCAAGGTCAGTATCAATGTTAAGAATCAATCAGGACTTAAGAAAGATTCTTTTTCTCACTATTTTATCTGACTGAAAAATCCATTAAACAGTCCGAAAGAGTAGATACTCTTTTAGTGAGATGGGATCCGGATTTCATACTTGGTCTCCGCGTCCCGCTCAGGCGAGATAAGATGCACAGAGAGTACAAGCACTAATCTCCGGTAAGCAGTCCCTGCCGATCGCCAACCCGTGCGATTCCCCTTCATCTGGGCAATCCAGCAGACTGTGCCAACTGAGTTGGTACAACACAGTCTCTGATCCCACAGATGGCTGCCTCCATGTGCTACCATATGCGCCACATATGTAGCCTACATGGTCAAGCTGACCCGACCTACTCCCTGGACCACCATGTGCTATGCTGAGCAACGAGAAGGGATAAATCCCTACTCTGTAACACACAGGTGTAATCCCACACCGTCTGAAGATAGATGGACGTGCCCACTGAGTGGGTACAACACGGCTCCAACGATAATCAGAACAGTGAGGTTTCGCGTCAGAAGGCTTACGAGCTTGATATTTTAGCATTGGATTTTAACGGTCTTTTATCTTCTTCAGTATCATGCAATTCCTATGGTGATAGCAGAAGATAAACTAATCATGCAATTCTAATATTTAAACAATAAATAAAAGAAAGCATGAATCTTATGTGGTAAAAGCCCATAGCCCTAGTAAGACCTTAATTAACTTAAGTCTTCACTTGCTTTTCTTCATGGGGCTTTTGCTGCTCATCTGGCCCAAACCAAGGCCCAAGCGCCATCTGCAGGTCTGGTGCGCCCACCAGGAATATGCGCCAGGTCCTAGGGTCAAACCCTAGACCTCCCACCTGGTCAAGCCACTGCTGCATGCGCCTCTGCCAAGTGTGCTCTGTGCTCTTGTCTAATTAAATTACAAATTTAACTATCTAGACAAGATTGACACGCAGGTCAATTACATTTTATAAATTAAAGCAATGTGATGCGCAGATCACAATATAAAATTAATTTACAAAATTAACCAGGCACGCAGGCCCCAGCACAGCACTCATTAAAGACGGGCAGCCCACATAAGATTAAATAAACATACATATGCAACAATCAACATGTGATCCAATCATGAAAATTAAATTTCGAAAACCCCTTGGGATGAATTTTAATTTTCCTTATTTGCCCTACTGCCTTACAGTGGTCTATTACTAGGGATCCACTCATCCATCCTAGTCAGATCCACTGCCCTTGCATGCACCAAGTCCTAACTGACTTGAGTCGACCATAAGGTCAACCATGCATGCGCTAGGGCTGAACAACCACAATGAGGTCTGGCAAGCGGGTGTGACCCCGGGCCTAACTCATGTGCGTTCATCAGTTGTCTCAATCAGATATCGCTACACGCCTGTCTGCAGCCGACCTGTAGCCACCACGTGCTTGCGCACAGGTGCTACCTGGTCAACCCATCAAGGCTGTCAGATAGTCTGATCAGACTTTTGGATCTAACCTAAGGAGGGTGACTTCAACCCTAATAACCCATCTAAGGGTTTAAAGTAGGTGCTTTAGATCTAAGATGAATCGCGCAAGTTATTTGTTTTGGAAACACAATAAAACATGCGCCAACAACATGCGCCAGGGAGAAAATAACATCTATAAGAAACATGTATTTTCGCCAACTTACAACTACAGCATAAGCATTCGCATGTGACCTATAGATCTGTTATCTTGCGCAAACATGGATCATAAATCATAACATGGCAATCATAAAACATGAACATTGGCTCTGATACCAATTGAAAGGTCCCCACAAGGGGGGCGAAACCCCTAAGTATGGCGTATATTAAAATTTTAAGCAGCGGAAGAGGGTTTCTTGAGATCGGTTTCATGAGATATGATCAACCATAATAACCCGATTGCAAATAGAGAAGGGTTCATACCGTAGCCATTTCAAGATGGCGCCTTGGAAGAAAAAGTTGCAAGCGCCTCTTCTCCAAAGTCTCGCACACAAGATGAACAATGTGCTTCTTCCTTGGTGCTCCTTGTGCTAGCAAGGTTCCAAGGTTGTCTTGCCGAATGGAAAGGAAAAGATGAGATGATGTTCTCTTGGCCGAAACCTCCTCAACCTTCAAGGCGTCGCCACACACGGAAGTCGAGAGGAATGAGAGCGAGAGACGAGAATAGAGAGCACTCTATTCGAACGTGAGTGACTCCAATTGGAGATCATGGTTACTAAAAATAGCAACCACTCACCGCTCCAACGTTCACGCCAAGTGAACATGTCGCCACACCTTGAACCATGCGCTCATTTCATGAGCCGGTTCAATTTGGTTTGGTTTAAAACCAATCAAGCCAAGTAATCAAGTCCAGATCTCAAATAAACCCTAAGGCTCCAGATCTGACCGTTCATCTCTTGATGCTCTTGATCTCACCGATCTAGCATCTATTCTCTCGATCGAAGCTTACCGATCTCAAGCCCTAATCAATCAAACATGATCAGACTAGATCTCACTTACAATCAGAGACTAAATCCCTTTAAACTGAACCTAAACAATTCAGTCCACACGATCTGACTTAAGTAAGCCATATCATCAAATTGTGCGACCCTGAGGGTTTCCTTTAAATGTCGGTAACGATAACTCACGTTATCACGATCAGTGAGGGGTATCTAGCAACACATCACTATCTCCCGATATAAAAGAAATGAGTCTTCCAAGACTACACCCAAAAACAGAACAAGTGTGAATCAACTTCACTAGGCATGCATACTTCCTTTGCCACTGGATGTTCTTATTGGACAAGCGTGTCAAGCTTGTAGATCCAATATGATGAGCATGATTAGATCAGATGAACACTGTCATCTGGGTATGGCCATACACTCTCTCAATCATCTCATCCAGGGGGCCCCTTTAGAACATCACACTCCTTAAACAAGGAGACGGCAATCCTATGTCTATCACTAGTGCCCTAACCTGACTCAAGCTCATTATCCAAGATAGTCTATAATCATTATGTTTCAAATGATATTGAACTACCTCAAAACAATGACAATCATCATTTAGAAAACACAAGTGATCTCAAGTCAGAGGAAATGTGCCACTTGTCATATACAAGGATTATCCACATTGTGACAAACAATTGAATATCCTAGTAGGGTCTGTCCAGCACATCCAATGTACCCATGAGTCTACATCTTATTCCATGCTCGAAGCATCCTATAAGACTAGAACACATATTAGTCTTAACCATATCAAGGCTGTCTCATGTTCACCAAGATACATCGACTAAGGACTTAACTGCATGTCAGCCCAGCTGAACAGCTTTGAGACATTATTCAGAAGAACATATATTGCAGCAGACAATGTAGCTAACTGAATAATAACCATGCCTTTATAAACATAAACGTTTATTACATGATACTGTTACAATCCCAAGGCCTCAAACATTAGGCTTAAGGGCATACCCCAACATTGGGTCCATCATGTATGCGATGTTGTGTACTTGCCCAGACGTCACTTACGGGCTAAGCGTGACCAGTCGGTTCCAAGGTAATCCAGGGAAGGCACACTGGATTACAGTCAAGAACATTTTGAAATATCTTCGCAGAACCAAAAATATGTTCTTGATTTATGGAGGTCAGGAAGAGCTCAGTATTGAAGGATATACTGATGCTTCGTTCCAGTCTGACCAAGACGATTTTCGATCGCAATCAGGCTATGTTTTTAGCTTGAATGGAGGAGCAGTGGTGTGGAAGAGTTTCAAGCAATCAATTGTTGCTGATTCCACAACAGAAGCCGAGTATGTTGCAGCCTTAGAGGCATCAAAGGAGGCAGTTTGGATTCGTAAATTCGTTCAGGAACTTGGTGTCGTTCTTTCGAGTGCAGATCCATTAGTTATCTTCTGTGATAACACTGGAGCGATTGCACAAGCGAAGGAACCACGGTCACACCAGAAGTCCAAGCACATACAGAGAAGGTTTCACCTGATTCATGAGATCGTTAATCGAGGAGACATCAAGCTCTGCAAGGTTCATACAGATGACAATCTAGCTGACCCGCTTACAAAGCCTCTGGCGCAGCAGAAGCATGAGAAGCACTGTAACAATATGGGTTTGAGATACCTCAACCATTAGTTTAAGTGCAAGTGGGAGATTGTTAGGGTATGCCCTTAAGGCCAATGTTTGAGGCTTTGGGATATTTTCAGTATCATGTATAAACAATATATATGTTTTATAAAGGCAATTGTTATTATTCAGATTGTTACATTATCTGCTGCTATATGTATACTTCTGAGTAATGTCTCAATGATGTTCAGCTTAGCTGACATTCAGTAATGTCCTTAGTCGAGATATCTTGGTGAACATGAGACAACCTTGATATGATTGAGACTAATGTGTGCTCTAATCTTGTGGGATGCTTCGAGCATGGAATAAGATTAGACACATAGGTGCATTAGATGTACTAGACTTACCCTTCTTTGGATATTCAATTGTTTGTCACAATGTGAATAATCCTTGTATGCAAGCAAGTGGTATATTCCCTCTGACTTGAGATCACTTGTGTTTCTAAGTGATGATTGACATTGTCTTGAGGTAGTTCAATATCATTTGAAAGATAATGGTTAAGGATTATCTTGGATAGTGGGCATGAGTCATGCTAGGGCACTTGTGATAGATATAGGATTGCCTCTCCTGATTGGAGTGTGATGTTCTAAGGGGCCCTTGGATGAAATGGTTGAGAATGTGTATGGCCATACCCAGGTGACTATGATCATTTGATCTAACCATTTTCATCATGTTGGAATCGCAGGCTTGACACGCTTGTCCAACAGGAACATCCAGTGGCAAAGGGAAACATGTATGCCAAGTGAATTAGATTCGCACTTGTGCTGTGGTTTGGGAGTAGTCTTGGAAGACTCTTTCCTTCATATCGGGAGACAGTGATGTGTTGCTAGATACCTCTCTCTGATCGTGATAACGTAAGTTATCATTACCGACATTGAAGGAAACCCTTAGGGTCACACAATTTGATGATATGGCTTACTTATGTCAGATCGTGTGGACTGGAATTATTCTAGTTCAGTTTAAAGGAATTTAAACTCTGATTGGAAGTGAGATCTAGTCTAATCATGTTTGATTGATTAGGGCATGTGATCGGTAAGCTTTGATCGGAGATTGATTCTTGATCGTATTGATCAAGGGTTCAATGTGATGTGTGGTTAGATCTTGAGCCATTCGGTTCAAAGAGAGTTTAGCCAGGGTTGGTTCGATTTTGTGCTTGGACCAAATGGTATTTGAACCAGTTGACTTGTGAACGCATGGTTCAATTGATGATGGAGATTTCGATGGTTTAAATGGAAGTTATGGAGGTAGTTATTGTTTTTTCGGTTTTTCCATATGGTGGCCGAACATACCTCTTGAGATTAACCCCATGTTTTTCGAAGGGGGCTCTTCTCTCTTCTTCCTCTTAAGCGCATCGTCTCCCCCAAAGAAAAATCCCAGCCGAGACACACATCCTCATCACAAGGGACGATCAGGACTCCTTGGTATCTTTGCTAGCACAAGGGACGCAAGGGAGGAAGTCTACTTCATCTTGTGTGTGATCTCTTTGGAGAAGAGGCACTCGCCCCTTTCCTCTTCCAAGCCGCCTCTCATATCATGGCACAGGTAAGTCTATAAGGTTGATCATATGCTCGAGTTAAAGTGATTCATGGGATTCCTAGTTTTTCTGACGCAAGTTTTTTAGTCGCTTGTTAACTAGGTTCCCCTTCAGTGGTATCAGAGGCAGGTTACTAGCTTGATGCATATGATTGCCATATTGTGATCCATGCTTGATATTGAAGCACATGTTTCTGTTCTCATACGAATGTATGATGTATGTTTACATTTCATAGCTTGCGCATGTTATACTTGTTTTCACAAATACTTACCTTCATGCGCGACTCCATTAGACTGTTCTATGCGCTTATTTTAAATACTTAGACGGGTTAGCAGGTTTGAAATCGTTTGTCAAGTATGAACCCAATAGCCTAACCAGACAACTGACAGCCTGGATGGGCGGCTGGATAGCACTTGTGCG
This sequence comes from Costus lasius, assembly GCA_027563935.2. Classification (NCBI taxonomy): domain Eukaryota; kingdom Viridiplantae; phylum Streptophyta; class Magnoliopsida; order Zingiberales; family Costaceae; genus Costus; species Costus lasius. The sequence goes on along the minus strand of CM050454.1, from coordinate 88,565,639 downwards.
CAAGACGTACAGGTGGCTATAAGCCGACTGCGGAAGGGCGTGTAGTGATGTTTGTTTGAGGCAAAAAGGTGAACGATCATGATAATGGCCCGGGGTCGCACCCGTTTGCCAGAAATCATGTAGGACGTTCAGCCCTTAAGGATGCATAGTCGATCATTGGGTCGACGCTAGTCAGTTATGACTGGGTGCATCCAAGGGCAGTGGGTCTGACTTGTTCTGACAAGTGGATACCTGTTAATGGACCGTTGTAAGGTAGTAGGGCACATAAGGAATTAAAATTGATGCCATGGGTTTTTGTTTGGATCACTTGTTGTACATGTTTTTCATGTTGCCATGAATGATTGGACTCCAGTCGAGTACATTTGAATGTTTATTTAATCTTATGTGGGCTGCCCTTTTTTTTGTATGCTGTGCTGGGGCCTGCGAGCCTGGAAATTAATATATTTGATGTGATCTGCGAGTCACATTTGATTTATTTGAATGTATAAATGACCTGCGTGTCAATCTATGTCTAGATAGTTTTTTAAATGTAATTTCATCAGACATGAGCACACAGTACATATGGCAGAGGCGTTTGCAGCAATTGGCTTCACTAGGTGGGTGGTCTAGAGTTCGACTCTAGAATAGGCGCATTCTATCTGGTGGGCGCATTTAGGCTACAGATGGCGTTTGGGCCACATGAGGTATAAGAATGCCATAAGGAGCTCAAGTGAAGATTAAAGTCAAACTAGGGTTTTACTTATATTTTTATGGGCGTTTACCACATAAGATAATTGTGCTTTCTATTTACTGTTTTAAGTAACATTAGCACATGTGTGTTTTATTCTTCTGCTATCACTATAGGCTTTACATGATAGTAAGAAGATAAAAGACCGATAAAATCCAACGTCAATATCAAGCTTTCAATTGCCTTCTGACGCGAAACCTCACTGTTCTGACTATCGTTGGGGCCGTGTTGTACCCACTCAGTGGGCACGCCCAGCTATCTTCAGACGGTGCGCGATTACACCTACATGCTACAGAGAAGGGATTTATCGCTTCTCGTTGCTCGGCATAGCACGTGGTGGTCCAGGAAGTCGGTCAGGTCAGCTTGACCATATAGGCTACATGTTGAGCATATGATAGCTATATGGAGGCAGCCATCTGAGGAATCAGAGATTGTGTTATACCAACTCAGTTGGCACAGTCTTCTGGATTACCTGGATGAAGGGGAATCGCACGGGTTGGCGATTGGCATGGATTGCCTACCAGTGATTAGTGCTTGAGCTCTCTGTGCATCTTATCTCGCCTGAGCGGGACGCGGAGATCAAGTATGAAATCTGGATCCCATCTCACTAAAAGAGTTTAACTCTTTCGGACTTTTATTGGATTTTCAGTCAGATAAAATAGTGAGAAAAGGAATCTGACTTATTTCTCATCAGATAGACATATCCATATCTACTGAAATCGTTAGTAAATGTGATGAAGTATACAAACCCACCTCTAGCTTGTTTGTTGAATGACCCACAAACATCGTTGTGTTTGAGATCCAATAAACCTATGGCCCTTTCACCTTTCATGGTGAATGGCGCCTTTGTCATCTTGCCTAACAAACAAGGCTCAGAAACATCAAATTACTCAAAGGAATCTGAATCCAAGAATCCATTTGCATGGAGTTATTGGATGCGATTCTTGTTGATGTGCCCAAGATGACGGTGCTAAAGATAAGTGTTGTTGAAACCACTTAGCTTGATCCTTTTAGCATTTATGTTGCACATAGAACTCTGCATATCCAAGACATACAAGCCATTGCATAGAGTACCAGAACCATAGAACATGTATGCCAATGAAAAAGAACATTTGTTCTCTTTGATTGCAAAATTGAATCCTTTCCTCGCTAGGGCAGGAATGGATATAATGTTCTTGGTAATCGATGGTACATAGTAACAATGGTCGAGTTCTAGTTGAAGTCCCGATGGTAGCGAGAGAGTGAGATCTCCCACGGTTACAGCTGCAACCTGTGCGCCGTTACCGACTCGAAGATCAATCTCTCCTTGTCGCACTGTCCTACTTCGTTTGAGCCCTTACATACTTGTACAAATATGTGCTCCACATGCGGTATCAAGTACCCATGTGTTTGAAGTAGACAAGTTGACTTCAACCACACAAATGCTAGAGCTTGAAGACGAAGGAGTCACCCTTCTCTTCACCTCTTTCTAGTGTTGCCTTTTACCGCACTCGAGCTTGGGGTCACCCCTCAAGTTTCGACACCAGTCCAACTTGTCCTCCCAAAGGACAGATCGCAGTTTTAATCCACTATTGTTCATAGACATTATCTACAATAACAGACATGCAGATTAGTACCACATTTCAATCATTTAATATGGACTTGAAATAAATGATTGTTTCTCACTATTTTAACAGGTTGACAACCCTCTCATGTCAATCTAGGAAACCACAGAATTTCCAAAGTGAGATGGGATCCTTGTTCCTCACATGGCCCCATGTCCGGCGAGCGTCGGATGTACTGCACGAGTTCACGCATGTATCTCAAGGTAGGCATGCCGGCCAATTGCAACTTGGCAATTCCCCTTCTCAAGACAGTTCAAGCACTTCGTGTCCAACGAGGGCTGGATACAGCACGAAGCCCTAACTTCTTGAAGCTGCTTCTAGAAACTTTCATCATGTGGACAAACCACATATGGAAGTTCTAGTTAAGTCCGACCTGACCGTTATGCCCAGGGCCAACAATTTCCTTGCGAAAGGCGCGCCTAGAGTTTTAACTGGACTGGCGAAATTATTGTCACCACACGCCTCCTAAAGATAGATGGGTGTGTCCCACGAGGGTGGGAAACAGTGCACAACACCATCGATCGATAGTTTGACGAGGGCTACGCGTCAGAAAGCGGGAACGGGACTTGATATAATTTTGAGAGGGTTTGGGTGGTGTCATACCACATTCATTTTATCTTATGTCTACCATTACAGGCATGCACCCGATAGTGATAACATAAAATAAAACAATCAGAGCATGGCAATAAAAGTAGTAAAAACATGATATGGTTATAGCCCAAACAAGCCCCTAGACCTAGACAGTACACCTAGCACTACCAAAAGCTCCAAGCGTTTAGCCCATGTTCCAAGCCGTTGGCTCCTAGCTCTGAGTGCTTCAGGGTCCTGCTTCAACCCCAGGTGCACCTCCAAGGTTTCATGCTCCACCTATGTTAGCTCGCAAACCCTAGGCTCCTCCTAGGGTTCGGCCAACACTCTCCTCTGCCCTTGCTAGCTCGCAAACCCTAGGCTCCTCCTAGGGTTCGGCCAACATGAGGCGCCACCACAACCAAATAGGCGGCTGTGTTGCACCACTTCTAGATCAGCCCATGAAACTTATTCGATGCACCCCTAGGAAGCCCTAGAAGCCATCAAAGTCTCGGCCAATTAAGAAGTGCGCGCAAGCCCTCTTCATCAGCCCCTATTCCTTAAGATGCGCCACTAGGAGGAACCCTAGAAGCCACCAAGAAGTCGGCTAACAAATAAGCTACCTATCTTGGTTAGGTGCGCAAGAGAGAAAGCCTGATGCGCCATTGTCTTCCCTAATCTTCAACTTGATTTCAAATAAATAAAATGGGCGGCGCGCAGGCCTCACAACAATACATTCCAAGCATGCATTAAGGCTTGTCTATAACCATATCAAGTGCATAAAGAAAAACACCTAATACGCGCTCTTCAATATGCAATGAAAAACTACAAAACCATATTTTAGTTTTTCATTAGAAAACTTGTTCGTTAAATCTCCGCGATCTTATCAAAAATCCAGATCTTTCGTTTTCTCTCCGGAGTCTACAAGTGGCCATATATACCCCGATTATCAATGCCACGTGCAATCCCTAACTTGTACGGATTAGGGCAATCACCCAGTCCTTGCCGCAAAATCTAAATACAACTCTCACACCATGGGTCTATCCCATGAATATGAGGAGAAATAAATTCTCACACATAGGGTCTATCCCCATGTGTAGAAACCGAATATCATGAATATCATAAGAGCGAAATAACAAACCTATTTTTCTACACATAAAACATGGCATAAAGATTTTTAAATAAATTTCTTATGACATGCGCATGCTAGAAAAATCCATACACCAATGTATCTCGTAAGTTGGCTCTGATACCATTGTTGGGAATCCCCGGGAGATTTAAAACGAAAAACAGCGGAAGCCAGCCCGAAATGAGATTCCTAATTCAACAATAAGGACCGCCTTACAAAGAATACAAAGGATGTGATAGAGGTATACCTTACTAGTGGCTTTTAAGATGTCGATGTCGATGACTGGAGATGCGCAATCGGCCCGTCCTCTACACTCGTGCACACACGGACTGCCTCGAGACTCCTCCACTCCACGAACGTGCTAGCTTCGGGAGAAGAGATCCATGCCACTAACTTCTTTTCTGCTTGCGCCAATCTCGAAGACCACGCGCCAAGAAGAAGGGGAAGCGTTGGCGACAAGGAGTGGGCAGCACTACAACTTGTCCCAACCTTGATGCAAAAACTTTTTCTTATTGTCATCACCTACAAGACCCTCATGCCAGGAGCAGAGGGGAGGCGACAACAAGAGAGGAGAAAAGAGACAGGTGAAAAATCTCCCAAGAGAGCCTCTAAATTTATAATAGAAGCACCAGCTCCTCTTTGGAGATTTTTCCCATGTGGGACTATGTGCAGGCGCCACCCCACACCCCTAGGTCTCAGGTTCGAGACCCACCAAGTGAAATGCGCCTATACATATTAATTAACCAAAAGAAAATTTTCTCTAGTCAATTAATGACTTTAGTTTATTCATGTGACTAAAGTGCCAAGCCCAACCTTGCACTATGACCCTTGTTTGGCACATTTTGACACCTCAGGTCAACAGAGGTCAAACATGGTCCACTAGGGTCAACTAGTGGTCAAAGATTAACAAAATAAAGTCTCATATCCTCATAAGAAATCCCAAGGCATCAGCTTCCCAAAATGATCCGAATCATATAATGATTTGATCAGAGGCAAACTGATCAATACGGAGTCTCTAGAGTCTAGGTGTGTGACCCTGTAGGTCCCTCTAACATTGGCAGTGATGACCCAATCATCACAAGCGGTGAGTGGCACCTAGCACTACATCGCCGCTACCCAAGTCATCGGAATAAATGTCGCCATCGACAACCTCAAAACTGTGATAAGGAATAAGAGTATCCGTGTCCCTTTGCCTAGCTGATCGTCCAAGTTGGAAAAGCGTGTCACACTTGTATATTCCAACGACGATGGTCATGACTAAATTAGGCTAAACCTGGGTTTGGCCACACGCTTTTAATCATGCACCATCTTGGGGCCCATGGACATCATGCTTCCCCGTAGGGAAGGGGCAAATCCTCTAACAACAAGATGAACCTCTCGTATTGCTTAAGATATACCCAATGACAACCGTTATAACCTCCCTATTACGGCGAGGTGTTAGGTTGTATCAAAGTATATCCTTTACAACACAGAGATAAAATCATCCTCAAGTCAAAGGACAGATACAACTCTATCACTGTGAGATTCTTCTTGAGACACCAAGAAGAACTATCACGGCTGGTTGGTCCAACATATCTCCCTTGATATACCCTTATGCATGCGTTAAACAACCCGTGCTAACCAGCGCATCAACGAGTCTAACTCGCACCATAGCTGTCACCTATCCACTATGGTACTTGACTCGGGACATAAGCAAACAGAGATAGTAATATCTCGAGGGACATCATCATGTAAACATACCTGTGCGCAAATGTATAGTAAACCATGACAACGACAATGCCAGGATTTCTATAAATATCAATGTATGTAGTACATATGTCTAGAACAAAAGATAGGTCTCAGGGCATAACACTAACCTGTTCCCCAACAGTGGTATCAGATCTACTTGCGAGAAACACAAGGTGTACATGTGGTTGTATGAAATATTTTTTGAAAAGTTTTCTTTCATCCATGCGCGTTTCACCTATAAGGCGTTTTCATCCAAACTTCTCTTATCGATTTTGATGGCTGAAAATTGGATTGTGTTTATGATGGATTTAAGACCAAAGACGCACGTAGTTTTGTCAAGTTGGACAGGCAGTGTCTCTTCGGACTGGCTAGGTTTCTTGATCTGACAAAATTGCCAGCCGATAGGGTCCATGAAATCATCATGAAACTTGATCCGAATTTTAGCATAAATTTGCTTGGGATAGTGCTTTGAATGGAGTTGGCACATAAGGGGATGAAATTTGATTATTCTGGTCTTTCAAATTTTACATATGTGCCACTTGTCTCTTCCATTAGTTATATGGTCATAGCGAGTGCCCTCCTATATTGTGATGTGGAAGGATGTTTCCACATATGATGAATGCTTGTAAAATCTTTTTGCCACCTGTGTGTGGTTCTCCCCCTTATCTTGATGTAAAAATTTTCATCTTGTTTTAGAATAGATGTAGAATTGTTTTCATAAGATAGGTTAAGGTTCATCAAGACAACAAGGTGTTTTCTTCAACCGATTTCAGAGTGGCACCAGCTTTGGAAGCATGGTGGAGGATTTGCGGTTGGAGGAAGGGAACTTGTTTTCGGCTTCTGGCATGGGCTGATTTGATTAGGGACTCGCAACCCTTGGATGCATGATAACATATCACATGGCTCGTGATATGTTATGTGTATGAAAAGGGCTATGACCATACCAACCATATTAGCATGCCTGTAATGGTTTATTATTTTGTCCATAGGATGCTTGTGATGTGTTTTTCCTTTTGCTGCCACTATAGAAAAATTGCATGCTAGAAAAGAATAATAATTAAGAGCAAACTCTCCTTGAAATATCAAGTCAATAGCCTTCTAATGCGTAGCCCTTATCAAGCTATCGATCAGTGGTGTTGTGAACTATTTTCCACCCTCGTGGGACACACCCACTTATCTTTAGAAGGTGTGTGGTGACAATGGTTTCCCCAGTCCAATTTTAACCTGGGCGCGTCTTCGCAAGGAAACTCGTTGGCCCTGGGCATAACGGTTAGGATTAGACTTGACTAGTCTTTCATATGTCACTGACATGATGAATCACTAGAGGCAGCTGTTGAGAGGATAGGGTTCTGTGTTGTATCCAGCCCTCGCTGGACATAGGGTGCCTAGTCTGTCTTAACTAAGAGGAGTTGTGCACGGCACAATCAGCTGGCATGCCTACCAAAGGAAGCATGGGATCACTCTATGCACCCCAACTCACCCTCGTGAGTCGCGGAGACCTCATGTGAAATTGAGATCCTACTCACTTATTTCCAAGTTGAGTTTTGAGAGTTATCAAGTTGTTAAGAAATAGTGGGAGCATGGCATTTAATTTAAAGTCCTTGTTAAATGCTTTATCATAGTACTTATTTTGCTTGTTTGCTTATTGTAGATGATACCATCTCCTAAACTTAGATTGAAAATTCATAAAAGTAAACTAGATGGAACAAATTGGACAAAATGGTTTAGAATTTTGACCAAAATTCTAGAACAAGAGAATGTGGTGCATCTTCTTGAAAGACCTCCATCCCAGCCCTGTCTTTATTTTAGTACAAAGTGGGAGTGGAATGTCTATCTTGAACATTGTGTAGATAGTAAACATTACACTGCTCTTGTTCTGAGGTGTATGACCCCTGAGGTCCAGGTTGAGTGTGATGAGATGGGGATTTATGATATCATCATATATCTTCGAGGTCTCTTCACACCCGGCACTTCAAACAGTGATCAAGAGAGTGTTGTTGGATCTTCTAGGTGTTTGCCTAAATCCAGGAATGACCATGGTTCTATTTCTTCGAGGCTAAAACTTTGGAAGACTGGGAATGCAAGGAAATTTCAGGATGGATTAAGGCCCCAGGAGGAGCATGGCACAAAAGAAGGGATGTAATCCATCTGCTTCAGGTATTGTGTTACTGAGGTCTTTATGTCTACTTCTTGTTCATGGGTACTGGGTACCGCATGTGGAGCTTACATATGTTTTTCATATGCAGGGGCTCAGAAGAAGTAGGACAATGAGGCTTGGTGGGATCGACTTTCGAGTCAGGAATGGAGCATTGGATGCTTCTGTTGATATTATCTCACTGCCTTCAAGACTTCAACTAGAACTTTGCTATTATGTACCAGCTTTTGTATTAGAACATTATGTCCATTATTTTGAATGGATTTTTAGTTTGAAATAAATGGTATTTCTTTAAATCTGGGATGTTCTATAGAAGTGGTACAGTTGATAATAGTTTGTAGTTCTGTGTGTAACACTGAATGGATCAAGTACAATGATTCAATCAACACTCTCTCATAGCATTGTCACTTGTGGGCTATAAAACAAATATTACATCCAAGAAGTTCATGGACTATTGGGATCATTATCCTTTTAGGATTATGATACATGTGAGTTTTGTTGGACAAGGTGACAGATGCTGCCTTCACCATAAACGGTGGAAGGGTAAGTGGCTTGTTGGATCTATACATAGGAATGTGTGTGGACCCATGGAAACAAGCACAAGGAAGTGTTGTATACTTCATTAGGTGTGGATATGTTTTATCCAACATATAACTTTGAAAAAATCCATAAAGTTCAAAAATGAAGTGCTGGATCAAATTGGAACATCTATTAAAACACTTTGATTGGATCAAGGTGGTTAAAGAAAAATTTGATGATTGTCCTAAGGAGTGTGGGGTTATCTCACAACTTACTTGGAACACCACAATTGTGTGGTGAAATTCAAAGAAAGAAAGAGGAACACATTGGATGTGGTTCCATCTTTGAATAGTCATGCAAATTTTGAGGCCATGCAAGTAACTGTTCTAACCCTCCATAGTGTGTGTTTGTGGGGCACTAAGAGTGCTATTTCTATCCCAATGAGAACAAAGTATTTGTTGCTCAAGCTGCTGTCTTTCTTGAGGAGATATTACTTTTGAAAGAAGGTAGTGGGAGTAGATTTGATTGGACGAGGTCCAAAATCAACCACAAACAATTAGACACAGATAGAGAGGAATCGCACATGCAGGTTTAAAATCAACCTGAGGTTCAAGAAACACAGGAACCACATAAGTCTGGATGGATTTGAAATGCTCTCACAGGTTGTGGGCATGATGAATTTTTCATCAAGGATGAACCTAAGACTTATGAGGAAATGGAAGCGATCAGTGGACCAGATTCCAAGAAATGACTGGGCGCCATGAGAACGATAATGGACTCCATGTCTGCTAATAAAGTGTGGGAATTGATTGAGCCGCCAAAGGGGTAACACCCATAGGCTGTAAATGGATCTTCCAGGAAGATAGACATGGAAGGTAACAATGTTACCTATGATGACAAGCTAGTGAATGAAATTTCACGCAAGTCCACTGGGTGGATAGTGATGAAATTTTTCATCAATGGCTATGTTTGAGTCCATTATGTATCTTCTTGTTATAATTGCATTTTCTGTTACGGCGTGTTGTTATGAAAACTACTTTTCTTAATAGACGTATGGAAGAGAATGTCTATATGGAAATAGCCGAAAGGTTTTCATATAGAGGCCTTAAAAATATGCATGGTCTTATGCAAGCATCTTGAAAAGGAGCCTGTGTTTACAAGAAGATCAGTGAGAGCATCATAGTGTTTCTTGTTCAACTTGATTGACGATATTCTCCTCACTTGAAATGACATCCCAGCTCTTCACGTGGTAAAGTAAAGGCTAGGGAAGTATTTCGAGAATATGATCTAGGGAATGAGGCCTATATCCTAGGCATGAGGATCTATAGTGATCCAAGAAAGTCATTGCCCTTTAGTCAATCTACGTTAATCCAGGAGATTCTGGAGAGGTTCGTATTGGGTGATTCCAAAAGTTGATACCTTCTAGGAAGACATGGTATAGATCTCTCAAAGATACTATGTCCTATGACATAGCTGGAGAGCAGTAACATGAGTCCATAATCCTAGTACATTGGGTACAGGATAGATCATGTTTTGTGCAATATGCACAAGACCATATGTGGCGAATGCTTGGAGCATGGCCAGTAAGTTTCAATCAGATCCTACTGTTCAAACAGTGGATAGCTGTGAAAGCAATCCTTCATGCTTGGGAAGCATAAAGGATTGAGGTCTAGTCTGTGAAAGACAGGAAGAACTTTGTGTAAAGGAGTACACTAATACTTCCTTTCAGTCTATTGACTATCGTTCACAGTCAGGATTTTCATTTTGCCTTGATGTGGTGTTGTATTCTGAAAGAGCTTTATGCAAACCACAGTGGCAAATTCTATAATTAAGGCTGAGTACATTGTAGCTTCTTGTGGTAGCCAAGGTAGCAGCTTCATTCACTTGAACTTGATTTAGTCTCTGGTGCTTGATGGTCCAGTATATTTCTTACTGGGACCATAGCATAAGTGAAGGAAGTTAGCAGTGAAGTATGTATTGTAGCGATATCAGCTAATCTTAGAGATGATTGTTAAGATGATGTTCAAACTTGCGAAATAAACACATATAGCAATCTGGAAGACCCACTGGCATAGCCTCTGGCACAGCGGAAGCTAAATAAATCATACTAGAGACATGGGACTGAATAAACTCAGTTGCCTTTGGTCTTAGTGCAAGTGGGAGATTGTTAGTGTTTATGCCCTGCTGACCAATGTATGGACATGGTCCGACATTATTTGAATGTACTTTGATAGAATTGATAATATTGGTAAAGGCATGGTCGTTATTATGCAGATTTCTTTACCTGCGTTGATGTATTAAATTGCATAAATAATGTCCCAGGAGTTTGGTTGGATCCATTCTCATAAGTAATCCCCAGTCAAGGTGTCTTAGCTAATATGGGACAGCTTTAGTGCATGTGAGACTGGTGTATGGGCGGGTTAGGTGCGGGGCATAGTAACGCAGACATACAGGTGCATTGGATGCACTAGAGTGACCCACCGTGAGGATTGACTTCTCTAGTCAACAAGTCAATCTCACATGCAAGAGGTTTGCATTGATCCTTAGACTCGAGGTATCCATATCTAGATATGATAATGGGTATGCTTTGATACAGTCTTACATCTCTCCGTAAATGGGTGATCAAAACGACTGTCATTGGGCATATCATAAGTCATATGGAGATATGGATGACCAATAGTAGGATTTGCCCCTTCCTTAATTGGAAGCATGATATCTACTTTGGGGCGCCCCACCTCATTGGTGCATGATAGGAATGTATGGCCATACTGTTTGAGTCATGACCAATAGATTGGATTATTAAATGTGAGACTAATCCAATGGAAGGATATCAGTTTAGGCAAAGGGATCTAGAATGCATGGGAATGCTCGTTGCTTGTTAGGGAGTTGTTGCCAGATGACTTTAGTCCTATGACATGGGTAGTAGTTATGTGTTGCTAGATACCTCTCACTACTTATGATGTTTCATCATCATTCCCATCATCATATGGATCCTACGGGGTCACACGCAATAGACTCTTGACGTTGTATTTTGATCTGGATATCCTGGAATATATATTTGAGTTCATTCTGATTCTAAGTCCAAGACAAATTCATGGTTGAATCTGAGTACAATTAGGATTCATGGGTTTATGTATATCCTGGCCAAGTATGTACTATGTATGGGAGTTGAACTTGGACTTGGGACTATAAACCATGTTGGATTCGAATCCTAATTCAATTAGGAGTTGGAATCCTAATCCTATTAGGAATTGGAATCCTAGTCCAACTAGGAGTTGGAATCCTAATCCTACTAGGAATTAGAATCCTATTCCAACTAGGAGTTGGAATCCTAGTTTAATTAGGAGCTGGAATCCTAATTCTACTAGGAGTAAGAATCCTAATCCAATTAGGATTCAAGTCCTAATAAGAATTTGGTTATGGATAAGGTCCATAGTGGTTGGGCGCGAATCCTAATCCAACTAGGATTCAAATCCTAATGAGAAATGGATATGGATAAGGCCCACTATGTTGGGCGCAAATCCTAATCCAATAAGGATTTAATTCCATGGGCCAAATTAGTGTTGAAATCCAAATCCAATTAGGGATTGTGGATTAAATCTAATTGAGGCAAGTTGGAATCCTAATGGCAATAGAATTCATACTTGGCGCATTGTATTATTCCACTTATGGAAATTGCACCAATAAGGTGTATGACTCCTTATGGAATTTGTGCCAATGAATCCCACTAACACTCGGTTTCCTTAGATGGAAATTACTTGGACGGAAAGGGCTGGTATGTAGGCGTGTATGGCTTGACTAATTCAAGCATGGTATGCGCCAATCACATAAGGTAAGTCCAAATAATTATTGAACTCAAATTACTTCTCTTGATATGGCAAGAAGCTTGATTCTTTCCAAGCTTCATGATGCGCCAATTCAAGGAGGCATGTGGCTAATGTATTGCTGCAATTCCTTGGAGGAATTGCACTATGAACACTTAAGGAAGGAGGGGTGGTGGCTATGGCTTGGTTGCTTATAAAAGAAGGGGTATGTGCCCCCTCTTTAGATGATCAATAAGTGATGAATTCAGGCCGAGTGCATGGCAACTTCAACTAGAAGTTGTGCTTGTCTTTGAAACCCTAGCCACCCTCTTCCTTTGGTGTTGCGCCACTATCCTTCAACCTCTTCTTTGTTCGCCGAGAGTCTCCTTGGAGGAGTCTTGTTGGCGGGAAGAACAAATGCAGAAGAAGAAGGCGATTCCAAGAGGTGATCTTCTCTTCCCGAGGCTAGCACCAAGCGTGGAAGGGAGCAACGTTGAGAAGGTCAACACGTCGATACTTGTAGAGGATGAGCACTTGAGAGTCTTCCACTTGGCATCATCGACTTGACAAGCAATAGAGGTACTATCTCTATCACATCCTTGTGTTCTCTCTCTCACATGGATCATTGGGAAAAGAATATGTTTCGGGTGTAATGTTTCTTCCGCTGCGTCCTGGGACTGCAAAATTTTAAATTACACCCGGTATTCCCCAACACATCTATGATCCATGACTACTCGTGATATGAATGCTCAATAATGATCAATGATTACTTGTGGCATGAATGCTCAATAATGATCAATGACTACTTGTGACTCAAATGTCTTATCCATAGGGAATGTATTGCTATCTTGCTTTCCTTATCCAAATTATGTTCTCAAGAGAATTTGGTTATTTTAACTTTATTGAGTTGACTATTTTATTGATATTTTTATCCTCTTTAGTTCGTTTCCCTTAGCCATTGGCATTACTCGCTGGGCAATTTATGCTCATTCTTGCTTGCATTAACCCTTATTGCATATTAGCTTGGCTACGCATTGTGGGCAAAAGTATGAAATTTTGGAAGCTCATTTTGGAATTTTGGGTAAATCATAGAATTTTGTATTCTTGGAGATATTGTATGTTCCATAAAAGACTTGTATTAAGGAGTGGTATTGTGACTTGTTGTGATGAGAATGTTTCTAGTTTTGAAATTTCATTACAATGGTCTATGTTGATAGTACGTTTAGCAATCGGATTTTGGATTGTATGACTTTACTTTGCTATTGGGTAAAAGACTTTGAAAGAATGAATATTGTTATGTTGTAACTTAGATGATGACATTTTAACATATGTTTTGTTGTTCTAGGCATTAGATATTAATTTTGATTGTCGATCCTTACGAAAATTATGTGTATGATTTTTTTCTATATTGGATTGTTATTATCTAAGGGTGTGTGGTGTAGCGCCAAGCTACGGGACAGAAAGATCTCCTAGACCGACTCTAGGAGGACATGCGAACGATTCGGAAACTCGCGATCAAACACGCGGATTCAAAGACATCGGATACGTATTAGAGCAACGGATGGCAAAATAGATAACCAAGGCATTCAACTACGAAAATAGCACTCAAATGAAACTACTAACCATTACAAACGAAGAAGATGAGGTATCGAGACGAGGCCAAGGATCGTACACCTTGCCTCCAACCTCACTCTACTTCCACACGCTTCACGGAGTCGAGGCACCGACCACTACTTCGGAGTTACAAGACCCCTCGCAGCCCCTTCCGGACTTGTAAGCTTGTAAACTACCTAAACAGTAGGGGAGGGCAAACCCACACCACTCACATGAGGGGTGGTTGCAACAACTATTCTAACTACTATACTGAAAATGCTGGGGAAAAGGGGTACATTTGACTGGAAATATTCCAGCAACTAAGTGTGTTTGAGAAGCTTCAGGTCGCTTTAAATGTGAGCCGTCCATTTGAGCTTTAGTGATATCTTCTGATCTGGATGTCTGATCGGAGATCTGATGGCATGGATGGATAGATCGGATTCAGATTAGTGGGGAGCGCCAACTGGATCATTCTGAAACTCATCCGATTGGAGTAGATGTGGCCGAAACAATATCAGCTGTTGATCTCCTTGAAGCTGATCTGACCGCTAGATGGATGCTGAGTGATCTGGGCCATTGAGCACGTTTTCCTCTTCTCTTCGTTCTCGCGCGGACGCGGGCGGCGAGCAGGGCACGCTGCCGGGCGCTATTCGAGCCTCGATCGCCGGTGATACTCCAGCTGGAGGCTCGGACGGTGGTGAATGGCGTCTGGGGAAGCTTTCGGTGCCGGATTGCAGCGTACCGGCCGGGAATAGAGTAGAATGCGGTGACAGTTGGAGAACTGGGAAAGTTCCCGAATCCGGCGATCCATCGGCCGGATGGCCGATTGCTTCCGGCAGTGAGTTCGCAGCGACGATGAGAACCCGTGCCTGAAATCTGGGCTCGATCGGCTGGGCAGATGGTGCGGAGCAGAGGTAGAGCCGCCGGCCATGGTGGCGCTTGTTTTCGGCGATCCGGCCGTCTGATGACCAGATCCTTTGGACAAGGAATTCGCACAGAGGAGGGGATGCGGTAGCCGGTGTCCGGTGATGATCGGAGCCCTGGATGATACTTCCGAAATCCGCGAGCTGAGGTGTAGGTCGCTAGCCCCCGAGGAACAATCTGTGTAGAATTGAGCTCGTAACCCGGAACGTAGCTGCAGAAGCCACGGGGTGAGGTTTCTGTCACTGGGTCACCCGTGGAACATTCTGTGAAGTCAGAATTTGAGCAGTAAAGCTGGGTTTGCTGTGTTGCTCCTGCATCAACTTCCGCTGCACACTCTGAGTTCTCCTCCGGAGAACTGAATTGGCGTGCCATTCCTTGGGAACTCAAATTTACCTCACATTTTGGTGGCCTAAAGTGCACAATGGCCTCCATTTCACAAGCACAATTGCTCGAATAGATCCGATACAAAAAGTCGACACACACACAAACATAAGGGAATACAAAAGACTAAAATATAAGGTGTAGGGGACAAGGTAAGGGCGGACGCAAACCAACAAAAGGCTTATCACGCTCGGGCGGGGGTCGACCAATGTAACCATCTTTGAGGATGGCGTCATAGTCGTGGGAGGGATGTTGAGGAAGCAAGAAGGCTATATGAAGAAGAATGCATGAGAACCTAATGTAAACGAGAAGGGGGCTCCCAACCAACGATTCGATCAAACCAACAAGGGTGTCCTCATGCCGTTCGAAACATGATGGGACAACAAACTCAATAGAAGGGGTGAAGGACCAAATCATGTCGATGGACTCATGGGGTGGGTTCATGGGGATATCCGGAGGATTCAACAACTGAAGGCTCCACTCGGGACACATCTTCCTCTACAACTGAGCCTCTACAACTGAAGGCTCCACTCGGGACACATCTTCCTCAACCGTAGGCTTAACTAGGGATTCAACAACCATGGGTGGGGATTCGATCAAGGGGGTAGTGATCATCTCATCCACATGTTCCAGCTTGGGCTAAGGACGTGTGAGGGACAATTTGTAAGCTCTCCAACGATCGTCAGCCGCTTGATTGCAAGCTTTCATATGATCGAAAGCCACTTGCCACTGTTGTAAGAGATCACTAAGTTGTTGTCGGAAGGAACCGGTAAAATCAGCACAAGGTGATACGAAGTAAGACATTCCTTGTCAAGTGCAAGCACAAACAAAGGCGACACAAAGCCAACAAAACTCGCCAAGACGCCAATAATAAGAATTACCGGCGAACTTGCTCTGATACCAAATTGGTGTTGCGCCAAGCTACGGGACAGAAAGATCTCCTAGACCGACTCTAGGAGGACATGCGAACGATTCAGAAACTCGCGATCAAACACGCGGATTCAAAGACATCGGATATGTATTAGAGCAACGGACTCGCGATCAAACACGCGGATTCGAAGACATCGGATACGTATTAGAGCAACGGATGGCAAAATAGATAACCAAGGCCTTCAACTACGAAAATAGCACTCAAATGAAACTACTAACCATTACAAACGAAGAAGACGAGGTATCGAGACGAGGCCAAGGATCGTACACCTTGCCTCCAACCTCACTCTACTTCCACACGCTTCACGGAGTCGAGGCACCGACCACTACTCCAGAGTTACAAGACCCCTTGCAGCCCCTTCTAGACTTGTAAGCTTGTAAACTACCTAAACACTAGGCCCTATCTCCCTTTTATAAGCTTAAGGGGAGGGCAAACCCACACCACTCACATGAGGGGTGGTTGCAACAACTATTCTAACTACTATTCTGAAAAAGCTGGGGAAAAGGGGTACATTTGACTGGAAATATTCCAGCAACTAAGTGTGTTTGAGAAGCTTCAAGTCACTTTAAATGTGAGCCGTCCATTTGAGCTTTGGTGATATCTTTTGATCTGGACGTCTGATCGGAGATCTGATGGCATGGATGGATAGATCGGATTCAGATTAGTGGGGATCGCCACCTGGATCATTCTGAAACTCGTCCGATTGGAGTAGATGTGGCCGAAACAATATCAGCTGTTGATCTCCTTGAAACTGATCTGACCGCTGGATGGATGCTGAGTGATCTGGACCGTTGAGCACATTTTCCTCTTCTCTTCGTTCTCGCGCGGACGCGGGCGGCGAGCAGGGCATGCCGCCGGGCGCTGTTCCGGCCTCGATCGCCGGTGATACTCCAGCTGGAGGCTCGGACGGTGGTGAATGGCGTCCGGGAAAGCTTTCGGATTGCAGCGTACCGGCCGGGAATAGGGCAGAATGCGGTGACAGTTGGAGAACTGGGAAACTTCCCGAATCCGGCGATCCACCAGCCGGATGGCCAATTGCTTCCAACTATAAGTTCACAGCATCGATGAGAACCCGTGCCTAAAATCTGGGCTCGATCGGCTGGGCGGATGGTGCGGAGTAGAGGGAGAGCCGCCGGGCATGGTGGCGCTTGTTTCCGGTGATCCGGCCGTCCGATGGCCAGATCCTTTGGACCAAGAATTCGCATAGAGGAGGGGAAGCCGTAGCCGGAGTCCGGTGATGATCAGAGCCTTGGATGATACTTCCAAAATCCGCGGGATGAGGTGTAGGTCGCTAGCCCCCGAGGAACAATCTATGTAGAATTGAGCTCGTGACCCGGAACGTAGCTGCAGAAGCCACGGGGTGAGGTTTCTGTCACTGGGTCGCCCGTGGAACATTCTGTGAAGTCAGAATTTGAGCAGTAAAGCTGGGTTTGCTGTGTTGCTCCTGCATCAGTGTGACAGATGAGACCTTGGTTCCTTGGCTTGTGCAATTGCCCCATTGTTGTCATAGTAGAGCTGAATGGGATCCAATGTACTTGCAACCACCAGAAGTTCAGAAATGAACTTCCTCATCCAAACGCCTTCTTTGGTTGCCTCATAAGTGGCCACATACTCAGCCTCGGTTGTAGAATCAGCTATGGTGGATTGCTTGAATCTCTTCTAGCATATAACCCCTCCATTCATCTTGAACACATAGCCGGCCTGCGATCTGAAGTCATCAGGGTCAAACTAGAACGAGTTGGTAACTGATTAATTCCTGCAGTCAGTTTTATTTACTGATATAATTAGTGTTTTTGATGCAAGTATTTAAGGTGCGTTAATGAGTTGTAACCCTGATCTTTCACATGAAATAGAGAGTACATGTTTCGTTCTATCTCGTGGATTAGTTGTTTTCATTAAAATATTTTTTCGATCATTCTAGGAAGCTTGGCAACTTTTGAAGTCTAATTAATTTCTATGTAGTTTTTAATTTAGTAACATGATTAGCCCACTTTTTGTTAATACCCTAAATTCCTGATAGATATTGATCCTTTCATTTTTCATATGCCTAGAAAGAACAAGTTTTATTCTACTATATGGTTCTGTCTATTTTCTTTATGGATCATTAAATCTTATTCTTGGGTATAGCTACTTTTCGTAACTGAATCAGTAGGCTGCTCTGCTTTCCTTCGACACCTGCAGCTTCTTCTCCAGATTCATAGCGCCTCATATTACCAGCCACTATCACTTCTTCAGCGCTCATCATCTTCGGATCTCCTAGCCGGCAATCTACTACATCGCCGTCCACCAGTAAAATTTGCTGAGCACCACCAGCAGCCTCTTCTTCTGCTGCCTCTGTTTCCATTGATTTTATTTATTTAATTATTGCAGCAGAATCTTCATTAGCAACTATGATTTTTTTTTCAGCCATGCAGCATCATCTCTCGCCACCCACCAACTGACGACTTCACCTCCAGGATTGTAGTCTCCAGCAGGCCACTGGTGACTACTCATCATCACTCTACTGTCGACACCATCATCTTCATTGCTAGCAACTCTTCAGCTAGCATCTGTTCCTCCTCTGCTTCTCGCCTGCATCAGCTCTTTCCACCGGCACCCTCTTCGGACCTCCAGCAATATCTTTGATTACCCTTTGACAAAAATATTATTTTTTGCTTAAGTAAGATATTATTTTTGGTCTGAGCCTTATGTATCTAAAAATTACATAGGTAAAATTTTCATAAGGCGCATCTTTGAGGATGGTTTAGCAGCGCCTACCCCTATGCTACACCCTGAACAACAATTGAGCTTGTTATATGGTTGTGTGAGTATCATTTACACTCTCTTGTATTCATGATTATTTCATATGGTTGCATCTTTGATTTTATCATGGTTGTATTACTTTATAGTTTTCTCTGGAAAAGTTATTTATGGATATATGGATTCATTGTTTTGTTCTAATGTGACTATATAAGTCTACACGTTTTTCAAATTGGTTTATGGATATGATATGATTGATGATTGTAAAACTTTTAATTTGATGATATGTCTTTCCTAGATGGGTGGATTTTTCTATAATGATGAATGTTTATGCATGTCAATGCCTGTGAATGGTGATATACCTATTATGCTGAATTTATTTCTTCAATATATATCAACTTATTGAAATCCTTCATTGATTGATGCATAAGGTTTTGCGTAGGTATGTTGTTTGATGAATGCAATCTAAGAGTGAAACATCTTTCTTGAATAAAATGAGCATATGAGTGTAATTTTTGAATTTATGTCAATTGATTAACCTAGTTGATGTTTAGTTTATCTTAATATTTGTTGGGAAGAAAGAATCCAAGATCCACAAAGAGAGAGAGAGATTCCCCTACTTGGCACTGCGTAAAATTGGCAGTGGTACATAAGACATGGTTTAAAGTCAAAATAAAAAAGAGAGAGAGAAGAAGAGAATGACTCCTCTACTTGGCACTACGTAAAATTGGTAGTGGTACCGAAGATAAGAGTTGAAGTCCAAATAAAAAGTGTGTATCTATGTGGGTAGATGCCATCAATAAAAAAAAAATTTTGAGCGAAAAAAGATTTTGGAAATCCTATTCCTGTAAACAAAAGTATGATGGATTTAAACTGAAACTTGGCTGAATTCATGAGACTGAGATTCTTTTCATTATACAAGTTGTGAAATTTTATTTGATTAAGTTGTGAATCTTAAAGATTAAATTCGGACGACAATGTATTTATTTGATATTTTGTGTAACAATTGGTGGAATATTTCATGAGTGATTATATTTTATAAATTATTTTTCATAAAAGAGCATATTTTCCATACTTAGCATTGTTCTTTATTCTATTCATTTGCTTGAGGACAAGCAAAGTTTGAGCCTTATGTATTTGATGACATGAAAATTCACAGTATATTTTGTGTCATTTGATTAGTCTTTTGTGTCATATTCATGCTCTTTTGCTTGTTTTTAAGCCATATTTGCTAAATATTGCGGAATCTACACTATTTCTTATTTTTCATCATTTTTAGGTAAAAAATGCCATATTTTGATGGATTTTGAAAGATCTGAGCACATGAATGGATTCAAATGTCGAGACGGAGTTGCCCATCAATTTTCATATAAATCGGAGATAGTTAGAAAATTACACCCCTGCCGTAATTAATTTTACGGGTGTAATTTTCTACCTAGATTACACCACTGCCGTGATAATTTTCAGGGGCCGTAATTCTTGATCCAGAATACACAGAAGCAAATTGAACTATCCTTGTCCAAGACATATAACCCATTGCATAAAGTACCCTTCCCATAAAACATGTTTGCAAATGAGAAAGAACAAGAGTTCTCCTTTATTTCAAACTTCAATCCTTTCTTTGCCAAGCAAGGAATGGATACAATGTTTTTAGTAAGTGAAGGTACATAATAGCAATGATCTAGTTCTAATTGAAGTTCAGAAGGCAGGGAGAGTGTCAAAAATCCTACAACAACAGCACCAACTTGTGCCCCGTTTCCAACCTGTAGGTCAATCTCTCCAGGCCGCCCCGATCTACTTTTCTTGAGCCCCTGCATATTTATACAAATATGAGCTCCACAAGCGGTATCCAATACCCATGACATAGAAGCAGAAAGGTTGACATGAGTAACATAAATACCTGAGCTAGAATCTAAGGCCAAGCCTTTCTTTTCCTCATTCTAAAGTTACTTGCAGTCCCTCCTCTAGTGACCCTGCTCGCCACAGTCGTAGCACCTCTGTTCCTTTGACTTCTCCGCCTTTTTCTTCAGTGCCTTGGTAGGACCTTTAGCACTACCATTAGCAGGTGCCTTACCCTTCTTCTTCATCTTCATGGTCGTAGGGACCAAAAGAACATAATTGGGTTTGGTCTTACCCATCTCACACTCAGCTGTTTGGAGCATATTCAGTAGTTCCTTCCTTGTGCAATCAATCCGGTTCATGTTAAAATTTATGATAAACTGACTAAAGCTAGGGGGCAGGGACTATATAATAAGATCCACAACTAGCTCGTTAACTATGGTGTGTCCCTGTCTCTTGAGATGATCCACATTCCCAATCAGCTTGAGAATGTGGGGTCTCACTAGTGCACCCTTAGATAACTTGCACCGAAATACTACTTTGGCAATGTCATATCTCTCAGTTATAGCCTGGGCCTGGAACATATGTTTCAGATCAGTGATCATCTGAAAAGCGTTCTGCTCATATTGCACCTGAAGTTCAGGTGTCATAGTAGCTAGAATGAGACATGCAACCTCCAAAGAGTCATTTTGATGCTTTTTAAAAGCATCCCTATCTGCCGTCCGGGCATTAGGCGCAGGAGCCGTAGGAAGAGGCTATTCAAGGACATACAACTTCTTCTCGAGCTTGAGGACTATCCTCAAGTTCCAATGCCAGTCTATAAAGTTGGATCCAACCAACTTATCCTTATCGAGAAGGGATCGGAGTGTCAATCCGCTAGTGTTCGTAGCCATTGTTCTACAACCTCCAAGAAACAGCAGATTAGTACTACATCAAATCATTTAAACTGAACTTGTTTTAAATAATTATGGTGCCCACTATTTTAATCGAATTGGCAACCCACAAAGTCAATCGGAAAATTCAGGATTTCCTAGTGAGATGGGATCCTTATTCCACATTGGGCTTCGCGTCCCACGAGGGTGGGATGAGATGCAGAAAGCGACCCATGCTTCTTAAGGTAGGCACACCGGTCGATTGCGCTTGGCAACTCCCCTTATTGAGACAGTCTAGGCATTTCATGTCCAGCGAGGGCTGGATACAACATGAAACCCTAACCTCTCAACGATGCCTCTAGAGTTTCATCCGAGTTATCCAATAACTCGATCATAAGGCTTCCCGATCAATACGAGAACTCAAGTATCAAGGTGTGCGACCCTGTAGGTTCCTCTGATGCTGGCAGTAGTGACCAGAGGTCATCACAAGCAGTGAGTGGCACCTAGCAGTGCATCGCTGCTACCCAGGTCATTGGAATGGATATTGACATCGACATCCCCATCATCGCAACTAGGTACAGATGCATTACAGTCTCTTTGCCGAACTGATATCCGATTGGACAAGTGTGTCACCACTTGCTTTCATCCAATCTCATGGCTATGACTAAAATAGGTTCTCACCTGGGTATGGCCATACACTCTCAGTCATAGAACCATAAAGAAGCTCTATGGATATCATACTTCCCTAGGGAAGGGGCAAATCCTATGTCTGTCCATTGATCTTCTCATATGGGTCGTGACATGCTCAATAACAACTGTTATGACCTCCCAGCTACGGCAAGGTGTTAGGTTGTATCAAAGCAAGTCCCTAACCATATAGAATGATCAATGACCTCAAGTCAAGGGATCAATGCATCTCCTGTCACTTATGAGGATAACTCATGACACCAAGTCATAGCCTCATAGCGGGTCTATCTAGTATATCCTACTATGATATACCCATGTGTCTGCGTTAGCACCATGTGCCTAACCAGCCCACATACCAGTCTCTCAAGTACCAGAGCTGTCCCATATCCACTCAGGTACATCGACTAGGGACAATTATTTGAGCACAGATCCAATCTGTCTCCAGGGACATTATCATGTAAGTACACAATCGCAGGTGTAGACAAACAATGATAACGACAATGCCAGAATGATATATAAATATCAATGTCAAGTAGTACATAAGTTGACGAAAACTAGGTCCTAGGGCATATACACCAACAGTACTTACTCATGCAATTCTACATGCTCATGAAAAAAAAAACTTAAAATCTGAAAATTTTAGTTTATCATAAAACAAGCTTCTTTTCCTCTTCTTCTTATCACAAATCTTTTGGTTATTTGCGATTAAATTCCATGACGATTTCATAGATCCTATCGGCTGGTAATTTTGTTTGATCAAGAGACTCAGTCAGTCTGAAGACACAATGTCTGTCCTACTTGACAAAATTACATGCGCCTTTGATCTTAAATCAGTCAAGAAAAATAACCCAAAAGTCCAAAATAAATTGAAAAGATGATAGGAACAAGAAACTATAATTTTTCCTACTTAGAAAAATCATGCGCCATGTGATCATGCAATTTGCGAAAATTGAAACATGGCATGTGAGCATGAAAAAGCATGAAAATATATCGTTCGAGGCTCGCAAGTCGCACTGATACCACTTTTGGGAAACCCTGGGGATATTTTATAATTTTTCATAGATAATACATTACACGCACAGCGGAATAATATCCCCAAAACATGCTGGTCCCAAAAACCCAGTGAAGATCGTCTTGCGAGGGGGTCGACACGATGAGGTAGTAAGTACCTTAGGAGCTAGATGAGGCTAATGTCGAGGTAAGCGCCCAAGCATGCGCTCTCTGCAGTCCCGCACACACGAATGCCTCGTGCTTTCTTCTTCCTCGCTCGGTGCTAGCCTCGGGAAGAAGATCCAAGCCTTGTGCTCCTTCCCCTATGCTTGCACCACCTCCAAGGATGAAGCACCAATGATGGAGAAGGGAGAGAGAGGTAGCCGCCAAGGCCTTCTGATGAAGAATGAAATCCCTAATGCCCTAGATCACCTTAGGTAAGTAGCTCTATAACACAGGTTAAGCGCAAGGCAGAGATGATGGAATGAAGACACCTTAGGGCCCCCTTAAGGGAAGGGGGCCAAACCCCTTCTTAAGTCCTTCATGACAAGGAGCTTTGGCAGGGAAGTCCTCAAAGGGTCGATGAATGTGCTCTCAATGTCTTCCAACTTCAGCTTGTGCGATGGCTTGATGGAGAACTTGAGTCCGGCAAGAACAGTATGTAGCAAGGGGTGGTTGGAGTGATCGGCAATGGAACAGTAACATAGCGGGCTGGATGGAAGGGATGGAACCAAAGGGGAGCAAGCTCAACCCAAAGAGGAGCAAGCTCAACTCTCAAACACATGCTAACACCAGATTTCATATTCAAAAAATTCAAGACTAAGTGCAAAGTGTGGAAATTACAAGACTTTAAACCTAACCCTACAATGTTAGCTTCGGTGGCAACCCTTGGCATTCCAAAGTTGAGTGAACGTTGGCTTTGAGTGGAGGACGGCTGGCATTGGCGTGTGGAGCATTCTTTGTGCCTGCTGGTGAGGAAGGCTGGTGACCGTTGGCTGATGATGGCTGCATGAGAATATTGTGATGTGTCTTCAAGATCTTGAGTGCATCTTGACTTGGGGGCTGACTTGAGAGTGGATTTGAGTTGAGGTGAACTGGGAATGATTTGCCGGAATTGAATTAGAGATTGACCTTTGAAAATGTTGACTGAACTTCATCTTGATGGATCCTTTGATTGAGTTGGAATTGGATGTCGTCTTGACTTTCTTTTGATGGAGCCGGATGTAAATTGGGTTGCCATGCCTTTGCCAATTGATTGAGGGGAGTTGGTGCTTGTAAGTGCCTTACATGTTCAAAATACCTAAGCTAGAACAACCTATTACAACCACTACAAAATAAAACAAAGGCTTCAAAATAAACCTAGGCTAGCCCTAGCTACAACATAACATCTAGTGCTGAAAATAAAATAGAGTTTATAACATATAACAATGCAACAGAATAACAAGTTTTACACAAGTTCTCAAAATATCAAGAGGCATCAAGTATTCATCCCATAACGAATGGGGGTCTTCTTGAGTCTTGTTGACCGCCTTGGGGGTGTCCGTACATCACCTTCCCTGACTTGCACCAAGAGTAGAGGAGAGAATAGGTCTTGCGGCAATGGAAGAGATGTAGAGGATCCTTGCGCCAATTACTTGCCTTGTTCTTGCCACTTCAATTGCTCACGCCAATTGATTGCCAAAATCAGGGATCTCGCATATCACAAGGATATATAGAGCCAGGGGGGGCAAGATGAGGGTGAGAGGCGTAAACCATCAAGAACGGGGCGGCTAGGGTTAAGGGGTATGTGAGCAATTAGGGTTTAGGTTTTAGAAACTCTCCAAGAGATTTCCATAAACCCCTTGCAATCGCCTAAGACTTACCAAAGAAGTCTATCATGCCTTAGATATATCAAGCCTTGCCTTAGATGCAAGGTTTCCATCCAAGCACAATGGGGGAGGCGCCAATTCCATCCAAGCAACATGTGCCCACTCATCCCCATTATGCCCTTAGGCGCCAATGGGAGGAGACTTCTCCCCATTATACCCTTTTAACTTATTCTCTCTTCATGACAACTTGTTATTGGGCCTCAGTGGGTAATGAGATAGCCCAAACTTCATTACATGGGTTGATTAAGCAATTGGATCCAATCCAATGCAACCCTAATCCAAATGTGACCAATCTTGGTCAATTTTGGGTCAACCTGCCAAAAATGAAGTTTGGCTCCAATAACATTCTTCCATCTCATTAGGCCCATCCTTTGACATAGCAGGAGAGAGATAACATGAGTCTATAGTCCTAATACATTGGGGTATCGGATACATCATGTTTTGTGCAACATGCACGAGACCATATGTGTCGAATGCTTGGAGCATGACCAGTAAGTTTCAATTAGATCCTAGTGTTCAACACTGGATAGCTATGAAAGCAATCCTTAAATACTTGGGAAGTAGAAAGTTTTGAGGTCTAGTCTATGATAGATAGGAAGAACTTTGTGTACAAGGGTACACTGATACTTCGTTCCAATCTAATGACTATTGTTCACAGCTAATATTTGCGTTTTGCCTTGTTGTGGTGTTGTATACTGGAAGAGTTTTATGCAAACCACAGTGACAAATTCTACAATTAAGGCTAAATACATTGCAGCTTCTTGTGGTAGCCAAGGAAACAACTTCATTCGCTTGAACTTGATTTAGTCCCTGGTGCTTGATGGTCAAGTATAATTGTTACTGGGGCCATAGCATAAGTAATGGAACTTAGCACTCAATTATGTACTGCAGCGATATCATTTGATCTTAGATATCATTGATAAAGACGATGTTGAAATTTGTAAAATAAACACAGATAACAGTTTGGAAGACCCACTAACAAAGCCTCTGGCGCAACAGAAGCTAAATATGTCATACTAGAGACATAGGACTTCTTAAATTCATTTGCCCTTGGTCTTAGTGCAAGTGGGAGATTGTTAGTGTTTATGCCCTGCATACCAATATATGAATGGGTTCGGCATTATTTGAATGTACTTTGATAGAATTGATATAATTCTTAAAGGCATTGGTTGCACTGGTGTGACCCACCGTGAGGATTGACTTGTCTAGTCAACATGTCAATCTCACATGCAAGAGGTTTGCATTGATCATTAGACATGAGGTATTCATTTCTAGATGTGATGATGGGTGTGTTTTGATACAGTCTTACATCTCTCCGTAAATGGGTGATCAAAACGACTATCATTAGACATATCGTAAGTCAGATGGAGATCTGGATGACCGATAGTAGGATTTGGCACTTCCTTAATTGGAAGCATGATATCCTCTTTGGGGCGCCCCACCTCATTGGTGCACGACAGGAATGTATGGCCATATAGTTTGAGTCATGACCAATAGATTGGATTAATAAATATGAGACTAATCCAATAGCGGGATACCAGTTTAGGCAAAGGGATCTAGAATGCATGAGAATCCTCGTTGCTTGTTAGGGAGTTGTTGACAGTTGACTTTAGTCCTATGACATGGGTAGTAGTGATGTGTTGCTAGATACCTCTCACTACTTATGATGTTTAATCATCATTGCCATCATCATATGGATCCTACGGGGTCACACGCAATAGACTCTTAACGTTGTATTTTGATGTGGATATCTTAGAATATATTTGAGTCATTCTGATGCTAAGTCCAAGACAGCTTCATGGTTGAATCTGAGTCCAATTGGGATTCATGTGTTTATGTATATCCTGGCCAAGTATGTACTCTGTATGGGAGTTGAACTTTGACTTAGGACTATAAACCATATTGGATTCGAATTCTAATTTAATTAGGAGTTGGAATCCTAATCCTACTAGGAATTGGAATCCTAATCCAACTAGGAGTTGGAATCCTAATTTAATTAGGAGTTGGAATCCTAATCCTATTAGGAATTGGAATCCTAATCCAACTAGGAGTTGGAATCCTAATTTAATTAGGAGTTAGAATACTAATCCTATTACGAATTGGAATCCTAATCCAACTCGGAGTTGGAATCCTAATCCTATTGGGAATTGGAATCCTAATCCAACTAGGAATTGGAATCCTAATTTAATTAGGAGTTAGAATACTAATCCTATTAGGAATTGGAATCATAATCCAACTCGGAATTGGAATCCTAATTTAATTAGGAGTTGGAATCTTAATCCTATTAGGAATTGGAATCCTAATCCAACTAGGAGTTGGAATCCTAATTTAATTAGGGGTTGGAATCCTAATCCTATTAGGAATTGGAATCCTAATCTAATTAGGAGTTGGAATCCTAATTCTACTAGGAGTTGGAATCCTAATCCAATTAGGATTCAAATCCTAAAAAGAATTATGTTTTGGATATGGCCCATAGTGGTTGGGCGCAAATCCTAATCTAACTAGGATTCAAATCCTATTCGGAATTGGATTTGGATAAGGCCCACTATGTTGGGCGCAAATCCTAATGCAATAAGGATTTAATTCATGGGCCTAATTAATATTGAGATCCAAATCCAATTAGGGATTGTGGATTAGATCTAATTGAGGTAAGTTGGAATCCTAATAGGAGAAGGATTTACACTTGGCGCATGGGGTAATTCCATACATGGAATTTGCGCCAAAATGATGTATGGATCATTTTGGAATTTGGTTTTCATAGTTGGAGATTTTTCTTGGACGCATAGTGTTGATATATTCACGTGTAAGGCTTGATTAATTCAAACAAGAATTCAGCCAATCATATATGGAAAGTCCTAATTAGATTGGAACTCAAATATCCTCTCTTGATATGGCAAGAAGCTAGAATTATTTTGAAGCTTCTTCATGCGCCAATTCAAGGAAGTGTGTGGCTAAACACTTATGGAAATTCCATGGAGGAATTGCGCCAGGAGTAAAGATGGAAAGGGGAGTGGCGGTTGTGGCTTGGTTGGTTATAAAAGAAGGGGTATGCGCTCCCTCTTATGATGATCAACGTGTGCAGAATTCCTTCTCAAGGCTTGGTGATTTTTGAAGTTGCGCAAGCCCTAGAATTCTAGCCGCCCTCTCTTCTTGTGGAGCGCCACCCTCTCTTCTCTTCATCTTGCTGCTTGGCCGAGAGTCTCCAAGAAAGGAGACAAGTTGGCGTGAAGAGCAAGGAGGAAGGAGAAAGAGATTCCAAGAGGTGATCTTCTTTTCCCGAGGCTAGCACCAAGCGTGGAAGGGAACAACGTTGAGAAGGTCGATGCGTGGATACTTGTAGAGGACGAGTACTTGAGCGCCTTCAACTTGGCATCATCAACTTGACAAGCAGTAGAGGTACTATCCCTATCACATCCTGGTGTCCTCTCTCTTGCATGGATCCTTGGGAAAAGAATATGTTTCGGGTGTAATGCTTCTTCCACTACATCCTGGGATTACAAAATTTTAAATTACACCCGGTATTCCCTAACAGTATCAAAGCAAGTCCCTAACCATACAGAACGGTCAATGACCTCAAGTCAAGGGATCAATGCATCTCCTGTCACTTGTGAGGATAACTCATGACACCAAGTCATAGCCTCACAGTGGGTCGGTCTAGTATATCCACTACTGATATGCCCATATGTCTGCGTTAGCACCTTGTGTTTAACCAGCCCATATACTAGTCTCACAAGTATCAGAGCTGTCTCATATCCACTCAGGTACATCGACTAGGGACAACCATTTGAGCACAGATCCAATCTATCTCTAGAGGCATCATCATGTAAGTACATAATCGCAGATGTAGACAAATAATGATAACGACAATGCCAGAATGATATAAGTATCAGAGTCAAGTAGTACAAAGATGGACCAAAACTAGGTACTAGGGCATAAACACCAACATCATTATTATGTCTTGTTTACATCTGCAATTATATACTCGCATGATAGTATTCCTAGAGACAGATAGGATCTGTGTTCAAACTCTTGTCCCGAGTCATTGTACTTTAGTGGATAAGGGACAGCTATGGTAGTTGTGAGATTGCTATATGGGCTGGTTAGGTACGTGGTGCTAACACAGAAATATGGGTATATCGGTGTTGGATATACTGGACTAACCCGCCGTGAGATAATTACTTGGTGTCATGAGTTATCCTCATAAGTGACAGGAGATACATTGATCCCTTGACTTGAGGTTATTGACTCTTCTGCATGGTTAGAGACATGCTTTGATGCAACATAACACCTCGCTGTAGTTGGGAGGTTATAACGGTTGTCATTGAGTATGTCACGACCCATATGAGAAGGTCAATGTACAGACATAGGATTTGCCCCTTCCTAAGTGATGCTTAATATCCATGGAGCTCCTCTATGGTTCTATGACTAAATGTGTATGGCCATACCTAGGTGTGAACATGATTTAGTCATGACCATGTGATTGGGTGAAAACAAGTGATTATACACTTGTCCAATCGGATATCAGTTTGGCAAAGGGACTATAATGTATCTGTACCTAGTAGCGATGATGAGAATGTCAATGTCAATATCCATTCTGATGACTTGGGTAGTAGTAATGCACTGCTAGGTGCCACTCACTACTTGTGATGACCTAAGTTCTGTTGGGAATCCCCGGGCTATTTAAAATCGAAAATAGCGAAAGCGAGCCCAAAACGATATTCCTAATTCAACAATAAGGACCGTCTTACGAAGAATACAAAGGATGTGATAGGGGTATACCTCACTTAGCAGTTTGATGCTGGCGATGGCTGAGACGCGCAAAGGCCCGTCCTCTACAATCGAGCACACACGGACTGCCTCGAGACTCCTTTGCTCCGCGCACGTGCTAGCTTCGGGAGAAGAGATCCACGCCTCTAGCTTCTTCTCTACTTGCGCCAATCTCGAAGACCACGCGCTAAGAACAAGAGGAACCGTTGGCGACAAGGAGTAGGCAGCACTACAACTTGTCCCAACCTTGATGCAAAAATTTTCTTTTTGTCGTCACCTCCAAGACCCTCACGCCAGGAGCAGAGGGGAGGCGATAATAGGAGAGGAGAAAAGAGACTGGTGCAAGAATCTCCCAGGTAGGCCTCTTTATTTATAATAGAAGCGCCAACTTCTCTTTGGAGATTTTTCCTATGCGGGACTATGTACATAGGCGTCTACTCACAATTAAGCGTCATGGGTTCGAATCCCCGCATACGCAATTAATTATAAATTGCGCCCAAGCATAGGCGCCTACTCACAATTAAGCATCATGGGTTCAAATCCCCGCAGACGCAATTAATTGTAAATTGCGCTTAAGCTTATTAAGTAGCCAAGAGAAGAATTCTCTTGCCAATTAATAGTTTTATTTTATTCACGTGACTAAAGTGCTAAGCCCAACCTTGCACTAAGACCCTTGTTTGACACATTTTGACACGTCAGGTCAACAGAGGTCAAACGTGGTCCACTAGAGTCAGCTAGTGGTCAAACATGAACAAAATAAAGTCTCATCTCCTCATAAGAAAAACTATAACATCAGCTTCCCAAAATGATCCGAATCATACAACGATCCGATCAGAGGCTAACTAGTCAATACGGAGCGATGACCCATTCATCACAAGCGGTGAGTGGCACCTAGCCGTACATCGCCACTACCCTAGTCATCGGAATAAATGTCGCCATCGATAACCTCAAACTATGATAAGGAATAAGAGTATCCTTGTCCCTTTGCCAAGCAGATCGTCCAAGTTGGACAAGTGTGTAACACTTGTATATTCCAACTACGATGGTCATAACTAAATCTGGCTAAACCTAGGTGTGGCCACACACTTTCAGTCATGCACCATCTAGGGGCCCATGGACATCAAGCTTCCACATAGGGAAGGGGCAAATCCTCTGTCGGCAAGATGCACCTCTCACATTGCTTAAGATATACCCAATAACAACCGTTATGGCCTCCCTATTACGGCGAGGCGTTAGGTTGTATCAAAGCATATCCCTTACAACACAGAGATACAATCTCCCTCAAGTCAAAGGATAGATAAAACTCTATCACTATGAGATTCTTCTTGAGACACCAAGAAGAACTCTCACGGCGGGTCGGTCCAGCATATCTCCCTTGATACACCCTTATGCCTGCGTTGAGCAACCCGTGCTAACCAGCACATAAATGAGTCTCGCACGCACCATAGCTGTCCCCTATCCACTATGGTACTTGACTCGGGACATAAGCAAACTGAGATAGTAATATCTCGAGGGACATCATCATGTAAACATACATATGCGCAGATGTATAATAAACCATGACAACGACAATGCCAGGATATCAATAAATATCAATGTACGTAGTACATATGTCTAGTCCAAAAGATAGGTCTCAGGGCTTAACACTAACAATCTCCCACTTGCACTTAGACCTTATCGTTGAGGTACCTGTTGGTGTATATGCCCTAGGACCTAGTTTTGGTCCATCTCTGTACTACTTGACTCTGATATTCATATATATATCTTTCTAGCATTGTCGTTATCATTGTTTGTCTACACCTGCGATTGTGTACTTACATGATAATGTCCCTGGAGACAGATTGGATCTATGCTCAAATGATTGTCCCCAGTCGATGTACCTGAGTGGATATGGGACAGCTATGGTACTTGTGAGACTGGTATGTGGGCTGGTTAGGCACGTGGTGCTAACGCAGACACATGGGTATATCATTGGAGGATATACTGGAAAGACCCGCTGTGAGGCTATGACTTGGTGTCATGAGTTATCCTCACAAGTAATAGGAGATGCATTGATCCCTTGACTTGAGGTCATTGACCATTCTATATGGTTAGGGACTTGCTTTGATACAACCTAACACCTCGCCGTAGTTGGGAGGTCATAACGGTTGTCATTGGGCATGTCATGACCCATGTGAGAAAGTCAATGGACAGACATAGGATTTGCCCCTTTTGCTTAGGGAAGCATGATATCCATGGAGCTCCTCTATGGTTCTATGACTGAGAGTGTATGGCCATACCCAGGTGAGAACCTGTTTTAGTCATAGCCATGTGATTGGGTGAAAACAAGTGGTGACACACTTGTCCAATCGGATATCAGTTCGGCAAAGAGACTGTAATGCATCTGTACCTTGTTGCAATGATGGGGATGTCGATGTCGATATCCATTCCAATGACCTGGGTAGCAGCGATGCACTGCTAGGTGCCACTCACTGCTTGTGGTGACCTTTGGTCAGCACTGCTAGCGTCAGAGGAACCTACATGGTCGCACACCTTGATACTCGAGTTCTCATATTGATCGGGAAGCCTTATGATCGAGTTATTGGATAACTCGGATCTATTTTGGAGATTTCATCAGCGCCAATGGGCCTGATGAGATGGAAGGATGTTATTGGAGCCAAACTCCATTTATGGCAGGTTGACCCAAAATTTACCATGGTTGGCAACATTTGGATTAGGGTTGCATTGGATTGGATCCAAGTGCTTAATCAAGCCATGTAATGAAGTTTGGGCTAGCTCATTATCCAATGAAGCCGAATAATAAGTTGTCATGAAGAGGCAATAGGCTAAAAGGGTATAATGGGGAGGAAGCCAAGCCCATTGGCGCCTAAGGGGCATAATGGGGTTTGGATGGCAAATTTGCTTCATTAAGGAAGCTTTATGCGCCTAGCCCTCTCCCATTGATAGTGTGAATGCATTAAGGCATTGCTTGGGGTGGAAGGCTAGGCCTTGGCTCACAAGGCAAGGCTTGGTAGCTTATGGAAAGGTTGAATGAGGTTTATGGTAAAGTCTTGGAGACTTTCCTTACCTCAAACCTTCTCATCCAAGCCATACACTTGTCATGATCTCAATCCTTGCCCTAACCACCTCTAGCTCTTTATAAGTGACCCTAGCCGCCCCCTCTTATGATGATGATGATCCTTAGAGGCGTGACAACAAGAGGAGGGGCGATAGCAAGGGCTTGAAGGGCGACAACACCAAGAAGTGGCGTATCTTCTTCATCCTTCCAAACCCTAGCCGCAAGCCTCTTCCTTCTCTCTTGACGCAAGGAACTTGGTGCTTGGCGGTTTCCCTCTCACTCATCCTTCTTCTACTTTGGCGCATCTACCTTGGAGGTGGCGCATATTTTGAAGAAGGAGCACAAGGCTTAGATCTTCTTCCCGAGGCTAGCACCGGGCGTGGAAGAAGAGGACTCGAGGCGTCCGTGTGTGTGAGACTGCAGAGGGCGCACGCTTGGGCGCCTATCACGACATCGACCTCATCTTGCTCTAAGGTATTTCCTAACTCATCGTGTCGACTCTCTTGCTTGCGATCTTCACTGGGTTTTTGGGACTGGCCTGTTTCGGGGATATTGCTTCCGCTGTGCAATGTATTTTGTAATCTCTATCTCTGAAAATTGTAAAATATCCCCGGGGTTTCCCAACAGTACCTTAACCCCATGTCTCGAGTATGACTATCATGCTTCTGCTGCAGCAAAGCTTTGGTCAGTGGGTCTGCTAGATTGTTCTCTGTGTCAACTCTGCATATCTTCACGTCACCTCTGTCTATGATCTCCCGGATCAGGTGAAATCGCCTGAGTATGTGTGTTCATCGCGAATGTGATATTGGTTCTTTAGCCTGCGCGATCGCACCATTGTTATCACAAAGGAGTTCAATGGGATCAGCAGCACTACGAACCACTTGAAGTTCGTAGTGGTATCAGAGGGACTTGCAAGACTCGAACGATGCTTTACGCTTTTCTTTCATGCTCACATGCCATATCTCTATTTTTGTCAATAGCATGATGCATGGCAAACGATTTTTTCTAAGTAGGAAAAAATTAGGGTTTCTTGTTTCTATCATCATGTCAATCTCTTTTGGATTTTTGGAATATTTTTCTTGTTTGATTTAAAGATCAAAGGCGCACGTAATTTTGTCAAGTAGGACGGGCATTGTGTCCTCGAACTGGCCAAGTCTCTTCATCTGACAAAATTGCCAGCTGAAAGGATCTCTGAAATCATCATGAAAAATAAATCACAATTAACCAAAAGATTTGTGAGAAGAAGATGAGGAAAAGAGACTAGTTTTATGAAAAAGTAAAATTTCAGATTTTATGTTTTTCATGAGCATGTAGAATTGCATGAGTAAATACCTTGATTGTGCATGATGTTGTGATCATTAGTCAAGCCCCCCTTTGTATGCCTGAGATGTATCCTTGTGAGGCCTGCATGCCGCTTTTCTCTTTTCTTTTAACTAAAAAGAAGATTAGGGTGGTGCATGTACTTGGAGCTTGGCGCATGCATGAAGCTTGCGCACCTTGGATGGTGGCGCAACATGCATCAAAGGAAGAGATGCAAGCTTGCTTAGTGGCGCAAGTTAGGCATGGCCGAACCCTTGGGTTTGAGAGCTAGCTAACTTGGCTTCTTGCATGGTGGCGCATCTTCCTTGGAGGAAGACCATGGCATTGGCCGAACCTTTGGGGTCTACCCTTAAGGTTTGAGAGCTAAACCATGAGAGAAGGACCTTGGAGCCAACCTTGAAGTTCAAGCTAGAGGTCGGTTAGGCTAGGTCTAGTTTTTGGGGCTTGAGTTCTAGGACAAGAGTTGAACCTCTTTCATGGCATGGGTTGGTTCAATGTCTTGAATAGGATATGATCACGTCATTCTTTACTGCTTTTATTATTATCTGCAGAAGCATGCCTGTAATGTTTTATCGTTATGTTATCACCATAGGATTGCATGCTTGTAATGATAGACATAAGATAAAACTGAGATGATGAGACCTTAAACAAAAACCCTCAATTAAAATATCAAGTTTGGTAAGCCTTCTAACGCGTAGCCCTCACTAAG
This sequence comes from Costus lasius, assembly GCA_027563935.2. NCBI lineage: Eukaryota > Viridiplantae > Streptophyta > Magnoliopsida > Zingiberales > Costaceae > Costus > Costus lasius. Next base: position 88,530,729 of record CM050454.1, on the reverse strand, counting down.
CTATCGATCAGTGGGGTTGTGAATTGTTTCCCACCCTCGTGGGACACACCCACTTATCTTTAGATAGTGTGTGGTGACAATGGTTTCCCAGTCCAGTTTTAACCTGGGCGTGCCTTCGCAAGGAAACTCGTTGGCCCTGGGCATAACGGTTAGGAATGGACTTGACTAGATTTTCATGTGTGCTAGGCACATGATGAAACTCTGGAGGCATTGTTGAGAGGTTAGGTTTTCATGCTGTATCCAGCCCTCGCTGGACATGAAATGCTTGGACTGTCTCAATAAGGAGAATTGCTTGGAGTAATCGGTCGGCGCGCCCACCTTAGGAAACATGGGTCACTTTGTGCATCTCATCCCACCCTCGTGGGACGCGAAGCCCTGTGTGGAATGAGGATCTCATCTCACTAGGAAATCTTGGATTTCTCGATTGACTTTGTGGGTTGTCAATTCGATTAAAAATAGTGGGAGCCATGGTCATTTAAAAGAAGTCCAGCTTAAATGACTCGAAGTAGTACTAATCTGCTGTTTCTTAGTTGTTGTAGAACAATGGCTATGAACAATAGCAGTTGGTCACTGCGATCTACCCTGGAAAGGGATAAGTCGGTTGGATCCAACTTGCTGGATTGGTATATGAACTTGAGAATCGTGCTCAAACTCGAAAGGAAGCTTTATGTCCTTGAGCGTCCTTTTCCTGAGCCACTTCCATGCTCGGCCTCAGCGGCTGAGAGGGATGCTTATGATAAGCATCAGGTTGATACTTTGGAGGTTGCTAACCAACATGTCACCTGAATTTAGAGGGTGATATGAATCGAAGAGTGCCTCTGAAATTATTTTTAATCTAAGGCAGCTCTTTGATGAATTGGTTGAGCTCAATCCTCCTAAAGTTGATATTCAGTGTGTTGAGCCGAAAGGCTTGACCAAGGAACTGAAATTAAAGATGGATATAATCAGGAATAATAGGTGCTATTCATGTGGAGGGCCACCTCACATGTTGAAGGACAAGTTGCAACTTCAGAATGAGGAGAAGAAAGGCAAGGCCTTGTCTTCATGCTCAGGTATTTATGTTACCGAAGTCAACCTTTCTACTCCTATGACATGGGTATTGGATACTGCATGTGGAGCTCATATTTGTACAAATATGCAAGGGCTCAGAAAGGGTAGATCGGTAAGGCCTAGAGAGATTGACCTACGGATAGGTAACAGGACACAAGTTGCTGCTGTTGCTGTAGGAGTTTCTCTCCCTGCCTTATGGACTTCAGTTAAAGCTAGACAATTGCTATTATGTACCTTCCCTTACCAAAACATTGTATCCAATCCTTGCTTGGCAAAGAAAGGATTTAAGTTTGAAATAAAAGAGAACTTATGTTCTTTTTCTTTTACAAACATGTTTTATGGGAAGGGTACTTTGTGCAATGGTCCGCATGTCTTGGACATGGATAGCTCTATTTGTAATATAAATAATAAAAGGACCAAACTGAGTGGTTCAGTTGGTGCTTTCCTACGGCATTGTCGATTAGCCCATATAAACAAGAATCGCATTCGACAACTCCATGCAAATGGGTTGTTAGATTCGAGTTCCTTGGAGGAACTTGATACATGTGAGCCTTGTTTATTAGGGAAAATGACAAAGGTGCCGGTCACCAAGACTGGTGAGAGGGCAGGAGATTTATTAGATCTCAAACATACTGATGTGTGTGGGCCTTTCAATAAACAAGCCAGAGGAGGGTACAACTACTTCATCACGTTTACTGATGACTTCAGTAGATATGGTTATGTCTATCTGATGAGACATAAGTCTAAATCCTTTGAGAAATTTAAGGAGTTTAGACATGAAGTAGAGAACCAGCTTGGTAGATCCATTAAGGCTCTTCCATCAGATTGTGGTGGAGAGTACCTGAGCGGTGAGTTCTTTGACTATTTGAGAGAGTGTGGGATCATATCCCAACTCACTCCTGCTGGAACACCTCAATGGAATGGTGTGTCTGAAAGGAGAAATCAAACTTTGTTAGACATGGTTCGATCTATGATGAATCATGCAACTCTACCTCCCTCATTCTGGGGACATGCACTTGAGACAGCTTCTCTAATACTGAATAATGTTCCATCTATGAGTGTCTCAAAGATTCCATACGAGGTATGGAGTGGGAGACGCCCTAATCTCACATTTATCAGGATCTGGGGATGTAAGGCTTATGTCAAACGTCAGGATTCTAGCAAGCTAGGACCTAGATCTGATAAGTGTATGTTTGTGGGGTACCCTAAGGAGACTAAGGGTTACTACTTCTATGTTCCCACCGAGAACAATGTTTTTGTTGCTCGGGGTGCTGTCTTTCTAGAGAAAGAATTTCTCATGAAAGAAGATAGTGGGAGGAAGTTTGACTTAGATGAGGACCAAGTGCAACCACAAGACAAAGAGATGGAATCTGAGCCACCTGCACCGGTTGCTGTACAACCTGAGGCTCAGACACAGGTCCCACGTAGGTCTGGGAGGATTCGTCGTGCACCTGAGAGGTACGGGTTGCTGCCAACCCAACACGATGGGATCTTCATTATTGAGGATGAACCCAGAACCTATGATGAGGCGGTCAGTGGACAGGCCTCCGAGAAATGGCTTGAGGCCATGCGATCCGAGATGAATTCCATGTCGGCTAACCAAGTCTGGGATTTGGTTGAGCTACCTGATGGGGTAAAACCCATATGGTGTAAATAGGTCTTTAAGAGGAAGACAGACATGGATGGCAACATAGTTACCTATAAAGGTGGACTAATGGCTAAAGGATTCAAACAAGTCCACAGGGTGGACTATGATGAAACGTTCTCGCTAGTTGCCATGATCAAATCCATTCGGAATCTGCTTTCTATAGCTGCATATCATGATTATGAGATATGATAGATGGACGTGGAGACAACGTTCCTTAATGGGAAGCTGACTAAGGATGTGTATATGACACAACCTGATGGCTTCATCCATCCTGCAGATGCTAGTAAGGTCTGCAGACTAAAGAAATCCATTTATGGATTAAAGCAAGCATCTCGAAGTTGGAATCTTCGGTTAGATGAAGCTGTGAGAGATTATGGCTTTATCAAAAGTGAAGATGATGCCTGTGTATATAGAAAATTCAGTGGGAGCTTGGTGAGTTTTCTGGTCATGTATGTCGATGACATACTGCTCGTCGGAAACGACATCCCTAGTCTTCAAGCTGTGAAGACATGGTTAGGGAAGTGTTTCGAGATGAAGGACTTAGGGGAGGCCGCCTACATTCTAGGCGTAAGGATCTACCGGGATAGATCCAAGAGGCTCCTGGCCCTTAGTCAGAGTACCTACATTGATAAGGTCCTGGAGAGGTTCAACTTGGAGCAATCCAAGAACGGATACCTTCCAGTGAGACATGGCCTTACTCTCTCAAAGAACCAGTGTCCTATAACACAGGCTGAGAGGGATAACATGAGTCAAATTCCCTATGCTTCGGCAGTGGGATCAATCATGTATGCAATGTTGTGTACTAGACCAGATGTGGCTTATGCTGTAAGCATAACCAGCTGATACCAATCCAATCCAGGTCTGCAGCACTAGGTGGCTGTAAAGAATATCCTTGAGTATCCTGAAAAGGACTAAGGATTTATTCTATATCGTCTACGGGGGACAGGAAGAGCTCAGTGTGCAGGGCTTCACTGATAAGTCGTTCCAGTCTGATCCTGACGACTTCAAATCGCAGACCGGCTATTTGTTTAAGATGGTTGGAGGTGCTGTATGCTGGAAGAGCTTCAAGCAATCCACCATAGCTAATTCTACAACCGAAGTTGAGTATGTGGTTGCTTTTGAGGCAGCCAATGAAGCCGTTTGGATCAGGAAGTTCTTTTCTGAACTTCAGGTGGTTCCAAGTGCAATGGATCCCATTGAGCTCTACTATGACAACAATGGGTACTACACATGCTAAGGAACCAGAGTCTCATCGAAGGTCTAAACACATACTCAGGAGATTTCGCCTGATCAGAAAGATCATTGATCGAGGTGATGTCAAGATTAGCAGAGTTGACACAAAGAGCAATCTAGCAGACCCACTAACCAAGGCTTTGGCGCAGCAGAAGCATGATGGTCGTACTAGAGATATGGGGTTGAGGTTACTCAACCTCTAGGTCTTAGTGCAAGTGGGAGATTGTTGGTGTATATGCTCTAGGACCTAGTTTTGGTCCATCTCTGTACTACTTGACTCTGATATTCATATATATATATCTTTCTGGCATTGTCGTTATCATTGTTTGTCTACACCTGCGATTGTGTACTTACATGATAATGTCACTGGAGACAGATTGGATCTGTGCTCAAATGATTGTCCCCAGTAGATGTACCTAAGTGGATATTGGATAGCTATGGTACTTGTGAGACTAGTATGTGGGCTGGTTAGGCACGTGGTGCTAACGCAGACACATGTGTATATCATTGGAGGATATACTGGAAAGACCCGCTGTGAGGCTATGACTTGGTGTCATGAGTTATCCTCACAAGTAATAGGGAATGCATTGATCCCTTGACTTGAGGTCATTGACCATTCTATATGGTTAGGGACTTGCTTTGATACAACCTAACACCTCGCCGTAGTTGGGAGGTCATAACGGTTGTCATTGAGCATGTCACGACCCATATGAGAAGGTCAATGGACAGACATACGATTTGCCCCTTTCCTTAGGGAAGCATGATATCCATGGAGCTCCTCTATGGTTCTATGACTGAGAGTGTATGGCCATACCCAGGTGAGAACTTGTTTTAGTCATAGCCATGTGATTGGGTGAAAACAAGTGGTGACACACTTGTCCAATCAGATATTAGTTCGGCAAAGAGACTGTAATGCATCTGTACATTGTTGCAATGATGGGGATGTCGATGTCGATATCCATTCCAATGACCTGGGTAGCAGTGATGCACTGCTAGGTGCCACTCACTACTTGTGGTGACCTTTGGTCAGCACTGCCAGCGTCAGAGGAACCTACAGGGTCGCACACCTTGATACTCGAGTTCTCGTATTGATCGGGAAGCCTTATGATCGAGTTATTGGATAACTCGGATCTATTTTGGAGATTTCATCAGCGCCAATGGGCCTGATGAGATGGAAGGATGTTATTGGAGCCAAACTCCATTTACGGCAGGTTGACCCGAAATTGACCTTGGTTGGCCACATTTGTATTAGGGTTGCATTGGATTGGATCCAAGTGCTTAATCAAGCCATGTAATGAAGTTTGGGCTAGCTCATTATCCAATGAGGCCCAATAATAAGTTGTCATGAAGAGGCAATAAGCTAAAAGGGTATAATGGGGAGGAAGCCAAGCCCATTGGCGCCTAAGGGGCATAATGGGGTTTGGATGGCAAATTTGCTTCATTAAGGAAGCTTTATGCGCCTAGCCCTCTCCCATTGATAGTGTGAATGCATTAAGGCATTGCTTGGGGCGCAAGGCTATTCCTTGGCACACAAGGCAAGGCTTGGTAGCTTATGGAAAGGTTGAATGAGGTTTATGGTAAAGTCTTGGAGACTTTCCTTACCTCAAACCTTCTCATCCAAGCTATACACTTGTCATGATCTCAACCCTCACCCTAACCACCTCTAGCTCTTTATAAGTGACCCTAGCCACCCCCTCTTATGATGATGATGATCCTTAGAGGCGTGACAACAAGAGGAGGGGCGAATGCAAGGGCTTGAAGGGCGACAACACCAAGAAGTGGCGCATCTCCTTCTTCCTTCCAAACCCTAGCCGCAAGCCCCTTCCTTCTCTCTTGATGCAAGGAACTTGGTGCATGGCGGTTTCCCTCTCACTCATCCTTCTTCATCTTTGGCGCATCTACATTGGAGGTGGCGCATATTTTGAAGAAGGGGCACAAGGCTTATATCTTCTTCCCGAGGCTAGCACCGGGCGTGGAAGAAGAGGACTCGAGGCATCCGTGTGTGTGAGACTGCAGAGGGCGCATGCTTGGGCGCCTATCACGACATCGACCTCATCTTGCTCTAAGGTATTTCTTAACTCATCGTGTCGACTCTCTTGCTTGCGATCTTCACTGGGTTTTTGGGACCGGCCTGTTTCGGGGATATTGCTTCCGCTGTGCAATGTATTTTGTAATCTCTATCTCTGAAAATTGTAAAACATCCCCGGGGTTTCCCAACAGTACCTTAACCCCATGTCTCGAGTATGACCATCATGCTTCTGCTGCGGCAAAGCTTTGGTCAGTGGGTCTGCTAGATTGTTCTCTGTGTCAACTCTGCATATCTTCACGTCACCTCTGTCTATGATCTCCCGGATCAGGTGAAATCGCCTGAGTATGTGTGTGCATCGTGAATGTGATATTGGTTCTTTAGCCTGCACCATCGCACCATTGTTATCACAAAGGAGTTCAATGGGATCAGCAGCAATACGAACCACTTGAAGTTCAAAAATGAACTTCTTGATCCAAACAGCTTCTTTGGCTGCCTCAGAAGCCGCAACATACTCCGCTTCTTTTGTAGAGTCTACTACCGTGGTTTGCTTGAATCTCTTCCAGCAAACAGCACCTCCGTTTAGCAAGAACACATAGCCGGACTACAATTTAAAGTCATCTTGGTCTGACTAGAAAGAAGCATCTGTATAACCCTGTATACACAGATCTTCTTGTCCACCGTAGACTAAGAATAAATCTTTGGTCTTCCTCAGATACTTCAAAATGTTTTTCACGGCTGTCCAATGCTGGACACCGGGGTTAGACTGGTATCTACTAGTTATGCTCACTGCATAAGCCACGTCTGGTCTCATACATAACATGGCATACATGAGGGATCCCACTACAGATGCATAAGGGACTCGACTCATCTCCTCTTTCTCAGCCTGTGTAGAGGGACACTGGCTCTTGGAAAGAGTAATGTCGTGCCTCATGGGAAAGTATCCCTTCTTGGACTGCTCCAAGCGAAACCTTTCTAGCACTTTGTCTATGTACGTGCTCTGACTCAGGGCAAGGAGTTTCTTGGATCTATCCCGGTAAATCCTCACACCTAAAATATAGGCAGCCTTCCCTAAGTCTTTCATCTCAAAACACTTTCCCAACCATGTCTTCACAGCGTGAAGGGTAGGGACATCGTTTCTGATGAGCAGTATGTCATCGACATACAAGACCAGAAATGTGACCAAGCTCCCACTGATTTTCTTGTACACACAGGCGTCGTCTTCGTTCTTGAGGAAGCCATAATCTCTCACTGCTTCGTCAAAATGAATATTCCAACTTCGAGAGGCTTGCTTTAATCCATAGATGGATCTTTTCAGCTTGCATACTTTATGAGCATTGGCTGGGTGAACGAACCCTTCAGGCTGTGTCATAAACACATCCTCTGATAGGTTTCCATTAAGGAAAGTTGTCTTCACGTCCATTTGCCATATCTCATAGTCGTAGTAGGCAGCTAAAGCAAGCATGATCCGAATGGATTTAAACATGGCAACTGGCGAAAAAGTTTCGTCATAGTCCACCTCATGGACCTGCCTGAAACATTTGGCCACTAGTCTACCTTTGTAGGTAACCACGTTGCCATCCATGTCTGTCTTCTTTTTGAAGACCCATCTATACCCTATGGGCTTAGCCCCATTAGGCGGCTCAACCAAGTCCCAAACCTGGTTAGCAGACATAGAATCCATCTCGGACCTCATGGCCTCCAGCCATCTCTCGGAGTCTGGTCCAGCGACTGCTTCCTCATAAGTCTTAGGTTCATCCTCAATAATGAGAATGTTGTCGTGTTGAGTCGGCAGCGACCCATACCAATCAGGTGCACGACGTACCCTCTCAGACCTACGTGGAGCCTATGCCTGAGCCTCAGGTTGGGCTACAACCTATACTGATGGGGGGCCAAGCATGCAACATTCAAACAACGCTTTTTTGAAAACATTTGCTATTAAGATATAACTATGAAACCCATTTAAACTAACGCTTTGAGAAATTAGGTTTGATAATCTTATAATGAAATCCGAAGCTACATTCAGCAACTAATCTTATCATGCACTTCTAGTAAAGCTTATCATGTGATTCTAAAACCTCAAGTAGACATAGCATGCGGTTCTACAACATTAAAGAAATCTAGCATGCGACTCTACCATAAGAAACTAGGGCTAATCTAAGGGAGGAACTCACCTTGCACCCTTTGAGAATAGAAAGGGTGTCCTTCCCGTTCTTCACCGGTCCAATGGTGGAATCTCACGAAGTAGGGCCCTATGAGCTTACACACATGTCATTGCAGCATCCCACACATGCGTGGGTGAATTTTGAAAATAATATTAAGAGGCCAATACACAAGACAATCAAGGGGGAGGCTAGACTCCAAATTCCCTTGTTAACATAGTTTAGACTATCTAGGCTTAGGGGGAGAGAAGAGGGGATAGCTTGCTTGTCATCCCATGGCCTTGCGCCTCCTGCAGAAAGCAAACATAAGTGCAAAGGGGCTGTCCAACAAGTATCAAGAACCACAACAACAATTAACAAGAACAATGACCCAAAGGGGAAGAAGACTTAGCTAAAGTGGGGGTGGCTTGTTCTCGGCATGGAGTTGATGGCACCTTCTTGAGTCTCGAATGTGTCCAGCTCCTCCTCTTGATTGAAGGCTCTTCAAGGCTTGAGGGAGGAAGTGGCGTGAGCTCCCATCTTCAAGACAAGCGCATATGGAGGAAGAAGGTGGAAGAACAAGAGGGGTGGATAGACACTCTCGGCAATGGTTGGAAGAGGGGAAGGGGGTTAGGTGACACACACCATAAGAAGACACACTTCTGAAATTCGAAAATTCATTCAACACTAAGTGATGGCTTTACAAGAATTTACATCATATAGGGGAGTCTCCAACGGTTATCTCCCTTCCTAAGTTCAAAAACAAGTCACACAAGTCAAAGATGATGTAGACAACTCAAGGGCTGGTTTCTTCTTCCAAATGGGCGATTGCTTGGAGGTTGAACTCTGAAGTCTTCAGCAGGTTGGTAAGTTCGAAATCTGAGATGAGAGTGGACTGAAGAGGCTGCTGATGGCTGACATTGCAGGCTGCAAATTGGCATGGGCGGCTGGCACTTGAAGGGACTGAAGTTGTTGCAAAGTGCAGGCTGCTCCTTGACTTTGGGGGCTGGCGCATGATGGACTGAAGTGGGCATTGTTTCAAGCTGCCCCTTGACTTTGATGGCTGGCGCATGTTGAGCTGAAATAGGTCATTGAGCTGGCTGCTCCTTGACTTGATTAGAGATGAAGGTGAACTCCACATGGCTGCCAACTAGGATGGTGGAAGTTGGGGTACTTGTGGTGTTGCTCCATTAGGTTGGGGTGGGCTGATTTCCTCTTGAGTTGGGCTGATGGCCCATGGCATCTCTTGGAGTTGTCTTGACCTGATTTTGACTTGCATTCCAAGATTGGAGTTGACCTATACTATTACATCAATTTCATGCACTAACCTACTATACATAAGTGGCGGATCCTAGGCATGTAACTACATGGTGTAATGGGAGGGTGGATCTAACCTACCATATGATGCACCCTAATCTAAGACAAAATAAGCAACAAAAGGGGGTCCTAAGGAAGCCATATCTAATGGCTAGGATAGCCATACCGAGAGGGCTTCTTTCGGACCCGGGTGGACCTCCGAAGGTCCTGCTTTGGTCCCACATCAGCTCTCCCGGGGTGGGAAAAATTCTCCTCTGGAGAATTATCTTCGTACCCTTGGAGAAGCTCGGGTGCGGACCTAGCAAGCTCAGCCTCGGGAAGCCAGGCCTCCTCACCATCAGTAAATTTGATGCGGTAATAAAGCTGTACCTCATCAGGGGTGAGTCGGGTCTGGTCCTCGAGTATGGCCTCAATCTCTGAGTCGTGGCAAGTGTCTGGTTCTTGTATAGAGAGAGGCGGATGATACAGCGTCAGATCCTCCACATTGATGGTGGAGGATATCCCCAGTTCTGGTGGTAGGTCCAGGAGATAGGCATTATCGTTGACCTTCTTCAGAATAGTGAAGGGCCCAATGCCCTTGGCGTCCAACTTGCGGCCGGGTCCTTGGATGCGCTCCTCGCGGACCCGCAACATTACCTGATCCCCTACAGAAAATACCTTCTCTCGGCGATGTTTATTAGTATCATCACGATATTGATTGACAGAGTCCTGAATTTTACTGAATAGCTCATGATGTAATTGCGAAATATGAAAAGCATAATCTCGGGCCGAAATAGAGGTCTTGCAATGTTTAGGGGCAGAAAATAGGTCAATTGGCTTGTTAGGCTGGTATCCTAGATTTGCCTGGAAAGGAGACAGACCAGTAGTCCTGTTAGGAACACTATTGTAGGAAAACTCAGCTGTAGGTAACAGCTTGTCCCAATCACTGGGGTGTTCTCCTACGAGACTCCTAAGGATGCTCCCGAGTGATCTGTTGATCACTTCGGTCTGCCCATCCGTCTGGGGATGGTAGGCCGTTGAGAACTTCAGTTTTGTGCCTAAAAGAGCCCATAGTGTTCTCCAGAAATGACTAACAAATCTAGTATCTCTATCCGAAACTATAGTGAGAGGGGTACCATGCAACCTAACAATGTCTCTAAAGAAGATTCTAGCCATATGGGAGGCATCGGTAGTTTTAGTACAAGGTATGAAATGAGCCATTTTTGTGAACCGGTCTACCACAACATAAATAGAGTCATGCCTAGCAGCAGTCCTAGGCAATCCTAGAACAAAGTCCATACTAATGTCCTGCCACGGTGCCTGGGGAATAGGCAGAGGGGTGTACAGTCCAAAATTGTGCTTCTGGACTTTAGTGGATTGACAGGTTCCACAGTGCCTAACTACCTTGGCCACATCTCGGTAGAGTTGAGGCCAAAAGAATCTTTCCTCGACCAAGGCACGGGTCTTCTCTCGACCATGGTGCCCAGCAGACCCTCCTCCATGGAGTTCCCAAATTAGGAAATCCCGGATTGAGGACTTAGGCACACAGAGTGTTGGCCCAAGGAAGAGATACCCATCCCTAAGGGTGTACATGGGGTGACTCATAGGATCTCTAGTCATATCATCATAAATAGCAGAAAAGTCAGGGCAATCTAGGTAAGCAGTTTTCATATGTTCAAATCCTACAAGTTCAGCATGCATAGTTTGTAAAATGAAGACTACCCTACTTAGAGCATCAGCAACTTTGTTGTTAGATCCAGATTTGTGTTTTAAGACAAAAGTGTACTGTTGTAAATATTCTACCCATTTAGCATGTCTAGCATTGAGTTTTCTTTGGGCACTAAGGTAAGATAGGGCTTGGTGGTCACTATTTAAAGTAAACTCATGGTGGAGAAGGTAGTGCCGCCAATGCCTTAAAGATTGAACTACGGCATAGAACTCTTTGTCATAGGTTGAGTATTTCTGCTTGGCCTCATTCAGTTTTTCACTGAAGAAGGCAATAGGGTGACCTTCTTGGCTGAGGGTCCCACCTATGCCAATGCCAGAAGCATCACAATCAACCTCAAAGACCTTGCCAAAGTCAGGCAATCTTAAAACAGGGGCAGAGGTCATCCTACTCTTAAGCTCAGTGAAAGCCCTATTGGCAGACTTGGTCCAACTAAAGTCCCCTTGTTTCATGCAATTGGTGATAGGAGCTACTATGGTGCTAAAATTCCGTATGAACCTACGGTAGAAGGTAGCAAGGCCATGAAAGCTCCTAACTTCGGTAAGGGTCTTGGGCTCTGGCCAGTCTAATATGGCTTGGACTTTAGATGGGTCAGCTTGAAGCCCAAGGTCAGAAACAATAAACCCTAGAAAGACAACTCTGGGAGATAGAAAAGAACATTTCTTCAGGTTGACATACAGCTTTTCATCTCTAAGAAGGGTTAGAGTCTGCCTTAAGTGCCCTAGGTGCTCCTTTTGTGACTTACTATAGATAAGTATGTCATCAAAGTATACAACTAGGAACTTCCCTAAATAGGGTCTAAGCACTTGGGTCATAAGTCTCATAAATGTGGAAGGGGCATTGGTTAGCCCGAAAGGCATGACTAACCATTCATATAAGCCGTCTTTGGTTTTGAAGGCGGTCTTCCACTCATCCCCTTCTCTAATCCTAACCTGATGATATCCACTTCTGAGGTCAAGCTTGGAAAACCATTTGGACCCTACTAACATATCTAACATGTCATCTAGCCTAGGTATGGGGAACCTATACTTGATGGTAATCTTGTTGATAGCTCTACAATCTATACACATGCGCCAACTGCCATCCTTCTTTGGGGTAAGAAGGGCTGGGACGGCGCAGGGACTTAGGCTTTCCCTGATGTAACCCTTACACAATAAATCATCTACTTGTCTTTTGAGCTCCTCATGCTCGGTAGGGTTCATCCTATAGTGGGGTAGGTTGGGAAGAGAGGATCCAGGAACTAAGTCTATGGCATGTTGTATGTCCCTAAGAGGTGGCAGTCCTTCAGGGAGGTCCTCTGGAGTGAGCTCACTAAACTCTTGGAGCAAGGATTCTACTTCTGGGGGAGGCTTCTCATCCACTTCAGGGTTGGTTTCTTTGATGACTAAGGTGTAAAGGGGTTGATCTTCTATAATTTCCTTAGTGAAGGTTTGAGGCCTTATAAGTTGAATGGTAGGCTGGTCTTTCTTGGGTTCCTCTATCTTACCCTTACTAGTTGTGGCTCTAAGTTCTTTGGGGAGAGAGGGTTTGAGCCTAATCTTTTGATCTTTATGGGTGAAGACATAGGTATTGGTCCGACCGTAGTGGACAACATCCATGTCATACAACCAGGGGCGTCCTAAGAGGATTTGGGCTACATCCATAGTAAGGACGTCACACCAGATCTTGTCCTCATATGTACCAAACTGGATAGGTACGAGGCACCTATGGGTCACAGGGACACTAGTTTGGTTAACCCAAGAAATATTGTAAGGACTAGGTCGGGGTTCCATCTTGAGGTTCAGTTTGGTGGCAGCTATGTGGGAGACAGCATTGAGGCTGCTTCCACCATCAATGACCACCTTGCACATGTGACCATGGCATTTGGTGTAGGTGTGGAAGATACTGGTTCGGCGCCAGTCCTCAGTGGGGGTCGGTTTGACAAGGGTGCACCTAACTACCCCTAAGGTGTTGAAGATGTCATCACTACTATCATAGTCATTGACTTCAATTTCTTGGTCAGGGTCTTCCTCAAGGGTGGGCTCAGGGTCTATGTCTTCCTCAGCTAGGACCATGACCTTCATAACCTTCTTAGGACACTCTTTTGCAAAATGTCCCTTCTGCCTACAGTTATAACAAGTGGGGATGTCTGTAGTTTGAGCAGTTCTTGGTTTTGGGTTTGAGCTAGAAGGCAAGTGCATAGGAGCTGGCCTATAGATGGGCCGGGGAGGGAGGGTTTCCTTTCTATTCTTAAGTTCTTGTTCAACTTCTAGGGCCCTTTGATAAGCTATCTCTGGGGTATCTAATTGAAAATAGGTCAAGGCCCTCTTAATGTCAGGTCTAAGGCCATTCTTGAATCGACTTAGGATCATACCTTGGTCTTCCTTGGCTTCACACCTAATGAGAAGTTCTTCTAGCTTAGATTGATAGGCTTCTACAGTGGAGGAGCCTTGAGTGTGACTATTAAGTTCATCCTTAAGCTTTTGCATGAAACCAGGTGGGACATACTTTTGCCTAAGTAGGTATTTCATTTCATCCCAAGATTCAACGGGAGGCTTACCATCCCTTTCTATAGTTCTTTCGACATGGGTCCAATAGAGTCTAGCGGATCCTTCTAATAGGCATTTTGTGAACCTAACCTTACTTTCATGGTGCATAAGGCTATATTCAAAGTATTGGTCTAACTTTGTGGCCCAATCTAGGAACTCCTTGGGGTTAAGAGACCCACCAAAAGTAGGGGGGTTGATCTTGATGGCACGTTGCACATCATACTCTCTAGGTCTATGATAGGGGGCTTGTGGGGCATGAGGCCCTTCCCATTCGGTTTGAGCATGATTGACTCTAGGGGTGTGTGAAGGAGATCCTTGAACATTTGGTTCCCTTGGGTGGGATCCACTATTAGGTCGGCTAGTAGTTTGGGGGTCCATCTTAGAGTTAGACTCTAGGGTGTTAAGCCTATTGTCTATGACACCTATGGAATGTTGAAGGGTTGCTAGGGTCTCTCTAAGGGAGGCCATTTCAATTGAGAGGGCACTCACCTCATGGTCAATAGCTTGATTGAGACCATAGGGGGCACCGGATCTAGTAGCCATTTTCGAAATGAGTAAAGCTTTTTGAAAATAGATCCTAAGGTGATACAAGATAGATATTCAAATTCTTTCAAACACCTAGGTCCAAAATCGCCTTAGTAGTAGGAAAATAAAGTTTTGGTCTTTTAAAATCCTACCCTAAGAGCCTAAGCTCTGATACCAAGATGATGGGGGGCCAAGCATGCAACATTCAAACAACGCTTTTTTGAAAACATTTGCTATTAAGATATAACTATGAAACCCATTTAAACTAACGCTTTGAGAAATTAGGTTTGATAATCTTATAATGAAATCCGAAGCTACATTCAGCAACTAATCTTATCATGCACTTCTAGTAAAGCTTATCATGTGATTCTAAAACCTCAAGTAGACATAGCATGCGGTTCTACAACATTAAAGAAATCTAGCATGCGACTCTACCATAAGAAACTAGGGCTAATCTAAGGGAGGAACTCACCTTGCACCCTTTGAGAATAGAAAGGGTGTCCTTCCCGTTCTTCACCGGTCCAATGGTGGAATCTCACGAAGTAGGGCCCTATGAGCTTACACACATGTCATTGCAGCATCCCACACATGCGTGGGTGAATTTTGAAAATAATATTAAGAGGCCAATACACAAGACAATCAAGGGGGAGGCTAGACTCCAAATTCCCTTGTTAACATAGTTTAGACTATCTAGGCTTAGGGGGAGAGAAGAGGGGATAGCTTGCTTGTCATCCCATGGCCTTGCGCCTCCTGCAGAAAGCAAACATAAGTGCAAAGGGGCTGTCCAACAAGTATCAAGAACCACAACAACAATTAACAAGAACAATGACCCAAAGGGGAAGAAGACTTAGCTAAAGTGGGGGTGGCTTGTTCTCGGCATGGAGTTGATGGCACCTTCTTGAGTCTCGAATGTGTCCAGCTCCTCCTCTTGATTGAAGGCTCTTCAAGGCTTGAGGGAGGAAGTGGCGTGAGCTCCCATCTTCAAGACAAGCGCATATGGAGGAAGAAGGTGGAAGAACAAGAGGGGTGGATAGACACTCTCGGCAATGGTTGGAAGAGGGGAAGGGGGTTAGGTGACACACACCATAAGAAGACACACTTCTGAAATTCGAAAATTCATTCAACACTAAGTGATGGCTTTACAAGAATTTACATCATATAGGGGAGTCTCCAACGGTTATCTCCCTTCCTAAGTTCAAAAACAAGTCACACAAGTCAAAGATGATGTAGACAACTCAAGGGCTGGTTTCTTCTTCCAAATGGGCGATTGCTTGGAGGTTGAACTCTGAAGTCTTCAGCAGGTTGGTAAGTTCGAAATCTGAGATGAGAGTGGACTGAAGAGGCTGCTGATGGCTGACATTGCAGGCTGCAAATTGGCATGGGCGGCTGGCACTTGAAGGGACTGAAGTTGTTGCAAAGTGCAGGCTGCTCCTTGACTTTGGGGGCTGGCGCATGATGGACTGAAGTGGGCATTGTTTCAAGCTGCCCCTTGACTTTGATGGCTGGCGCATGTTGAGCTGAAATAGGTCATTGAGCTGGCTGCTCCTTGACTTGATTAGAGATGAAGGTGAACTCCACATGGCTGCCAACTAGGATGGTGGAAGTTGGGGTACTTGTGGTGTTGCTCCATTAGGTTGGGGTGGGCTGATTTCCTCTTGAGTTGGGCTGATGGCCCATGGCATCTCTTGGAGTTGTCTTGACCTGATTTTGACTTGCATTCCAAGATTGGAGTTGACCTATACTATTACATCAATTTCATGCACTAACCTACTATACATAAGTGGCGGATCCTAGGCATGTAACTACATGGTGTAATGGGAGGGTGGATCTAACCTACCATATGATGCACCCTAATCTAAGACAAAATAAGCAACAAAAGGGGGTCCTAAGGAAGCCATATCTAATGGCTAGGATAGCCATACCGAGAGGGCTTCTTTCGGACCCGGGTGGACCTCCGAAGGTCCTGCTTTGGTCCCACATCATATACTGGTGGCTCAGATTCCATCTCAACCTCTATGTCCTGTGGATGATCTTGGACCTCGTCCAAATCAAAACTTCTCCCACTGGCTTCTTTCAAGATGAATTCTTTCTCAAGAAAGACAGGGCCACGGGCGACAAAAACTTTTTCCTCAGTGGGATTATAGAAGTTGTATCCTCTGGTTTCTTTAGGATACCCCACAAACACACATTTATCTAACTTGGGCTCTAGCTTACTAGAATTTTTACGCTTAACAAAAGCTTCGCATCCCCAGATCCTCATAAATGTGAGGTTAGGTTGTCTCCTAGTCCACAACTTATGTGGAGATACGGGAACACTCTTAGATGGAATGTTATTCAGTGTTAAAGCAGCTATCTCTATTGCACGTCCCCAAAAATACGGAGGTAGAGTTGCTTGACTCATCATGCACCGAACCATGTCTAGTATGGTTCGATTCCGCCTCTCAGACACACCATTCCATTGGGGTGTCCCGGGGAGGGGTGTACTGTGAGAGAATCCCGCACTCTTTCAGATAGTCAACAAACTCATGGCTCAAGTACTCTCCGCCTCGATCAGATCGAAGAGCCTTTATGGATCGTCCAAGCTGGTTCTCTACTTTAGTCTTGAACTCCTTGAATTTCTCCAAGGATTCTGACTTATGTCTCATCAGATAGACATATCCATATCTACTGAAATCATCAGTAAATGTGATGAAGTATACAAACCCACCTCTGGCTTGTTTGTTGAATGGCCCACACACATCGCTGTGTATGAGATCCAATAAACCGGTGGCCCTTTCACCTTTCTTGACGAATGGTGCCTTTGTCATCTTGCCCAACAAACAAGGCTCGCAAACATCAAATTCCTCAAAGGAATCTGAATCCAAGAATCCATTTGCATGGAGTTGTTGGATGCGATTCTTATTGATGTGCCCAAGACGACAGTGCCAAAGATAAGTGTTGTTGAAACCACTTAGCTTGATCCTTTTAGCATTTATGTTGCACATAGAACTCTGCATATGCAAGACATACAAGCCATTGCATAGAGTGCCAGAACCATAGAACATGTCTGCTAATGAAAAAGAACATTTGTTCTCTTTGATTGCAAAACTGAATCCTTTCCTCGCTAGGGCAGGAATGGATATAATGTTCTTGGTAATCGATGGTACATAGTAACAATGGTCGAGTTCTAGTTGAAGTCCCGACGGTAGCAAGAGAGTGAGATCTCTCACGGTTATAGCCGCAACCTGTGCGCCGTTACCGACTCGAAGATCAATCTCTCCTTGTCGCACTGTCCTACTTCATTTGAGCCCTTGCATACTTGTACAAATATGCGCTCCACATGCGATATCAAGTACCCATGTGTTTGAAGAATACAAGTTGACTTCAACTACACAAATACTAGAGCCTGAAGACGAAGGAGTCACCCTTCTCTTCACCTCTTTCTGGTGTTGCCTTTTACAACACTCGAGCTTGGGGTTACCCCTCAAGTTTCGACACCAGTCTAGCTCGTCCTCCCAAAGGACAGATCGCAGTTTTAATCCGCTATTGTTCATAGACATGATCTACAACAATAGACATGCAGATTAGTACCACATTTCAATCATTTAATCTGGACTTGAAATAAATGATTGTTTCTCACTATTTTATCAGGTTGACAACACTCTCATGTCAATCCGGGAAACCACAGAATTTCCAAAGTGAGATGGGATCCTTGTTCCTCACACGGCCCCACGTCTCGGGAGGGCGGGATGTACTGCACGAGGTGACGCATGTATCTCAAGGTAGGCATGCCGGCCAATTGCAACTAGGGAATTCCCTTTCTCAAGACAGTTTAGGGACTTCGTGTCCAACGAGGGCTGGATACAGCACGAAGCCCTAACTTCTTGAGGCTGCTTCTAGAAACTTTCATCATGTGGACAAACCACATATGGAAGTTCCAGTTAAGTCCGACCTGACCGTTATGCCCAGGGCCAACAATTTCCTTGCGAAAGGTGCGCCTAGAGTTTTAACTGGACTGGGGAAATTATTGTCACCACATGCCTCCTAAAGATAGATGGGTGTGTCCCACGAGGGTGGGAAACAGTGCACAGCACCATCGATTGATAGTTTGACGAGGGCTATGCGTCAGAAAGCGGGAACGGGACTTGATATAATTTTGAGAGGGTTTGGGTGGTGTCATACCACATTCATTTTATCTTATGTCTACCATTACAGGCATGCACCCTATAGTGATAACATAAAATAAAACAATCAGAGCATGGCAACAAAAGCAGTAAAACATGATATGGTTATAGCCCAGACAAGGAAAACAAGCCCCTAGACCTAGACAGTACACCGAGCACTACCAAAAGCTCTAAGCGTTCAGCCCATGCTTCAAGCCATCGGCTCCTTGCTCTGAGTGCTTCAGGGTCTTGCTTCAACCCCAGGTGCGCCTCCAAGGTTTCATGCTCCACCTGTGTTAGCTCGCAAACCCTAGGCTCCTCCTAGGGTTCGGCCAACATGGGGCGCCACCACGACCCAAGAGAGAGCTATATTTGTGCCGCCTATAGATCAGCCCCTTAGCATCCCCTATATGTGCCTCCAGGAAACCCTAGAAGCCATTAGGGTTTAGGCCAAGCCAAAGGTTACACAATACCCTTCTCAACAGCCCCTTATCTTCAAGATGCGCTCCTAGAGAAAATCCCTAGAAGCCACTAATGATTCGGCTATGAGAGGGCTGCCCTTTCTTAGTCAGATGTGCATAGGAGTAAGCTGCGATGTAAGGTTGTCTTCCCAAATCTTCGACTTTAGATTTACAAAATATAAAAGAAAATAAGGGTGGCACGCAGGCCTTCACAAAAATACATCACAGGCATGCTTTAGGGCTTGTCTATAACCATATCATATGCATAAAGAAAAACACCTAAGACATGCTCTTCTATGTGCAATGAAAAACTACAAAACCATATTTTAGTTTTTCAAGAGAAAACATGTTCGTCAAATCTCCGCGATCTTATCGAAAATTCAGATTTTTTCGTTTTCTCTCAGGAGTCTACAAGTGGTCATATATTTACCCCAATTATCAATGCCACTTGCAATCCCTAACTTGTACGGATTAAGGCAATCACCCAGTCCATGCCCCGAAATCTAGATACAAGTCTCACACCGTGGGTCTAACCCATGAATATGAGGGGAAATAAATTCTCACACATAGGGTCTATCGCCATGTGTAGAAACCAAAAATCATGAATATCATAATAGCGAGAAATAACAAACCTACTATTTTTCTACACATAAAACATGACATAAAGACTTTCGAAAAATTTTCTATCACATGCACATGCTAGAAAAATCCATACACCGATGTATCTCGTAAGTTGGCTCTGATGCCACTGTTGGGAATCCCCGGGTTATTTAAAATCGAAAATAGCGGAAGTGAGCCCGAAACGAGATTCCTAATTCAACAATAAGGACCGTCTTACGAAGAATACAAAGGATGTGATAGGGGTATACCACACTTAGCAGTTTGATGCTGGCAATGGCTGAGACGCGCAAAGGCCCGTCCTCTACAATCGAGCACACACGGACTGCCTCGAGACTCCTCTGCTCCGCGCACGTGCTAGCTTCGGGAGAAGAGATCCACGCCTATAGCTTCTTCTCTACTTGCGCCAATCTCGAAGACCACGCGCCAAGAAGAAGTGGAACCCTTGGCGACAAGGAGTGGGCAGCACTACAACTTGTCCAAACCTTGATGCAAAAATTTTCTTTTTGTCGTCACCTCCAAGACCCTCACGCTAGGAGCAGAGGGGAGGCGACAACAGGAGAGGAAAAATGAGACTAGTGCAAGAATCTCCCAGGTAGGCCTCTCTATTTATAATAGAAGCGCCAACTTCTCTTTGGAGATTTTTCCCATGCGGGACTATGTACATAGGCGCCTACTCACAATTAAGCATCATGCGTTCGAATCCCCGCATATGCAATTAATTGTAAATTGCGCCCAAGCATAGGCGCCTACTCACAATTAAGCGTCATGGGTTCGAATCCCCGTAGACGCAATTAATTGTAAATTGCGCTCAAGCTTATTAATTAGCCAAGAGAAGAATTCTCTTGCCAATTAATAGTTTTATTTTATTCTTGTGGCTAAAGTGCTAAGCCCAACCTTGCACTAAGACCCTTGTTTGACACATTTTGATACCTCAGGTTAACAGAGGTCAAACGTGATCCACTAGAGTCAGCTAGTGGTCAAACATGAACAGAATAAAGTCTCATCTCCTCATAAGAAAAACCATAACATCAGCTTCCCAAACTGATTCGAATCATACAACGATCCGATCAGAGGCTAACTGATCAATACGGAGTCTCTAGCGTCTAGGTGTGCGACCTTGTAGGTCCCTTTGATGTTGGCAGTGATGACCCATTCATCACAAGCGGTGAGTGGCACCTAGCAGTACATCGCCGCTACCCAAGTCATTGGAATAAATGTCGCCGTCGACAACCTCAAACTGTGATAAGGAATAAGAGTATCCATGTATCATTGCCAGGCTGATCGTCCCAGTTGGACAAGCATGTCACACTTGTATATTCCAACTACGATGGTCATAACTAAATCAGGCTTAACCTGGGTGTGGCCACACACTTTCAGTCATGCACCATCTAGGGGCCCATGGACATCAAGCTTCCACATAGGGAAGGGGCAAATCCTCTGTCGGCAAGATGCACCTCTCACATTGCTTAAAATATACCCAATAACAATTGTTATGGCCTCCCGGTTACGGCGAGGCGTTAGGTTGTATCAAAGCATATCCCTTACAACACAGAGATACAATCTCCCTCAAGTGAAAGGACAGATACAACTCTATCACTGTGAGATTCTTCTTGAGACACCAAGAAGAACTCTCACGGCGAGTCAGTCTAGCATATCTCCCTTGATACACCCTTATGCCTGCGTTGAGCAACCCGTGCTAACCAGCGCATAAACGAGTCTCACCCGCACCATAGCTGTCCCCTATCCACTATGGTACTTGACTCGGGACATAAGCAAACTGAGATAGTAATATCTCGAGGGACATCATTATGTAAACATACATATGCGAAGATGTATAATAAACCATGACAATGACAATGCCAGGATATCTATAAATATCAATGTATGTAGTACATATGTCTAGACCAAAAGATAGGTCTCAGGGCATTGTTGGTGTATATGCCCTAGGACGTAGGTTTGGTCCATTATTTTTACTACGTAACATTGATATTTTATTTATATCATTCTGGCATTGTCATTATCTATGTTTGTCTACATCTGCGAATATGTACTTACTTGATAATGTCCCTGAAGACAGATTGGATCTGTGCTCAAATGATTGTCCCCAGTCAATGTACTTGAGTAGATAGGGACAACACTAGTACTTGTGAAACTGGTATATGGGCTGGTTAGGCACAAGGTATTAACGCAGGCATATGGGTATATCAGTGGTAGATATACTAGACCGACCCGCTGTGAGGCAATGACTTGGTGTCATGAGTCATCCTCACAAGTGATAGGAGATGCATTGATCCCTTGACTTAAGGTCATTGGCCATTCTATATGGTTAGGGATATGCTTTGATACAACCTAACGCCTTGTCGTAGTTGGGAGGTAATAACGGTTGTCATTGGGCATGTCACAACCCATATGAGAAGGTCAATGCACAGACATAGGATTTGCCCCTTCCTAAGGGAAGCTTGAAATCCATGGAGCTCCTCTATGGTTCTATGACTGAAAGTGTATGGCCATACCCAGGTTAGACCAGATGTAGTCATAGCCATGAAATTGGATAAAAACATGTGGTGACACACTTGGCCAATCGGATATCAGTTCGGCAAAGAGACTGTAATGCATCTATACCTGATTGCAATGATGGGGATGTCGATGTCGATATCCATTCTGATGACTTGGGTAGCAGCGATGCACTGCTAGGTGCCACTCACTGCTTGTGCTGACCTTAGGTCAGCACTGCCAACGTCAGAGGAACCTACAGGGTCGCACACCTTGATACTCGAGTTCTCGTATTGATCGGGAAGCCTTATGATCGAGTTATTGGATAACTCGGATCTATTTTGGAGATTTCATCAGCGCCAATGGACCTGATGAGATGGAAGAAATTTATTGGAGCCAACTTCCATTTACAGCATATTAACCATGGTTAGCCTAATTTGACCTTGGGTTAAATTGGATTAGATCCAAGGGCTTGGTTAACATGCATAATGGACCTTGGGCTGGGCCCATTGTAAAGTTGGGCTTACTAGGCTTAAGGAGAGGGAGATAGTAGGCATGTGATTAACCCTGGTTAGACTAGGGTTAACGCCTATAACGCCTATGATGTAAAATTAATCATATAAGGGTTAATTAATTAATTAATTAGAATCCTAATTGGATTAGGACAAATTGTTTAATTAATTAATTAGAATCCTAATTAGATTAGGATTTAATTGTTTAAATAATTTGAATCCTAATTGGATTAGGATTTAATTGTTTAAATAATTAATTAGAGTCCTAATTGGATTAGGACTTGATTAATTTGGCATGTTCTCCTATATCCTCTCCTAGCCGCCCACTTAAGTTTAAATTGTGGCCACATGTAAACCGCCTCTTGCCTCTATAAATAGAGACCCTAGCCGCCCCTCTCCTGACACAATTTTCTCCTTGAAGGCGTGATCACTTGAGGGGCGACATCAAGGGGCTAGTGGCGCACTTCTCTTCCATCCAACCCTAGCCGCAACACATCATCTTCCTTTCCTCTTGGCATGAGGAACTTGGTGGTTTTTGGCGACTTCCTTCTCCTCATCTTCCTCTTGGCGCATATACCTTGGAGGTAGCGCAAGGCTTGAGGAAAAAGCACAAGGCTTGGATCTTCTTCCCGAGGCTAGCACCGGGCGTGGAAGAAGAGGACTCGAGGTGATCCGTATGTTTGAGACTGCAGAGGGCGCACGCTTGGGTGCCTACTTCGACATCAGCCTCACATTGCTCAAGGTATCTTCTATCTCATCGTGTTGACTCCCTCGCATGCGATCTTCATTGAGTTTTTGAGACCGGCCTGTTTCGGGGATATTCTTCCGCTGCGCAATGTGTTTGCATCTCTGAAATTTTGTAAAATATCCCCGGGGTTTCCCAACAATGGTATCAAAGCGACTTGCGAGACTCGAATGGTGTAATTTCATGCTTTTCCATGCTCGCATGCCATATCTCAATTTTCGCAAATTGCATGATCACATGGCAAATGATTTTTCTAAGTTGGAAAAATTAGGGTTTCTTGTTTCCATCATCTTTTCAATCTCTTTTGGATTTTTGGATTATTTTTCTTGTATGATTTAAAGGATCAAAGGCGCACGTGGTTTTTTCAAGTAGGACGGGCATTGTGTCTTCGGACTAGCCGGGACTCTTGATCTGACAAAATTAGCAGCCGAAAGAATTTTTGAAATCATCATGAAAGTTTAATCGCAAATAGCCAAAATATTTGTGATAAGAAGATGAGGAAAAGAGACTGGTTTTATGAAAAAGTAAAATTTCAGATTTTATGTTTTTCATGAGCATGTAGAACTGCATGTGTAGATACCTTGCTTGTGCGTAATGTTGTGATCATGAGTCAAGCCCCTTTGCATGCTTGTGATGTATCTTTGTGAGGCCTGCGTGCCGCTTTTCTTTTCTTTTATTTTTATAACAAGAAGAAGAAGATTAGGGCGCAACCACATGGAACCCTGGCGCATGCATGCTTGATGGCGCATGAAGGAGTGGCGCAAGATGGCATGGCCGAACCCTAGGGTTTGAGAGCTAGCTATCATGGCTCCTTGAATGGTGGCGCATCATCTATGGAGAAAGACCCATGGCATTGGCTGAACCCATGAGGGACACCTCTAGGGTTTGAAAGCTAAACCATGGTGAGAAGGACCGTGGAGCCAACCTTAAAGTTCAAGTTAGAGGTCGGCTAGGTTAGGTCTTGTCTTTGGGGCTTGAATCCTAGGTCAAGAGTTGAACCTCCTATTGGCATGGGTTGGTTCAATGTCTTGAATAGGCTATGATCACATCATTCATTTATTATTTTCGATATCTGCTAAAGCATGCCTGTTTTATCATTATGTTATCACTATAGGATTGCATGCCTGTAATGTTAGACATAAGATAAAACTGATGAGACCACAAAAACCCTCATAAATAAATATCAAGTCTAGTAGCCTTCTAATGCATAGCCCTCACTAAGCTATTGATCAGTGGTGTTGTGAACTGTTTCCCACCCTCGTGGGACACACCCACTTATCTTTAGAAAGTGCATGGTGGCAATCGTTTCCCCAGTCTGTTTTAATCGGGCGCGCCTTCGCAAGGAAACTCGTTGGCCCTGGGCATAACGGTTATGAATGGACTTGACTAGATTTTCACATGTGCTGGACATGAAATGCAAAGACTGTCTCAATAAGGGGAATTGCTTGGAGCAATCGGCCGGCGTGCCCACCTTAGGAAGCAAGAGTTACTTTGTGCATCTCATCCCACCCTCGTGGGACGCAAAGCCTCGTGTGGAAAAGGGATCCCATCTCACTAGGAGGGCTTAAACTTCCCGATTGACTTTGTGGGTTGTCAATTCGATTAAAATAGTGGGAGCCATAATCATTTAAAACAAGTCCAGTTTAAATGATTTGAAGTAGTACTAATCTGCTGTTTCTAGATTATTGTAGAACAATGGCAACGAACAATAGCGGTTGGTCACTGCGATCTATCCTTGAGAAGGACAAGTTGGTTGGATCCAACTTGATGGATTGGTATATGAACTTGAGAATTGTGCTCAAGCTCGAGAGAAAGCTCTATGTCCTTGAGCAGCCCATTCCTGAACCACTTCCATGCTCGGCCTCAGCGGCTGAGAGAGATGCTTATGATAAGCATCAGGCTAATAATTTGGAGGTTGCACAATTGATGCTAACCAACATGTCGCCCGAGCTTCAAGGGCAATATGAATTGAAGAGTGTCTCTGAGATTATTACTAATCTAAGACAACTCTTTAATGAATTGGTTAGGCTCAATCCTCCTAAACTTAATATTCAGTGTGTTGAGCCGAAAGGTTTGATCAAGGAACTGAAATTAAAGATGGAATGGATCAGGAACAATAAGTGCTATTCATGTGGAGGGCCACCTCACATGTTGAAGGACATGGTGCGACTTCAGAGTGAGAAGAAGAGAGGCAAGGCTTCATCTTCAAGCTCAGGTATTTATGTTACAGAAGTCAACCTTTCTACTTCTATGTCATGGGTATTGGATACCGCATGTGGAGCTCATATTTGTACAAATATGCAGGGGCTCAAGAAAAGTAGATCAGTGCAGCTTGGAGAAATTGACCTACGAGTTGGAAATGGGGCACAGGTTGCTGTTGTTGCTGTAGGAGTTTTGACTCTCTCCCTGCCATCTGGACTTCAGTTAGAGTTAGATAATTGCTATTATGTACCTTCGCTTACTAAGAACATTGTATCCATTCCTTGCTTGGCAAAGAAGGGATTTAAGTTTGAAATAAATAAGAACTCTTGTTCTTTTTCATTTGCAAATATGTTCTATGGGAAGGGTACTTTATGCAATGGTCTATATGTGTTAGATATGGATAACTCTATTTGTAACATAAATAATAAAAGGACCAAACTGAGTGGTTCAGTTGGTGCTTTCCTATGGCATTGTCGATTAGCCCATATAAACAAAAATCGCATTCAACAACTCCATGAAAATGGGTTGTTCGATTCAAGTTCCTTAGAGGAATTTGATACATGTGAGCCTTGTTTGTTAGGGAAGATGACAAAGACGCCTTTCACCAAGACTAGTGAAAGGGCAGGATGTTTGTTGGATCTCATATATAGCGATGTGTGTGGGCCATTCAATAAGCAAGCCAGAGGAGGCCACAACTACTTCATCACATTTACTGATGATTTCAGTAGATATGGTTATGTCTACCTCATGAGACATAAGTCTGAATTGTTTGAGAAATTCAAAGAATTCAGACATGAAGTAGAGAACTAGCTTGGTAGATCCATTAAGGCTCTTCGATCAGATCGTGGTGGAGAGTACCTGAGCGGTGAGTTCCTTGACTATCTAAAAGAGTGTGAGATTCTATCCCAACTCACTCATCCTAGAACACCTTAATGGAATGGTGTGTCTGAAAGGAGAAATCAAACTTTGTTGGACATGGTTCGATGTATGATGAGTCATGCAACTCTACCTCCCTCATTCTGGGGACATGCACTAGAGACAGCTTCTCTAATACAGAATAACGTTCCATCTAAGAGTGTCTCAAAGATTCCATACGAGGTATGGAGTGGGAGACGCCCTAACCTATCTTTTATCAAGATCTGGGGATGTGAGGCTTATGTCAAGCATCAGGATTCTAGCAAGCTAGAACCTAGATCTGATAAATGTGTGTTTGTGGGGTACCCTAAGGAAACTAAGGGTTACTACTTCTATATTTGCACCGAAAACAAAGTTTTTGTTGCTGGGGGTGCTGTCTTTCTAGAGAAAGAATTTCTCATGAAAGAAGCTAGTGGGAGGAAGTTTGATTTGACCAAGGTTCAAGTGCAACCACAAGACATAGAGATGGAACTTGAGCCACCTGCACTGGTTGCTAGGCAACCTGAGGCTCAGGCACAGGCTCCACGTAGGTCTGGGAGGATTCGTCATGCACCTGAGAGGTATGGGTCGCTGCCGACCCAACATGATGGGATCTTCATCATTGAGGATGAACCCAGGACTTATGATGAGGCGGTCAGTGGACCGGACTCCGAAAGATGGCTTGACGCCATGCAATCCGAGATGGATTATATGTCAGCTAACCAAGTCTGGGATTTGGTTGAGCTACCTGATGGGGTAAAACCCATAGGGTGTAAATGGGTCTTCAAAAGGAAGACAGACATGGATGGCAACATAGTTACCTATAAAGGTAGACTAGTGGCTAAGGGATTTAAGCAAATCCACGGGATGGATTATGATGAAACCTTCTCGCCGGTTGCCATGTTCAAATCCATTCGGATTCTACTTGCTATAGCTGCATATCATGATTACGAGATATGGTAGATGGATGTAAAAACAGCTTTCCTTAATGGGATGCTGACTGAGGATGTGTATATGACACAACCTGATGGTTTCATCCATCCTGCAGAGGCCAATAAGGTCTGCAGGCTAAAGAGATCCATCTATGGATTAAAGCAAGCATCTCGAAGTTGGAATCTTTGATTTGATGAAGCTATGAGAGATTATGGCTTTATCAAAAGCGAAGATGACGCCTGTGTATACAGAAAATTCAGTGGGAGCTTGGTGACTTTTCTAGTCTTGTATGTCGATGATATACTGCTCATCGGGAATGACATCCCTAGTCTTCAAGCTATGAAGACATGGTTAGGGAAGTGTTTTGAGATGAAAGACTTAGGGGAGGCCGCCTATATCCTAGGCGTGAGGATCTACAGGAATAGATCCAAGAAGCTCCTAGCCCTTAGTCAGAGTACATACATTGATAAGGTCCTGGAGAGGTTTAGCTTGGAGAAATCCAAGAAAGGGTACCTTCCAGTGAGGCGTGGCCTTACTCTCTCAAAGAGCCAATGTTGCACCACACAGGCTGAGAGGGATGACATGAGTCGAGTACCCTATGCTTCGGCAATAGGTTCGATCATGTATGCAATGTTGTGTACTAGACCAGATGTAGCTTATGCTGTGAGCATAACCAGCCGATACCAATCTAATCCTGGATTATAGCACTGGGTGGCTGTAAAGAACATCCTAAAGTATCTAAGACGAACTAAGGATTTGTTCCTAGTTTATGGGGAACAGGAAGAGCTCAGTATGCAGGGCTACACTGATGCGTCTTTCCAGTCTGACCCTGACGACTTCATATCGCTGGCCGGCTATGTGTTCAAGATAAATGGAGGTGTTGTATGCTGGAAGATCTTCAAGCAATCCACCATAGCTGATTCTACAACCGTAGCTGAGTATGTGGCCACTTCTGAGGCAGCCAAAGAAGCTGTTTGGATAAAGAAGTTCATTTCGGAACTTCAGGTGGTTCCCAGTGCAGTGGATCCCATTGAAATCTACTGTGATAACAATGGAGCAATTGCACAAGCCAAGGAACCACGGTCTCATCAAAAATCCAAACACATACTCAGGAGATTTCACCTGATTAGAGAGATCATATACAGAGGTGATGTCAAGATTAGCAAAGTTGATACAGAGAACAATCTGGCAGACCCATTGACTAAGGCTTTGGCGCAGCAGAAGCATGATGGTCACGCTAGAGATATGGGGTTGAGATTTCTCAACCTCTAGGTCTTAGTGCAAGTGCGAGATTGTTGGTGTATATGCTCTAGGACCTAGTTTTGGTCCATTATTTGTACTACTTAACATTGATATTTTATATATATCATTCTGGCATTGTCATTATCTATGTTTGTCTACATCTACGAATATGTACTTACTTGATAATATCCCAGGAGACAAATTGGATCTGTGCTCAAATGATTGTCCCCAGTCAATGTACAAGGGTAGATAAGGGACAACTCTGGTACTTGTGAGACTGGTATATGGGCTGGTTAGGCACAAGGTGCTAACGCAGGCATATGGGTATATCAGTGGTGGATATACTAGACCGACCCACTGTGAGGCAATGACTTAGTGTCACGAGTCATCCTCACAAGTGATAGGAGATGCATTGATCCCTTGACTTGAGGTCATTGGCCATTCTATATGGTTAGAGATATGCTTTGATACAACCTAACGCCTTGCCGTAGTTGGGAGGTAACAACGGTTGTCATTGGGCATGTCACGACCCATATGAGAAGGTCAATGCACAGACATAGGATTTGCCCCATCCTAAGGGAAGCTTGATATCCATGGAGCTCCTCTATGGTTCTATGACTGAAAGTGTATGGCCATACCCAGGTTAGACCTGATTTAGTCATAGCCATGAGATTGGATAAAAGCAAGTGGTGACACACTTGGCCATTCGGATATCAGTTCGGCAAAGAGACTGTAATGCATCTACACCTGATTGCAATGATGGGGATGTCGATGTCGATATCCATTCCGATGACTTGGGTAGCAGCGATGCACTGCTAGGTGCCACTCACTGCTTGTGGTGACCTTAGGTCAGCACTGCCAACGTCAGAGGAGCCTACAAGGTCGCACACCTTGATACTCGAGTTCTCGTATTGATCAGGAAGTCTTATGATCGAGTTATTGGATAACTCGGATCTATTTTGGAGATTTCATCAGCGCCAATGGACCTGATGAGATGGAAGAAATTTATTGGAGCCAACTTCCATTTACGGCTATTAACCATGGTTAGCCTAATTTGACCTTGGGTTAAATTGGATTGGATCCAAGGGCTTGGTTAACATGCATAATGGACCTTGGGCTGGGCCCATTGTAAAGATGGGCTTACTGGGCTTAAGGAGAGGGAGATAGTAGGTGTGTGATTAACCCTGGTTAGACCAGGGTTAACGCCTATGATGTAAAATTAATCATATAAGAGTTAATTAATTAATTAATTAGAATCCTAATTGGATTAGGACTAATTGTTTAATTAGTTAATTAGAATCCTAATTGGATTAGGATTTAGTTGTTTAAATAATTGGAATCCTAATTGGATTAGGATTTAGTTGTTTAAATAATTGGAATCCTAATTGGATTAGGATTTAGTTGTTTAAATAATTGGAATCCTAATTGGATTAGGATTTAATTGTTTAAATAATTAATTAGAGTCCTAATTGGATTAGGACTTGATTAATTTGGCATGTTCTCCTATATCCTCTCCTAGCCGCCCACTTAAGTTTAAATTGTGGCCACATGTAAGCCGCCTCTTGCCTCTATAAATAGAGACCCTAGCCGCCCCTCTCATGACACAATTTTCTCCTTGAAGGCGTGATCACTTGTGGGGCGACATCAAAGAGCTAGTGGCGCACTTCTCTTCCATCCAACCCTAGCCGCAACACATAATCTTCCTTTCCACTTGCCGTGAGGAACTTGGTGGTTTTGGCGACTTCTCTATAAGTTCATGATATTAATTATGTTCTTAGAATTTTCACTTGAGACTGAAAGGTAATTGCTTGAGAATTCTGAACCCTAGAATTGCATGTTAGGATCTCTTCCTTAGGTTAGATCTGATTTGATCTGTTCTAGTAGATTAATTGTCATGATTATAGCATGAATCTATAGATCTAGTCTATTTGTCAAACGTGGAGATCTTGTGCGAGTGCAAAGATCGGAACGTTGGAGATCCTTGAGTAAAACTAGTGTTGAGGCTCGGATGCACGAAAGTGATCCTCGAATCTCCACTAGAGATTATCAACACTGAATTCAGATGCATGAAAGTGATCCTTGAATTCATTGTTTGATGATTTACTTATCTTCAGCGTTGGGAAGAATCTTGCGCGAAAGCGAGGATAAATCCCTATGTAGTTGCTTGCACGAAAGTGAAACAACTGTTTTTATTTAGTAAATTGCATCTTCATCATGATAATTTTGAACTGACAAAATCCTTATTCATATCTAGCTCATAAAAGTTAAAGTGAACGAAACTCTAGTCCCAGCTTTGCTCTCTCATAATTCCGTTTTTAGTTTCCAATTTCTATTCTCACTACTTCGATTTGCCTAGATAGTAAGAAATCAGCTATTTAGTATTTGACAACGTAGGTCCCTATGGATTCGATACTTTCTTTATTACTTCAAGTATCCGTGCACTTGCGGATCACAACAAGTTTTTGGCGTCATTGCCGGGGACCTTAGTTTTTGTCGATATTAAAGACGTTGAGATTATTGCTAGACTAGGATTAATTCATGTTCTATTTATCTGTACTTCTCTGCTTATTTGAGTTACTTAATCTGTCTGTTTTAGACTATAAAGGGAATTTAAATCTAATGGCAGGACAGAGATTACTTAGGGACCATGCTATCCCTAAGCCACAAGAAATACACTCTAGCATTATCAAACCGAGCATTGAAGCCGATAATTTTGATATTAATCCTGCCTTCTTGACAATGATCCAGCAAAATCAATTTGGAAGAGATCCAATTGAAGATCCCTATCAGCACTTACATCTTTTTCTTGAATATTGTGATACCATTAAGATTTATGGAGTTTCTGATGATGCATTAAAACTGAGATTATTTCCTTTTTCTCTCAGAGACCTAGCACGATTTTGGCTACATTCTAGACCTACTGGTGCTTTTACTACTTGGGAACAACTATCAGATGCTTTCCTGATGAAATACTTTCCACCAAGTAAAACCATCCAATTGAGAAAACAAATCATAAACTTTGCACAGAGAGATGGAGAACCATTTAGCAATGCATGGGAGCGGTTCAAAGAATTACTTCGGAAGTGCCCGCATCATAGCCTTGAAAAAGGGACTTTAATTCAAACATTCTATTATGGTTTATTTATTGATACCCGCCTAATTGTTGATACTTCTGCAGGAGGAGCTATTATGAGTAAGACCGTGGAAGATGCTTTTGCACTGTTTGAAGAAATGTCCTTGAATCATGACCAATGGAATCCTGAAGAAGGAATGTCACATGGCCATCATCATGGTAAGAATGAGAGTGAGAAATTACAAACTCCAACTGAAGAGGTAAATTTTTTTAGTATAAAATCTTTGCTTGACAAGTTTATGATTAATCAAAACAAAGAAATTGAAAATCTCAAAGGAATGGTTAGCCATCGTGCCTCTCAAATGGAATCTTTAACTGCTCACAAGAACTTCATAGAAAATCAAATGCCTAATGAACATTGCA
Source organism: Costus lasius (assembly GCA_027563935.2). NCBI lineage: Eukaryota > Viridiplantae > Streptophyta > Magnoliopsida > Zingiberales > Costaceae > Costus > Costus lasius. The sequence continues at coordinate 88,498,815 of CM050454.1, read as the reverse complement.
ATGTTATTGTCACTAGAAGCGGAAAGAAGTTAGGAGAACTTAAAGGGAAGGTTGAACTTAAGGAAAAAGAGTCTTATTGTGATCATGACGAAGAATTAGAATTAGAAAAATCTCCTATACATTAACAAACCCTACCTAGTTTAACACCTCAAAAGGGTGATGAAACAAAAGGGGATGTGCCATGTAAAGAAGATAATTCTAAATCTGATTTGCCTCCGCCATATAAGCCACTTACACCTTTTCCCCAAAGATTAGTGCAGGAAAAACTAGACAAACAATTTGGGAAATTTTTAGATATCTTGAAAAAGCTTTACATTAATATTCCATTTACTGAAGCTTTACTGCAAATGCCTACATATGCTAAATTTTTAAAAGAGATTCTGTCTAATAAGAGGAAAATAGAAGACTATGGTACGGTGGCTTTAACTGAGGAATGTAGTGCCATTATACAAAAAAAATTGCCACCTAAACTTAAGGATCCAGGTAGTTTCTCTATCCCTTGTTTTATTGGTAGTATGGCTTTTGACCGAGCCTTATGTGATTTGGGAGCTAGTGTGAGTCTAATGCCATTATCTGTTTGCAGGAGGATGGACATGGGAGAGCTTAAACGAACTTCAATGTCTTTGCAGCTCGCCGATCGTTCGGTTAAATATCCTATGTGGATTCTGGAAGATGTGCTAGTTCAGGTAGGTAAGTATTTCATCCCCCCCGATTTTGTAGTCCTTGCGATGGAGGAAGATGCAAAAATCCCCATAATACTTGGTAGACCATTTTTAGCCACAGCAGGAGCACTCATTGATGTAAAGAATGGTAAGCTTTCTTTTAACATTGGGGGCGAAAAGATTGAGTATGACTTGCATGAAGCCTTGAAAAATCCTTCGAGTTCTGAATATTGATGTAGTATACGTGATGGAGATGACATTATTTATGATCTTAATGAGTTATTTGTTGAAACCTCTGATTATGATTCTGATTTTGTTATCAAGGAAAACACCAATTCTGAAACTAATGAATTTCTAGATTGCAATACTTGTGATGAAAAAGTAAAAACTCCAAACATAGAGCTTAAACCTTTACCTGATAATCTCCGTTATGAGTTTCTTGGTCCTAATTCTACTTATCCAGTCATAGTTGGTGCACAGCTTGGAAAAAGGGAAACAGAGTTGCTTCTCAAGGAATTAAGGATCCACAGAAAGGTAATTGGGTATTCTATTGATGACTTGAAAGGAATTAATCCTTCCTTTTGTATGCACATGATCTTGATGGAAGAAGAACACAAACCACATGCAGATTTCCAAAGAAGACTGAACCCCTCTATGAAAGAAGTTGTAAAAAAGGAAGTTATGAAACTACTTGATGCAGGTATTATTTATCCTATCTCTGATAGTAAATGGGTAAGTCCTGTACATTGTGTTCCTAAGAAGGGAGGGGTAACTATCATGAAAAACAAAGATAATGAGCTAATTCCTGTTACAACTGTTACTAGTTGGCGAATGTGCATAGATTATAGAAAATTGAATGCGGCTACTAGGAAAGACCACTTTCCTCTACCTTTTATCGATCAAATGGTTGAAAGACTGGCCAACCATTCTCATTTTTGCTTCCTAGATGGATATTCTGGTTTTTTTCAAATTCTCATACATCCCGATGATCAAGAGAAAACCACTTTCACTTGCCCCTATGGAACTTTTGCATATAGAAGAATTCCTTTTGGTTTATGTAATGCTCCCACCACATTTCAGAGATGCATGATGGCTATTTTTTCTGATTTTATTGAAGATTTTATAGATGTATTCATGGATGATTTCTCAGTATATGGTTCCTCCTTTGATAATTGTTTGGCTAACTTGTCTCGAGTTTTACAGAGGTGTGAAGAAACCAACCTTGTGCTTAATTGGGAAAAATGTCATTTCATGGTGAAGCAAGGGATAGTTTTGGGACACTTAATTTCATAAAGAGGAATTGAAGTAGACAAAGCAAAAATTGAAGTAATAGAAAAATTGGAGCCACCCACAACTGTGAAGGAGATCCGAAGCTTCCTTGGACATGCAGGATTCTACCGGCGATTCATCAAGGATTTCTCTAAACTTGCTAGACCTCTTACACATTTACTTTGTAAAGATGTTAAATTTTCTTTTGACGATAATTGTTTATCTGCCTTTCAGGAATTAAAGAAGGCTTTGGTTTCAGCACCCATCATTCAGCCCCCAGATTGGGATTTACCATTTGAACTTATGTGTGATGCCTGTGATTATGTAGTAGGAGCAGTCTTGGGACAGAGAAAAGATAAGAAACCTTATGTTATTCATTATGCCAGTAGAACTTTAGATGAGACACAGAAGAATTACACTACCACTGAAAAGGAGCTATTGGCTATAGTTTTTGCTTTTGATAAATTTAGATCATATTTGATTAATTCTAAGGTAGTAGTGTATACTGATCATGCAACAGTAAGATACTTGATGCAGAAAAAAGATACTAAACCCCGTTTGCTCAGATGGATCCTACTTTTACAATAATTTGATTTGGAAATTAAAGACAAAAAGGGATCAGAGAATTTTGTTGCAGACCATCTTTCAAGGATTAAGGTGAACACTGATGAAAACGATGTGATTAATGACTCTTTTCCTGAAGAACAACTTATGACAGTTGAACAGATCAGAGCTCCCTGGTATGCTAATATAGTGAATTACCTTGTTGCTAATGTTCTTCCTCCTGATTTGAATTACCAAAAATGGAAGAAATTCTTGGCTGAGGTAAAACACTATTTTTGGGATGAGCCTTATGTGTTCAGAAGATGTACAGATGGTATTTTTAGAAGATGTGTGTCTGAAGAAGAGATCATAAATATTTTGTGCCAATGTCATGGATCCTCTTATGGTGGTCATGCCAGTACTGAAAAGACTGCTTATAAAGTGTTACAATCAGGATTTTATTGGCCCACCATTTTCAAAGATACTAGAAACTTTGTACTAACTTGTGATAGATGTCAAAGAAAGGGGAATATTAGTAGAAGACATGAGATGCCACTGTCCAACATTCTTGAGGTTGAAATATTTGATGTTTGGGGGATAGACTTTATGGGACCTTTCCCATCTTCAGGAGGTAACAAGTTTATTCTAGTAGCAGTTGACTATGTTTCAAAATGGGTTGAAGCTCTTGCTTCACCAACTAATGATTCAAGAGTTGTTGCTAAATTTTTCAAAAAGATCATATTTCCACGGTATGGGACCCCGCAGGTAGTAATCAGTGATGGAGGCTCACATTTCATAGAGCACAAATTTTCAGCCTTACTTAGAAAATATGAGGTGAATCATAGAGTGGCAACACCTTATCATCCTCAAACAAGTGGACAAGTGGAGATATCAAACAGAGAAATCAAGGGAATTTTAGAGAAGACTGTGTCACGCACTAGGAAAGACTGGGCATTCAAACTTGATGATGCCTTGTGGGCATACCGAACTGCTTTCAAAACACCAATAGGTATGTCTCCATTTTAATTGATTTACGGAAAATTATGTCATCTGCCCGTGGAACTTGACCATAAAGCATACTGGGCAATCAAGATGCTGAATTTCGACCTAAAAAGTGCGGGGGAAAAACGGAGATTACAATTGAATGAGCTAGATGAGATCAGACTCTCTGCATATGAGAATGCAAAAATTTACAATGAGAGGACAAAAAGGTGGCACGATCGACATATCTTCAGGAGAGATTTCCAACCAGGTGACTTTGTTCTTTTATTCAATTCTAGATTAAGACTTTTTCCTAGAAAGCTTAAGTCTCGATGGTCTGGGCCTTTTCAGGTGAAAAAATCTTATCCTTACGGAGCCGTGGATGTATGGAGTGAAGAAACAGGAGAATTCAAGGTTAATGGTCAGAGACTTAAACACTGTTATCAAGAAGAGCAAGTTGAAGAAAAGGAGAGTTTTTACTTAGATGAACCACAATCAAATCCGAGTGTTAAAGGGTCAAGCTAAAGACCTTTAAATTAGCGCTTCTTGGGAGGCAACCCAAGATTTCTAACTTTAGTTCACTCCCTTGTATTTACTTTTATCTTAGTTTTGTCTTAGAATAAATTTTTTATTCTTTGAAGAAAGAAGCATGGAGAGTAGAAGAAAAAGAAAACTTGTCACAAAAGGATGATAAAATTTTGTATGTTTTCCCTTCCTCTCATCTTCTGGATTTTGTCATTGACTCTTACTTTTGTGTTGATGATTTTTGATGATGATGAATTCAAATTTATGATTAGAGTTATAACCCCATCTTGTCAAAATTTATTTCTTCAATGCATATTTGTCTATTGAAATATGAAATTAGTTGATGCATGAAATTTTGGATAGATGTATTGTTTAAAGAATAAAATCTAAAGGTGAAATTTTTCTTTCATATAAAATGAGTATATGAGTATGATTTGTGAATTGAGATCAATTGATCAACCCAATAGATATTTAGTCTATCATTGCTACTTGTTGGGAAATAAGAATCCAAGATCCCCCCCAAAAAAAAAAAAAAGGAGAGGACTCCCCTACTTGGCAATGTGGGAAAGCGCGGTGGTACCGAAGGTTATGGGTTGAAGTAATAAATAGAAAAAGTACGTATCTATCTGGGTACATGCCATGAGAAAAATCATTTCACATAAACTCCACTATCCTTAGTAAATTCTTTCCAAATTAGAGGATATGAGTTCCATTGCATTGATTATGTGATCCGTGCACTCTAATCTCATCACCAGAAAAAAGGTGGTAATCGAGTTAGAGAATGTGAATGATGCAAAAAAAAAAAAAAAAAAAAAGAAGAGAGTGGAAAAAGATCTTGGAAACCTAATTCCTGTAAACAAAATCATGATAGATTTGAACTGAAGATTGGGAGAAATCATGAGATTGAAAATTCTATTTATTGTACATGTTGCGAAGTTTTATTTGATTGAATTATGGATCTAGAAGGTTGAGTTCTAAGAATGATATGTCTAATTGAAGTTTTGTAAATCAATTGATAGAATTTTTCATTGACGAGTTGTATTTTAGAAATTTATTGAGTATGAAAAAGTTATTCTTTTGATCAAACTTTGATTTCAAATTTTGATTTTTGCTTGAGGACGAGCAAAGTTTGAGCCTTATGTATTTTGATGACACCAAAATATATAGTATATTTTGTATCATTTTAGATATCTTTTCATGCTAAATTGAAGATCTTTTACTTGTTTTCATGATAAATTCATTGAATATTGCAAAGTCTACTTCTATTTTGGTTTTTCATGGTTTACAGGTAAAAAGGCACTATTTTTAGGCATTTTCAAGCAAAATCAAATACATAGAAGGATTGCCATCATCAAGAAGAGATCACCCAAGAAATTTCATGTAAATCGAGGCAAGGAACCCAAAATACGGCAGTGCCCTAAGGGATTTTATAGTACCGTATTTTTCACGGCTACCGTATTATTGATATCACGGCCGTGTTTTGGTGATTTTCCAAACAGAAGGTTTTCGCAAAAATACGGCACCGCTGTAAGGATTTACACGGCCGTATTTTGGGGCAATTTCTGAACAGAGACTTTTGCCGAAATTACGACACTACCATAACCCAGTTTACGGGCCGTATTTTTAAGCATCTTCAGAACAAAAAGTTGCCCTGAAATTACGGCACTGTCATAAAGAATTACATGGGCCGTATTTCCCCGATGAATCCGACTAGAGAGTTCAGCCGATTTTACGGCACCGCCGTAAACAAAATTATGGTGCCGTATTTTCAAGCAATTTCAGAACAGAACGATCGATGGATTTTATGGCAGTGCCGTATGATATTATACTGCCGTATTCCGGTGTTTGAACGCGATTCCCAGGTCAACTTCCGCGTCCGATTCTTGCGGAGATGATTACGAGCGATGCAGGACTTATTATTCAAGGCCATAAGAAGCAAAGGGGAGCTTTTTACGAGAGAAGGAGGGAGAGACCAAAAGCCCCAATTTTCATGCACTGTCGACGAAGGAATCATGATCCACGCCGCCGCCGAGGGTTTCACCGCCGCGCTCAATCCAGACGTGCCAGAAGTTTCATCTGAAGGAGGAGACAACGTGCCAGAAGTTTTAGACCGAAAGGAGATTGATTGGAAGAGAAATCAAAGGAAAAGGGGTCGCCGACACTGTTCATCGAGGGCTCTTGCAAATTACAGCTGTGAAATACTTCACAGCCGTGCTGTATTTTCTAAACTTTTCTTCTACTTCGATTTTTGATCTTTTGAAACCATGACTCATTGTAATTCCTTCATGATGATAGCTTAAACTACTTTTGGGACATGGGGGAGTAATTCGCTTAATTTCCAATGACTAGATGACTATTTTTACTATTTCGTTGAGTTTAATATTAGCATGATGATTTTGCTCATGTGATAATTGTGCTTAGACTCTCTATAAGTTCATGATATTAATTATGTTCTTAAAATTTTCGCTTGAGACTGAAAGGTAATTGCTTGAGAATTCTGAACCCTAGAATTGCATGTTGGGATCTCTTCCTTAGGTTAGATCTGATTTGATCTATTCTAGTAGATTAATTGCCATGATTATAGCATGAATCTATAGATCGAGTCTATTTGTCAAACGTGGAGATCTTGTGCGAGAGCAAAGATCGGAACGTTGGAGATCCTTGAGTAAAACTAGTGTTGAGGCTCGGATGCACGAAAGTAATCCTCGAATCTCCACTAGAGATTATCAATACTGAATTCATATGCACAAAAGTGATCCTTGAATTCATTGTTTGATGATTTACTTATCTTCAGCATTGGGAAGAATCTTGCGCGAAAGCGAGGATAAATCCCTATGCGGTTGCTTGCACGAAAGTGAAACAACCCTTTTCATTTAGTAAATTACATCTTCATCATGATAATTTTGAACTGACGAAATCCTTATTCATATCTAGCTCATAAAAGTTAAAGTAAACGAAACCCTAGTCCCAGCTTTTCTCTCTGATAATTCCGTTTTTAGTTTCCAATTTCTATTCTCACTACTTCGATTTGCCTAGATAGTAAGAAATCAGCTATTTAGTATTTGACAACGTAGGTCCCTGTGGATTCGATACTTTCTTTATTACTTCGAGTATCCGTGCACTTGCGGATCACAACACTAGTCTTTGCGCATGCATGAATGTATTGCCTCTTTAGGTAACCTTTGGGCGCATATGGCTCTATGCTTGCTTAGGCAAGGCTTGGAAGCATATGAATGTGGGATTTAGTTGGCATAATTCATTGAATAAAACCCTAGAATCATGCTCTAATTACCTAGTCTTTCCATTTACCCAAACTGCCTCTTGTTGTTATATAAGTGACCCTAGCCACCCCCTCTCTTATACTAATCTTCTTGGAGGCATGGTGAATTTGAGGGGCGATGGCTTGGAGTCTTGGAGCTCTTCTTCTTCCATCTAAGGGCGCAACAAGCTTCTTCCTCCTTCCTCCTTCCCTTCCTTGGCACAAAGGAGCAAGAAGGCTTGCGGCATCCTCTCCTCCTCATTCTCCTTGGCGCATCCCTCCTTGGTGGTGGCGCAAGTTGATTGGAGGACTCTCCTAAGGTATGAATCTTCTTCCCGAGGCTAGCACCGGGCATGGAAGAAGAGAGCTCGAGGAATCCGTGTGTGTGAGACTGCAGAGGGTGAACACTTGGGTGCCTACCTTGACATCGGCCTCCACTAGCTCTAGGTACTTTCTCCTCTCAGCGTGTCGACTCCCTCGCAAGATGATCTTCACTGGGTTTTTGGGACCCGCCTATTTCGGGGATATTATTCCGCTGTGTTTAGTAATCTGTAATGCCAAAATTTTGTAAAATATCCCCAGGGTTTCCCAACAGAAATTAAGGATATGAAATGAGCCAAAAATTTTATTGCATATCACCTTCCGAGGATAATGACAGATGAAGATAAGGGTGACATAATTAATGAATCCTTTCTAGATGATCAACTCTTTGCCATAGAACAAATCAAGGCTCCATGGTATGCTGATATAGTGAATTATTTAGTTGCTAATGTTTTTCCTCTTGATTTGAACTATTAAGGAAAGAAGAAATTCTTGGCCGAGCTAAAACACTATTTTTTGGGATGAGCCTTATGTTTTCGAAGATGTGCAGACGAGATTTTTAGGAGATGTGTACCGAAAGAAGAAATAATGGATATCCTTTTTTTAGTGGATTTTATTGGCCCTCAAGAAGAAATAATGAAGGGCATGCTAGTACTCAAAAGAATGCTTTTAAGGTTTTACAAATTGGATTTTATTGGCCCTCAAGTTTTGAAGATGCAAGAAATTTTATATTATCTTTTGATAGATGCCAAAAGACTGGAAACAATAATAGAAGAAATGAGATGCCACTTACTAATATACTTGAGGTTGAGATTTTTGATGTTAGGGGGATAGATTTTATGGGACTGTTCCCACCATCTCGAGGTAATAAATTTATTCTTGTAGTAGTAGATTATGTTTCTAAGTGGGTCGAAGCTTTTGCTTCTCCCACTAATGATTCTAGGGTAGTTGTGAAATGATGTCTCATATTTATATTATCTTTTAGACCTAAATTTACTTGTGAATCGAGACATATTTTCATGAATTTACATCTCTTTCCAGCTTATTTCATTGATTTTCTTTAGAAGTTTCACTACTTGTCATGTTTAGTTGAATATAGAACCATTTCACTAACTTCTAGATCTACATGGAAGCATATTTGCATCTCGGAGTGAATCAGGAATCTTGACAAGAAGTTTGGCTTCGAACGGGAATAATTTTGAGAATTACGGCTGAGGCCATAATTTGCATCATGACCGTAATTCTCTGATTTGCTACATGATGGACCCATTTTGATGCAAGCATAGTCACATTTCAAAGACGTGTCCATGGTTTCCTCAACGACAAACTTTCGGATGAAGACGACTTTCACAAAAAAGATTATGCGCACGACCATAATTCAGCATAGTAACAATCTTTTGATCGACGATTTTTGACGACACGACTATGGCGGCAAATCAAGCCGAGCCCATACTACTCACCCGCGAATTTTGAGACAAATCGGACTTCTACACCAACGTTATGGGCATGGCCATAATATGCCCCATGATTGTAATCTCTCAGCCGCTGCAAGAATTCATTCGGCGCAAGAGTTTATCCACAGCCGTATCAGTCGTCAAGGATTAAATGAGCATTAATTGTCTGAAAGTTACGAGAATTAATTAGGCTGCAATTAATGCATTTCCATTACAGTCATAAATGCGGAATTTATTTGGACCATTTATTAGCCGTCAAGAATCATAATGGAAATTAAGTTGAGAATTTGAAGAGTCATGCAATTAATGGATGAAAATTTAATACGGAATTTGAAGGGACGCATAATTAAGATTCATTAATGGATGAGAATTTAATGCAGAATTTGAAGAGACGCCTTGAGGTCTATATAAGAGAGCTGGGTTCTCTTCAAGAGAGGGAGAGATGAGTCTTGGTGAGAAGTCGAAGCTTTGGTCGAAAGCAAAGAAGGAAGAAAGAGATCCTTGTGCGCCCACTCTAGAAGACCCGAAGAAGAAGAATCGCTGCCCTTCCTCGAAGAGTTGCCATCTTCTACCTTCTATCTTCACTTTAGTTTCTTCTTTCCCTAGAGATTTGTATTCAAACGATGCTATGATAGCATAATCTCTTTGTTGGAATTAAGGGTGTAGTCTCGTTGTTTGTATCTTTTGTTTGAACTTGTCATTTCATAGCAAGTATAAATTTTATCTTGTGTTTATCCATTCTATGCTATTTTACTGCTAGAGTTACCTTGATCTCGTAATTTCTTCTCTCAGGCGCCACAAGAAGGACCGAAAGGTGAATTGCGACACTAGATTTGCTAGTTCGGACATACTTTGAGCCGTCAAGAAATGGGGCAAGATTTGTATGAGGAATTTTATAGTATCTCTGATCCCAATGGGTCAATTTAGGCACGGTGAGCCACGAAAGTAGGACGCCGGTCTAGATTGACACCAGATTACACCTTCGAAAGAGGGTAATCTGTACCTCTAGATACTTCCTTGAGCGCTTTTTAAATTGCTTGCTATAATCTTAACTTGTTTGAATATAATATCCATCAACGAGACGAACCCGAAGTTCCAATATCTTTAGCCCTGTTTTTACACCAAAAACTTTCTCTTGCTTGACTCGGTTCGCTTACTTCATTCTTCGCAATTTTGAATCATTCAATTGATTGTCTAGCTATCGATTCATAATTACTTGGTACTTGATCATTGTCCCTATGGGATCTACATCTAAAGTACTGCCACGATGAAACCGTCACGCTTGAGGTTAGTTATGCGTTGGTAAAGCACACACCAAGTTTTGGCGCCGTTGCCGGGGACAGGCAACCAATGTGAAAGTGATTTAACAATTGGTAGACTAGACATTTTGTTTCTTTTGTTATTGCTTTCGTTTCTGTGTTTTTGTTTATTTCTTTGTGTTTCTTTGTTTTGTTTGCTTGTTTGTTATTGTAATTTAGTTTTTCTTTCAATCTTTGTTATTTGTGCTTCACTGTTATATGCTTACAGGTTTACGCCGATTGCACATGGCAATTCCCCTTATTGAGACAATCTAGGCATTTCAAGTCCAATGAGGGCTAGATACAGCATGAAACCCTAACCAAGTTTATCCTGACTGTTATGCCTAGGGCCAACGAATTTCCTTACGAAGGCACATCCAGGTTAAAACTAGGCTAGGGAAACCATTGCCACCACATGCCTTCCAAACATAAGTGGGTGTGTCCCATGAAGGTGGGAAACAATGCACAACACCGCTGATCAATAGTTTGATGAAGGCTACGAGTCAGAAGGCTATTTTATACTTGATATTATTTTGAGGGGTTTTCAGGTCTAATCCTCTTAGTTTTATCTTTTGTCTAACATTACAGCCATGCAATCCTATAGTGATAACAAAATGATAAAACACATCTAGGCATGCTTTAGCATATATGGAAAGCAGTAAACAAGCGATGTGGTCATAGCCTAATCAACACATTGAACCATCACATGCAAAAGGATGTTCAAAGGTTGACCTAGGTGACAAATGTTGGTGTGTATGCCCTTAGACCAAGTATCAGTCAATCTTTTGTACTACTTGACACACACACACACATATATATATATATATATATATATATATATATATATATATATATATATATATATATATATATCATTCTGGCATTGTCATTATCAATGTTTGTCTACATTTGCGATTATGTACTTACTTGATAATGTCCCTAGAGACAGATTGGATCTATGCTCAAACTCTTGTCCCCAGTTAATGTACCTTAGTGGATAAGGGACAACTATGGTGCTTGTGAGACTGGTATATGGGTTGGTTGGTCATAAGGCATGAGGTGCTAACGCAGACATATGGGTATATAAGTGGTGGATATACTGGACTGACCCGCTGTGAGGCTATGACTTGGTGTCATGTGTTATCCTCACAAGTGACAAGAGATGCATTGATCCCTTAACTTGAGGTCATTGACCGTTCTATATGATTAGGTACATGCTTTGATACAACCTAACACCTCGCCGTAGTTGGGAGGTAATAATGGTTGTCATTGAGCATGTCACGACCCATATGAGAAGGTCAATGGATAGATAGAGGATTTGCCCCTTCCTAAGGGAAGCTTGATATCCATGGAGCTCCTCTATGGTACAATTACTGAAAGTGTATAGCCATACCCAAGTAACCACCTAATTTAGTCATGACCATGTGATTAGGTGAAAACAAGTGATGACACACTTGTCCAATCGGATATCAATTTGGCAAAGGGACTATAATGTATCTGTACCTAGTTGCAATGATGGGGATGTCAATGTCGATATCCATTCCGATGACTTGGGTAGCAGTAATGCACTACTAGGTGCCAGTCACTGCTTGTGATGACCTTACGTTAGCACTACCAACATCAGAGGAACCTACAGGGTCGCACACCTTGATACTAGAGTTCTTGTATTGATCAGGAAGCCTTATGATCGAGTTATTTGGGTAGCTCAGATCTATTTGGGAGATTTCATCAGCGCTAATAGGCTTGATGAGATGGAAGAGTGTTAATGGAGCCAACTTCAGTTTTGGCAGGTTGACCCGAAATTGACCATGGTTAGTCATATTTGGATTAGGGTTGCATTGGATTGGATCCAATTGCTTAATCAACCCATGCAATGAAGTTTGGGCTAGGTCATTACCCAATGAGGCCCAATAACAAGTTGTCATGAAGAGAGAATAGGCTAAAAGGGTATAATGGGGATAAATCTTATCCCATTGGCGCCTAGGGGCTCAATGAGGATAAGGTGCGTAATTTGCTTCATAAGGAAGTAATTGGCGCTTAGCCCCTCTTTCTTGGATGGAAAGCATGCCTCTATGGCAATGCTTTGGGTGCATATGGCTTGTAGGACTTATATGGAAAGTCTTGAGCGCATATAGAGGAGGGCTAGGGGTTTATGGAAATTCCTTGGAGTTGCGCCCAAACCCTAGCCGCTCACTTCCCCTTAACCCTAACTGAATCCTCCTTCATGAGTTGCGCCCTTAAGCCTTGTGTTGCCGCCTCCTTGTTATATATATGCCACCACATATGCGTGAGAAAAGTGCGTGCAATTGGCATGAATAACCAAGAAGGGGCGAGAGCGAAGGGCAAGACACATCTTCCATCTTGAAGCCGCAAGCAAGTATTCTTTCCTTCTCCTCTCTTGGCGCAAGTTGTAGGAGTTCTTGGCTGCTTCACCTCCCTCCTTCTTCTCCTTGGCGCATCTTCCCTAGAAGGTGGCCCAAGCAATGAAGAAAGGCACCTAAGGCTTGGATCTTCTTCCCGAGGCTAGCACCAGGTGAGGAAGAAGAGTGCTCGAGGCATCCGTGTGTGAGACTGCAGAGGCTGAACACTTGGGAACCTACTTCGACATCGGCCTCATCTTACTCCTAAGGTACTTACTGTCTCATCATGTCGACCCCTTCGCAAGATGATATTCACTAGGTTTTTAGGACCGGCCTATTTCGGGGATATTATTCCGCTGTGTGATGATACCAAAATTTATAGTAAATTTTGTGCCATTTGATTTATTTTTGTTGTGTCATATTCATACACTTTGCTTATTCTTATGCCTTTTTTTATCAAATACTGCGGAATCTACACTCTTTTGGGTTTTTGATAATTTCCTGGTAAAAGGCATGATTTTCAAGCATTTTCAAGTAATTTTAGATGCATGAATGAATTCCCACCATCAAAAGAAGTTTACATGTCAAATTTCACGCAAATTGGAGCTTCATAGCAAATTACGGTACTACCATAATCCAAATTATGGTACAGTGGATTCACTACACTTACAGAAGAAACCATGGTACTGCCGTAATTTCTGAGTGCTGCCGTATTTTGGGACGATTTTGAACAGAAAGTTTCGAAATAATTACGACACTGTCGTAATGGATTTCATGGGCCGTATTTCGAGTCGATTTGTCACCCGAGATATTTGACGAAAATACGGCACTACCATAATGGATTTCACGGTACCGTAATTCCGGATGATTTCTGTACCGAGAACATTGCTGAAATTACGGCACTGCCGCAATGATTATTATAGCCGTAATTCTATTCCTGTCATGCGATTCTTCCGGATGGTTTGAAGCTTAATTTTTGCGCGATCGATTGTGGACGATCTAGGCCACTAAATTGAGATATGTAAGAAGGAGAAAGAGAGTTTTTTGGAGGAGAAGACACACAGACCAAAAACCCTAATTTTCATCCACTGTCGTGGGAGAAATCGTGATTCTCATAGTCGCCCTAGGTTTCGCCGCCGTGATGCTATTGTATTCCGCAAGTGCATGGATACTCGAAGTAATAAAGAAAGATATCGAACCTCGGAGACCTTATTGTTAAGAACCAAATAGTTGTATACTTACTAGCTAAGCAATCGATTATAATGCAAGTAAATGATAGAAAGAACACGAAATCAGACAGAAACTGGAACTAGGGTTTCATCCACCTTAATTTCAATGACTAGGTATGAATAAAAGGTCATCAGTCTAATTTTAATATGATAAAGATATAATTTACTTCATAAAAGGATTATCTCACTTTCGTGCAGACAATCATGCAGGGACCGATCCTCGCTTTCGCGCAAGATCTATCCCAAGCTGAAAATAAGTAAATCATCAATCAAAGAACTCAAGGATCACTTTCGTGCATCCGAATCCTAAGTTGATTATCTCAAGTGGAATCTCAAGGATCACTTCCGTGCATCCGAGTCTCAACACGGGTTCTACTTGTGGTTTTCCAAAGCTCCGGTCCTCACTTTTGCACATGATCTTTATGTTTAACAAAATAACTCAATCCTATATTCAAATTAGCAAACATGGCAATAAAACTACTAAAAATCAGAATTCAAGGAACAAACATAATCTCTTACGATAAGTTCCAAACTCAATGATTTCTAGGGTTCCAAGTTTCACAATCAACCTTTCAGTCTAATTCGTAAAATTCTAAAACATGCATGATAATAAGAAAACTATGGAGAGTTATAGGCAATCATCACATAAGTAAAATTATCATAACAAGATTATACTGATGAAATAAAAATTATCTAGTCATATAAAATCAAGGGGTTTCACCCGATGTCCCATAAAGATGTCAAAGCTAACATGGAAGAAGATATACAATAAACCAAAGTTTCAATAGATTAGAAATCAAAGGGAAAGGGAAATAAACTTTACAACACGACTTTTATGGAAATTACAGCCGTAATTTGTTTGTGTAAACAGTGCCGATGCCCACTCTTTCGTCGATTTCTCTTCCAATTGATCTCTTTTCTCTCTGAAACTTCTGATGTATGCTCTCGTCCTCCAAGCGAATATTCCCCTCAAATTTCATAGCCAGAGATGCGCTATACGCTTCCAGGCGGCGAAACCTAAGGCAGCGGTGTGTAACGCGATTTCTCCCTCGATACTGGATGAAAATTAGGGCTTTCGCCCTTGGCGTGTTCTCCTCCTCCGAGGCTCCCTTTTTCCTTCTTACGGTGTCAAGTTTAAAGGCCTGGATCGTCCACAATCAATCACGCAAAAATCGGACTTCAATGTTGACCGTGAAAATCGCGTCCAGGGATAGAATTGCGGCCGTAAAAATGGTTACGACATTGCCGTAATTTGGCTGGAACTCTCGGTACAGGAATCTTCTAGAAATACGATACTGTGGAATATTTTACAGTAGTGTCGTAACATCTGGAAATCTTTCGGATCAGAAGTTGCTTCAAAATACGACACTGTGATTTTAGTTACGACATTGCTGTAATTTCTCCGAAATCTTCTATACGGAACTCACCCAAAATATGGCAGTGTTCCAAAATTACGGTAGTACTCGAAAATACAGTACCGTAATTATAATTACGGCACTACCGTAATTTGGGTTTTGACTCCGATTTACGTGAAATTTGTCATGTAACTTCTTCTTGATGATGAGAATTCTTCTGTGTATCTGATTTTGCTTAAAGACGCCTTAAAATTGGGCCTTTTTACCTGAAAATCATCCAAAACTAAAATAGAAGTAGATTCTGTAATATTTGATAAAAAAAGGCATGAAAATAAGCCAAGTAGTATAAATATGACACAAAAAGAACAATGAAATGACATAAAATATACTATGAATTTTGGTGTCATCAAACACATAAGGCTCAAACTTTGCTTGTCCTCATGCAAATAAATAGAATAATGAACAATGCTACGGAAAATATACCCTCTTATGAAAAATAAATTTCTAAAATATAATCACTCATGAAATATTCCACCAACTTTTTGCACAAGATTTCAGATAAATATATCATCCTCTGAAATTATTCTTTAGGATTCACAACTTTGATCAAATAAACATTTGCAACTCGCAAAATAAATAGAATCTCAGTCTTATGAATTCACCCAAGTTTCAGTTTAAATCTATCATACTTTTGTTTACAGGAATAGGATTTCCAAAATCTTTTTCCACATCAAAATTTTTCTTTTCTAAATTTTCTTTTATTATATTTTTGATGGTATGTACCCACATAGATACACACTTTATATTTGAACTTCAACCCTTGTCTTAGGTACCACTGTCAATTTTACACAGTGCTAAGTAGGGGAGTTATTTTTCTTTTTTTCTCTCTTTTCCTTTTTTACAGACTTCAACCTATATCTTCAGTACCACTGTCAATTTTACATAGTGCCAAGTAGGGGAGTCTCTCTCTCTTTTTGGATATTGGACTATTTCTTCCCAACAAAAAGTAAGATAAACTAAACATCAACTAGGTTAATCAATTGACATGAATTCAAAAATTACACTCACATGCTCATTTTATTCAAGAAAGATGTTTCACTCTTAGATTGCATTCATCAAACAATACACCTACCCAAAACCTTATGCATCAATCAATGAAGAATTTCAACAAGTAGATATATATTGAAGAAATAAATTCAACATAATAGGAATATCTCCATTCAGTCATATGCATAAACATAGAAAAATTCATACACTTCGCATCACATAGATTCAAGTTATAAAAATTTTTAAACATCAAAAATATCAAAATAAATGCAAAAATATGAGGAATGAAACTCAAGTAGTCAAAAGATGTAAAGTGATAAATTTGTGTAATCACATAAGGTTCAAACAATGTAAAGGGTACAAAGTGATAGATATTTTAGGAGAAGAAAAGTGTAGATAATCATATCAAATCAAAATAATCAAAAGTACAAACAATACTAACAAAACTATGTAGCAAGCTTAATCATCATCCGGGGTAAAAAATCGGGGTAGATGCGGCTAGGTCCAAAGATGTGCCTTTTGAAAATTTTACCTGCACAATTTATAGTACATAACGCTCAGACCAAAAATAGTATCTAGCTAAAAAAATAATAATAATTTTCTCAAGGGAGAATCAGAGATGTCGCCGAAGGTCTGAAGAGGATGCCAGTGAAAAAGATCTAATGCAGGTGAGAAATAGAGGTGGAACAGATGCTAGCTGAAAAGCTACTAGCAATGGTGGTGATGGTGCCGACTGTAGAGTGATGATGAGTAGTCTCTAGTGGCCTGCTGGAGCCTACAGTCATGGTGGCAAAATCGTCGGCTGGTGCAAAAGATAGCACTGCAAAAAAATAAGAATCACTAATGAAGATCCTACTGCAAAAATAAATAAAATCAATGGAAATAGAGGCAGTAGAAGATGTAAGAAGCTGTTGATGGTATAATCCAGTGTCGACGGCTGGAAACAGTGGTGTTAGAGGCAGCTGGAGTGGTGGTGGCTAGAGGTGGAAGAAAGTTGCTCTTTGAAGATTTCTAGATCTAGAAGCAAAAGAAGCAATAACAGGTTGCAAGCAAGCAGAGTAGCCAATTAATTTTTTATAAAAAGTAGCCATACCCAAGAATAAGATTTATTGATCCAAAAAGAAAGCAGACAGAACCATGTAGTAGAATAAACTTGTTCTTTCCAGGCATGTGAAAAATAAAGGATCAAAATCTGTTAGGAATTTAGGGTATCAGCAGAAAGAGGGCTACTCAAATGAAAAACTGCACAGAAGTTAATCAGATATCAAACGTTGCCATGCTTCCTAGAATGATCATAAAATGTTTTCATGAAAACAACAAATCAAAGAGATAGAATGAAACATGGGCTTCCAATTTCAAGTGAAAGATCAGGGTTCCAACTCATCAAAGCACCTTAAAAATTTGCAGCAAAACAGCTAATCAGATTAGTTAAGAAAATTTGCTGCATAAATTAATTAGAATCAAAAAGATGCTATGTGTTTAAGGATAATCCATGAACATTAAAATTCAACAAAAATATCTAAAAAATAGACAAAGATGAGTAGTTCATGTTTGTGCCAAAGATCAAAAATTTTTCTAACCCAGTTTCTTAAAATCACAGCGAGAATACACCTAGTCAGTAACCAGAATGCAGATTCGAAATTGCAGGCGTAATATTCCTTACGGTAGTGCCATAATTTGCACAAAATTCTCGGGTCAAAAATATCATGAAATTATGGTACCATAAAAATGGTTACGGTACTGCCGTAAAAGTCATAAAATTTTCGGATAAAAAATCACTCAGAAATACGACACGTGAAGTCGAAAACGATCAGAAAATACGGTACCGTAAAATTGCTTATGGTAGTGCCGTAAAAGATGAAAAACTATCAAGTCAAAAATCAATCGAAATTACGGCACCGTGAAAAGGATTACGGCAGTGCTGTATTTTGCCTAAAATTCGATTTTCCCTGCAATAAGAAAAGAAAAATTAATTCTAAAAATAAACTAAGATAAAAGAAACTAAACTAAGGTAAGAGTGCTTAGGTTGCCTCCCAAGAAGCGCTAATTGTCAGGTCCATAGCTTGACTAAAACTCAAATTTCATGGTGAAGCAGGTGGATCAGTACCATAGTAAATAGCATATAATTTTCTATATTTTCTTTGTCCAAAAATTTTAGCCACTTATCCAAACATCCAAAATTTCATGTAAATCACAAACAACGTGGCTTTCTCAAACATACAGAAATCAAAATCAATATTTTCAATTCCATTCAAAGGATATTCAATGATCTTCCTAAATTTATCAGTAAACAAAATCATTAGTCCTTTCTTCAAAACTATATCTTCAATTGCATTTGGACTTTCATCAAAAGATTCAAATATTGGATCATGAAAATAGTCTTTCTGCCTGACATTAGGTTCTTCAATAAAGCATAGTTTCTCAGATAAATCAAAAGATTGATCAATAGACATGGGCAAAACATCAGAGTGAGATGCATCAATTTTCATAATTTTTGAATCTTTTTCAAGTTCCTCATGCACATCATCAAATAATTTGTCAATTTCAAAATTACCATCAAAATCAAAGTGAGATTTTCAAAATCAATTTCCTCATGTCTTTCCACAAATAATTCATCATCAAAAGAATCAATCTCAGAATGACAAGAATCAGATTTAACCACAAATAATATATCATCAAAAGAATCAATTTCATCACTATGACTAGAATAAAGAGGGCATTTTTCAAAATCAATTTTCTCAAACTTTTCCACAAATAAATTATCAGATGAATCAATTTTACAATTATCAAAATCAAAGTGAGATTCATTAATGTTCACATAAGACTCAATCTCAAAACAATCATAATCAGATGGGGAATTTTCTAAATCAATATTTTCAGTTTCAAACTGAAATAAACATGCATGTTGTGCTATCCGGGCTTCTAACATTTCAGTATTAGCAGATATAGATACTACTTGATAAGCAAAATGACTAACTATCCCTTTAAGATTTTCAATATTCTTACTTTCATTTGACATGAAATTTTCAAGCATGGATTTAAGCCTACAGTTTTTAGTATCCTCAAAGTAAGGTTCAGAAACATGATTTGGAGGAGTTAAAAATTGGCAATTAGAAGTATAATGATCAAAACATCCACAAATATCACATCTAACAGAATAATAAGATGTCATAGCAGGTTGCATATAAGAGTGAAATTTTAATTTATCCACAAGAGTGCAGAATGAATCTTCTTCATACATACCATGTGGCTTGTATACCTCACCTCTTTCAGTTGCTCAGGAGTAGTGATTAAAAAACATATCTTCAAATCTATCAAGAATAGAAAGATTATCCAACTCCAATCAATCAGAATTTTTTTTTTCATAATATATATAAAAAATATAAAGTATAAAAGACAAGCAAATTCATGAATTTAAGAAGTCAAGTTCTGTCATAACTTGTGAAATCCAAAACCTACAAAAACAAAAAACAAAGTTAAAACTAATAACAAATAAAACTTAGTCTAGCAATACTAACAACTATTTTGATATTAACAAAACTAAGGTCCCCGGCAACGGTGCCAAAAACTTGTTGTATTCCGCAAGTGCACGGATACTCGAAGTAATAAAGAAAGATATCGAACCACAGAGACCTTATGTTAAGTACCAAATAGTTGTATTCTTACTAGCTAAGCAATCGATTATAATGCAAGTAATTGATAGAAAGAACACGAAATCAGACAGAAACTGGGACTAGGGTTTCATCCACCTTAATTTCAATGACTAGGTATGAATAAAAGGTCATGATAAAGATATAATTTACTTCATAAAAGGATTATCTCACTTTCGTGTAGACAATCATGCAGGGACCGATCCTCGCTTTTGCGCAAGATCTATCCCAAGCTGAAAATAAGTAAATCATCAATCAAAGAACTCAAGGATCATTTTCATGCATCCGAATCCTAAGTTGATTATCTCAAGTGGAATCTCAAGGATCACTTCCGTTCATCCGAGTCTCAACACAAGTTCTACTTATGGTTTTCCAATGCTCCAGTCCTCACTTTCGCACAAGATCTTTACGTTTAACAAAATAACTCAATCCTAGATTCAAATTAGCAAACATGGCAATAAAACTACTAAAAATCAAAATTCAAAGAACAAAACTATTCTCTTACGATAAGTTCCAAACTCAATGATTTCTAGGGTTCCAAATTTCACAATCAACCTCTCAGTCTATTTCGCAAAATTCTAAAACATGCATGATAATAAGAAAACTATAGAGAGTTATAGGCAATCATCACATAAGTAAAATTATCATAACAAAATTATACTGACGAAATAAATGTTATCTAGTCATATAAAATCAAGGGGATTTCACCCCATGTCCCAAAAAGATGTCTAAGCTAACATGGAAGAAGAAATACAATAAACCATAGTTTCAATAGATCAGAAATCAAAGGGAAAAGGAAATAAACTTTACAACACGGCTGTAATGGAAATTACAGCCGTAATTTGCTTGCAAGAATAGTGCCGGTGCCAACTCTTTCGTCGATTTCTCCTCCGAATGATCTCCTCTCTCTCTAAAACTTCTGATGTATGCTCTCTTCCTCCAAGCGAAGCTTACCCTCAAATTTCACGGCCGGAGAAGCATTGTACACTTCCCGGTGGCGAAACCTAAGGCGGTGATAGCCCGAAAGGGAACACTACAAGTCTGGCACGCGTGTACCTTGGACTAATCCTTGGTAACGGCACCAAAAACTTGTTGTTAGGTTTCCGCAACTGCACGGAACTATCGAAGTAATAAAAAAAAGTATCGAATCCACAGGGACCTTATTGTTAAGTACCAAATAGTGGTATTCTTACTAGCTAAGCGAACTAAATATGATGCAAAGCAATAATGGAAAACACACTAACTTAGATAATCAGAGAGAAATATTGGGACTAGGGTTTCATCCTCCTTGATTCTAACGATTAGACATAAATAAAGGGTCATCAATCAAATCTTGTCAAAATAAAGACCTAATTTACTTGATAAAGGTATTGTCTCACTTTCGTGCAGACAATCATGAAGATAACCGATCCTCACTTTCGTGCAAGATCTATTTTCAATGCTGTAGGTAAGTAAATCATCAATCAAAGATCACATGGATCACTTTCGTGCATCCGGATTCTAAGTTGCTAATCTCTAGTGGAGTCTCAAGGATCACTTTCGTGCATCCGAGTCTCTATACTAGTTTTACTCATGGATCTCCAACGTTCCGATCATCACTTTCGTGCAAGATCTCTACGTTTGACAAATAGACTCGATCTATAGATACATGTTATAATCATGGCAATAATTCTACTAGAACAGATCAAATTGGATCTACCTAAAGAAGGGTTCCTAACATGCAATTCTAGGGTTCCAAGCTCTCAAGCAAATCACCTTTCAGTCTCATTGCAAAAACTCTAATAACATAATTAATAACATGCAATTATAGAGAATCTAAGCACAATTTATCACAAGAGTAAAATTATCACAACAAAGATTATCATGACGAAAGAAAAGAGTTATCTAATCATTAAAAATCAAAGGGATTAAACCCTATGTCCCAAAACAGTATTAAGCTTGCATGGAGAAGAAAATATAATAATCCATAAATTCAGAAGATCAAAAATCAACTAGAAAAGAGGTTTTAGAAAATACAGTATGGCTGTGAAATATTTCACAGACGTATTTTGCAAGCAGAACTCGATGAACAGTGCTGTCACTACCGATTTTATCGATTCCTCCTCCAATTGAACTCCTTTTCCTCTGCAACTTCTGGGCGGTTTTCTTCTCCTCCAAGCAAAGCTTCTGCATGAAAATCAAGGCCTTAGGTGCCCTCTACGCCTCTCGGCGTGAGAACAAACCCTAGCTACCTCTCTGGCGATTTCTCCCTTGATACTGGATAAAAGTTCCTCCTTCCACTTCGTGCGTCTTTTCCTCTTAAAGACAAATCCGCAGCAACTTTTGGATGTCGATTTAGAGCTCTAAATCAAAAGTTATGGCCCTCGCAAGTTTCAGGCCCGTAAGAGTCGTGCAACCAGGTGCAAATTTCGACCGTAAAATAAATTACGGCAATGCCATAAAATCAACTGAACTTTTGGGCCCGTGTTATTTTTTACGGCACTGCCATATTTTTGTGCAGAAATTACACCCGTAATATCCATTACACTCGGGGTGTATTTTTCAAACTCGCTCCGATTTGCATGAAAATTGGTGGGCTGCTTCGTTTCGACGTCCTGAATCCATTCGTGCGCTCAAATCCTTCAAAATCCATCAAAATATGGCACTTTTATCTGAAATTCATGAAAAACAAGAAATTCTGTAGATTCCGTAACATTTAGCAAATAATGCTTAAAAACAAGCAAAAGTTAATAAATATTACACGAAAAGAAATATAAAATGGCATGAAATTTACTATAAATTTCGGTGTCATCAAATACATAAGGCTCAAGCTTTGCTTGTCCTTAAGCAAAAATCCAAAATTGATCATAAGAATAACCTTTTCATACTCAATAAATTTCTAAAATACAACCCATCAATGAAAAATTCCCCCAATTGATTTACAAAACTTCGAATAAACATATCATCCTTAGAACTCAACCCTCTAGATTCACAATTCAATTAAATAAAACTTTGCAACTTGTATAATAAATAGAATTTTTCAATCTCATGATTTCACCTAGTTTTCAGTTCAAATCTATTATGCTTTTGTTTACAGGAATTAGGTTTCCAAGATCTTTTTCCACACATAATTTTTTCCTTTTTCTTCTCTTTTTTTTTGCAAAGATGGCATGCACCAACATAGATACACACTTTTTATTTTTGACTTCAACTCTTTTCTTCAGTACCACTGTCAATTTTACACAGTGCCAAGTAGAGGAGTCTTATTCATTTTATCTCTCATTATTTTTCATGCATAGACTTCAACCCATGTCTTAGGTACCACTATCAATTTTGCATAGTGCCAAGTAGGGGAGTCTCTCACTATTTTTATGGATCTTGGATTCTTCCTTCCCAACAAATAGCAAAATAGACTAAATATCTACTAGGTTGATCAATTGATATCAATTCACAAATCATACTCATATACTCATTTTATTTAAAGGAGTAGTTTCACTTTTAGATCTTATTCCTCAAATAACACATCTACCCAAAGTTTCATGCATCAACCAATGTCAAATTTCAAAAGATAGATATGCATTGAAGAAATAAATCTAGCATGATAGGGTTTTTCTCTAATCACAAGTCTAAATACTCACATCATCAAGGAAGACATTTTATCAATAAAAATTTTATCAATAAATCATGCCATCATGTAGTAGAAAGTGGATCATATGCTTTCATCAGTTTTATCAACAAATTTGAATAAAATCATCATCAAAACAATGAGTTCCATATATCTATAAAATCATTTTTCAAGAGAAAACCAATAAGTAGTACAAATATGATAAAGTCAAAGATGCACTATAAGGAATAGTCATTAATAAGAGAGTGCAAGTGATACTCACAAAACCATATAGATCATGCTCAATCATTATCAGGCCAATGCAGCTAGGTCCAAAGATATGCCTTTTAAATTTTTTTTGCAAAATTTAAGGTACATAAGGCTCAGATCAAAAACAGTCTCAAAAAAAAATTAATTATAAAAATAATTTTCTCAAAGAAAGAATCAGAGATATCATCGAGGGTCTAGAAGAGTGCTGGTGGAACACATGTTAGATGAAAAGCTGCTAGCAATGATGGTGATGGTGTCGACATAAGGGTGAGTAATCTCTAGTGGCCTGCTAGAGAATACAGTCCTGGAGGTGAGATCGTCGGGCTATGGAAGATAATACTGCACATAAAAAATCAGAGTCAGTAATGAAAAGTCCACTGCATAAATAAATAATATCATGGGATAAGAGGCAGCAAAAGAAATAAGAATCTGCAGGTGGTATAATCCAGTGTCGACGGCTGGAAATAGTGATGTCAGAGGCAGATGCAGTGGTTGCTAGAGGTGCTGCAAATCTGGAGTCAAAAGAAACAACAACAGATAGAAAGCAAATCAAGCAGTTTTTCAATTTTTTTATGAAAAGTAGTCATACCCTAGAATAAAATTTAATGATGCAAATAGAGAACAGACAAAACCATGAAGTATAATAAAACTTGATCTTCCTAGGAATGTAAAAAATAAAGGATCGAAATCTATCAGGAATTCAAGGTATTAGCAGAAAGAAGGCTACTCAGATTACAAAATGAAAAACTGCACAAAATCTAATCAAAATCAAAAAGTTGCTATGTGTTCTAGGACAATCCATGGATTCTAAAATTCAGCAAAAATATCCAAATAATAGACAAAGATCAGTACTTCCATGTCGTGCCAAAGATTAAAATTTTTCTCAACCCAGTTTCTTAAAATCGCAGCGAGAAAACACCTACTCAATAAGCAGAAAGCAGTTTTGAAATACGGTACCGTAATATGCGTTACGGCAGTGCCGTAATTTGCAAAGAACTCTCAGGTAAGAAATAATCAGGAAATACGGTACCGTAAAATAAATACGGTACAACAGTAAAATACAGAAAACTCTCGGGAGAAGAAATCAACACAGATTACGGGCGTAAAATAGATTACGGTAGTGTCGTATTTTGCACCAAATTTGATTTTCCTACAAAAAAATAAAAGAAAAATTAATTCTAAAAATAAACATAAATAAAAGCAACTAAACTAAGCAAAAGTGCTTGGGTTGCCTCCCAAGAAGCGCTAATTTTAGGTCCATAGCTTGACCAAAAATCAATATCATGGTGAAGCAGGTGAATTAGTTCCAAAGTAGATTGCATACAATTTCTTCCTCTTCCGTTGTCCAAAAATTTTAGCCACTAATTCAAAAATACAGAATTGCAAATGAATCAAAATCAAAGTGGCTTTCTCAAATATGTTGAAATCAAAATCAAAATTTTCAATAATCTTCCTATGTTTGTCACCAAGCAGAATCATATGTCCTTTCTTCAACTTTATCTTTTCAATTGCAATAAAAGTAGGACTTCCATCAAAATAATCAAGCATTGGATCATCATAACAATAGTCTTTATGTCTCTCATTAGAATCCTCAATAAAGCACAATTTCTCAAATAGATCACAAGATTCAATAGTAGACATGGGTAAAATATCAACATGGTGAGATTCATCAAAGTTTGTAAAATTCATATCCTTTTCAATTTCATCATGCTCATCATCAAACAATTTTTCAATATCAAAATTATCAACAAAATCAAGATGAGACTCTTCAAAATTAATTTCCTCATGCTTCCCCACAAATAATTCATCATCAAAAGAGTCAAAATCAAAATCATATGAAAAAGAATTAATAGAATCAGAGTTGACCATAAGAGATTTATCATTAATTTCAAAAATATCATCAAAATCACAGTGGGGCTCATCAATGTCTATAATTTTTGAACCTTCATCATGCTCATCAGATTTAACCATAAATAAGATATTATCAAAATCAGAATTATCATCAAAAGAAGGTTCTTCAATTTCAATTTTCTCAATCTTTTCCTCAAATAAACTATCGGATAAATCAATTTCACAATCATAAAAATGAGATTCATGAATATCCACATAAGGCTAAATCTCAAAACAATCATAATCAGTGGGGGAATTTTTAAAATCAACTGTCTCAGCTTCCAAATCAAACTCAAATAAACAATCATGTTGTGCAATCTGGGTTTCTAGCAATTTAGTATTAGCAGTCAAAGATTCTTCTTGAAAAGAATTTTGATTAACTAAACTCTTAAGATCCTCAATGTGCTTTCTTTGATTTGCCATAATTTTTTCACACATGATTTCTAAGCTAGATTTTTCAGTATCCTCACAGTATGGCACAGAAACATGATCATGGCAGTCATCATAAAAAGAATTTTGATTTTCCCAACTAGAATAATAATGATCATCTCGAAAACATGGTAAATTAGACTTTGCATTACATCTAAATTTGCAATCAGAAGAACAATGATCAAAATATCCACAAATATCACATCTAATAGAAGAAGAATAATGATCATCTTGATACCATGGTGAGTTAGGATTTGCATGATTTCTAAATTGACATTCATAAGTAAAATGATCAGAAGACTTACAAATATTACATGTAACAAGATAAGAGCGTAATTTCTCAATTTCCGCAATAAACATCTGTTATTTACCTGTATGCTCATAGCGTAATTTCGCTAATTCTACAATAGACATCTGTGAATAATCTTTATGCTCACCTTGTTGCATGTATCCCTTACCTCTTTCAGAAGCCCATGAATTATGATAAAAAGACATATTTACCAAATCTATCAAAAGCAGAAAGATAATCCAACACTAGTCAATCAAGAATTTTTTTTTTTCAGAATATAGAAAAAAATAGAAAACACAAGTAGATTCACAAATCTTCAGATATCACAGTTTTTTCACAATTGTGAAAATCCAAAACCTGCAAAAAGAAAAAACAAAGTTAAATCTAAAACAAAAATACTTAGTCTAGCAATACTAACAGCTATTATGATATTAACAAAACTAAGGTCCTCTGCAACGGCGCCAAAAACTTGATAGCCCGAAAGGGAACACTACAAGTCTGGCACGCGTGTACCTTGGAATAATCCTTGGTAACGACACCAAAAACATGTTGTTAGGTTTCCGCAAGTGCACGGAACTATCGAAGTAATAAAAAAAAGTATCGAATCCACAGGGACCTTATTGTTAAGTACCAAATAGTGGTATTCTTACTAGCTAAGCGAACTAAATATGATGCAAAGCAATAATGGAAAACACACTAACTTAGATAATCAGAGAGAAATATTGGGACTAGGGTTTCATCCTCCTTGATTCTAATGATTAGACATAAATAAAGGGTCATCAATCAAATCTTGTCAAGATAAAGACCTAATTTACTTGATAAAGGTATTATCTCACTTTCGTGCAGACAATCATGCAGATAACCGATCCTCACTTTCGTGCAAGATCTATTTTCAATGCTGTAGGTAAGTAAATCATCAATCAAGGATCACAAGGATCACTTTCGTGCATCCGAGTCTCTATACTAGTTTTACTCATGGATCTCCAATGTTCCGATCTTCACTTTCGTGCAAGATCTCCATGTTTGACAAATAGACTCGATCTATAGATTCATGTTATAATTATGGCAATTAATTCTACTAGAACAGATCAAATAGGATCTACCTAAAGAAGGGTTCCTAACATGCAATTCTAGGGTTCCAAGCTCTCAAGCAAATCACTTTTCAGTCTCATTGCGAAAACTCTAAGAACATAATTCATAACATGCAATTATAGAGAATCTAAGCACAATTTATCACAAGAGTAAAATTATCACAACAAAGATTATCATGACGAAAGAAAAGAGTTATATAATCATTAAAAATCAAAGGGATTAAACCCTATGTCCTAAAATAGTATTAAGCTTGCATGGAGAAGAAAATACAATAATCCATAAATTCAGAAGATCAAAAATCAACTAGAAAAGAGGTTTTAGAAAATACAGTACGGCTGTGAAATATTTCACAGCCGTATTTTGCAAGCAGAACTCGATGAACAGTGCTGTCACCACCGATTTCATCGATTCCTCCTCCAATTGAACTCCTTTTCCTCTGCAACTTCTGGGCTGTTTTCTTCTCCTCCAAATGAAGCTTTGTGTGAAAATCAAGGCCTGAGGTGCCCTCTACGCCTCTCGACATGAGAACAAACCCTAGCCGCCTCTCTGGCTATTTCTCCCTCGATACTGGATAGAAGTTCCTCCTTCCACTTCGTGCAACTTCTACTCTTAAGGAAAGTCCGCAGCAACTTTCAGATCTCGATTTGGAGCTCTAGATCAAAAGTTATGACCCTCGCAAGTTTTGGGCCAGTAAGAGTCGCGCGACTAGGTGCAAATTACGGCCGTAAAATAAATTATGGCAGTGCCGTAAAATCTACTAAACTTTCTGGTTGGAAATTGCTCTAAATTATGGCCCGTGTTATTTTTTATGGCACTGCCATATTTTTGGGCAGAAATTACACCCGTAATATCCATTACACCCGGGGTGTATTTTTCAAACTCGCTCCGATTTGCATGAAAATTGGCAGGCGGCTTCGTTTCGACGTCCTGAATCCATTCGTGCACTCAAATCCATCAAAATATGGCACTTTTATATGAAATTCATGAAAAACAAGAAATTCTATAGATTCCGTAATATTTAGCAAATAATGCTTAAAAACAAGCAAAAGTTAATAAATATGACACGAAAAGAAATATAAAATGGCATGAAATTTACTATAAATTTCGGTGTCATTAGGCGGCAGCATGTAACGCGATTTCTCCCTCGATAGTGGATGAAAATTAGGGCTTTCGCCCTTGGCATGTTCTCCTCCTCCAAGGCTCCCTTTTTCCTTCTTACGAAATCGCGTTTAAAGGCCTAGATCATCCGCAATCGATCACGCAAAAATCGGACTTCAATGTTGACCGTGAAAATCAAGTCGAGGGATAGAATTACGGCCGTAAAAATGGTTACGGCAGTGCCGTAATTTGGCTGGAACTCTCGGTATAGGAATCTTCTGGAAATATGGTACCATGGAATATTTTACTGTAGTGCCGTAATATCTGGAAATCTTTCGGTTCGGAAGTTGCTTCAAAATACGGCACCGTGATTTTAGTAACGGCAATGCCGTAATTTCTCCCAAATCTTTTGTACGGAACTCACCCAAAATACGGTAGTGTTCCAAAATTATGGTAGTACTCGAATGAGGCGCCGCCGAAACTATTCATCGCCCGAAATTACAGCTGTGATTTTCATTACTGTCGTGCTGTAAAATTGATTTTACACTTCTCTTTGATTTTTGATCCCTCTAAACCATGGATTATTATAATTTTTCTATCATGCTAGCTTAAACTTTCTTTAGGGCATGGGGAAGTAATTCTCTTTGATTTCTTAATGACTAGATAACTTTTATTTCGTCAAGTATAATTTTGGTATGGTAATTCTGTTTCTGTGATGATTGCTCTTTAATTCTCCATAGATTCATATTATCAAGCATGTTTTAGAGTTTTCATAATAAGGACCGAAAGGTGATTTGCTTGAAAGCTTGGAACCCTAAAATTGAATGTTAGGAACTCATCGTAAGAAATTAAGTTTGTTCTTATTAATTAATTTTAGTAGTTTAATGCCATGATTGATAATCTGATCTAGGATTGAGTTAATGAAACAAATTTGATGATATTGCATGAAATTGAATATTAGATTGTTGGAGAACCTTAAGCAGAATCTGTGTTGAGATTCGGATACCCGAAAGTGATCCTTGAGTTTCCACTTGAGATTATTAACTTAGAATTCGGATGCATGAAAGTGATCCTTGAGTTCTTTGTTGATGATTCACTTTTATTTAACAATCAAATAGATCATGCACGAAAGTGAGGATTGGTTTTTGTAAATTGTCTGCGCGAAAGCGAGATGATTTCTTTATTAAGTGAATTATATATTTTTCATAATAAAATTAGACTGACGAATTTCTATTCATATCTGGTCATAGAAATTAAAGCGAATAAAACCCTAGTCCTTGTTTCTCTTCCTGATATTTCCGTGTAGCCTTAGATAGTTTACTTGCATATTTTTGGTTGCCTAGCTAGTAACAAATTAATTATTTGGTACTTTGTTGTATCCCAACAAGTAGGTAAACAAAACTTATTTCTGAAGTTGCAGCCAAAACTTATTGTATGGCGCACAGGGACGTTTCACCCCCTGATACGGCTCCAAAAACTTGTTGAGTTACCACACTTGTTGTTATCTCCACAAGTGCACAGATACTCAAAGTAAACAAGACAGATATCGAACCCACAGAGACCTATGTTGTCAAGTACCAAATAATTGATTTCTTCCTATCTAGGCAATAGAATAAAAGCAGAGTAAAGATCGAAAACACACGGGAAAATACTATCAGAGAGAAACTTGGACTAGGGTTTCATTCACTTTGATTTTCATGACTAGATATATAAGGATATTCATCAATCAAATTCTATTATGATAAAGGCATAATTTACTTTGTAAAGAGATTAACTCACTTCCGTGCAGATAACCATGCAGAGACCAATCCTCGCTTTCGCGCAAGATTTATCCCAAGCTAATGATAAGTAAATCATCAGACAAAGAACTCGAGCATCACTTTCGTGCATCCGTGTTCTAAGTTGATCGCCTCGAGTGGAAACTCAAGGATCACTTTCATGCATCCGAGTCTCAACACAAGTTCTACCTATGGTTCTCCAACGTTCCGATCCTCACTTTCGTGCAAGATCTCCACGTTTGACACAATAACTGAATCCTAGGTTCATAATTATCATCATGGCAATTTAAACTACTAAAATAAAGAAATTAGAACTTAACCTAATTTCTTATGGTGAGTTCCTATTAATCAATTTTAGGGTTCCAAGTTCTCAAGCAAATCACCTTTCGGTCCTTATTGCGAAAACTCTAAATCATGGTGACAAAAAGTAAACTAAGGAGAATCTTAGAGCAATAATCGCATAGGTAAAATTATCAAAGTAGAATAATTATGATGAAAGCAAAAAGTATCTAGTCATTAAGAAAATCAAAGGAAATTACTCCCCCCATGTCCCAAAGAGTGTTTAAGCTAGCATGGTGAAGAAAATACAATATTCCATTATTTCAGAAGAAAAAAATCAAAGGAAAAGAAGTTTTAGGAAAATACACCACGGCTGTGAAATTAAACACAGCCGTAATTTGCAAAGGGGGCGCTGTGAACAGTGTCGACGCCTCCTTTTTCCTCGATTTCTCCTCCAATTGATCTCCTTTCATTGTCAAACTTCTGGTACGTTGTCTCCTCCTCTAGGTGAAGCTTCAGTATGAATTTCACGGCCGGAGATGCTCTCGATTTGTCACGGTGGTGGAACCCTAGGCGGCCGCGTGTAACTCGATTTCTCCCTCTATAGTTGATGTAAATTGGGCCTTTTGGTGTCTACATGATCCTCCCGTCGAAAGCTCTCTACCACTTCTTTCGGATATCAATTTGGATGTCTAGATCTCCCGCAATCATATCCACAAAAATCAGGCCTCAAAGTTGACCGTGGAAGTCGTGTTCAAAAGTGTAAATACGGCATGTAATATTTCACGGCAGTGCCATAAAATCGGTCGCGTTCTCTGATCTGATGTTGTCTGGAAATTACGGCACCGTAAAATGGTTCACGGCACTGCCGTAAAATTGGCTGAACTCTCTGGTCAAAATCATCTGGAAAATACGGTCCGTGTCAAAGTTTATGGCAGTGCCATAATTTCAGCAATTTTCTCTATTCTGAATGCCCTTCAAAATATGGCCCGTGTAATTTCTTATGGTCGTGCCGTATTTTACATTAAACTCTATGATCAGAAAATCCACCAATTTACGACAGTGCTTTGATATTACGGTAGCGTACGGAAATACGGCACCGTAATATAGAATACGACACTACCGTATTTTAGTGTGTTGCTCTGATTCACGTGAAATTTGTCAGGTGATCTCCTCTTGATGATGGTAACTCTTTCATGTCTTTGATTTTGCTTGAAAATGCCTTAAAATAGTACCTTTTTAACAGAAAATCATAAAAAACCAAAACAGAAGTAGATTTTGCAATATTTGATAAATTTAGCATAAAAATAAGCAAAAGATCTTCAATTTAGCTTGAAAAGATATATAAAATGATACAAAATATACTATATATTTTGGTGTCATCAAAATACATAAGGCTCAAACTTTGCTTGTCCTCAAGAAAAAATCAAAAATTGATTAAAAGATAAATCTTTTCATGCTCAATAAATTTCTAAAATATAATCATCATTAAAAAATTCCATCAATTGTTTCACAAAACTTCAAATAAACATATCATTCTTAGAACTCAACCCTCTAGATCCACAATTCAATCAAATAAAACTTTGCAACTCGTATAATAATCAGAATTTTCAATCTCAAGACTTCACCCAACTTCAGTTCAAATCTATCATGCTTTTATTTATAGGAATTAGGTTTCCAAGATCTTTTTCCACACATAATTTTTTTTTCTTTTTTATGTATTTGATTATTTTTGCAAAGATGGCATGTACCCACTTAGATACATACTTTTTATTTTGACTTCAACCCTTTCTTTAGTACCACTGTCAATTTTTCATAGTGCCAAGTAGAGGAGTCTTATCATTTTTCACTCTCATTATCTTTTATATAGACTTCAACCCATGTCTTAGGTACCACTATCAATTTTACATAGTGCCAAGTAGGGGAGTCTCTCACTATTTTTATGGATCTTGGATTCTTATTTCCCAACAAATAATGAAAATAGACTAAACATCTACTAGGTTGATCAATTAATCTCAATTCTCAAATCATACTCATATACTCATTTTATTCAAAAGAATAGTTTCACTTTTAGATTTTATCCGTCAAATAATATATCTACCCAAAATTTCATGCATCAACCAATGTCAAATTTCAAAAATAGATATGCATTGAAGAAATAAATCTAACATGATAGGGTTTGTCTCTAATCATGAATTTCAATTTATTCATCATCAATCAATCAAGTCATCAACAATATAAATCAAGAGTATACTCATCATCATCGTCAAATATCACAATATCATATCATAAAAAAAATATAATATATCATCATGTGTACTACAACCTTATCAAAGATAAATCATCAGAACATCGAAATATCATAATACAACCCCATCGAAATAGTAGAAATCAGTATCATCATAACCATCATATAACCACATGGAAAAGAAAGATAAGCATGTGAAACAAAATAGCAGTGTCGATGGTCATAGAGGTGTAGAAGCATCGTCCTTCCCTTCATCACATGAAACATCAATAAGATATAGAAAATAAAGTATAGCAAAGAAGTAAGGGAAGATGATACTCACAAAACATCTACTCCTCATCATCAGGTCGTCTGATATCTTTTGTACTCCCAGGAGAGTAGTCAGCATCAATGCACCCTCTTTTTCTTCTCTTTCTCGAAATAAATAAATAAATATATATATATATATATATATATATATATATATATATATATATATATTTGAATAATACGGTACCGTAAAATATATTACGGTATTACGGCGCTACCATAATTTCGGGTAAGTTTCAGAAACTTTCATCGGAAAGTCTCACGAAAATACGGCCGTGTAAAATGTTACGGTGGTGCCATAAAAACGATGAAGCTCTCGGGTCGATTTCTGCCACAAAATACGGTACCGTATAATCACTTACGGCAGTGCCGTAATTTCATCACAACTCTCTGGTCGAAAGCGGGCGACAATTACAGTGCCATAATATAGTTTACGGTAGAGACATATTTTGCACCAAATTCTTGTTTTACCTAGAAAAATAAAAGAAAAAAATTAGTCCTAAGCAAAAATTAAATAGAAAGAAATAGATAAAGGTTAGAAAGCTTGGGTTGCCTCCCAAGAAGCCCTAATTTAAAGGTCATTAGCTTGACCGTTCTGCACTCAAATTTGATCTTGGTTCATCTAGGTAAAAGCTCTCATTTTCTTCAATCAGTTCTTCTTGATAATAGTGTTTGAATCTTTGACCATTAACTTTAAATTCTCCCGTATCTTCACTCGATATGTCCACAGCTCGGTAGGGATAAATTTTCTTCACCGGAAAAGGCCTAGACCAATGAGAGTTGAGTTTACTAGAAAAAGTCTTAATCTAGAATTGAATAAAAGAAAAAAGTCACCTGGTTGGAAATCTTTTCTAAAGATATGCCGATCATGCCATCTCTTAGTTTTCTCCTTGTAAATTCTTGCATTTTCATTGGCTGAGAGCCTAATCTCATCTAGCTCATTCAATTGTAACCTCCGTTTTTCACCCGCGTTCTTTAAGTCAAAGTTTAATGCCTTGATTGCCCAGAACGCCTTATGCTCGAGTTCTACAGGTATATGGCAAGACTTACCATAAACTAATTGAAAAAGAGACATACCAATTGTTGTTTTGAAAGCTGTCCGGTATGCCCACAGTGAATCATCAAGTTTGAATGCTCAATCTTTCCTTGTGCGTGAAACTATCTTTTCCAAAATCCCTTTTATTTCTCTATTTGATATCTCAACTTGTCCACTTGTTTGAGGATGATAAGGTGTAGCTACTCTATGATTTACTCCATACTTTCTAAGTAAAGCTGAGAACTTGTGTTCTTTGAAGTGTGAGCCTCCATCACTAATTACAACTCGCGGTGTCCCAAACCTTGGAAAGATAATTTTTTTTGAATAATTTGACAACAACTCTGGAATCATTGGTTGGGGATGCAATAGCTTCAACCAATTATGAAACATAATCTACTGCTACAAGAATATAATTGTTGCCTCCAGAAGATGGAAAAGGTCCCATGAAGTCTATTCCCCAAACATAAAATATCTCAACCTCAAGAATATTGGATAGTGGCATCTCATGTCTTCTGTTAATATTCCCGGTCCTCGAACATCTATCACAACATAAAATAAAGTTTCTAGCATCTTTAAAAATTGTCGGCCAATAAAATCCTGATTGCAACACTTTGAAGGGAGTTTTCTCAGATCTGGCATGCCCACCATAAGAAGATCCATGGCATTGAAACAATATATTTGTGATCCCCTCCTCAGGCACGCATCTCCTAAAAATATCATCTGCACCTCTTCTAAACACATAAGGCTCATCCCAAAAATAGTGTTTTACCTCAGCCAAGAATCTCTTCCTTCTTTGGTAACTCAAATCAGGAGGAAAAACATTAGCTACAAGGTAATTCACAACATCAGCATACCAAGGGGCTCTGATTTGTTCGATGGTCATTAGTTGTTCTTTAGGGAAGGAGTCATTAATTACATCATTTTCTTCAGTGTTCACCATAATCCTTGAAAGATGATCTGCAACAAAATCTTCTGATCCTTTTTTGTCTTTAATTTCCAAATCAAATTCTTGTAAAAGCAGAATCCATCTGAGCAAACGTGGTTTAGTATCCTTTTTCTACGTTAAGTATCTTACAGCTGCATGATCAGTATACACTACCACCTCGGAGTTAATCAAATATGATCTAAATTTATCAAAAGCAAATACTATAGCCAATAATTCCTTTTTTAGTGGTAGTGTAATTATGCTATGTCTCATCCAAAGTCCTGCTGGCATAGTGAATAACATAAGATTTTTTATCTTTTCTTTGTCCCAAGACTGCTCCTACTGCATAATCACTAGCATCACACATGAGCTCAAAGGGCAGGTCCCATTCCGGGGGCTGAATGATGGGTGCTGAAACCAAAGCCTTCTTCAATTCCTGAAAAGCAGATAAACAATCCTCATCAAAAGAAAATTTAACATCTTTACAAAGTAAATGTGTGAGAGGTCTAGCAAGTTTAGAGAAGTCCTTGATGAATCGCCGATAGAACCCTGCATGTCCTAGAAAGCTTCGGACCTCCTTCACTGTGGTGGGCGGCTCTAATTTGTCTATCACCTCAACTTTGGCTTTGTCCACTTCAATTCCTCTTTCTGAAATTAGATGTCCCAAAACTATCCCTTGCTTAACCATGAAATGACATTTTCCCAATTAAGCACAAGGTTAGTTTCTTCACACCTCTATAAAACACGAGATAAGTTAGCCAAACAAATATCAAAGGAGGAACCATATACTGAGAAATCATCCATAAAGTCTTCAATAAAATCAGAAAAAATAGCCATCATACATCTCTGGAAAGTAGCAAGTGCATTACATAAACCAAAAGGTATTGTCCTATATGTAAAAGTTCCATAGGGGCAAGTGAAAGTGGTTTTCTCTTGATCATCAGGATGTATAGGAATTTGGAAAAAATTAGAATATCCATCTAAGAAGCAAAAGTGAGAATGGTTTGCTAGTCTTTCAACCATTGATCAATGAATGGTAAAGGAAAAATGGTCTTTCCTAGTGGCAGCATTCAATTTTCTATAGTCTATGCACATGCGCGAACTAGTAACAGTTCTAACAGGAATCAATTCATTGTCTTTGTTTTTCATGACAGTTACCCCTCCTTTCTTAGGAACACAATGTATAGGACTTACCCATTTGCTATAAGAGATAGGATAGATAATACCTGCATCAAGTAATTTCAGAACTTCCTTTTTTACAACTTCTTTTGTGGAGGGGTTCAGTCTTCTTTGGAAATCTGCATGTGGCTTGTGCTCTTCTTCCATCATCATCCTGTGCATACAAAAAGAAGGGTTAATTCCTTTCAAGTCATCAATTGAGTACCCAATTACCTTTCTATGAATCCTTAATTCTTTGAGAAGCAACTCTGTTTCTCGTTTCCCAAGCCGTGCATCAGCAATCACAGGATAAGTAGAATTAGGACCAAGAAACTCATAACGAAGGTTATTAGGTAGAGCCTTAAGTTGTATTTTTTGAGTCTTTTCTTTTTCATCACAACTGTTGCAGTCTAGAAATTCATTAATATCAAAATTAGTTCCGTCCTTATGAATAGAATTAGAATCATACTCAGAAGTTTCAACAAACAAATCATTAAGATCATAGATAACGTCATCTACATCATGTATACTACAACAATACTCATAATTTGAAGGGTTTTTCATGGCTTCATGCAAGTCATATTCAATTATTTCATCCCCAGTGTTAAGTGAGAGCTTACCGTTTTTTACATCAATGAGTGCTCCTGTTGTAGATAAAAATGGTCTACCAAGTATGATAGGGATTTTTGACTCTTCTTCCATCTCAAGAACCACAAAATCTGCTGGAATGAAATACTTACCTATTTGAATAGGTACATCTTCAAGAATCCCCACAGGATATTTAACTGAACGATCGGCGAGCTGTAAAGATATTGAAGTTCATTTAAGCTCTCCCATGTCCAACTTCCTGTAAATAGATAATGACATTAGACTCACATTAGCTCCCAAATCACATAAGGCTCGGTCAAAAGCCATACTTCCAATAAAACAAGGAATAGAGAAACTACCTGGATCCTTCAATTTAGGTGGCAACTTGTTCTGAATGATGGCACTACATTCTTCAGTTAAAGCTACAGTACCATAGTCTTCTGTTTTCCTCTTATTAGACAAAGTTTCTTTTAAAAATTTAGCATATGTGGTCATTTGAGATAAAGCTTCAGTAAATTGAATGTTAATGTAAATCTTTTTCAAAACATCTAAAAATCTCCCAAATTGTTTGTCTAGTTTTTCTTGTACTAACCTTTGAAGAAAGGGTATAGATGGCTTATATGGTGTAGGGAAATTAGGTTTAGAAATATCTTTGTGATATGGCATATCACCTCTAGGTTCATCACCCTTATGAGGTGATAAACTGGTTTGGGATTGCTCATGTTCATAAGATTTTTCTAACCCTAATTCTTGGTCATGTTCACTATTAAGCTCTTTTCTATTGTTCTCAATTCTCCCTTTTGGCTCTTCAAATTTCCTTCCACTTCTAGTGACAATAACATTATAGTGTTCATTAGGCATTTGATCTTCTAGAAATTTTTTATGAGCAGTTAAAGATTCTACTTAAGAGGCAAGTTGACTAACCATTCCTTTAAGATCTTCAATTTCTTTGTTTTGATTTTGCATGAATTGAGTTTGATTAACCATAAACTTGTCAAGCAAAGATTCTATACCAAAAGAATTTACCTCTTCAGTTGGGGCTTGCAATTCCTCACTCTCATTCTTACCATGGTGATGACAATATAGCATTCCTTCTTCAAGATTCCATTGGTTATGGTTCAAGGACATTTCTTCAAATATGGTAAGGCCATCTTCAATGGTCTTGCTCATGATAGCTCCTCCTGCAGCAGCATCAACAATTAGACGGGTATTAGGGAGTAGACCATTATAAAATGTATAAATCAAAAACCAATTTTCGAGGCCATGGTGAGGGCACTTCCGTTGTAAATCATTGAAACGCTCTCATGCCTTGCTAAAAGATTCGCCATCTTTTTCTGTGAAGTTTGCAATTTGGTTCCTTAGTTGAATGGTTTTGCTGGGTGGAAAGTACTTCATCAGAAAGACATTTGATAGTTGTTCCCATGTAGTAAAAGCACCAGCTTGTCGAGAATGTAGCCAAGATCGTGCTCGGTCCCTAAGAGAAAAAGGAAATAATCTTAGTTTTAGTGCATCATCAGATACTCCATTAATTTTAATGGTATCACAATATTCAAGAAAAATGATAAAAGTGTTGATAGGGATCTTCATTTGGATCTCCTCCAAATTGATTTTGCTGGATCATGGTCAAGAAGGCAGGATTAATCTCGATATTATCGGCTTCAATGATGGGTTTGACAATGCTAAAGTGTACTTCTTGTGGCTTCGGTATAACATAGTCCCTAAGTGATATCTATCCCGCTGTTGGATTTAAATTTCCTATACAGTCTAAAGCAGACAGGTTAAGTAACCCAAGCAAACAAAGAAGAACAGAAAGATAGAACACAAATAAAGCCTAGTCTAGCAATACTCTCAAAATTTTCAATATTGACAAAACTAAGGTCAAATAAAGCCTAGTCTAGCAATGGCGCCAAAAACTTGTTGTATCCCAACAAGTAGGTAAACAAAACTTATTTCTGAAGTCGCAGCCAAAACTTATTGTATGGCGCACAAGGACTTGTCATCCCCTGATACGGCTCCAAAAACTTGTTGAGTTACCACACTTGTTGTTATCTCCGCAAGTGCACGGATACTCGAAGTAAAAAAAAAGATATCGAACCCACAGAGACCTATGTTGTCAAGTACCAAATAATTGATTTCTTCCTATCTAGGCAATCGAATAAAAGCAAAGTAAAGATTGAAAACACACGGGAAAATACTATCAGAGAGAAACTGGGACTAGGGTTTCATTCACTTTGATTTTCATGAAGAGATATATAAGGATATTCATCAATCAAATTCTAGTATGATAAAGGCATAATTTACTTTGTAAAGAGATTAACTCACTTTCGTGTAGATAATCATGCAAAGACCAATCCTCGCTTTCGCACAAGATTTATCCCAAGCTAATGATAAGTAAATCATCAAACAAAAAACTCAAGGATCGCCTCCTGATGCAGGGGCATCCAAAGCTCTACGACGGTCTAAATGCATCAAGAAGCCACCTATCAGATTTGGATATCAAGTTTAATTTCTTTTGCTAGCTACAATGCATTTGCACTTTACTTTGTTTGAACTCTTGTTGTTTGCTTTCAAGTTCTAGACTAGGTTTAGCCTAGGGTTTTTTTTTTCTTTTAAGTAATCTTACTTTCCTAGATTATGTAGTAGGTTGTCTCTAGCCTAGGATTTTATATGCACCTGTACTTGCACTATAAGGCACCCTAGTTCCTCAACAAGTCAACCTCAAGTCAACATCAAGTCAACATCAAAGCATAAGTCATCTATATAGAAGCCAACCACCACATCAAGATCAAGTCAACAACCACTTCATGCAAATCAAGTCAACATGCAAAGACCCTAGTCTACTACACTCGGCTGAGTTTCCAAACCATCACACTTCTTCATGCATGCAGCCCTCATTCCATCAGCATGCGCAAATCTCTATCCAGCTGAAGGATCCGGATGGAAGACAGCCCTTCACGAGGAGGCGCATGCAAGTCTTGCCCAATCACATTGGACACACCTCCTTGCAGCTTCATTGCCACGTCTTCCTACCATTTCCCAACAAGCTCCTCAGCCACGATTCCAG
This sequence comes from Costus lasius, assembly GCA_027563935.2. Classification (NCBI taxonomy): domain Eukaryota; kingdom Viridiplantae; phylum Streptophyta; class Magnoliopsida; order Zingiberales; family Costaceae; genus Costus; species Costus lasius. The sequence continues at coordinate 88,458,826 of CM050454.1, read as the reverse complement.
CACTTCACCGCCCATTCCACCCAATGAAAAGCTAAAAAAAAAACATCTCATCCAAGCCATCAAATTTCAAAACCAAGGAAGAGCATCCATTGGATATACTTGAGGTATTTTATAACATTGAGGACTTGGGGTTTTAAGCCCTTGTATTGGACACTTTGCACTGGTCTACTCTTTTGATGAAAAAATAACCTCAGCTTGTGTTAGCATTTGTTTTAGTTTAGTTTAATTTAGTTAAGTGCCGAAACTCCATCTCTTCCAGCTTCATCCGAGATTCTTCCCAACTTCCACCAAGAGCTTCCATTCCCACCCTTCACGTAAGGCTTCTTGAGGGCTTACTGTGGTGTGTAGCGTGGACATCCTGGTGGCTGAAGCTTGGTGAAGGCTTGAAGCCTTCGGCTTGGAGTTTGAAGACCTGATCAAGATCCCTTTTAAGGACATTCTTGTTTATAGTTTAAAGGGGACTTGCGTGGGATTGTATACTCCCTCCCCTTGCATCTTAAATTTGTAAAGTCATTTAATCACCCATTTCATAGCCTCTTCGCCCAAAGTCAGAAGCAGCGGGAGCAGGGGGGATTCAGAGAAAGGGGTCTTGGCTCCCTTTCCTAAAGGGGGCCGCAAGTACTTCCTAACCGAGTAGGATAAATACCTCCTAAGGTCGCATGCTAGATTTTCTGCTAGTGGGTATTTGCTGGTCCGTGTTGCATTGGTTGTTGATTGTTTGCCCTCGTTAGAACTATCTGTGCATGCTTAAACCATCCCCTTAGAGCTACATACCTTAGGTAGATGCTTGGGAATATTATCCTTCTTCAGTGGTATCAGAGTAGCCCTAAGGTGCTCTTGTGTTGCGCATGAACATTTCTGTTTGATTCTCTTTGAGGTTGTGCCTCTGTTTTCTGAACCTGCTGCTGGACTTTCTGCATTACTTTGTGTTGCACTGCGCTTTCTGTTGGCTTCAACCTGCTGTCCTTGATCTGGTTTTCTGAAATCTTTGTTCGCGAAAGTGTCTGAATCTTGACGGAGTCTCTGTGTTTTGCGTTTCTGATTTCTGAAATTTTTTGTGGTGGTGCCGCCGAGTTTGTTGCGAGGCTGCACATAACACTTAGTTGCTGAATTTGCTGATTGTTTGAACTCTGATTTTGTGTGCGTCGCTGAACCTGGACCGCCTGTTGATTATCTCAATATCAGTAGGTTTCAAGGTTCCTGTTTGTCATATTCTACTGCTGAGTTTTGTTTGGTTTCTTGTTTGATTTTCTGAACCAAGTGGGGCTGAGATTATCTAACTAATAGATAATCTTCATAACTCCTCATCACACCAGGTCCCGGTCACAGCAAGTTAATTGTTGTGACTAAAACTTGCAAAGCTGAAAGTTTGTCCGTGTATTCCTGTCAATAGGCACTGAGCAAAGGCCCTGCTAGTTATCTAACTAATAGATAAACTTCAGGACTTCAAGCTACGCAAGTCAGCGCAGCAGTTCCATTGCTGTGTTGTATTGAAACTTTATGTCACTGTTCCTTACCGATTTTTTCACTGAGATTCAATTTGCATAAGTGTGTTATTCTGAAAATGGTGAACACAAGAGCTAGGGCTGGACAAGATAACATTGAGGGAGAAGGAAGTTCCACAGATAATATGACAAAACTAATTGAACTATTTATGAGTCGTATGGATAAGATGGAAGAGCAAAATATGATCCGTATGAATAGGATGGAGGAGCAAAATATGATCCGTATGGATCAAATTCTAAACCAACAGGCACAAACTCTGAGTCAAATTGTGAGCCAACATAACCCTATCCTAAACACAGAACAACCATATCACCAATCTCCTAGGAGAACTCCCAAAAATTCTTGGGGAGAGGGGCCTAGTCAAACCGAACCAAGATTAGGTAGGATTGAAACCTGGCATGAACCTTACCATCACCCTAGAGTCCCAATCCCTAATGAACATAATCTGAATGAACCTTACCATCAACCTAGAGTCCCAATCCCTAATGAGCATAATCTGAATGAAACTGAAGAACTTGGTTTAGAAAAATCCCCCTATGATTATGATTGTTTTGAGATTGAGCCTTATGTGAACATTAATGCATCTCACTCTGATTTTGATGATTGTAAAATTGATTCACCTGATAATTTAATTGTGGAAAAGATTGAGAAAATTAAAATTGAAAACCTTCTTTTGATGATAATTCTAATTTTGATGAAAACTTATTTGTGGTTAAATCTGATGAGCGTGATGAAGGTTCAAAAATTATAGACATTGATGAACCCCACTGTGATTTTGGCGATATTTTTGAAATTAATGATAAATCTCTTGTGGTTAACTCTGATTCTATTACTTCTTTTTCATATGATTCTGATTTTCACTCTTTTGATGATGAATTATTTGTGGGGAAGCATGAGAAAATTAATTTTGAAGAGTCTCATCTTGACTTTAATGATGATTTTGAAATTGATAAATTGTTTGATGAAGTGCATGAAGAACCTGTAGATGATTTGAATACTATGAAAATTGATGAATCTCACCATGTTGATATGTTGCCCTTGTCTACTATTGAATCTGTAAGTACCCCTTATAGCGGGGGGTCCCCTTCTAGGGGGAGCGCAAACCCTAATACCATGCACTTTAAAACTTTGCATGAGCGGAAGTAGGGTTAAGGATCGCATGTATGATTGAATGATCAACTTAAAACTATGATTGAATGAAAGATGCGATTCATACCAATGCCATTAGAAGATGACGCCTTGGATCTAAGAGAGCAACGAAGATCTCCTCCTTAGGACGCGCACACAAGATGAGGAAGCGCTTACTATCTTGGTGCTCCTTGTGCTAGCAAGGCTCCAAGAGTGTCTTTGATCGATTGCAAAGGGAAAGGAGAGATTTCTTCTTGGCGTTTTTCTCTTGTCGCCTTGGACTTTCTCCACACGAGAATGCCACTTCCAAGCCAACCCCAAGAGGCGAGAAAGGCGTGAAGAGACCAAAGAGGAGCGACGTGAGATCATGGCAACGTTCGAGAGGTGCTATCCAAAAATAGCATGCCACATCTCTACGTGCGATCTTAGGATTCACCCCAATCGCAAATGCCACATCAGCATTGAACCATGCGCTCATTCAAGAGCTGGTTCAAAGCAATTTGGTCCGCTAACCAAATAAACCAAGAAATGAGTGCAGATCAAAATAAACCCTAAGGCTCTCAATCTGACCGTCGATCTCTCAATGCTTCTGATCTGACTGATCTAGCATTCATTCTCTCGATCGAAGCTTACCGATCTCAAGCCCTAATCAATCAAACATGATCAGACCAGATCTCACTCACAATCAGAGATTTAATCCCATTAAACTGAACCCAAACAATTCAGTCCACACGATCTGACTTAAGTAAGCCATATCATCAAATTGTGCGACCCTGAGGGTTTCCTTTAAATGTCGGTAACGATAACTCACGTTATCACGACCAGTGAGGGGTATCTAGCAACACATCACTGTCTCCCGATATAAAGGAAAGAGTCTTCCAAGACTTCACCCAAAAACAGCACAAGTGTGAATGAATTCACAAAGCATACATATTTCCTTTGCCACTGGATGTTCTTATTGGACAAGCCTGTCAAGCTTGTAGCTCCAATATGATGAGCATGATTAGATCAGATGAACACTGTCACCTGGGTATGGCCATACACTCTCTCAATCATCTCATCCAGGGGGCCCCTTTAGAACATCACACTCCTTCAATAAGGAGACGGCAATCCTATGTCTATCACTAGTGCTCTAACCTGACTCAAGCTCACCATCCAAGATAGTCTATAATCATTATGTTTCAAATGATATTGAACTACCTCAAAACAATGACAATCATCATTTAGAAAACACAAGTGATCTCAAGTCAGAGGAAATGTGCCACTTGTCATATCCAAGGAATATTCACATTGTGACAAACAATTGAACATCCTCGTAGGGTCTGTCCAGTACATCCAATGTACCCATGAGTCTACATCTTATTCCATGCTCGAAGCATCCTATAAGATTAGAACACATATTAGTCTTAACCATATCAAGGCTGTCTCATGTTCACCAAGATATATCGACTAAGGACATAATAGCTTGTCAGCCCAGCTGAACAGCTTTGAGACATTATTCAGAAGAACATATATTGCAGCAGACAATGTAGCTAACTGAATAACAACCATGCCTTTATAAACTTAAGAGTTTATTACATGATACAGATACATTCCCACAGGCCTCAAACATTAGCCTTAAGGGCATACCCCAACAATCTCCCACTTGCACTTAATCTAATGGTTGAGAAATCTCAAACCCATATTATTACAGTGCTTCTCATGCTTCTGCTGCGCCAGAGGCTTGGTAAGCGGGTCTGCCAGATTGTCATCTGTATGAACCTTGCATACTTTGATCTCGCCACGATCTATGATCTCCCTGATCAAATGAAACCGTCTCTGTATGTGCTTGGACTTCTGGTGCGACCGTGGTTCCTTTGCTTGTGCGATTGCTCCAGTGTTATCACAAAAGATAACCAAAGGATCTGCACTCGAAGGAACAACACCAAGTTCTCTCACGAACTTACGAATCCACACTGCCTCCTTGGATGCTTCCGAGGCTGCAACATACTCGGCTTCTGTTGTGGAATCAGCAACAGTTGACTGTTTGAAACTTTTCCACACCACTGCACCTCCATTCAAGCAAAAAACATAGCCTGATTGCGATCGGAAATCATCCTGGTCAGACTGGAACGAAGCGTCAGTATATCCTTCAATACTGAGTTCTTCCTGACCACCATATATCAAGAACATATCTTTGGTCCTCCGCAGATATTTTAAAATGTTCTTGACTGCAATCCAGTGCGCCATACCTGGATTACTCTGGTAACGACTGGTCACGCTTAACCCGTAAGCGACGTCTGGGCGAGTACACAACATCGCATACATAATGGATCCAATAGCCGAAGCATAAGGCGTATTGTCCATTTCATCTTTCTCAGTCTGTGTTTGTGGACACTGACTCTTCGAAAGATTCAGACCATGTCTGACTAGAAGATATCCTCGTTTAGAATTCTCTAAATGAAATCTCTCCAGGACCTTATCGATGTAAGTACTCTGGCACAGCCCGAGAAGCCTCTTAGATCTATCCCTGTAGATCTTCACACCTAACACATAGGCTGCTTCTCCTAAATCTTTCATCTGGAAACATTTCCTCAGCCATGCCTTAACAGCATGCATTTCAGGAATGTCGTTTCCAATGATCAAGATGTCATCGACGTAGAGGACTAGGAAAGTAATCACGCTCCCACTAAACCTCTTATACACACACGGGTCATCATCGTTCTTGATGAAACCAAATTCAGTAACTGATTCATCAAAACGAATATTCCAGCTTCTCGATGCTTGTTTAAGTCCATAAATAGACTTCTTTAACTTGCATATCTTATGACGATCTGCTGGATTAGTGAAACCTTCTGGTTGTGTCATATACACATCCTCATCCAGATTTCCATTAAGGAAAGCTGTTTTCACATCCATTTGCCAAATCTCATAATTGTAATATGCAGCTATCGCGAAAAGAATCCGAATAGACTTAAACATGGCTACTGGTGAAAAAGTTTCATCATAATCTATACCATAGATTTGTTTGAAACCTTTCGCAACTAGCCTGCCTTTATAGGTAACCACGTTACCATCCATGTCAATCTTCTTCTTGAAGATCCATTTACAGCCTAAAGGGATAACTCCCGGAGGCGGATCAACCAAATCCCAAACTTGGTTATCTGACATGGAGTCCATCTCGGCGCGCATAGCTTCAAGCCATCTCGCTGACTCCGGTCCACTGACCGCATCCGCATAAGTAAGGGGTTCATCATTGTCAATGATGTAGACTCCGTCATAGCGCTCAGGCTGTCGACGAATCCTTCCCGATCTTCGCGGTTCCCGTGATATCTGAGCCTCAGGTTGTTCAATAACCTGTTCTACCGGCTCAGGCTCATCCAACTGTGCTTGACTACTTTGTCCTTCGTCTGGATTCTCATCCAGCTTTATTTCTCTCCCACTGGCCTCTTGCAGAAGAAACTCCTTCTCAAGAAATATGGCCGTCCGAGCAACAAAAACCTTGTTCTCCTTGGGATCGAAGAAATAATAACCCTTAGTTTCCTTAGGGTAACCGACAAAGATACATTTGTCAGATCTGCTCTCTAGTTTCCCAGAGGCGAGCTTTTTGACATAAGCCTCGCAACCCCAGATCCTGATAAATGTCAAGCTTGGCTGTTTCCCATACCATAATTCATATGGCGTCTTTGAAACTGCCTTGGATGGCACTTGGTTTAGTACCTTTGCAGCTGTTTCCAGTGCAAAACCCCAAAAGGAGTAAGGAAGAGTAGCCTGACTCATCATAGAACGAACCATATCAAGTAACGTTCTATTTCTCCTCTCGGACACACCATTCCATTGCGGTGTTCCTGGTGCAGTGAGCTGTGAGATAATCCCACACTCCCTTAGATAGTCAGTAAATGCATGACTTAGGTATTCACCACCTCGATCAGAACGAAGTGCCTTGATATTTCGGCCTAGCTGATTTTGTACTTCATTTTTGAACTCTTTGAACTTGTCAAAAGATTCACTTTTATGTCTCATTAAATAGACATACCCATATCTACTGAAATCATCAGTAAAGGTAATGAAGTACTGATAGCCACCTCTGGCATGTTTACTAAAAGGCCCACACACATCACTGTGTATAAGGTCAAGTAAACCTGAAGCCCTTTGACCTTTGTGAGGAAAAGGTGACTTCGTCATTTTACCCATTAAACAAGCTTTGCATGTATCAATCCCCTTGTAGGAGAAAGATACCAGCAGTCCATTATCATGCAACCGCTTAATGCGTTTCTCGTTAATATGGCCCAAACGACTATGCCATAGCAAGGTGCTGTCATCAGCAAACTTGGCTTTCTTAATATCAACATTTTGTATAGAACTTTCCATGTCCAACATGAATAACCCATTATTAATTGAACCAGTTGCATAAACAATATTATCATATGACAAAACACACTTTGAAATATTGCATTCAAAGGAAAATCCCTTCCTGACAAGAGCAGGAATGGAGATAATATTTTTAGTTATACTGGGAACAAAGTAACAACTGTTTAGTTCCAATACAAGTCCAGATGGTAAAGAAATAAAGTAGTCTCCTACAGCAACAGCAGCAACCCGTGCCCCGTTTCCAACTCGTAGGTCCACCTCATGCTGTCCCACCTGCCTTCTTCTCTTGAGTTCCTGTACATTTGAACAAATGTGAACTCCACATGCAGTGTCCAACACCCATGATATAGAAGAAGAAAACATGACCTCAGTCACGAATATACCTGAGCCAGAAGCAAAGCTTCCCCTCTTATCTCCTTGGAGCGCTTTACAGTCCTTTTTCCAGTGACCCAGCTGGCCACAGTGGAAACACCTGTATTCCTTGGACCGCTTCACCTTTTGCTTCAGAGCCTTGCTGTAGCTCTTGACAGTGGCCTTGCCCTTCTTCCCCTTCTTCTTGTTCCTGGAAGGAACCATCAAGACAGAGGTTGAAGGCTTACCCTTCAGAGTTTCCTCAGTGGTCAAGAGCATATTCAGCAGCTCTGCCGGAGTACAATCGATTTTGTTCATATTAAAATTAATAATGAACGCGTCGAATGAAGGCGGGAGAGACTGCAGAATAATATCCACAGCAAGCTCCTGGTTGATGGTATGCCCCAGTTTCTCTAGAGCCTCCTTGTGCCCAATCATCTTGAGCACGTGAGCTCCCACTGGGCTCCCTTCAGCCAGTTTGCTCTGAAAGAAGAGCTTTGTCAAATTGTAGCGCTCAGTCCTTGCCTGTGCAGCATACAGCATCTTGAGGTTTGTGATCATGTCTATAGCCGACATGTCCTCATGCTGACGCTGCAGCGGTGGCGTCATAGACGCTAGCATCAGGCAAGCGACATCAATGCTATCATTGACGTGCTTTTCATAGGCTTCCCGAACCGCCCTTGCGGCGTTCGGAGCGGGCTGCGGCGGTATCGCCGTCTCGAGGACATACAGTTTCCTCTCTGCCTTAAGAACAATCTTAAGGTGTCCAAACCAGTCAGAGAAGTTCGGCCCAGCAAACTTCTCCCTTTCCAGTAGGGATCGCACATTGAAGTTCATGGTGTTCGTTGCTGCAGGTATCTACAACAATGCAAGAACAGCAAGGTCAGTATCAATGTATAAGAATCAATCAGGACTTAAGAAAGATTCTTTTTCTCACTATTTTATCAGGCGTGAAAAATCCAGCAAAACAGCCCGAAAGAGTAGAACTCTTTTAGTGAGATGGGATCCAGATTTCATACTTGGTCTCCGCGTCCCGCTCAGGCGAGATAAGATGCACAGAGAGTACAAGCACTAGTTTCTGGTAGGCAGTCCCTGCCGATCGCCAACCCGTGCGATTCCCCTTCATCCGGGCAGTCCAGCAGACTGTGCCAACTGAGTTGGTACAACACAATCTCTGACCCCACAGATGGCTGCCTCCATGTGCTACCATATGCGCCACATATGTAGCCTACATGGTCAAGCTGACCCGACCTACTCCCTGGACCACCACGTGCTATGCTGAGCAACGAGAAGGGATAAATCCCTACTCTGTAACACGCAGGTGTAATCCCGCACCGTCTGAAGATAGATGGACGTGCCCACTGAGTGGGTACAACACGGCTCCAACGATAATCAGAACAGTGAGGTTTCGCGTCAGAAGGCTTACGAGCTTGATATTTTAAGCGTTGGATTTTAACGGTCTTTTATCTTCTTGCCTATCATGCAATTCCTATGGTGATAGCAGAAGATAATTTAATCATGCAATTCTAATATTAAGCAATAAAAGAAAGCATGTATCTTATGTGGTAAAAGCCCATAGCCCTAGAAGACCTTAAGCTAACTTAAGTCTTCATTTGCTCTTCATGGGTCTTTTGCTGCTCATCTGGCCCAAACCTGGGCCCAAGCGCCAATTACAGCACAGGTGCGCCCACCAGGGAAAATGCGCCTGGTCCTAGGGTCGAACCCTAGACCTCCCACCTGGTCCAGCCACTTGCTGCATGCGCCTCTGCCAAGTGTGCACTGTGCTCTTGTCTAATTAAATTACAAATTTAACTATCTAGACAAGAGTGACACGCAGGTCACTTACATTTATAAATTAAAACACAGTGATGCGCAGATCACAATAATTAATTTACAATTTTAATACAGGCACGCAGGCCCCAGCACAGCACACAATTAATATGGGCAGCCCACATAAGACTAAATAGACAAACATATGCATCAATCAAGAACCACGTGATCCATAAAAATTAAAATTTTCGAAAACCCCATAGGATCAATTTTAATTTTTCCTTATTTCCCCTACAACCTTACAACGGTCCATTACTAGGGATCCACTCATCCAACCTAGTCAGATCCACTGCCCTTGCATGCACCAAGTCCTAACTGACTTGCGTCGACCATAAGGTCAACTATGCATGCGCCAGGGCTGAACAACCACACTGAGGTCTGGCAAACGGGCGTGACCCCGGGCCTAACTCAGGTGCGTTCATTAATCGTCACAATCAGACATCGCTACACACCTGTCTGCAGTCGACCTATAGCCACCATAGGCTTGCGCCAAGGTGCTATCTGATCGACCCATTCAGGTTGTCAGATGATCTGATCAGACATTCTGGATCTAACCTAGGGGGTGACTTCAACCCTAATAACCCGTCTAAGGGTTTACAGTAGGCGGCTTAGATCTAAGGTGATACGCGCAAGAGATATAAGTTTTTGATAAAAACTCTAAAGCAAGCGCCAAGGCATCATACATGCGTAACGCATAAACATACATCAAAGACCTTAAGCTAGCATGTAGTTTACCGCATGTTATTAGATCTATTCATAGGATGCGCAAACATGGATCACAAAGAAGCAATCATAACAAACATACATCATAACGCAGGCTCTGATACCAATTGTAAGTACCCCTTATAGCGGGGGGTCCCCTTCTAGGGGGAGCGCAAACCCTAATACCATGCACTTTAAAACTTTGCATGAGCGGAAGTAGGGTTAAGGATCGCATGTATGATTGAATGATCAACTTAAAACTATGATTGAATGAAAGATGCGATTCATACCAATGCCATTAGAAGATGACGCCTTGGATCTAAGAGAGCAACGAAGATCTCCTCCTTAGGACGCGCACACAAGATGAGGAAGCGCTTACTATCTTGGTGCTCCTTGTGCTAGCAAGGCTCCAAGAGTGTCTTTGATCGATTGCAAAGGGAAAGGAGAGATTTCTTCTTGGCGTTTTTCTCTTGTCGCCTTGGACTTTCTCCACACGAGAATGCCACTTCCAAGCCAACCCCAAGAGGCGAGAAAGGCGTGAAGAGACCAAAGAGGAGCGACGTGAGATCATGGCAACGTTCGAGAGGTGCTATCCAAAAATAGCATGCCACATCTCTACGTGCGATCTTAGGATTCACCCCAATCGCAAATGCCACATCAGCATTGAACCATGCGCTCATTCAAGAGCTGGTTCAAAGCGATTTGGTCCGCTAACCAAATAAACCAAGAAATGAGTGCAGATCAAAATAAACCCTAAGGCTCTCAATCTGACCGTCGATCTCTCAATGCTTCTGATCTGACTGATCTAGCATTCATTCTCTCGATCGAAGCTTACTGATCTCAAGCCCTAATCAATCAAACATGATCAGACCAGATCTCACTCACAATCAGAGATTTAATCCCATTAAACTGAACCCAAACAATTCAGTCCACACGATCTGACTTAAGTAAGCCATATCATCAAATTGTGCGACCCTGAGGGTTTCCTTTAAATGTCGGTAACGATAACTCACGTTATCACGACCAGTGAGGGGTATCTAGCAACACATCACTGTCTCCCGATATAAAGGAAAGAGTCTTCCAAGACTTCACCCAAAAACAGCACAAGTGTGAATGAATTCACAAAGCATACATATTTCCTTTGCCACTGGATGTTCTTATTGGACAAGCCTGTCAAGCTTGTAGCTCCAATATGATGAGCATGATTAGATCAGATGAACACTGTCACCTGGGTATGGCCATACACTCTCTCAATCATCTCATCCAGGGGGCCCCTTTAGAACATCACACTCCTTCAATAAGGAGACGGCAATCCTATGTCTATCACTAGTGCTCTAACCTGACTCAAGCTCACCATCCAAGATAGTCTATAATCATTATGTTTCAAATGATATTGAACTACCTCAAAACAATGACAATCATCATTTAGAAAACACAAGTGATCTCAAGTCAGAGGAAATGTGCCACTTGTCATATCCAAGGAATATTCACATTGTGACAAACAATTGAACATCCTCGTAGGGTCTGTCCAGTACATCCAATGTACCCATGAGTCTACATCTTATTCCATGCTCGAAGCATCCTATAAGATTAGAACACATATTAGTCTTAACCATATCAAGGCTGTCTCATGTTCACCAAGATATATCGACTAAGGACATAATAGCTTGTCAGCCCAGCTGAACAGCTTTGAGACATTATTCAGAAGAACATATATTGCAGCAGACAATGTAGCTAACTGAATAACAACCATGCCTTTATAAACTTAAGAGTTTATTACATGATACAGATACATTCCCACAGGCCTCAAACATTAGCCTTAAGGGCATACCCCAACAGAATCATGTGGTTTATTTGAAAAATTATGTTTTATTGAGGAATCTAATGAAAGACATAAAAATTATTATGATGATCCAATGCTTGATTATTTTGATATAAGTCCTATTGTGATTGAAGGTATGATTTTGAAGAAAGGACTTATGATTTTGCTTGGTGACAAACATAGGAAGATCATTGAAAATTTTGATTTTGATTTCCGCATATTTAAGAAAGCCACTTTGATTGTGATTCACCTGAGATTTTGGATTTTTGGATTTGTGGCTAAAATTTTTGGATAGCGGAAAAGAAAGAAATTACATGCTATTTACTTTGGAACTAATTCACCTACTTCACCATGATATTGATTTTTGGTCAAGCTATGGACCTAAAATTAGCGCTTCTTGGGAGGCAACCCAAGCACTTTTGCTTAGTTTAGTTGCTTTTATTTTTGTTTATTTTTAGAATTAATTTTTCTTCTCCTTTTGTAGGGAAAAACAAATTTTGGCACAAAATACGGCCCTGCCGTAATTAGTTTTACGGCACCGTATTTTTGGTCCGATTTCCACCCGAAAGATTTTGGTATTTTACGGCACTACCGTATGATTGTTCATGGTACCATATTTGTTTTGGTATTTCTGACCCAAGACTTTTGTAAAAATTACGGCACTGCCGTAAGGAGTTTAACGGTACCGTATTTTAAGACTGCATTATGCTTATTTGAGTAGGTTGCGATTTTAAGAAACTGGGTTGGAAAATTTTTGGTCTTTGGCCCCATCACGAAGTACTCATCTTTGTCTATCATCTGCATATTTTTGATGAATTTTAAAGTCCATGGATCATTTTAAAACACATAGCAACTTTTCGATTCTAATAAATTTCTGCAGCAGTTTTTTCTGACTAATCTAATTAGCACTTTTGCTACAACTTTTTAAGATGCTTTAATGACTTGAAAACCTGATTTTTCACTTGAAATATAAAGTTCATGTGTCGTTCTATCCCGTGGATGAGTTATTTTCATTAAACTATTTTCTGATCATTCTAGGACACATAGCAACTTTTTGAAAATGATTAACTTTTGTGCAGTTTTTGCAGTTTTTGTAGTTTTGTAATCCGAGTAGCATTCTTTATGCTGATGCCCTAAATTCCTAATAGATTTTGATCCTTTGATTTTTAAACTTCTGAAAAGAACATATCTTATTCTATTTCATGGTTATGTCCACTTTCTATTTGGATCATTAAATTTTATTATAGGGTATGGCTACTTTCATAAAAAATTTTAAAACTGCATAGTTTGCTTTCTACTAGCTATTGCTTATTTTGCATCCAGATTTAGAAATCTTCAAGAACAACTATCTTCTACTTCTAGCCACCACTGCATCTGCCTCTGACATCACTATTTCCAGCCGTCGACACTGGATAATACCATATGCAGATTCTTATTTCTTCTACTGCCTCTTATTCCATTGATTTGATTTATTTATGCAGCAGACACTTCATTAGTGACTGATTTTTTTTTTATCTATGCAGCATTATTTCTGGCACCCACCGGCCGACGATCTCACCTCCAGGACTGTGGTCTCTAGCAGGCTACTAGTGATTACTCACTCTACTGTCGGCACCACCACCATCATTGCTAGCAGCTTTTCAAATAGCATCTGTTCCACCTCTGCTTCTTACCTGCTCGACTCTTTCCACCGGCATCCTCTTCAGACCTCCGGCGACATCTCTGATTCTTCTTTGAGAAAATTATTATTATCATTATTATTTTTAGAGACTATTTTCAGACTGAGCCTTATGTATCTTCAATTGTGTAGAAAATTTTCAAAAGGCACATCTTTGGACCCAGCTACATTGGCCTAACAATGATTGAGCATGATCTATATAGTTTTGTGAGTATCACTTGCACTCTCTTATTAATGACTATTTCTTATAGTGCATCTTTGACTTTATCATATTTATACTACTTAGTGGTTTTCTCTTGAAAAATGATTTTATGGATATATGGAACTCATTGTTTTGATGATGATATTATTCAAATTTGTTGTTAAAATTGATGAAAGCATATGATCCACTTTCTACTATATGATGGCATGATTTATTGATAAAATTTCTATTGATAAAATGTCTTCCTTGATGATGTGAGTATTTATACTTGTGATTAGAGAAAAACCCTATCATGTTAGATTTATTTCTTCAATGCATATCTATTTTTGAAATTTGACATTGGTTGATGCATGAAATTTTGGGTAAATGTGTTATTTGAAGAATAAGATCTAAAGGTGAAACTACTCCTTTAAATAAAATGAGCATGTGAGTATGATTTGTGAATTTATATCAATTGATCAACCTAGTAGATGTTTAGTCTATTTTGCTATTTGTTGGGAAGTAAGAATCCAAGATCCATAAAAATAGTGAGAGACTCCCCTACTTGGCACTATGTAAAATTGATAGTGGTACCAAAGACATGAGTTGAAGTCTATAAAAAAATAATGAGTGTGAAAAATAATAAGACTCCTCTACTTGGCACTGTGTAAAATTGACAGTGGTACCGAAGATAAGAGTTGAAGTCAAAAATAAAAAGTGTGTATCTAACTGGGTACATGCCATCTTCACAAAAACAAACAAAATACATAAAAAAAAAGAAAAAAAAATCATGTGTGGAAAAAGATCTTGGAAACCTAATTCCTGTAAACAAAAGCATGATAGATTTGAACTAAAACTGGGTGAAATCATGAGATTGAAAATTCTATTTATTATACAACTTGCAAAGTTTTATTTGATTGAATTGTTGATCTAGAGGGTTGAGTTCTAAGGATGATATGTTTATTTGAAGTTTTGTAAATCAATTGCTGGAATTTTTCATTGATAGGTTGTATTTTAGAAATTAATTGAGCATGAAAAGGTTTATCTTTTAATCAATTTTTGATTTTTGCTTCAGGACAAGCAAAGTTTGAGCCTTATGTATTTGATGACACCAAAATATATAGTATATTTTGTATCATTTTCTATACCTTTTCATGCTAAATTGAAGATCTTTTTGCTTAATTTTATGCTAAATTCATCGAATATTGCAAAGTCTACTTCTATTTTGGTTTTTTAGGTAAAAAGGCACTATTTTGAGGCATTTTTAAACAAAATCAAACACATAAAAGAGTTACCATCATCAAGAGGAGGTCACCCAAGAAATTTCACGCACTGCCGTAAAGAATTACACTGCCGTATTTTTACGGCACTGCCGTAAAGAATTACACTGCCGTATTTTTCAGCGCTTTCAGAACAGAAACCTTTGATGATTTTACGGCACGACCGTAAACGATTCTATGGTACCGTATTTCCCATGCGATCCAGACCAGAGAACTCGTCCGATTTTATGGCACCATCAAGAAATATTTTATGGGCTATAATTTTGAATTTCGGTGCACATAATGAAAATACGGCACTACCATAAAATATTACACGGCCATAATTTCCAGTCAAAATCACGAGTTTTCCGCGGCCGAATCTTGCGCGGGCCATAACTTTTGATCTAGAGCTCCAAATTTAGATCCAAAAGTTACTGCGTACTCATCATTAAGAGGAGAAGATACACACACTGAAAAGGAGGAACTTTTATCCAGAATCGAGGGAGAAATTGCCAGAGAGTTGACTAAGGTTTAGCTTCACGCTGGGAGGCGTGGAGGCCACCTCCGGCTGTGATTTTTACGCAGAAGCTTCGCCTAGAGGAGAGGAGGACACACCATAAGTTTTAGAGCATTTGGAGTCTGATCAGAGGAGAAATCAACAAAACAGCGGTGACAGCGCTGTTCATCGAAGCAAATTACGGCTGTAAACTCTTTTACAGCCGTGGTGTAAAGTTGTTCCTCCTTTCTTTTCGTTTTCTGATCACTCTGAGACTATGATTCATTGTATTTTCTTCTCCATGCAAGCTTAGACATATTTTGGGACATGGGGTGTAATCCCTTTGATTTTTAATGGTTAGATACTTTTTATTTCGTCAAGATAATTTTGCCATGATAATTTTACCTATGTGATTATTGTTCTAAGTTTCTCCTTAGTTTACTTTTTGTCATCATGAATAGAGTACTTGCATTAAGGACCGAAAGGTGACATGCTTGAGAACTAGAACCCTAAAATTGATTAATTGGAGCTCACCGTAAGAAATTAGGTTAAGTTCTTATTTCTTTATTTTAGATGACTGATTGCCCTGATGATGATTATGAACCTAGGATTAATTTAGTGTGTCAAACGTGGAGATCTTGCATGAAAGTGAGGATCGGAACATTGGAGAACCATAGGTATAACTTGTGTTGAGTCTCGAATGCACGAAAGTGATCCTTGAGATTCCGCTCGAGACAATCAACCTAGAATTCGGATGCACGAAAATGATCTTGATTTCTTTGATTGATGGTTTACTTATTTACAGCATTGAGATAAATCTTACGCGAAAGCGAGGATTGGTCCCTACATGATTGTCTGCACGAAAGTGAGATAATCCTTTTATGAAGTAAATTAAGTCTTTATCATAACAAGATTTGACTGACGACCTTTCATTCATATCTAGTCATTAAAATCAAGGTGGATGAAACCCTAGTCCCAGTTCTATATCTCTAATTATCTTTTAGCATACTTTTCTTGCACAATTTACTTCCATTATATTCGGTTTGCTTAGCTAGTGAGAAATCAATTATTTGGTACTTAACAATAAGGTCTCTGTGGGATCGATATTTTCTTTATTACTTTGAGTATCCGTGCACTTGCGGACACTACAAGTTTAGGGACAACAAGATTTTGGAGCCGTATCAGGGGGTGATAGATCCTTGTGCGCCAAACAAGTTTTGGCTGCGACTCCTTAAATTAGTCTACCTACTTGTATTTAAAAGTGTGTCCTTTCGAATCACAACAAATAGTGAGTATAATAGTGAGGAGGATCTTAGTGATACCATAGTGGGGATAGTGAGGTGCACCCCTCCTTAAAGATACCCAACCTGAGGATTGGAGGAGAACCAGTCTATTCTATACTTACACCAAATGTCATGGTAAGGTATGCAAAATTGTAGTAGACAGTGGGAGTAGTTTAAATGTCATAGCTAAAGGAGCCGTCACTAAGTTTGGGCTAAACTTAGAAGATCATCCTAAGCCATATAGCATTTCCTGGGTGAACCAAACCAGCATACCCATTACCCATAGATGTGCTGTACCTTTACACTTGGCATCATTTCAAGGGAAGATCTGGTGTCATGTTACTCAAATGGATGTAGCTGATGTCCCACTAGGAAGACCATGGTTGTATGACCTAGATGTAATCCATTATGGTAGGAGTAATACATACACTTTCATGCATAACGGGAGGAAGATCACTCTAGTTCCCAACCTACCCCGTGAGTTGAGGGCCTCACACAACAAGGGAAAAACCATTGAAGCACCCAAAGCCATTACTTTGCTAAGGACTCGACCTTTTTTAAAAGAGACGGAAGAACTGAATCAAATCTTCACTTTAGTTATTAAGCTAGTTGATAACACTTCAGTGAGTGAAATACCTCCTGAAGTGGGTAGATTGTTGGAGAGGTACAAGGAAATCACCCCTGAGGAGCTCCCTCCTGAGCGTGGCATTTAGCATGCCATTGACTTGGTTCCAGGGGCCACCCTTCCACATCTACCTCACTATCGCATGAGTCCCACGGAGCATGCTGAGCTCCGAAGGCAAGTGGATGAATTGTTAAGCAAGGGGCTGATTAGAGAAAGTTTAAGCCCATATGCCGTTCCGGCCCTTCTGACTCCAAAGAAGGACGGCACTTGGCACATGTGTATAGACTGTCGGGCCATCAACAAAATAACTGTCAAGTATGGTTTTCCCATTCCCCGTCTTGATGATATGCTGGACATGATCGCTGGATCCACTTGGTTCTCTAAGTAGGACCTACATAGTGGGTATCATCAGGTGAGGATTCGAGAGGGTGATGAGTGGAAGACGGCATTTAAGACTGCTAATGGACTCTATGAGTGACTGGTGATGCCTTTTGGCCTCACCAATGCCCCATCCACTTTCATGCGATTAATGAACCATGTGCTGAAGCCCTACATAGGAAAATTTTCGATTGTGTACTTTGATGATATTCTTATTTTTAGCAATAACCAGGAGGACCATCTTAAGCACCTTCAAGCCCTATTAGACATTTTGAAGCAAGAAAAGTTGTTCCTTAATCTTAAAAAATGTGTGTTCATGGGCGAGGAGGTAGAATTTCTCGGTTTTATTGTATCTGATGCTGGACTTAAAGCTGACCCTGCTAAGATTCAAGCTGTAGTAGACTGGCCCACACCTACTTCCATCACTGAGATTAGGAGTTTCCATGGTCTAGCCACTTTCTATAGGCATTTTATTCTGGGGTTTAGTACTATTGTTGCGCCTATCACAAATTGTTTACAAAAGAAAATTTTGGAATGGACTCCAATGGCTGAAAAGGCTTTCCTAGATTAAAAGTCTAAAATTACTACTGCTCCTGTATTAAGATTGCCAGATTTCAGTAAGGTTTTTGTTGTAGACTGTGATGCCTCTGGGGTTGGGATAGGAGGTACTTTGAGTCAAGAGGGTCACCCTATAGCGTTCTTCAGTGAGAAATTAAATGATGTAACGCAAAGGTATTCAACTTATGACAAAAAATTCTATGCTGTGATTCAATCATTAAAACACTAGAGGCATTATCTCATTCATAAAGAATTCATTTTGAATAGTGATCACCAAGCCTTAGTCTATTTGAATAGTCAAACCAAACTCAACCCTTGGCATGCTAAGTGGGTAGAATTCTTACAGCAATATACCTTTGTGTTAAAACATAAGTCTGGTACTCAAAACAAGGTAGTTGATGCCCTTAGTAGGAGAACTCTATTATTAAACACTCTGCGGGTGACTGTTGGTGGACTTGAAAGATTAAAAGATGAATATTCTGTTTGTCCTGATTTTGCTAACGTTTACAAAGAATTGGAAGCCAACCCTCATACCCATACTGAATTCTTTATCAAGGATAATTATCTTTTTAAAGGGAATAGGTTGTGCATACCTAGGACATCCTTACGTGTGTTCTTAGCTTGGGAGATACATGGAGGAGGAGCGGCAGGGCATCATGGGAGGGACAAGACACAAATCCTAGTTGAGGAAAGATTCTATTGGCCCACTTTAGGAAGGGATGTAGCTAGAGTGGTCGAGCATTACATGATTTGTCAAATTTCTAAGACTCAAAAGCATAATACAGGTCTCTACATACCTTTACCCATACCAGAGGGGCCATGGCAGGATGTGAGCATGGACTGTGTGATAGGTTTGCCATGCACTAGTTCCCGTCATGATTCTATATTTGTTGTGGTAGATCGGTTTTCAAAAATGGCACACTTTACCCCTTGTAGTAAGACTTCTGATGCTTCACATGTTGCTAGACTTTTCTTTAGGGATGTGGTTCGTCTACATGGGTTACCCCTCACCATTGTTTCTGATAGGGATACTAAATTCGTTAGTCATTTTTGGAGGACACTTTGGAAATTACTTGGAACTCAATTGAATTTTTCTACTACTTACCACCCTCAGTCTGACGATCAAACTGAGGTGGTCATTATATCCCTTAGTAATATTCTTAGATGTCTTGTGGGAGAGCACCCTGGAAATTGTGATAAACTGTTACCTACTGCTGAGTTTGCCTTCAATAGCGCTGTTAACCGAACCACTGGGCTTAGCCCTTTTCAAATCAACATAGGGTACCAACCTAGGAAACCCATTGATCTGGCTCCTCTCCCTACTCCCTTCAAAACTTCACAATCTGCTTTGACTTTTAACCAGCATATATTGAAAATTCATAATGAAGTCAAGGACCATATAGCTAATACCACATTGAAATATCAAAATGCTGCTAATGAACATAGGAGGCATGTGTCTTTCGAAGAAGGGGATCTGGTTATTTGCAGGAACAGGAAAGAGAGACTCCAAGGAGGGAATAATAAACTACAAGCAAGAGGCATGGGGCCATTTAGAATCAAGAAGAAGGTCAATGACAACGCATATGTATTGGACCTACCAGCAGCCATGGATATTCACCCCACGATGAATGTGGAAGACCTCACGCTCTCCAAGGAACCATTGCTAATTGAAGCACCTAAGGCACGCAAGGAAGTCAGCACCATTCTGGAGGAACAACATCGTTTTACAAAGCAAGGTACAAAGAACTACTACCTGATACAATGGACGGATCACACAGAAAGTTGGATGCCTTAGGAAGAAGTACAGATTCTCATCCCAGATATGCTATAGTCTTACAAGTTAACTTCTTCGGAGGAGAATTCTCTCAACCCCGGGAAAGCTGATGCAGGGGCATCCAAAGCTCTACGACGGTCTAAACGCATCGAGAAGCCACCAATCAGATTTGGATATCAAGTTTAATTTCTTTTGCTAGCTAAATGCATTTACACTTTACTTTGTTTGAACTCTTGTTGTTTGCTTTCAAGTTCTAGACTAGGATTAGCCTAGGGTTTTTTTTTATTTTCTTTTAAGTAATTTTGCTTTCCTAGATTATGTAGTAGGTTGTCTCTAGCCTAGGATTTTATATGCACCTGTACTTGCACTATAAGGCACCCTGGTTCCTCAACAAGTCAACCTCAAGTCAACATCAAGTCAACACCAAAGCTTAAGTCATCCACAAAGATGCCAGCCACCACATCAAGATCAAGTCAACAACCACTTCATGCAAATCAAGTCAACATGCAAAGACCCTAGTCTACTACACTCGGCTGAGTTTCCAAACCATTACACTTCTTCACGCATGCAGCCCTCATTCCATTAGCATGCGCAAATCTCTATCCAGCTGAACGATCCAGATGGAAGACACCCCTTAACGAGGAGGCGCATGCAAGTCTTGCCTAATCAAATTGGAGCACACCTCCTTGCAGCTTCGTTGCCACGTCTTCCTACCATTTCCCAACAAGCTCCTCAGCCATGATTCTAGCACTTCACCGCCCATTCCACCCAATGAAAAGCTGAAAAAAACATCTCATCCACACCATCAAATTTCAAAACCAAGGAAGAGCAGCCATTGGATATACTTGAGGTATTTTGTAACGTTGAGGACTTGGGGTTTTAAGCCCTTGTATTGGACACTTTGCACTGGTCTACTCTTTTGATGAAAAAATAACCTCAGCTTGTGTTAGCGTTTGTGTTAATTTAGTTTAATCTAGTTAAGTGCCGAAACTCCATCTCTTCCAGCTTCATCCGAGATTCTTCCCAACTTCCACCGAGAGCTTCCATTCCCACCCTTCACATAAGGCTTCTTGAGGGCTTATTGTGGTGTGTAGCGTGGACATCCTGGTGGCTGAAGCTTGGTGAAGTCTTGAAGCCTTCGGCTTGGAGTTTGAAGACCTGATCAAGATCCCTTTTAAGGACATTCTTGTTTATAGTTTAAAGGGGACTTGCGTGGGATTGTATACTCCCTCCCCTTGCATCTGAAATTTGTAAAGTCATTTAATCACCCATTTGATAGCCTCTTCACCCAAAGTCAGAAGCAGCGGGAGTAGGGGGATTCAGAGAAAGGGGTCTTGTCCCCCTTCCCTAAAGGGGGCCGCGGGTGTTGGTGTATATGCCCTTGGACCCGTTGTTGGTCCATCTTATACTATTTGATATTGATATATCATTCTGGCATTGTCGTTATTATGCTATGTTTACATCTGCGATTATGTACATGGATAATAATGTCCCTGGAGACAGATTGTATCTGTGCTAAAACGGTGTGTCCCTAGTCGAGTACCTGAGTGGATAAGGGATAGCTCTAGTACATGTGAGACTGGTATATGGGCTGGTTAGGCACGGGGTGCTAACGCAGGCATATGGGTATATCAATGGTGGATATACTGGACCGAACCGCTGTGAGGCTCTAACTTGGTGTCATGAGTTAAGCTCACAAGTGACAGGAGATGCATTGATCCCTTGACTTGAGGTCATTGACTCTTCTATATGGTTAGAGATATACTTTGATATAACCTAACACCTCGCCGTAGCAGGGAGGTCATAACAGTTGTCATTGGGTATGTCACAACCCATATGAGAAGATCAATGGACAGACATAGGATTTGCCCCTTCCTACAGGAAGCTTGATATGCACGGGCCCCCCTATGGTTGTATGACTGAAAGTGTATGGCCATACCAAGGTGAAAGCCTGATTTAGTCATGACCATGAGATTGGGTGAAAGTAAAGTGGTGACATACTTTGTCCAATCGGATATCAGTCTGGCAAAGAGACTGTAATGCATCGGTATCTTGTTGCGATGATGGGCATGTCGATGCTGATATCCATTCTGAAGACTTGGGTAGCAGCGATGCACTGGTAGGTGCCACTCACTGCTTGTGATGACCTAAGTTCATCACTGCCAACGTCAGAGGAACCTATAGGGTCGCACAACTTGAAACTCAGGTTCTGGTATTGATCGAGTAGCCTAATGATCGAGTTATTGAATAACTTGGATCTTTTTGGGAGAATCTATGAGCGCCATTGTGCCTGATGAGATGGAAAGAACTTATTGGAGCTAACCACACTTTTGCGCCAGATGGGCCAAATGGGCCAAATAGGCCCAATAGGTCATTTGGGCCAAATGGGCTAAATGAAGTTTAAGCTTGGAGCATGGACCAATGGGCCTCTAAGCCCTATGGGCGTGAAGCCCAGTTGGGGGATGAGGCCTATGTTGGTGTATATGCCCTGCAAACCAATGTATGGACATGGTCAGGCATTGTTTGAATGTACTTTGATAGAATTATTATATAGGCATGGTCGTTATTATGTAGACTTCTCTACCTGCGTTGATGTATTGAGTTGCATAAATAATGTCTCTGGAGTTTGGTGGGATCCATTCTCATAAGCTATCCCCAGTCAAAGTACCTTAGTAGCTATGGGACAGCTTTGGTACATGTGAGACTGGTGTATGGGCTGGTTAGGTGCGGGGCATAGTAACGCAGACATACAGGTGCATTGGATGCACTAGAGTGATCCACCATGAGGATTGACTTGTCTAGTCAACAAGTCAATCTCACATGCAAGAGGTTTGCATTGATCCTTAGACTTGAGGTATTCATGTCTAGATTTGATGATGGATATGCTTTGATGCAGTCTTACGTATCTCCGTAATTGGGAGACTAAAAGGACTGTCATTGGGCATGTCATAAGTCATGTAAAGACATGGATGACCAACAGTAGGATTTGCCCCTTCCTTCAGAGGAAGCATGATATCCACTCGGGGCGCCCCACCTCATTGGTGCATGATAGGAATGTGTGGCCACACTGATTGAGTCATGACCAATAGATTGGATTAATAAACTTGAGACTAATCCAATGGCAGGATATCAGTTTAGACAAAGGGATCTATAATGCATGGGAATCCTCGTTGCTTGTTAGGGAGTTGTTGCCGTATGACTTAAGTCCTATGACATGGGTAGTAGTGATGTGTTGCTAGATACCCCTCACTACTTATGATGTTTACATCATTGCCATGGTCATTAGGATCCTACGGGGTCACACGCAATAGACTCTTGACGTTGCTTTAATCTGAAGCCTTATGATCAAGTTATTGGATAACTTGGATCAGTTTGGAAGATTTCATCAGCGCCAATGGGCCTGATGAGATGGAAGAAACTTATTAGGGCCAACTTCCATTTTTGGCATATTGACCAAATTAACCATGGTTAGCCTCATTTGACCTTGGGTTAAATTGGATTGGATCCAGTTACATAGTTAGCTTGCATAATGGACCTTGGGCCAAGCCCATTGATTAATGGGGCTTGCTAATAAGTTGTAATGAGAAGCTAAGAGGCTGAAAGGGTATAATGGGGATGAAATATTGGGATTGGCGCTTATGGATTCCTAGTTGGAGTAGGATTTGCGCTAATGCCATATTTAGTATCTCCTAGGTGATTGATTCAAATTGGATTTGAATTTAATCACTTAAAATAATTAATTAGAAAGGAATAAGCGAATATGGGGCTGGTAATTAATCTAATTGGAGTCCTAATTGGATTAGGACTTGCGCCCAAACCAAATTAGGCAAATTCTCAAGTTGCTTTGACCTAGTCTTGGCGCATGCATGAGAATTGTGTCTAATTAGGAATTATTTGTGTACATGCAGCTAATGCTTATTTAAGCAAGTGATAAGCGCATGTAATTAAGGGATTTAATCAATTAATTGGATTAAATAAATCCCTAGATTAATGCCCAAATTGCATTGACCTTCCAATTAACCCTAACCGCCCTTTATCTCTATAAGTAAGACCCCTTGTCACCCCCTTTTGGGACATCTAATCTCTTGGAGGCGTGAAGGTATAGAGGGGCGACAACTTGAGAGCTTGGAGCTCTCCTTCTTCCATCAAAGGCGCAAGTTCTTCTTCTCCCTCTCTTCTTGGCGCAAGGAGTCTTGGTGCTTGGTGGCGTCTCCTTGCCACAAGCCCCCCTTACTTCGTTGGCCATAGGCGCACCTTGCTTGAAGGTGGCGCAAGGATAGAAGAAGAAGGAAGTACTTGGCACATCTTCTTCCTCCTCATCTTTTCTTGGCGCCTATACCCTGGAGGTGGCACAAGATTTGAAGAGAGTGACAAAGGCTTGATTCTCTTCCCGAGGCTAGCACCGAGAGTGGAAGGGAGCAACGTTGAGACGGTCAACGCGTGGATACTTGTAGAGGGCGAACACTTGGGCGCCTTCAACATGGCTTCAACGACTAAGCAAGCAAAAGAGGTATATCTCTAACACATCCTTGTGTCTTCTCTCTCGCATGGATCCTTGGGAAAGGAATATGTTTTGGGTGTAATGATTCTTCCGCTGTGTCCTGGGACTGCAAAATTTTAAATTACACCTGGTATTCCCTAACAATGGTATCAGAACTACATGCGAGAAACACAAGGTGTACGTTTGCTTGTGTGAAAAATTTTTGAAAATTTTTTCTTCTATCCATGCGTGTTTCACGTAGAAAGTGTTTTTCATCCAATCTTCTCTTCTCAATTTTATGGCCGAAATTTGATTATGTTCATGATTGATTTAAGACCAAAGGCGCACGTGGTTTTGTCAAGTAGGACGGGCATTGTGTCTTCGGACTGGCCGGGTCTCTTGATCTGATAAAACTGCCAGCCGATAGGGTCTATGAAATCATCATGGAACTTGATCTAAATTTTAGCATAAATTTGGTTCGGAGAGTGCTTTGGATGATCATGGCGCATAAGGGGCTAAAATTTGATTTTTTTTTCTGACTTTTCAAATTTTGCATGCGCCACTTGATTGGGTTGATATGGTCATAGTGAGTGCCCTCCTGTGTTGTGATGTGGAAGCATGTTTCCACTTGTGATGAATGCTTGTAAAATCTCTTTCCACCTGCGTGTGGTTCTCTCGCTATCTTGGTGTAAAGATTTTTTCATCTTGTTTTAGAATAGATGTAGGATTATAAGATAGGTTAAGGCTTCATCTTGACAACAAGGAGTCTTCTTCAACCGAAGTCAGGATTGGCGCTAGCTTTGGAAGCGTGGTGATGGGCTTGCGGCTGAAGGAAGGACACATGCTTTCGGCTTCTGGCGTGGGCTGATCTGCTATAGGGACTCGCAACCCTTGGATGCACGATAACATGTCACATGGCTCGTGACAAGTTATGTGTATGAAAAGGGCTATGACCATATCGACCATATTAGCATGCCTGTGATGGTTTATAATTTTGTCCATAGCATGCCTGTGATGTTTTTCCTTTGCTGCCATAACCATAGGAAAACTGCATGCTAGAAAAGAATAAAATTAACATGCAAAAACTCTCATTGCAATATCAAGTCGATAGCCTTCTAACGCGTAGCCCTCATCAAACTATCGATCGGTGGTGTTGTGAACTGTTTCCCACCCTCGTGGGACTCACCCACTTATCTTTTGGAGGTGTATGGTGGCAATGGTTTCCCCAGTCCGTTTTAACCGGGCGCGCCTTCGTAAGGAAACTCGTTGACCCTGGGCATAACGGTTAGGATCAGACTTGACTAGTTTTTCATATGTCACTGACATGATGGATCACTAGAGGCAGCTGTTGAGAGGATAGGGTTCTGTGTTGTATCCAGCCCTCGCTGGACACAGGACGCCTAGTCTGTTTTAACTAAGAGGAATTGTGCATGGCACAATTGGCTAGCATGCCTACCTAAAGAAGCATGAGATCACTCTGTGCATCCCAACTCACCCTCGTGAGTCACGGAGACCTCATGTGAAATTAGGTTCCTACTCACTTATTTCTACGTTGAGTTTGAGAGTTCTCAACTTGTGTTGGAAATAGTGGGAGCATAGCATTTAATTTAAAGTCCTTGTTAAATGCTTTATCATAGTACTTATTTTACTTATTTGCTTATTGTAGATGGCATCTCCTAATCTAAGATTGAAACTTTATAAAAATAAATTGGATGGGACAAATTGGACAAAGTGGTTCAAGATTTTGTCCAAGCTACTAGAACAAGAGAATAAGGTGCATCTTCTTGAAAGACCTCTATCCCAGCCCAGTATGTATTTCACTACTGAGTGGGAGTGGAATGTCTATCTTGAACATTGTGAAGATAACAAACAGTACACTGCTCTTGTCTTAGAGTGCATGACCCCAGAGGTCAAGGTTGAGTGTGATGAGATGGGGATTTATGATCTTATCATACATCTCAAAGGTCTCTTCACACCATGCTCTATAAACAAAGATCAGGAGAGTTCTGTTGGATCTTCAGAGTGTATGCCTGAATTTGAGAATGACCATGGTTCTGTATCTTCGAAACTAATACTTCGGAAGACTGGGAATGCATGGGTATTTCGAAGAGGATTAAGGCCCAAGAAGAGCATGGCAAAGAAGAAGGGACGTAAGCCATCCGCTTCAGGTATTGTGTTATTGAGGTCTTTTGTCTACTTCTTATTCATGGGTACTGGGTACTGCACGTGGAGCTTACATATGTTTTTCATGCAGGAGCTCAAAAGAAGTAGGACGATCAGGCTTGGTGGGATCGACTCTTGGGTCAGGGACAGAGCATTGGATGCTGCTGTTGATATCATCTCACTGCCTTGAAGACTTTATCTAGAACTTTGCTATTATGTATCATCTTATGTATTAGAACATCATTCCTTTTGGAAAGGATTTCAGTTTGAAATAATAAATGATATTTTTCTTTAAATCTGAGATGTTCTATTGAAGTGATACAGTTGATAATGGTTTGTGGTTCTATATGTAACATAAGATCAGATCCAATGATTCAATAAACACCCTCTTATAGCATTGTCTCTTAAACCATAGAACAATGGTCACATCCAAAGGTCCATGGTCTATTGGGATCATTATTCTTTTAGGATTATGATAAATGTGAGCCTTGTTCAAAGGAACAAAGTAACAGATGCTGCCTTCACCAAAAGGGTTGAAGGGTAAGTGGCTTGTTGGATCTATTACACAGCAATGTGTGTGGACCCATGTAAACAAGCACTAAGAGGTGTTGTATACTTCATTAGGTGTGGGTATGCCATATCTAAGAACTTTGGAGAAATTCAAGAAGTTCACAAATGGAGTTTTGAATCAAATTGGTAGATCTATTAAAGCACTTTGATTGGATCAAAGTGATTAGTGGAGAATTTGATGACTGTCCTAAAGAGTGTGGGGTTATCTCACAGCTTACTTGGAATGCCACTGTGTGGTGAATTTCAAAGAAAGAAAGAGGAACACATTGGATGTGGTTCCATCTTTGAATAGTCATGCAAATATACTACTATGACGCCATGCAAACAGATGTACTGTCACTCCATTGGAAAGTGTGCCTAAGATAGCTTTTGAGTTGGGAACTGCAAATATCCCATTTCATCAATAGATATTGGGAATGTAATATGCAGTGATTCAAAAGTATGTGTTTGTGGGGCACTGTAAAGTGCTATTTATATCCCAAAGAGAACAAAAATATTTGTTGCTCAAACTGTTGTCTCTCTTGAGAAGATATTTCTTTTGAAAGAAGCTGGTGGGAGTAGATTTGATTGGGACAAGGTCCAGAATCAACCACAATACAATTAGACACAAATGGAGAGTTGAATCTCACATACAGGTTGAAAGTCAACCTGAAGTTCAAGTAACACAGGAACCACATAAGTCTGGATGGATTCGAAATGCTGGGCATGACGAATTTTTTATCAAGGATGAACCTAAGACTTATGATGAAATGGAAGCGGTCGATAGACCAAATTCTAAGAAATGGCTAAGTGCCATGAGAACCGTAATGGACTCCATGTCTGCTGATCAGGTCTGGGACTTGGATGAGCCGCCAAAAGGGTAACACCCATAGGCTGTAAATAAATCTTCTAGGAAGATAGACATGGAAGGTAATATTGTTACCTTAAAGGCAAGCTGGTGAATAGAAATTTCAAGCAAATCCACTGGGTGGATAGTGATGAAATTTTTACCAATAGCTGTGTTTGATGTCCATTAAGGTATGTGCTTGTTATATTCGCATTTCCTGTTATGGCATGTTGTTATGAAAAATTGCTTTTCTTAATAGACGTCTGTAAGGGTATGTCCATATGGAAATAGCTGAAAGGTTTTCATATCAAGGCCGTAAAGATATGCATGCTCTTATGCAAGCATGAGCCTGTGTTTACAAGAAGATCAGTGGGAGCCTTATAGTATTTCTTGTTCTAGATAATTGATGATATTCTCCTCACATGAAATGACATCCCAGCTCTTCACGCGATGAAGTCAAGGCTTGGGAAGTATTTCGAGAAGAATGATCTAGGGAATGATGCCTACATACTAGGCATGAGGATCTATAGATAAGGATCCAAGAAAGTCATTGTCCTTTAGTCAATCTATGTTCATCCAGGAGTTTCTGGAGAGGTTCATATTGGGTGATTCCAAATGATAATACCTTCCAGGAAGATATGGTCTGACTCTCTCAAGGATACTATGTCATCTCAACATAGCTAGAGAGCAGTAACATGAGTCTGTAATCCTAGTATATTGGGTATAGGATAGATCATGCTTGGTGTAATATGCACAAGACCATTTGTGGCAGATGCTTGAAGCATAGCCAGTAAGTTTCAATCAGATCCTAGTGTTTGACACTAGATAGCTGTGAAAGGAATCCTTATATATACTTGGGAAGTATAAAGGATTGAGGTCTAGTCTATAATAGACAGGAAGAATTTTGTGTACAGGGGTACATTGATATTTCGTTCCAGTCTAATGACTATTGATCATAGCCAGGATTTGCGCCTTGCCTTGTTGAGGTGTTGTGTGCTAGAAGAGCATTAAGCAAACCACAATGGCAAAATCTACAATTAAGGCTGAGTACATTGTGGCTTCTTGTGGCAGCCAAGGAAGCAACTTCATTTGAACCTGATTTAGTTCCTGGAGCTTGATGGTCCAGTATAGTTCTTGCTGGGGCCATAGCATAAGTAAAGGAACTTAGTACTCAAGTATGTACTACAGCATATCATCTGATTTTAGAGATCATGGATAAAGATGATGATCAAATTTGTTAAAATAAACACAGATAGCAATCTGGAAAAACCCACTGACATAGCCTCTGGCGCAGCGGAAGCTAAATGGGTCATACTAGAGACATTGGAACTGACTATCATCAATTGCCCTTGGTCTTAGTGCAAGTGGGAGATTGTTGGTGTATATGCCCTGCAGACCAATGTATGGAGATGGTCAGGCATTGTTTGAATGTACTTTGATAGAATTATTATAGAGGCATGGTCGTTATTATGCAGACTTCTCTACCTGCGTTGATGTATTGAGTTGCATAAATAATGTCCCTGGAGTTTGGTGGGATCCATTCTCATAAGCTATCCCCAGTCAAGGTACCTTAGTAGATATGGGACAGCTTTGGTACATGTGAGACTAGTTTATGGGCTGGTTAGGTGCGGGGCATAGTAACGCAGACATACAGGTGCATTAGATGCACTGGAGTGATCCACCCTGAGGATTGACTTGTCTAGTCAACAAGTCAATCTCACATGCAAGAGGTTTGCATTGATCCTTAGACTTGAGGTATTCATGTCTAGATTTGATGATGGGTATGCTTTGATGCAGTCTTACGTCTCTCCGTAATTGGGAGACTAAAAGGACTGTCATTGGGCATGTCATAAGTCATGTAAAGACATGGATGACCAACAGTAGAATTTGCCCCTTCCTTCAGAGGAAGCATGATATCCACTCGGGGCCCCCCACCTCATTGGTGCATGACAGGAATGTGTGGCCACACTGATTGAGTCATGACCAATAGATTGGATTAATAAACTTGAGACTAATCCAATGGCAGGATATCAGTTTAGGCAAAGGGATCTATAATGCATGGGAATCCTCATTGCTTGTTAGGGAGTTGTTGCCGTATGACTTAAGTCCTATGACATGGGTAGTAGTGATGTGTTGCTAGATACCCCTCACTACTTATGATGTTTACATCATTGCCATGGTCATTAGGATCCTACAGGGTCACACGCAATAGACTCTTGACGTTGCTTTAATCTGAAGCCTTTTGATCAAGTTATTGGATAACTTGGATCAGTTTGGAAGATTTCATCAGCGCCAATGGGCCTGATGAGATGGAAGAAACTTATTAGGGCCAACTTCCATTTTTGGCATATTGACCAAATTAACCATGGTTAGCCTCATTTGACCTTGGCTTAAATTGGATTGGATCCAGTTACATGGTTAGCATGCATAATGGACCTTGGGCCAAGCCCATTGATTAATGGGGCATGCTAATAAGTTGTAATGAGAAGCTAAGAGGCTGAAAGGGTATAATGGGGATGAAATATTGGGATTGGCGCTTATGGATTCCTAGTTGGACTAGGATTTGCGCCAATGCCATATTTAGTGTCTCCTTGGTGATTGATTCAAATTAGATTTGAATTTAATCACTTAAAATAATTAATTGGAAAGGAATAAGCGAATATGGGGCTGGTAATTAATCTAATTGGAGTCCTAATTGGATTAGGACTTGCGCCCAAACCAAATTAGGCAAATTCTCAAGTTGCTTTGACCTAGTCTTGGCGCATGCATGAGAATTGTGTCTAATTAGGAATTATTTGGGTACATGCGGCTAATGCTTATTTAAGCAAGTGATAAGCTCATGTAATTAAGGGATTTAATCAATTAATTGGATTAAATAAATCCCTAGATTAATGCCCAAATTGCATTGACCTTCAAATAAACCCTAACCGCCCTTTATCTCTATAAATAAGACCCCTTGTCGCCCCCTCTTGGGACATCTAATCTCTTGGAGGCGTGAAGGTATAGAGGGGTGACAACTTGAGAGCTTGGAGCTCTCCTTCTTCCATCAAAGGCGCAAGTTCTTCTTCTCCCTCTCTTCTTGGCGCAAGGAGTCTTGGTGCTTGGTGGCATCTCCTTGCCACAAGCCCCCCTTACTTCGTTGGCCATAGGCGCACCTTGCTTGAAGGTGGCGCAAGCATAGAAGAAGAAGGAAGTACTTGGCGCATCTTCTTCCTCCTCATCTTTTTTTGGCGCCTATACCCTGGAGGTGGCACAAGATTTGAAGAGAGTGACAAAGGCTTGATTCTCTTCCCAAGGCTAGCACCGAGAGTGGAAGGAAGCAACGTTGAGACGGTGGACGCGTGGATACTTGTAGAGGGCGAACACTTGGGCGCCTTCAACATCTCTTCAACGACTAAGCAAGCAAAAGAGGTATATCTCTAACACATCCTTGTGTCTTCTCTCTCGCATGGATCCTTGGGAAAGGAATATGTTTCGGGTGTAATGATTCTTCCACTGCGTCCTGGGACTGCAAAATTTTAAATTACAACTGGTATTCCCTAACAGTCTAATGGGCCTTGTGGCCCAATGGGCCGTCAGGCCTAATGGGCCATGACAATAAGTTGCCTGGGCCCAATAGACATCATGGTGAATTAAATTATGTATTTAATTATGGGAATTAAATTCTATATTTAATTCTGTAATTAATTCTGAGTTTAATGATGAATTTAATTCTGGATTTAATTGCGAATTTAATTCTGAATTTGAAGAGTCATGTTATTAATGGCCATTATGAGACATTATTTTACGATTTTAATGAGTCATTATGAGACTTTAATTCAGAGTTTAATTCTATAATTAATTCTAAATTTAATTCTACAATTAATGATGAATTTATTACAGAGATTAATTCTGAATTTATTTCAGAATACTAGAGGTCATCGTGATTTTTATATAAGGGCTAGGAGGGGTGAGAGGAAAGGGTTCTGGATGAGGAGAAGTCTCCGAGAGACTCACGCGGGGAGACTTCATTCGCAAGCTTGGAGCTTGGCGATTTCCCCTTTGAGACTCTCGCTTGAAGACTTGATTCGCAAGCTTGGAGCTTGGCGATTTCTCCTTCTTCCTCTCCTCTTGGCATTCGCAAGGTTGGACCTTGGCGAGTTTCCATCATCCCTCTCCTTGGCGCCTTCTGCTTGTGAGTGGCGCAAGTTCTTGACGAGGACTCCCAATTGGCGTGGATCTTCTTCCCGAGTCTAGCACCGGGCGTGGAAGAAGAGAACTCGAGCATCGGCTGTGTGCGAGACTGTAGAGGGCGAACATTTGGCCACCAACATCACATCCTTCTTTTCACTACAAGGTATCATCTCCTACTCACCGTGTCGATTCCTTCGCATGACTCGATCTTCTGGGTTTTTGGGACTGGCCTGTGATGTAGGGGGAGATCACAAGCATGCAAACAACGAATTTCAAAAATAGTTTTTTTGTATTTTCGTAAACTAGAGAAAACCGAATTAGACTAACGAAGTTGGAAAATAATGTTTTTGTTTTTGTTGTAGATAAGAAAACCGAAATTTATGCTACTTGCGGGAAAATAGAGTTTATACTACTTGCTTCAAAGTAAATGACAATAACTTAAAGAGGACTCACCTTGCGGTCCTTGAGAATAGAAGGACCGTGCTTCCCGTTCTTCACCGGTCCTACTCTGATGGAATGTGCAGGTTACACACAGGCATCCAGCAACCCCACACAGGTGTGGGTGAGTTATAAAGTTAATTAAAACACCAACAATGCAAAAGGATCAAGAGGGAGGCTAGTCCTCCAAATTCTCTTGCTAACAAAGAAATAGACTATCTAGGGAAAGGGGAAGAAGGGAAGAGGGATGCGCTAAACTTCCTTTTCCTTGCGCCAATTCCTACAAATCCAAGAGATGTGTAGTAAGATTTTCTTAAGATGTATGAAGAGAAAACACAAGAGGATGGAATACTTAACTTAGAGAATCGTCTTGAAGGAGACCAAGAGATGCATCCATGTTCTTTCTGCCATCTTGAGTTCTTGTTCTCTTTGGTGTTATTGCCTTGATGGTGGTGACTCTCGGCCTTGCTTTGATGAAGTGAGGGTGAGGAGAAGAAGAAGGCTCGGCTCTTGAAGGAAGAGAGGGGAAGAGGAGAGGACTTGGGCGACACAAGCACCCTAGGCGGCACAAGCACCCATCATTGGCTAGGAAACTACTCGACAATATTATTCAACAACACTGATGCGCATGATGCAATGGGGATACATATATAGGCAGCTAAGGGATGGGGATAAGGTGAGGGCAAGGTGGTCATTGGCCCCTTGCGCCCCTTACATGTTTGGATAGAATTCGAAATGGAGACAAGGCATTAAATGGGCTGAAATTGTTGCTTTCTTTGGATGGCCTTTGATGGTAAGCTTTTAAATTTTGAATGGCTTGTTTGAATTTCGAATAGCTGGCTCTCTGTGAGTTGTTGGCGCATGAGTGATTGAATTTGAAAAACTTCCTTTGTTGTTTGGGCGGCAATGGTGTAAGGAAAGTCTCCATCAATGCTCTTCCTTGATTTGTGGATCTAGATGAGGCCCTTCCTTGATTTGTGGATCTTGAGTGAGCCTTGCTTTATTTCTTGGATGAGGTTGGCGCATATTACTTCATAAGCGCTGGCGTTTCATCAATTGGAAAGGATCTTGAAGTGGGGTTTTGAAGTGGAGTTGAGTTTGAAGTCCCCAATGAGATAGTCTGAAGCGAACCTTCCAAAATGGGAGCTAGCTTCTTGGAGTGGAGTGAGCTAGCTGATTTGCATCCCTTGAGCTGAATATAAGGTATCCATACTACATGCACTAACCTACCATGACATTACAATCCACAACCTGCCAACAACATTCATAAAAGTAAACTACATGGTAGCCTTTGGGGTGGAACTAACCTAAAATGCCATGCAATGCAAATAAGGAAAGTGCTGAAAAGGAAAGTGGACCCTAAGTGAAGCCATACCTGATGGGCTTCCTTCGAGCCCTAGTGGATCTTCTAAGAGCTATGTTTGGCCCTCCATCATTTCTCCCCGGGTTGAAAAAATTCTCCTCAGGAGAATTATCCTTGAACCCCTGGAGCAAGTCTGGAACAACTAGGGCTAGCTCTGCCTCGGGGAGTCAGGCCTCCTCACCATTAGAGAACTTAACGCGGTAAAATAGTTGTACCTCATCAGGGGTGAGTCGAGTCTGGTCCTCTAGGATATCCACTATCTCTGGATCAAAGGGGGCCTCTGATTCCTTGAGTGAGAGAGGCTCCTTATAAGCTGTGAGATCCTCCACGTTAGCAGTGGTGGGGATCCCCAATTCTGGAGGCAGATCAAGCACGTATGCGTTGTTTTTGATCTTGCCCACTATGGTGAAGGGTCCCAAACCCTTTGCATCCAGCTTGCATTCGTGTCCTTGGATACGCTCCTCATGGACTCGTAGAATCACTTGATCACCTATATTGAATAACCTTTCTCAGCATTTCTTGTTAGCAGCTTCGCAATATGAAATAGTAGAGTCTAAAATTTTGCTAAGAATCTCATGGTGCAATTGAGAAATATTGAAAGCATAATCACGAGCTGATAAAGAAGGTTTAAAATTTTTGGGTAAGGCAATCAAGTCAATTGGTTTCTTAGGCTGATACCCTAAGTTGGCCTGAAAAGGGGAGAGACCTGTAGTCCTGTTTACAACACTATTGTAGGAGAACTCGGCAGTGGGCAAAAATTTGTCCCAAGTGCCGGGGTGTTCACCTACAAGGCTCCTAACGATGTTCCCCAGTGATCGGTTGACCACCTCAGTCTGACCATCCGTTTGGGGATGATAGGCTGTAGAGAACTTCAGTTTGGTGCCTAGTAAGGTCCATAGAGTCTTCCAAAAATAACTAACAAACCGGATGTCCCTATCAGAAACTATGGTGAGGGGGGTACCATGTAGCCTAACAACCTCCTTAAAAAATAATTTGGCTATGTGAGAGGCATCAGAGGTTTTATAGCAAGGAATGAAATGGGCCATCTTAGTGAATCTATCTACTACTACAAAGATGGAGTCATGCTTGCGAGATGTTCTGGGCAACCCTAGGATGAAATCCATGCTTAGGTCTTGCCATGGAGCTTGAGGAATGGGTAGCGGGGTGTAGAGGCCAGCACTATGCTTATGGGTCTTAGTTATCTGGCATGTCCTACAGTGGCTAACCACCTTAGCAACATCCCTGTTGAGGTTCGGCTAAAAGAAACTCTCCTCAACCAAGGTTTGGGTTTTATCCCGACCATGGTGACCTGCAGACCCTCCTCCGAGCAATTCCCAAATGAGGAATTCTCGGATTGAGGTCTTAGGGACACAAAGTATAGGTCCAAGAAATAAGAACCCATCCCTAAGGGTGTACAAAGGATGACTTAGGGGGTCAACACTAAGCTCAACATGTATAGAATCAAAGTCAGGACAATCAATATAAGCAGTTTTCATATTTTAAAAGCCAGTAACTTGAACATGTAATTTTTGCATAAGTAAAGTAACCCTACTTAAAGCATTAGCTACTTTGTTTTCTTTTCCTGATTTGTGTTTTAAAACAAAGGTGCATTGCTGGATATACTCTACCCACTTGGCATGCCTAAAGTTCAGCTTCTTTTGAGCATTAAGGTAGGACAAAGCCTGATGGTCACTATTAAGGATAAACTCATTATGAATCAGGTAATGCCTCCAATGTTGGTGTATATGCCCTAGAGACCAATGTATGGACATGGTCAGGCATTGTTTGAATGTACTTTGATAGAACTATTACTCTTTATATAGGCATGGTCGTTATTATGCAGACTTCTCTACCTGCGTTGATGTATTGAGTTGCATAAATAATGTCCCAGGAGTTTGGATTGGATCCATTCTCATAAGCTATCCCCAGACAAGGTACCTTAGCAGATATGGGACAGCTTTGATACATGTGAGACTGGTGTATGGGCTGGTTAGGTGCGGGGCACAGTAACGCAGACATACAGGTGCATTGGATGCATTGGAGTGATCCAACGTGAGGATTGACTTGTCTAGTCAACAAGTCAATCTCACATGCAAGAGGTTTGCATTGATCCTTAGACTTGAGGTATTCATGTCTAGATTTGATGATGGGTATGATTTAATACAGTCTTACGTCTCTCCGTAACTGGGAGATCAAAACGACTGTCATTGGGCATGTCATAAGTCATGTAGAGACATGGATGACCAATAGTAGGATTTGCCCCTTCCTTATTGGAAGCATGATATCCACTCGGGGCGCCCCCACCTTATTGGTGCATGACAGGAAAGTGTGGCCACACTTGTTGAGTCATGACCAATGCATTGGATAATAAACTTGAGACTAATCCAATGGCAGGATATCAGTTTAGGCAAAGGGATCTATAATGCAATGGGAATCCTCGTTGCTTGTTAGGAGTTGTTGCCATAATGACTTAAGTCCAATGACATGGGTAGTAGTGATGTGTTGCTAGATACCCCTCACTATTTATGATGTTTACATCATTGCCATCGTCATATGGATCCTACGGGGTCAGACGCAATAGACTCTTGACGTTGCTTTAATCAGAAGCCTTATGATCAAGTTATTGGATAACTTGGATCAATTTGGAAGATTTCATCAGCGCCAATGGGCCTGATGAGTTGGAAGAAAGTTATTGGGGCCAAACTTCATTTTTGGCAGGTTGACCCGAAATTGACCTAGATTGGTCACATTTGGATTAGGGTTGCATTGGATTAGATCCAATGGCTTAATCAACCCATGCCATGAAGTTTGGGCTAGCTCATTATCCAATGAGGCCCAATAATTAGTTGTCATGAAGAGGAATTGGCTTAAAAGGGTATAATGGGGAGAAATCTCACCCCATTGGCGCCTAGGGGCATAATGGGGTGAGGGAGGCGCCTTTGCTTCATTATGGAAGCAAAGAGCGCCTAGCCCTTCTTCCTTGGATGGAATACTTGCCTCTAAGGCAAGTCTTGGGGCTGATATGGCTTGAGAACTTTTATGGGAAGTTCCTAGGCGCATATGGATATAGGGAAGAGGTATATGGTAATGTCTTGGAGACTTACCTTACCTCAAACCCTAGTTTCTCTCAAGACACCACCCTAGCCGAATTCCTCATGCATGTTGCGCCTAGCCACTTATCCTTTGATGGTAAGAATGCATTTGAGGCATGTCTTGGGTTGATATAGCGCTTGGACATTTATGGATAGGTTGAATGAGGTTTATGGTAAAGTCTTGGAGACTTTCCTTGCCTCAAGACACCTCATCCTAGCCATACACTTAGCATGATCCTAGCCCTTGCCCAAACCGCCTCTAGTCCTATTTATAGGACCCATTGTCGCCCTCTCTAGTTGATGAACGCTTGGAGACGTGAACACACATAGAGGGGCGAGAGCAAGGGCAAAGGGCGACAACATCAAAGTGGTGCAACCCTTCTTCCTACTAGTGGCCGAAAGTCTTCTCCTTCCTCTCCTCTTGGCGTGACTTGGAGAAGGACTTGGTGGCGTGACTTTCTCTCAATCTTCCTCAAGGCCGAAGCTCTTCTTCTCCCTCTTCTCTTGGAGTGAAGAGGATAAGGAGTTGGCGGCATCTTCCTTGCACTTGGCGCATGAACCTTGGAGGTGGCGCAAGAAGAGTAAAGGAACCCTAAGGCTTGATTCTCTTCCCGAGGCTAGCACCAAGCGTGGAAGGGAGCAACGATCGAGGAGTCAACGCGTGGATACTTGTAGAGGGCGAACACTTGGGCGCCTTCAACATGGCTTCGATGTCCAGACAAGCAAAAGAGGTACATCTCTAACACATCCTTGTGTCTTCTCTCTCGCATGGATCCTTGGGAACGGAATATGTTTCGGGTGTAATGATTCTTCCGCTGCGTCCTGGGACTGCAAAATTTTAAATTACACCCGGTATTCCCTAACATCCAATACCTAAGAGACTGAACTACAGCATAGAACTCTTTGTCATAAGTTGAATATTTCTGTTTTGCCTCATTTAGTTTTTCACTGAAAAAGGCAACAGGGTGACCTTCTTGACTGAGGGTCCCACCTATGCCAATCCCAAAGGCATCATAGTCAACCTCAAAGACTTTGCTGAAGTCAGGGAGTCTGAGGACTGAGGCTGTGGTCATCCTAACTTTGAGTTCACTAAAGGCTCGGTTAGCAAATTTAGTCCAAGTAAAGTCTCCTAGTTTTAAGCAACTAGTTATAGGGGCAACAATTGTACTGAAGTTTCTAATAAACCTTCTGTAGAAGGTAGCTAAACCATGGAAGCTCCTAACTTCAGTGAGAGTTTTGGGTTCTAGCCAGTCTCGGATTGATTGGATCTTAGCTAGGTCAGCTTGAAGACCATGCTCAGACACTATGAACCCTAGAAAGATAACACTGCTGGAGAGAAAAGAACATTTCTTCAAGTTAATGTAAAGCTTCTCTTTCCTAAGTAGGTCAAGGGTTTTTCTGAGATGATCTAGGTGAGCTTCCTTAGTTTTGCTAAAAATTAAGATATCATCAAAGTAAACAACTAGGAATCTACCTATATAAGGTTTCAGGACCTGTGTCATAAGCCTCATAAAAGTGGAAGGGGCGTTAGTTAAGCCAAAGGGCATCACTAACCACTCATATAAACCATCTTTCGTTTTGAAAGCGGTTTTCCATTCATCTCCTTCTCTAACTCTAACTTGATGGTATCCACTCCTAAGATCAAGTTTGGTGAACCATCTAGACCCAACTAGCATGTCTAACATATCATCTAACCTTGGAATAGGGAATCTATACTTCACAGCTATCTTGTTTATGGCACGACAGTCTATACACATGCGCCAGCTGCCATCCTTCTTGGGGGTCAAGAGGGCTGGAACGGCACATGGGCTAAGGCTTTCCCTAATGTAACCCTTGGCTAAGAGATCATCTACTTGCCTTTTGAGTTCAGTGTGCTCAGTCGGGTTCATCCTATAATGAGGAAGGTTGGGTAAAGTGGATCCAGGGACAAGGTCTATAACATGTTGGATATCTCTAAGCGGGGGTAGGCCATTGGGTAAGTCTTCGGAAATAAGCTCACTATAGTCTTCTAGGATGCTTTCTACCTCAGGAGGGGTTTTGGTTTCAGTCTCAGGTGTGGCCTCCTTAATGATAAGGGTATAGAGAGGTTGGTCTTCTAAGCATTCCTTAGCAAATGTTTGGGGTTGGATAAGTTGGATGGTTGGCTTTGGTTGTTTGGGTTCTTCTATCCTACCTTTGCTAGTGAAGGCTCTAAGTTCCTTAGGTAAGGAGGGCTTAAGCCTAATTTTCTGTCCATTGTGATTGAAGACATAAGTGTTGGTCCTACCGTAGTGGACAACATCCATGTCAAAAATCCAAGGACGACCTAGGAGAATTTGGGCGACATCCATTGTGAAGACATCACACCATATTTCTCCTTGGTAAGCACCAAATTGGAGTGGGACAAGGCACCTATGAGAAACTGGGACGCTAGTTTGATTGACCCAGGAAATGCTATAAGGCTTAGGGTGAGGCTTTGCCTTAAGATTGAGTTTGGTGATTGCAACCTGAGAGATGGCATTCAAACTGCTTCCTCCATCAATTACTACTTTGCACATGTGACCATGGCATTTTGAGTAAGTGTGGAAGATGCTGGTCCTACACCAGTCTTCAGTAGGGGTGGGGTTGATCAGGGTGCACCTGACTACTCCCAGAGTGTTGAGGAAAAAATCCTCTTCACTATCACAGTCATTTAGCTCAATATTACAGCAGTTAGGATCTTGGTCTAAGGCTTCCTCAGGTTCAGCTTCGGGTTCTACATGTTCTTCAGTCATAACCATTACCTTCTTAGGGCAGTTTCTTATAAGGTGGCCTGGTTGTTTACAGTTATGGCAGACAACTGGAGCTTGAGTTGGTTTGGGTTTAGAGGTTGAAGAGTTGGAATATGAATTGCTAGGATAGGTCCTATAGGTTGGTTTTGGGGTCATGGTTTCCTTCCTAGTCTTAAGTTGGTGTTCTATATCAAGGGCTCTCTGGTAAGCTTCTTCTATGGTGTCTATTTGATAATGGGCAAGAGCTCTCTTGATTTCTGGCCTAAGACCATTTTTAAACCTACTCAGGGTGAACATAGGGGTCTCATCCATTTCACTCCTCAACAAAAGCTCATCAAATTGTATCATGTATTCTTCTACAGTTGAGTTTCCTTAGGTAAGGCTACTAGTTTGGTCGAGAAGCTTAGAATGAAAGTTTAGAGGAACATACTTTTCTCTCAGTTTAGCATTCATCTCTTCCCATCGGTTAATGGGGGGTTGATGAAATCTCAGCAGGTTTCTTTCTACATTGCTCCAATAGAGTCTAGCAGAATCTTCAAGTAGACATTTGGTAAACCTAACCTTAGAGTGTTCGGGCATCATACTCCATTCGAAGTATTTCTCGAGTTTGTTTGCCCAATCTATGTATTTTCTGGGATCAAGGGATCCATTAAAGGTGGGCGGGTTGAGCTTCACAGCATGTGTGTAGTCATCCCTAGGTCTAGGATTGTGATGGTTTTGGACATGGTGTCCTTCCCAATCAAAGTTTTGGGGACTGTTCCTAGGGGTGTTCCTTGGGGTTTGATGCCTTTGCATAGGTTCTAGAGGATCTATAGAGTGGTGTTCACTAAGTGGGTGGCTAGGAGATCTACTCCTATTGGACTCTTCTATTTCTTGCACCTTATCGTTGAGTTGATTTA
The DNA here is from genome assembly GCA_027563935.2 of Costus lasius. Lineage (NCBI taxonomy): Eukaryota > Viridiplantae > Streptophyta > Magnoliopsida > Zingiberales > Costaceae > Costus > Costus lasius. Next base: position 88,418,151 of record CM050454.1, on the reverse strand, counting down.
GGTTTGTGTCTACGTTGTCCATCCTTTGAGTTAAAGTTGCAATCATCTCAACTACGGTTGCCAAAGTCATGGGTTGGGTGCTTTGAGCCTTAGATCAGGTTTGCATGGTTGATTTTGAAAGGATTTATAGAAAAAAATAGGGCTACTAGTATGATAGGATATAATAGCCAATTATGAAAAACCCTTTTGTTTCAAACAACCTAGTTCCAAAATCGCCTAGAAGTTAGAAAATTAAGTTTTGAAGGCTTAAAAATTATAATCTAGGGGCCTAGGCTCTGATACCAAAGATGATGTAGGGGGAGATCACAAGCATGCAAACAACGAATTTCGAAAATAGTTTTTTTGTATTTTCATAAGCTAGAGAAAACCGAATTAGATTAACGAAGTTGGAAAATAATGTTTTTATTTTTTTTATAGAAAAGAAAAACGAAATTTATGCTACTTGCAGGAAAATAGAGTTTATACTACTTGCTTCAAAGTAAATGGCAATAACTTAAAGAGGACTCACCTTGTGGTCCTTGAGAATAGAAGGACCGTCCTTCCTGTTCTTCACCGGTCCTACTCTGATGGAAGGTGCAGGTTACACACAGGCATCCAGCAACCCCACACAGGCATGGGTGAGTTATAAAGTTAATTAAAACACCAACAATGCAAAAGGATCAAGAGGGAGGCTAGTCCTCCAAATTCTCTTGCTAACAAAGAAATAGACTAGCTACATCCTCTTCACCACCAAATCCCTATGGCATTGTTTTTAGAGATGAAATTCAAGTGTCAAGGTATAATCAATTGGTTGAAAGATGGGTTGTCAATACAAAATATGCTAATAGACGCATTTTGGAGACGCTTGGATTGTACGATGATGTGATGTGGATGTTCGAACAGATCAGAGCCAGAAGATTTTTTTGAGATGACACCATATACTTATTTGCCACTTGCTTTAGAGTTTTTGAGTAGCTTGAATGTGGATCTAAGAGAGTTTTCTGATGGACCAGCTGAAGGAGATATCACATTCAGGATAGCTAATGTTGAGAGGAAATTGACTTTGAGAGAGATCAGATCCATCTTTCACTTGGGTTCTGGAGGGTACACTCAAATACCCATTGGGTTTATAAAAAATGTATTTTGGAACCAGATTACCCATGAGACTCACTTTTCTGCTATTTCTACTAGAGCTTCAAAGATAGCGAATCCTTACATCAAGTATGTTCATAGAGTTCTTGCTCACACTTTCTTTGGCAGAGGAGATAGTGATGGCATGGTGAGACAGACCGAGCTTTACTTTCTTTGTGGGATGTTAAATGGAGTAGTAGTGGATGTTGCATTCTTCCTGATGAAACACATGGATAAAGTGGCTAGGGCCAAGAAAGGTGCCATTATAATAGGAGGGCTGATTACACCTATAGCCCTACATCGGAATGTTGAACCATATGGGGTAGAAGTGTCAAGGGGGAATGCAAGGCTTGATCTTGAGTCTTGCATGGCAATGAAAATGATAGTTAGAGAGGGAGATTTCTTTTGTTTGGTACTTGAACCAAATGCCCCTACTCTACCATTACCCCGTGTAGAGAAGACCACTATAAAAGGCAAAGCGAATTGGAAGCTTTCACCGAGCACCGCTGAGGCCGCCTTCACACCACCGTTGAGTGCAGTTCCACCGCCACCACTTGGGGTGGAAGGAATTATCCTTATGGTATGGAGTCACTATCTCACCGGCCTGCTGATCCCACACACCCACCTGCCGACTCTTCCCATAGACCTACTGGAGGATGGTCTAGTGCCTTTGACCCTGGATTCCAAGCACTCTCCGCTGAGATATATCATCAGGGATATCGTATGGAGAGGATGATGGATTCCATGTGGCAGATGAAGGACTCGATGCATCACCTTCACCAGGATGTGGAGGATTTGAGCACCTATATGGAGGAGATGGGGAATTTCTTGTATGAGCGTTTTGACTTCTAGAATCCTAGGAGAGGTGGAGACTATGGAGGGCACCAGACAGAGCAGCCACATGTTGATCCTATGGATGCAATAGAGGAGGACACCGAGGAGATTAGATCAGATGATGGGTAGAGTTTTGTGAGTATCCCTTTTTCCTTATTTCTTTGCATTCTATTCTCTTTATCTTACTGATATTTCATTTGTTTATAGGAGGGATAACTCTACATACTTGTTGTGTCCGCCATTGCTACTCTGTTTTACATGCTCATATTCCTATTCGATGTGGTTGTACCCTATGATAATATTGATTTCTATTCGATGAGATTGTATTATCACAGTTTGATATTGATTGTTATTTCGATTTGGTTGTATTATCATATTTTTGATACTTTGAGCACCTTTGGAGGTGCAATGCATGATGATATAACATTGTGTTACTTTCATAATTGATGAGTATATTTTTGGTTGATGTGTTGACTTTGTGGCCTAGTATATACTTTTGAAAATATTATTGTTGATTGTTTGATTCAATTGATGGTGAATGAACTCATGCTTGAAATTAGGACTAGATCTATCATGCCGAATTTATTTCTCTAATGTATATCTACTTTTGAAATTTTTCATTGATTGATGAATGAGAGTTTAGGTGGATATATTGTTTGAAAGATTTAATTTCAAAGTGAAACTGCTGGTTAAATAAAATTAGCATATGAGTGTAATTTTGAATTGATGTCAATTGACTAGTCTAGTTGATGTTTAATCTATCTTGCTATTTGTTGGGAAGAGAGAATCTAGAATCCAAAAATAGAAAAAGACTCCCCTACTTGGCACTATGCAAAATTGACAATGGTACCAAAGGACATGGGTTGAAGTCTGAAAAGAAAAAAAAATTAGAGAGAAAGAAAAAGAAATGACTCCTCTACTTGAGACTGTGTAAAATTGACAGTGGTACCTAAGACAAGAGTTGAAGTCCCAAATAAAAAGTGTGTATCTATGTGTGTACATGCCATCAAAAACACAAAAAGAATAGAAAGAAAAAAATGAAGAAAAGGAAAATTTTGACTGGAAAAAGACTTTGGATATCTTATTCCTGTAAACAAAGGTGTGATAGATTTGCACTGAAACTTAGGTGAATTCATGAGACTGAGATTCTAATTTTTATACAAGTTGCAAAGTTTTATTTGATTAAGTTGTGGATCTTGAGGATTGAATTCAGAAGATGATATGCCTATTTAAAATTTTATGAATCAATTGGTGGATATTTTCATTAGTGATTGTATTTTAGAAATTTATTCTTCATGAGAAAGTCTATGCCTATGATCAATTTTTTATTTTTGCCTGAGGACAAGCAAAGTTTGAGCCTTATGTGTTTGTGACACCAAAATTTATAGTAAATTTTGTGCCATTTCATTGGTATTTTTGTGTCATATTCCTACATCTTTGCTTATTTTTATGCCTTTTTATCAATTATTGCGGGATTTACACTCTTTTTTATTTTTGATGATTTTTAGGCAAAAAGGCACGATTTTCAGGCGTTTTCAAGCAATTCTAGATATATGGGTAAATTCCACCCATCAAGAGAAGATTACATGTCAAATTTCAAGAAAATTGGAGCTTCAGACCAAATTAGGGCAGGGCAGTAATCTATATTACGGTATCGTATTTTTGTCGGCTACCATAATATCAGAGCACTGCCGTAATTTGAGAATTTTTCGTCCAGAAGGATTTTTGGAAATTATGGTACTGCCATAAAGATTTTCACGAGCCGTAATTTGAGCGCTTTCGGACCAAAAGATTTTGGAGAAATTACGGCATGGCCATTAAATATTATTACGTGCCATATTTTAAATTTGTTTTCCACCCAAGAGATTTCCAGATATTATGGCACTGCCGTAAAATATTCCACGGTACCGTATTTCTAGAAGATTTATATACCGAGAGTTCCAGCCAAATTACGGCAGTGTCGTAACCAAAAATACAGCCGTAATTACAACTTGGAGACGCGATTTTCACGGTCAAATTTGAGTCCAATTTTTGCGGGATCGATTGCGGATGATCCAGGCCATAAAATTCAAAGATTTAAGAAGAAAAAGAGGAGCTTTCGACGAGACAAAGAAGGCGACACCAAAAGCCCTAATTTTCATCCACTAACAAAGGAGAAATTGAGTTTCACGCCGCCGCCCTAGGTTTCACCGCTGGGGAGCGTACAGCACATCTCCGGTCGTGAAATTTGAAATGAAGCTTCGCCTGGAGCCAGAGAACATCTCCGCCCTAGGTTATTCGTTCTTCCCCTTTCTTTTTGATTTCTGATCACTAGAAACTATGGTTTATTGTAATCTTTTCTCCATGCTAGCTTAAACCTTTTGTGGGACATGGGGGAGTAATTCCCTTTGATTTCTTAATGACTAGATAAACTTTTCATTACTTCGTCACGTATAATTTTAGCATGATAATTCTACTTTTGTGATAATGGCTCTTTGATTCTCCTTAGATTCATGTTATTTATCATGTATTAGATTCTCGCAATCAGGACCGAAAGGCGACTTGCTTGAGAAGTTGGAACCCTAGAATTGAATGTTAGGAACTTACTGTAAGAAATTAGGTTAGTTCTTGTCTCTTAATTTTAGAAGAATAATTGTCATCATGATAATATGAATCTAGGATTGAGACAATTTATCAAATGTGAGATCTTGTGAGAAAGTGAGGATCGGAACATTGGAGAACCATAAGTAGAACCTGTGTTGAGACTCGGATGAATGAAAGTGATCCTTGATACTCCACTTGAGATAATCAACTTAGAATTCAGAGGCACGAAAGTGATCCTTGAGTTCTTTGTCCGATGATTTACTTATTTACAGCTTGGGATAGATCTTGCACGAGAGCGAAGATCGGTCCCTGCATGATTGTCTGCACGAGAGTGAGATGATCCTTTTATGAAGTAAATTATATTTTTATCATGATTAAATTAAACTGACGAATCATTATTCATATCTAGTTATAGAAATTAAAGAGGATGAAACACTAGTCCCAATGTCTCTCTCTGATATTTTCGTTAGATTTTCACTTGCATAGTTTCGATTGCCTAGATAGTAAGAACTCAATTATTCAGTACTTGACAACGAGGTCTCTGTGGTTTGATATCTTTCTTTATTACTTTGAGTATTTGTGCACTTGCGGACTACAACAGACACAGGTCCCACGTAGGTCTTGGAGGATTCGTCGTGCACTTGAAAGGAATGGGTCGCTGCAGACCCAACACGGTGGGATCTTCATCATTGAGGATAAACCCAGGACCTATGATGTGGCGGTCGCTAGACCGGACTCTAAGAGATGGTTTGAGGCCATGAGATCTAAGATGGATTCCATGTCAGTGAACTATGTCTGGGATTTGGTTGATCTACTAGATGGGGTAAAATCCATAGGGTGTAAATGGTGTTGGTGTATATGCCCTTGGACCCATTGTTAGTCCATCTTGTACTACTTGACTTTGATATTCAATATATGTCATTCTGACATTATCATTATTATGCTGTGTTTACATCTGCGATTATGTACATAGATAATAATGTCCCTAGAGACATATTGTATCTGTGCTCAAACGGTGTGTCCCTAGTCGAGTACCTGAGTGGATAAGGGACAGCTCTGGTACATGTGAGACTGGTATATGGGCTGGTTACACACGGGGTGCTAACACAGGCATATGGGTATATCAATGGTGGATATACTGGACCGACCCGATGTGAGGCTTTAACTTGGTGTCATGAGTTAAGCTCACAAGTGACAGGAGATACATTGATCCCTTGACTTGAGGTCATTGACTCTTCTATATGGTTAGGGACATGCTTTGATACAACCTAACGCCTCGCCATAGCAGGGAGGTCATAACGGTTGTCATTGGGTATGTCACGACCCATATGAGAAGATCAATGGACAGACATTGGATTTGCCCCTTCTTGCGGGAAGCTTGATATCCACGGGGCCCTCTATGGTTGCATGACTGAGAGTGTATGGTCATACCCAGGTGAAAGCCTGATCTAGTCATGACCATGAGATTGGGTGAAAACAAAGTAGTGACGCACTTTGTCCAATCAGATATCAGTTCGGCAAAGAGACTGTAATGCATCGGTACCTTGTTGCGATGATGGGGATGTCGATGTTGATATCCATTCTGATGACTTGGGTAGCAGCAATGCACTACTAGGTGCCAATCACTGCTTGTGATGACTCGGTTCATCACTGCCAACGTTTAAGGAACCTACAGGGTTGCACAACTTGAAACTCGGGTTCTCGTATTGATCGGGTAGCCTATTGATTGAGTTATTGGATAACTTAGATCTGTATGGGAGAATCCATCACTAGCACTGTGCTAGATGAGATGAAAGGAATCATTTGGAGCTAACTTATTTTTGGGCCTAGTAGGCCATTTGGGCCAAATGGGCCCAATAGACCAAGCTGGGCTAATAGGCCAAATGGGCTCAATAAGCCATTTGGGCCAATGGGCCAAATGGAATGGCGCAAGCTACTTGGAGTGAGCTTGGCGCATTTCCTTGAGGTGGACAAATCCAAGTTGGACATCTTCTTAAGATGAGAAGCTTGGAGCTTCTCACTTGGAGTGGGTGAATGTACTTGGGCACATGGCACTTAGAGTAGGCGAAATGGGTTTTACCTCTTGAAGAGGTGTGCCTCTTCACTAGTGAAGAGGTGCACCTATTCATGGATATATAAACCCCCTTCCTCCCCCCTCATCGATTCTTCTTGCGACCTCTTGCCACCCCTTGTCTCCTTGTCGCCACTCCTAGAAAGAGAGAGAGGGTTGTTCACCCATTGCCTCTCCTCTTCCCTTTAGTGAGTTCGGAACTTTGGAAGTTCCTTGGCGCCCTCCTCTCCAAAGTTGGACTTTGGCTTTGGTTGATTCCGGTTCGGATCTTGGTGGAGTGCTTCAAGAGTTGGACTCCGACGAAGCTCCACCTCCTCTACTTGGCGTCTCCTCTAGAGTTGGCGCAAGTGATTGAGGAAGTCTCCCAAAGGCGTGGATCTTCTTCCCGAGGCTAGCACCGGGCATGGAAGAAGAGGATTCGAGGTTCGGCTGTGTGCGAGACTGCAGAGGGCGAACATTTGGGCACCTGCATCGTATCACTTAATTTGCATCAAGGTATCATCTCCTACTCACCGTGTCGATCTCCTCGCAAGACTCGATCTTCTAGGTTTTTGGGACTGGCCTGTTTCGGGGATTGCTTCCGCTGTGCTTGTTTGTAAAATTTTAAAATCCCCGGGGTTTCCCAACAGTAGTATCAGAGCCATCTTGTGAACTCGAATGGTGTTTCATGCTTTTATTGTATGCTCACATGCCATCTGAAATTTTTGGAAAATTTGCATATGCGCATGGATTTTTCTAAGTAAGAAAAAATTGTAAGTTTTTCGTTCCTAATATCTATTCGATCTCTTTGGTTTTTTCGCTTTCTTCACATGGTGGGTTAGACCCATATGTGAGAGAATTAATTTCTCCCCACGCATGTAGGATGGTCCTACTATGTGGGACTTGTCGATGATTATGGGCATATGGTTATCGTAATCTTGGCAGGTTAAGGATTGCAAGGGTAGACGACAAGCGTGCTTGGAGCATGCATGCGTCACTTGTGGACTCCTGAGAGAAACGAAAAGTCCTAGATTTGCGAACGGACGTTGAGGTTGAAAGACATGGTTTCTAATAAACTAAAACTGGAGTTTTATGTTTTCTTGAGCATATAGAAAAGCATGAGATGATTGTGCATCGTGTTGTGGTCATAGTCAAGCCCCTTGTATGCCTGTGATGTATTATTGTGAGGCCTACGTGCCGCCTTTTCTTTTTGTTTTGTAAACGCACAAAGAAGATTAAGGGCGCATCCCTCCCGGAGATTACATCTTGGCGCATCAACCATGATGGCGCATCTTGCTTGGTGGCGCAAGTAAAGGCTTGGCCGAACCGTAGGGTTCGTGGGCTATCCCTCTTGGCACAAGCATGATGGCGCATCATGCATGGAGGAGCCATCAAGGTCTTGGCCGAACCTTAGGGTTTGTGTGCTATGCCTTGGTGTGGAGGACCTTGGAGCCGCACTTAAAGATAAAGCTTGGTGGCGGCTAGGTTAGGTCTTGTTGGGGCTTGTCACCAAGGTCAAGCATTGAACATCCTTTGGCATGTGATGGTTCAATGTGTTGATTAGGCTATGACCACATCGCTTGTTTATTGTTTTAATTTTTGCTAAAGCATGCCTGGATGTGTTTTATCGTTTTGTTATCACTATAGGATTGCATGCCTTTAATGTTGGACAAAAGATAAAACTAAGAGGATGAGACCTCAAAAACCCTCAAAAATAATATCAAGTTTATAGCCTTCTAACGCGTAGCCCTCGTCAAGCTATCGATCAGTGGTGTTGTGCACTGTTTCCCACCCTCGTGGGACACACCCACTTATCTTTAGAAGGTGTGTGGTGGCAATGGTTTCCCCAGTCCAGTTAAAACTCTGGGCGTGCCTTAGCAAGGAAATTGTTGGCCCTGGGCATAACGGTCAGGATAGACTTAACTGGTTTTTCATATGTGGTGGCCACATGATGAAACTCTAGAGGCAGCCTTGAGAGGTTAAGGTTTTGTGTTGTTCCAGCCCTAGCTGGGCACAAAATGCTTGAACTGTCTTGAGAAGGGGAATTGCATGGCTGCAATCGGCCGGCGTGCCCACCTTAGGAAGCATGGGTCACTTTGTGCATCTCATCCCACCCTCGTGGGACGCAAAGCCTCATGTGGAATAAGGATCCCATCTCACTAGGAAATCTTGGATTTCCCGATTGACTTTGTGGGTTGTCAATTCGATTAAAATAGTGGGAGCCATAATCATTTAATGCAAGTCCAGATTAAATGATTCGAAGTAGTACTAATCTGCTTTCTTGGTTGTTGTAGATCAATGGCTACGAACAATAGCAGATGGTCACTGCGATCTATCCTGGAAAAGGACAAGTTGGTTGGATCCAACTTGATGGACTGGTATCGGAACTTGAGGATTGTCCTTAAGCTCGAGAGGAAGCTCTATGTCCTTGAGCAGCCTATTCCAGAGCCACTTCCATGCTCGGCCTCAGCGGCTGAGAAGGATGCTTTTGATAAGCATCAGGCTGATACTTTGGAGGTTGCTAATTTGATGCTAACCAACATGTCGCCTGAATTTAGAGGGCAATATGAATCTAAGAGTGCTTTTGAGATTATTTATAATCTAAGGCAGCTCTTCAATGAATTGGTTGAGCTCAACCCTCCCAAAGTAGTCAGTCAATGTGGTGAACCGAAAGGTTTAACCAAGGAACTGAAACTAAAGATGGAAAGGATTAGGAATAACAGGTGCTTTTCATGTGGAGGGCCACCTCACATGTTGAAGGACATGGTGCGACTTCAGAACGAGGAGAAGAGAAGTAGGGCTTCGTCTTCTGGCTCAGGTATTTATGTTACCGAAGTCAACCTTTCTACTTCTATGTCATGGGTATTGGATACCGCATGCGGAGCTCATATTTATACAAATATGCAGGGGCTCAAGAAAATTAGAGCGGTGCGGCCTGGAGAGATTGACCTACGTGTTGGAAACGGAGCACAGGTTGCTGCTGTTGCCGTAGGATTTTTGACGCTCTCCCTGCCTTCTGGACTTCAACTTGAGTTAAACAATTGCTACTATGTACCTTCTCTTACTAAAAACATTGTATCTATTCCTTGCTAGGCAAGGAAAGGATTTAAATTTGAAATAAAAGAGGACTCTTGTTCTTTTTCATTTGCAAATATGTTTTATGGGAAGGGTACCTTGTGCAATGGATTATATGTCTTGGACATGGATAACTCTATATGTAACATAAATCATAAAAGGATCAAACTAAATGGTTCAGTTGGTATGTACCTTTGGCATTGTCGATTAGCCCATATAAACAAGAATTGCATTCAACAACTCCATGCAAATGGATTGTTAGATTCAACCTCCTTGGAGGAGTTTGATACTTGCGAGCCATTTTTATTGGGGAAGATGACAAAAGCGCCCTTCACCAAGATCGGTGAGAGGGCAGGTGGTTTGTTGGATCTCATACATAGCGATGTGTGTGGGCCATTCAGTAAGCAAGCCAGAGGAGGGTACAACTACTTCATCACATTTACTGATGACTTCAGTAGATACGGTTATGTCTATTTGATGAGACATAAGTTAGAATCCTTTAAGAAATTTAAGGAGTTCAGACATGAAGTAGAGAACCAGCTTGGTAGATCTATTAAGGCTCTTCGATCAGATCGTGGTGGAGAGTACCTGAGCGGTGAGTTCTTTGACTATCTTAGAGCGTGTGGGATTCTATCCCAACTCACTCCTCCTGGAACACCTCAATGGAATGGTGTGTCTGAATGGAGAAATCAAACTTTGTTGGACATGGTTCGATCTATGATGAGTCATGCAACTCTACCTCCGTCGTTTTTGGGCTATGCACTTGAGACAGCTTCTCTCATACTAAATAATATTCCATCTAAGAGTGTCTCCAAGATTCCGTACGAGGTATGGAGTGGGAGACGCCCAAATCTCTCTTTTTTTAGAGTCTGGGGATGTGAGGCTTATGTCAAACTTCAGGATTCTAGCAAGCTAGAACCCAGATCTGATAAATGTGTGTTTGTGAGATATCCTAAGGAAACTAAAGGATATCACTTCTATGTTCCTAACGAGAACAAAGTTTTTGTTGCTCGAGGTGCTGTCTTTCTAGAGAAAGAATTTCTCATGAAAGAAGTCAGTGGGAGTAAGTTTGACTTGGATGAGGTCCAAGTGCAACCACAAGACACTGAGGTGGAACCTGAGCCACTTACACCGGTTGCTGGGCAACCAGAGGCTCAGACACAGGCCCTACGTAGGTCTGGGAGGATTCGTCGTGCACCTGAGAGGTACGGGTCGCTGCCGACCGAACATGAAGGGATCTTCATCATTGAGGATAAACCCTGGAGCTATGATGAGGCGGTCGCTGGACCGGACTCTGAGAAATGGCTTGAGGCCTTGAGATCCGAGATGGATTCCATGTCAGCTAACCAAGTCTGGGATTTGGTTGAGCTACCAGATGGGGTAAAACCTATCGGGTGCAAATGGGTCTTTAAGAGGAAGACTGACATGGATGGCAACATAGTTACCTATAAAGGTAGACTTGTGGCTAAAGGATTCAGACAAGTCCATGGGGTGGACTATGATGAAACCTTCTCGCCAGTTGCCATGTTTAAATCCATTCGAATCCTACTTGCTATAGCTGCATATCACGATTATGAGATATGGTAGATGGATGTAAAGACAGCGTTCCTTAACGGGAAGCTGACAGAGGATGTGTTTATGACACAACCATATGGTTTCATCCATCCTGCAGAGGCCAATAAGGTCTGCAGGCTAAAGAGATCCATTTATGGATTGAAGCAAGCCTCTCGAAGTTGGAATCTTCGATTTGATGAGGCAGTAAGAGATTACGGCTTTATCAAGAGCGAAGATGACGCCTGTATATACAGAAAATTCAGTGGGAGCTTGGTGACATTTCTAGCCCTGTATGTCGACGACATACTACTCATCTGAAACGACATCCCTAGTCTTCAAGCTGTGAAGACATAGTTGGGAAAGTGTTTCGAGATGAAAGACTTAGGGGAGGCTGCCTATATCCTAGGTGTGAGGATCTACCGGGATAGATCCAAGAAGCTCCTGGCCCTTAGTCAGAGTACTTACATTGATAAGGTCCTGGAGAGGTTCAGCTTAGAGCAGTCTAAGAAAGGATACCTTCCAGTAAGACATGGCCTTATTCTCTCCAAGAGCCAGTGTCCCGTCACATAGGCTGAGAGGGACGACATGAGTCAAGTGCCCTATGCTTCGGCAGTAGGTTCGATCATGTATGCGATGTTGTGTACTAGACCAGACGTGGCTTATGCTGTGAGCATAACCAGCCGATACCAATCCAATCCAGGTTTACAGCACTGGGTGGCTGTAAAGAACATTCTGAAGTATCTGAGAAGAACTAAAGACTTGTTCTTGGTCTATGAGGGACAGGACGAGCTCAGTGTTCACGGCTACACTGATGCGTCGTTCCAGTCTGACCCTGATGACTTTAGATCGCAGGCCGACTATGTGTTCAAATTGAATGGTGGCGCTGTATGCTGGAAATCCTTCAAGCAGTCCACTATAGCTGATTCTACGACCGAGGCTGAGTATGTCGCCGCTTTTGAGGCAGCCAAAGAAGCCATTTGGATTCTGAAGTTCTTTTCTGAGCTTCAGGTGGTTCCATCTATTGTGGATCCGATCGAGCTCTATTGTGACAATAATGGAGCGATTGCACAGGCAAGGAACCAAGGTCTCATCAGAAATCCAAACACATACTTAGAAGATTTCACCGGATTAGAGAAATCGTTGACCGAGGTGATGTCAAGATAAGCAGAGTTGACATAGATAACAATCTAGCAGACCCATTGACCAAAGCTTTGGTGCAGCAAAAGCATGATGGTCATGCGAGGGACATGGGGTTGAGATTTCTCAACAACTGAGTCTAAGTGCAAGTGGGAGATTGTTGGTGTATATGCCCTTGGACCCATTGTTAGTCCATCTTGTACTACTTGACTTTGATATTCAATATATGTCATTTTGGCATTGTCATTATTATGATGTGTTTACATCTGCGATTATGTACATGGATAATAATGTCCCTGGAGACAGATTGTATCTGTGCTCAAACGGTGTGTCCCTGGTTGAGTACCTGAGTGGATAAGGGACAGCTCTGGTACATGTGAGACTAGTATATGGGCTGGTTACGCATGAGGTGCTAACGCAGGCATATGGGTATATCAATGGTGGAAATACTAGACCGACCCGATGTGAGGCTTTAACTTGGTGTCATGAGTTAAGCTCACAAGTGACAGGAGATGCATTGATCCCTTGACTTGAGGTCATTGACTCTTCTATATGGTTAGGGACATGCTTTGATACAACCTAACGCCTCGCCGTAGCAGGGAGGTCATAACGGTTGTCATTGGGTATGTCACGACCCATATAAGAAGATCAATGGACAGACATAGGATTTACCCCTTCCTGCGGGAAGCTTGATATCCACGGGTCCCCCTATGGTTGCATGACTAAGAGTGTATGGCCATACCCAGGTGAAAGCCTGATCTAGTCATGACTATGAGATTGGGTGAAAACAAAGTAGTGACGCACTTTGTCCAATCAGATAACAGTTGGACAAAGAGACTGTAATGCATCGGTACCTTGTTGCGATGATGGGGATGTCGATGTTGATATCCATTCCGATGACTTGGGTAGCAGCATGCACTGCTAGGTGTCAATCACTGCTTGTGATGACTCGGTTCATCACTGCCAACGTTTGAGAAACTTACAGGGTCGCACAACTTGAAACTCGGGTTCTCGTATTGATCGGGTAGCCTATTGATTGAGTTATTGGATAACTCAGATCTGTTTGGGAGAATCCATCAGCACCACTGTGCTAGATGAGATGAAAGGAATCATTTGGAGCTAACTTGTTTTTGGGCCATTTGGGCCAAATGGGCCCAATAGACCAAGTTGGGCTAATAGGCCAAATGGGCTCAATATGCCATTTGGGCCAATGGGCCAAATGGAATGGTGCAAGCTACTTGGAGTGAGCTTGGTGCATTTCCTTGAGGTGGACAAATCCAAGTTGGACGTCTTCTTAATGTGAGAAGCTTGGAGCTTCTCACTTGGAGTGTGTGAATGTACTTGGGCGCATGGCACTTAGAGTGGGCGAAATGGGTTTTACCTCTTGAAGAGGTGTGTCTCTTCATGAAGAGGCGTGTCTCTTCACTAGTGAAGAGGTGCACCTATTCATGGATATATAAACCCCCTTCCTCCCCCCTCGTCGGTTCTTCTTGTGACCTCTTGCCACCCCTTGTCCCCTTGTCGCCCATTGCCTCTCCTCTTCCCTTTAGTGAGTTCAGAACTTTGGTAGTTCCTTGGCACCCTCCTCTCCAAAGTTGGACTTTGGCTTCGGTTGATTCCGGATTGGATCTTGGTGGAGCGCTTCAAGAGTTGGACTCCGACGAAGCTCCCCCTCCTCTACTTGGCGTCTCCTCTGGAGTTGGCGCAAGTGATTGAGGAAGTCTCCCAAAGGCATGGATCTTCTTCACGAGGCTAGCACCGGGCGTGGAAGAAGAGGATTCGAGGTTCGGCTGTGTGCGAGACTGTAGAGGGCGCACATTTGGGCGCCTGCATCGCATCACTTAATTTGCATCAAGGTATCATCTCCTACTCACCGTGTCGATCTCCTCGCAAGACTCGATCTTCTGGGTTTTGGGGACTGGCCTGTTTCGGGGATTGCTTCCGCTGTGCTTGTCTGTAAAATTTTAAAATACCCGCGGTTTTCCAACAAATGGGTCTTCAAGAGGAAGACTAACATGGATGGCAACATAGTTACCTATAAGGGTAGACTTGTTGCTAAAGTATTAAGACAGGTCCACAGGGTGGAGTGTGATGAAACTTTCTCACCAATTGCCATGATCAAATCCATTCGAATCCGGCTTGCTATAGCTGCATATCATAATTATGGGATATGGCATATGGATGTAAAGACAGTGTTCCTTAACGGGAAGCTGACAGGAGATGTCTATATGACACAGCCTGATGGCTTCATCCATCCTATAGAGGCCAGTAAAGTCTGCAGGTTAAAAAGATTTATTTATGGATTAAAGCAAGCATCTTGAAGTTGGAATCTTCGGTTTGATGAGGCAGTAAGAGATTATGACTTTACCACAAGCGAAGATGATACCTGTGTGTACAGAAAATTCAGTGGGAGCTTGGTGGAAGACATGGTTGGGGGAAGTGTTTCGAGATGAAAGTCCTAGGGGAGGCTGCATATATCCTAGGCATGAGGATCTACCGGGATAGATCCAAGAAGCTCTAGGCCCTTAGTCAGAGTACTTACATTGATAAGGTCCTGGAGAGGTTCAACTTGGAGCAATCTAAGAAAGGATACCTTCAAGTGAGACATGACCTTATTCTCTCGAAGAAGCTCATGGCCCTTAGTCACAAGCTGGCTATGTGTTTAAGATGGATGGTGGCACTGTATGCTAGAAAAATTTCAAGTAGTCCACCATACCTGATTCTACGACCAAGGCTGAGTATGTCACTGCTTCTGAGGCAACCAGAGAAGCCGTTTGGATAAGAAAGTTTATTTCTAAACTTCAGTGGTTCCAACTACTGTGAATTTGATTGATCTCTATTGTGACAACAATGGAGCAATAACACAGGCAAAGGAACCACAGTCTCATAAAAAATCCAAGCACATACTTAGGAGATTTCACCTTATCAGAGAGATCATTGATAGGGGCGATGTCAAGATATGTAGAGTTAACACAGACAACAATCTGGCAGACCTACTGACCAAGGCTTTGGTGCAGCGGAAGCATGATGGTCATACGAGGGACATGGGGTTGAGATTTCTCAAAAACTAAGTCTAAGTGCAAGTGAGAGATTGTTGGTGTTTATGCCATTGGACCCGTTGTTGGTCTATCTTGTATTACTTAACATTGATATTCTATATATCATTCTGGCATTATCGTTATTATGCTATGTTTACATCTATGACTATGTACTTGCATGATAATGTCCCTAAAGACAGATTATATTTGTGCTCAAACTTATGTGCCCAGTCAAGTACCTGAGTGGATAAGGGACAGCTCTGGTACATGTGAGACTGGACTGACCCGCTGTGAAGCTCTAACTTCGTGTCATGAGTTAACCTCACAAGTGATAGGAGATGCATTGATCCCTTGACTTGAGGTCATTGACTCTTCTATATTGTTAGAGACATGCTTTGATACAGCCTAACACCTCGTCGTAGTTGGGAGGTTATAATGGTAGTCATTGGGTATGTCATGACCCATATGAGAAGATCAATTGACAGACATGGGATTTTCCCCTTCCTGAGGGAAGCTTGATATCCATGGGGCTCCCCTATGGTTGCATGACTAAAAGTGTATGGTCATACCCAGGTGAAAGTTTGATTTAGTCATGACCATGAGATTGGATGAAAACAAAGTGGTGACACACTTTGTCCAATCGGATATCAGTCTAGCAAAGAGACTATAATGCATCGGTATCTTGTTGTGATGATGGGGATGTCGATGTTCATATCCATTTCGAAGACTTGGGTAGCAGCAATGCACTGCATGTGATGACCTGAGTTCATCACTACTAAGTTCTCGTATTGATCAAGTAGCCTTATGATCGAGTTATTGGATAACTCAAATCTATTTGGGAGAATTCATCAGCGCCATTGTGCCTGGTGAGATGGAAGAGACTTATTGGAGCTAAACTTCATTTTTGGCAAGTTGACCCCAAGTTAACCACAGTTAGCTGTATTTAACTAGGCTTGCATCGGATATAGTCCAATGGCTTAATTAGCTTGCTTAATGAAGTCTTGGGCCATGAGGGTAAGTCGCTTGGGCCCAATAGTTATCATGGGAATTAAATTCTGTATTTAATTCTAAATTTAATTATGAATTTAAATCTGAATTTGAAGAGTCACGCCATTAAGGGCCATAATGAGATTTAATTCAGACTTGAATTCTATATTTAATTCTGAATATAATTCAGCGGTTGATTCTGAATTTAATTTAGAATGTGAAGAGTCATCATGATTTCTATAAAAAGGGGAGGGTTGTGAGGAGAGGTGCCTACTTCATTCGAAACCTCTCCTTGGCGACATCTCTCTCATTCCTTCTCCTCTTGGCGCATTCTCCTTGTGGGTGGCGAAGTTCTTGAGGAGAACTCTCAAAGGCGTGGATCTTCTTCTGAGGCTAGCACCGGGTGTGGAAGAAGAGAACTTGAGAATCTGTTGTGTGCGAGACTACACAGGGTGCACGCTTGGGTGCCTACATCACATCCCTTTGCTTCGATTCAATGTCATCTCTTACTCACCATGTTGATTCGATTCCCTTTGCTTGTCATCTTCTTGGTTTTTGGGACTGGTCTATTTCGAGGATTACTTCCACTGTGTATGTTTATAAAATTTTAAAATACTCGGGGTTTCCCAACATTAAGGTCATAAGAAGTTGCATTGGAAATTACTAGAGAGATGACAAGCACAATAGCAAGGCTAAGCTTTAGTTAGCTTCTAGCCATGATGTAAAATACTTTAGTATTCAATATTACAAAAAGAGCACCTTGCTTGATTTTCATATGATAGATTTTCTACTTATTTATGTTGGGGTATGCCCTTAAGGCTAATGTTTGAGGCCTTGGGATTATATCAGTATCATGTATAAACTCTATGTTTATAAAGGCAATGGTTGTTATTCAGGTTGTTACATCATCTGCTGCAATATGTATACTTCTGAATAATGTCTCAATGCTGTTCAGCTTGGCTGACATGCAGTATTGTCCTTAGTCGAGATATCTTGGTGAACATGAGACAGCCTTGATATGATTGAGACTAATATGTGTTCTAATCTTATAGGATGCTTCGAGCATGGAATAAGATGTAGACTCATGGGTACGTCGGATGTACTGGACAGACCCTAGTTAGGATATTCAATTGCTTGTCACAATGTGAATAATCCTTGTATGTAAACAAGTGGCATATTTCCTCTGACTTGAGATCACTTGTGTTTCTAAATGATGATTGGCATTGTTTTGAGGTAGTTCAATATCATTTGAAACATAATGGTTATAGACTATCTTGGATAATGAACATGAGTCATGTTAGGGCACTAGTGATAGATATAGGATTGCCATCTCCTTGATTGGAGTGTGATGTTCTAAAGGGGCCCCCTGGATGAGATGATTGAGAAAGTGTATGGCCATACCCAGATGACTATGTTTCATCTGATCTAATCATTCTCATCATATTGGAATTACAGGCTTGACACGCTTGTCCAATAAGAACATCCAGTGGCAAAGGAAACACATATGTCAAGTGACTTGGGTTCACACTTGTGCTGTGGTTTGGGTGTAGTCTTGGAAGACTCTTTCCTTTATATCGGGAGACAGTGATGTGTTGCTAGATACCCCTCACTGATCGTGATAACGTAAGTTATCGTTACCGACATTTAAAGGAATCCCTTAGGGTCGCACAATTTGATGATATGGCTTACTTAAGTCAGATCGTGTGGACTGAATTGTTTTGGTTCAGTTTAATGGGATTTAAACTCTGATTGTAAGTGAGATCTGGTCTGATCATGTTTGATTGATTAGGGCTTGAGATCGGTAAGCTTCGATCGAGAGATTGGATGCTAGATCGGTGAGATCAAGAGCATCAAGAGATGAACGGTTAGATCTTGAACCTTTAAGTTTAATGAGATCTAGACCAAAGGCTTGGGTTAATTGGTCTTTGAACCAAACCAAAATGAACCGGCTCATCATGTGAGCGCATGGTTCAAAGGGGAGAGAAAAAATGTGCTTGGGGTAAACCCATGGTCGCATTGAGAGGTGGTTTGCTATTTTTAGAAGCCATGATCTCAAGTTGAGACCACGTCTCACGTTTGTAGAGAGCAAGCTCTATTCTCGCCTCTCGCCCACCCCTCTCGACACACTCTTGTATGGTAAAGCTTTGACGCTTTGGAGAGGATTCGGCCAAGCAAAGAAAACATCCCTTTTCTTTCCATTCGATCAGGAGACTTGGAGAACCTTGCTAGCACAAGGAGCGACAAGGAGAAGCCAAGATTCATCTTGTGTGCGCACGCTTTGGAGGAGAGCCCTTTCGATCTCTGCTTCCAAGATGCCATCCAAGAAATGGCATCGGTATGTATCTTTTGATGTATACAAGTTTATCAAAGTTGATCATATGACAAGCATGCAATCGATCTAGAAATCCTGTCTTCCGCTGTGTTAAAACCTCTTATTGCGCCTATTAGGGTTTCGCCCTCCTTTTTAGGGGACTTTCAATTTAAATGAAAAGAAATATTAAACGCCAATACATATTTCGAAAGAACACTGATGAGTTATAATTTGGAAACATTGTAAATTATTACAAAAATGATTATGCCAATTTGTGAAATAAATACAATGTAATGAGAATGATGCATGCTCGTATAGAATATATTTTTTAACTTCTTTTTTGAAGAAAATTGCCTTGAAAACATAATTGAGTTGCCTAGTAGTACCCTATAAAGAGTAAACATTGAGAAAATTACAAATTAATTTCTTTTGGCTACATTAAAGATCTAAACTTGGACGGTCACATGAATGAATTTAACACAAATATAAGAATCGAGCACAGCTTTTGCAACATGAATTTTTTATTTTTAACAAATTATCTATCTGATTGAATGATCCTCCTACATGAGGATGAATTTTTTTCTTTCTTTCATTTCCTTTACATATATAAATGAAAACAAAATTTTGTAACTTATTATTTGATGTAATCACCTTGAAAATTAAATAGTGATTAAGAGTAGGCATAGTATAAAAAAAATAAAATTTGATGAAATTACAAATTAAGCACTAATGGCTTAGATAAACTTCAACACTTAGAAAGTCACTTGAAAGCATTTGAGATTTAAATATAAGAATTGAGCACACCTTTCACAACATGTATTTTTTTTTTCTTTTTAACAAATTTTTGCATGATTTCATGATCCTCCTACATAAGGATAAATCTTTTCCTTTAATACAATACTCTTTCACTATAGCAAATTTTCTTGAACTAAAAGGTTCTCTATATTTTTACTATTTCAAAAGAAAAAAATCCATTTGGAAGAGAGCATAAAATTAATTTACATTAACCAATTTAATAAAAAAAATTATTATCATGCAAAAATATACATGAAGTTTGTTTGTTATCATTTAATCTAAATTAATAACACTATTTTTTTTCCATTCATATTCATGAAAAAGCTTGAATTCATTCTAGAACTTTACTGGTTCTATCGTGAAATTATAGGTAATTAATAATTTTAAATCTGTATATAGAAAATAAAATTTATTCTTATATACTTGACTTTAATAAATATTTAACTATCACATGTACTTGTCTCATATATTGACATTATGAAAAATTATACTATGAATATTTGGTACTTCATTTGAAATTATAAAAGTCTACATCAACAAGGTGAGTAAATTTTTACTACTAGAAAACTATAACCAAATAATAAATGGATTTTCAAATAATTTACTCTTGGTGTTCAATTATTTAATTAAAGTGTACTTTGACAGCTATGCAAATTCAATTGTACAATTTTTTATAATATAATATTTAATACCTCTAGGAAAATCATAATGATGGTTGACTAATTGTCTTCAAAATTGATCAAAACTCAAGAGGATACAATTTCTCCTTTTGTGAATATTGATTTATAGTGAATTTAATATTAATCATTGAACCTTTAGTGATGCATGATATACATAACTAACACATCTAAGTTATCTTATAATAAAACTTATCAACATTTTCACCTTTTTTTACTATTTTTAAATAAATGTTCTTAGTATGTTAGAGTGACATGTAATTTACATATTAATTGAATAAAAAGCATAACGACTTTAACTTTTTTCAACATTTAATTTCAAAATAACTAGTGCTCTCATGATTCCATGAACCATTTTTTTAGTTAGAAAGCAATTTCCATTTATTATGTTTGTCAATATTAACTTGGATTAATATAATTTGTTAGAGGAACATGAAAATTTATGAGAGAAAAATAGATTTTTATTATTATTTTAATATAATGAATTAAAAAAAACCATGTTTCCCTTATTATTAAATGTCTGTCATGCGCAAATGGCTTCGCTTTCAAAATTATATATCCATATCCATCTTCTTTGAATACATAGATGATAGTTGTATAAGGGAAAATCGTTAGAATAAATATCTCACTCGAATTTATTGAAAAGATCGTGATTTACTTAAATTCATGAGTAAAAGAATCCTATTGCTAAAATCCACTTAATTTGAAGATGTGTTTTTTTTTCAAAAACAAATACTAATAAATTCAATGAAAATTTTATGAGAATAGAACTCTCAAGTCTCTTATATCATGACGATGCTCTATTCCATATAAAACTAGAACAACTTTCTAGGTATTTTATTTATTATGCATGAAAATGAAATGTCTACAATAACAATAAATTGATAATGACGAAAGTGCAAAATTTACTCAAATATTCATTAGCCAATAGATCGAAAAAAGGGGGAGAAGCAAGGTTATAAGAGTTGTAATGAAAATTACTAGAGATAAGACAAGGACAATAACAAGGCTATGCTTTAGTTGGATAGTGGCAGTGATGTAAAATAATTTAGTATTCAATACTATAAAGAGAGCATCTTGCTTGATTTTCATAGGATATGTTAGTCCACCTATTTTAATGAAGCATAATAATAACTGCTTCAACAACTTTTGAACATACCTTAATGTGTTATAAATGTTGAATGTAGTAATTTATTATGAAAATATTTAGGACACTTTGCAAAAAAAAAAAAATACTACTTAATGAGAATGAGATATGCTGACAAAAAAATATTTTTTGAACTTATTATTTTAGATAGTTGTCTTTAAAACAAATATGAGATTTAGTTGTAAAAAATTACTAAGAGTAATAAGATTTCTTAGATGAACAACAAAATTTATGAGGTAAAATTATATTTTTATTATTACGTTTTGAAAATGAGTCTTCCAAACAGTTGATACAAAGATGTGCACAATTCTTTAATAAAATGTTTCTCCCACGTCATTAAAAAGTCTACCCTGTGCAAATGGCTTCACCTTCAAAATTATATAATCATATCCATTTTGTCCAGATACACGGATGGTAGCTGCATAAAGGAAAATAATTAGAATAACAATCTGAGTTAAGTTTATTAGACTAAATAGTGAAAATAGACTAAATATGAAGATATGTGTCTTTTCATTAGTTGAACTAATAAATTCATTGTATATTGTTAAAAAAAAAACACTTAATTCGCCCTACATCTTGATGATGTTATACAGCAAAGAAAAGTAAAATTACAAGTTAAATATTTTATTAACATGTGTGAAAAGGAATAGTCTGTTATAACAATATAATGATAATGACGAAAGTGTCAAATTTACTCACAGATAATATTGTTTGAAGGATCATTATTTGATGGTGGGGGAGAGTTAAGGTCATAAGAAGTTGCCTTGGAAATTACTAGAGAGATGACAAGCACAATGGCAAGGCTAAGCTTCAGTTGGCTTGTGGCCATGATGTAAAATACTTTAGTATTCGATATTACAAAAAGAGCCACTTGCTTGATTTTCATATGATATATATTTCTATTTATTTAAATGAAAATAAATAATAACTGCCAATGCATATTTCAAATGTGCACTAATGAGTTATAATTTGGAAACGTTGTAAATTATGATAAAAACGTTTATGCCTTTTTGTGAAATAAATACAATTTAATGAGAACGATGCATGCTCATAAAGAATATATTTTTTAACTTCTTATTTGAAAAAATTGCATTGAAAACATAATTGAGTTGCCAAGTAGTACCCTATCAAGAGTAAACATTAAGCAAATTACAAATTAATCACTTTTGGCAAAATTAAAGATCTAAACTTAGACAGTCACATGAATGAATATAATACAAATATAAGAATTGAGCACAGCTTTTGGAACATGAATTTTTATTTTTAACAAATTATCTATCTAATTGCATGATCCTCCAACATGAGGATGAATTTTTTTCTTTCCTTCATTTCCTTTACATATATAAATGAAAATAAAATATTTTGTAACTTATTATTTGATATAATTGCCTTGAAATTCAATTGTGCTTAAGAGTAGTCATTGTATAAAAAAAAATAAAATTTGATCGAATTACAAATTAAGTGTTGGTGTATATGCCCTAAGACCTATATTTGGTCAACCTATATACTACTTGACTTTGATACTTATATCATTCTGGCATTGTCGTTATCGTTGTTTGTCTACATCTGCGATTATGTACTTACATGATAATGTCCCTGGAGACAAATTGGATCTGTGCTCAAATGATTGTCCCCAGTCAATGTACCTGAGTGGATATGGGACAGCTCTGGTACTTGTAAGACTGGTATATGAGCTGGTTATGCACGAGGTGCTAACGCAGACATGTGGGTATATCAGTGGTGGATATACTGGACAGACCCGCTGTGAGGTAATGACTTGGTGTCATGAGTTATCCTCACAAGTGATAGGAGATGCATTGATCCTTAGACTTGAGGTCATTGACTCTTCTATATATTTAGGGTCATGCTTTGTGAAGCCTAGCATTTTTATAGTGATTTTTATTATTATTCCATGATGAATTTGGGCTTATTTGAATATTTTTACACTCCTTTAAGGCTTATTTAGTTAAAAACTTCAGAATCTTCACTTTTCATCTGTCTTATTGAATTTCAGGTAAAATCACCCAATTTTCAAGTCTTTTTGAAGAATATGAGAGCATGGGGTGATTCCTTATGAGAAGATGAAGCTGACCGTAAAATTTGGGCTCAATCGGAGATTTTTCTAGACTTCACGGCCAGGTGAACCTGGCAGGTGAACCCGACGAGGTTCACCGGTGATCTTGCCGAAGGACGAAACTCACCGCGCGTTTCACTGCCAGGTGAACCCGGCGGGGTTCACCGATGATGTCAGGGTATCCGAAATTCAACACATGCTTCACTAGCAGGTGAACCCCATTCACCCGTGACTCTGTCTGATAAAACCTGCGTAGAAATTTACCGTAGACTTCACTGGTAGGTGAACCCGGCAAGGTTCACCTGTTATTATTTCGCAACAGAACTGCACAGAACAGTTCACCACCAGGTGAACCCGATGAGGTTCACCCGTGACACTATCGGAACAGCCCGACCTTCACTCGGTTTTTCGTCGATTTCGGGCCCGATTCAAGTCCAAATTTGGCAAGTGAGGACTCTATGGAAAGCTTAGGAAGGAGAGCAAATAGAATATAAGAGCCCCAATTTCAATGATCTAGGGAGAGAGCAATCAGGCGATGAAGCGGCTAGGGCGGACGGACACGGCGAACAGGCGACTTCGAGGTGATTTCTGGAGATTCAACCATCAGAACTCAGTGATTCTTGTTTATTTCTTTCGGTTCATCATCTCCTCCCTCTTAGAAACCTTTTCCTGTGATTTTCCTATGTATAAAGAGAGAATTTTTAGCGATTCAACGATGGTTGTAGCGTAAACTTTATTTCAAGGCTAGGTTGAAGCCCTCTGACGATTTCTATTTTGCAATTCATGTGTTAACTTTGTTATTTGGATCATATTCTAAGCATATTTCACTTGAAGGAATTAATTTCTTGATATTTACTCTGGCCAAGTATTATCATGTCATAGTTATTATAGTTCATAACGAAAGTAGGATTGTAATGACGGAACCTCTTTGTGAATCTTGCGAAGGCTCGACACGAAAGTGCTTGTTCTTCGCTCGAGCGTCCATAATCTACCACAGAACCCATTGGGTTTGTCTAGAGCGATCCACTGCGAAAGTAGAAGACGTTCTGGGTAAATACCGGGGTTGTACACTCGAAAGATCACTTTGCACCATAGGGTAGATTCCTTATGCATATTTGTAAATCCATGTAACTGATATTTATTTCTTAGCGCAATTAAAATCGTCAGAGTGGTGGAAACCAAAGCCATGATATTCTCTCTCATATATTTTCCCCGCTGTAGCTGTTTGATTTCTTGCTTACAATTTCACTTAATTTTAGTTTTGAAGTTCCAAAAACCACGATTCGATCAGCTTAGATTCCAAGAATTAGATTTTCTGGTACTCACCTTGTTCCCTGTGGGATTCAATATCTTTTGTATTACTTCAATAACACTGTGCACTTGCGGTGCGTATCATGTTTTTGGCGCCGTTGCCGAGGAACAACGGTAGATATCAGTATACTTCTAAGGACTGGTAGACTAAGTTTTAGTTAGCTTTTCTTTCTCTATTCTGTTTCACGCTGCTTTCTGCTTTTGTTAATTGCTTTGAACTTCTTAATTGAGTATGACAAATTTTTATGCAAAGAAGTTCTCGGGCAGGAGCACTCTTGGAAATCGATCTCGAAATAGAACGGACCTTCAGACAAAGAAGGAAGCTTAAGCAAGATCTGAAAAAGGAGAATCGAGAACAGGTGGAACACCTTCATATCGACATGGAGAACGAACCAGCGCCTCAACCTGTGAACAACAACAATGCTAGAACACTGCGAGAATATGCAGCGCCTTTTTCACATGGGCTTCAATCAGGAATCATTAGGCCTAGTGTCAAGGCCAATAATTTTGAAATTAAACATGCTCTAATTTCCATGATACAACAAAATCAATTTGGTGGTTCTCCTCTTGAGGACCCTAATATGCATTTGTCTATGTTTTTGGAATATTGTGATATGTTAAAGATTAATGGAGCTACTTATGATGCTATCAGGTTGTGTTTGTTTCCCTTCTCCTTAAGGGACAGAGCAAGGGCATGGCTCCACACGATCCCCTCAGCTTCAATACGGACATGGGATGAACTGTCTCAAGCTTTCCTCTCGAAGTATTTCCCTCCTTCGAAGACAATCCACCTCAGAAACCAGATAACGAGCTTCATGCAAAAGGATGGAGAGTGTTTGTACGAAGCCTGGGAAAGATTCAAAGAGCTTCAAAGATTATGTCCGCACCATGGGATTGAGACTTGGGTTCTTGTACACACATTCTATATGGGATTGGAGTACAATACTAGACTTATAGTCGATGCAGCTTCTGGATGATCAGGCTTAATGAGCAAAGTACCCGAAGATGCTATGAGCCTCCTGGAGGACATGGCACTGAACTACCATCAATGGAATCCAGAGAGAGGTACACCTTCCAGGAAAGCAGGTAAATTCGATCTTGATTCATTAACTGCTCTCACTGTGAAGGTAGACAATCTGACTAAGAAATTTGATTCATGGTCTGTTAACTTTTTAGACACTAATTCATTGTCTTGTGAGCTGTGTGGCATTGCAGGACATGCAGGTGCTAAGTGCCGAGTAGTAGATGGACAAGTGGTCCCAAGTTAGCCTGAACATCTTAATGCTGTTGGAAATATGAATTCCATGAACAACCCTTATTCCAACTATTACAACTCTAGCTGGCGCAACCACCCAAACTTCTCCTACCGGACCACACAGCCTATACAACCAGGACAAGCGCCACCATAAGTTCAACCTTAGCAAGGGAACTTCAAGCCACCACAACAAGAAAATTACAGGCAGCCACCTAGGTTCCAACAGAGAAACTACAATCCTCCACCTCAACAAGCAAATTACAATGCTCCTCCAAGACCGACCCAAGACTCTCAACTGAGTAGGCAGATAGAAGGGCTGACTGATATAATGAAACTGATGATGATAAGGATGGACTCCTTGGAGACGCACAATAAAATGCTGGAGAGCCAGCTTGCCCAGTAAGCTAGCTCATCCTCAAGAGCTCCAAAGAAGCTTCCATCACAACTAGAAGTTAACCCGAGAGAGCATTGCAATGCAATCTGCACTCGGAGCGGCAAGCAACTTGAAGACCCTAAGATGCCGACCAATGAAACAAGGGATGAAGTGACACCGAATCATGAGGAACCACATGCAAATTCAACACCGGCGGAACCTGAGCAAATAGAGGAAGAGCGACCCTATGTTGGGCCGCCAGCCTACAAGCCGCCTATACCTTTCCCTCAAAGGCTTGTCAAAGCCAAGCTAGACAAGCAATTCAGTAACTTTCTAGAAATATTGAAAAAATTATATATTAACATTCTCTTTGTTGATGCCCTTTCGCAGATACCGACCTATGCAAAGTTCCTGAAGGACATCCTCTCAAATAAACGGAAGCTAGAAGACCAAGGAACTGTGGCACTCACTGAGGAGTGCAGTGCGATTTTGGAAAACAAGCTTCCACAAAAACTCAAGGATCCTGGTAGCTTTTCCATACCGTGCCAGATAGGAGAGATGACCTTTCAGAGAGCTCTATGCGATTTAGGAGCGAGTGTTAGCATCATGCTGTTATCATTGTGTAAAAAGTTATATTTGGGTGACTTAAAATCGACTAGTATTTCTTTGCAGCTTGCTGATAGATCAGTTCGAAGTCCAGTGGGTATTTTAGAGGATGTACCTATTAAAGTAGGGGACTATTTTATTCCTGCTGACTTTGTTGTGTTAGACATTGATGAGGATGATAGACTTCCTATTATCTTAGGAAGACCTTTTCTTGCTACAGCTGGTGTTGTCATCAATGTTAAAAATGGGAAACTGGATTTAAACATCGGTGGCAATGTTATTCAATTTGACCTATCTAACTCTCTCAAAAAACCTTCTCTTGCAGGTATATGTTACAGCGTGGGTGTACTTAAGCGCGCTAGAAGTTTGGAAGACAATGGACACCGCCTCGAACACCATTTTGAAGATGGACTATTCAAGCAAGGGGAAGTTCTCACCCCTTTTGATCCCTCCTGATTTGATGACCTGATGACACTACGGTCGAGCTATTGACCTAAAACAAGCGCTCTTGGGAGGCAACCCAAGTTTTCTAGTTGTTTTCATTTTCTTTCTGTTACATTACTTGACATTCAGTTTTTAGTTTACCATCGTTGAATAGTTCACTCTCTTGCTTATCTAGTACTATTTTAGGAGATTTTGATATTGATATACACTGATAGAGCTCTATTTTTGGGATGTAGATGCGCTATGCGAACAGGAGATTTTTGTTGGATTTATACTCAGTACACTTTGCATCTTGACGAGCAGTTTTTCGAAGGGTATTTTTGTTAAATAAAGATGGAGTCGGCCATATCAAGTGGTACATATTATTTCTGAATTTTCAGCAATTTACCGTGCACTTTACGGCTAGGTGAACCCGACGGGATTCACCCGTGAAGACAACGGAATCAGACCGGGCGCATCCCTAAAGTGTGCTTCATGGTTAGGTGAACCCGACTGGGTTCACCCGTGTTTCTTTTGGAGCATTGCCTGTGTTCGCCCTAAACCACGGGTAGGGTTTTCTCAGCTTCACACCGCCGCCGCTCCCTCTGCTCCAGATCCGTGATCCTCTCAACGAACTCTTGCCCTCAGATCTTCAGGGACCTTCTGTCTTCACGACCTACATCTCCGGTGAGGTTCTCACAGCCTCGATTCATTTCCCAGCGTTGGTACTCTAGTTTCTCTCGCTCGCCAATTTTTTTGCTTCCGCCTCCTCAATCGGGTGTCACTCTTGTTCTCGTGTGAATCTTTACGATTTTCTGATCTTCTCTAGCAATCTGACTTAATGGCACCGCGGCGAAAGGTGCTTGCTTTCTATCATCGTAATCCACAACTGGTATCCGAATCGTCCACAGACGACGATGACTTCATTCCGCACGGATAGCCTCTGCCGCCACAAGGCACTCCTGCTAGCCAGCCGGCGCAACCGTCCTCCTCCAGAAATCTGGCACGCCATTCTTCTCGGCAGCCCCAGGCCTATGTATCTCCGCCGAATGAATTTGGCAGAGTATTCAGGAATGCGGAGCATGAACAAAACTTCGAATATCTTCTCCATCGCCAGATGCTCAACACCCGATATTTAGACATAAACACTCTTGTTATGTTAGGGCTTTGGATGATGTTGAATGGATGTACTCAAATATTGGATGAGAGCAGTTCCTAAGGCTCACCTCCCCCACGTACATTGGAATAACGTTGGAGTTCCTCAGCTCGTTGGATGTGAAAGCTACTGCCATTGTTGATGACGATCCAGGGCGCATCTCCTTTTGTATGGGGAATATTGAGCACTGTTTATCTTTTTCTCAGCTTCGCCAGATTTATAGTTTCCCGGAACCTTGCACGCGCAAAGTGCCGGTGGAGTTCAACGAGCAGGCTTTTTGGGTGTCAATTACGAATGAGCACTTCTATTCAGCCAGAGTCACTGCGGACTCTAGCATCTGCAACCCAACTATCAGATATGTCCACCGCGTACTCGCCCATACCATCTTCGGGCGAGGGGGAGAGCGACGGCATGGTACGTCAGTCAGAGTTATTTTACTTATGGTGCATGCTTCACTCTTTCAGGGTCGATTCTGGATTCTACTTAGCAAAGCAATTCAGCCGCATCGTGCATTGCCGCAAGGGCGTGATAGTCATTGGTGGCCTCATCACCCCACTTGCAATCTCTCTTGGGGTCATTCCCTACGGCATGGCCGAGGCTAGTGGAAACAACCAACTCGAGATCGAGTTTTGCGTTTCCATGAAACTCATCGTCCGCCGGGGTGGTGCCTACTGCATGACATTCAAGGATAGCCAGTTCTGCATGCCATTGCCTAACCCAGAGCGCACCACTATGCGTGTTCGAGATAACTGGCGCATCAAGCCAATTGCTGACCCTCAACCAGATCCTGTAGACACTGCACCACCAGCCCCAGGCGCATTTTTCTTTGGTGGCTCCTCTTCGGATTCTATGTTGGGTATTCTTCAGGAGATGAGGGAGGAGCAACTTCAGCATCGAGAGCTTATTGATCAGATGGATTCCTCCATCTCCTTTATACGCCAGGAGCAAGCTTCCTGTTGGGAAGCTAATGAAGCTGGGATGCAACTACAACACAAGATGTTGGGTACGATTTGGGAGAAGCTATCCACTCTGGATGACCGGCTCGCCTTGCTCAATGAGGAGAATATAAAGAACATTCCGGTCTCTTCAGATGAGGAGGACGAGCCCGATTACACTTCGTGCGGTAAGGGAAGGAGCTCCCGAGCTTCTGGTTCCAAATCGCGCAAGAGGCACTAGCTCCATGAGGACTCGACATTGCCACCTTCTCCTCTCACATATACGACGTTGCATCGAGGACTATGCAACATTTTAGAGCAGGTGAGCTGTCTTTACTCCAGCTTTTGTTTGGTTGTTGTGTTCTGACTCTTTATGGATTTGTTATGACACTTTCTGATGGATGTTATTTTGATATTGGCATTGTATCTTATATGCCACTATTCGTGGGCCTGGTCCACATCTACAGGCCCCACCCTTTGTAGTGTATAACACACATGCTTGTACTGCTTGTTTTTCCGCTTCAGTATTATGCTACAATCTATGTTACATGTTGTGTGAATCTGTGAGCTTACATGAAGATGTTTTAAAACGTATATTGCAAATTTTGTGAATAAAGATTCATTGTTGACCTGTCATACTAGTCTTGTCTAATGATAGCTTTGCAAAACTCTTACAGTTAAATGCATGATAGGTTAGAATTTATCAAGACATGTTGAATGTAGTACTTGTTGAAAATTTACTCAATAGTCATGTCCATATATTCTATGACTTAGAAATTCTCTAAGTGGATTGATTTTAGGTTGTTCATTTAGTGGCTCAAGTGTTTTCATGATTCTTCAATTGATTTTGGTTTGCAATTTACATTTGATACATATTAGGATATATAATATCTTCTCAAACTTTGAATTCCTTTCTAGTATTGGAGAAACACTGCATTTGTTAAAAGCCAGGATATGTTGATTTCTGTTATGATAAAAAAAAATCACACTTAGATTCCTCTACTTGGCACTGGCGAAAAATGGGCAGTGGTACCGAAGGATATGAGTTGAAATTTAAGAAATGTGAATTGAAATAAAAAGACTCCTCTATTGGCATTGCGAAAAATTGGCAATGGTACCTAAGGATATGAGTTGAAGTCTAATACAGTGATCAGTGTTTCATATCCCGAATAAAGCATTTGAGTTAACCCCAACATTATGAATTGGAAGGATAGGAATGAGATGACTGTTTGTGTTGTTGTGATCTGAAAGGACACACTTATAAATACAAGTAGGTAGACTTATTTCAGGTGTCGCAGCCAAAACCTAAGTGTTGGCGAACAGGGCTATTGTCACTCCCTGACACGGCCCCAGAAACTTGTTGTCCCTAAATTTGTAGTGTCCGCAAGTGCACGGACACTCTAAGTAATAAAGAAAATATCGATCCCACAGAGACCTTATTGTTAAGTACCAAATAATTGTTTTCTTACTAGCTAAGCAAATCTAATATGATGCAAGTAAATAATAGAAAGAAGATAAACAGAGAGATAAACTAGGACTAGTGTTTCATCCATCTTAATTTCAATGATTAGATATAAATAAAAGGTCGTTAGACTAATTTTATTATGATAAAGACTTAATTTACTTCATAAAGGGATCATCTCACTTTCGTGCAGACAATCATGCAGGGATCAATCCTCGCTTTCCCGCGCAAGATCTATCCCAATGCTAAAGATAAGTAAATCATCAATCAAAGAACTCGAGATCACATTCGTGCATCCGAATTCTAACTTGATTATCTCGAGTGGAATCTCAAGGATCACATTCGTGCATCCGTGTCTCAACACAAGTTCTACTTATGGCTTTCCGATGACTCGATCCTCACTTTCGTGTAAGATCAAATCAAGTCTAACACAATAACTCAACCCTAGATTCAAATTATCAACATGGCATTAAGATCACTAAAATCAAATAATAAGAACTAACCTAAGAGAGTTCCTAACATGCAATTCTAGGGTTCCAAGTTCTCAAGCAAGTCACCTTTTCGGTCCTTATTGCGAGAACTCTAAAACATGAATAATAACATCAATCTATAGAGAATCAAAGTACAATTATTCACATAAGTAAAATTATCATCATAAAACTATTCTGACGAAGATAAAAAGTTATCTAATCATTAAAAATCAAGGGGGATTACACCCCATGTCCCAAAAAGTGTCTAAGCTTGCATGGAAGGAAGATTACGATAATTCATGGTGAAGGAAATCAAAACAGAGAGAGAAAACAATTTACGGTACGGACGCAAAGATGTTTACGGCCGTAATCTGCGATGAACAGCAGCGGCGCACGGTTTTGTGTTGATTTCTCCTCTGTCTGGGCTTCTTTCTCCTTGTAACTTATGATGTGTCCTCTCCACCTCCAAACGAAGCTTCTGTGTAAAAATCGCGGCATGAGGTGTCCTCTACGCCTCTCGGCGTGAGGCCAAACCCTAGACGCCTCTCTGTTGATAGCTCCCTCGATTCTGGATAAAAATTCATCCTTTTACTTAATGTGTCTTCTCCTCTTAAAGACAAGTCCGCAGCATCTTTCTGGTCTCAATTTGGAGGTCTGGATCAAAAGATATGGTTCGCGCAAAATTCGGGCCCGTAAAACTCGCATTTTTAAATTGTAATTATGGCCGTAATGATATTTACGGCAGTGCCGTAATTTTTGCTCTGTGAATTATTTGTCAAGATTACGGCCCATAAAAAAGGTTACGGTCGTGCCATATTTTTTTCTGTAAATTTCTGGACCAAAATACAGCCCGTAAAGATCATTACGGCAGTGCCGTAATCTTCTTAAAAACTCTGGTCGGAAAAGGTCTCAAAATACGGCACCATAAAGATGTTTACAGCGGTGCCATATTTTTACGAATTTCTCTGTTCTGGAAAAACTCCAAATTACGGTACCTCTCGGGGATTACGGCAGTATCGTAATTTTGATCTGCGAGTGCAGTCAAATTACGGTACCATAAACTCCATAATGGGGGTGCCATAATTCGTTGTGAAGCTCCAATTCTCTTGAAATATGACGTGTGATCTCCTCTTGATGATGGGAATTCTTCTATGTATTTGATTTTGCTTGAAATTGCCTTAAAATCGTGCCTTTTTACCTGAAAATCATGAAAAACCAAAATAGAAGTAGATTTTGCAATATTTGATAAAAAAAAGGCATAAAAATAAGCAAAGTAGTAATAATATAACACAAAAAGATAACAAAATGGCATGAAATTTACTATAAATTTCGGTGTCATCAAACACATAAGGCTCAAACTTTGCTTGTCCTCAAGCAACAAGATAGAATAAAGAACTCTACTATGGAAAATATGCCTTTTCATGAAAAATAAATTTATAAAATATAATCACTAATAAAATTTTCCACTAACTTTTTTGCACAAAATTTCAGATAAATACATCATCCTCTGAATTTAGTCTTTAAGATTCACAGCTTTGATCGAATAAAACTTTGCAACTCGCATAATAAACAGAATCTCAGTCTCATGATTTCAACCAATTTTCAGTTTAAATCTATCTTACCTTTGTTTACAGGAATAGGATATTCAAAATCTTTTCCCACACAAATTTTTTTTTTTCTTTTCTATTTCTCTTCCTCTTTTCTTTTTTTTTTATGGCATGTACCCACATAGATACATATATATATATATATATATATATATATATATATATATTTGGACTTCAACTCTTATCTTCGGTACCACTGTCAATTTTACACAGTGCCAAGTAGAGGAGTCATTTTTTTTTCTCTCTCTCTTTTTTTTTATAGTCTTCAACCCATGTCTTAGGTACCACTGTCAATTTTACATAGTGCTAAGTAGGGGAGTCTCTCACTATTTTTGGATCTTGGATTCTTTCTTCCCAACAAATAATAAAATAGACTAAACATCAACTAGGTTAATCAATTGATATCAATTCAAAAATTACACTCATATGCTCATTTTATTCAAGTAAGATGCTTCACCCTTAGATTGCATTCATCAAACAACATACCTACCCAAAACCCTTATGCATCAATCAATGAAGAATTTCAACAAGTAGATATATATTGAAGAAATAAATTCAGCATAATAGGTATATCTCCATTCATAGGCATGCATGCATGAACATTCATCATCATAGAAAAATCTACCCATCTCTCATCACATGGATTCAAGTCATAAAATTTTTAAACATCAAAATATGTCAAAATCAATGCAAAATGTGTGAAGCATTAAACTCAAACAATCATAATCAAAAGTGAAACATGATAGATTCAAGAGACCACATCGAATAGAAATCTCAGTGAGTGATATATCAAAAGTAAATAAGAGATGCAAACCTTATGAAATAATCATGAATACAAGAGAGTGCAAAAGATACTCACAAAACTATATAGCAAGCATGTGACCAAAAATACATAAGACTCAGATCAAAAATAGTGTCGGGCAAATGTTGCAAGGTCCAAGTATGTGCCTTTTGAAAATTTTACCTGCACAATTTAAGGTACATAAGGCTCAGTCTGAAAATAGTCTAAAAAAATAATAATGATAAAAATAATTCTCTCAAGGGAAAATCAGAGATGTCGCCGGAGATCTGAAGAGGATGCCGGTGGAAAGAGTCTAGTAGGCAAGAAGCAGAGGTGGAACAGAGGCTAGCTTAAAAGCTGCTAGCAATGATGGTGATGGTGCCGACAGTAGAGTGAGTAATCTCTAGTGGCCTGCTAGAAATCACAGTCTTAGAGGTGAGATCGTCGGCTGGTGGGTGCCAGAAATAATGCTGCATAGATAAAAAAATCAGTCACTAATGAAGAGTCTGCTGTATAAATAAATCAAATCAAAGAATAAGAGGCAGTATAAGAAGTAAGAATCTGCATATGGTATAATCCAGTGTCGACGGCTGGAAGCAGTGATGTTAGAGGCAGATGCAGTGGTAGCTAGAGGTGGAAAACAGTTGCTCTTGAAGATTTCTGGATTTGGAGGCAAAAGAAGCAATAACAGGTAGAAAATAAACAATGCAGCAACTATAATTTTTTATGAAAAGTAGCCATATATAAGAATAAGATTTAATGATCCAAAAAGAAAATGGATAGAACCATGTAATAGAATAAAACTCATTATTTTCAGATGTATGAAAATTGAAGGACCAAAATCTTTCAGGGATTTAGGGGATTAACAGAAAGAAGGCTACTCAGATTACAAAACTGCAAAAACTACACAAAAGTTAATCAGATTCGAAAAGTTTCCATGTGTCCTAGAATGATCAGAAAATATTTTCATGAAAACAATTAATCCACGAGATAGAACGACACATGTTCTTTATATTCCAAGTACAAAATTAGGGTTTCAATTCATTAAAGCACCTTAAAAACTTGCTGCAAAAGTGCTAATCAGAATAGTCAAAAAAAACTACTGCAGAAATTAATCAGAATCGAAAAGATGATAGGTGTTTTAGAATGATCCATGAATTTTAAAATTCAGCAAAAATATCCAGATGATAGAAAATGATGAGTACATTATGATGGTGCCAAAGATCAAAAATTTTTCTAACCCAGTTTCTTAAAATCGCTGCGAGAAAACACCTAGTCAGATAAGCAAATTGCAGTTTAGCAATTACGGGCGTAATATTCTTTATGGCAGTGCCGTAATGTACACAAAAAATCTCGGGTCAAAAATTGTTGGTGTATATGCCCTAGGACCTAGTTTTGGTCAACTTATGTACTACTTGACATTGATATTTATATATCATTCTGGCATTGTCATTATCATTGTTTGTCTACACCTGCAATTGTGTACTTACATGATAATGTCCCTGGAGACAGATTAGATCTGTGCTCAAATAATTATCCCCAGTCGATGTACCTGAGTGGATATGGGACAGCTCTGGTACTTGTGAGACTGGTATGTGGGCTGGTTAGGCACGTGGTGCTAACGCAGACACATGGGTATATCATTGGAGGATATACTGGAAAGACCCGCTATGAGGCTATGACTTGGTGTCATGAGTTATCCTCATAAGTGACAGGAGATGCATTGATCCCTTGACTTGAGGTCATTGATCATTCTATATGGTTAGGGACTTGCTTTGATACAACCTAACACCTTGCCGTAGTTGGAAGGTCATAACGGTTGTCATTGAGCATGTCACGACCCATATGAGAAGGTCAATGGACAGACATAGGATTTGCCCCTTCCTTAGGGAAGTATGATATCCATGGAGCTCCTTTATGGTTCTATGACTGAGAGTGTATGGCCATACCCAGGTGAGAACCTGTTTTAGTCATAGCCATGTGATTGGATGAAAACAAGTGGTGTGATTGGATGAAAACAAGTGGTGACACACTTGTCCAATCGAATATCAGTTCGGCAAAGAGACAGTAATGCATCTGTACCTAGTTGCGATGATGGGGATGTCGATGTTGATATCCATTCCAATGACCTGGGTAGCAGCGATGCACTACTAGGTGCCACTCACTGCTTGTGATGACCTTTGGTCAGCATTGCCAGCGTTAGAGGAACCTACAGGGTCGCACACCTTGATACTTGAGTTCTCGTATTGATCGGGAAGCCTTATGATCGAGTTATTGGATAACTCGGATCTAATTGGGAGATTTCATCAGCGCCAATGGGCCTGATGAGATGGAAGAATATTATTGGAGCCAAACTTCATTTTTGGCAGGTTGACCCGTATTTGACCATGGTTGGTCACATTTGAATTAGGGTTGCATTGGATTAGATCCAAGTGCTTAATCAACCCATGTAATGAAGTTTGGGCTAGCTCATTATCCAATGAGGCCCAATAATAAGTTGTCATGAAGAGAAGAAAGGCTAAAAGGGTATAATGGGGACCCTAGGCGCCTATGGGCATAATGGGGAGAAGTGGCGCAATTTGCTTCATAAGGAAGCAATTGGCGCCTCCCCCTTAATCCCTTATGGTATGAATGCTAATATGGCATTGCTTGGGGCGCAAGGCAAGGCCTTGGCGCACAAAGAAAGACATAGGCTCTAAAAGGAATGGTTGAATGAGAATTATGGAAATGTCTTGGAGACTTTCCTTATCTCAAACCTTCTCATCCTAGCCGCCCACTTGTCTTAATCCTAGCCTTTCATAAACCGCCTCTTGCCCTATAAAAGAGCACCTAGCCGAGCCCTCTTGAGAGTGATCAATCCTTGAAGGCGTGAACACAAGTAGAGGAGCGAGTGCTAGGAGCAAGGGCGCATCTTCCTTCTTCCATAACCGCAAGCCTTTCCCTCCTTTCCTCTTGGCGCAAGGAGCTTTAGTGCTTGGCGGCTTGGGTAGTCTCCCTCTTCCCTTGGCGCATCTTTTCTCTTGGTGGCGCAAGTGAAGTAGACCATCTCCCTAAGGCTTGGATCTTCTTCCCGAGGCTAGCACCGGGCGTGGAAGAAGAGAACTCAAGAGATCCGTGTGTGTGAGACTACAGAGGGCGCACACTTGGGCGCCTACATCGGCATCACTCCACTTTGCTCTTAAGGTATTTCCTAACTCATCGTGTCGACTCCCTTGCTTGCGATCTTCACTGGGTTTTTGGGACCGGCCTATTTCGGGGACATTCTTCCGCTGCGTAATATGTATGTCCATCACTCTGAAAATTGTAAAATATCCCCGGGGTTTCCTAACAAAAATATCCAGAAATACGGTACCGTAAAAACTAATACGGTACTGCCGTAATATGCTAAAAACTCTCAGATGAAATCGGATCATGATTATGGCACCATAAAGAAGATTACGACAGTGCCGTATTTTGCGCAAAATTTCGTTTCTCCCTACAAAAAGAAAAGAAAAATTAATTCTAAAAATAAACTAAAATAAAAGAAACTAAGCAAAGTAAGAATTCTTGGGTTGCCTCCCAAGAAGCGCTAATTTTAGGTCTATAGCTCGAGCAAAAATCAAATCTCATGGTGAAGCAGGTGAATCAGTTCTAAAGTAAATAGCATGTAATTTCTTTCTTTTCCACTGTCCAAAAAGTTTAGCCACTAATCTAAAAATCCAAAATTTTAAATAAATCACAATCAAAGTGGCTTTCTTAAATATGCAAAAATCAAAATCAAAATTTTCAATGATCTTCCTATGTTTGTTAGTGAGCAAAATCGTTGGTCCTTTCTTCAAATTTCTATCTTCAATTGCAATAGGACTTTGATAAAAAGATTTAAGCATTGGATCATCAAAATAATGTCTATGTCTTAAATTAAGTTCTCCAATAAAGCATAAATTCTCAAATACATCAGAAGAGTGAATATCAGATATGGGCAAAACACCATCATGAGGTTCATCAATATTTGTAACATGCAAATCCTTTTCAAGTTCATCATGCCCACAATCAAATAATTTATTAATTTCAAAATTATCATCCAAATCAAAGTGAGATTTGTCAAAATCAGTCCCCTCATACCTTTTCACAAATAATTCATCATTAGAAGAGTCAAAATCAGAATCATATAAAAAATCATAATGAGATTTGTCAATGTTCACAACAGAATTAATAGAATCAGAGTTAACCACACAAGACTTATCACTAATTTCAACAATATCACCAAAATCAAAGTGGGGTTCATCAATGTCTGTAGATTTTAAACCTTTATCAAGCTCATCAGATTTAACCATAAATAAGTTTTCATCAAAAGAAGGTTTTTCAAAATCAATTTTCTCAAACTTTTCTACAAACAAATTATCAGAAGAATCAATTTTACAGTCATCAAAATCATAGTGAGATTCATTAATAAACACATAAGGCTCAATCTCAAAACAATCATAATCAGAGGGGGATTTTTCTAAATTAATTTTCTCAGTTTTCAAATCAAACTCAAACAAACAGTCTTGTTGTGCTAACTGGGCTTCTAAAATTTCAGAATTAGCAGTTAAAGATTCTACTTGAGAAGCAAGCTGACTAATTATTCCCTTAAGATCTTCAATTTCCTTACTTCTATTTGTCATGATTTGATTTTGATTTGACATGAATTTTTCAAACATTACCTCTAAACTAGATTTTTCAGTTTTCTCAAAGTATGGTTCAGAAACATGATTTGAGCAATCATCATAGAAAGAATATTGCTCATTTTGGTACCATGGTGCATTGGGATTTGCATGATTTCTAAATTGACAATCAGAAGCATAATGATCATTACATTTACAGATATTGCATCTAATAGAAGGAATAGAGTGTAATTTCAATATGTCCGCAAGAGTGCATCGTGAATCATCTTCATGCTTACCTTGTGGCATGTATACCTTACTTCTTTGAGATGCCCATGAATTGTGATTAAAATACATATTTATCAAATCTATCAAGAACAGAAAGCTAATCCAACACCAATCAATCAAATTGTTTTTTTTGGAATATATAAAATAAAGAAAATATAAAACACAAGCAAATTCACAAATTTTAGAAATTCTCAGTTCAATCACAACTTCTGAAAATCCAAAACCTGCAAAAATAATAAAAACAAAGTTAAATATAAAACAAATAAAACCTAGTCTAGCAATACTAACAACTATTTTGATATTAACAAAACTAAGGTCCTCGGCAACGGCGCCAAAAACTTGTTGTGATCCGAAAGGACACACTTATAAATACAAGTAGGTAGACTTATTTCAGGTGTCACGGCCAAAACCTAAGTGTTGGCGAACAGGGCTATTGTCACTCCCTGACACAGCTCCAGAAACTTATTGTCCCTAAACTTGTAGTGTTCGCAAGTGCACGGATACTCATAGTGATAAAGAAAATATCGATCCCACAGAGACCTTATTGTTAAGTACCAAATAATTATTTTCTTACTAGCTAAAAATCGAATATGATGCAAGTAAGTAATAGAAAGAAGATAAACAGAGAGATAAACTGGGACAAGGGTTTCATCGATCTTAATTTCAATGATTAGATATAAATAAAAGGTCGTTAGACTAATTTTATTATGATAAAGACTTAATTTACTTCATAAAGGGATCATCTCACTTTCGTGCAAACAATCATGCAGGGATCAATCCTCGCTTTCGCACAAGATCTATCCCAACACTAAAGATAAGTAAATCATCAATGAAAGAACTCGAGATCACTTTCGTGCATCCAAATTCTAAGTTGATTGTCTTGAGTGGAATCTTAAGGATCACTTTCGTGCATCTGAGTCTCAACACAAGTTCTACTTATGGCTTTCCGATGACTCGATCCTCACTTTCGTGTAAGATCAAATCAAGTCTAACACAATAACTCAACCCTAGATTCAAATTATCAACATGGCATTAAGATCACTAAAATCAAATAAAAAGAACTAACCTGAGAGAGTTCCTAACATGCAATTCTAGGGTTCCAAGTTCTCAAGCAAGTCACCTTTCGGTCCTTATTGCAATAACTCTAAAACATGAATAATAACATCAATCTATAGAGAATCAAAGTACAA
Organism: Costus lasius; assembly: GCA_027563935.2. Lineage (NCBI taxonomy): Eukaryota > Viridiplantae > Streptophyta > Magnoliopsida > Zingiberales > Costaceae > Costus > Costus lasius. The sequence goes on along the minus strand of CM050454.1, from coordinate 88,378,300 downwards.
TTATTCACATAAGTAAAATTATCATCATAAAACTATTCTAACGAAGATAAAAAGTTATCTAATCATTAAAAATCAAGGGGGATTACACCCCATGTCCCAAAAAGTGTCTAAGCTTGCATGGAAGGAAGATTACAATAATTAATGGTGAAGGAAATCAAAACAGAGAGAGAAAACAATTTACGGTACGACCGTAAAGATGTTTACGGCCATAATCTACGACGAACAGCAGCGGTGCACAGTTTTGTGTTGATTTCTCCTCCGTCTGGGCTCCTTTCTACTTGAAACTACTAGTGTGTCCTCTCCACCTCCAAACGAAGCTTCTGTGTAAAAATCGCGGCCTGAGGTGTCCTCTACGCCTCTCGGCGCGAGGCCAAACCCTAGACGCCTCTCTGTTGATTTCTCCCTCGATTCTGGATAAAAATTCATCCTTTTACTTCATGTTTCTTCTCCTCTTAAAGACGAGTCCGAAGAATCTTTCCGGTCTCAATTTGGAGGTCTAGATCAAAAGATATAGTTCGCACAAGATTCGGGCTTGTAAAACTCGCGTTTTTAAATTATAATTACGGCCGTAATGATATTTACGGTAGTGCCGTAATTTTTGCTCTGTGAATTATTTGTCAAGATTACGGCCTGTACAAAAGGTTACGGCCATGCCGTATTTTTTTCTGTAAATTTCTGGACCAAAATACGGCCCGTAAAGATCATTACGGCAGTGCCGTAATCTTCTCAAAAACTCTGGTCAGAAAAGGTCTCAAAATACGGCACCGTAAAGATGTTTACGACGGTGCCGTATTTTCACGAATTTCTCTATTTTGGAAAAACTCCAAATTACGGTACCTCTCGGGGATTACGGCAGTACTGTAATTTTGATCTGCGAGTGCAGTCAAATTACGGTACCGTAAACTCCATAATGGGGGTGTCGTAATTCGCTGTGAAGCTCCAATTCTCTTGAAATTTGACGTGTGATCTCCTCTTGATGATGGGAATTCTTCTATGTATTTTATTTTGCTTGAAAATGCCTTAAAATCATGTCTTTTTAGCTAAAAATCATGAAAAACCAAAATAGAAGTAGATTTTGCAATATTTGATAAAAAAAAAGGCATAAAAATAAGCAAAGTAGTAATAATATGACACAAAAAGATATACAAAATGGCATGAAATTTACTATAAATTTCAGTGTCATCATGTATATGCATTGATTAAATCCCATGTTTATTGCTTTCTAAATTGGTTGACATCTAAAACTGAGGGACCAAACTGGTGAATACTTAAGACACTTCTTTTAGTCGATTTCTTCTAATTAGATCTTGGATTACTAAAAAGAGTATTTTTCTGAACTTGGGTGTGAACTTCAACACAAAAGATTATTCCTGTACCAAGCATGTATTTCAACTTATTTTATTGCTTGAGGACAAGCAAGGATTTAAGTTGAGGAGTATTTGATGCCTAGCATTTTTATAATGATTTTTATTATTATTCCATGATTAATTTGGGCTTATTTGAATATTTTCACACTCTTTTAAGGCTTATTTAGTTCAAAACTTTAGAATCTTCACTTTTCGTCTGTCTTATTGAATTTCAAGTAAAATCACCCAATTTTGAAGTCTTTTTGAAGAATATGAGAGCATGGGGTGGTTCCTTATGAGAAAACGAAGCTACCCGTAAAATTTAGGCTCAATCAGAGCTTTTTCTGGACTTCACGGCTAGATGAACCCGGCGGGGTTCACCGGTGATCTTGCCAAAGGATGAAACTCACCGCGCGTTTCACTACCAGGTAAACCCAGCGGGGTTCATCGATGATGTCAGGGTATCCAAAATTCACCACACGCTTCACTAGCAGGTGAACCCCATGGGGTTCACCCGTGATTCTGTCTGATAAAACCTGCACAGAAATTTACCATGGACTTCACTGGTGCAGGGTTCACCTATGATTATTTTGCAACAGAACTGCACAGAACACTTCACCACCAGGTGAACCCGGCGAGGTTCACCCGTGACACTATCAGAATAGCCCGACCTTCACTCGGTTTTTCATCGATTTCTGGCCCGATTCAAGTCCAAATTTGGCAAGTGAGGACTCTATGGAAAGCTTATTCGAAGGAGAGCAAATAAAATATAAAAGCCCCAATTTCTATGATCTAGGGAGAGAGCAATCAGGCGACAAAATAGCTAGGGCGGACGAACACGGCAAACAGGTGATTTCAAGGCGATTTCTAGAGATTCAACCATCGGAACTCAGTGATTCTTGTTTATTTCATTCGGTTCATCGTCTCCTCCCTCTTAGAAACCTTTTCCTATGATTTTCCTATGTACAAAGAGAGAATTTTTATCGATTCAACGATGGTTGTAGCGTAAACTTTATTTCAGGGCTAGGTTGAAGCCCTCTAACGATTTATATTTTGCAATTCATGTGTTATCTTTGTTATTTGGATCATATTCTAAGCATATTTCACTTGAAGCATTAATTTATTGATATTTACTCTGGCCAAGTATTATCATGTCATAGTTATTACAGTTCATAACGAAAGTAGGATTGTAACGACGGAACCTCTTTGTGAATCTTGTGAAGGCTCGACACGAAATTGCTTGTTCTTCGCTCGAGGGTCCATATTCTACAACGGAACCCATAGAGTTTGTATAGAGCGATCCACCGCGAAAGTAAGAGACGTTTTGGGTAAATACTGGGGTGTACACTCGAAAGAGGGCACCTTGCACCATAGGGTAGATTCCTTATGCATATTTGTAAATCCATGTAACTGATATTTATTTCTTAGTGCAATTGAAATCATCAGAGTGGTGGAAACCAAAGCCCTGATATTCTCTGATGTAGGATGGAATTCCTAGCGCAAAGATCATCATAGGTATGGAGCTCTAACGTAACAGGGGAACAAGGGTTTCAACGGTAATAAGAGCAAGCAGCAAAGAAATGGGATGAGGTGGAAGGAAGGCACCTGAGGCCCCCTTAAGGAAGGGGGCCAGCTCCCTTTGAACTCTCGCAACAAGCTTGGTTTGTGTTTCAGCACGGGAACAAGCTTCTACTCCAGTTCAGCAGATCTCGGCAACCAATGGCTGTATGGATGAAGGAGAACACGGGTGATGAAGAAGGGCCGTCTAGCACACCTTCAAGCATCAATGGGGAGGGGCCAAAGGTTCACCCTCAAGGAATTCAAGGGGCCAAAGGCTCACCCTCAAGGTAACACAAGGGGCCAAAGGCACGCCCTAAGGAAACATCAGCACAAAGCTAACATGATTTTTAGATTCAAAATATCATTAACTTGTTGTGCAAGTGAGAAATTACATGGGCTTTAAAACAAGCCCCCTCCAACGGTTACATTGCAAGCTGGGTTCTCTCTCACTTTACCCTCAACGGTAACAAAATGGTGTTAACGGTAACAAGGTGGGGCTGTGATTTGATTTGATGGTGGTTGGCTGAGCAACATGCAACTGCTTGTATTTAAACCTTGAATATGATTTGATATTGTTGACCAAATGTTGACCTTGCTAGGTGTCGACTTGGTTTGATGATACGGTAATTGGGCTTAGCTGATTCTTTGATGATATGGTAATTAGGTTCGGCTGGTTCTTTGAAGTTGGCTGAAGGTTAACCTCACTTGGCATTGATCTTGGCTTTTGATGTAAGACCAATTCTTACTTGATGTTGACTTGTATCTGTTGGTGTTTATGCCCTGCAGACCAATATTTGGACATGATCGGGCATTGTTTGAATGTACTTTGATGGAATTGTTATTCTTTATAGAGGCATGGTCGTTATTATGCAGACTTCTCTACCTGCGTTGATGTATTGAGTTGCATAAATAATGTCCCAGGAGTTTGGCTGGATCCATTCTCATAAGCTATCCCCAGTCAAGGTACCTTAGCAGATATGGGACAGCTTTAGTACATGTGAGACTATTAGTGCTTGGTGGCATCTCCTTGCCACAAGCTCTCTCCCTTCCTTGGCCATAGGCGCACCTTGCTTGAAGGTGGCGCAAGCAAAGAAGAAGAAGGAAGCAACTTGGCGGCATCATCTTCCTCCTCATCTCTTCTTGGCGCTTTCATCTTAGAGGTGGCGCAAGAGAAGTGAAGGAACCCTAAGGCTTGATTCTTTTCCCGAGGCTAGCACCAAGCGTAGAAGGGAGCAACGATCAAGGAGTCGACGCGTGGATACTTGTAGAGGGCGAGCACTTGATCGTCTTCGAACATGGCTTCAAGAACCGAGCAAGCAATAGAGGTATTATCCTTGTCACATCCTTGTGTTCTCCCTCACATGGATCCTTGGGCAAAGGAATATGTTTCGGGTGTAATGCTTCTGCTGCGTCCTGGGACTGTAAAATTTTAAATTAGACCCGGTATTCCCTAACAGTGGTATCAGAGCTACTTGCGAGAAACACAAGGTGTATGTTTGCTTGTATGAAAAATTTTTGGAAAATTTTTCTTCTATCCATGCGCGTTTCATATAGAAAGCCTCTTTCATCCAAACTTCTTTTATCATTTTTATGGCCAAAATTTGGATTGTGTTTATGATGAATTTAAGACCAAAGACGCACGTAGTTTTGTCAAGTAGGACGGGCATTGTGTCTTCGGACTGGCCGGGTCTCTTGATCTGACAAAATTGCCAGCCGATAGGGTCCATGAAATCATCATGAAACTTGATCCCAATTTTAGCATAAATTTGGTTAAGAGAGTGCTTTGGATGATGTTGGCGCATAAGGTGCTAAAATTTGATTTTTCCGGATTTTCAAATTTTACATGCGCCACTTGATTGGGTTGATATGGTCATAGCGAGTGCCCTCCTGTGTTGTGATGTGGAAGCATGTTTCCACTTGTGATGAATACTTGTAAAATCTCTTTCCACCTGCGTGTGGTTCTCTCCCTATCTTGTTGTAAAGAATTTTTCATCTTATTTAGAATAGATGTAGAATTATATGATAAGTTAAGGCTTCATCTTGACAACAAGGAGTCTTCTTCAATCGGAATCAGTGTGTCGCCAGCTTTGGAAGCGTGGTGATGGACTTGCGGCTGAAGGAAGGACACTTGCTTTCGGCTTCTGGCATGGGCTGACTTGCTTCAGGGACTCGCAACCCTTGGATGCACGATAACATGTCACATGGCTCGTGACAAGTTTTGTGTATGAAAAGGGCTATGACCATATCGACCAAACTAGCATGCCTGTGATGGTTTATTATTCTATCCATAGCATGCCTGTGATGTTTTTCCTTTTACTGCCATAACTATAGGAAAACTGCATGCTAGAAAAGAATAAAATAAACATGCAAAAACTCTCATTGAAATATCAAGTCAATAGCCTTCTAACGCGTAGCCCTCATCAAACTATCGATCGGTGGTGTTGTGAATTGTTTCCCACCCTCGTGGGACACACCCACTTATCTTTAGGAGGTGTGTGGTGCCAATGGTTTCCCTAGTCCGTTTTAATCGGGCGTGCCTTCGTAAGGAAACTCGTTGACCCTGGGCATAACGGTTAGGATCTGACTTGACTAGTTTTTCATATGTCACTGACATGATGAATCACTAGAGGCAGCTGTTGAGAGGATAGGGTTCTGTGCTGTATCCAGCCCTCGCTGGACACAGGGCGCCTAGTCTGTCTTAACTAAGAGGAATTGTGCATGGCACAATTGGCTGACATGCCTACCTGAAGAAGCATGAGATCACTCTGTGCATCCCAACTCACCCTCGTGAGTCGCAGAGACCTCATCTAAAATTAGGATCCTACTCACCTCTTTCCATGTTGAGTTTGAGAGTTCTCAACTCATTTTTGGAAATAGTGGGAGCATAGCATTTAAGTTAAAGTCCTTGTTAAATGCTTTGTCATAGTACTTATTTTACTTATTTGCTTATTGTAGAAGGCATCTCCTGATCTAAGATTGAAACTCTATAAAAACAAATTGGATGGGACAAATTGGACAAAGTGGTTCAAAATTTTGTCCAAGATACTCGAACAAGAAAATAAGGTGCATCTTCTTGAAAGACCTCCATCCCAGCCCAGTGTGTATTTCACTACTGAGTGGGAGTGGAATGTCTATCTTGAACATTGTGAAGATAACGAACAATACACTGCTCTTGTCTTAGAGTGCATGACCCCAGAGGTCAAAGTTGAGTGTGATGAGATGGGGATTTGTGATCTTATCATACATCTCAAAGGTCTCTTCACACCATGCTCTATAGACAATGATCAGGAGAGTTCTGTTGTATCTTCAGAGTGTATGCCTAAATCTGAGAATGACCATGGTTCTGTATCTTCGAAGCTAATACTTCGGAAGACTGGGAATGCATGGGTATTTCGAAGAGGATTAATGGCCAAGAAGAACATGGCAAAGAAGAAGGGATGTAATCCATCCGCTTCAGGTATTGTGTTACCAAGGTCTTTATGTCTACTTCTTATTCATGGGTACTGGGTACCGCATGTGAGGCTCACATATATTTTACATGTGCAGGAGCTCAGAAGAAGTAGGACGATTAGGCTTGGTGGGATCGACTCTCGGGTCAAGGACGGAGCATTGGATGCTGCTATTGATATCATCTCACTGCCTTGAAGACTTTATCTAGAACTTTGCTATTATGTATCAGCTTATGTAATAGAACATCATTCCTTTTGGAAAGGATTTCAGTTTGAAATAATATATGATATTTTCTTTAAATCTGAGATGTTCTATTGAAGTAATATAGTTGATAATAGTTTGTGGTTCTATATGTAACACAAGATCAGATCCAATGATTCAATAAACACCCTCTTATAGCATTGTCTCTTGAACCATAGAACAATGGTCACATCCAAAGGTCCATGGACTATTGGGATCATTATCCTTTCAGGATTATGATACATGTGAGCCTAGTTCAAAGGAACAATGTGACAGATGCTGCCTTCACCATAAAGGGTGAAAGGATTATTGGCTTGTTGGATCTATTACACAGCAATGTATGTGGACCCGTGTAAACAAGCACTAAGAGGTGTTATATGCTTCATCAGGTGTGGGTATGCCTTATCCAACCTAAGAACTTTGGAGAAATCCAAGAAGTTCACAAATGAAGTATTGAGTCAAATTGGAGGATCTATTAAAGCACTTTGATTGGATCAAGGTGATTAGTGGAGAATTTGATGACTGTCCTAAGAAGTGTGGAGTTATCTCACAGCTTACTTAGTACACCACTATGTGGTGAATTTCAAAGAAAGAAAAAGGAACACATTGGATGTGGTTCCATCTTTGAATAGTCATGCAAATATACTACTATGATGCCATGCAAACAGATGTACTGCCACTCCATAAGAAAATGTCTAAGTTAGCTTTTGAGTTGCGAACTGCAAATATCCCATTTCTTCAATGGAATTGGGAATGTAATGTGCAGTGATTCAAAAGTATGTGTTTGTGGTGCACTGTAGAGTGCTAATTCTATCCCAAAGAGAACAAAATATTTATTGCTCAAACTGCTGTCTCTCTTGAGAAAGTATTTCTTTTGAAAGAAGCTAGTGGGAGTAGATTTGATTTGGACAAGGTCCAGAATCAACCATAATATAATTAGACACAGATGGAGAGCAATATCTCACATACAGGTTGAAAGTCAACCTGAGGTTCAAGTAACACAGGAACCACATAAGTCTGGATTGATTCGATATGCTGAGCATAACGAATTTTTCATCATGGATGAACCTAAGACTTATAAGGAAATGGAAGCGGTCGGTGGACCAGATTCCAAGAAATGGCTAAGGGCCATGAGAACCATAATGGACTCCATGTCTACTAATCAAGTCTGGGACTTGGATGAGCTGCCAAAGGGGTAATTCCCACAGGCTGTAAATAAATCTTATAGGAAGATAGACATGGAAGGTAACATTGTTACCTTGAAAGGCAAGCTAGTGAACAGAAATTTCAGGCAAATCCACTGGGTGGATAATGATGAAATTTTTCACCAATAGCTGAGTTTTAAGTCCATTAGGGATCTGCTTGTTATAATTGCATGATCAATTATGGCGTGTTGTTATGAAAACTGCCTTTCTTGCATGGACGTCTGAAAAGATATCTATAAGGAAATAGCCAGAAAGTTTTCATATCAAGGCCATAAAGATATGCATGGTGTTATGCCAGCATGTTTAAAAGAGACTGTGTTTACAAGAAGATCAGCGGGAGCACCTTAATAGTATTTCTTATTCTAGATGATTGATGATATTCTCCTCACATGGAATGACATCTCAGCTCTTCACATGGTGAAGAAAAGGCTTGAGATGTATTTCGAGAAGAATGATCTAGGGAATGATGCCTACATCCTAGGCATGAGGATCTATAGATAGAGATCCAAGAAAGTCATTGCCCTTTAGTCAATCTATGTTCATCCAAGAGTTTCTGGAAAGGTTTATATTGGATGATTCCAAATATTGATACCTTCCAGAGAGATATGATCTGACTCTCATGAGGATGTTGTGTCCTATGACCCAACTGGAGAGTAATAACATGGGTCTAAAATCCTGATACATGGTGTATAGGATGGATCATGTTTTGAGTAATATACACAAGACCATTTGTGGCAAATGCTTGGAGCATAGCCAGTAAGTTTCAATCAGATCCTAGTGTTTGACACTGGATAGCTGTGAAAGCAATCCTTATATATACTTGGGAAGTATAAAGGATTGAAGTCTAGTCTATGATAGACATGAAGAATTTTGTGTACAAGGGTACACTGATACTTCGTTCCAGTCTTATGACCACAGCCAGGATTTGCGCTTTGCCTTGTTGTGGTGTTGTGTGCTGAAAGAGCATTATGCAAACCATAGTGGCAAAATTCTACAAATAAGGCTGAGTACATTGCAGCTTCTTGTGGCAGCCAAGGAAGCAACTTCATTCATTTTCACTTGATTTAGTTCCTAGTGCTTGATGGTCCAGTATAGTTCTTACTGGGGCCATAGCATAAGTGAAGGAACTTAGTGCTCAAGTATGTACTGCAGTATATCATCTGATCTTAGAGATCATGGATAGGGATGATGATCAAATTTGTTAAAATAAACACAGATAGCAATCTGGAAAAACCCACTAACATAGCCTCTGGCGCAGCGGAAGCTAAATGGGTCATACTAGAGACATTGGAACTGACTAAACATTAGTTGTCCTTGGTCTTAGTGAAAATGGGAGATTGTTGGTGTTTATGCCCTGCAGACCAATGTTTGGACATGGTCGGGCATTGTTTGAATGTACTTTGATGGAATTGTTATTCTTTATAGAGGCATGGTCGTTATTGTGCAGACTTCTCTACCTGCATTGATGTATTGAGTTGCATAAATAATGTCCCAGGAGTTTGGTTGGATCCATTCTCATAAGCTATCCCCAGTCAAGGTACCTTAGCAGATATGGGACAGCTTTGGTACATGTGAGACTGGTGTATGGGCTGGTTAGGTGCGGGGCACAGCAACGCAAACATACAGGTGCATTGGATGCACTGGAGTGATCCACCGTGAGGATTGACATGTCTAGTCAACAAGTCAATCTCACATGCAAGAGGTTTGCATTGATCCTTAGACTTGAGGTATTCATGTCTAGATTTGATGATGGGTATGCTTTGATACAGTCTTACGTCTCTCCGTAATTGGGAGACTAAAACGACTGACATTGGGCATGTCATAAGTCATGTAGAGACATGGATGACCAATAGTAGGATTTGCCCCTTCCTTATTAGAAGCATGATATCCACTTGGGGCGCCCCACCTTATTGGTGTATGATAGGAATGTGTGGCCACACTTGTTAAGTCATGACCAATGCATTGGATTGATAAACTTGAGACTAATCCAATGGCAGGATATCAGTTTAGGCAAAGGGATCTATAATGCAATGGGAATCCTCGTTGCTTGTTACGAGTTGTTGCCATAATGACTTAAGTCCTATGATATGGGTAGTAGTGATGTGTTGCTAGATACCCCTCACTAGTTATGATGTTTACATCATTGCCATCGTCATATGGATCCTACGGGGTCACACGCAATAGACTCTTGACGTTGCTTTAATTAGAAGCCATAGGATCAAGTTATTGGATAACTTGGATCCATTTGGAAGATTTCTTCAACACCAATGGGCCTGATGAGTTGGAAGAAGGTTATTGGAGCCAAACTTCATTTTTGGCAGGTTGACCCGAAATTGACCTAGATTGGTCACATTTGGATTAGGGTTGCATTGGATTGGATCCAATAGCTTAATTAACCCATGCCATGAAGTTTGGGCTTGCTCATTATTCAATGAGGCCCAATAATTAGTTGTCATGAAGAGAGAATTGGCTAAAAGAGTATAATGGGGAGAAGTCTTCACCCATTAGCGCCTAGGGGCATAATGGGGTGAAGTGGGCGGTTTTGCTTCATTAAGGAAGTAAAAGACGCCTTGCCCTTTCTCCCTTGATGGAAACCTTGCCTCTAAGGCAAGTCTTGGGGCTAATATGGCTTGAGAACTTTTATGGGAAGTTCCTAGGCGCATATGGATGTTGGGAAGAGGTATATGGTAAAGTCTTGAAGACTTACCTTACCTCAAACCCTAATTTCTCCCAAGACACCACCCTAGCCGAATTCCTCTTGCTTGTTGCGCCTTGCCCTTCTCCTTGGATGGAATGCATGCCTCTTAGGCATGTCTTGGGCTGATATGGCCATTGGGCAAATTAGGATAGGTTGAATGAGGTTTATGGTAAAGTCTTGGAGACTTTCCTTACCTCAAGACTCCTTTATCCTAGCCGCCCACTTGGCATGATCCTAGCCATTGCCCTTGCCGCCCCTTGTCCTATTAATAGGACCCTTGCTGCCCCCTCTTAGAGGTTAATTCGGGTGGACAACATCTTGGAGGGGTGACATATTCTTGGAGAGACTTGGAGTGCAAGGGGCGAGAGTAACATAGGCTTGGCGCAAACTTCTTCCTTGGAGCCGCAAGTTCTTCCTCTCCCTCTCTTCTTGGCGCAAGGACTATTAGTGCTTGGTGGTATCTCCTTGCCACAAGCTCTCTCCCTTCCTTGGCCATAGGCGCACCTTGCTTGAAGGTGGCGCAAGCAAAGAAGAAGAAGGAAGCAACTTGGCGGCATCATCTTCCTCCTCATCTCTTCTTGGCGCTTTCATCTTGGAGGTGGCGCAAGAGAAGTGAAGGAACCCTAAGGCTTGATTCTCTTCCCGAGGCTAGCACCAAGCGTGGAAGGGAGCAATGATCAAGAAGTCGACGCGTGGATACTTGTAGAGGGCGAGCATTTGATCGTCTTCGAACATGGCTTCAAGAATCGAGCAAGCAATAGAGGTATTATCCTTGTCACATCCTTGTGTTCTCCCTCGCATGGATCCTTGGGCAAAGGAATATGTTTCAGGTATAATGCTTCCGCTGCGTCCTGGGACTGCAAAATTTTAAATTACACCCGGTATTCCCTAACAGTATCATATTGTCTCTTCAAGTGTTGACTCTTGCTTGATGTTGACTTGTACCGTTGGTAGGAGAGAAAGCCTTGATGTTGGGGAGCCTTGCCATGTGCAAGTACATGTGTGATTCACCTAGGCTATAACATCCTACTACATCACCTACAAAGTAAAACAATAGCTTCAAAAGAAATCCTAGGCTAAGGTCCTACCTTCAACATTAAAACACAAGTGTTCAACATACAAAATTGTCCCACAACTAGTCTTACAACCATCAGGACTAGTTTGGGCCCAAGGTAAAATAGTTTATCAAACTAAGCAACTAAGAGATGTAAAGCAATATAAGCAAGTTTTCAAAACACAATATAATCCCAAAAGATGCCCTGCATCAGCTCTCCTAGGCGGCAAAAGAATTCTTCTCCTGAAGAATTAGCATTGAGTGTCTCCCCTTTGGATTCTGGTGGTAACCCCAAAGTGTGGAAATCATCTCAGCCACAGTAGTTTGGGTGATCATCACCACCAAAGTTCATCTCCGGTGGCCATCCCAAGGTGTGGGGATTGTCATCAGCTTTTGGAACATCCGCATTCCTGCATTTTAAACACAAACATTTGAAAGTACATGTTCTTTTATGTGTATGGGGCATATATGATTTGAAAACATGATAAGAAAATGTGAGTGCAGATGTATAAGCTGTGAATGAGAGACTTCAAAGAGATATTTTCTTGCAATCCTTAGATGGGTACCCACCAATTGGGAATTTAGATGCGCTAAGAAATTTCCGCGAATTCTTCCCATAGTGTTTGTTCATCAAAGTAGATGTAAAGATGAAATCATATGGCAAGTAGAGATCTGATTTTGTGAGATATTCTTATGGAATAATTAAATCGTCAAGATACATGTACTTACAAAGCAATGGTATTTCAATTGCATGGGTTGAGTCAACAAAAACAATGTCATATAATTGTTCCTTTGTGTCATTCTTTAAAGGTTCTGCTAGTTCAGGACTGAGTTGTATGTTCTCCTTGGGAATTTCATCTTTAGTGGAGAGAGTGGGTTGATTTGTCTCTAAGGGTGACGTGTGTGGAAGTTCTAATTTATGCTCCAAGTTTGATGGCAGCACTTCCTCAAGTGTGGGCATGGGCTGGAGTTGTTCTAAGGATGTGGTCAATTCAGGATTAGATCTAAGTTCCAAGGTTAATGGCAGCGTAGTAGGTTCTGGAGGAGGCTGACGACAATTATTGCTCACGGTATAGGATGAGTCCTTGCTTTGCTCATGGTGTTCTTCTATCTTTTGTAGTTCTATGTCATCCTCACTATTATAATCTGCCACATATAGAACTTGTTCTATTTTCTCTTCAAGGATTTGAGAAGTCATGGTCGGGGTTTGCTTAGGAGAGTCATGAGGTGGTTGGTAGGTATCATCTTCAAGTGTTGGGTCATTGGCTTGAACCTTTGGACTTAGGAAGGCAGGTGACTTATCCTTAGCTTTGGGTAGAGTCCTAAAATATTCAGCTTGCCTCTTTCTATCTAACTTGATCTTATACTCAATTTGTAGAGCTTGTTGGTAGGACTCTTCTAAGTTTTTAATAGGGTAGAGCATGATAGCATCCTTTATATTATTCCTAAGTCCCTCTTCAAACCGATCAAGGGTTATTCCTGCATCTTCCTCTATATCACATCTAAAAAGTAAGTCTTCAAACTTTTCCATGTATTCAGTTATAGAGTCATCTCCTTGGGCCAATGTAGACAATTGGTCATTTATGTGCTCCCTGTAGTGTTGGGTTACATAGCGATCCCTTAACCACCAACTCATAACTTTCCATTTTGGGATTTTAAGTCCATGATCCTCTAAATGGATTCTCACAGCAATCCAATATGTTATAGCTCGACCTCGTAAAAGAGATTGGACATGATGGACTTTATCATCTTCAGGTATAGCGTTTTCCTCAAAATATTGTTCAACTAGTTTTAGCCAACTAAGAAACTCATGAGAGTCTAAGTTTCCTCCAAAAAGAGGTGGGCTTCTACGGTGGTTTGGTTCCATTGGTCTAGAGGTTCTCCTAGGGGCATGGGCATAAGCGTGAGTGTAGTTGTGTTCATATGGCTGATAAGAGGGTTCGGTTGATTGCCAAGCCATATTAGTGGTTTGTAAATCCTTGTTAAGTCTTCAACAACAATATTGGCAGCAAACATGTGCAGAATCTACTAACAAGAAATCTGAATTAATTTTATGCACTGTAACTGAACCAAATGTGAGTTATGAAACATGTCAGCAATCAAGTATAAATGCAGCAGGTGGTAAGTTGAACTAAGTGTGAATGGAAATGCAGCATAAATGATAGAACAAGCAGTTTTGAGTAAGTAGTATGCAGAAATGCAAGATAGGTATAACAATACAATAAATGTTCAGCAAAGTTTGCAGCAGGATTAGTAACTTCCAAATGGTAATGCACCGTAAACGCAAGCAACTTCATCAATGTTCAGCATAGCCCATGTATAGGTAGGTGATTGATGCATAATTGTTATTTAACAAACTATCTTGAAGATATCAGCAATTACCAACAAAGTTCAGCAGGAAATGGTATTTGTTCAAACACATAAAAGTAGCAGCAGCATAGGATACTAACACTGGTAGGGATAAAAGGTACAGAAGACCAGCCTAAACTTTGGCAATGGATGTTAATGCAGCAATAACAGATTTAAACGCAGCAAGAAGACAGAAATCCAGATTTCAATTAAGTGCAGAATCAAAAATGGATGGTTAGAACTTGTGCTAACAGAAGATGTTATAACCTTAATTTTAGAAATTTAGAAATTTATTTTGGAATTTTTATGATTTTTAGAAAATTTTTCAGAATTTTAAAAGGGTTAAAAAAATTAAGTTTTTGATAAAAACTTAATTTGTGCTCGCAGGGACTCGAACCCGCGATGCGCGAAACTTTTGGCTGCACCCTAACCACCAGACTAAGTTTTCGTTTCTAATATTGAACCATGCTTCTTTTAGTTAATTTAAGATATTCACTGACCTTTTTCCTTGTTTCAAATTTAGAAATTCTTGCATCTCGCTATCCTGAAAAGATTCTGGAAAATATTTCTCAAAGAATGCTTCTCTAAAATCGGTCCAAGAGATAGGGTCATTTCCAAAAGTAACTCTCATACCAGACCACCATGTCCCAGCTCTATCAGATAAGAAATATGTAGCCAATTCTACCTTCTGCTCATCTGGACATCCTAATGCTCTAAAGGTTTGCTCTACTTTTAGTAACCAATCTCTAGCAGCCCAAGGGTCAGTAGTTCCTCCAAAATCACGAAATCGATCTTTTCCTAACTGTGAGAACTGCATCAGTATATTAGCTGACCTAACTGGTTGGTTTACTACTGGTTGTGGTACTAACGATGGAGAAGAAGATTCACCCTCATCCCTTACTGCTGCTTGTACTACAGGGGAAGCATGCGGTGCTGCTTCTAAGGGTACTGAGGCTTCATACCCACTTCTTCTTCTCGTAGGGGCCCTAGGTAGGTTTTGAGATAACTGTACCTCAGCTTCAGGAGGATTTCTAGCTTCTCCAATACTATGAGCACTTACCCTCTGACTTCCACCTCCACGTCCTCTACTTCCTTGACTTGGAATTGCTCTGCCTCTAGTTCTTGGTGCCATCCTATCAACAAAATAACATGTTATATAATAATTGTTTACCTATTCATTTATTTTAACCTTAACCCAAACCCAGTCCTGAGGTTCCTATATCCTTAGGTTTTCTTACTGAACCTATAGCTCTGAACTGTGGGTTATGGGCCCACAGACTTATACCTCTGAACCTATACCTCTGTATCAACCTATACCTCTGATACCATTTAAATTGTCACGCCCCGGCGGGAAGCCGGCTATTTCTAGCTTAGGGTTCCCCAGGGAGTAACAATATTGATAGGAACCAGAGAACTACTATTGTTACTCCCTGGGGAACCCTGAGCTAGAAATAGCCGGCTTCCTGCCGGGGCGTGATAGAAGATGCAGAATTGTGCAGAAAATTTGGATGCAACTTGGATAGTACGTGCAGAATTTCAGCTTCAAGCAGAGGAGCATTCCAGTCAAGGTGCTGAACCAGGGCAAATGGACCATGCTAAGGTTCAGAGGTGTGCAGGATTGAAGAACTCGGGAATCCAACCTATTGACCCAGATGGGATCCGAATCCTTCCTTCAGAATTTACTCAATAGGAAACACAGATGGTAAGCCACAGTGATCAGATTTTCAGAAATAAAACCCAGCAAGTAGAGATTGCTTAAACGCAGTTAAGGATACAACTCTCGGCACACTATTTTAGGGTTGCAATCAGTAGAAATCACAACACAACGTTAGCAATGAGAGAAAACAGAGTTTAGAAAAAGAATTTGCAGAGAGCAGAGCAAAGAAAATTCAGCAAATACCAGATTTTTCCAGATGCGTTAAGCTGAGATGTTTTAGGTATCAATTGTGCAGACTTTTCTTAAAACAGGATTTTGAAACTTGCAAACCACACAGGATAATGTGCAGCAATAGGTTTCAGCAACAGTAAAGTTATCAGGGCTGATAGCAAAATAAAAGTGCAGTAGGTTCCCTATATGGATGCAGTGATGTGCACGAGTGTTGCTGCTAATGTAAATTATTATGCAGGTATATAAGTGATCAGTCGAGTATTCACGTGCAGTAATGTTCAACAGTAAATATTCAAATCCAGCTTATAAATTCCAGGTTTAGAACAACAAGACACAGCTCAATGTAAAGCAGGCAGACAAACACAGCACAGAATCGGCAGATTTCAAGAACTGCAGAATGGTAAGCAACAGCGCTTACCATCCTAAATCAGATTTTGCAATTTAGCAATAAGGAACAAAGATCTATTGATTCTTGTGATAAACCTGATTAGAATTGTTCTTAGGACTTATGACACCTAATCAGATTAAGGGTCACAAGCTATGCGTCAGAGGTTTTATCAGATCCAAGAAGTCAGGCCACGGTACGATACAGTAAAAGTCCAGCTTCACGGATTCTAGTTTTCAGCCATAGCAATGAACCTGCTATACCCAAAACTGACGTAACTTGAAGACTTGATTCTATCCATCAGTTAGATAGTTCAAGGATCGCTCGGTTTAGAAAATTCAAGCAGGGATTCAAGAGCAAAGCCAACAGCAGAATTCAGCAAACAAATGTCGAAAGAGTCTTGTAAGTTGAAACTGAACTTCAACAAAGTTTTCCAGCAGTTCACCGCCAGGTTTAAACACAGCAGAAATTTGTCACGCACAAATGCAAAAAAAACTCAGAAAACGGCACAGAGTTTCAGACACAGGAATCGTGAGCAGAAAAACAGCAGGTTCAGAATCAGAAATTTCAGAGAAGTGGTAAGCTACAGTATTCGAGAAGAATTCAAATTTTCAGCTTACACGTTGCGTAGTTTCTCATGGTCTCAATTCTAGAAATGGGTTTCAGAAAACGTTACAACACAGTTTCACAGCAGGAGATAGAATATCAAATGCAGACAGCGAACAGCGAGTTTCAGAAAGCAACGGCGGAAAAATTCAAACGCGACAGAGCAAAACGTGATTGGGATTGAACAGGAAGCTAATCTTAGTACAAAGCAAACAAAAGGCACATTCTAGAGCACCTAAGGAGCCCTCTGATACCACTAATGCAGGATGGAATTCCTAGCGCAAGGATCATCTTAGGTATGCAGCTCTAACGTAACAGGGGAACAAGGGTTTCAACGGTAATAAGAGCAGGCAGCAAAGAAATGGGATGAGGTGGAAGGAAGGCACCTGAGGCTCCCTTAAGGAAGGGGCCGGCTCCCTTTGAACTCTCGCAGCAAGCTTGGTTTGTGTTTCAGCACGGGAACAAGCTTCTACTCCAGTTCAGCAGATCTCGGCAACCAATGGCTGTATGGATGAAGGAGCACACGGGTGATGAAGAAGGGCCGTCCGGCACACCTTCAAGCATCAATGGGGAGGGGCCAAAGGCTCACCCTCAAGGTAACGCAAGGGGCCAAAGGCACACCCCTAAGGAAACATCAGCACAAAGCTAACACGATTTCTGGATTCAAAATATCATTAACTTATTGTGCAAGTGAGAAATTACAGGGGCTTTAAACCAAGCCCCCTCCAACGGTTACAATGCAAGCTGGGTTCTCTCTCACTTTACCCTCAATGGTAACAAAATGGTGTTAACGGTAACAAGGTGGGGCTGTGATTTGATTTGATGGTGGTCGGCTGAGCAACATGCAGCTGGTTGGTCTTGACCGGTTTCTGGAAATTAGGTGAGGTTGGCTGCTTTTATTTGAACCTTGAATATGATTTAAAATTGTTGACCGAATGTTGACCTTGCTAGGTGTTGACTTGGTTTGATGATACGGTAATTGGGCTCAGCTGATTCTTTGATGATATGGTAATTAGGTTCGGCTGGTTCTTTGAAGTTGGCTGAAGGTTGACCTCACTTGGCGTTGATCTCGGTCTTTTGATGTAAGGCCGGTTCTTACTTGATGTTGACTTGTATCATGTTGTCTCTTCAAGTGTTGACTCTTGCTTGATGTTGACTTGTACCGTTGGTAGAAGAGAAAGCCTTGATGTTGGGGAGCCTTGGTGCCATGTGCAAGTACATGTGTGATTCACCTAGGCTATAACATCCTACTACATCACCTACAAAGTAAAACAATAGCTTCAAAAGAAATCCTAGGCTAAGGTCCTACCTTCAACATTAACACACAAGTGTTCAACATACAAAATTGTCCCACAAGTAGTCTTACAACCATCAGGACTAGTTTGGGCCCAAGGTAAAATAGTTTATCAAACTAAGCAACTAAGAGATGCAAAGCAATATAAGCAAGTTTTCAAAAGACAATATAATCCCAAAAGATGCCCTGCATCATTTTCTCTCATATATTTTCCCCACCGTAGTTGTTTGATTTCTTGCTTACAATTTCGCTTAATTTTAGTTTTGAAGTTCCAAAAATCATGATTTGATCAACTTAGATTCCAAGAATTAGATTTTCTGGTACTCACCTTGTTCCCTGTGGAATTCGATATCTTTTGTATTAGTTCGATAACACCGTGCACTTGCGGTGCGTATCACTTTGATGCAACCTAACACCTCGCCGTAGTTGGGAGGTTATAAAGGTTGTCATTGAGTATGTCACAACCCATATATGAATATCAATGTACAGACAAAGGATTTGCCCTTTCATAAGGGAAGCATGATATCCATGGAGCTCCTCTATGGTTCTATTCTATGACTAAAAGTTTATGGTCATACCTAGGTGAAAACCTGATTTAGTCATGACCATGTGATTGGATGAAAACAAGTGATGACACACTTGTCCAATCGGATATCAGTTTGGCAATGAGACTGTAATGTATCTGTACCTAGTCGCGATGATGGGGATGTCGTGTCGATATCCATTCCAATGACTTGGGTAGTTGCGATGCACTGCTAGGTGTCACTCACTGCTTGTGGTGACCTTAGGTCAGCACTACCAATGTGAGAGGAACCTACAGGGTCACACATCAAGATACTCGAGTTGTCGTATTGATCGGAAGCCTCATGATCAAGTTATTGGATAACTCGGATCTATTTTGGAGATTTCATCAGTGCCAATGGGCCTGATGAGATGGAAGAATGTTATTGGAGCCAAACTTCAATTTTGGCAGGTTGACCCGAATTTGACCATGGTTGGTCACTTTTGGATTAGGATTGCATTGGATTGGATCCAATGACTTAATCAACCCATGCAATGAAGTTTGGGCTTTCTCATTACCCAATGAGGCCCAATAACAAGTTGTCATGAAGAAGTAATGGGCTAAAGGGTATAATGGGGAGAAATCTCACCCCATTGGCGCCTAAGGGCATAATGGGGAGAGGGAGGCGCCTTTTGCTTCATTAGGAAGCATTATGCCCCTAGCCCTTCAACCTTTGATGGTATGAATGCCTCTAAGGCATGTCTTGGGGCTGATATGGCACTTGGGCAAATATGGATCGGTTGAATGAGGTTTATGATAAAGTCTTGTAGACTTTCCTTACCACAAACCCTAATTGTCAACCCCTTATCCTAACCACACACTTGTCATGATCTAAGCCCATGCCAAACCGCCTCTTGCTCTTATTAAAGAGACACCTTGTCGCCCCATCTTGACACATTAATTCTCTTGAAGGCGTGAGCAAGTAAGGGGATGAGAGCAACTAGGGTGGCACATCCTTCTTCCATCAAGCCGCAAGCCTTCATCCTCCTTCCTTCTTGGCGTAAGGACTTGTAGGCATTGGCAGCATCTTCTTCATCTCTTCTCCTTTTTCTCTTGGCGCTTCTTCCCTTGAAGGTGGCGCAAGCTTTGAAGAAGGTGACCTAAGGTTTGGATCTTCTTCCCGAGGCTAGCACCAGGCGAGGAAGAAGAGAGCTCGAGGCATCCGTGTGTGTGAGACTGCAGAGGGCGCATACTTGGGAGCCTACCTCAACATCAGCTTCTCACTTTACTGTGGAGGTATTTTCTATCACATTGTGTCGACCACCTCGTTTGACGATCTTCACTGGGTTTTTGGGACTGGCTTGTTTCAGGGATATTATTCCGCTGCGTATGTAATCTCTGTAATGCCAAAATTTGTAAAATATCCCCGGCATTTCCCAACAGTGGTATCAGAGCGACTTGCAAGCCTCGAACGATGTTCAATCATGCTCTTTCATGCTCATATGCCATATTTCAATTTTTGCAAATTGCATATTAGTATGGCACATATTTTTCTTAAAGTAGAAAAATTAAAGTTTCTTGTTCTTATCCTCTTTGTCAATCTCTTTTTGATTTTGGGTTGTTTTTCTTGATTGATTTAAGATCAAAGGTGCACGTAATTTTGTCAAGTAGGACGGACATTGTGTCTACGGACTGGCCGAGTCTCTTGATCTGACAAAATTGCCAGCCGAAAGGATCTATGAAATCGTCATGAAAAATTAATCGCAAAAATCAAAAGATTTGTGACATGAAAATGAGGAAAAGAGACTTGTTTTATGAAAAAGTAAAATTTCAGATTTTATATTTTTCATGAGCATGTAGAATTGCATGAGTAAGTGCCTTGTTTGTGCATGGTGTTGTGATCTTGAGTCAAGCCTCTTTGCATGCCTGTGATGTATCCTTGTGAGGCCTGCGTGCCGCTTTTCTTTTGCTTTTAACTAAGAAGAAGATTAGGATGGTGCATCTACTTGGAGCATGGCGCACCTTGCATGGTGGCTCAACAAGCATCAAAGGTGGTGGCGCAAGAATAGCATGGCCGAGCCTTAGGGCTTGTGAGCTAGCTTTCTTGACACTTGCAAGGTGGCAGTTCACCCCAGAAGGACCTTGGAGCCAACCTTGAAGAATAACTCTAGAGGTCGGCTAGGTTAGGTCATATCTTGGGGCTTGAGTCCTAGGTCAAGAGTTGAACCTCCTTTTGGCATGGGTTGGTTCAATGTCTTGAATGAGCTATGATCACATCATCCCTTTACTACTTTCATTATCTGCTAAAGCATGTCTGTAATGTTTTATCATTATGTTATCACTATAGGATTGTATGCATGTAATGTTAGACATAAGATAAAACAGAGTTGATGAGACTTCAAAAACCCTCAAATAAAATATCAAGTCTAGTAGCCTTCTAATGCGTAGCCCTCATCAAACTATCGATCAGTGGTGTTGTGAACTATTTCCTACCCTCGTGGGACACACCCACTTATCTTTAGAATGTGTGTGGTGGCAATGGTTTCCCCAGTCCGTTTTAACCGGACGCGCCTTTGCACGTAAACACATTGGCCCTGTTGGTGTATATGCCCTGAAGACCAATGTATGGACATGGTCAGGGATTGTTTGAATGTACTTTGATAGAACTATTACTCTTTATATAGGCATGGTCGTTATTGTACAGACTTCTCTACCTGCGTTGATGTATTGAGTTGCATAAATAATGTCCCAGGAGTTTAGATTGGATCCATTCTCATAAGCTATCCCCAGACAAGGTACCTTAGCAGATATGGGACAGCTTTGGTACATGTGAGACTGTGTATGGGCTGGTTAGGTGCGGGGCACAGTAACGCAGACATACAGGTGCATTGGATGCACTGGAGTGATCCACCGTGAGGATTGACTTGTTGACTCACATGCAAGAGGTTTGCATTGATCCTTAGACTTGAGGTATTCATGTCTAAATTTGATGATGGATATTCTTTGATGCAGTCTTACGTCTCTCCGTAATTGGGAAACCAAAAAGACTGTCATTCGGCATGTCATAAGTCACGTAGAGACATGGATGACCAATAGTAGGATTTGCCCCTTCCTTATTGGAAGCATGATATCCACTCGGGGGCGCCCCACCTTATTGGTGCATGACAGGAATGTGTGGCCACACTAGTTGAGTCATGACCAATGCATTGGATTGATAAACTTGAGACTAATCCAATAACAGGATATCAGTTTAGGCAAAGGGATCTATAATGCAATGGGAATCCTCGTTGCTTGTTAGGAGTTGTTGCCATAATGACTTAAGTCCTATGACATGGGTAGTAGTGATGTGTTGCTAGATACCCCTCACTACTTATGACGTTTACATCATTGCCATCGTCATGTGGATCCTACGGGGTCACACGCAATAGACTCTTGACGTTGCTTTAATCAGAAGCCTTATGATCAAGTCATTGGATAACTTGGATCAATTTGGAAGATTTCATCAGCGCCAATGGGCCTGATGAGTTGGAAGAAAGTTATTGAAGCCAAACTTCATTTTTGGCAGGTTGACCCGAAATTGACCTAGATTGGTCATATTTGGATTAGGGTTGCATTGGGTTGGATCCAATGGCTTAATCAATCCATGCTATGAAGTTTGGGCTAGCTCATTATCCAATGAGGCCCAATAACTAGTTGTCAAAAAGAGGTATAAGCAAATAAGGGTATAATGGGGAAGAGTTTCACCCCATTGGCGCCAAGGGCATAATGGGGTGAAGTGGGCGCATATTGCTTCATAAGGAAGCATTAGGTGCCTCCCCCTTTGTTCCTTGGATGGAAACCTTGCCTCTATGGCAAGGGTTGGGGCTAATATGGCTTGAAAACTCTTTTGGAAAGAGCTTGGGTGCATATGACAAGTAGGGTGAGATTTATGGTAAAGTCTTGGAGACTTTCCTTACCTCATAAACCCTACATACACCCAAACCCTTACCCTAGCCGAATACCTCTTGCTTGTTGCACTTAGCCCTTCTTCCTTGGATGGAATGCATGCCTCTAAGGCATATCATGGGCTGATATATTACTTGGGACGCAAGACAAGGTCTTGGCGCATAAGGAAGGGTTGAATAGGTTTAAGGAAATGTCTTGGAGACTTTCCTTGTCGCAAACCTTTTCATCCTAGCCATACACTTGGCATGATCCTAGCCCTTGCCCTAGCCGCCTCTTGTCCTATTTATAGGACCCCTTACCACCCCTTCTAAAGTTTGACTCCTTGAATGTGTGAGGACACATAGAGAGGCGTGAGCAAGGGAAAAAGGTGACAACAAAGGCTTGGGGCAACCTTCTTCCACGTGGCCTAAAGACCTCCTCTTCTTCTTCTCCTCTTCTTGGTGCAAAGAGATATTGGGCTTGGTGGCTTCTCCTTCTATTGCCACAAGCTCTCTCCCTCTCATTGCCATTGGTGCATCTTGCTTGAAGGTGGCACTAGCAAAGAAGAAGAGGGAAATTCTTGGTGGCATCTTCTCTATCCCCTCCTTGGCGCAAGTTCTCTTGAAGGTGGCGCAAGTGAGGTGAAGGCTTGATTCTCTTCCCGAGGCTAGCACCAATCGTGGAAAGGAGCAACGATCAAGGAGTCGACACGTGGATACTTGTAGAGGGCGAGCAGTTGATCATCTTCAACATGGCTTCGGCAACTAGACAAGCAAAAGAGGTACATCTCTAACACATCCTTGTGTCTTCTCTCTCGCATGGATCCTTGGGACCGGAATATGTTTCAGGTGTAATGATCCTTCCGCTGCGTCCTGGGACTGCAAAATTTTAAATTACACCCGGTATTCCCTAACAGTGGTATCAGAGCTACTTGCGAGAAACACAAGGTGTATGTTTGCTTGTATGAAAATTTTTGGAAAATTTTTCTTCTATCCATGCGCGTTTCACGTAGAAAGCGTTTTCATCCAGACCTCTCTTCTCATCTTTGTGGCCAAAACTTGGATTTTGTTTGTGATTGATTTAAGACCAAAGGCGCACGTGGTTTTGTCAAGTAGGACGGGCATTGTGTCTTCGGACTGGCCGGGTCTCTTGATCTGACAAAACTGCCAGCCGATAGGGTGTATGAAATCATCATGGAACTTGATCTAAATTTGGCATAAATTTGGTTAAGAGAGTGCTTTGGATGATGTTAGCGCATAAGGTGCTAAAATTTGATTTTTTCGGAGTTTCAAATTTTACATGCGCCACTTGATTAGGTTGATATGGTCATAGCGAGTGCCCTCCTGTGTTGTGATGTGGAAGCATGTTTCCACTTGTGATGAATGCTTGTAAAATCTCTTTCCACCTGCGTGTGGTTCTCTCCCTATCTTGTTGTAAAGAATTTTTTTCATCTTTTTTAGAATAGATGTAGAATTATATAATAGGTTAAGGCTTCATCTTGACAACAAGGGGTCTTCTTCAATCGGAGTCAGAAGTGGCGCCAGCTTTGGAAGCATGGTGATGGACTTGCGGCTGAAGGAAGGACACATGCTTTCGGCTTCTGGCATGGGTTGATCTTCTTTAGGGACTCTCAACCCTTGGATGCACGATAACATGTCACATGGCTCGTGACAAGTTATGTGTATGAAAAGGGCTATGACCATATCGACCAAACTAGCATGCTTGTGATGGTTTATTATTTTGTCCATAGCATGCCTGTGATGTTTTTCCTTGCTGCCATAACCATACGAAAACTGCATGCTAGAAAAGAATAAAATAAACATAAAACTCTCATTGAAATATCAAGTCAATAGCCTTCTAACGCGTAGCCCTCATCAAACTATCGATCGGTGGTGTTGTGAAACTATTTCCCACCCTCGTGGGACACACCCACTTATCTTTAGAAGGTGTGAGGTGACAAAGATTTCCCCAGTCCAGTTTTAACCTGGGCGTGCCTTCGCAAGGAATTCGTTGGCCCTGGGCATAACGGTTAGGACCAGACTTGACTAGTTTTCATATGTCACTGACATGATGAATTACTGGAGGCAACTGTTGAGAGGATAGGGTTTTGTGTTGTATCCAGCCCTCGCTGGACACAGGGCGCCTAGTCTGTCTTAACTAAGAGGAATTGTGCACGGCACAATTGGCTGGCATGCCTACCTAAGGAAGCATGAGACACTCTGTGCATCCCAACTCACCCTCGTGAGTCGCGGAGACCTCATGTGAAATTAGGATCCTACTCACCTCTTTCCATATTGAGTTTGAGAGTTCTCAACTTGTTTTGGAAGTAGTGGGAGCATAGCATTTAATTTAAAGTCCTTGTTAAATGCTTTATCATAGTACTTATTTTACTTATTTGCTTATTGTAGATGGCATCTCCTGATCTAAGATTGAAACTTTATAAAAACAAACTGGATGGGACAAATTGGACAAAGTGGTTCAAGATTTTGTCCAAGATACTAGAACAAGAGAAAAAGGTGCATCTTCTTGAAAGACCTCCATCCCAGCCCAGTGTGTATTTCACTACTGAGTGGGAGTGGAATGTCTATCTTGAACATTGTGAAGATAACGAACAGTACACTGCTCTTGTCTTCGAGTGCATGACCCCAGAGGTCAAAGTTGAGTGTGATGAGATGGGAATTTATGATCTTATCATACATCTCAAAGGTCTCTTCACACCATACTCTATAGACAAAGATCAGGAAAGTTCTATTGGATCTTCAGAGTATATGCCTAAATCTAAGAATGACCATGGTTCTGTATCTTCGAAGCTAATGCTTCGGAAGACTGGGAATGCATGGGTATTTCGAAGAGGATTAATGGCCAAGAAGAGCATGGCAAAGAAGAAGGGATGTGATCCATCCGCTTCAGGTATTGTGTTACTGAGGTCTTTATGTCTACTTCTTATTCATGGGTACTGGGTACCGCATGTGAGACTCACATATGTTTTACAAGTGCAGAAGCTCAGAAGAAGTAGGACGATTAGGCTTGGTGGGATCGACTTTTAGGACAAGGACGGAGCATTGGATGCTGCTGTTGATATCATCTCACTGCCTTGAAGACTCTATCTAGAACTTTGCTATTATGTGTCAGCTTATGTATTAGAACATCATTCCTTTTGGAAAGGATTTTAGTTTGAGATAATATATGATATTTTCTTTAAATCTGAGATGTTCTATTGAAGTGATACAGTTGATAATAGTTTGTGGCTCTATATGTTACACAATATCAGATCCATTGATTCAATTAACATCCTCTTATGGCATTGTCTCTTGAACCATCGAACAATGGTCACATCCAAAGGTCAATGGACTATTGGGATCATTATCCTTTTAGGATTATGATAAATGTGAGCCTTGTTCAAAGGAACAAAGTGACAGATGCTGCCTTCACCATAAAGGGTTGAAGAGTAAGTGGCTTGTTGGATCTATTACATAGCAATGTGTGTGGACCCATGTAAACAAGCACTAAGAGGTGTTGTATACTTCATTAGGTGTGGATATGCTTTATCCAACCCAAGTACTTTGGAGAAATCCAGGAAGTTCAAAATGAAGTACAGAATCAAATTGGAGGATCTATTAAAGCACTTTGATTGGATCAAGGTGATTAGTGGAAAATTTGATGACTATCCTAAGGAGTGTGGGGATTGTCTCACAGCTTATTTGGAACACCACTGAATGGTGAATTTCAAAGAAAGAAAGGGGAACACATTGGATGTGGTTCCATCTTTGAATAGTCATGCAAATTTACTACTTTGATGCCATGTAAACAGATGTACTGTCACTCCATTGGAAAGTGTGTCTGAGATAGCTTTTGATTTGGAAACTGCAAATATCTCATTTCTTCGAAGGATTTAGGAATGTAATATGCAGTGATTCAAAAGTATGTGTTTGTGGAGCTCTGTAGAGTGCTTATTCTATCCCGAAGAGAACAAACTATTTGTTGCTCAAACTGCTATCTCTTTTGAGAAGATATTTCTTTTGAAAGAAGCTAGTGGGAGTAAATTTGATTTGTACAAGGTCCAGAATCAACTACAATACAATTAGACACATATGGAGAGTAGAATCTCACATACTGGTTGAAAGTCAACCTGTAGTTCAAGTAACACAGGAACCATATAAGTCTGGATGGATTCGAAATGCTAGGCATGACGAATTTTTATCTAGGATAAACCTAAGACTTATGATGAAATGGAAGCGGTCAGTGGACCAGATTCCAAGAAATGGCTAAAAGCCATGAGAACCATAATGGACTCCATGTCTGCTAATCAAGTCTGGGACTTGGATGAGCTGCCAAAGGGGTAATTCCCACAGGCTGTAAATAAATCTTCTAGGAAGATAGACATGGAAGGTAACATTGTTACCTTGAAAGGCAAGCTAGTGAACAGAAATTTCAGGCAAATCCACTGGGTGGATAATGATGAAATTTTTCACCAGAAGCTATGTTTGAGTCCATTAGGTATATGCTTGTAGCACTTTCTATTATAGCATGTTATGAAAAACTACTTTTCTTGTTGGATGTCTGGAAGATGATATCCATATGGAAATAGCCAATGTTTTCATATAGTGGCCATAAAGATATGCATGGTCTTATACAAGCATGTTAAAAGAACCTGTGTTTACAAGAAGATCAGTGGGAGCACCATAATAGTCTTTCTTGTTCTAGATGATTGATGATATTCTCCTCACATGGAATGACATCTCAGCTCTTCACATGGTGAAGAAAAGGCTTGAGATGTATTTCGAGAAGAATGATCTAGGGAATGATGCCTACATCCTAGGCATAAGGATCTATAGATAGAGATCCAAGAAAGTCATTGCCCTTTAGTCAATCTATGTTCATCCAAGAGTTTCTAGAAAGGTTTATATTGGATGATTCCAAATATTGATACCTTCCAGAGAGATATGGTCTGACTCTCATGAGGATGTTGTGTCCTATGACACAGCTAGAGAGTAATAACATGGGTCTAAAATCCTGATACGTGGTGTATAGGATGGATCATGTTTTGAGTAATATACACAAGACCATTTGTGGCAAATGCTTGGAGCATAGCCAGCAAGTTTCAATCAAATCCTAGTGTTCAGACACTGGATAACTGTGAAAGCAATCCTTCGTACTTGGGAAGTGTAAAGGATTGAATTTTAGTCTGTGATAGACAGGAAGAACTTTGTGTACAGGGGTACACTGACACTTCGTTCCAATCTAATGACTATTGATCACAGCTGGGATTTGCACTTTGCCTTGTTGTGGTATTGAGTGCTGAAAGAGCATTATGCAAACCATGATGGCAAAATTCTACAAATAAGACTGAGTACATTGCAGATTCTTGCGGCAGCCAAGGATGCAGCTTCATTCATTTGAACTTGATTTAGTTCATGGTGCTTAATAGTCCAGTATAGTTCTTACTGAGGCCATAGCATAAATGAAGGAACTTAGTGCTCAAGTATGTACTGCAGCGTATCATCTGATCTTAGAGATCATGGATAAGGATGATGATCAAATTTGTTAAAATAAACACAAATAGCAATCTGGAAAACCCCACTGACATAGCCTATGGCGCAGCGGAAGCTAAATGGGTCATACTAGAGACATTGGAACTGACTAAACATCAGTTGCCCTTGGTCTTAGTGCAAGTGGGAGATTGTTGGTGTATATGCCTTGAAGACCAATGTATGGACATGGTCAGGGATTGTTTGAATGTACTTTGATAGAACTATTACTCTTTATATAGGCATGGTCGTTATTGTACAGACTTTTCTACCTGCATTGATTTATTGAGTTGCATAAATAATGTCCCAGGAGTTTGGATTGGATCCATTCTCATAAGCTATCCCCAGACAAGGTACCTTAGCAGATATGGGACAGCTTTGGTACATGTGAGACTGGTGTATGGGCTGGTTAGGTGCGGGGCACAGCAACGCAGACATACAGGTGCATTGGATGCACTGGAGTGATCCACCGTGAGGATTGACTTGTCTAGTCAACAAGTCAATCTCACATGCAAGAGGTTTGCATTGATCCTTAGACTTGAGGTATTCATGTCTAAATTTGATGATGGATATGCTTTGATGCAGTCTTACGTCTCTCCGTAATTGGGAAACCAAAACGACTGTCATTGGGCATGTCATAAGTCACGTAGAGACATGGATGACCAATAGTAGGATTTGCCCCTTCTTTATTGGAAGCATGATATCCACTCGGGGGCGCCCCACCTTATTGGTGCATGACAGGAATGTGTGGCCACACTAGTTGAGTCATGACCAATGCATTAGATTGATAAACTTGAGACTAATCCAATAGTAGGATATCAGTTTAGGCAAAGGGATCTATAATGCAATGGGAATCCTCGTTGCTTGTTAGGAGTTGTTGCCATAATGGCTTAAGTCCTATGACATGGGTAGTAGTGATGTGTTGCTAGATCCCCCTCACTACTTATGATGTTTACATCATTGCCATCGTCATGTGGATCCTACAGGGTCACACGCAATAGACTCTTGACGTTGCTTTAATCAGAAGCCTTATGATCAAGTTATTGGATAACTTGGATCAATTTGGAAGATTTCATCAGCACCAATGGGCCTGATGAGTTGGAAGAAAGTTATTGGAGCCAAACTTTATTTTTGGCAGGTTGACCCGAAATTGACCTAGATTGGTCATATTTGGATTAGGGTTGCATTGGGTTGGATCCAATGGCTTAATCAATCCATGCCATGAAGTTTGGGCTAGCTTATTATCCAATGAGGCCCAATAACTAGTTGTCAAGAAGAGGTATAAGCAAATAAGGGTATAATGGGGAAGAGTTTCACCCCATTGGCGCCAAGGGCATAATGGGGTGAAGTGGGCGCATGTTGCTTCATAAGGAAGCATTAGGCGCCTCCCCCTTTGTTCCTTGGATGGAAACCTTGCCTCTATGGCAAGGGTTGGGGCTAATATGGCATGAAAACTCTTTTGGAAAGAGCTTGGGTGCATATGACAAGTAGGGTGAGATTTATGGTAAAGTCTTGGAGACTTTCCTTACCTCATAAACCCTACATACACCCAAACCCTTACCCTAGCTGAATACCTCTTGCTTGTTGCGCTTAGCCCTTCTTCCTTGGATGGAATGCATGCCTCTAAGGCATATCATGGGCTGATATATTACTTGGGGCGCAAGACAAGGTCTTGGCGCATAAGGAAGGGTTGAATAGGTTTAAGGAAATGTCTTGGAGACTTTCCTTGTCGCAAACCTTTTCATCCTAGCCATACACTTGGCATGATCCTAGCCCTTGCCCTAGCCGCCTCTTGTCCTATTTATAGGATCCCTTACCGCCCCTTCTAAAGTTTGACTCCTTGAAGGTGTGAGGACACATAGAGAGGCGTGAGCAAGGGAAAAAGGTGACAACAAAGGCTTGGCGCAACCTTCTTCCAAGTGGCCGAAAGACCTCCTATTCTTCTTCTCCTCTTCTTAGCGCAAAGAGATATTGGGCTTGGTGGCTTCTCCTTCTATTGCCGCAAACTCTCTCCCTCTCATTGCCATTGGCACATCTTGCTTGAAGGTGGCGCTAGCAAAGAAGAAGAGGGAAGTTCTTGGTGGCATCTTCCCTATCCCCTCCTTGGCGCAAGTTCTCTTGAAGGTGGCGCAAGTGAGGTGAAGGCTTGATTCTCTTCCTGAGGCTAGCACCAATCGTGGAAGGGAGCAACGATCAAGGAGTCGACATGTGGATACTTGTAGAGGGCGAGCACTTGATCGTCTTCAACATGGCTTCGGCAACTAGACAAGCAAAAGAGGTACATCTCTAACACATCCTTGTGTCTTCTCTCTCGCATGGATCCTTGGGACCGGAATATGTTTCGGGTGTAATGATCCTTCCGCTGCGTCCTAGGACTGCAAAATTTTAAATTACACCCGGTATTCCCTAACAGGCCCTGGGCATAACGATTAGGAATGGACTTGACTAGATTTTCATATGTGCTGGGCACATGATAAAACTCAAGAGGCATCGTTGAGAAGTTAGGGTTTCATGCTGTATGCAGGCCTCGCTGGACATGAAATGCCTAGACTGTCTCAATAAGGGGAATTGCTTGGAGCAATCGGCCGACGTGCCCACCTTAGGAAGCATGGGTTACTTTGTGCATCTCATCCCACCCTCGTGGGACGCAAAGCCTCATGTGGAATAAGGATCTCATCTCACTAGAAAATCACAGATTTCCCGATTGACTTTGTGGGTTGTCAATTTCATTAAAATAGTGGGAACCACAGTCATTTAAGACAAGTCCAGTTTAAATGACTTCAAGTAGTACTAATATGTTGTTTCTTGGTTGTTGTAGAACAATGGCTATGAACACTAGCAGATTGACACTGCGATCCCTTTTAGATAAGGATAAGTTGGTTGGATCCAACTTTATGGACTAGCATCGGAACTTGAGGATAGACCTCAAACTTGAAAAGAACTTGTATGTCCTTGAGCAGCCTCTTCCTGCGACTCCAGCACCTAATGCCCGAGCGGCAGACAGGGATGCTTTTAGAAAGCATTAAGATGTCTCTTTGGAAGTAGCATGTCTCATGCTGGTCACTATGGCACCTGAACTTCAGGTGCAATATGAGGAGCAGAACGCTTTTCAGATGATTACTCAATTGAAATTGATATTCAAGGCTCAGGCAAGAATGGAGAGATATGACATTGCCAAAGTAGTCTTTCGGTGCAAGTTGTCTGAAAGTGCACCTGTGAGACCCCATGTTCTCAAGTTAATTGGGAATGTGGATTATCTCAGGAGACTGGGACACACCATAGACAACGAGCTGGTGGTGGATCTTATTCTGCAGTCCCTGCCCCCTAGCTTCAGTCCGTTTATTATAAACTTCAACATGAACCAGATTGAATGCACAAGGGAGGAACTACTGAATATGCTCCAAATAGCTGAGCGTGAGATGGGTAAGACCAAACCCAATTCTGTTCTTTTGGTCCCTGCGACCAAGAAGATAAAGAAGAAGGGAAAGGCACGTGCTAAGGGCAGTGCCAAAGGTCCTACCAAAGCACTGAAGAAAAGGGCAAAGAAGTCAACGGACCAGAGGTGCTTCCACTGTGGCGAGCAGGGCCACTAGAGTAGGGACTATAAGCAACTTCAGAATGAGGAGAAGAAAGGCTTGGCCTTAACTTCTAGCTCAGGTATTTATCTTACTAAAGTCAACCTTTCTACTTCTATATCATGGGCATTGGATACCGCATGTGGAGCTCATATTTGTACAAATATGTAGGGGCTTAAGAAGAGTAGATCTGTACGGGCTAGAGAGATTGACCTACGAGTAGGAAACGGAGCACAAGTTGTTGCTGTTGCCATAGGAGTTTTAACACTCTCCATCCCTTCAGGACTTCAATTAGAACTAGAGAATTGCTATTATGTACCTTCGTTAACCAAAAATATTATATTTGAAATAAAGGAGAACTCCTGTTCTTTTTTATTTACAAATATGTTTTATGGGAAGGGTACGTTGTGCAATGGTTTATATGTCTTGGACATGAATAGTTCTATTTGTAACGTAAACAGCAAAAGGACCAAACTGAGTGGTTCAATTGGTGTCTTCCTATGGCATTGTCGATTGGCCCTTATAAATAACAATCGCATTCAACAACTCCATGCAAATGGATTGTCAGATTCAAGTTCCTTGGAGGAATTTGATACATGTGAGCCTTGTTTATTAGGGAAAATGACAAAGGCACCCTTCACCAAAACTGGTGAGAGGGCACAAGGTTTGTTGGATCTCATACATACTGATGTGTGTGGGTCATTCAATAAACAAGCCAGAGGAGGATATAGCTACTTCATTACTTTTACTGATGACTTCAGTAGATATGGTTATGTCTACCTAAAGAGACATAAATCTGAATCCTTTGAGAAATTCAAGAAGTTCAAAAATGAAGTAGAGAACCAGCTTGGAAGATCCATCAAAGATCTTTGATCCGATCGAGGTGGAGAGTGTTAGGGAATACCGGGTGTAATTTAAAATTTTGCAGTCCCAGGACGCAGCGGAAGAATCATTACACCCGAAACATATTCCTTTCCCAAGGATCCATGCGAGAGAGAAAACACAAGGATGTGTTAGAGATGTACCTCTTTTGCTTGTCGAGATGTTGAAGCCATGTTGAAGGCGCCCAAGTGTTCGCCCTCTACAAGTATCCACGCGTCGACCATCTCAACGTTGCTCCCTTCCACGCTCAGTGCTAGCCTCGGGAAGAGAATCAAGCCTTATCACTCTCTTCAAATCTTGCGCCACCTCCAAGGTAGAAGCGCCAAGAAGAGATGAGGAAGAGGATGATGCGCCAAGTACTTCCTTCCTCTTCTTTACATGCGCCACCTTCAAGCAAGATGCGCCTATGGCCAAGGAACGAAGAGGTCTTGTGGCAAGGAGAACCACCAAGCACTAAGAGTCCTTGCGCCAAGAAGAGAGGGAGAAGATGAAGAACTTGCGGTTCCAAGGAAGAAGGAGATTGCGCTCCTTGACGAAGAAGGAGAGCTCCAAGCTCTCAAGTTGTCGCCACCCTAAGCTTCCAATTCTCTCCAAGAGATGTCGCCACCAAGCCCTTCTCCAAGTTACGTCAAGAGGTGAAGAAGGAGAAGAAGGCTTGTGGCTTCAAGGAGGAAGAAGGGTTGCGCCACCTTCAAGTTGTCACCCTTTGCCCTTGCTCACGCCTCTCTATATGTCTTCACGCCACCAAGGAGTTAACCTCTTCTGAGTGGGCGACTAGGGTCTTATTTATAAGGGCAATGTTGGGGTATGCCCTTAAGGCTAATGTTTGAGGTCTTGGGATTCTTTCAGTATCATGTATAAACTCTTATGTTTATAAAGGCAATGGTTGTTATTCAGTTGGTTACATTGTCTGCTGCAATAAGTGTGCTTCTGAATAATGTCTCAAAGCTGTTCAGCTTGGCTGACATGCTGTTTTGTCCTTAGTCGAGATATCTTGGTGAACATGAGACAGCCTTGATATGATTGAGACTAATATGTGTTCTAATCTTATAGGATGCTTCGAGCATGGAATAAGATGTAGACTCATGGGTACATTGGATGTACTGGACAGACCCTACTAGGATATTCAATTGCTTGTCACAATGTGAATAATCCTTGATTGCAACAAGTGGCACATGTCCTCTGACTTGAGATCACTTGTGTTTCTAAATGATGATTGTCATTGTTTTGAGGTAGTTCAATATCATTTGAAACATAATGGTTATAGACTATCTTGGATAATGATCATGAGTCATGTTAGGGCACTAGTGATAGATATAGGATTGCCGTCTCCTTGTTTAAGGAGTGTGATGTTCTGAAGGGGCCCCCCTAAATGAGATGATTGAGAAAGTGTATGGCCATACCCAGGTGACTATGTTCATCTGATCTAATCATGCTCATCATATTGGAGCTACAGGCTTGACACGCTTGTCCAATAAGAACATCCAGTGGCAAAGGAAACATGTATGCCTGGTGAAGTGGATTCACACTTGTGCTGTGGTTTGGGTGTAGTCTTGGAAGACTCTTTCCTTTATATCGGGAGACAGTGATGTGTTGCTAGATACCCCTCACTGATCGTGATAACGTAAGTTATCGTTACCGACATTTAAAGGAAACCCTCAGGGTCGCACAATTTGATGATATGGCTTACTTAAGTCAGATCGTGTGGACTGAATTGTCAGGGTTCAGTTTAAAGGGATTTAATCTCTGATTGTGAGTGAGATCTAGTCTGATCATGTTTGATTGATTAGGGCTTGAGATCGGTAAGCTTCGATCGAGAGAGTTGATGCTAGATCGGTGAGATCAAGAGCATCAAGAGATGAACGATTAGATCTGGAACCTTAGGGTTTAATATGATCTAGACCAAGTGGCTTAAGTGATTTGGTCTTTGGACCAAATTGAGTAGAACCGAATGGCTTGAACCGGTTCACATGGTTGAACGAATGGTTCAAAGGCTTGATGCCGTTTTGGGCGGTTTACTTTGAGTAAGCGCATGGTCCATGAACGCATGAAGTGAAGTTTTACTATTTTTGGAAGAAACGTTTCCGAAATAGTTAAGACGCCTCACGTTCGGTTGCACTCAATTCGACTCTTGCTCTTTTGCTTCTTCCTCTCGAGGTCTTCTCATGTGGAAAAGAGCGTGGACAACAAGAAAGGACTCGAGCCAAAACTAGAGACATCATCTCTTCTCCCTCAAGCGATCAGGATTCTTGGAGCCTTGCTAGCACAAGGAGCGACAAGGAGTAGGCTAAGTCTCATCTTGTGTGCGCACTCTTTGGAGGAGAACCTTATCGATCTCTTCTTCCTAGACGCCATCCAAGCAATGGCTTTGGTAAGAATCGATTTCTTGATTCTTGTTTGCAATCGCATATAAAGTTGATCATATAATATGCAAAGATCCTAGAAACCCCCTTCCGCTGCATGAAAAACCTCCATATGCGCCTATCTAGGGTTTCGCTCCCCTTGTTTAGGGGACCTTCAGGCAAGAGGCGGTTTAGGGAGGGCTAAGATCATGCCAAGTGGGCGGCTAGGATGAAGGAGGTTTGTGGCAAGGAAAGTCCCCAAGACTTTTCCATAAACCTCATTCAACCTATCCTTATTTGCCCTATAGCCATATCAGCCCAAGAGATACCTTAAAGGCATGCATTCCATCCTAGGAAGAAGGGCTAGGTGCCCTTTACTTCCATAATGAAGCAAAGGCGCCTCCCTCACCCCATTATGCCCTTAGGCGCCAATGGGGTGAAATTTCTCCCCATTATGCCCTTTTAGCCTTTAATCTCTTCATGACAACTTATTATTGGGCCTCATTGGATAATGAGCTAGCCCAAACTTCATGGTATGGGTTGATTAAGCCATTGGATCCAATCCAATGCATCCCTAATCCAAATGTGACCAATCTAGGTCAATTTCGGGTCAACCTGCCAAAAATGAAGTTTGGCTCCAATAACTTTCTTCCAACTCATCAGGCCCATTGGCGCTGACGAAATCTTCCAAATTGATCCAAGTTATCCAATAACTTGATCATGAGGCTTCTGATTAAAGCAACGTCAAGAGTTTATTGCGTGTGACCCCGTAGGGTCCATATGACGATGGCAATGATGTAAACATCATAGGTAGTGAGGGGTATCTAGCAACACACCACTACTACCCATGTCATAGGACTTAAGTCATTATGGCAACAACTCCTAACAAGCAACAAGGATTCCCATTGCATTATAGATCCCTTTACCTAAGCTGATATCCTGCCATTGGATTAGTCTCAAGTTTATCAATCCAATGCACTGGTCATGACTCAACAAGTGTGGCCACACATTCCTGTCATGCACCAATAAGGTGGGGCGCCCCAAGTGGATATCATGCTTCCAATAAGGAAGAAGCAAATCCTACTATTGGTCATCCATGTCTCTACATGACTTATGACATGCCCAATGTCAGTCGTTTTTGTCTCCCAATTACGGAGAGACGTAAGACTGTATCAAAGCATATCCATCATCAAATCTAGACATGAATACCTCAAGTCTAAGGATCAATGCAAACCTCTTGCATGTGAGATTGACTTGTTGACTAGACAAGTCAATCCTCACGGTGGATCACTCCAGTGCATCCAATGCACCTGTATGTCTGCGTTACTGTGCCCCGCACCTAACTAGCCCATACACCAGTCTCACATGTACCAAAGCTGTCCCATATCTGCTAAGGTACCTTGTCTGGGGATAGCTTATGAGAATGGATCCAATCCAAACTCCTGGGACATTATTTATGCAAATCAATACATCAACGCAGGTAGAGAAGTCTGCATAATAACGACCATGCCTATATAAAGAGTAATAGTTCTATCAAAGTACATTCAAACAATGCCTGACCATGTCCATACATTGGTCTTTAGGGCATATACACCAACAATCTCCCACTTGCACTAAGACCAAGGACAACTGATGTTTAGTCAGTTCCAATGTCTCTAGTATGACCCATTTAGCTTCCGCTGCGCCAGAGGCTATGTCAGTGGGTTTTTCCAGATTACTATCTGTGTTTATTTTAACAAATTTGATCATCATCCTTATCCATGATCTCTAAGATCAGATGATATGCTGCAGTACATACTTGAGCATTAAGTTCCTTTACTTATGCTATGGCCCCAGTAAGAACTATACTGGACCATCAAGCATCATGAACTAAATCAAGTTCAAATGAATGAAGCTGCCTCCTTGGCTGCCACAAGGAGCTGCAATGTACTCAGCCTTATTTGTAGAATCTTGCCACTTTGGTTTGCATAATGCTCTTTCAGCACACAACACCACAATAAGGCAAAGCGCAAATCCTGGCTGTGATCAATAGTCACTAGACTGGAACGAAGTGGTAGTGTACCCCTGTACACAAAATTCTTACCTGTCTATCATAGACTAGACTCCAATCCTTTATACTTCCCAAGTGTATATATAAGGATTGCTTTCACAGCTATCTAGTGTTAAACACTAAGATCTGATTGAAACTTGCTGGCTATGCTCCAGGCATTTGCCACAAATGGTCTTGAGTATATTATTCAAAACATGATCCATCCTACACACCATGTATCAGGATTTTAGACCCATGTTATTACTCTCCAGCTGTGTTACATGACACAACATCCTTGAGAGAGTCAGACCATATCTTCCTGGAAGGTATCAATATTTGGAATCATCCAATATAAACCTCTCCAGAAACTCTTGAATGAACATAGATTGACTAAAGGGCAATGACTTTCTTGGATCTCTATCTATAGATCCTCATGCCTAGGATGTATGCATCATTCCCTAGATCATTCTTCTCGAAATACATCTCAAGTCTTTTCTTCACCATGTGAAGAGCTGAGATGTCATTCCATGTGAGGAGAATATCATCAATCATCTAGAACAAGAAATACTATTAAGGTGCTCCCACTGATTTTCTTGTAAACACAGGCTATTTCAAACATGGTTGCATAACACCATGCATATCTTTATGGCCTTGATATGAAAACCTTCTGGCTATTTCCTTATAGATATCTTTTCAGACGTCCATGCAAGAAAGGCAGTTTTCATAACAACATGCCATAATTGATCATGCAATTATAACAAGCAGATCCCTAATGGACTTAAAACTCAGCTATTGGTGAAAATTTCATCATTATCCACCCAGTGGATTTGCCTGAAATTTCTGTTCACTAGCTTGCCTTTTAAGGTAACGATGTTACCTTCCATGTCTATCTTCCTAGAAGATTTATTTATAGCCTGTGGGAATTACCCCTTTGGCAGCTCATCCAAGTCCCAGACTTGATTAGCGGACATGGAGTCCATTATGGTTCTCATGGCCCTTAGCCATTTCTTGGAATCTGGTCCACCGACCGCTTCCATTTCCTTATAAGTCTTAGGTTCATCCATGATAAAATTCGTTATGCCCAGCATATCGAATCGATCCAGACTTATATAGTTCCTGTGTTACCTGAATCTCAGGTTGACTTTCAACCTGTATGTGAGATTTTGCTCTCCATCTGTGTCTAATTATATCGTGGTTGATTCTGGACCTTGTCCAAATCAAATCTACTCCCACTAGCTTCTTTCAAAAGAAATACTTTCTCAAGAGAGACAGCAGTTTGAGCAACAAATATTTTGTTCTCTTTGGGATAGAATTAGCACTCTACAGTGCACCACAAACACATACTTTTGAATCACTGCACATTACATTCCCAATTCCATTGAAGAAATGGGATATTTGCAGTTCGCAACTTAAAAGCTAACTTAGACATTTTCTTATGGAGTGGCAGTACATCTGTTTGCATGGCATCATAGTAGTATATTTGCATGACTATTCAAAGATGGAATCGTATCCAATGTGTTCCTTTTCTTTCTTTGAAATTCACCACATAGTGGTGTACTAAGTAAGCTGTGAGATAACTCCACACTTCTTAGGACAATCATCAAATTCTCCACTAATCACCTTGATCCAATCAAAGTGCTTTAATAGATCCTTCAATTTGACTCAATACTTCATTTGTGAACTTCTTGGATTTTTCCAAAGTTTTTAGGTTGGATAAGGCATACCCACACCTGATGAAGCATGTAACACCTCTTAGTGCTTGTTTATATGGGTCCACATACATTGTTGTGTATTAGATCCAACAAGCCAATAGTCCTTCCACCCTTTATGGTGAAGGCAGCATCTGTCATATTGTTCCTTTGAACTAGGCTCACATGTATCATAATCCTGAAAGGACAATGATCCCAATAGTCTATGGACCTTTGGATGTGACCATTGTTCTATGGTTCAAGAGACAATGGTATAAGAGGATGTTTATTGAATCATTAGATCTGATCTTGTGTTACATATAGAACCACAAACTATTGTCAACTATATCACTTCAATAGAACATCTCAGAAAATATTATATATTATTTCAAACTGAAATCCTTTCTAAAAGGAATGATGTTCTAATACATAAGCTGATACATAATAGCAAAGTTCTATATAAAGTCTTCAAGGCAGTGAGATGATATTAACAGCAGCATCTAATGCTCCGTCCCTGACCCGAGAGTCGATCCCATCAAGCCTCTTCGTCCTACTTCTTTTGAGCTCCTGCACATGTAAAACATATGTGAGCCTCACATACGGTACCCAGTACCCATGAATAAGAAGTAGACAAAAGACCTCGGTAACACAATACCTGAAGCGGATGGATTATATCCCTTCTTCTTTGCCATGCTCTTCTTGGCCATTAATCCTCTTCGAAATACCCATGCATTCCCAGTCTTCTGAAGTATTAGCTTCGAAGATACAGAACCATGGTCATTCTCAGATTCAGGCATACACTCTGAAGATCCAACAGAACTCTCCTGATCATTGTCTATAGAGCATGGTGTAAAGAGGCCTTTGAGATGTACGATAAGATCATAAATCCCCATCTCATCACATTAAACCTTG
Source organism: Costus lasius (assembly GCA_027563935.2). Classification (NCBI taxonomy): domain Eukaryota; kingdom Viridiplantae; phylum Streptophyta; class Magnoliopsida; order Zingiberales; family Costaceae; genus Costus; species Costus lasius. The sequence continues at coordinate 88,338,843 of CM050454.1, read as the reverse complement.
ACCTCTGGGGTCATGCACTCTAAGACAAGAGCAGTGTACTGTTCGTTATCTTCACAATGTTCAAGATAGACATTCCACTCCCACTCATTAGTGAAATACACACTGGGCTGGGATGGAGGTCTTTCAAGAAGATGCACCTTATGCTCTTGTTCCAGTATCTTGGACAAAATTTTGAACCAATTTGTCCAATTTGTCCCATCCAACTTATTTTTATAAAGTTTCAATCTTAGATCAGGAGATGCCATCTACAATAAGCAAATAAGTAAAATAAGTACAATGATAAAGCATTTAACAAGGACTTTAAATTAAATGCTATGCTCCCACTACTTCCAAAACAAGTTGAGAACTCTCAAACTCAACATGGAAATAAGTGAGTAGGATCCTAATTTCACATAAGGTCTCCGCGACTCACGAGGGTGAGTTGGGATGCACAGAGAGTCTCATGCTTCTTTAGGTAGGCATACCAGCCAATTGTGCCATGCACAATTCCTCTTAGTCAAGACAGACTAGGCGCCCTGTGTCCAGCGAGGGCTGGATACAACACAGAACCCTATCCTCTCAACAGCTGCCTCCAGTGATTCATCATGTCAGTGTCATATGAAAAACTAGTCAAGTATGGTCCTAACCGTTATGCCCAGGGTCAATGAATTTCCTTGCGAAGGCACGCCCAAGTTAAAACTGGACTGGGGAAATCATTGTCACCACACACACCTTCTAAAGATAAGTGGGTGTGTCCCACGAGGGTGGGAAACAGTTCACAACACCACCGATCGATAGTTTAATGAGGGCTACGCGTTAGAAGGCTATCGACTTGATATTGTATTGAGAGTTTTTGCATGTTTGTTTTATTCTTTTCTAGCATGCAGTTTTCCTATGGTTATGGCAGCAAAGGAAAAACATCACAGGCATGCTATGGACAAAATAATAAACCATCACAGGCATGCTAGTTTGGTCGATATGGTCATAGCCCTTTTCATACACATAACTTGTCATGAGCCATGTGACATGTTATCGCGCATCCAAGGGTTGCGAGTCCCTAAAGCAGATCAGCCCATGCTAGAAGCCGAACGCATATGTCCTTCCTTCAGCTGCAAGTCCATCACCACGCTTCCAAAGCTGGCGCCACTTCTGACTCCGATTGAAGAAGACTCCTTGTTGTCAAGATGAAGCCTTAACCTATCATATAATTCTACATCTATTCTAAACAAGATGAAAAATTCTTTACAACAAGATAGGGAGAGAACCACACGCAGGTGGAAAGAGATTTTACAAGCATTTATCACAAGTGGAAACATGCTTCCACATCACAACACAGGAGGGCACTCGCTATGACCATATCAACCCAATCAAGTGGCGCATGTAAAATTTGAAAATCCGAAAAAATCAAATTTTAACACCTTATGCGCCAACATCATCCAAAGTACTCTCTTAACTAAATTTATGCCAAAATTTTGATCAAGTTCCATGATGATTTCATAGACCCTATCGGCTGGCAGTTTTGTCATATCAAGAGACCCGGCCAGTCAGAAGACACAATGCCCGTCCTACTTGACAAAACCACGTGCGCCTTTGGTCTTAAATCAATCATAAATAAAATCCAAGTTTCGGCCACAAAGATGAGAAGAGAGGTCTGGATGAAAATGCTTTCTACGTGAAACGCGCATGGATAGAAGAAAAATTTTCCAAAAATTTTTCACACAAGCAAACGTACACCTTGTGTTTCTCGCAAGTACTTCTGATACCACTGTTAGGGAATACCGGGTGTAATTTAAAATTTTGCAGTCCCAGGACGCAGCGGAAGAATCATTACACCCGAAAGATATTCCTTTCCCAAGGATCCATGCGAAAGAGAAAACACAAGGATGTGTTAGAGATGTACCTCTTTTGCTTGTCGAGATGTTGAAGCCATGTTGAAGGCGCCCAAGTGTTCGCCCTCTACAAGTATCCACGCGTCGACCGTCTCAACGTTGCTCCCTTCCACGCTCGGTGCTAGCCTCGGGAAGAGAATCAAGCCTTATCACTCTCTTCAAATCTTGCGCCACCTCCAAGGTAGAAGCGCCAAGAAAAGATGAGGAAGAGGATGATACGCCAAGTACTTCCTTCCTCTTCTTTACATGCACCACCTTCAAGCAAGATGTGCCTATGGCCAAGGAACGAAGAGGTCTTGTGGCAAGGAGAGCCACCAAGCACTAAGAGTCCTTGCGCCAAGAAGAGAGGGAGAAGATGAAGAACTTGCGGTTCCAAGGAAGAAGGAGATTGCGCTCCTTGACGAAGAAGGAGAGCTCCAAGCTCTCAAGTTGTCGCCACCCTAAGCTTCCAATTCTCTCCAAGAGATGTCGCCACCAAGCCCTTCTCCAAGTTACCTCAAGAGGTGAAGAAGGAGAAGAAGGCTTGCGGCTTCAAGGAGGAAGAAGGGTTGCGCCACCTTCAAGTTGTCACCCTTTGCCCTTGCTCACGCCTCTCTATATGTCTTCACGCCACCAAGGAGTTAACCTCTTTTGAGTGGGCGACTAGGGTCTTATTTATAAGGGCAAGAGGCGGTTTAGGGAGGGCTAAGATCATGCCAAGTGGGCGGCTAGGATGAAGGAGGTTTGTGGCAAGGAAAGTCCCCAAGACTTTTCCATAAACCTCATTCAACCTATCCTTATTTGCCCTATAGCCATATCAGCCCAAGAGATACCTTAAAGGCATGCATTCCATCCTAGGAAGAAGGGCTAGGCGCCCTTTACTTCCTTAATGAAGCAAAGGCGCCTCCCTCACCCCATTATGCCCTTAGGCGCCAATGGGGTGAGATTTCTCCCCATTATGCCCTTTTAGCCTTTAATCTCTTCATGACAACTTATTATTGGGCCTCATTGGATAATGAGCTAGCCCAAACTTCATGGTATGGGTTGATTAAGCCATTGGATCCAATCCAATGCATCCCTAATCCAAATGTGACCAATCTAGGTCAATTTCGGGTCAACCTGCCAAAAATGAAGTTTGGCTCCAATAACTTTCTTCCAACTCATCAGGCCCATTGGCGCTGACGAAATCTTCCAAATTGATCCAAGTTATCCAATAACTTGATCATGAGGCTTCTGATTAAAGCAACGTCAAGAGTCTATTGCGTGTGACCCCGTAGGGTCTATATGACGATGGCAATGATGTAAACATCATAGGTAGTGAGGGGTATCTAGCAACACATCACTACAACCCATGTCATAGGACTTAAGTCATTATGGCAACAACTCCTAACAAGCAACGAGGATTCCCATTGCATTATAGATCCCTTTACCTAAGCTGATATCCTGCCATTGGATTAGTCTCAAGTTTATCAATCCAATGCACTGGTCATGACTCAACAAGTGTGGCCACACATTCCTGTCATGCACCAATAAGGTGGGGCGCCCCGACTGGATATCATGCTTCCAATAAGGAAGAGGCAAATCCTACTATTGGTCATCCATGTCTCTACATGACTTATGACATGCCCAATGTCAGTCGTTTTTGTCTCCCAATTACGGAGAGACGTAAGACTGTATCAAAGCATAGCCATCATCAAATCTAGACATGAATACCTCAAGTCTAAGGATCAATGCAAACCTCTTGCATGTGAGATTGACTTGTTGACTAGACAAGTCAATCCTCACGGTGGATCACTCCAGTGCATCCAATGCACCTGTATGTCTGCGTTACTGTGCCCCGCACCTAACCAACCCATACACCAGTCTCACATGTACCAAAGCTGTCCCATATCTGCTAAGGTACCTTGTCTGGGGATAGCTTATGAGAATGGATCCAATCCAAACTCCTGGGACATTATTTATGCAACTCAATACATCAACGCAGGTAGAGAAGTCTGCATAATAACGACCATGCCTATATAAAGAGTAATAGTTCTATCAAAGTACATTCAAACAATGTCTGACCATGTCCATACATTGGTCTTTAGGGCATATACACCAACAGAGAGTACCTGAGCGGTGAATTCTTTGACTATCTTAGGGAGTGTGGGATCATATCCCAACTCACTCCTTCTGGAACACCTCAATGGAATGGTGTGTCTGAGAGGAGAAATCGAACTTTGTTGGATATGGTTCGGTCTATGATGAGTCATGCAACTCTACCTCCCTCATTCTGGGGGCATGCACTTGAGACAGCTTCTCTGATACTGAATAATGTTCCATCTAAGAGTGTCTCCAAGATACCATACGGGGTATGGAGTGGGAGACACCCTAATCTCTCCTTTATCAAGATCTAGGGATGTGAGGCTTATGTCAAACATCAGGATTCTAGCAAACTATAACCTAGATCTGATAAATGTGTGTTTGTGGGGTACCCTAAGGAAATTAAAGGTTACTACTTCTATGTTCCCACCGAGAATAAAGTTTTTGTTGCTCGGGGTGTTGTCTTTCTAGAGAAAGAATTTCTCATGAAAGAAGTCAGTGGGAGGAAGTTTGACTTGGATGAGGTCCAAGAGCAACCACAAGACAAAGAGATGGAACCTGAGCCGCCTACACCGGTTGCTAGGCAACCTGAGGCTCAGACACAGGTCCCACGTAGGTCTGGGAGGATTCGTTGAGCACCTGAGAGGTTTGGGTCACTGCCGACCCAACACGACGGGATCTTCATCATTGAGGATGAGCCCAGAACCTATGCTGAGGCAATCTCTGGATTGGACTCCGAGAGATGGCTTTAGGCCATGCGATCTGAGATGGATTCCATGTCAGCTAACCAAGTCTGGGATTTGGTTGAGCTTCCTGATGGGGTAAAACCTATAAGGTGTAAATGAGTCTTCAAAAGGAAGACTAACATGGATGGCAACATAGTTACCTACAAAGGTAGACTAGTGGCTAAAGGATTCAGACAAATCCATGGGGTGGACTATGATGAAACTTTTTCGCTAGTTACCATGATTAAATCCATTCGGATTCTACTTACTATAGTTGCATATCATGATTATAAGATATGACAGATGGATGTTAAGATAGCATTCCTTAACGGAAAGCTGACAGAGGATGTGTATATGACACAACCTGATGGATTCATCCAACCTGCAGATACAAGTAAGGTCAGCAAGTTAAAGAAATCCATTTATGGATTAAAGCAAGAATCTCGAAGTTGGAATCTTCGGTTTGATGAAGCTATGATAGATTATGGCTTTATCAAAAGTGAAGATGATGCCTGTGTATACAGAAAATTCAGTGGGAGCTTGGTGACTTTTTTGGTCTTGTATGTTGATGACATACTGCTCATTGGAAATGACATCCCTAGTCCTGAGTCTATGAAGACATGGTTGGGGAGTGTTTCGAAATGAAAGACTTAGGGGAGGCCGCCTATATACTAGGTGTGAAGATCTTCAAGGATAGATCCAAGAGGCTCCTCGCCCTTAGTCAAAGTACCTACATTGATAAGGTCTTGGAAAGGTTCTATATGTAGCAATCCAAAAGAGGATACCTACCAATAAGACATGGCCTTACTCTTTCAAAGAGCCAGTGTCCCACCACATAGGCTGAGAGGGATGAAATGAGTCGAGTTCCCTATGCTTCGGCAGTCGGATCGATCATGTATGCAATGTTGTGTACTAGACCAGATGTGGCTTATGCTGTGAGCATAACCAGCCGATACCAATCCAATCCAGGTCTGCAACACTGGGTGGCTGTAAAGAAAATCCTTAAGTATCTAAGAAGAACTAAGGATCTGTTCTTAGTATATGGGGGATAGGAAGAGCTCAGTGTTCAGGGCTACACTGATGCATCATTCTAGTCTGACCTTGATGACTTTAGATCACAGGCTAGCTATGTGTTCAAATAAAATGGAGGCACTGTTTGCTGGAAAAGCTTCAAGCAGTCCACTATAGCTGATTCTACAGTAGAGGCCGAGTATGTTGCTACTTCTGAGGTAGCCAAAGAAGCTATTTGGATAAGGAAGTTCATATCTGATCTTCAAGTGGTTCCAACTGTTGTGGATCCCATTGAGCTCTATTGTGACAACAATGGAGCCATTGCACAGGCAAAGGAACCACGGTCTCATCAAAGGTCCAAACACAAACTCAAGAGATTTCACCTGATCAGAGAAATTATTGATCAAGGTGATGTCAAGATTAGCAGAGTTGATACAGAGAACAATCTAGCAGATCCACTGACCAAAGCTTTGGCACAGCAGAAGCATGATGGTCATGCTAGGGATATGGGGTTGAGAATCCTCGACCTCTAGGTCTAAGTGCAAGTGGGAGATTGTTGGTGTATATGCCCTGAGACCTATATTTGGTCATGTACTACATGACTTTGATACTTATATATCATTCTGGCATTGTCGTTATCGTTGTTTGTCTACATCTGCGATTATGTAATTATATGATAATGTCCCTGGAGACAGATTGGATTTGTGCTCAAATGATTGTCCCCAGCCAATGTAGCTAAGTGGATATGGGACAGCTCTGGTACTTGTGAGACTGGTATATGAGCTGGTTATGCATGAGGTGCTAACGCAAATATGTGAGTATATCAGTGGTGGATATACTGGACAGACCCGCTGTGAGGTAATGACTTGGTGTCATGAGTTATCCTCACAAGTGATAGGAGATGCATTGATCCTTATACTTGAGGTTATTGACTCTTCTATATGGTTAGGGACATGTTTTGATGCAACCTAACACCTCGCCGTAGTTGGAAGGTTATAAAGGTAGTCATTGAGTATGTCACAACCCATATATGAAGATCAATGTTCAGACAAAGGATTTGCCCCTTCCTAAGGGAAGCATGATATCTATGGAGCTCCTCTATGGTTCTATGACTGAAAGTGTATGGCCATACCCAGGTGAAAACCTGATTTAGTCATGACCATGTGATTGGATGAAAATAAGTGATGACACACTTGTCCAATCGGATATCAGTTTAGCAAAAGGACTGTAATGTATTTGTACCTAGTCGCAATGATGGGGTTGTCGATGTTGATATCTGATGTGATCCGAAAGGACACACTTTTAAATACGAGCAGGTAGACTAATCTAAGGTGTCGCAGCCAAACCTGGTTTGGCGCACAGGGAACTGTCACCCCCTGATACGTCTCCAAAAACTTGTTGTCCCTAACTCGTAGTGTCCGCAAGTGCATGGATACTTCGAAATAATAAAAATATCAAACAACAGAGACCTTATTGTTAAGTACCGAATAGTTGTATTCTCGCTAGCTAAGTAAACCGAATATGATGCAAGTGAACGATATTGAGAGAACACGAAAGATAATCAGAGAGATAAATTGGGACTAGGGTTTCATCCACCTTGATTTTCATGACTAGATATATAAGGATGTTCATCAATCAAATTCTAATTTGATAAAGACTTAATTTACTTCATAAGGGGATTATCTCACTTTCGTGCAGACAACCATGCAGAGACAAATCCTCGCTTTCGCGTAAGATTTATCCCAAGCTGATGATAAGTAAATCATCAATCAAAGAACTCATGATCACTTTCGTGCATCCGAATTCTAGGTTGATTGTCTCAAGCGGAATCTCAAGGATCATTTTCGTGCATCCGAGACTCAACACAAGTTCTACCTATGGTTCTCCAACGTTCCGATCCTCACTTTCGTGCAAGATCTCCACGTTTGACACACTAACTTAATCCTAGGTTCATAATCATCATCAAGGCAATTAGTTATCTAAAATAAAGAAATAAGAACTTAACCTAATTTCTTACGGTGAGTTCCTATTAATCAATTTTAGGGTTCCAGTTTTCAAGCATGTCACCTTTCGGTCCTTAATGCAAGAACTCTATTCATGATGACAAAAGCAAACTAAGGAGAAACTTAGAACAATAATCACATAGGTAAAATTATCATGAAAAAATTATCTTGACAAAATAAAAAGTATCTAATCATTAAAAATCAAAGGGATTACACCCCATGTCCCAAAATATGTCTAAGCTTGCATGGAGAAGAAAATACAATAATCCATAATTTTAGAAGATTGAAAATCAACTAGAAAGGAGGTTTTAGAAAAATACACCATGGCTGTAATACAAATTACAGTCGTATTTTGCAATGAAACTCACTGTGAATAGTGCCCGAGAGCTTCTTTCATTGATTCCTCCTCTGATTGAACTCCTTTTCCTCTAAAACTTCTACGATATTGTCTTCTCCTCCAGGCGAAGCTTCTGCGTGAAAATCACGGCCTGAGTTGCCCTCTACGCCTCTCGGCGTGAGGCCAAACCCTAGCCGCCTCTCTGAAAATTTCTCCCTCGATTCTGAATAAAAGTTCCCTTTTTCAGTACGTGTGTCTTCTCCTCTTAAAGACGAGTCCGCAGCAACTTTCGGATCTCAATTTGGAGCTCTAGATCAAAAGTTATTGCCCGCGCAAGAATCGGACCCGTAAAAATCACGATTTTTACTGGAAATTACGGCCGTGTAATATTTTACTGCAGTGCCGTATTTTCATTCTGTGCACCGAAAGTCAAAATTACAGCCCGTAAAATATTTCTTGATGGTGCTATAAAATCGGACGAGTTCTCTGGTCTGGATCGCCTGGGAAATACGGTACCGTAGAATAGTTTACGGCCGTGCTGTAAAATCAGCAAAGGCTTCTGTTCTGAAAGCGCTGAAAAATACGGCAGTGTAATTCTTTACGGCAGTGCCATAAAATCACAAAAACTTTATGTTCGGAAAATCCTCCAAATTATGGCAATGTTCTGATTTTACGGTACTGTCTGAAATTACGGTACCATAAAATGGATGACGGCACTGCCGTATTTTGCTGAGTTGCTCTGTTTTGCGTGAAATTTCTTGGGTGACCTCCTCTTGATGATGGTAATTCTTTTATGTGTTTGATTTTGCTTGAAAACTCCTTGAAATAGTGCCTTTTTACTGAAAAACATGAAAAACCAAAATAGAAGTAGACTTTCCAATATTCGATGAATTTAGCATAAAAATAAGCAAAAAGATCCTCAATTTAGCATGAAAAGATACCTAAAATGATACAAAATATACTATATATTTTGGTGTCATCAAAATACATAAGGCTCAAACTTTGCTTGTCCTCAAGCAAAAAATCAAAACTTGATTAAGAGATAAACCTTTTCATGCTCAATAAATTTCTAAAATACAACCTATCAATGAAAAATTCCACCAATTGTTTCACAAAACTTCAAATAAACATATTATTCTAAGAATTCAATCCTCTAGATCCACAACTCAATCAAATAAAACTTTGCAACTTGTATAATAAATAGAATTTTCAATCTCATTATTTTACCTAGTTCTCAGTTCAAATCTATCATGCTTTTGTTTACAGGAATTAGGTTTCCAAGATCTTTTTCCACACATTTTTTTTTATTTTGTTTGTTTTTGTAAAGATGGCATGTACCCACATAGATACACACTTTTTATTTTGACTTCAACTCTTTCTTCGGTACCACTATCAATTTTACACAATGCCAAGTAGAGGAGTCTTATTATTTTTCACACTCATTATTTTTTATGCATAGACTTCAACCCATGTCTTAGGTACCACTATCAATTTTACATAATGCTATTGTGTCTGCAAGTGCACGGATACTTTGAAGTAATAAAAATATCGAACCACAGAGACCTTATTGTTAAGTACCAAATAATTATATTTTCACTAGCTAAGCAAATCGAATATGATGCAAGTAAAAGATGCAGAAAAGTATGCTAAAAGATGATCAGAGAGATAAACATGGGACTAGGGTTTCATCCACCTTATTTTCAATGACTAGAAGGAAATAAAGGTTGTCAGTTTAATTCTATTATGATAAAGACCTAATTCACTTCATAAAGGTATTGTCTCACTCTCGTGCAGACAATCATGCAGATAACCGATCCTCACTCTCGTGCAAGATCTATTCTCAATGCTAAAGATAAGTGAATCATTGAACAAAGAACTCAAGGATCACTCTCGTGCATCCGGATTCTAAGTCAATCATCTCAAGTGGAATCTCAAGGATCACTCTCGTGCATCCTGAAACTCAACACAGGTTTTACTTATAGTTTTCCGACGACTCGATCCTCACTCTCGTGCAAGATCAAATCAAGTCTAACACAATAACTCAATCCAAAGTATCAGAAACTCAACATGGCAATAAAATCACTAAAGATCAGAATTCAAAAAACTACCTAATCTCTCACGATAGTTCCAAACTCAACGATTCCTAGGGTTCCGAATTTCAAATGATCAACCTCTCGGTCTATTTCGCAAAACTCTAAAACATGCTGATATTTATAAAACTAAAGAGAATTAAAGAACAATCAATCACAAAAGTAAAATTATCATATTAAAATTAAACTTGACAAAAATCAATGTTTTCTAGTCATTAACAAACTAAGGGAATTACACCCCATGTCCCAAAAGAAGATCTAAGCTTTCATGGTGAAAGGATTACAAACAACCATAATTTCAGAGGATTAGAAAGCGAAAAAGGAGAAGAAAAGTTACAAAACATGGTTGTAATTGAAATACAACCCGTAATTTGGCTTGTGAACAGTGTTGTCACCACTATTTTGATAATTTCTCCCTAGATCGGACTTTAAATGCTCTAAAACTTCTGGGGCATGCTCTCCTACTCTAGACGAAGCTTCGGTGTAAAAATCATAGTCTGAGATGTCCTCTACGCCTCTCGGCGCGAGGACAAACCCATAACCACCTCTCTGATGATTGCTCTCTCAATTGGTGATAAACATTCACGCTTCCACTTTGTGCGTCTTCTCCTCTTAAGGACGCGTCCGTCACTTCTTTCGGATCTCAATTTGGAGTTCTAGATCAAAAGTTATGGCCCGCGCAAGAATCCGCCCGAAAAAGTCACGAATTTGGTTTAAAAATACGGTACCGTATTCGGATTACGGCAGTGCCGTATTTTCCTTTTGTAAGTTCCGGGTATCAAATACGGTACCATAACAATGTTGCCCAATTATATGGCAGTGCCGTATTTTTACTAAAACCTTCTGGTCAAAATTGCTACAAAATACGGTACCGTGTAGTTTCATACGGTAGTGCCGTATTTCACCCAAGTCTTCTACTGAGAAATACGGTATCGTGAGAGTTTGTCCAGAAAATACGGTAGTGCCGTATTTTTGCAATTTAGCTCCGAATTTCATGAAAATTGATGGGTAGCTTCGTTTCGACATCTGGAATCCATTGGTGTGCTCAAATCTTCCAAAATCCATCAAAATATGGCACTTTTAACCTGAAAATGATCAAAAACAAGAAGTGGTGTAGATTCTGCAATATTTGACAATTAAGGCTTAAAAACAAGCAAAATAGCATAATTATGACACAAAAAGACACATGATATGACACAAAATATACTATGAATTTTGGTGTCATCAAATGCCAAGTAGGGGAGTCTCTCACTATTTTTATGGATCTTGGATTCTTCCTTCCCAACAAATAGTAAAATAAACTACACATCTACTAGGCTGATCAATTGAAATCAATTCACAAATCATACTCATGTGCTCATTTTATTTAAAGGAGTAGTTTCACTTTTAGATCTTATTCATCAAATAACACATCTACCCAAAATTTCATGCATCAACCAATGTCAAATTTCAAAAATAGATATGCATTGAAGAAATAAATCTAACATGATAGGACTTTTTCTCTAATCATGAATTTAAATCCATTCATCATCATAATCATCATACAACCATATCGAAAAGAAAGATAAGCATGTGAAATAGAATAGCAGTGTCGGTGGTCATAGAGGTGTAGAAGCATCAAACTCAACAATCATGAGATGTAAAGTGATATATCCGTATAATCACATAAGGCTCAAACAATGCAAAGGGTGTAAAGTGATAGAATTAAGCAACCCTATAGAATAGAAATCTCATGTACATCTAAAGAAAATCAAAGATGCAAATCATATAAAATAATCATGAAAACAAGGGACTGTAAACAATACTCACAAGACTATATAGTAGGCTCAGACCGAATATACATTAGGCTCAGATCAAAAATAGTGTCGGGGCAGATGCTGCTAGGTCCAAAGAAGTGCTTTTTTTAAAATTTTACCTGCAGATTTAAGGTACAAAAGGCTTAGTCTGAAAATAATAATGATAAAAATAATTTTCTCAAAGAAGAGTCAGAGATGTCACCGGAGGTCTGAAGAGGATGCCGGTGGAAAGAGTCGAGCAGGCAAGAAGTAGAGGTGGAACAGATGCTATCTGAAAAGCTGCTAGCAATGATGGTGGTGGTGCCGACAGTAGAGTGAGTAATCTCTAGTGGCCTGCTAGAGAATACAGTCCTGGAGGTGAGATCGTCGGCTGATGGGTGCCAGAGATAATGCTGCATAGATAAAAAAAATCAGTCACTAATGAAAAGCCTACTGCATAAATAAATAAAATCAATAGAATAAGAGGCAGTAGAAGAAGTAAGAATCTGCAGATGGTATAATCCAGTGTCGACAGCTGGATACAGTGATGTCAGAGGCAGATGTAGTGGTGGCTAGAGATGGAAGACAGTTGCTCTTGAAGATTTCTGAATCTGGATGCAAAATAAGCAATAACTGGTAGAAAGCAAATGGTGCAGTTTTTGAATTTTTTATGAAAAGTAGCCATACCCTAGAATAAAATTTAATGATCCAAATAGAAAATGGACAGAACCAAGTTGTAGAATAAGATATGTTCTTTTCAGACGTATGAAAATTAAATGATCAAAATCTGTCAGGAATTTAGGGTATCAACAGAAAGAAGGCTACTCATATTACAAAATTGCAAAAACTACACAAGAATTAATCAAATTTGAAAAGTTACCATGTGTCCTAGAATGATCAGAAAATATTTTCATGAAAATAACTATTCCATAAGATAGAACGACACACGAATTTCATATTCCAAGTGAAAAATTTGGGTTTAAACTTATTTAAGCATCTCAAAAAGTTGTAGCAAAAGTGTAAATCAGATTAGTCAAAAGAAAACTGCTGAAGAAATTAATCATAATCAAAAAGTTGCTATGTGTTTTAGAATGATCCATGCACTTTCAAATTCAGAAAAAATGTCCAAAGAATAGAGCAAGATGAGTACTTTTACGTCGTGCCAAAGATCAAAATTTTTCTCAATCCAGTTTCTTAAAATTGCAGCGAGAAAACACCTACTCAATAAGCAGAAAGCAGCTTTAAAATACGGTACCGTAAAATGCTTTACGGCAGTGCCGTATTTTTCAAAGAACTCTCGGGAAAGAAATGACTCAAAAACACGGTACCGTGTAAAACATTATGGCCCTGCCGTAAAAATCACAAAACTTTTTGTCGAAAACGTGCCGAAGATACGGTACCGTAAAAAGGATTACGGTAGTGCCGTATTTTGCGCCAAAACTTGTTTTTCCCTGCAAAAGGAAAAGAAAATTTAATTCTAAAAATAAACAAAAATAATAGAAGCTAAGTTAACGGATAATGCTTGGGTTGCCTCCCAAGAAGCGCCAATTTTAGGTCATTAGCTTGACCAAAAATCAAAAATCATGGTGAAGCAGGTGAATCAGTTCCAACGTAAAGAGCAAATAATTTTCTGCATTTCCTTTGTCCTAAAAGTTTAGCTAATCCAAAATTCCAGAAATTCATATAAATCACAATCAAAGTGGCTTTCTTAAATATGCAGAAATTAAAATCATACTTCTCAAATCCACTCAAAGAAATCTTTATGATCTTCCTATGTTTATCAAAAAGCAAAATCATGAGTCCTTTCTTCAGATTAATATTTTCAATAGCAGTAAGAAAAGGACTTTGATCAAAAGAATCAAGTATTGGATCATCAAAATAATTTTTATGTCTTTCATTAGATTCCTCAATAAAACACAATTTTTCAATAAAATCAGAAGAGTGAACAATAGATATGGGCAAAGTGTCATCATGGTGAGATTCATCAGTGTTTGTAAAATTCAAATCCTTTTTAAATTCCTCATGTACATCATCAAATAATTTGTCGATTTCAAAATTATCATCAAAATCAAAGTGAGACTCTACAAAATCAATTTCCCCATGCCTCCCCACAAATAATTCATCATCAGAAGAGTCAAAATCAGAATCATATGAAAAATCATAATGAGATTTATCAATGTTCACAAAAGAATTAATAGAATCAGAGTTAACCACAAAAGATTTATCATTAATTTCAACAATATCACCAAAACCACCATGGGTTTCATTAATGTCTATAATTTTCAAACCTTCATCATGCTCATCAGATTTAACCATAAATAAGTTTTCATCAAAATCAGAATTATCATCAATAGAAGGTTTTTCAATTTCAATTTTCTCAACCTTTTCCTCAAATAAATTATCAGATGAATCAATTTCACAACAATCAAAATCTAAAGGAGACTCATTAATATTCACATAAGGCTCAATTTCAAAACAATCATGATCATAGGGGGAATTTTCTAAATCAATTTCTTCAGTATCAAACTCAAATAAACAAGCTTGTTGTGCAATCTGGGTTTCTAGCAATTCAGTATTAGCAGTCAAAGATTCTTCTTGAAAAGAAATTTGATTAACTGAACCCTTAAGATCCTCAATTTGCTTACTTTGATTGCTCAGAATTTGGTTTTGATTAGTAATAAATTTTTCTTGATCAGCTATCAATCTTTCTAACATAGTCTCTAAGCTAGATTTTTCAGTATCCTCAAAGCATGGCATAGAAACATGATCAGAGCAATCATCATAAAAAGAAGTTTGATTTTCCCAACTAGAATAATAATGATCATGTTGAAAACATGGTGAATTAGAATTTTGAGGTATTAAAAATTTGCAATCAGAAGTATAATGATCAGAAGACTTACAAATATTACATGTAACAAAATAAGAGTGTAATTTCGCTATTTCTGCAAGAGTAAGCTGTGAATAATCTTTATGCTCACCTTGTGGCATGTATACCTTGCCTCTGTCTGATGCCCATGAATTGTGCTGAAAAGACATATTTACCAAATCTATCAAGAACAGAAAGATAATCCAACACCAATCAAATAAAGCTTTTTTGTTTTTAGAATATATAAAGATAAAAAAAACACAAGCAAATAAAAATTTCAAAAATCACAGTTTTGCCACAACTTGTGAATATCCAAAACCTGGAAAAACAGAAAACAAAGTTAAATCTAAAACAAATAAAACCTAGTCTAGCAATACTAACAACTATTTTGATATTAACAAAACTAAGGTCCCCGGCAACAGCGCCAAAAACTTGATGTGATCCGAAAGGACACACTTTTAAATAGGAGCAGGTAGACTAATCTAAGGTGTCGCAGCCAAAACTTGTTTGGCGCACAAGGAACTATCACCCCCTGATACGGCTCTAAAAACTTGTTGTCCCTAACTCGTAGTGTCCGCAAGTGCACGGATACTTCGAAGTAATAAAAATATCGAACCACAGAGACCTTATTGTTAAGTACCGAATAGTTGTATTCTCGCTAGCTAAGTAAACTGAATATGATGCAAGTGAACGATATAGAGAGAATACGAAAGATAATCAGAGAGATAAATTGGGACTAGGGTTTCATCCACCTTGATTTTCATGACTAGATATATAAGGATGTTCTGATTTTACGGCAGTGTTCTGATTTTACGGTACAGTCTGAAATTACGGTACCGTAAAATGGATTACGACACTGCTATATTTTGCTGAGTTGCTCCGTTTTGCATGAAATTTCTTGGGTGACCTCCTCTTGATGATCGTAACTCTTTTATGTGTTTGATTTTGCTTAAAAACGCCTTGAAATAGTGCCTTTTTACCTGAAAAACATGAAAAATAAAATAGAAGTAGACTTTGCAATATTCGATGAATTTAGCATAAAAGTAAGCAAAAAGATCCTCAATTTAGCATGAAAAGATACCTAAAATGATACAAAATATACTATATATTTTGGTGTCGTCAATATCCATTCCAATAATTTGGGTAGCAGCAATGCACTGCTAGGTGTCACTCACTGCTTGTGGTGACCTTAGGTCAGCAATGCCAACGTCAAAGGAACCTACAGGGTCACACACCAAGATACTCAAGTTCTCGTATTGACCGGGAAGCCTTATGATCGAGTTATTGGATAACTCGGATCTATTTTAGAGATTTCATCAGCGCCAATGGGCCTGATGAGATGGAAGAATGTTATTGGAGCCAAACTTCAATTTTGGCAGGTTGAACTGAATTTGACCATGGTTGGTCACTTTTGGATTAGGGTTGCATTGAATTGGATCCAATGGCTTAATCAACCCATGCAAAGAAGTTTGGGCTTGCTCATTACCCAATGAGTCCCAATAACAAGTTGTCATGAAGAAGTAATGGGCTAAAAGAGTATAAAGGGGAGAAATCTCACCCCATTGGCACCTAGGGGCATAATGGGGTGAGGGAGGTGCCTTTTGCTTCATTAGGAAGCATTATGCGCCTAGCCCTTCAACCTTTGATGATATGAATGCCTCTAAGGCATGTCTTGGGGCTGATATGGCACTTGGGCAAATATGGATAGGTTGAATGAGGTTTATGGTAAAGTTTTGGAGACTTTCGTTACCACAAACCCTAATTGTCAACCCCTTATCCTAGCCGCACACTTGTCAAGATCTAAGCCCATGCCAAACCGCCTCTTGCTCTTATAAAAGAGACCCCTTGTTGCCCCCTCTTGACACATTAATTCTCTTGAAGGCGTGAGCAAGTAAGGGGGCGAGAGCAACAAGGGTGGCGCATCCTTCTTCCATTAAGCCGCAAGCCTTCATCCTCTTTCCTTCTTGGCACAAGGACTTGAAGGCATTGGCGGCATTTTCTTCATCACCTCTCCTTCTTCTCTTGGCGCATCTTCCCTTGAAGGTGGCGCAAGCTTTGAAGAAGGTGACCTAAGGTTTGGATCTTCTTCCTGAGGCTAGCACCGGGCGAGGAAGAAGAGAGCTTGAGGCATCCGTGTGTGTGGGACTACAGAGGGCGAATACTTCTACCTCGACATCGGCTTCTCACTTTGCTCCTGAGGTATTTTCTATCACATCGTGTCGACCCCCTCGCTTGACGATCTTCATAGGGTTTTTGGGACTGGCCTATTTCGGGGATATTATTCCGCCGCGTATGTAATCTCTGTAATGCCAAAATTTATAAAATATCCTGGGATTTCCAAACATTAAGCACTTATGGCTTAGATAAACATCAACACTTAGAAAGTTAATTGACAGCATTTGAGATTTAAATATAAGAATTGAGCACACCTTTCACAACATGTATATTTTTTTTCTTTTTAACAAATTTTTGCTTGATTTCATGATACTCCTCGATAAGGATAAATCTTTTCCTTCAATACATTACCTTTTCACTATAGCAAAATTTTTTAACTGAAAGGTTCTCTATATTTTTACTATTTCACAAGAAAAAATCCATTTGGAAGAGAGCATAAAATTAATTTATATTGCCCAATTTAATAAAATAATCATTATCATGCAAAAATATACATGAAGTATGTTTGTTATCATTTAATCTAAATTAATAACACTATTTTTTCCATTCATATTAATGAAAAAGCTTGAATTCATTCTAGAACTTTACTAGTTCTATTGTGAAATTATAGGTAATTAATAATTTTAAATCTATATATAGAAAATACAATTTATTCTTATATACTTGACTTCAATTAATATTTAACTATAATATGTACTTGTCTCATATATTGACATTATGAAAAATTATACTTTGAATATTTGGTACTTCATTTGAAATTATAAAAGTCTACATCAACAAGGTGAGTAAATCTTTACTACTAGAAGAACTATAACCAAATAATAAATGGATTTTCATATCCTTTACTCTTGGTGTTCAATGTATTTAATTAAAGTGTACTTTGACAGCTATGCAAATTTAATTGTACAATTTTTTATAATATAATATTTAATACCTCTAGGAAAATCATAATGATGGTTGACTAATTGTCTTCAAAATTGATCAAAACTCAAGAGGATACAGTTTCTCCTTTTGTGAATATTGATTTATAGTGAATTTAATATTAATCATTGCACGTTTAGTGATGCATGATATACATATCTAACACATCTAAGTTATCTCATAATAAAACTTATCAAAATTTTCACATTTTTTATACTATTTTTAAATAAATGTTCTTAGTAAGTAAGAGTGACATGTAATTTACATATCAAATCAATAAAAAGCAGAACGACTTTATCGTTTTTCAACATTTAATTTCAAAATAATTAGTACTCTCATTATTCCATGAACCACCATTTTTTTAGTTAGAAAGCAATTTCCATTTATTATATTTGCGAATATTAACTTGGATTAATATAATTTGTTAGAGGAACATGAAAGTTTATGAGAGAAAAATAGATTTTTATTATTTGATGGATGGTAGCTGCATAAAGGATGGTAGCTGCATAAAGGAAAATAATTAGAATAACTATCTGAGTTGAGTTTTTTTAGAAAGATGTTAGTGTATACAAAATGAAGTGTAAAAAATCATATAGTGAAAATAAACTAAATATGAAGATATGTATTTTTTTCATCGTTTGAACTAATAAATACATTGTATATTGTTCAAAAAAAGAACCCTTAATTCGCCCTACATCTTGATGATGTTATACAGTAAAGAAAAGTAAAATTACAAGTTAAATATTTTATTAACATGTGTGAAAATGAATAGTCTATTTTAACAATATAATGATAATGAGGAAAGTGTCAAATTTACTCACATATAATATTGTTTGAAGGATCATTATTTGATGGTGGGGGAGAGCTTAAGGAAAGTGTCAAATTTACTCACATATAATATTGTTTGAAGGATCATTATTTGATGGTGGGGGAGAGTTAAGGTCATAAGAAGTTGCATTGGAAATTACTAGAGAGATGACCAGCACAATAGCAAGGTTAAGCTTCAGTTGGCTTGTGGCCATGATGTAAAATACTTTAGTATTCGATATTACAAAAAGAGCACCTTGCTTGATTTTCATATGATATATATTTCTATTTATTTAAATGAAAATAAATAATAATTGCCAATGCATATTTCAAATGTGCACTAATGAGTTATAATTTGGAAACGTTGTAAATTATCACGTTTATGCCTTTTTGTGAAACAAATACAATTTAATGAGAACGATGCATGCTCATAAAGAATATATTTTTTAACTTCTAATTAGAAAAAATTGCATTGAAAACATAATTGAGTTGCCTAGTAGTACCCTATAAAGAGTAAACATTAAGCAAATTACTAATTAATCACTTTTGGCAAAATTAAAGATCTAAACTTGGACGGTCACATGAATGAATTTAACACAAATATAACAATTGAGCACAGCTTTTGCAACATGAATTTTTTATTTTTAACAAATTATCTATCTAATTGCATGATCCTCCTACATGAGGATGAATTTTTTCTTTCCTTCATTTCCTTTACATATATAAATGAAAATAAAATATTTTGTAACTTATTATTTGATATAATTGCCTTGAAAATTCAATTGTGCTTAAGAGTAGTCATTGTATAAAAAAAATAAAATTTGATCGAATTACAAATTAAGCACTTATGGCTTACATAAACATCAACACTTAGAAAGTCAATTGAAAGCATTTGAGATTTAAATATAAGAATTGACCACACCTTTCATAACATGTATATTTTGTTTTTTTTAACAAATTTTTGCTTGATTTCATGATCCTCCTCGATAAGGATAAATCTTTTCCATTAATACATTACTTTTTCACTATACAAAATTTTTTTAACTAAAAGGTTCTCTATATTTTTACTATTTCACAAGAAAAAATCCATTTGGAATAGAGCATAAAATTAATTTATATTGCCCAATTTAATTAAATAATCATTATCATGAAAAATATACATGAAGTATGTTTGTTATCATTTAATCTATATTAATAACACTATTTTTTTCCGTTCATATTCAAGAAAAAGCTTGAATTCATTCTAGAACTTTACTAGTTCTATCTTGAAATTATAGGTAAGTAATAGTTTTAATTCTGTATATAGAAAATAAAATTTATTCTTATATACTTGACTTTAATTAATATTTAACTATAACATGTACTTGTCTCATATATTGACATTATGAAAAATTATACTAAGAATATTTGGTACTTCATTTGAAATTATAAAGTTCTACATCAACAAGGTGAGTAAATTTTTACTACTAGAAGAACTATGACCAAATAATATATAGATTTTCATATCATTTACTCTTGGTGTTCAATGTATTTAATTAAAGTGTACTTTGACAACTTTGCAAATTCAATTGTACAATTTTTTTTTAACATAATATTTAATACCTCAAGTACAAAATGAAGTGTAAAAAATCATAATGATGGTTGACTAATTGTCTTCAAAATTGATCAAAACTCAAGAGGATACAATTTCTCCTTTTGTGAATATTGATTTATAGTGAATTTAATATTAATCATTGCACGTTTAGTGATGCATGATATACATATCTAACACATCTAAGTTATCTCATAATAAAACTTATCAAAATTTTCACACTTTTTTACTATTTTTAAATAAATGTTCTTAGTAAGTAAGAGTGACATGTAATTTACATATCAAATGAATAAAAAGCAGAGCAACTTTATCGTTTTTCAACATTTAATTCAAAATAATTAGTACTCTCATGATTCCATGAACCATTTTTTTAGTTAGATAGCAATTTTCATTTATTATATTTGCGAATATTAACTTGGATTAATATAATTTGTTAGAGGAACATGAAAGTTTATGAGAGAAAAATAGATTTTTATTATTTGATTAGTTAGATAGCAATTTTCATTTATTATATTTGCGAATATTAACTTGGATTAATATAATTTGTTAGAGGAACATGAAAGTTTATGAGAGAAAAATAGATTTTTATTATTTGATGGATGGTAGCTGCATAAAGGATGGTAGATGCATAAAGGAAAATAATTAGAATAACTTTCTGAGTTGAGTTTATTAGAAAGATTTTAGTGTATACAAAATGATGTGTAAAAAATCATATACTAAAAATAGACTAAATATGAAGATATGTTTTTTCATCATTAGAATTAATAAATTCATTGTATATTGTTCAAAAAATGAACACTTAATTCGCCCTACATCTTGATGATGTTATACAGCAATGAAAAGTAAAATTACAAGTTAAATATTTTATTAACATGTGTGAAAATGAATAGTCTATTATAACAATATAATGATAATGAGGAAAGTGACAAATTTACGCACAGATAATATTGTTTGAAGGATCAATATTTGATGGTGGGGGAGAGTTAAGGTCTTAAGAAGTTGCATTGGAAATTACTAGAGAGATGACAAGCACAATGGCAAGGCTAAGCTTTAGTTGGCTTGTGGCCATGATGTAAAATACTTTAGTATTCGATATTACAAAAAGAGCATTGGAAATTACTAGAGAGATGACAAGCACAATGGCAAGGCTAAGCTTTAGTTGGCTTGTGGCCATGATGTAAAATATCGATATTACAAAAAGAGCACCTTGCTTGATTTTCATATGATATATATTTCTATTTATTTAAATGAAAATAAATAATAACTGCCAATGCATATTTCGAATGTGCACTAATGAGTTATAATTTGGAAACATTGTAAATTATCACAAAAACAATATGCCTTTTTGTGAAATAAATTCAATTTAATGAGAACGATGCATGCTCATAAAGAATATATTTTTTAACTTCTTATTTGAAAAAATTGCATTGAAAACATAATTGAGTTGCCTTGTAGTACCCTATAAAGAGTAAACCTTAAGCAAATTACTAATTAATCACTTTTGGCAAAATTAAAGATCTAAACTTGGACAGTCACATGAATGAATTTAACACAAATATAAGAATTGAGCACAGCATTTGCAACATGAATTTTTTATTTTTAACAAATTATCTATCTATTTGCATGATCCTCCTACATGAGGATGAATTTTTTCTTTCCTTCATTTCCTTTACATATATAAATGAAAATAAAATATTTTGTAACTTATTATTTGATATAATTGCCTTGAAAATTCAATTGTGCTTAAGAGTAGTCATTGTATAAAAAAAATAAAATTTGATCGAATTACAAATTAAGCACTTATGGCTTAGATAAACATCAACGCTTAGAAAGTCAATTGAAAGCATTTGAGATTTAAATATAAGAATTTAGTACATCTTTCACAACATGTATATTTTTTTTCTTTTTAACAAATTTTTGCTTGATTTCATGATCCTCCTCGATAAGGATAAATCTTTTCCTTTAATACATTACTTTTTCACTATAGCAAATTTTTTTTAACTAAAAGGTTCTCTATATTTTTACTCTTTCGCAAGAAAAAATTCATTTGGAAGAGAGCATACAATTAATTTATATTGCCCAATTTAATAAAATAATCATTATCATGCAAAAATATACATGAAGTATGTTTGTTATCATTTAATCTAAATTAATAACACTATTTTTTTCCATTCATATTCATGAAAAAGCTTGAATTCATTCTAGAACTTTACTGGTTCTATCGTGAAATTATAGGTAATTAATAATTTTAAATCTGTATATAGAAAATAAAATTTATTCTTGTATACTTGACTTGAATAAATATTTAACTAAGTGTAAAAAGATTGGTTTTATATTAAAATTTAATGAGAATGATGCATGCTCATAAAGAAAATATTTTTTAACTTCTTGTTATATCCCAAGTTTTTGAAAACTAATTTTAGAAAATCGTAATTTGTATTTTGGAATTTTATGGATTTTTTTGGAATTTTTCTGATTTTGAAAAAGGGTAAAAAGTTGGTTTTATATTAAAAAGCTTATTTTGCGCTCACGGGGGTTCAAATCTGCGTCACGCCCGACTTCTGGACTCTGCCCGACCATTGGGCTGATTCGTGTTTTGTTTTTAAAACTGCACGTAGTTCTTTTGATTCGGTTTTGGTTTTATTTTAGGGCGACAAATTGAATCGTCGTCTTCTCAGTGTTTTTCGGCGACCGAGTCTTCGGTGGCGACCAGCTATTCTGGGTCACATTCCTTGCTTTTAATTGAGGGCTTCTGCTCTCCTTGGCGAGGCGAGAACCCTAGCAAGTCTTCGAGCCACGACGCGCCGTCATGAGGGAGATTCCGAGCTCAAATCAGTCATCGGCGCCGCCTCGTGCTTCAGTTTTCCGACGCCTCCTTCAGCTCACGTTTTCTGTTCCAGGGCTACGATATAGCTTCGTAGCGAGGTAAGAGTGATTTCTGAATGTTTTGTCGAAGTTCTATGGAGTTTTCGTGTTGTTTTGTGGGTCAACAGCGGCGATGCCACCGTTGATAGTTTTGGCATCTACGAAAGCTTCGGTCGTGCCTCGATAGCTCGCCGAAGCCACTGTAGAAGCTTCGCTTCGTCACCAGATGTCTACTGGTAAGGTCTGGATGCAAACCGACGCTCGACGTGCTCTCAGGAGCTCGCCGGCGTAAGCGACGGATGCAAATCCGGCCGCCTAGCATGGCTGCGATCGGGCGGCGCAGGCGAGCGGCTGGTTCAAGTTGATTTAGGGTTTGAGTCTGGTTTATTGGAAATAAACCCGATTCGCTGAGTTTTGGAGTTGATTTGGACCGGCTCAACAGATTGAGCGGTTCAATTTCAATTTCGGCCCAGTTATTGAATTCGGACTAGTTCGACCTCGATTCAGTCGAATCTAGGCTGGTTCAGGTGGTCGTTAGAAAGCTTGTAAAATTTCCTATCCAATGGTACCAAGTGTGTCCCTCGATTCTTTGTGTATTTTGTGTAATTTCGGTTTCAAGTCTCAGTTTGGCTTGGTTTAGGGTGAGTTTGACCGGTTCACTGCAATCCTGAGCGGTTCAGTGGGTTCTGTGTCCAGTTCACTTGATCCAAGGTTGGTTCCCTAGGTTTTGGGACATTTTCTATCTATTGGTGGTCTCTGTTTTCCAGTTTGAATCTTATTTGATGAAGTTCATGTATAAATCTATGTTTCAGAGCGGTTGATCCAGTATTTGGCTTGCTTCATTTGATAACTAGTTTTCTTGGCTTTTCAAAGGTAAGACCTCAAACCAGATTTCTGTAGCTAAAGTTTTGGTATCATTGTTTCCATTGACTCAGATAGTATAGTATCTTGTACATATCGAAAAGTTGCAAGTTGTTTATTGACATATTAGTTTTACACTTTTTAAACCAGTTGCATATTTGCATAATCAGTTTATCAGTATCCACATTGTGGACAGCATAAGCAGTTTCTTTGTATCCATGTGTGTGGACAGTTACATGTTATATTGAGCACATACGCAGTAGTATCCACGTTGTGGACAGATCGGGGTCCCAAGTTAGCATGCACCGGGATTCGTGACGCATGGTAGCACGTGTGTTCACCATGTAAGGTGTGATACACCTTATCATACGTATTCGGGGTGACGACCCCACAAGCCAGTAGGTATTGCTCACAATTGATTTATGCATGGTATCAGTTTTCATATTTGACACAGATAACCTAGTCGAACCAGTTTATTTAATTGCATTATAGTTTTCAGTTACAACTTCTAGTTTCAGTTATAGTTTTCAGTTCCAGTTTTCAATTATAGTTTCAATTCCAGCATTCAGTTTATCATTTATAGTTTCCAGCTTTCAGTTCACAGTTTTCAATATTCAGTCATTACAGTTTTATTGTTCTTGCTAGTTTCCCTCCTTTGAATCTAAGGGACTACCCTTTCTTCTGGAGAGAGGCTTACTTAGCAATGTTTTGCTGAGTCTTGTTGATATTGCAGGTATTGGTCTGGACTAAGGAAATCAAGGCATGGATTTAAAGCACTATTTGAAGGATTGTTTTAAAGAGTTGTGATTCTTGTGCTAAAAGTTATTTGCTGAGATCTGAGTGTTATAAAAGTGTACTCTGATGTCTGTAATTATAAAGAGCTTTATGAAGCAGTCAAACTTATGTTGTTGTTCCAAGATTCTAAAGTAATAATAGATCCTTTTATTTTAGTCTTAGTTCCAGGGTGTAACACTTCTTTTTTGAAAAAATTGCATTGAAAACATAATTGAGTTGCCTAGTAGTACCCTATAATGAGTAAACATTATGCAAATTACAAATTAATCACTTTTGGCAAAATTAAAGATCTAAACTTGGACGGTCACATAAATGAATTTAACACAAATATAAGAATTGAGCACAACTTTTGCAACATGAATTTTTATTTTTAACAAATTATCTATCGAATTGCATGATCCTACTACATGAGGATGAATTTTTTCTTTCCTTCATTTCCTTTACATATATAATTGAAAATAAAATATTTTGTAAATTATTATTTGATATAATTGCCTTGAAAATTCAATTGTGCTTAAGAGTAGTCATTGTATAAAAAAAATAAAATTTGATCGAATTACAAATTAAGCACTTATGGCTTAGATAAACATCAACACTTAGAAAGTCAATTGAAAGCATTTGAGATTTAAATATAAGAATTGACCACACCTTTCATAACATGTATATTTTGTTTTTTTTAACAAATTTTTGCTTGATTTCATGATCCTCCTCGATAAGGATAAATCTTTTCCGTTAATACATTACTTTTTCACTATAGCAAATTTTTTTAACTATAAGGTTCTCTATATTTTTACTATTTCACAAGAAAAAATCCATTTGGAATAGAGCATAAAATTAATTTATATTGCCCAATTTAATTAAATAATCATTATCATGAAAAATATACATGAAGTATCTTTGTTATCATTTAATCTATATTAATAACACTATTTTTTTCCGTTCATATTCAAGAAAAAGCTTGAATTCATTCTAGAACTTTACTGGTTCTATCTTGAAATTATAGGTAAGTAATAATTTTAATTCTGTACATAGAAAATAAAATTTATTCTTATATACTTGACTTTAATTAATATTTAACTATAACATGTACTTGTCTCATATATTGACATTATGAAAAATTATACTAAGAATATTTGGTACTTCATTTGAAATTATAAAAGTCTACATCAACAAGGTGAGTAAATTTTTACTACTAGAAGAACTATAACCGAATAATATATAGATTTTCATATCATTTACTCTTGGTGTTCAATGTATTTAATTAAAGTGTACTTTGACAACTTTGCAAATTCAATTGTACAATTTTTTATAATAAAATATTTAATACCTCTAGGAAAATCATAATGATGGTTGACTAATTGTCTTCAAAATTGATCAAAACTCAAGAGGATACAATTTCTCCTTTTGTGAATATTGATTTATAGTGAAATTAATATTAATCACTGCACCTTTAGTGATGCATGATATACAAATTTAACACATCTAAGTTATCTTATAATAAAAGTTATCAAAATTTTCACAGTTTTTTTACTATTTTTAAATAAATGTTCTTAGTAAGTTAAAGTGACATGTAATTTACATATCAAATGAATAAAAAGCAGAACGACTTTATCGTTTTTCAAATTTAATTTCAAAATAATTAGTACTCTCATGATTCCATGAACCATTTTTTTAGTTATAAAGCAATTTCCATTCATTATGTTTGTGAATATTAACTTGGATTAATATAATTTGCTAGAGGAACATGAAAATTTATTAGAGAAAAATAGATTTTTATTATTAATTTAATATAATGATTTAAAAAAACCATGTTTCCCTTATTATTAAAAGTCTATCATGCGCAAATGGCTTCGCTTTCAAAATTATATGTCCATATCCATCTTCTTTGAATACATAGATGATAGTTGTATAAGGGAAAATTGTTAGAATAAATATCTCACTCGAATTTATTGACAAGATCGTAATTTACTTAAATTCATGAGTAAAAGTATCCTAGTGCTAAAATCCACTTAATTTGAAGATGTGTTTTTTTTAAAAAAAAATACTAATAAATTCAATGAAAATTTTATGAGAATAGAACTCTTAATTCTCCTATATCATGATGATGCTCTATTCTATATAAAACTATAACAACTTTCTAGGTATTTTATTTATTATGCATGAAAATGAAATGTCTACAATAACAATAAATTCATAATGATGAAAGTGCAAAATTTACTCAAATATTCATAAGCCAACGGATCAAAAAAAAGGGGAGAAGCAAGGTTAATATAGTTGCAATGGAAAGTACTAGAGATAAGACAAGCACAATAACAAGGCTATGCTTTAGTTGGGTTGTGGCCGTGATGTAAAATAATTTAGTATTCAATACAATAAAGAGAGCATCTTGCTTGATTTTCATAGGATATGTTAGTCCACCTATTTAAATGAAGCGTAATAATAACTACTTCAACAACTTTTGAACGTACCCTAATGTGTTATAAATGTGGAATGTAGTAATTTATTATGAAAATATTCTGGACATTTTTCGAAAAAAATACTACTTACTGAGAATGAGATATGCTAACAAAAAATATTTTTTCGAACTTATTATTTTTGATAGTTGTGTTTAAAACAAATATGAGATTTAGATGTAAAAAATTACTAAGAGTAATAAGATTTCATAGATGATACAAAGATGTGCACAATTCTTTAATAAAATGTTTCTCCCACATCATTAAAAAGTCTACCCTGTGCAAATGGCTTCACCTTCAAAATTATATAATCATATCCATTTTGTCCAGATACACGGATGGTAGCTGCATAGAGGAAAATAATTAGAATAACTATCTAAGTTGAATTTATTAGAAAGATTTTAGAGTATACAAAATGATGTGTAAAAAATCATATAGTGAAAATACACTAAATATGAAGATCTGTGTTTTTTTCTTCATTTGAACTAATAAATTCATTGTATATTGTTCAAAAAAAGAAAACTTAATTCGCCCGACATCTTTATGTTGTTATACAGCAAAGAAAAGTAAAATTACAAGTTAAATATTTTATTAACATGTGAGAAAATGAATAGTTGATTATAAGAATATATTGATAATGAGGAAAGTGTCAAATTTACTCACAGATAATATTGTTTGAAGGATCATTATTTGATGGTGGGGGAGAGTTAAGGTCATAAGAAGTTGCATTGGGAATTACTAGAGAGATGACAAGCACAATGGCAAGGCTAAGCTTTAGTTGGCTTGTGGCCATGATGTAAAATACTTTAGTATTCGATATTACAAAAAGAGCACCTTGCTTGATTTTCATACGATATGTATTTCTATTTATTTAAATGAAAATAAAGAATAACTGCCAATGCTTATTTCGAATGTGCACTAGCGAGTTATAATTTGGAAACGTTTTAAATTATGACCAAAACGTTTATGCCTTTTTGTGAAATAAATACAATTTAATGAGAGCGATGCATGCTCATAAAGAATATATTTTTTAACTTCTTTTTTGAAAAAATTGCATTGAAAACATAATTGAGTGGACTAGTAGTACCCTATAATGAGTAAACATTATGCAAATTACAAATTAATCAGTTTTGGCAAATTAAAGATCTAAACTTGGACGGTCACATGAATGAAGTTAACACAAATATAAGAATTGAGCACAGCTTTTGCAACACGAATAAAAATTTGATCGAATTAAAAATTAAGCACTTATGGCTTAGATAAACATCAACACTTAGAAAGTCAATTGAAAACATTTGAGATTTAAATATAAGAATTGAGCACACCTTTCACAACATGTATATTTTTTTTCTTTTTAACAAATTTTTGCTTGATTTCATGATCCTCCTCGATAAGGATAAATCTTTTCCTTTAACATATTACTTTTTCACTATAGAAAATTTTTTTAACTAAAAGGTTCTCTATATTTTTACTATTTCACAAGAAAAAATCCATTTGGAAGGAAGCATAAAATTAATTTATATTGCCCAATTTAATAAAATAATCATTGTCATGCAAAAATATACATGAAGTATGTTTGTTATCATTTAATCTAAATTAATAACAGTATTTTTTTTCCATTCATATTCATGAAAAAGCTTGAATTCATTCTAGAACTTTACTGGTTCTATCGTGAAATTATAGGTAATTAATAATTTTAAATTTGTATATAGAAAATAAAATTTATTCTTTTATATTTGACTTTAATAAATATTTAACTATAACATGTACTTGTCTCATATATTGACATTATGAAAAATTATACTATGAATATTTGATACTTCATTTGAAATTATAAAAGTCTACTTCAACAAGGTGAGTAAATTTTTACTACTAGAAGAACTATAACCAAATAATAAATGGATTTTCATATCATTTATGATGCAGGAGCATGGGCTCAAACTGATGAACACAAGCTATATGATCCTGGATGACCCTAACCTTGCCAAATTTGGGTTTTGCCTGCGTTGTACCCTGCAGGATATTTTGGAACATTTCAATGTTAAACATGCTTATGTTCAGCTGTTAAACTTGATCACTATGCTTATTCGGTTCCACCTAGTTTTGTTGGCTATAAGACTAGTTGGTAGAACAAATTTTGTAAGCTTGACATCTCTATTTTGATGTTGTATGTTGTAGCCTGGGATTTATTTCTAAGTTCTTGTTTTATTTTGTAGTTGATGTCGTAGGTTGCAATAGCCTAAGGAACTCACACATGTATGCACTCTTACATGGCACCAAGGCTCCCCAACATCAAGGCTTCCTCTCAACTAATGGTACAAGTCAACAAACCAAGCAAGGACCGGCCTTACATCAAGAGACCAAGACAACTTCTAACCAGCCGAGACCAATTGCCATATCATATCAAACCAAGATCAACATTCAATCCATTCCAAAGACCTAGCCGAGCTCAATTACCATACCATCAAAGAACCAGCCGAGTCAAAGCAAAGTCAACATTCAGTCAACTTCAAATTCTGCTCGCATCCAGCCACGAGCATCCAACCACATCCAATTTCAAGAATAGAGGAGATCCAGCTACCGTTATCTAGGCAGCCATCATTAAGTCCAATCAAGTAAACAATTGCATGAACCCAGCTTGTTACCGTTAACCCCACCTTTGTTACCATTGAACAAAAAGTGAGAGAGAGCCACGATTGCAAATGTAACCGTTGGAGGGGGTCTTGGTTTAAAAGCCCATGTAAACTTTCACTTGGGAGGTTGATGAATTTTGAATGCAAACTTTGTGCCAGCCGTGTGCTAGTTTCCCTTGGGCGTGCCTTTGGCCCCATTGAGTTTCCTGAGGGTGAGCCTTTGGCCCCTTGCGTTACTTTGAGGGTGAGCCTTTGGCCCCCCTCGTTCCTGCTTGTTCAAGGGTGAGCCGCTGGCCCCTTGTCTCGCACCTTTGAGGGTTATCATCTATTCTCTTTTCTTGCTTCCACTCATCAATCGCTAAATCCTCTTCCTTTCAACCTTCGTCCATTGTCATCTGCTGTTGCTGGAATCCACGTGACTTCATCTCAAGCTGCTGGAGCTATAAGGAAATTGAAGCGCAACACCAAATCCTCTTTGAAGGACAAATCAACCAAAGCTTGCTGCCATAAGGAGCTAGAAGAGGTTCGGCCCCCTTCCTTCAGGGGGGCCTCAGGTGCCTTCTTGCCATCTTAATACGTTTAAACACTACCGCCCAATTTCCATTGATTGAAACCCTTGCCCCTGTTACATTAAGAGCTACATACCTAGGGTTGATCCTTGCGCTGGAATTTTGTCCTGCATCAGTGGTATCAGAGGGCTCCTTAGGTGCTCTTGCATGTCCATCTCTTTTTTTTGCTCTAAGCTCAGTCTTCCGCTAAACCCGACCGCGCTTCGTTCTGACGAATTTGAATTTTTCGCCGTTATTTTTTAAATCTGCTGATCCGCTGTCTGCTTTCGATTTCCTGTTGTTGCAATTGTGTTGGACGTTTTCTGGCATCAATCGTTAGAACATTGAAACCTTGAAAGAAACGGACAACCAAAACCCGCGGGCGTGTAATCTGAAATTTGAAAACTCACTGTAGCTTACCATTGCAATTTCTGATACTGGCTGAACGTATCAGAATTCCTAGCTGGTCTCGCTTCCTTGTTGATTTCCGAAATCTGATTGTTGTGTTCTGGATTTCTGTTATGCTGCTGACGTTTAGATTATTTTACCTCACTGAGTTCTTGTTGGGAGTCCTGTTTACCGCATAGAGTTGTGATTTCCTAGAAAATTGTTTCTGAAATTTCTGATTTAGTTTCTACTCTCGTCACTGCTTGGACTTCTACTGAGTTTTCTGAATCTACTGTCTCTACGCACATCTCTAACTGTTGCTGAGTTATTGAATCTCTTTGCGTTGGTAAATTCCTGCACCTTTGCTTTGAATTTCTACGTGAGTTGCTGAATGTGTGTTCTCTATTTATGCTGATTTTGGTGATCTGCGTTTTTCATTTCTGCGACTCCTAGTGACGCTTAAACTTTGAGCCTGGGCAGCACTATAAGACATATAGTTGCTGAGAAGGCTGCTAGAAAATCTGGTGGAATTTACGAATCTGTTTTGAAGAATTCCTGCGTGTGAATTTCTGCAAAATACTGTAGCTTACCGGACCAATTGGATTATGTTGTGTATTGCTATTGCTCCTTGGAGCTTGGATTCCTAATATGATAGTGTTATACCTTGAATTTTATTTAATTATTAATTTAAATTAAAACTTTTTTATTAATTTCAGAAACCCTAATCCGTTAAGCCCTAAAATCTCTCCGCTATTTTTACTCTCCCTAAATCCTCTCAAAATTTTTCCTATAAATAAAACCCTAAACCCTCCCCTTAATCTCTCCAATTAATCCCTAATCAATTATTTCCCTCCTCTCACACGCCGCTAGTCTCCGCTCCTCTGTTTTATCCGAATTCTGCTCGCGTCTTTCACCAACGACGCGTAAGCTTTCACCTTTCTCCTCCAGGCGTGCGGCGGCCCTCTTCTCCTCCGTCCGGCGGCATCAGGAAGAGGCACAGGTGGCCTCCTCGTCTTCCCTTGGTGCGACGCCCTTCGTCCGGCGAACTTCCGGTGACGCGTGCGGCTGGATCAGTGGCGGCGACGAGTTCTTTGCGGCGACCGTGTTTTCCGACAGCGACTGGAAGGGAGCGCCGGTGGTTTTTCCTTTCCTAGCGGCGGCCTCTATCTTCCTCTCCCGGCGGCTTCCTTCTCTGCTCCCGGCGCCGGCGATCTCCTCCAGCAATGCGTGTGTAAGTTACTGCTCGCATGAGGCTGCGTTCGTGTGTAGCGCCGCCTCCCTCTCCTTCCTGTCCCAGCACCGGCGGCTCCTTCCACTCCACCCGGCGACCAAACCTTCCAGCGAGCATCCCAGGCGAGCGGATCTCGTTTTCTTCCCTCGGCGGCAGAACGGCTTTGTTCAGACGCGTGCAGCAAGTTCCTGCGTCCGCTTCGGCAAAAAAAATTTTCCTTCGGCAAAAAAAAAGTTCCTGCGTCCGGCAACGAGTTTAGTGTCGGCAGCTCTCTCGTCTTCCAGCTCCGGTAGCTTCGACTCCACCTCCTTCCTCTGTCAGCAGCGGCGGCCTCGTTTTCCTCAGCCGGCGGTTCCTGGCTGCAACGCGTGCGGACGACGCTACGTCCGTGTGTGGCTGTGCAGCGTCGCCTCCATCTTTCTTCTTCGCCGGCGATCTCCTCCTCCGCCGTCGGCGACCCATCCCCTCCTGCCGGCGGCGCTTTTCTTCCCCAGCGCCGGCAGCTTTTTCTCTTCCGGCGGCGAGTGCCGGTAGTTGCCTCAGCGAACGCACGAAGCGTTCGTTACGCATCGAGCTTTCTTCGGCTGAGGTAAGTTTAATTTATTTATTTATTTATTCGTTTTGGGGAATAAAGTATGAAAAATCTAATTTCTATTGTTTTATTTTGGGGGAGAATTATATGATTATCAATTTTGAATAAAATTAATTTAAATAGGAAATTAGGGGTGAAGGGCATTGTTATATATTGATAAATATGATAAATAATAACAGAGGTTTATTTAAATTGTTCAGTTAAAAAGAGAGATAAATTTGATTTCAGAGGAAGTGAGGATATCGGCACTTCAGGTAGGAATCTTACCCTACTCCTTTCTTACAGTGTCAATAATAGGATTTGCTACTTAATCCTTTGACTTGATATATGATGCATATGATAGAATTAATTAACACTGATATCTAATTGCTTCGTCTGCTTGGTTTGTTTCTGAAATTCCTATTGACCTCAATTATCTTGTTTATTTGGTCATATTCTACTTCTGTATGAATGGTTAACAAACCCGTGTTGAGATATTTGATGAGCATGGTTGAACAGTTATGTATATGTGATGTTGACACATGAGTATGTGGAAACCGTTGAAAATCTGTGATATCTGTCGTGATATATTGACCTTTGGACTGGATGATTTATTCTCCAGTGGCCTGTTTATGTGTTTTATAGTTCCGGCGTATATCGGACTATCTGTTTGCTGGTTAGGGCACCGCCAGTTGTCTTGAGGACAATACTACGGATGTCAGTGTTGGACTCAACACTCCGGGCTGTTTAGGACAGTCGTTCCATTGCATTGCATGAGCAACAGTGGAAACACTCTGAAAATGAGTGCAGCTCTTAAGTGAGATCTGTTGGCCAGCTTGATGATTTGCACGACATTCTTATATTATTTGTATATCGTTGTTTCAGTTGTTGTATTATCCTGTTATTTGATTCCCTCACCATGTTTGTTGATTCCTACTTAGCATTTCTGCTAACTCCCTTTGTTTCTCTTCCAGGTACAGAGTTAGCCTCTGGGAGGGATAGAGTAGATAGCAGATACCGGCCTGAGTTGAGATAATTGTCTTTTGTATTTTATTCAGTGGATAATTTAGATTGTTGTATTCAGATATCGTGTTATAAAGTCGTTGATGTTAAATTTGGATTGTTTATTAAATAAAGTATATGTGATTATTGTAGTTCTCTGGTTCCTATCAATATTGTTACTCCCTAGGGAACTCTGAGCTAGAAATAGCCGGCTTCCCGCCGGGGCGTGACAGATAGGATACTCCAAGTTCAGACGGCAAACTTGGGTGTGAGTCCATCTCAACTGTAGGTAGCCCAACACTCTAAAATTGCTAATAGTTACGCATTAAATCCGATTTCTGATTTCAGCTGAAAGTACTGTTGCTTCCAGCTTGAGTTGCTTATCTCGGCTGATCTGCATTTGCTCCTTCACAAAAGATTGAATCTTTATTGCTGCTGCCACTTGTCATTGCACTTACATCCGAACGGTTACATTCCTTCACTGCTGTGCATTACAACTAGACTTCCATTACTGCTGAATATTGCTACTGCAAACTGAATTCTTTAAACTGGAAATTGATTTACATGTGTTAAAACTAATCTCATATTGCTATAGCTGCTGAACTTTACATTGTTTACGTTAAAACCACTTAAATTGCTGAATCTTTATATTTGCTGCTATCTTCATGCATAACCTGTATTTTGAAAAGCTGGTACTACTACTCCCTGCTATACTTAGTCGAGTATTGTTACTGCTGTATTCCCATTGCTAATACCTGCAATTCTGTATTTTGCACTTGCTGACACCTATCACAAAGTTAATTCTGATTTATGCTGCGTAAGCACTATTGCTTACATTCTAAATTTCTGCAAACTGGGTCTTGAAACTTGCTAAATCTGTGCTGAGGTTGTTTACTTGCTTAATCTGAATTTTAGGTGCTACGAACCTGCTTGCTGCAAACTTGAATAATTCTCTGTCACATTTTCCACATGTACAGTATTGCTGCACCTTGTTATAAAACTGCTGAACCTGTGATTGAACGCTGATTCTTGCTAAATCTGCACCCAGCTGCATTTCGTGCTGAACAATGTTGGCATTTGCTGAATTTACTGTTACCTACCAGCGAGTTTGGTAGCCTGATGCGTATGGTTCTGATTCTCTTAAATGCTGAATTATGACTCTAAATCCTGCTTTGTTGTCCACTTGACTTATACGAAACTCCAGTCATCAACTGCCATTGTTTCTTGCACAAACATATGCTGCAATTGTTTTGTATACACCTTGATAAACTGCTCTCTCCATGCTGAAATGCAATTACTGCACTGCTCTTAAATAACAGTCATTTCCAGCTTATTAGTTTTCTTGTTTAACATGATGCGTCACTTCCATCAAAGGGAACTAATTGCTAAGAGAGAACTTATTATTGATAGGGGTTATAAAATAATCACCCATGGGCCTAGTTGCTTCACAACATACACCTTGTGCAATGGATATCATAGTAAGACTGTTATTGATCATCAAGTCAAGTACAATGTTATATCCACTAGAGCCCTTGAACAATTTGGCCTCACATTAGAAAGACATGATAACCCTTACACGATAACTTGGGATGATTTTACTGTATCTGTAGTTGATTTTCAATGCCTAGTCCCCATCATGTTAGATAATATCAAAACTGAAATTTGGTGTAACGTCATGAGCTTAGAAGGTTTGGACATTTTACTAGGAAAAGAATTTATGCATGACTTTCAAGGATATTATTTTAGCAAACCTTGGTGCTATAGTTTTATACATAAGGGTTTGGAACACATAGTTTACCCCAAGGATGAAGACCCAACACAAGCTAAGACCTCTAACACTTTTGATAGGATGGATGAACAATTTGAAAGGGTTGTACAAGCGGTTAAGAGACTTATGGAGCAGTCTATGCAAAAAGAAAATGAGAGTTCAGCCCCTTTAGAGCTTGAGCCAACCTTAGAGTATACTTTAGAGCTTAACCCAGGTCTTGATGAAGCCAATGATCCCTCACCTAAGGATAATACCTACCTTCCACCTCAAGAATCTCCTATACAAGCATTAGCTCTCATTAATCAAATCCATGAGGTAGAATTGGAAGAAGAACAGGTTATATATGACCCAAATTATAATAGTGAGGATGACGAAGGGCCACTAGAGGTAGAAGATAACCATGAGCAAAACAAGGACTCCTCCTACACCATGAGCAACAATTGGAAACAGCCCCCTATAGAACCTACTAGCCTGCCATCAAACTTGGAAGATAAATCTGAACCTCGACACATATCTCCCTTAGAAACACATCAGGCCACTCCTAGAACTAAAGAAGAGATTTATGAGCAAACCATACAAATGATTTATGAGCCACCTTTGTTTTTAAGTAATGAAGTTGGTAAACAGTTCTATGACTTTTCTAAAAGTTTAGATCATCATCCGGATGTTTTCAA
The DNA here is from genome assembly GCA_027563935.2 of Costus lasius. Lineage (NCBI taxonomy): Eukaryota > Viridiplantae > Streptophyta > Magnoliopsida > Zingiberales > Costaceae > Costus > Costus lasius. Next base: position 88,302,825 of record CM050454.1, on the reverse strand, counting down.
AGATAAATCTTTTTTTGATAGAACTGTGACTCTACATTTGCTCCACATGAAATCTTCCTTTGCTCAAAATGAAAAATTGCATGGTAAGGATTTTCATAAAGCTGATATTGATTTAATTATCCCTAGTGATCATGTTTATACGGTGACATCACACCATGAGAGACTTATGATTCCATATTCTCTAGGGAACTTTCATGACACTAGCATTGTTTATTTATTTATATGGCAACATACTTCAACCTTGCTAAACAAGAATCTTTACATTGATTTCATCATAAACGTGGACACATCTCATGCACGCAAGGCCTATCTATCTAGCTTCACATTTGTTTATCATGTTTTCAAGTCGCATCTTGATAAGACACATAAGAAAATATGTACTTTCAAATATTTGCCTTTTATTTGCAGGCACGAGGATGTTACAAGCGCTGAAAACAATTTGCACACATTGGGCTGGCCACCTGAACCAAACTGGAGCTTCAAATTTAATTCTCCGGAGGAGAATTCTTCACCCCCGAAGATAGCTGATGCAAGAGCATGGGCTCAAACTGATGAACACAAGCTGTATGATCTTGGATGATCCTAACCTTGCCAAATTTGGGTTTTGCCTGCGTTGTACCCTGCAGGATATTTTGGAACATTTCAATGTTAAACATGCTTATGTTCAGCAGTTAAACTTGATCACTATGCTTATTCGGTTCCACCTAGTCTTGTTGGCTATAAGACTAGTTGGTAGAAGAAATTTTGTAAGCTTGACATCTCTATTTTGATGTTGTATGTTGTAGCCTAGGATTTATTTCTAAGTTCTTGTTTTATTTTGTAGTTGATGTAGTAGGTTGCAATAGCCTAAGGAACTCACACATGTATGCACTCTTACATGGCACCAAGGCTCCCCAACATCAAGGCTTCCTCTCAACTAATGGTACAAGTCAACAAACCAAGCAAGGACCGGCCTTACATCAAGAGACCAAGACAACTTCTAACCAGCCGAGACCAATTGCCATATCATATCAAACCAAGATCAACATTCAATCCATTCCAAAGACCCAACCGAGCTCAATTACCATACCATCAAAGAACCAGCCGAGTCAAAGCAAAGTCAACATTCAGTCAACTTCAAATTCTGCTCGCATCCAGGCACCAGCATCCAACCACATCCAATTTCAAGAATAGAGGAGATCCAGCTACCGTTATCTAGTCAGCCATCATTAAGTCCAATCAAGTAAACAATTGCATGAACCCAGCTTGTTACTGTTAACCCCAGCTTTGTTACTGTTGAACAAAAAGTGAGAGAGAGTCACGATTGCAAATGTAACCGTTGGAGGGGGGGCTTGGTTTAAAAGCCCATGTAAACTTTCACTTGGGAGGTTGATGAATTTTGAATGCAAACTTTGTGTCAGCCGTGTGCTAGTTTCCCTTGGGCGTGCCTTTGGCCCCATTGAGTTTCCTGAGGGTGAGCCTTTGGCCCCTTGCGTTACTTTGAGGGTGAGCCTTTGGCCCCTCGTTCCTGCTTGTTCAAGGGTGAGCCGCTGGCCCCTTGTCTCGCACCTTTGAGGGTGAGCCGCTGGCCCCTCTAGTTATCATCTATTCTCTTTTCTTGCTTCCACTCATCAATCGCTGAATCCTCTTCCTTTCAACCTTCATCCATTGTCATATGCTATTGTTGGAATCCACGTGACTTCATCTCAAGCTGCTGGAGCTGTAAGGAAATTGAAGCGCAACACCAAATCCTCTTTGAAGGACAAATCAACCAAAGCTTGCTGCCATAAGGAGCTAGAAGAGGTTTGTCCCCCTTCCTTCATGGGGGCCTCAGGAGCCTTCTTGCCATCTTAATACGTTTAAACACTACCGCCCAATTTCCATTGCTTGAAACCCTTGCCCCTGTTACATTAAGAGCTACATACCTAGGGTTGATCCTTGCGCTGGAATTTTGTCCTGCATCAATTTACTCTTGGTGTTCAATGTATTTAATTAAAATGTACTTTGACAGCTATGCAAATTCAATTGTACAATTTTTTATAATATAATATTTAATACCTCTAGGAAAATCATAATGATGGTTGACTAATTGTCTTCAAAATTGATCAAAACTCAAGAGGATACAATTTCTCCTTTTGTGAATATTGATTTATAGTGAAATTAATATTAATCATTGCACCTTTAGTGATGCATGATATACAAAACTAACACATCTAAGTTATCTTATAATAAAACTTATCAAAATTTTCATAATTTTTTTACTATTTTTAAATAAATGTTCTTAGTAAGTTAGAGTGACATGTAATTTACATATCAAATGAATAAAAAGCAGAATGACTTTATCATTTTTCAACATTTAATTTCAAAATAATTTGTACTCTCATGATTCCATGAACCATTTTTTTAGTTAGAAAGCAATTTCCATTTATTATGTTAGTGAATATTAAAGATTAATATATTTTATTAGAGGAACATGAAAATTTTTTAGAGAAAAATAGATTTTTATTATTAATTTAATATAATGAATTTAAAAAAACCATGTTTCCCTTATTATTAAGAGTCTATCATGCGCAAATGGCTTCGCTTTCAAAATTATATATCCATATCCATCTTCTTTTAATACATAGATGATAGTTGTATAAGGGAAAATCGTTAGAATAAATATCTCACTCGAATTTATTGAAAAGATGGTAATTTACTTAAACTCATGAGTAAAAAAATCCTAGTGCTAAAATCCACTTAATTTGAAGATGTGTTTTTATTTTAAAAAAAAATACTAATAAATTCAATGAAAACTTTATGAGAATGGAACTCATAATTCTCCTATATCATGATGATGCTCTATTCCGTATAAAACTATAACAACTTTCTAGGTATTTTATTTATTATGCATGCAAATGAAATGTCTACAATAACAATAAATTGATAATGACGAAAGTGCAAAATTTACTCAAATATTCATTAGCCAACGGATCAAAAAAAGGGGGAGAAGCAAGGTTAATAGAGTTACAATGGAAATTACTAGAAATAAGACAAGCACAATTACAAGGCTATGCTTTAGTTGGGTTGTGGCCGTGATGTAAAATAATTTAGTATTCAATGCTATAAAGAGAGCATCTTGCTTGATTTTCATAGGATATGTTAGTCCACCAATTAAATGAAGCATAATAATAACTGCTTCAACAACTTTTGAACGTACCCTAATGTGTTATGAATGTGGAATGTAGTAATTTATTATGAAAATATTTAGGACATTTTGCGAAAATAATACTACTTAATGAGAATGAGATATGATGTGAAAAAAAAATATGAGATTTAGTTGTAAAAAATTACAAAGAGTAATACGATTTCTTAGATGAACAACAAAATTTATGAGATAAAATTATATTTTTATTATTACGTGTCGAAAATGAGTCTTCCAATCAGTTGATACAAAGATGTGCACAATTCTTTAATAAAATGTTTCTCCCACATCATTAAAAAGTCTACCCAGTGCAAATGGCTTCACCTTCAAAATTATATAATCATATCCATTTTGTCCATATACACGGATGGTAGCTGCATAAAGGAAAATAATTAGAATAACTATCTGAGTTGAGTTTATTAGAAAGATTTTAGTGTATACAAAATGATGTGTAAAAAATCATATAGTGAAAATAGACTAAATATGAAGATATGTGTTTTTTCATCATTTGAACTAATAAATTCATTGTATATTGTTCAAAAAAAGAACACTTCATTCACCCTACATCTTGATGATGTTATACAGCAAAGAAAAGTAAAATTACCAGTTAAATATTTTATTAACATGTGCGAAAATGAATAGTCTATTATAACAATATAATGATAATGAGGAAAGTGTCAAATTTACTCACAGATAATATTGTTTAAAGGATCATTATTTGATGGTGGGGGAGATTTAAGGTCATAAGAAGTTGCATTGGAAATTACTAGAGAGATGACAAGCACAATGGCAAGGCTAATCTTTAGTTGGATTGTGGCCATGATGTAAAATACTTTAGTATTCGATATTACAAAAAGAGCACCTTGCTTGATTTTCATAAGATATATATTTCTATATATTTAAATGAAAATAAATAATAACTGCCAACACATATTTCGAATGTGCACTAATGAGTTATAATTTGGAAACGTTGTAAATTATGACAAAAACGTTTATGCTTTTTTATGAAATAAATACAATTTAATGAGAACGATGCATGCTCATAAACAATATATTTTTTAACTTCTTTTTTGAAAAAAATTGCATTGAAAACATAATTGAGTTGCCTAGTAGTACCCTATAAAGAGTAAACATTAAGCAAATTACAAATTAATCACTTTTGGCAAAATTAAAGATCTAAACATGGACGGTCACATGAATGAATTTAACACAAACATAAGAATTGAGCACAGCTTTTGCAACATGAATTTTTTATTTTTAACAAATTATCTATCTAATTGCATGATCCTACTACATGAGGATGAATTTTTTCTATCCTTCGTTTCTTTTACATATATAATTGAAAATAAAATATTTTGTAAATTATTATTTGATATAATTGCCTTGAAAATTCAATTGTGCTTAAGAGTAGTCATTGTATAAAAAAAAATAAAATTTGATCGAATTAAAAATTAAGCACTTATGGCTTAGATAAACACCAACACTTAGAAAGTCAATTGAAAGCATTTGAGATTTAAATATAAGAATTGAGCACACCTTTCACAACATGTATATTTTTTTTTCTTTTTAACAAATTTTTGCTTGATTTCATGATCCTCCTCGATAAGGATAAATCTTTTCCTTTAATATATTACTTTTTCACTATAGCAAATTTTTTTAACTAAAAGGTTCTCTATATTTTTACTATTTCACAAGAAAAAATCCATTTGGAAGAGAGCATAAAATTAATTTATATTGCCCAATTTAATAAAATAATCATTGTCATGCAAAAATATACATGAAGTATGTTTGTTATCATTTAATCTAAATTAATAACAATATTTTTTTCCATTCATATTCATGAAAAAGCTTGAATTCATTCTAGAACTTTACTGGTTCAATCATGAAATTATAGGTAATCAATAATTTTAAATCTGTATATAGAAAATAAAATTTATTCTCGTATATTTGACTTTAATAAATATTTAACTATAACATGTACTTGTCTCATATATTGACATTATGAAAAATTATACTATGAATATTTGATACTTCATTTGAAGTTATAAAAGTCTACTTCAACAAGGTGAGTAAAGTTTTACTACTAGAAGAACTATAACCAAATAATAAATGGATTTTCATATCATTTACTCTTGGTGTTCAATGTATTTAATTAAAGTGTACTTTGATAGCTATGCAAATTCAATTGTACAATTTTTTATAATATAATATTTATTACCTCTAGGAAAATCATAATGATGATTGACTAATTGTCTTCAAAATTGATCAAAACTCAAGAGGATACAATTTCTCCTTTTGTGAATATTGATTTATAGTGAAATTAATATTAATCATTGCACCTTTAGTGATGCATGATATACAAAACTAACACATCTAAGTTATCTTATAATAAAACTTATCAAAATTTTCACAATTTTTTTACTATTTTTAAATAAATGTTCTTAGTAAGTTAGAGTGACATGTAATTTACATATCAAATGAATAAAAAGCAGAATGACTTTATCGTTGTTCAACATTTAATTTCAAAATAATTAGTACTCTCATGATTTCATGAACCATTTTTTTAACTTGAATTAATATAATTTGTTAGAGGAACATGAAAATTTATGAGAGAAAGATTGATTTTTATCATTAATTTAATATAATGAATTAAAAAAAACCATGTTTCCCTTATTATTAAAAGTCTATCATGCGCAAATGGCTTCGCTTTCAAAATTATATATCCATATACATCTTCTTTGAATACATAGATGATAGTTGTATAAGGGAAAATCATTAGAATAAATATCTCACTCGAATTTATTGAAAAGATTGTAATTTAATTAAATTCATGAGTAAAAACATCCTAGTGCTAAAATCCACTTAATTTGAAGATGTGTTTTTTTTTAAAAAAAATACTAATAAATTCAATGAAAATTTTATGAGAATGGAACTCTTAATTCTCCTATATCATGATGATGCTCTATTCCGTATAAAACTATAACAACTTTCTAGGTATTTTATTTATTATGCATGCAAATGAAATGTCTACAATAACAATAAATTGATAATGATGAAAGTGCAAAATTTACTCAAATATTCATTTGCCAACGGATCAAAAAAAGGGGGAGAAGCAAGGTTAATAGAGTTGCAAAGGAAATTACTAGAGATAAGACAAGCACAATTACAAGGCTATGCTTTAGTTGGGTTGTGGCCGTGATGTAAAATAATTTAGTATTCAATGCTATAAAGAGAGCATCTTGCATGATTTTCGTAGGATATGTTAGTCCACCAATTAAATTAAGCATAATAATAACTGCTTCAACAACTTTTGAACGTACCCTAATGTGTTATGAATGTGGACTGTAGGAATTTATTATGAAAATATTTAGGACATTTTGCGAAAATAATACTACTTAATGAGAATGAGATATGATGAGAAAAAAAATATTTTTTGAACTTATGATTTTAGATAGTTGTCTTTAAAACAAATATGAGATTTAGTTGTACAAAATTACAAAGAGTAATAAGATTTCTTAGATGAACAACAAAATTTATGAGATAAAATTATATTTTTATTATTACGTTTCGAAAAATGAGTCTTCCAAACAGTTGATACAAAGTTGTGCACAATTCTTTAATAAAATGTTTCTCCCACATCATTAAAAAGTCTACCCAGTGCCAATGGCTTCACCTTCAAAATTACATAATCATATCCATTTTGTCCAGATACACGGATGGTAGCTACATAAAGGAAAATAATTAGAATAACTATCTGAGTTGAGTTTATTAGAAAGATTTTAGTGTATACAAAATGATGTATAAAAAATCATATAGTGAAAATAGACTAAATATGAAGATATGTGTTTTTTCATCATTTGAACTAATAAATTCATTGTATATTGTTCAAAAAAAGAACAATTCATTCGACCCACATCTTGATGATGTTATACAGCAAAGAAAAGTAAAATTACCAGTTAAATATTTTATTAACATGTGCGAAAATGAATAGTCTATTATAACAATATAATGATAATGAGGAAAGTGTCAAATTTACTCACAGATAATATTGTTTGAAGGATCATTATTTGATGGTGGGGGAGAGTTAAGGTCGTAAGAAGTTGCATTGGAAATTACTAGAGAGATGACAAGCACAATGGCAAGGCTAATCTTTAGTTGGATTGTGGCCATGATGTAAAATACTTTAGGATTCGATATTATAAAAAGAGCACCTTGCTTGATTTTCATAAGATATATATTTCTATTTATTTAAATGAAAATAAATAATAACTGCCAATGCATATTTCGAATGTGCACTAATGAGTTATAATTTGGAAACGTTGTAAATTATGACAAAAACGTTTATGCCTTTTTCTGAAATAAATACAATTTAATGAGAACTATGCATGCTCATAAAGAATATATTTTTTAACTTCTTTTTTGAAAAAATTTGCATTGAAAACATAATTGAGTTGCCTAGTAGTACCCTATAAAGAGTAAACATTAAGCAAATTACAAATTAATCACTTTTGGCAAAGTTAAAGATCTAAACATAGACGGTCACATGAATGAATTTAACACAAATATAAGAATTGAGCACAGCTTTTGCAACATGAATTTTTTATATTTAACAAATTATCTATCAAATTGCATGATCCTACTACATGAGGATGATTTTTTTCTATCCTTCATTTCTTTTACATATATAATTGAAAATAAAATATTTTGTAACTTATTATTTGATATAATTGCCTTGAAAATTCAATTGTGCTTAAGAGTAGTCATTGTATAAAAAAAATAAAATTTGATCGAATTACAAATTAAGCACTTATGGCGTAGATAAACACCAACACTTAGAAAGTCAATTGAAAGCAGTTGAGATTTAAATATAAGAATTGAGCACACCTTTCACAACATGTATATTTTTTTTCTTTTTAACAAATTTTTGCTTGATTTCATGATCCTCCTCGATAAGGATAAATCTTTTCCTTTAATACAATACTTTTTCACTATAGCAAATTTTTTTAACTAAAAGGTTCTCTATATTTTTACTATTTCACAAGAAAAAATCCACTTGGAAGAGAGCATAAAATTAATTTATGTTGCCCAATTTAATAAAATAATCATTATCATGCAAAAATATACATGAAGTATGTTTGTTATAATTTAATCTAAATTAATAACACTATTTTTTTCAATTCATATTCATGAAAATGCTTGAATTCATTCTAGAACTTTACTGGTTCTATCATGAAATTACAGGTAATTAGTAATTTTAAATCTGTATATAGAAAATAAAATTTATTCTTGTATACTTGACTTTAATAAATATTTAACTATAACATGTACTTGTCTCATATATTGATATTATGAAAAATTATACTATGAATATTTGATACTTCATTTGAAATTATAAAAGTCTACTTCAACAAGTGATGTAAAACGAAAATATACCCTAGATCTTCCTTAGGTATGAGGCTCTTCAAGAAATATTTAAGCAAATACAAGAACAGATTTTCAATGAAGACAAAACTCCTAAACATGCAACTACGTAGGGGAAATCTCTATGTTGGAAGGGAGGCACCTGAGGCCCCCTTGGAGGAAGGGGGCCGAACCCCTTCTAAACGTGTTGCTGATGTCTTGGTTCAGGTCTTGATGTAGCCTTGCTTCTCCAGCCGTTAATCCAAACCTCTTTCAGCTTCAGCGCTTGGAACTTTCACGCCAAGGTCCAGCACCGCAAACACTCAGGGAGCAGCTAATCGAGATGGAGTGGAAGAAGTTCAGGGTGTGAAAGAAAGAATGAGGGGCCAACGGCTCACCCTCCAAGAACCAAGAGCAAGGGGCCAAAGGCTCACCCTCAACGAGATAGCACGCTAACACAAGTTTTTCGTTCAAAGGCAATCAACTAGTGCAGTGTGAAAATTACAAAGGCTTTAAACCCCTACTCCCAACGTTTACATTTCAAGTGGCGTTTGGCATTCTCCTTTGTAACATAAGTCCAATTCTCAGCTTGACTCTGATTGGTAGTTGTGGGCGGTGATGATGATGATGAGCAGAAACTATTCTTTGCGCAGGCTTGGTTGTTTTACAGGAATGGTCCTTCTTGATGATTGGTTTGACGTGGTAGGTGGTGTCTCACCTGGCTGGATGCGTGTCTCCCATATGAGTAATCATATTAGCAGTAAAGGTCCTTGTAGATGTGGCTTGACATGAGCTAAACACTTGCAAGCTGGTGTGTGTGTTGATTGACTGGTATTGGCTTGATGTTGACTCTGTCTTTGATGTTGAATTGCTGCAAGCCGAGATTGAGTGCAGCTTGGATATGAAATTGCCTCGAGGTTGGGGAGTCCGGGTGCCATGTAAGTGCAATTACAGGTGTCATAATCCTAGGCTAAACAACCTAATACATTCACTACAAAATAAACAAAGTTTTGAAAATAAATCCTAGGCTACAACCTAACTACAACATGCAACATTCAAATAATAAGTCTACAAAATTGTTCTACCAAACTAGCCTTGTGACAGGCAAGACTAGGTAGAACCCAAATGTCAGTTAACAATTCTAGAGTTTAAGTAGAAAGGTAAACAAGTTCCAAAATGAGTAGAATGTAAATATGTTGACGCAATGAACTCCCTCAAGTTGACATCCCATAACGAATTGGAATCTTCCTGTGTCTCTTGGATCTTCTTGGTAATGCCCCTGCATCAACAAGGTGAGTAAATTTTTACTACTAGAAGAACTATAACAAAATAATAAATGGATTTTCATATCATTTACTCTTGGTGTTCAATGTATTTAATTAAAGTGTACTTTGACAGCTATGCAAATTCAACTGTACAATTTTTTATAATATGATATTTAATACCTCTAGGAAAACCATAATGATGGTTGACTAATTGTCTTCAAAATTGATCAAAACTCAAGAGGATACAATTTCTCCTTTTGTGAATATTGATTTATAGTGAAATTAATATTAATCATTGCACCTTTAGTGATGCATGATGTACAAACCTAACACATCTAAGTTATTTTATAATAAAACATATCAAAATTTTCATAATTTTTTTACTATTTTTAAATAAATCTTCTTAGTAAGTTAGAGAGACAAGTAATTTACATATCAAATGAATAAAAAGCAGAACGACTTTATCGTTTTTCAACATTTAATTTCAAAATAATTAGTACTCTCATGATTCCATGAACCATTTTTTAAGTTATAAAGCAATTTCCATTTATTATGTTTGTGAATATTAACTTGGATTAATATAATTTCTTAGAGGAACATGAAAATTTATGAGAGAAAGATAGATTTTTATTATTAATTTAATATAACGAATTAAAAAAAACCATGTTTCCCTTATTATTAAAAGTCTATCACGTGCAAATGGCTTCGCTTTCAAAATTATATATCCATATCCATCTTCTTTGAATACATAGATGATAGTTGTATAAGGGAAAATCATTAGAATGAATATCTCACTCGAATTTATTGAAAAGATCGTAATTTAATTAAATTCAAGAGTAAAATATCCTAGTGCTAAAATCCACATAATTTGAAGATGTGTTTTTTTTTAAAAAAAATACTAATAAATTCAATGAAAATTTTATGAGAATAGAACTCTTAATTCTCCTATATCATGATGATGCTCTATTCCGTATAAAACTATAACAACTTTCTAGGTATTTTATATGCATGCAAATGAAATGTCTACAATAACAATAAATTGATAATGACGAAAGTGCAAAATTTACTCAAATATTCATTAGCCAACGGATCAAAAAAAAGGGGGAGAAGCAAGGTTAATATAGTTGCAATGGAAATTACTAGAGATAAGACAAGCCCAATTACAAGGTTATGCTTTAGTTGGGTTGTGGCCGTGATGTAAAATAATTTAGTATTCAATGCCACAAAGAGAGCATCTTGCTTGATTTCAATAGGATATGTTAGTCCACCTATTAAATGAAGCATAATAATAACTGCTTCAACAACTTTTGAACGTACCCTAATGTGTTATGAATGTGGAATGTAGTAATTTATTATGAAAATATTCAGGATATTTAGCAAAAAAAATACTACTTAATGAGAATGAGATATGATGACAAAAAAAATATTTTTTGAACTTATTATTTTAGATAGTTGTCTTTAAAACAAATATGAGATTTAGTTGTAAAAAATTACAAAGAGTAATAAGATTTCTTAGATGAACAACAAAATTTATGAGATAAAATTATATTTTTATTATTACGTTTCGAAAATGAGTCTTCCAAACAATTGATACAAAGATGTGCACAGTTCTTTAATAAAATGTTTCTCCCACATCATTAAAAAGTCTACCCTGTGCAAATGGCTTCACCTTCAAAATTATATAATCATATCCATTTTGTCCAGATACACGGATGGTAGCTGCATAAAGGAAAATAATTAGAATAACTATCTGAGTTGAGTTTATTAGAAAGATTTTAGTTTATACAAAATGACGTGTAAAAAATCATATAGTGAAAATAGGCTAAATATAAAGATATGTGTTTTTTCATCATTTGAACTAATAAATTCATTGTATATTGTTCAAAAAAAGAACACTTCATTCGCCCTACATCTTGATGATGTTATACAGCAAAGAAAAGTAAAATTACTAGTTAAATATTTTATTAACATGTGTGAAAATGAATAGTCTATTATAACAATATAATGATAATGAGGAAAGTGTCAAATTTACTCACAGATAATATTGTTTGAAGGATCATTATTTGATGGTGGGGGAGAGTTAAGGTCATAAGAAATTGCATTGGAAATTACTAGAGAGATGACAAGCACAATGGCAAGGCTAAGCTTTAGTTGGCTTGTGGCCATGATGTAAAATACTTTAGTATTCGATATTACAAAAAGAGCACCTTGCTTGATTTTCATACGATATATATTTCTATTTATTTAAATGAAAATAAATAATAACTGCCAATGCATATTTCGAATGTGCACAAATGAGTTATAATTTGGAAACGTTATAAATTATGGCATAAATGTTTATGCCTTTTTGTGAAATAAATAAAATTTAATGAGAACGATGCATGCTCATAAAGAATATATTTTTTTAACTTCTTATTTGAATAAATTGCATTGAAAACATAATTGAGTTGCCTTGTAGTACCCTATAAAGAGTAAACATTAAGCAAATTACAAATTAATTACTTTTTGCAAAATTAAAGTTCTAAACATGGACGGTCACTTGAATGAATTTAACACAAATATAAGAATTGAGCACAGCTTTTGCAACCTGAATTTTTTATTTTTAACAAATTATCTATCTAATTGCATGATCCTACTACATGAGGATGAATTTTTTCTTTCCTTCATTTCCTTTACATATATAATTGAAAATAAAATATTTTGTAACTTATTATTTGATATAGTTGCCCTGAAAATTCAATTGTGCTCAAGAGTAGTCATTGTATAAAAAAAAAAAAAAATTTTTGATCGAATTACAAATTAAGCACTTATGGCTTAGAAAAACATCAACACTTAGTAAGACAATAGAAAGCATTTGAGATTGAAATATAAGAATTGAGCACACCTTTCACAACATGTATATTTTTTTTTCCTTTTAACAAATTTTTGCTTGATTTCATGATCCTCCTCGATAAGGATAAATCTTTTCCTTTAATACATTACTTTTTCACTATAGCAAATTTTTGTGACTAAAAGGTTCTCTATATGTTTACTATTTTACAAGAAAAAAATCCATTAGGAAGAGAGCATAAAATTAATTTATATTGCCCAATTTAATAAAATAATCATTATCATGCAAAAATATACATGAAGTATGTTTGTTATCATTTAATCTAAATTAATAACACTATTTTTTTCCATTCATATTCATAAAAAAGCTTGAATTCCTTCTAGAACTTTACTGGTTCTATCATGAAATTATAGGTAATTAATAATTTTAAATCTGTATATGGAAAATAAAATTTATTCTTATATAGTTGACTTAAATAAATATTTAACTATAACATTTACTTGTCTCATATATTGACATTATGAAAAGTTATACTATGAATATTTGATACTTAATTTGAAATTATAAAAGTCTACTTCAACAAGGTGAGTAAATTTTTACTACTAGAAGAACTATAACCAATTAAAAAATGGATTTTCATATCATGTACTATTGGTGTTCAATGTATTTAATTAAAGTGTACTTTCACAGCAAAGCAAATTCAATTGTACAATTTTTTATAATATAATATTTAATACCTCTAGGAAAATCATACTGATGGTTGACTAATTGTCTTCAAAATTGATCAAAACTCAAGAGCATACAATTTCTCCTTTTGCGAATATTGATTTATAGTGAAATTAATATTAATCATTGCACCTTTAGTGATGCATGATATACATACCTAACACATCTAAGTTATCTTATAATAAAACTTACCAAAATTTTCACCATTTTTTTTACTATTTTTAAATAAATGTTCTTAGTAAGTTAGAGTGACATGTAATATACATACCAAATGAATAAAAAGCAGAACAACTTTATCGTTTTTCAACATTTAATTTCAAAATAATTAGTACTCTCATGATTCCATGTTTGTGAATATTTACTTGGATTAATATAATTTGTTAGAGGAACATGAAAATTTATTAGAGAAAAATATATTTTTATTATTAATTTAATATAATGAATTAAAAAAACCATGTTTCCCTTATTATTAAATGTCTATCATGCGCAAATGGCTTCGCTTTCAAAATTATATATCCATATACATCTTCTTTTAATACATAGATGATAGTTGTATAAGGGAAAATCGTTAGAATAAATATCTCACTCGAATTTATTGAAAAGATCGTAATTTAATTAAATTCATGAGCAAAAAAATCCTAGTGCTAAAATCCACTTAATTTTAAGATGTGTGTTTTTTTTAAAAAAAAACTAATAAATTCAATGAAAATTTTATGAGAATAGAACTCTTAATTCTCTTGTATCATGACGATGCTCTATTCTATATAAAACTATAACAACTTTCTAGGTAATTTATTTATTATGCATGAAAATGAAATGTCTACAATAACAATAAATTGATAATGACGAAAGTGCAAAATTTACTCAAATATTCATTAGCCAACAGATCAAAAAAAGGGGGAGAAGCAAGGTTAATAGAGTTGCAATGGAAATTACTGGAGATAAGACAAGGACAATAACAAGGCTATGCTTTAGTTGGGTTGTGGCCGTGATGTAAAATAATTTAGTATTCAATGCCACAAAGAGAGCATCTTGCTTGATTTCAATAGGATATGTTATTACACCTATTAAATAAAGCGTAATAATAACTGCTTCAACAACTTTTGAACGCACCCTAATGTGTTATGAATGTGGAATGTAGTAATTTATTATGAAAATATTCAGGACATTTAGCGAAAAAAATACTACTTAATGAGAATGAGATATGATGACAAAAAAAATATTTTTTGAACTTATTATTTTAGATAGTTGTCTTTAAAACAAATATGAGATTTAGTTGTAAAAAATTACAAAGAGTAATAAGATTTCTTAGATGAACAACAAAATTTATGAGATAAAATTATATTTTTATTATTACGTTTCGAAAATGAGTCTTCCAAACAATTGATACAAAGATGTGCACAGTTCTTTAATAAAATGTTTCTCCCACATCATTAAAAAGTCTACCCTGTGCAAATGGCTTCACCTTCAAAATTATATAATCATATCCATTTTGTCCAGATACACGGATGGTAGCTGCAGCATAAAGGAAAATAATTAGAATAACTATCTGAGTTGAGTTTTTTTAGAAAGATGTTAGTGTATACAAAATGAAGTGTAAAAAATCATATAGTGAAAATAGACTAAATATGAAGATATGTATTTTTTCATCGTTTGAACTAATAAATACATTGTATATTGTTCAAAAAAAGAACCCTTAATTCGCCCTACATCTTGATGATGTTATACAGTAAAGAAAAGTAAAATTACAAGTTAAATATTTTATTAACATGTGTGAAAATGAATAGTCTATTTTAACAATATAATGATAATGAGGAAAGTGTCAAATTTACTCACATATAATATTGTTTGAAGGATCATTATTTGATGGTGGGGGAGAGTTAAGGTCATAAGAAGTTGCATTGGAAATTACTAGAGAGATGACCAGCACAATAGCAAGGTTAAGCTTCAGTTGGCTTGTGGCCATGATGTAAAATACTTTAGTATTCGATATTACAAAAAGAGCACCTTGCTTGATTTTCATATGATATATATTTCTATTTATTTAAATGAAAATAAATAATAATTGCCAATGCATATTTCAAATGTGCACTAATGAGTTATAATTTGGAAACGTTGTAAATTATAACGTTTATGCCTTTTTGTGAAATAAATACAATTTAATGAGAACGATGCATGCTCATAAAGAATATATTTTTTAACTTCTAATTAGAAAAAATTGCATTGAAAACATAATTGAGTTGCCTAGTAGTACCCTATAAAGAGTAAACATTAAGCAAATTACTAATTAATCACTTTTGGCAAAATTAAAGATCTAAACTTGGACGGTCACATGAATGAATTTAACACAAATATAACAATTGAGCACAGCTTTTGCAACATGAATTTTTATTTTTAACAAATTATCTATCTAATTGCATGATCCTCCTACATGAGGATGAATTTTTTCTTTCCTTCATTTCCTTTACATATATAAATGAAAATAAAATATTTTGTAACTTATTATTTGATATAATTGCCTTGAAAATTCAATTGTGCTTAAGAGTAGTCATTGTATAAAAAAAATAAAATTTGATCGAATTACAAATTAAGCACTTATGGCTTACATAAACATCAACACTTAGAAAGTCAATTGAAAGCATTTGAGATTTAAATATAAGAATTGACCACACCTTTCATAACATGTATATTTTGTTTTTTTTAACAAATTTTTGCTTGATTTCATGATCCTCCTCGATAAGGATAAATCTTTTCCGTTAATACATTACTTTTTCACTATACAAAATTTTTTTAACTAAAAGGTTCTCTATATTTTTACTATTTCACAAGAAAAAATCCATTTGGAATAGAGCATAAAATTAATTTATATTGCCCAATTTAATTAAATAATCATTATCATGAAAAATATACATGAAGTATGTTTGTTATCATTTAATCTATATTAATAACACTATTTTTTTTCCGTTCATATTCAAGAAAAAGCTTGAATTCATTCTAGAACTTTACTGGTTCTATCTTGAAATTATAGGTAAGTAATAGTTTTAATTCTGTATATAGAAAATAAAATTTATTCTTATATACTTGACTTTAATTAATATTTAACTATAACATGTACTTGTCTCATATATTGACATTATGAAAAATTATACTAAGAATATTTGGTACTTCATTTGAAATTATAAAGTTCTACATCAACAAGGTGAGTAAATTTTTACTACTAGAAGAACTATGACCAAATAATATATAGATTTTCATATCATTTACTCTTGGTGTTCAATGTATTTAATTAAAGTGTACTTTGACAACTTTGCAAATTCAATTGTACAATTTTTTTTAACATAATATTTAATACCTCAAGTACAAAATGAAGTGTAAAAAATCATAATGATGGTTGACTAATTGTCTTCAAAATTGATCAAAACTCAAGAGGATACAATTCCTCCTTTTGTGAATATTGATTTATAGTGAATTTAATATTAATCATTGCACGTTTAGTGATGCATGATATACATATCTAACACATCTAAGTTATCTCATAATAAAACTTATCAAAATTTTCACATTTTTTTACTATTTTTAAATAAATGTTCTTAGTAAGTAAGAGTGACATGTAATTTACATATCAAATGAATAAAAAGCAGAACGACTTTATCGTTTTTCAACATTTAATTTCAAAATAATTAGTACTCTCATGATTCCATGAACCATTTTTTTAGTTAGATAGCAATTTCCATTTATTATATTTGCGAATATTAACTTGGATTAATATAATTTGTTAGAGGAACATGAAAGTTTATGAGAGAAAAATAGATTTTTATTATTTGATGGATGGTAGCTGCATAAAGGAAAATAATTAGAATAACTTTCTGAGCTGAGTTTATTAGAAAGATTTTAGTGTATACAAAATGATGTGTAAAAAATCATATACTAAAAATAGACTAAATATGAAGATATGTGTTTTTTCATCATTCGAATTAATAAATTCATTGTATATTGTTCAAAAAATGAACACTTAATTCGCCCTACATCTTGATGATGTTATACAGCAATGAAAAGTAAAATTACAAGTTAAATATTTTATTAACATGTGTGAAAATGAATAGTCTATTATAACAATATAATGATAATGAGGAAAGTGACAAATTTACGCACAGATAATATTGTTTGAAGGATCAATATTTGATGGTGGGGGAGAGTTAAGGTCTTAAGAAGTTGCATTGGAAATTACTAGAGAGATGACAAGCACAATGGCAAGGCTAAGCTTTAGTTGGCTTGTGGCCATGATGTAAAATACTTTAGTATTCGATATTACAAAAAGAGCATTGGAAATTACTAGAGAGATGACAAGCACAATGGCAAGGCTAAGCTTTAGTTGGCTTGTGGCCATGATGTAAAATACTTTAGTATTCGATATTACAAAAAGAGCACCTTGCTTGATTTTCATATGATATATATTTCTATTTATTTAAATGAAAATAAATAATAACTGCCAATGCATATTTCGAATGTGCACTAATGAGTTATAATTTGGAAACGTTGTAAATTATCACAAAAACATTATGCCTTTTTGTGAAATAAATTCAATTTAATGAGAACGATGCATGCTCATAAAGAATATATTTTTTAACTTCTTATTTGAAAAAATTGCATTGAAAACATAATTGAGTTGCCTTGTAGTACCCTATAAAGAGTAAACCTTAAGCAAATTACTAATTAATCACTTTTGGCAAAATTAAAGATCTAAACTTGGACAGTCACATGAATGAATTTAACACAAATATAAGAATTGAGCACAGCATTTGCAACATGAATTTTTTATTTTTAACAAATTATCTATCTATTTGCATGATCCTCCTACATGAGGATGAATTTTTTCTTTCCTTCATTTCCTTTACATATATAAATGAAAATAAAATATTTTGTAACTTATTATTTGATATAATTGCCTTGAAAATTCAATTGTGCTTAAGAGTAGTCATTGTATAAAAAAAATAAAATTTGATCGAATTACAAATTAAGCACTTATGGCTTAGATAAACATCAACGCTTAGAAAGTCAATTGAAAGCATTTGAGATTTAAATATAAGAATTTAGCATATCTTTCACAACATGTATATTTTTTTTCTTTTTAACAAATTTTTGCTTGATTTCATGATCCTCCTCGATAAGGATAAATCTTTTCCTTTAATACATTACTTTTTCACTATAGCAAATTTTTTTTAACTAAAAGGTTCTCTATATTTTTACTCTTTCGCAAGAAAAAATTCATTTGGAAGAGAGCATACAATTAATTTATATTGCCCAATTTAATAAAATAATCATTATCATGCAAAAATATACATGAAGTATGTTTGTTATCATTTAATCTAAATTAATAACACTATTTTTTTCCATTCATATTCATGAAAAAGCTTGAATTCATTCTAGAACTTTACTGGTTCTATCGTGAAATTATAGGTAATTAATAATTTTAAATCTGTATATAGAAAATAAAATTTATTCTTGTATACTTGACTTGAATAAATATTTAACTAAGTGTAAAAAGATTGGTTTTATATTAAAATTTAATGAGAATGATGCATGCTCATAAAGAAAATATTTTTTAACTTCTTGTTATATCCCAAGTTTTTGAAAACTAATTTTAGAAAATCGTAATTTGTATTTTGGAATTTTATGGATTTTTTTGGAATTTTTCTGATTTTGAAAAAGGGTAAAAAGTTGGTTTTATATTAAAAAGCTTATTTTGCGCTCACGGGGGTTCAAATCTGCGTCACGCCCGACTTCTGGACTCTGCCCGACCATTGGGCTGATTCGTGTTTTGTTTTTAAAACTGCACGTAGTTCTTTTGATTCGGTTTTGGTTTTATTTTAGGGCGACAAGTTGAATCGTCGTCTTCTCAGTGTTTTTCGGCGACCGAGTCTTCGGTGGCGACCAGCTATTCTGGGTCGCATTCCTTGCTTTTAATTGAGGGCTTCTGCTCTCCTTGGCGAGGCGAGAACCCTAGCAAGTCTTCGAGCCACGACGCGCCGTCATGAGGGAGATTCCGAGCTCAAATCAGTCATCGGCGCCGCCTCGTGCTTCAGTTTTCCGACGCCTCCTTCAGCTCACGTTTTTTGTTCCAGGGCTACGATATAGCTTCGTAGCGAGGTAAGAGTGATTTCTGAATGTTTTGTCGAAGTTCTATGGAGTTTTCGTGTTGTTTTGTGGGTCAACAGCGGCGATGCCACCGTTGATAGTTTTGACGTCTACGAAAGCTTCGGTCGTGCCTCGATAGCTCGCCGAAGCCACTGTAGAAGCTTCGCTTCGTCACCAGATGTCTACTGGTAAGGTCTGGATGCAAACCGACGCTCGACGCGCTCTCAGGAGCTCGTCGGCGTAAGCGACGGATGCAAATCCGGCCGCCTAGCATGGCTGCGATCGGGCGGCGCAGGCGAGCGGCTGGTTCAAGTTGATTTAGGGTTTGAGTCTGGTTTATTGGAAATAAACCCGATTCGCTGAGTTTTGGAGTTGATTTGGACCGGCTCAACAGATTGAGCGATTCAATTTCAATTTCGGCCCAGTTATTGAATTCGGACTAGTTCGACCTCGATTCGGTCGAATCTAGGCTGGTTCAGGTGGTCGTTAGAAAGCTTGTAAAATTTCCTATCCAATGGTACCAAGTGTGTCCCTCGATTCTTTGTGTATTTTGTGTAATTTCGGTTTCAAGTCTCAGTTTGGCTTGGTTTAGGGTGAGTTTGACCGGTTCACTGCAATCCTGAGCGGTTCAGTGGGTTCTGTGTCCAGTTCACTTGATCCAAGGTTGGTTCCCTAGGTTTTGGGACATTTTCTATCTGTTGGTGGTCTCTGTTTTCCAGTTTGAATCTTATTTGATGAAGTTCATGTATAAATCTATGTTTCAGAGCGGTTGATCCAGTATTTGGCTTGCTTCATTTGATAACTAGTTTTCTTGGCTTTTCAAAGGTAAGACCTCAAACCAGATTTCTGTAGCTAAAGTTTTGGTATCATTGTTTCCATTGACTCAGATAGTATAGTATCTTGTACATATCGAAAAGTTGCAAGTTGTTTATTGACATATTAGTTTTACACTTTTTAAACCAGTTGCATATTTGCATAATCAGTTTAACAGTATCCACATTGTGGACAGCATAACCAGTTTCTTTGTATCCATGTGTGTGGACAGTTACATGTTATATTGAGCACATACGCAGTAGTATCCACGTTGTGGACAGATCGGGGTCCCAAGTTAGCATGCACCGGGATTCGTGACGCATGGTAGCACGTGTGTTCACCATGTAAGGTGTGATACACCTTATCATATGTATTCGGGGTGACGACCCCACAAGCCAGTAGGTATTGCTCACAATTGATTTATGCATGGTATCAGTTTTCATATTTGACACAGATAACCTAGTCGAACCAGTTTATTTAATTGCATTATAGTTTTCAGTTACAACTTCTAGTTTCAGTTATAGTTTTCAGTTCCAGTTTTCAATTATAGTTTCAGTTCCAGCATTCAGTTTATCATTTATAGTTTCCAGCTTTCAGTTCACAGTTTTCAATATTCAGTCATTACAGTTTTATTGTTCTTGCTAGTTTCCCTCCTTTGAATCTAAGGGACTACCCTTTCTCCTGGAGAGAGGCTTACTCAGCAATGTTTTGCTAAGTCTTGTTGATATTGCAGGTATTGGTCTGGACTAAGGAAATCAAGGCATGGATTTAAAGCACTATTTGAAGGATTGTTTTAAAGAGTTGTGATTCTTGTGCTAAAAGTTATTTGCTGAGATCTGAGTGTTATAAAAGTGTACTCTGATGTCTGTAATTATAAAGAGCTTTATGAAGCAGTCAAACTTATGTTGTTGTTCCAAGATTCTAAAGTAATAATAGATCCTTTTATTTTAGTCTTAGTTCCAGGGTGTAACACTTCTTTTTTGAAAAAATTGCATTGAAAACATAATTGAGTTGCCTAGTAGTACCCTATAATGAGAAACATTATGCAAATTACAAATTAATCACTTTTGGCAAAATTAAAGATCTAAACTTGGACGGTCACATAAATGAATTTAACACAAATACAAGAATTGAGCACAACTTTTGCAACATGAATTTTTATTTTTAACAAATTATCTATCTAATTGCATGATCCTACTACATGAGGATGAATTTTTTCTTTCCTTCATTTCCTTTACATATATAATTGAAAATAAAATATTTTGTAAATTATTATTTGATATAATTGCCTTGAAAATTCAATTGTGCTTAAGAGTAGTCATTGTATAAAAAAAATAAAATTTGATCGAATTACAAATTAAGCACTTATGGCTTAGATAAACATCAACACTTAGAAAGTCAATTGAAAGCATTTGAGATTTAAATATAAGAATTGACCACACCTTTCATAACATGTATATTTTGTTTTTTTTAACAAATTTTTGCTTGATTTCATGATCCTCCTCGATAAGGATAAATCTTTTCCGTTAATACATTACTTTTTCACTATAGCAAATTTTTTTAACTAAAAGGTTCTCTATATTTTTACTATTTCACAAGAAAAAATCCATTTGGAATAGAGCATAAAATTAATTTATATTGCCCAATTTAATTAAATAATCATTATCATGAAAAATATACATGAAGTATGTTTGTTATCATTTAATCTATATTAATAACACTATTTTTTTCCGTTCATATTCAAGAAAAAGCTTGAATTCATTCTAGAACTTTACTGGTTCTATCTTGAAATTATAGGTAAGTAATAATTTTAATTCTGTATATAGAAAATAAAATTTATTCTTATATACTTGACTTTAATTAATATTTAACTATAACATGTACTTGTCTCATATATTGACATTATGAAAATTTATACTAAGAATATTTGGTACTTCATTTGAAATTATAAAAGTCTACATCAACAAGGTGAGTAAATTTTTACTACTAGAAGAACTATAACCGAATAATATATAGATTTTCATATCATTTACTCTTGGTGTTCAATGTATTTAATTACAGTGTACTTTGACAACTTTGCAAATTCAATTGTACAATTTTTTATAATAAAATATTTAATACCTCTAGGAAAATCATAATGATGGTTGACTAATTGTCTTCAAAATTGATCAAAACTCAAGAGGATACAATTTCTCCTTTTGTGAATATTGATTTATAGTGAAATTAATATTAATCACTGCACCTTTAGTGATGCATGATATACAAATTTAACACATCTAAGTTATCTTATAATAAAAGTTATCAAAATTTTCATAGTTTTTTTACTATTTTTAAATAAATGTTCTTAGTAAGTTAAAGTGACATGTAATTTACATATCAAATGAATAAAAAGCAGAACGACTTTATCGTTTTTCAAATTTAATTTCAAAATAATTAGTACTCTCATGATTCCATGAACCATTTTTTTAGTTATAAAGCAATTTCCATTCATTATGTTTGTGAATATTAACTTGGATTAATATAATTTGCTAGAGGAACATGAAAATTTATTAGAGAAAAATAGATTTTTATTATTAATTTAATATAATGAATTAAAAAAACCATGTTTCCCTTATTATTAAAAGTCTATCATGCGCAAATGGCTTCGCTTTCAAAATTATATGTCCAAATCCATCTTCTTTGAATACATAGATGATAGTTGTATAAGGGAAAATTGTTAGAATAAATATCTCACTCGAATTTATTGACAAGATCGTAATTTACTTAAATTCATGAGTAAAAGTATCCTAGTGCTAAAATCCACTTAATTTGAAGATGTGTTTTTTTTTAAAAAAATACTAATAAATTCAATGAAAATTTTATGAGAATAGAACTCTTAATTCTCCTATATCATGATGATGCTCTATTCTATATAAAACTATAACAACTTTCTAGGTATTTTATTTATTATGCATGAAAATGAAATGTCTACAATAACAATAAATTCATAATGATGAAAGTGCAAAATTTACTCAAATATTCATAAGCCAACGGATCAAAAAAAAAGGGGAGAAGCAAGGTTAATATAGTTGCAATGGAAAGTACTAGAGATAAGACAAGCACAATAACAAGGCCATGCTTTAGTTGGGTTGTGGCCGTGATGTAAAATAATTTAGTATTCAATACAATAAAGAGAGCATCTTGCTTGATTTTCATAGGATATGTTAGTCCACCTATTTAAATGAAGCGTAATAATAACTACTTCAACAACTTTTGAACGTACCCTAATGTGTTATAAATGTGGAATGTAGTAATTTATTATGAAAATATTCTGGACATTTTTCGAAAAAAATACTACTTACTGAGAATGAGATATGCTAACAAAAAATATTTTTTCGAACTTATTATTTTTGATAGTTGTGTTTAAAACAAATATGAGATTTAGATGTAAAAAATTACTAAGAGTAATAAGATTTCATAGATGATACAAAGATGTGCACAATTCTTTAATAAAATGTTTCTCCCACATCATTAAAAAGTCTACCCTGTGCAAATGGCTTCACCTTCAAAATTATATAATCATATCCATTTTGTCCAGATACACGGATGGTAGCTGCATAGAGGAAAATAATTAGAATAACTATCTAAGTTGAATTTATTAGAAAGATTTTAGAGTATACAAAATGATGTGTAAAAAATCATATAGTGAAAATACACTAAATATGAAGATATGTGTTTTTTTCTTCATTTGAACTAATAAATTCATTGTATATTGTTCAAAAAAAGAAAACTTAATTCGCCCGACATCTTTATGTTGTTATACAGCAAAGAAAAGTAAAATTACAAGTTAAATATTTTATTAACATGTGAGAAAATGAATAGTTGATTATAAGAATATATTGATAATGAGGAAAGTGTCAAATTTACTCACAGATAATATTGTTTGAAGGATCATTATTTGATGGTAGGGGAGAGTTAAGGTCATAAGAAGTTGCATTGGGAATTACTAGAGAGATGACAAGCACAATGGCAAGGCTAAGCTTTAGTTGGCTTGTGGCCATGATGTAAAATACTTTAGTATTCGATATTACAAAAAGAGCACCTTGCTTGATTTTCATACGATATGTATTTCTATTTATTTAAATGAAAATAAAGAATAACTGCCAATGCTTATTTCGAATGTGCACTAGCGAGTTATAATTTGGAAACGTTTTAAATTATGACCAAAACGTTTATGCCTTTTTGTGAAATAAATACAATTTAATGAGAGCGATGCATGCTCATAAAGAATATATTTTTTAACTTCTTTTTTGAAAAAAATTGCATTGAAAACATAATTGAGTGGACTAGTAGTACCCTATAATGAGTAAACATTATGCAAATTACAAATTAATCAGTTTTGGCAAATTAAAGATCTAAACTTGGACGGTCACATGAATGAAGTTAACACAAATATAAGAATTGAGCACAGCTTTTGCAACACGAATAAAAATTTGATCGAATTAAAAATTAAGCACTTATGGCTTAGATAAACATCAACACTTAGAAAGTCAATTGAAAACATTTGAGATTTAAATATAAGAATTGAGCACACCTTTCACAACATGTATATTTTTTTTTCTTTTTAACAAATTTTTGCTTGATTTCATGATCCTCCTCGATAAGGATAAATCTTTTCCTTTAACATATTACTTTTTCACTATAGAAAATTTTTTTAACTAAAAGGTTCTCTATATTTTTACTATTTCACAAGAAAAAATCCATTTGGAAGAGAGCATAAAATTAATTTATATTGCCCAATTTAATAAAATAATCATTGTCATGCAAAAATATACATGAAGTATGTTTGTTATCATTTAATCTAAATTAATAACAGTATTTTTTTCCATTCATATTCATGAAAAAGCTTGAATTCATTCTAGAACTTTACTGGTTCTATCGTGAAATTATAGGTAATTAATAATTTTAAATTTGTATATAGAAAATAAAATTTATTCTTTTATATTTGACTTTAATAAATATTTAACTATAACATGTACTTGTCTCATATATTGACATTATGAAAAATTATACTATGAATATTTGATACTTCATTTGAAATTATAAAAGTCTACTTCAACAAGGTGAGTAAATTTTTACTACTAGAAGAACTATAACCAAATAATAAATGGATTTTCATATCATTTATGATGCAGGAGCATGGGCTCAAACTGATGAACACAAGCTATATGATCCTGGATGACCCTAACCTTGCCAAATTTGGGTTTTGCCTGCGTTGTACCCTGCAGGATATTTTGGAACATTTCAATGTTAAACATGCTTATGTTCAGCAGTTAAACTTGATCACTATGCTTATTCGGTTCCACCTAGTTTTGTTGGCTATAAGACTAGTTGGTAGAACAAATTTTGTAAGCTTGACATCTCTATTTTGATGTTGTATGTTGTAGCCTGGGATTTATTTCTAAGTTCTTGTTTTATTTTGTAGTTGATGTAGTAGATTGCAATAGCCTAAGGAACTCACACATGTATGCACTCTTACATGGCACCAAGGCTCCCCAACATCAAGGCTTCCTCTCAACTAATGGTACAAGTCAACAAACCAAGCAAGGACCGGCCTTACATCAAGAGACCAAGACAACTTCTAACCAGCCGAGACCAATTGCCATATCATATCAAACCAAGATCAACATTCAATCCATTCCAAAGACCTAGCCGAGCTCAATTACCATACCATCAAAGAACCAGCCGAGTCAAAGCAAAGTCAACATTCAGTCAACTTCAAATTCTGCTCGCATCCAGCCACGAGCATCCAACCACATCCAATTTCAAGAATAGAGGAGATCCAGCTACCGTTATCTAGGCAGCCATCATTAAGTCCAATCAAGTAAACAATTGCATGAACCCAGCTTGTTACCGTTAACCCCACCTTTGTTACCATTGAACAAAAAGTGAGAGAGAGCCACGATTGCAAATGTAACCGTTGGAGGGGGTCTTGGTTTAAAAGCCCATGTAAACTTTCACTTGGGAGGTTGATGAATTTTGAATGCAAACTTTGTGTCAGCCGTGTGCTAGTTTCCCTTGGGCGTGCCTTTGGCCCCATTGAGTTTCCTGAGGGTGAGCCTTTGGCCCCTTGCGTTACTTTGAGGGTGAGCCTTTGGCCCCTCGTTCCTGCTTGTTCAAGGGTGAGCCGCTGGCCCCTTGTCTCGCACCTTTGAGGGTTATCATCTATTCTCTTTTCTTGCTTCCACTCATCAATCGCTAAATCCTCTTCCTTTCAACCTTCGTCCCCATTGTCATCTGCTGTTGCTGGAATCCACGTGACTTCATCTCAAGCTGCTGGAGCTATAAGGAAATTGAAGCGCAACACCAAATCCTCTTTGAAGGACAAATCAACCAAAGCTTGCTGCCATAAGGAGCTAGAAGAGGTTCGGCCCCCTTCCTTCAAGGGGGCCTCAGGTGCCTTCTTGCCATCTTAATACGTTTAAACACTACCGCCCAATTTCCATTGATTGAAAACCTTGCCCCTGTTACATTAAGAGCTACATACCTAGGGTTGATCCTTGCGCTGGAATTTTGTCCTGCATCAGTGGTATCAGAGGGCTCCTTAGGTGCTCTTGCATGTCCATCTCTTTTGTTTGCTCTAAGCTCAGTCTTCCGCTAAACCCGACCGCGCTTCGTTCTGACGAATTTGAATTTTTCGCCGTTATTTTTTAAATCTGCTGATCCGCTGTCTGCTTTCGATTTCCTGTTGTTGCAATTGTGTTGGACGTTTTCTGGCATCAATCGTTAGAACATTGAAACCTTGAAAGAAACGGACAACCAAAACCCGCGGGCGTGTAATCTGAAATTTGAAAACTCACTGTAGCTTACCATTGCAATTTCTGATACTGGCTGAACGTATCAGAATTCCTAGCTGGTCTCGCTTCCTTGTTGATTTCCGAAATCTGATTGTTGTGTTCTGGATTTCTGTTATGCTGCTGACGTTTAGATTATTTTACCTCACTGAGTTCTTGTTGGGAGTCCTGTTTACCGCATAGAGTTGTGATTTCCTAGAAAATTGTTTCTGAAATTTCTGATTTAGTTTCTACTCTCGTCACTGCTTGGACTTCTACTGAGTTTTCTGAATCTACTGTCTCTACGCACATCTCTAACTGTTGCTGAGTTATTGAATCTCTTTGCGTTGGTAAATTCCTGCACCTTTGCTTTGAATTTCTACGTGAGTTGCTGAATGTGTGTTCTCTATTTATGCTGATTTTGGTGATCTGCGTTTTTCATTTCTGCGACTCCTAGTGACGCTTAAACTTTGAGCCTGGGCAGCACTATAAGACATATAGTTGCTGAGAAGGCTGCTAGAAAATCTGGTGGAATTTACGAATCTGTTTTGAAGAATTCCTGCGTGTGAATTTCTGCAAAATACTGTAGCTTACCGGACCAATTGGATTATGTTGTGTATTGCTATTGCTCCTTGGAGCTTGGATTCCTAATATGATAGTGTTATACCTTGAATTTTATTTAATTATTAATTTAAATTAAAACTTTTTTATTAATTTCAGAAACCCTAATCCGTTAAGCCCTAAAATCTCTCCGCTATTTTTACTCTCCCTAAATCCTCTCAAAAATTTTCCAATAAATAAAACCCTAAACCCTCCCCTTAATCTCTCCAATTAATCCCTAATCAATTATTTCCCTCCTCTCACACGCCGCTAGTCTCCGCTCCTCTGTTTTATCCGAATTCTGCTCGCGTCTTTCACCAACGACGCGTAAGCTTTCAGCTTTCTCCTCCAGGCGTGCGGCGGCCCTCTTCTCCTCTGTCCGGCGGCATCAGGAAGAGGCACAGGTGGCCTCCTCGTCTTCCCTTGGTGCGACGCCCTTCGTCCGGCGAACTTCCGGTGACGCGTGCGGCTGGATCAGTGGCGGCGACGAGTTCTTTGCGGCGACCGTGTTTTCCGACAGCGACTAGAAGGGAGCGCCGGTGGTTTTTCCTTTCCTAGCGGCGGCCTCTGTCTTCCTCTCCCGGCGGCTTCCTTCTCTGTTCCCGGCGCCGGCGATCTCCTCCAGCAATGCGTGTGTAAGTTTCTGCTCGCATGAGGCTGCGTTCGTGTGTAGCGCCGCCTCCCTCTCCTTCCTGTCCCAGCACCGGCGGCTCCTTCCACTCCACCCGGCGACCAAACCTTCCAGCGAGCATCCCAGGCGAGCGGATCTCGTTTTCTTCCCTCGGCGGCAGAACGGCTTTGTTCAGACGCGTGCAGCAAGTTCCTGCGTCCGGCGACGAGTTTAGTGTCGGCAGCTCTCTCGTCTTCCAGCTCCGGTAGCTTCGACTCCACCTCCTTCCTCTGTCAGCAGCGGCGGCCTCGTTTTCCTCAGCCGGCGGTTCCTGGCTGCAACGCGTGCGGACGACGCTACGTCCGTGTGTGGCTGTGCAGCGTCGCCTCCATCTTTCTTCTTCGCCGGCGATCTCCTCCTCCGCCGTCGGCGACCCATCCCCTCCTGCCGGCGGCGCTTTTCTTCCCCAGCGCCGGCAGCTTTTTCTCTTCCGGCGGCGAGTGCCGGTAGTTGCCTCAGCGAACGCACGAAGCGTTCGTTACGCATCGAGCTTTCTTCGGCTGAGGTAAGTTTAATTTATTTATTTATTTATTCGTTTTGGGGAATAAAGTATGAAAAATCTAATTTCTATTGTTTTATTTTGGGGGAGAATTATATGATTATCAATTTTGAATAAAATTAATTTAAATAGGAAATTAGGGGTGAAGGGCATTGTTATATATTGATAAATATGATAAATAATAACATAGGTTTATTTAAATTGTTCAGTTAAAAAGGGAGATAAATTTGATTTCAGAGGAAGTGAGGATATCGGCACTTCAGGTAGGAATCTTACCCTACTCCTTTCTTACAGTGTCAATAATAGGATTTGCTACTTAATCCTTTGACTTGATATATGATGCATATGATAGAATTAATTGACACTGATATCTGATTGCTTCGTCTGCTTGGTTTGTTTCTGAAATTCCTATTAAACTCAATTATCTTGTTTATTTGGTCATATTCTGCTTCTGTATGAATGGTTAACAAACCCGTGTTGAGATATTTGATGAGCATGGTTGAACAGTTATGTATCTGTGATGTTGACACATGAGTATGTGGAAACCGTTGAAAATCTGTGATATCTGTCATGATATATTGACATCTGGACTGGATGATTTATTCTCCAGTGGCCTGTTTATGTGTTTTATAGTTCCGGCGTGTATCGGACTATCTGTTTGCTGGTTAGGGCACCGCCAGTTGTCTTGAGGACAATACTACGGATGTCAGTGTTGGACTCAACACTCCGGGCTGTTTAGGACAGTCGTTCCATTGCATTGCATGAGCAACAGTGGAAACACTCTGAAAATGAGTGCGGCTCTTAAGTGAGATCTGTTGGCCAGCTTGATAATTTGCACGACATTCTTATATTATTTGTATATTGTTGTTTCAGTTGTTGTATTATCCTGTTATTTGATTCCCTCACCATGTTTGTTGATTCCTACTTAGCATTTCTGCTAACTCCCTTTGTTTCTCTTCCAGGTACAGAGTTAGCCTCTGGGATAGAGTAGATAGCAGATACCGGCCCGAGTTGAGATAGTTGTCTTTTGTATTTTATTCAGTGGATAATTTAGATTGTTGTATTCAGATATCATGTTATAAAGTCGTTGATGTTAAATTTGGATTGTTTATTAAATAAAGTATATGTGATTATTGTAGTTCTCTGGTTCCTATCAATATTGTTACTCCCTAGGGAACTCTGAGCTAGAAATAGCCGGCTTCCCGCCGGGGCGTGACAGATAGGATACTCCAAGTTCAGACGGCAAACTTGGGTGTGAGTCCATCTCAACTGTAGGTAGCCCAACACTCTAAAATTGCTAATAGTTACGCATTAAATCCGATTTCTGATTTCAGCTGAAAGTACTGTTGCTTCCAGCTTGAGTTGCTTATCTCGGCTGATCTGCATTTGCTCCTTCACAAAAGATTGAATCTTTATTGCTGCTGCCACTTGTCATTGCACTTACATCCGAACGGTTACATTCCTTCACTGCTGTGCATTACAACTAGACTTCCATTACTGCTGAATATTGCTACTGCAAACTGAATTCTTTAAACTGGAAATTGATTTACATGTGTTAAAACTAATCTCATATTGCTATAGCTGCTGAACTTTACATTGTTTACGTTAAAACCACTTAAATTTCTGAATCTTTATATTTGCTGCTATCTTCATGCATAACCTGTATTTTGAAAAGCTGGTACTACTACTCCCTGCTATACTTAGTCGAGTATTGTTACTGCTGTATTCCCATTGCTAATACCTGCAATTCTGTATTTTGCACTTGCTGACACCTATCACAAAGTTAATTCTGATTTATGCTGCGTAAGTGCTTACATTCTAAATTTCTGCAAACTGGGTCTTGAAACTTGCTAAATCTGCGCTGAGGTTGTTTACTTGCTTAATCTGAATTTTAGGTGCTACGAACCTGCTTGCTGCAAACTTGAATAATTCTCTGTCACATTTTCCACATGTACAGTATTGCTGCACCTTGTTATAAAACTGCTGAACCTGTGATTGAACGCTGATTCTTGCTAAATCTGCACCCAGCTGCATTTCGTGCTGAACAATGTTGGCATTTGCTGAATTTACTGTTACCTACCAGCGAGTTTGGTAGCCTGATGCGTATGGTTCTGATTCTCTTAAATGCTGAATTATGACTCTAAATCCTGCTTTGTTGTCCACTTGACTTATACGAAACTCCAGTCATCAACTGCCATTGTTTCTTGCACAAACATATGCTGCAATTGTTTTGTATACACCTTGATAAACTGCTCTCTCCATGCTGAAATGCAATTACTGCACTGCTCTTAAATAACAGTCATTTCCAGCTTATTAGTTTTCTTGTTTAACATGATGCGTCACTTCCATCAAAGGGAACTAATTGCTAAGAGAGAACTTATTATTGATAGGGGTTATAAAATAATCACCCATGGGCCTAGTTGCTTCACAACATACACCTTGTGCAATGGATATCATAGTAAGACTGTTATTGATCATCAAGTCAAGTATAATGTTATATCCACTAGAGCCCTTGAACAATTTGGCCTCACATTAGAAAGACATGATAACCCTTACACGATAACTTGGGATGATTTTACTATATCTGTAGTTGATTTTCAATGCCTAGTCCCCATCATGTTAGATAATATCAAAACTGAAATTTGGTGTAACGTCATGAGCTTAGAAGGTTTGGACATTTTACTAGGAAAAGAATTTATGCATGACTTTCAAGGATATTATTTTAGCAAACCTTGGTGCTATAGTTTTATACATAAGGGCTTGGAACACATAGTTTACCCCAAGGATGAAGACCCAACACAAGCTAAGACCTCTAACACTTTTGATAGGATGGATGAACAATTTGAAAGGGTTGTACAAGCGGTTAAGAGACTTATGGAGCAGTCTCTGCAAAAAGAAAATGAGAGTTCAGCCCCTTTAGAGCTTGAGCCAACCTTAGAGTATACTTTAGAGCTTAACCCAGGTCTTGATGAAGCCAATGATCCCTCACCTAAGGATAATACCTACCTTCCACCTCAAGAATCTCCTATACAAGCATTAGCTCTCATTAATCAAATCCATGAGGTAGAATTGGAAGAAGAACAGGTTATATATGACCCAAATTATAATAGTGAGGATGACGAAGGGCCACTAGAGGTAGAAGATAACCATGAGCAAAACAAGGACTCCTCCTACACCATGAGCAACAATTGGAAACAGCCCCCTATAGAACCTACTAGCCTGCCATCAAACTTGGAAGATAAATCTGAACCTCGACACATATCTCCCTTAGAAACACATCAGGCCACTCCTAGAACTAAAGAAGAGATTTATGAGCAAACCATACAAATGATTTATGAGCCACCTTTGTTTTTAAGTAATGAAGTTGGTAAACAGTTCTATGACTTTTCTAAAAGTTTAGATCATCATCCGGATGTTTTCAAAGATAAATCTTTTTTTGATAGAACTGTGACTCTACATTTGCTCCACATGAAATCTTCCTTTGCTCAAAATGAAAAATTGCATGGTAAGGATTTTCATAAAGCTGATATTGATTTAATTATCCCTAGTGATCATGTTTATACGGTGACATCACACCATGAGAGACTTATGATTCCATATTCTCTAGGGAACTTTCATGACACTAGCATTGTTTATTTATTTATATGGCAACATACTTCAACCTTGCTAAACAAGAATCTTTACATTGATTTCATCATAAACGTGGACACATCTCATGCACGCAAGGCCTATCTATCTAGCTTCACATTTGTTTATCATGTTTTCAAGTCGCATCTTGATAAGACACATAAGAAAATATGTACTTTCAAATATTTGCCTTTTATTTGCAGGCACGAGGATGTTACAAGCGCTGAAAACAATTTGCACACATTGGGCTGGCCACCTGAACCAAACTGGAGCTTCAAATTTAATTCTCCGGAGGAGAATTCTTCACCCCCGAAGATAGCTGATGCAGGAGCATGGGCTCAAACTGATGAACACAAGCTGTATGATCCTGGATGATCCTAACCTTGCCAAATTTGGGTTTTGCCTGCGTTGTACCCTGCAGGATATTTTGGAACATTTCAATGTTAAACATGCTTATGTTCAGTAGTTAAACTTGATCACTATGCTTATTCGGTTCCACCTAGTCTTGTTGGCTATAAGACTAGTTGGTAGAACAAATTTTGTAAGCTTGACATCTCTATTTTGGTGTTGTATGTTGTAGCCTAGGATTTATTTCTAAGTTCTTGTTTTATTTTGTAGTTGATGTAGTAGGTTGCAATAGCCTAAGGAACTCACACATGTATGCACTCTTACATGGCACCAAGGCTCCCCAACATCAAGGCTTCCTCTCAACTAATGGTACAAGTCAACAAACCAAGCAAGGACCGGCCTTACATCAAGAGACCAAGACAACTTCTAACCAGCCGAGACCAATTGCCATATCATATCAAACCAAGATCAACATTCAATCCATTCCAAAGACCCAACCGAGCTCAATTACCATACCATCAAAGAACCAGCCGAGTCAAAGCAAAGTCAACATTCAGTCAACTTCAAATTCTGCTCGCATCCAGGCACCAGCATCCAACCACATTCAATTTCAAGAATAGAGGAGATCCAGCTACCGTTATCTAGTCAGCCATCATTAAGTCCAATCAAGTAAACAATTGCATGAACCCAGCTTGTTACTGTTAACCCCAGCTTTGTTATTGTTGAACAAAAAGTGAGAGAGAGTCACGATTGCAAATGTAACCGTTGGAGGGGGGGCTTGGTTTAAAAGCCCATGTAAACTTTCACTTGGGAGGTTGATGAATTTTGAATGCAAACTTTGTGTCAGCCGTGTGCTAGTTTCCCTTGGGCGTGCCTTTGGCCCCATTGAGTTTCCTGAGGGTGAGCCTTTGGCCCCTTGCGTTACTTTGAGGGTGAGCCTTTGGCCCCTCGTTCCTGCTTGTTCAAGGGTGAGCCGCTGGCCCCTTGTCTCGCACCTTTGAGGGTGAGCCGCTGGCCCCTCTAGTTATCATCTATTCTCTTTTCTTGCTTCCACTCATCAATCGCTGAATCCTCTTCCTTTCAACCTTCATCCATTGTCATATGCTATTGCTGGAATCCACGTGACTTCATCTCAAGCTGCTGGAGCTGTAAGGAAATTGAAGCGCAACACCAAATCCTCTTTGAAGGACAAATCAACCAAAGCTTGCTGCCATAAGGAGCTAGAAGAGGTTTGTCCCCCTTCCTTCATGGGGGCCTCAGGAGCCTTCTTGCCATCTTAATACGTTTAAACACTACCGCCCAATTTCCATTGCTTGAAACCCTTGCCCCTGTTACATTAAGAGCTACATACCTAGGGTTGATCCTTGCGCTGGAATTTTGTCCTGCATCAATTTACTCTTGGTGTTCAATGTATTTAATTAAAATGTACTTTGACAGCTATGCAAATTCAATTGTACAATTTTTTATAATATAATATTTAATACCTCTAGGAAAATCATAATGATGATTGACTAATTGTCTTCAAAATTGATCAAAACTCAAGAGGATACAATTTCTCCTTTTGTGAATATTGATTTATAGTGAAATTAATATTAATCATTGGACCTTTAGTGATGCATGATATACAAAACTAACACATCTAAGTTATCTTATAATAAAACTTATCAAAATTTTCACAATTTTTTTACTATTTTTAAATAAATGTTCTTAGTAAGTTAGAGGGACATGTAATTTACATATCAAATGAATAAAAAGCAGAATGACTTTATCATTTTTCAACATTTAATTTCAAAATAATTTGTACTCTCATGATTCCATGAACCATTTTTTTAGTTAGAAAGCAATTTCCATTTATTATGTTAGTGAATATTAAAGATTAATATATTTTATTAGAGGAACATGAAAATTTTTTAGAGAAAAATAGATTTTTATTATTAATTTAATATAATGAATTTAAAAAAACCATGTTTCCCCTATTATTAAGAGTCTATCATGCGCAAATGGCTTCGCTTTCAAAATTATATATCCATATCCATCTTCTTTTAATACATAGATGATAGTTGTATAAGGGAAAATCGTTAGAATAAATATCTCACTCGAATTTATTGAAAAGATGGTAATTTACTTAAACTCATGAGTAAAAAAATCCTAGTGCTAAAATCCACTTAATTTGAAGATGTGTTTTTATTTTAAAAAAAAATACTAATAAATTCAATGAAAACTTTATGAGAATGGAACTCATAATTCTCCTATATCATGATGATGCTCTATTCCGTATAAAACTATAACAACTTTCTAGGTATTTTATTTATTATGCATGCAAATGAAATGTCTACAATAACAATAAATTGATAATGACGAAAGTGCAAAATTTACTCAAATATTCATTAGCCAACGGATCAAAAAAAGGGGGAGAAGCAAGGTTAATAGAGTTACAATGGAAATTACTAAAGATAAGACAAGCACAATTACAAGGCTATGCTTTAGTTGGGTTGTGGCCGTGATGTAAAATAATTTAGTATTCAATGCTATAAAGAGAGCATCTTGCTTGATTTTCATAGGATATGTTAGTCCACCAATTAAATGAAGCATAATAATAACTGCTTCAACAACTTTTGAACGTACCCTAATGTGTTATGAATGTGGAATGTAGTAATTTATTATGAAAATATTTAGGACATTTTGCGAAAATAATACTACTTAATGAGAATGAGATATGATGTGAAAAAAAATATGAGATTTAGTTGTAAAAAATTACAAAGAGTAATACGATTTCTTAGATGAACAACAAAATTTATGAGATAAAATTATATTTTTATTATTACGTGTCGAAAATGAGTCTTCCAATCAGTTGATACAAAGATGTGCACAATTCTTTAATAAAATGTTTCTCCCACATCATTAAAAAGTCTACCCAGTGCAAATGGCTTCACCTTCAAAATTATATAATCATATCCATTTTGTCCAGATACACGGATGGTAGCTGCATAAAGGAAAATAATTAGAATAACTATCTGAGTTGAGTTTATTAGAAAGATTTTAGTGTATACAAAATGATGTGTAAAAAATCATATAGTGAAAATAGACTAAATATGAAGATATGTGTTTTTTCATCATTTGAACTAATAAATTCATTGTATATTGTTCAAAAAAAGAACACTTCATTCACCCTACATCTTGATGATGTTATACAGCAAAGAAAAGTAAAATTACCAGTTATATTTTATTAACATGTGCGAAAATGAATAGTCTATTATAACAATATAATGATAATGAGGAAAGTGTCAAATTTACTCACAGATAATATTGTTTAAAGGATCATTATTTGATGGTGGGGGAGATTTAAGGTCATAAGAAGTTGCATTGGAAATTACTAGAGAGATGACAAGCACAATGGCAAGGCTAATCTTTAGTTGGATTGTGGCCATGATTGAAAATACTTTAGTATTCGATATTACAAAAAGAGCACCTTGCTTGATTTTCATAAGATATATATTTCTATATATTTAAATGAAAATAAATAATAACTGCCAACACATATTTCGAATGTGCACTAATGAGTTATAATTTGGAAACGTTGTAAATTATGACAAAAACGTTTATGCTTTTTTATGAAATAAATACAATTTAATGAGAACGATGCATGCTCATAAACAATATATTTTTTAACTTCTTTTTTGAAAAAAATTGCATTGAAAACATAATTGAGTTGCCTAGTAGTACCCTATAAAGAGTAAACATTAAGAAAATTACAAATTAATCACTTTTGGCAAAATTAAAGATCTAAACATGGACGGTCACATGAATGAATTTAACACAAACATAAGAATTGAGCACAGCTTTTGCAACATGAATTTTTTATTTTTAACAAATTATCTATCTAATTGCATGATCCTACTACATGAGGATGAATTTTTTCTATCCTTCGTTTCTTTTACATATATAATTGAAAATAAAATATTTTGTAACTTATTATTTGATATAATTGCCTTGAAAATTCAATTGTGCTTAAGAGTAGTCATTGTATAAAAAAAATAAAATTTGATCGAATTAAAAATTAAGCACTTATGGCTTAGATAAACACCAACACTTAGAAAGTCAATTGAAAGCATTTGAGATTTAAATATAAGAATTGAGCACACCTTTCACAACATGTATATTTTTTTTCTTTTTAACAAATTTTTGCTTGATTTCATGATCCTCCTCGATAAGGATAAATCTTTTCCTTTAATATATTACTTTTTCACTATAGCAAATTTTTTTAACTAAAAGGTTCTCTATATTTTTACTATTTCACAAGAAAAAATCCATTTGGAAGAGAGCATAAAATTAATTTATATTGCCCAATTTAATAAAATAATCATTGTCATGCAAAAATATACATGAAGTATGTTTGTTATCATTTAATCTAAATTAATAACAATATTTTTTTCCATTCATATTCATGAAAAAGCTTGAATTCATTCTAGAACTTTACTGGTTCAATCATGAAATTATAGGTAATCAATAATTTTAAATCTGTATATAGAAAATAAAATTTATTCTCGTATATTTGACTTTAATAAATATTTAACTATAACATGTACTTGTCTCATATATTGACATTATGAAAAATTATACTATGAATATTTGATACTTCATTTGAAGTTATAAAAGTCTACTTCAACAAGGTGAGTAAAGTTTTACTACTAGAAGAACTATAACCAAATAATAAATGGATTTTCATATCATTTACTCTTGGTGTTCAATGTATTTAATTAAAGTGTACTTTGATAGCTATGCAAATTCAATTGTACAATTTTTTATAATATAATATTTATTACCTCTAGGAAAAACATAATGATGATTGACTAATTGTCTTCAAAATTGATCAAAACTCAAGAGGATACAATTTCTCCTTTTGTGAATATTGATTTATAGTGAAATTAATATTAATCATTGCACCTTTAGTGATGCATGATATACAAAACTAACACATCTAAGTTATCTTATAATAAAACTTATCAAAATTTTAACAATTTTTTTACTATTTTTAAATAAATGTTCTTAGTAAGTTAGAGTGACATGTAATTTACATATCAAATGAATAAAAAGCAGAATGACTTTATCGTTGTTCGACATTTAATTTCAAAATAATTAGTACTCTCATGATTTCATGAACCATTTTTTTACTTAGAAAGCAATTTCCATTTATTATGTTTGTGAATATTAACTTGGATTAATATAATTTGTTAGAGGAACATGAAAATTTATGAGAGAAAGATTGATTTTTCTCATTAATTTAATATAATGAATTAAAAAAAACCATGTTTCCCTTATTATTAAAAGTCTATCATGCGCAAATGGCTTCGCTTTCAAAATTATATATCCATATACATCTTCTTTGAATACATAGATGATAGTTGTATAAGGGAAAATCATTAGAATAAATATCTCACTCGAATTTATTGAAAAGATTGTAATTTAATTAAATTCATGAGTAAAAACATCCTAGTGCTAAAATCCACTTAATTTGAAGATGTGTTTTTTTTTAAAAAAAAATACTAATAAATTCAATGAAAATTTTATGAGAATGGAACTCTTAATTCTCCTATATCATGATGATGCTCTATTCCGTATAAAACTATAACAACTTTCTAGGTATTTTATTTATTATGCATGCAAATGAAATGTCTACAATAACAATAAATTGATAATGACGAAAGTGCAAAATTTACTCAAATATTCATTAGCCAACGGATCAAAAAAAGGGGGAGAAGCAAGGTTAATAGAGTTGCAATGAAAATTACTAGAGATAAGACAAGGACAATAACATGGCTATGCTTTAGTTGGGTTGTGGCCGTGATGTAAAATAATTTAGTATTCAATACTATAAAGAGTGCATCTTGCTTGATTTTCATAGGATATGTTAGTCCACCTATTAAATGAAGCGTAATAATAACTGCTTCAACAACTTTTGAATGTACCCTAATGTGTTATGAATGTGGAATGTAGTAATTTATTATGAAAATATTCAGGACATTTTGCGAAAAAAATACTACTTAATGAGAATGAGATATGATGACAAAAAAAATATTTTTTGAACTTATTATTTTAGATAGTTGTCTTTAAAACAAATATGAGATTTAGTTGTAAAAAATTACAAAGAGTAATAAGATTTCTTAGATGAACAACAAAATTTATGAGATAAAATTATATTTTTATTATTACGTTTCAAAAATGAGTCTTCCAAACAATTGATACAAAGATGTGCACAGTTCTTTAATAAAATGTTTCTCCCACATCATTAAAAAGTCTACCCTGTGCAAATGGATTCACCTTCAAAATTATATAATCATATCCATTTTGTCCAGATACACGGATGGTAGTTGCATAAAGGAAAATAATTAGAATAACTATCTGAGTTGAGTTTATTAGAAAGATTTTAGTGTATACAAAATGACGTGTAAAAAATCATATAGTGAAAATAGGCTAAATATAAAGATATGTGTTTTTTCATCATTTGAACTAATAAATTCATTGTATATTGTTCAAAAAAAGAACACTTCATTCGCCCTACATCTTGATGATGTTATACAGCAAAGAAAAGTAAAATTACTAGTTAAATATTTTATTAACATGTGTGAAAATGAATAGTCTATTATAACAATATAATGATAATGAGGAAAGTGTCAAATTTACTCACAGATAATATTGTTTGAAGGATCATTATTTGATGGTGGGGGAGAGTTAAGGTCATAAGAAATTGCATTGGAAATTACTAGAGAGATGACAAGCACAATGGCAAGCCTAAGCTTTAGTTGGCTTTTGGCCATGATGTAAAATACTTTAGTATTCGATATTACAAAAAGAGCACCTTGCTTGATTTTCATACGATATATATTTCTATTTATTTAAATGAAAATAAATAATAACTGCCAACACATATTTCGAATGTGCACTAATGAGTTATAATTTGGAAACGTTATAAATTATGGCATAAATGTTTATGCCTTTTTGTGAAATAAATAAAATTTAATGAGAACGATGCATGCTCATAAAGACTATATTTTTTTAACTTCTTATTTAAATAAATTGCATTGAAAACATAATTGAGTTGCCTTATAGTACCCTATAAAGAGTAAACATTAAGCAAATTACAAATTAATCACTTTTTGCAAAATTAAAGTTCTAAACATGGACGGTCACTTCAATGAATTTAACACAAATATAAGAATTGAGCACAGCTTTTCAACCTGAATTTTTTATTTTTAACAAATTATCTATCTAATTGCATGATCCTACTACATGAGGATGAATTTTTTCTTTCCTTCATTTCCTTTACATATATAATTGAAAATAAAATATTTTGTAACTTATTATTTGATATAGTTGCCCTGAAAATTCAATTGTGCTCAAGAGTAGTCATTGTATAAAAAAAAAAATTTTTTTTTGATCGAATTACAAATTAAGCACTTATGGCTTAGATAAACATCAACACTTAGTAAGACAATAGAAAGCATTTGAGATTGAAATATAAGAATTGAGCACACCTTTCACAACATGTATATTTTTTTTCCTTTTAACAAATTTTTGCTTGATTTCATGATCCTCCTCGATAAGGATAAATCTTTTCCTTTAATACATTACTTTTTCACTATAGCAAATTTTTGTGACTAAAAGGTTCTCTATATGTTTACTATTTTACAAGAAAAAAAATCCATTAGGAAGAGAGCATAAAATTAATTTATATTGCCCAATTTAATAAAATAATCATTATCATGCAAAAATATACATGAAGTATGTTTGTTATCATTTAATCTAAATTAATAACACTATTTTTTTCCATTCATATTCATAAAAAAGCTTGAATTCCTTCTAGAACTTTACTGGTTCTATCATGAAATTATAGGTAATTAATAATTTTAAATCTGTATATGGAAAATAAAATTTATTCTTATATACTTGACTTAAATAAATATTTAACTATAACATTTACTTGTCTCATATATTGACATTATGAAAAGTTATACTATGAATATTTGATACTTAATTTGAAATTATAAAAGTCTACTTCAACAAGGTGAGTAAATTTTTACTACTAGAAGAACTATAACCAATTAAAAAATGGATTTTCATATCATGTACTATTGGTGTTCAATGTATTTAATTAAAGTGTACTTTGACAGCAAAGCAAATTCAATTGTACAATTTTTTATAATATAATATTTAATACCTCTAGGAAAATCATACTGATGGTTGACTAATTGTCTTCAAAATTGATCAAAACTCAAGAGGATACAATTTCTCCTTTTGCGAATATTGATTTTATAGTGAAATTAATATTAATCATTGCACCTTTAGTGATGCATGATATACAAACCTAATACATCTAAGTTATCTTATAATAAAACTTACCAAAATTTTCACCATTTTTTTTACTATTTTTAAATAAATGTTCTTAGTAAGTTAGAGTGACATGTAATTTACATACCAAATGAATAAAAAGCAGAACGACTTTATCGTTTTTCAACATTTAATTTCAAAATAATTAGTACTCTCATGATTCCATGTTTGTGAATATTTACTTGGATTAATATAATTTGTTAGAGGAACATGAAAATTTATTAGAGAAAAATATATTTTTATTATTAATTTAATATAATGAATTAAAAAAACCATGTTTCCCTTATTATTAAATGTCTATCATGCGCAAATGGCTTCGCTTTCAAAATTATATATCCATATCCATCTTCTTTTAATACATAGATGATAGTTGTATAAGGGAAAATCGTTAGAATAAATATCTCACTCGAATTTATTGAAAAGATCGTAATTTAATTAAATTCATGAGCAAAAAAAATCCTAGTGCTAAAATCCACTTAATTTTAAGATGTGTGTGTGTTTTTTTTTAAAAAAATAATAAATTCAATGAAAATTTTATGAGAATAGAACTCTTAATTCTCTTGTATCATGACGATGCTCTATTCTGTATAAAACTATAACAACTTTCTAGGTAATTTATTTATTATGCATGAAAATGAAATGTCTACAATAACAATAAATTGATAATGACGAAAGTGCAAAATTTACTCAAATATTCATTAGCCAACAGATCAAAAAAATGGGGAGAAGCAAGGTTAATAGAGTTGCAATGGAAATTACTGGAGATAAGACAAGGACAATAACAAGGCTATGCTTTAGTTGGGTTGTGGCCGTGATGTAAAATAATTTAGTATTCAATATTGTAAAGAGAGCATCTTGCTTGATTTTCATAGGATATGTTATTACACCTATTAAATGAAGCGTAATAATAACTGCTTCAACAACTTTTGAACATACCCTAATGTGTTATGAATGTGGAATGTAGTAATTTATTATGAAAATATTCATGACATTTTGCGAAAATAATACTACTTAATGAGAATAAGATATGATGACAAAGAAAATATTTTTTGAACTTATTATTTTAGATAGTTGTCTTTAAAACAAATATGAGATTTAGTTGTAAAAAATTACAAAGAGTAATAAGATTTCTTTGATGAACAACAAAATCTATGAGATAAAATTATATTTTTATTATTACGTTTTGAAAATGAGAGTCTTCCAAACAATTTATACAAAGATGTGCACAATTCTTTAATAAAATGTTTCTCCCACATCATTAAAAAGTCTACCCTGTGCAAATGGCTTCACCTTCAAAATTGTATAATCAAATCCATTTTGTCCAGATACACGGATGGTAGCTGCATAAAGGAAAATAATTAGCATAACTATCTGAGTTGAGTTTATTAGAATGATTTTAGTGTATACAAAATGATGTATAAAAAATCATATAGTGAAAATATACTAAATATGAAGATATGTGTTTTTTCATCATTTGAACTAATAAATTCATTGTATATTGTTCAAAAAAAGAACCCTTAATTAGCCCTACATCTTGATGATGTTATACAGCAAAGAAAAGTAAATTTACAAGTTAAATATTTTATTAACATGTTTGAAAATGAATAGTCGATTATAACAATATAACGATAATGAGGAAAGTGTCAAATTTACTCACAGATAATATTGTTTGAAGGATCATTATTTGATGGTGGGGGAGAGTTAAGGTCATAAGAAGTTGCATTGGAAATTACTAGAGAGATGACAAGCACAATGGCAAGGCTAAGCTTTAGTTGGCTTGTGGCCATGATGTAAAATACTTTAGTATTTGATATTACAAAAAGAGCACCTTGCTTGATTTTCATATGATATATATTTCTATTATTTAAATGAAAATAAATAATAACTGCCAATGCATATTTCGAATGTGCACTAATGAGTTAAAATTTGGAAACGTTGTAAATTATGACAAAAACGTTTATGCCTTTTTGTGAAAAAAATACAATTTAATGAGAACGATACATGGTCATAAAGAATATATTTTTTTAACTTCTATTTTAAAAAAATTGCATTGAAAACATAATTGAGTTGCCTAGTAGTACCCTATAAAGAGTAAACATTAAGCAAATTACAAATTTATCACTTTTGGCAAAATTAAAGATCTATACTTGGACGGTCACTGGAATGAATTTAACACAAATATAAGAATAGAGCACAGCTTTTGCAACATGAATTTTTTATTTTTAACAAATTATCTATCTAATTGCCTTATTCTACTACATG
The DNA here is from genome assembly GCA_027563935.2 of Costus lasius. Lineage (NCBI taxonomy): Eukaryota > Viridiplantae > Streptophyta > Magnoliopsida > Zingiberales > Costaceae > Costus > Costus lasius. Next base: position 88,259,290 of record CM050454.1, on the reverse strand, counting down.
AGGATGAATTTTTTTCATTCCTTCATTTCCTTTACATATATAATTGAAAATAAAATATTTTGTAAATTATTATTCGATATAATTGCCGTGAAAATTCAATTGTGCTTAAGAGTAGTCATTGTATAAAAAAAAAATAATAAAATTTCATCGAATTCCAAATTAAGTACTTATGGCTTAGATAAACATCAATACTTAGAAAGTCAATTGAAAGCATTTGAGATTTAAAAATAAGAATTGAGCACACCTTTCACAACATGTATATTTTTTTTTTCTTTTTAACAAATTTTTGCTTGATTTCATGATCCTCCTTGATAAGGATAAATCTTTCCCTTTAATACATTACTTTTTCACTATAGCAAATTTTTTTTAACTAAAAGGTTCTCTATATTTTTACTATTTCACAGCAAAAAATCCATTTGGAAGAGAGCATAAAATTAATTTATATTGCCCAATTTAATAAAATAATCATTATCATGCAAAAATATACATGAAGTATGTTTGTTATCATTTAATCTATATTAATAACATTATTTTTTTCCATTCATATTCATGAAAAAGTTTGAATTCATTCTAGAACTTTACTGGTTCTATTGTGAAATTATAGGTAATTAATAATTTTAAATCTGTATATAGAAAATAAAATTTATTCTTGTATATTTGACTTTAATAAATATTTAACTATAACATGTACTTGTCTCATATATTGAGATTATGAAAAATTATACTATGAATATTTGATACTTCATTTGAAATTATAAAAGTGTACTTCAACAAGGTGAGTAAATTTTTACTACTAGAAGAATTATAACCAAATAATAAATGGATTTTCATATCATTTACTCTTGGTGTTCAATGTATTTAATTAAAGTGTACTTTGACAGCTATGCAAATTCAATTGTACAATTTTTTATAATATAATATTTAATACCTCTAGGAAAATCATAATGATGGTAGACTAATTGTCTTCAAAATTGATCAAAACTCAAGAGGATACAATTTCTCCTTTCGTGAATATTGATTTATAGTGAAATTAATATTAATCATTGCACCTTTAGTGATGCATGATATACAAACCTAACACATCTAAGTTATCTTATAATAAAACATATCAAAATTTTCATAATTTTTTTACTATTTTTAAATAAATGTTCTTAGTAATTTAGAGTGACATGTAATTTACATATCAAATGAATAAAAAGCAGAATGACTTTATCGTTGTTCAACATTTAATTTCAAAATAATTAGTACTCTCATGATTTCATGAGCCATTTTTTTACTTAGAAAGCAATTTCCATTTATTATGTTTGTGAATATTAACTTGGATTAATATAATTTGTTAGAGGAACATGAAAATTTACGAGAGAAAGATTGATTTTTATCATTAATTTAATATAATGAATTAAAAAAACCATGTTTCCCTTATTATTAAAAGTCTATCATGCGCAAATGGCTTCGCTTTCAAAATTATATATCCATATACATCTTCTTTGAATACATAGATGATAGTTGTTTAAGGGAAAATCATTAGAATAAATATCTCACTCGAATTTATTGAAAAGATTGTAATTTAATTAAATTCATGAGTAAAAACATCCTAGTGCTAAAATCCACTTAATTTGAAGATGTGTTTTCTTTTTTTTAAAAAATACTAATAAATTCAATGAAAATTTTATGAGAATAGAACTCTTAATTCTCCTATATCATCACGATGCTCTATTCCGTATAAAACTATAACAACTTTCTAAGTATTTTATTTATTATGCAAGAAAATGAAATGTCTACAATAACAATAAATTGATAATGACGAAAGTGAAAAATTTACTCAAATATTCATTAGCCAAAGGATCAAAAAAGGGGGAGAAGCAAGGTTATTAGAGTTGCAATGAAAATTACTAGAGATAAGACAAGGACAATAACATGGCTATGCTTTAGTTGGGTTGTGGCCGTGATGTAAAATAATTTAGTATTCAATACTATAAAGAGAGCATCTTGCTTGATTTTCATAGGATATGTTAGTCCACCTATTAAATGAAGCGTAATAATAACTGCTTCAACAACTTTTGAATGTACCCTAATGTGTTATGAATGTGGAATGTAGTAATTTATTATGAAAATATTCAGGACATTTTGCGAAAAAAATACTACTTAATGAGAATGAGATATGATGACAAAAAAAATATTTTTTGAACTTATTATTTTAGATAGTTGTCTTTAAAACAAATATGAGATTTTGTTGTAAAAAATTACAAAGAGTAATAAGATTTCTTAGATAAACAACAAAATTTATGAGATAAAATTATATTTGTATTATTACATTTCGAAAATGAGTCTTCCAAACAGTTGATACAAAGATGTGCACAATTCTTTAATAAAATGTTTCTCCCACATCATTAAAAAGTCTACCCTGTGCAAATGGCTTCACCTTCAAAATTATATAATCATATCCATTTTGTCCAGATACACAGATGTTAGCTGCATAAAGGAAAATAATTAGAATAACTATCTGAGTTGAGTTAATTAGAAAGATTTTAGTGTATACAAAATGATGTGTAAAAAATCATATAGTGAAAATATACTAAATATGAAGATATGTGTTTTTTCATCATTTGAACTAATAAATTCATTGTATGTTGTTCAAAAAAAAGAACACTTAATTTGCTCTACATCTGTTACACCCTAGTACCAAGACTAGAATATAACAAAAGCAATCTATTATAACTTTAAAATATAGGAACAACAACATAAGATTGACTTCTACAAACTCTTTTTACAACATCAGAGTACACTTTTATACACTTAGATCTCAGCAAATAACTTTTAGCACAAGAATCACAACTCTTTAAAACAATCCTTCAAATAGTGCTTTAAATCCATGCCTTGATTTCCTTAGTCCATACCAGTACCTGCAATATCAACAAGACTCAGCAAAACATTGCTGAGTAAGCCTCTCCCAAGAAGAAAGGGTGGTCCCTTAGATTCAAAGGAGGGAAACTAGAGGGAAACTAGTAAGAAACATGAACAATAAAACTGTAATGAACTAAATATTGAAATCTGTGAACTGAAAGCTGGAAACTATAAACGATAAACTGAATGCTGGAACTGAAACTATAACTGAAAACTGGAATTAAAAACTATAACTGAAACTAGAAATTGTAACTGAAAACTATAATGCAATAAACTGGTTCGACTAGGTTATCTGTGTCAAATATGAAAACTGATACCATGCATAAATCAACTGTGAGCAATACCTACTGGCTTGTGGGGTCGTTGTTACACCCTAGTACCAAGAATAGAATATAACTAAGGCAATCTATTATAACTTTAAAATCTAGGAACAACAGCATAAGATTGACTGCTACAAAATCATTTTACAAAATCTCTTTACATCAGAGTAAACTTTTTACAACACTCAGATCTCAGCTAATAACTATTTAATATAAGTCTCACAAAATCTTCAAGAATAATTCCTCAAGCAATACTTAAATCCATGCCTTGATTTCCTTAGTCCAGACTAGTACCTGCAATATCAACCAGACTCAGCAAAACATTGCTGAGTAAGCCTCTCCCTAGAAGAAAGGGTAGTCCCTTAGATTCAAAGGAGGGGAAACTAGCAAGAAGCATGAACAATGAAACTGTAACAACTGAATACTGCAAACTGTAAACTAAAAGCTGGAAACTATAAATTGAAGGCTGTAAACTGGAACTGTAAACTAAAAGCTGTAAACTGAAAACTATACTGCAACTGGATAAACTGAATTGAATCAACTGGGTTATTAAAAGCTGAAGCTAATATCATGCAATGAAACCACTATGAGCAATACCTACTGGCTCGTGGGGTCGTCACCCCGAATACGCATGATAAGGTGAATCTTAACCTCACATGGTGAACACACGCGCTACCATGCGTCATGAATCCCGGTGCATGCTAACTTGGGACCCCGATCTGTCCACAACGTGGATACTACTGGGCATGTGCTCAATAACATGCAACTGTCCATTCTCGTGGATACTTGATAACTGAAACTGTCCACACACGTGGATACTTGAAACTGGTTATGCAGATATACTGTTTTCAAACGTGGATTTTGATAACAATAACATGCTAGAAACATACTTGACTGGTATACAAAATACAAAACTGATATGTCAATAATCAACTTGCAAATCTTTGATATGTATGAGATGCTATACTATCTGAGTCAACGGAAACAAGGATAACAAACCTTTATCTACAGAAATCTGGTTTGAGGTCTTACCTTTGAAAAGCCAAGAAAACTAGTTATCAAACGAAGCAAGCCAAACACTGGATCAATTGCTCTGAAACATAGATTTATACATGAACTTCATCAAATAAGATTCAAACTTGAAAACAGAGATCACCAACAGAAGAGAAACATCTCAAAACTTAAGGAACCAACTTCGGATCCAGTGAACCGGACCCAAAAGCCACTGAACCGGACTGAATTGCAGTGAACCGGTCAGATTCACCCTGAACCAAACCTGTTATATCCCAGATTTTTTTTTTAAAAAAAATTTTAGAAAATTGAATTTTTTATTTTTAGGGATTTTTCTATATTTTTCCGGTATTTTTATAAGGGTTAAAAAAACTTTAAATGCGTTCACTAGGGCTCGAACCCGCGACGCATGTAAGTGTGGTGGTTCAGTTGAACCACCGAGCTAAGTTTGCTTTTTAGTAATAAACCGCGCCCGTTTAATTTGATTCGAATTTTGGTTTATTCTCGGGCGACGAGTGAACTCGTCGTTGTCTCCGTTTTTCGCGGTGACTGAGTCGCCGCCGCTGTCGTGCTATTTTGGGACACGTCTCGCGTCTATTTAAGAGGGCTTCTGTTCGCCCTAGTTCTTCGTTTAACCTGGAGACTCTTCGAGCCGCAACACGCCGCCCGGAGGGAGCAATCAGAGCTTGAAGGAGATCGCCGGAGTTGCAGCCGTTTTCGCCTTCTGCGCAGTCGGCGACAACGATATCTCTATTCTGGTCTATGATACAGCTTCGTAGCAAGGTAAGCGTGCTTCGTTTAAGTTTTGGTGAAGTTTCGTTTTGGTTTAGATAGTTTTTGGTGTGTCGACGGCGGCGACGCCACCGTCGATACTGGCGGCTGTTGCGAGGGCTTCGACCGTGCGTCAAAAGCTAGCCGCAGGTAGCTGTGAAGCTTTCTGGTGACGTCGGAAGCTTCCTGGTGAAATCTGATGGCGAAAGGACGCTCGACGCACCCTCAGGAGCTCGTCGGCGCAAGCGGCAGATGTTTGTCCGGACGCCTTGCACGGCGGCGACGGGGCGGCGCGAGCGAGCAGCCGGTCCGGTTCGATTTCGGGATTTGAGTTTGGTTTATTGGAAATAAACCCGGCTCGCTGAGTTTGGAATTGATTTGGCCAGTTCAACAGTTTGGACGGTTCAATTTCAATTTCGGCCCAGTTCTTGTATTTGGTCCAGTTTGGCTCTAATACGGTCGAATCCTGGCCGGTTCAGGTAGCCGTTGGAAAGCTTATGAAAATTCCTATCCAATGGTATCCTGTGTGTCCTTAGATGATTCGCATATTTTGTGTAATTTAGGTTTTAAGTGTCGGTCTAACTTGGTTCAGGTCGAATCTAACCAGTTCACTGCAATCCTGTGTAACCACAAGACACTGAGATGGTACCTGAGCCACCTGCACAGTTGCTAGGCAACTGGAGACTCAGACACAGGTCCTACGTAGGTCTAGGAGAATTCGTCATGCACCTAAGGGGTATGGGTCGCTGCCGACCCAACACGACGGGATCTTCATCATTGACGATGAACCCAGGACCTATGATGAGGCGATTGCTGGATCGAACTCCGCGAGATGGCTTGAGGCTATGAGATCCGAGATGGATTCCATGTCGGCTAACCATATCTGGGATTTGGTTGAGCTACTTGATGGGGTAAAGCCCATAGGGTGTTAATGGGTCTTCAAGAAGAAGACTAACATGGATAGCAACATAGTTACCTATAAGGGTAGACTTATAGCTAAAGGTTTCAGACAGGTCCACAGGGTGGACTATGATAAAACCTTCTCGTCAGTTGCCATGATCAAATCCATTCGAATCTTGCTTGCTATAGCTGCATATCACGATTATGAGATATGACAGATGGATGGAAAGACAACATTGTTTAATGGGAAGCTGACAGAGGATACGTATATGGCATAGCCTGATGGCTTCATCTATCCTGCAAAGGCTAATAAGGTATGTAGGCTAAAAAGATCCATTTATGGATTAAAGCAAACATCTCGAAGTTGGAATCTTCAATTTGATGAGGTAGTAAGAGATTATGGCTTTATCAAAAGCGAAGATGACGCCTGTGTGTATAGAAAATTTAGTGGGAGCTTGGTGACATTTCTGGTCTTGTATGTTGACCACATACTGCTCATCAGAAATGACATCCCTAGTCTTCAAGCTGTGAACATATGGTTGGGGAAGTGTTTTGAGATGAAAGACTTAGGGGAGGCCGCCTATATCCTAGGCGTGAGGATCTATTGGGATAGATCCAAGAAGCTCCTGGACCTTAGTCACAGTACTTACATTGATAAGATCCTAGAGAAGTTCAGCTTGGAGCAATCCAAGAAATGATACATTCCACTAAGACATGGTCTTATTCTCTCTAAGAGCCAGTGTCCCACCACACAGGCTAAGAGGGATGACATGAGTCGGGTACCCTATGCTTCGGCAATACGTTCGATCATGTATGCAATGTTAAGTACTAGACCAGACGTGACTTATGCAGTGAGCATAACCAGCTGATACCAGTCCAATCCAGGTTTGCAGCACTTGATGGCTGTAAAGAACATTCTGAAGTATCTGAGAGGAACTAAGGATTTGTTCTGGTCTATGGAGGATAAGAAGAGCTTAGTGTTCAGGGCTACACTGACGCATCATTCCAGTTTGACCCTGATGACCTCAGATCGTAGGCAGGCTATGTGTTTAAGATGAATGGAGGAGCTATAAGCTAGAAGAGCTTCAAGCAGTCCACCATAGCCGATTTTACAACCGAAGCTGAGTATGTCGCCGCTTCTGAGGCAGCCAAAGAAGCTGTTTGGATAAGGAAGTTCATTTCTGAACTTCAGGTGGTTCCAACTGCTATGGATCCGATTGGTCTCTATTGTGACAATAATGGAGCAATAGCACAAGCAAAGGAACCACGGTCTCATCAAAAATCCAAACACATACTTAGGACATTTCACCTAATAAGAGAGATCATTGACAGAGGTGATGTCAAGATAAGCAGAGTTGACACAGACAACAATCTGGCAAACCCATTAACCAAGGATTTGGCATAGCAGAAGCATGATGGTCATACGAGGGACATGGGGTTGAGATTTCTCAACAACTAAGTCTAAGTGCAAGTGGGAGATTGTTGGTGTTTATGCCCTTAGAACCGTTGTTGGCCTATCTTGTACTACCTGATATTGATATTTTATATATCATTCTGGCATTGTCGTTATTATGCTATGTTTACATCTGCGATTATGTACTTGTATGATAATGTCCCTGGAGACAGATTATTTCTGTACTCAACCGGTGTGTCCCCAGTCAAGTACCTGAGTGGATAAGGGATAGTTCTGGTATATATGAGCCTAGTATATGGGCTAGTTAGGCACGAGGTACTAACACAGGCATATGGGTATATCAGTGCTGGATATACTAGATTGATGCACTGTGAGGCTCTAACTTGGTGTCATGAGTTAACCTTACAAGTGACAGGAGATGCATTGATCCCTTGACTTGAGGTCATTGACTCTTCAATATGGTTATGGACATGCTTTGATACAACCTAACACCTCACCGTATCAGGGAGGTCATAACGGTTATCATTGGGTATGTAATGATCCATATGAGAAGATCAATGGACAGACATAAGATTTGCCCTTTCTTGAGGGAAGCTTAATATTCATGGGCCCCCCTATGGTTGCATGACTGAAAGTGTATGGCCATACCCAAGTGAAAGCCTGATTTAGTCATGACCATGAGATTGGGTGAAAACAAAGTGGTGACACACTTTGTCCAATTAGATATTAGTCTGGCAAAGAGACTGTAATGCATCGGTATCTTGTTGCGATGATGGAGATGTCGATGTTCATATCCATTCCGAAGAGTTGGGTAGTAGTGATGCACTGCTAGGTGCCACTCACTGCTTATGATGACTGAGTTCATCACTACCAACATCAGAGGAACCTATAGGGCCGCACAACTTGATGCTCGGGTTCTCGTATTGATCGTGTAGCCTAATGATCGAGTTATTGGATAACTTGGATCTATTTGGGAAAATTCATCAGTGCCCTTGTGCCTGATGAGATGGAAGGGACTTACTGGAGAAAAACTTCATTTTGGCAAGTTAACCTCGGGTTAACCACGGTTAGCCATATTTAACTAGGGTTGCATTAGATTGAGTCTGATGGCTTAATCAGCAAGCTTAATGAAGTTGAGCAAGGCTAATTGGACCATGAGGCCATATAGGCATGAGGCCTAATGGGCCGAGAGGACCAATTTAGCCGTGAGGCCTATTAGGCCGTGAGGCCTAATGGGTCATGTTAGTAAGTCGCCTAGCCCAATAGTTATCATGGGGAATTAAATTCTATATTTAATTCTGTAATTAATTATGAATTTAATTCTAGATTTAAATCTTAATTTAATTCTGAATTTGAAGAGTCACGCCATTAATGGTCATTATGAGACTTTAATTCAAAGTTTTAATGGGCCATTATGAGACTTTAATTTAGAGTTTAATTATATATTTAATTCTGAATTTAATTCAGACATTAATTCTGAAATTATTTCAAAATTTCAAGGGTCACCATGATTTCTATAAAAGAAAGGGTAGAGAGTTCTTGGCGCCTACTCTAATCCTTTGGAAGGATTTCTCCTTGGTGACTTCTCTCTTCTTCCCTCTCCTCTTGGCATTCGTAAGCTTAGAGCTTGGCGATTTTCCATCATCCCTCTCTTCTTGGCGCCTTCTCCTTGTGGGTTGGGCAAGTTCTTGAGGAGGACTCCCAGAGGAGTGGATTTCTTCCCGAGGCTAGCACCGAGCGTGGAAGAAGAGAACTCGCGCATCGGCTGTGTGCGAGACTGCAGATGGCGAACATTTGGGTGCCTATATCGCATCCCTTTGCTTTACTTCATGGTATCATCTCTTAGTCACCATGTGATGAAGAACCGATTTTGGCCCTAGATCTCCTTAGGTAAGTAGCTCAACCAATGTAATAGTGAATGCAGGGTTCTAATGTTGAGGTAGTTAGCATGCGGTATTAAGGGGACTAGGTTGGAAAGAATGCACCTGAGGCCCCCTTAAAGGAAGGGGGCCGAACCCCTTCTAAGTTCTTTAGGGCAGTGAGCTTCGGCTAGGAGGTCTTTCAGGAGGCTTGATGTTGCGCTTCCAATGTCCTTCTAGCTCCAACAGGTTGATGTCTTGTGTGAGCTTTAGCAAGCAGCAATGGCACAGTAGGGTGGAAGAGGTTGGAGGGATGAAGATGATTCGCAACTAGGAGAATGCAGGGAACAATTAGAGGAGCAAGTCAACTCTAGGGGAGCAAGCTCAACCCTCAAACACACTACACGCTAACTCAGGATTTTCAGATTTCAAATTAGTCGATTCTAGGGTGCAAAAGTGTACAAGTGCAAGCTTTAAACCTATTCCTCAACGATGACAATTTTGGTGACCCTTGGCATTCTTTGACTTAAGTATACGTTGGCTGATTAGTGGCTGCTAGCTGGAGTTGACGTGTAGCAAATTCTTTGCGCATGCTGACATGAGAGCTTATAGCCGTTAATGAGGAAGCTGCTAGTGAGTGGGCTGATGTGTCCTTTGTTCCTTGGTTGGTCTTCATAGTGAATATTTGAGCTGCTGGTAAGTGGGCTGATGTGTCCTTTGTTCCTTGGTTGATCTTCATGATAAATACTTGACTTGTAGCTCATAGCTTTTTGGCTGAGATTGTCTTGAGTAGCTGCTGGAAGATGACTTGCGACTGTAGCTGGATCTTGACTAAAATTTGGGCCTTCAGATGTTGACTTTGAATGTGAGCTGATTCTATAAGCCGTTGCCACTTTGATGTTGAGGAAACTAGGAGCTTGCATGTGCATTACAGGTGTACATCCCTAGGCTAGAGCAACCTATTACATTTACTAAAAAAAAAACAAGGACTTCAAAATAAATCCTAGGCTACTCCTAACTACACAATATTAATAGCTGAAGGTAAATAGTGTTTGTAGAGAGTTTGTAGCATCATTACAGCACATTCAAAGCAGAATTTAACAAGTCCAAAATAGAAATTAGACAGGTTTCAAAATGCCAAAATGAATCAAGTACTCATTCCATATCGGATTGGGGTTTTGCGGAGTCTTGTTGATCTTCTTGGATGTGTCCCTACATCACCATGTCGATTACCTAGCATGACATGATCTTCTGGGTTTTTGGGACCGACTTGTTTCGGGGATTGCTTCCGCTATTTATGTTTGTGAAATTTTAAAATCCCTAGGGTTTCCCAATAGTTATATCAAATTGTACTCAACATTTGTAAATCTCACAAAGTAATGCAGTAACAAGCTTACCGCAACTTCAACTAAGAAAACTATTCAGTATCACTCATTTTTTGGAAGATCCATTAATCAATTATCATGTGGAGATAGGAGTAGTGTCAAGTAAAAAATATTGACAATGTGAATAGAAATCTACTAAATTCATTAACAGAGGAAATCAATACTTGTTCCATTAAGTAGTTTGCAATACAACAATTCTTGAATTGGAAGTCAAGATTACAAACAATGATATACAACATGTAAAAGTACACTTGATCTAGAGTATTAACAAATCCATCTCATAGTTGCATTTTCCATAGTATAAGAATTCTCAATCGGCAAGGTTGCTTAATAAATCATCGCATCAAATCTTCTTTTCGTAGGAGGATTGAAATAGATGCAAATTCTTGAGTAAATTGACGATGCCAGAAATCATTGGGTACAATTTTCACTTGAAGACTCATTCTCAATTGAAAGATATCATTTGTAGATGTCTGTCGCCATTTCAAGATTCACAAAATCCACATAGCAGTAGATAACAAAAGGGGAACTGTCGTAGTCCGCAAGTGCACGGATACTCGAATTAATAAAGAAAGATATCGAACCACATAGACCTTATTGTTACGTATCGAATAGTTATTTCTCACTAGCTAAGCAAATCGAATATGATACAAGTAAACGATAGGAAAGAGCACAAAATATCTAAAAGAGAAACTGGGACTAGGGTTTCATCCACCTTAATTCTAATGACTAGAAGGAAATAAAGGCTGTTAGTCAAATTTTATTATGATAAAGATTTAATTTACTTGATAATAGGATCGTCTCGCTCTCGCGCAGACAATCATACAAAGGGCCAATCCTCACTCTCGTGCAAGATCTATCCAATGTTGAAAATAAGTAAATCATTGAACAAATAACTCAAGGATCACTCTCGTGCATTCGAATTCTAAGTCAAACATATCATGTGGAAACTCAAGGATCACTCTCGTGCATCCTGAAACTCATCACAAGTTCTACTTAAGGTTCTCCGACTATCCAATACTCGATTTATCGCAGTATCAAATCAAGTCTAACACATTAACTCAATCCAAAGAATCAGAAACTCAACATGGCAATAAAATCACTAAAAATCAGAATTCAAAGAATAAACCTAATCTCTTACGATAAGTTCCAAACTCGATGATTTTTAAGGTTCCAAATTTCACAATCAACCTCTCAGTCTATTTCACAAAATTCTAAAACATGCTGATGTTTATAAAATTAAGGAGAATTAAAGTAAAGTCATCACATAAGAAGAATTATCATAACAAAATTATCATGACAAAAATAATCAATCATCTAATCATTAAGAAATTAAGGGGATTACACCCCATGCCCCATAAAGTGTTTAAGCTAGCATGAAGAAGAAATTACAATAACCCATAGTTTAGAACGATCATAAGAATTACTGCCCGTAATTTTGCGAGTGAACAGTTCCGGCGCCCGCTCTTTTGTTGATTTCTCCTCCGATTGATATTCTTTTCCTCTGAAACTTCTGGGGTATCGTCTCCTCCTCCAGGCAAAGCTTCTTTCTGAAAATCGTGAACTGAGGTGGCCTCTACGCCTCTCATCGTGAGGCCGAACCCTAAGGACGCCTCCCTCGATTGCTCTCTAGATAGATGATAAAAATTGGGGCTTTCAGTCCCTTTCTCTTCTCCTCGTTGAGATGAGTCCGTAGCTTCTTTCGGATCTCAATTTGGTGTCCTAAATCTCAAGATATATTTTTTTTTAAGTTTGCGGCAGAAAAAATCGAGAAAACTAGGTCAAATTACGGTACCGTAAAAATAATTACGGTAGTGCCGTAATTTTCTCAAAAACTCAGAAACTTTGTAGTCAAAATCATCCGAAAATATGGTACCATGAAATTATAGACCAAAATTACGGTAGTGCCGTAATTTCTTTCTATGCTTTCTGAGGCGGAAATCACGGTACTGTAAAATTTTTCAGGGCACTACCGTAATTTTGCAAACTTGCTTCGATTCGCAAGAAATTTGGCATGTGACCTCGTTTCAACGTCTGGAATCCATTGGTGTGCTCAAATCTTCCAAAATCCATCAAAACATGACACTTTTACTTGAAAATGATGAGAAACAAGAAATGGTGTAGATTCTGCAATATTTGACAAATATGGCTTAAAAACAACTAAAAGAGCATAAATATGACACAAAAAGACTAATGAAATAACACAAAATATTCTATGAATTTTGGTGTCATCAAACACATAAGGCTCAAACTTTGCTTGTCCTCAAGCAAATAAATAGAATAAAGAACAATGCTAAGTATGGAATATATGTTCTTTTATAAAAAATAAATTTCTAAAATATAATCACTCATGAAATATTCCACCAACATTTTGCACAAAATTTCAAATAAATACATCATCCTTTGAAAACAATCTTTAAGATTTACATCTTTGATCAAATAAAACTTCGCAACTCGAATAATAAAAAGAATTTCAGTCTCATGAATTCACCTAATTTTTAGTTTAAATCTATTATACTTTTGTTTACAAGAATAGAATATCCAAAATCTTTTTCCACACAAAATTTTTCTTTTCTATTTCTTTTCCTTCTTTTTTTTTGGATGGCATGTACCCACATAGATACATACTTTTTATTTAGACTTCAACTCTTATCTTCGGTACCACTATCAATTTTACATAGTGCCAAGTAGAGGAGTCATTTTCTTTTTCTCTCTTCTTTTTTTTATAGACTTCAACTCATATCTCCAATACCACTGTTAATTTTACACAGTGCCAAGTAGGGGAGTCTCTCACTTTTTTTGGATCTTGGATTCTTTCTTCCCAACAAATATTAAGATAAACTGAAATCAACTAGGTTAATCAATTGACATCAATTCAAAAATTACACTCATATGCTCATTTTATTCAAGAAAGATGTTTCACTCTTTGATTGCATTCATCAAACAATATTCCTACCCAAAAATCTTATGCATCAATCAATGAAGGATTTCAACAAGTAGATGTATATTGAAGAAATAAATTTAACATAATAGGTATATCTCCATTCACAGGCATGCATGAACATTCATCATTATAGAAAAATCTACCCATCTAAGAAAAACATATCATCAAATTATCAATCTTATCATGTCCATAAAACCAATTTTAAAAAGCATAAAGACTTTCATAGTCGTATCAGATCAAAATAATTAATTTATATATCCATAAGTAACTTTTCCAAGAGAAAACCATAAAGTCATACAACCATGATAAAATCAAAGATGCAATCATATGAAATAATCAAGAATAAAAGAGAGTGCAAATGATACTCAGAAAACTATATAGCAAGTTCAGACCACAAATACATAAGGCTCAGATCAAAAATAGTGTCGGGGCAAATGCTGCTAGGTCCAAAGATGTGCCTTTTGAAAATTTTACCTGCACAATTTAAGATACATAAGGTTCAGATCAAAAGTAGTATCTAACTTTAACAAAAAAATAATAAACAGAGATATCGTCAGTGGTCCAAAAGGGTGCACGTGAAAAGAGCTAATGCAGGCGAGAAGCAGAGGTGGAACATAAGCTAGCCGAAGAGCTGCTAGCAATGATGATGATGGTGCCGATAGTAGAGTGAGTAATCTCTAGTGGCCTGCTAGAGAATACAGTCGTGGTGGTGAAGTCATCGGCTGGAGGGTGGCGAGAAATAATGCTGCACACAAAAAATCAGAGTCACTAATGAAGAGTCTTCTGCAAAGATAAATAAAATCAACGGAAACAGAGGTAGCAGAAGAAGCAAGAGGTTGCTAGCAGTGCTGACTAGAGGTGGAAGACAATTGCTCTTGAACATTTCTATATCGGGAGGCAAAAGAACCAACAACATGTAGAAAGCAAATAGAGCAGCAACTAAATTTTTTATGAAAAATAGCCATACCCAAGAATAAAATTTAATGATCCAAAAAGAAAATGGACAGAACCATGTAATAGAATGAAACTTGTTCTTCTCAGACGCATGAAAAATGAAGGATCAAAATATGTCAGGAATTTAGGGTATCAACAGAAAGAGGGCTACTCAGATTACTAAATCAAAAACTGACAGCAGTTAATTAGATTCGAAAAGTTGCCATGCGTCCCAAAATTGTCAGAAAGTATTTTCATGAAAACAACTAATCCACAAGATAGAACGAAACATGTTCTTCATATTCCATGCGAAAAATCAGGGTTTCAAGTCATTAAAGCACCTTTAAAATATGCAGCAAAAGTGCTAATCAGATTAGTCAAGAAAAACTTCTGCAGAAATTAATCATTTACCAAAAGATGCTATGTGTTTGAGGATGATCCATGGACTTTAAAATTCAATAAAAATATCCAAATAATAGACAAAGATGAGTAGTTCATGTTTGTGCCAAAGATCAAAAATTTTCCTAACCCAGTTTCTTAAAATCACAGCGAGGAAACACCTAATCAAATAAGCAGAATGCAGGTTTGAAATTACAGTATCGTAAAAAATGTTACAGCACTGCTGTATTTTTTACAAAAATCTCAAAACTTTTGGATAAAAAATTACTCAAAAATACGGTACCATAAAAAAGCATACGGTACTGCTGTAAAAGCCATAAAACCTTCTGTAAAAAATTGTCAAAAATTATGTCACCGTAAAGGTTTAGCCCAACATTACGGTAGTGCCGTAAAAGACTCAAAACTCTTGGGATGAAATCGGACGAAATCATGGTACCGTAAAAATTATTATCGCACTACCGTATTTTACACAAAATTTGATTTTCCCTGCACAAAGAAAAGAAAAATTAATTCTAAAAATAAACTAAAATAAAAGAAACTAAGCTAAGTAAGAGTACTTGGGTTGCCTCCCAAGAAGCGCTAATTTTAGGTCTATAGCTTGACCAAAACATCAAAAATCATGGTGAAGCAGGTGGATCAATACCATAGTAAATAACATATAATTTCCTGCATTTCCTTTGTCCAAAAAGTTTAGCCACTAATCCGAATATCCAAAATTTCATTTAAATCAAGATTGACATGGCTTTCTCAAATATGCAGAAATCAAAATCAAAATTTTCAATTCCACTCAAAGGATATTCAATGATCTTCCTATATTTGTCAAAAAGCAAAATCATAAGTCCTTTCTTCAAATTTATATTTTCAATTGAAAGAGGACTCAAATCAAAGGATTCAAGTATTCGATCATCAAAATAGTCTTTCTGTCTCACATTAGGTTCCTCAATAAAGCATAATTTTTCAAATAAATCAAAAGACATGGGCAAAGCATCAGAGTGGGATTCATCAATATTCACAATTTTCAAATCCTTTTCAAGTTCCTCATGCACTTCATCAAATAACTTATCAATTTCAAAATTATCATCAAGATCAAAGTGAGACTTTTCTAAATTAATTTCCTTATGTCTTTCCACAAATAATTCATCATCAGAAGAATCAAAATCAGAATCATAGAAAAATCATAATGAGATTTATCAATGTTCGCAAAAGAATCAATTTCAGATTTAATAGAATCAGAGTTAACCACGAAAGACTTATCATTAATTTCAATAATATCACCAAAATCAAAGTTGGTCTCAACAATATCTGTAATTTTCAAACCATTATCAAGTTCTTCATTCCATGCATCAGATTTAACCATAAATAAGTTTTCATCAAAAGAATCAATTTCACTAGAATCAAAAGGGGATTTTTCAACATCAATTTCCTCAATCCTTTCCACAAATAATTTATCAGATGAATCAATTTCATAATTATCATAATCAGAGTGAGTTTCATTAATGTTCACAAAAGAATCAATTTCAAAATTACCAAAATCAGAGGGGGATTTTTCTAAATCAATTTTCTTAGTTTCCAAATCAAACTCAAATAAACAATCTTGTTGTGTAATCTGGGTTTCTAAAAATTCAGAATGAACACTCATATTATCTTTCCTAGAATTCATATGTTTAAGGGTCTCATGCATCTCCTCACTATCTTTCATGAACTTTTTAAACATAATCTCTAAACTAGATTTTTTAGCATCTTCAAAGTATGGTTCAGAAATATGATTTGAGCAATCATCATAAAAAGGAGTTTGATTTCCCCATCTAGAATAATATTGATCATTTTTATACCATGATGAATTGGGATTTGGAGAAATTAAAAATTGGCAATTAGAAGTATAATGATCAAAACATCCACAAATATCACATCTAATAGAAGAATAAGATGTACTAATAGGGTACTTACAAGAGTCTAAAAATTAATTTAACTTATCTTCAAGAGTGCACAATGAACCATACTTACCTTGTGGCATGTATACCACACCTCTTTCAACTACCCACGAGTTGTGATTAAAAGATATATCTTAAAATCAAAGCTTTTCTACACAACTAAAAAAAATTATTATCTCAAAGTTCACAGGAAATAAAATCCATCAAGAACTAAGAGTCTTGTGTATAAAAGAATTATGTAAACTTAGAATTTTCAGAATAGAAACAGAAAGGTTATCCAACACCAATCAATCAAATTATTTTTTTTAAATTTTCTAAGAATAAAAACTCTAGCAAATTTAAAATTTTCATATATCACAGTTCTGTCACAATTGTGAAAAATCCAAAACCTGCAAAAACAAAAAAAATAAAGTTAAATATAAAATAAATAAAACTTAGTCTAGCAATACTAACAACTATTTTGATATTAACAAAACTAAGGTCCCCAGCAATAGTGCCAAAAACTTGTTGTAGTCTGCAAGTGCACGGATACTCGAAGTAAAAAAGAAAGATATCGAATCACAGAGACCTTATTGTTAAGTACCGAATAGTTATTTTCTCACTAGCTAAGCAAATCGAATATGATGCAAGTAAATGATAGGAAAGTGCACGAAATATCTAAAAGAGAAACTGGGACTAGAGTTTCATCCACCTTAATTCTAATGACTAGAAGGAAATAAAGACTGTCAGTCAAATTTTATTATGATAAATATTTAATTTACTTCATAAAAGGATCATGTCGCTCTCGCGCAGACAATCATACAAAGGACCAATCCTCACTCTCGTGCAAGAACTATTCAATGCTAAAAATAAGTAAATCATTGAACAAAGAACTCAAGGATCACTCTCATGCATCCGAATTCTAAGTAAAACATCTCATGTGGAAACTCAAGAATCACTCTCGTGCATCCTGAAACTCATCACGAGTTCTACTTACGGTTCTCCAACTATCCGATACTCGATCTCTCGCAGTATCAAATCAAGTATAACAGATTAACCCAATTCAAAGAATCAGAAACTCAACATGGCAATAAAATCACTAAAAATCAGAATTCAAAGAAACAGCCTAATCTCTTACGATAAGTTCTAAACTCGATGATATTTAGGGTTCTAAATTTCACAATCAACCTCTTGGTCTATTTCGTAAAATTTTAAAACATGCTGATGTTTATAAAACTATGGAGAATTAAAGTAAAGCCATCACATAAGCAGAGTTATCATAACAAAATTATCATGACAAAAATAATCAATCATCTAATCATTAAGAAATTAAGGGGATTACACCCCATGACCCATAAAGTGTTTAAGCTAGCATGAAGAAGAAATTACAATAACCCATAGTTTAGAACGATCAAAAATCAAAAGAAAAGAGTAGAATGTTACAAAACAGGCCTGTAATAAGAATTACAGCCCGTAATTTTACGAGTCCGGCGCCTGCTCTTTTGTTGATTTCTCCTCTGATTGATCTCCTTTCACTTTGAAACTTCTGGGGTATCGTCTCCTCCTCTAGGCGAAGCTTTCTTGTGAAAATCGCAACCTTAGGTGGCCTCTACAGCTCTCATCGCGAGGCCGAACCCTAAGGACGCCTCTCTCGATTGTTCTCTGGATAGATGATAAAAATTGGGGCTTTCAATCCCTTTCTCTTCTCCTCATTGAGTCGAGTCCGTATCTTCTTTCGGATCTCAATTTGGTACTCTAAATCTCAAGATATCGTCTTTTTAATTTTGGAGCGAAAAAATTGAGAAAACTAGGTCAAATTACGGTACCGTAAAAATAATTACGATAGTGCCATAATTTTCTCAAAAATTCAGAAACTTTTTAGTCAAAATCATCGAAAAATATAGTACCGTGAAATTCTGGACCAAAATTACGGTAGTGCCATAATTTCTTTCTGTGCTTTCTAGGGCGGAAATCACGGTACCGTAAAATTTTTCAAGGCACTACCGTAATTTTACAAACTTGCTCCGATTCACATGAAAGTTGGCATGTGACTTCGTTTCGACGTCTGGAATCCATTGGTGTGCTCAAATCTTCCAAAATCCATCAAAACATGACACTTTTTACCTAAAAATAATGAAAAATAAGAAATGATATAGATTCTGCAATATTTGACAAATAAGGGTTATAAACAAGCAAAAGAGCATAAATATGACACAAAAAGACTAATGAAATAACACAAAATATCCTATAAATTTTGGTGTCATCAGGAACAGACAAACAATTTTAGATAGCAACAACAAGGATTTGAAGTAGAAACCTTTGTTACTGAAAGAACAGTTGTATCTCAGAACCTGTAAGCCTTTAGCACTTTAGAAAGGATGGACTTCAACAGATAGCAAATACAGGACTGAAGGAAATGCATCTCAGAACTCACCACAACTTGTTAATAGTAGGTGGAGAGGAGATCCCGCCAGAATACCATATAGCCCTCATGGCTAGCCTCAAGAATAAATTGACGATGGCGAAGAGTCGCCAAGTTTCACCAAGTATCCAAAAGTTTCACCTTCAAAATTTGCCCTGATGGCCTTTAAAAGCCATTGGATACACCTGATCAAGGACACGTGGTTGTATCCAATATTTTTGAATTGAAAATTATTTACTCCCTAAAGCGAGTGGGTTTGATTCAAACCCATTATGACCTCCGTGGTTTCTAGTTTGGGCTTCCTATTCCATCAGTTAAGATGGGAGGTGATTATATAGAGTGGGTTAACGCTTTGGGATTAGTTGACCTTTGAGTGACCACATTTGACCTTGGTTGACTAAGTTTAGTCAAAGGGTCAAGTGTTGTAAAAAATGCTGAATTTATTCAGAGGCTTGTCAATTATATTTAGCGTAATCAGGAGGGGTCCACAACTTAAGCGCAAGCATGGTCCTAGTACAAGTGGGAGATTGTTAGTGTTTATGCCCTAGGACCTCTAGATGTCGGTGTATATGCCTTTGGACCCTGATTGTATTCCGCAAGTGCACAGACAAATCGAAGTAATAAAAATATCGATCCCACAGGAACCAATGACTAAGTACTAACTCTACTTAAGATTGTTAGCTAGACTAATCTAAAATAGAAAGGTTTTTATCTTAACTAAAATGTAGAAATAGTAAAACAAACCTTGGGTGTAATCAATTTGATGGAAATTCAGGATTTCGGATTTACCACTCTATGCTTTATGACTCTTCTAATTAAGAATATCTTAAGAAAGATTTACTGTGTTGAAAGGGATTTATCCGCATGTACAGATTGCCCCTTCTCAGTAGTACAATCTGGTGTTTATCCGACTTAATTCTCTACTCTCATTGTTATTAACTCAAGATAGACCCAATGAGTCCTTGACAAATCTATAAAGTCCCTCAAGCCAAATCAAACTACTCTCGTGTTCAAATCAACATGTCCAAATATTGTAGAGTCGACGTCACAATTTACTTCTCAGTACTTTTTGCGACATCTTATAGCATGCAAATTATGGCCAGTAATTAACATGTAATAAGCACAACAATAATTGAATCAAACATAAATAAATTACTTCATAAAAAGATAATAAATAATCAAGTCAGGAAAACATAGAGGGTCGCACCCTAAATCCTGAAATAAAAGTTTACACTGACATGTTCATAGTATAAAAATCCATGTTTTGATTACAAATTGGAAAATAAATATGAAATTGACTTGGGAGGATGAGAATCAAGGCTCCTTGATGAAGATCGACGTCAGCTAGCTATAAAAACCAAGCTTTTCAAGTCAGAAATCGAAGATTGCCGTCGTTCACCCTAATTTCTGCCTCCTTGCAAAATTCCACTTGAAAATCGGCCAAAAAGTCCTGATAATTGTTCCAAAGCTCTCTTATATAGTTCTCCACCCTTAGAGTTGGCTTCCCCCAAAATTCGGCGTGAAAAGGAATCAAATTGAGCGAAAAATTGAGTCAAACTCAAACTTGGTAGATAAAAGTTCGGCCGTGAAAATAATTACAGCATGCCTGTGATTCTTTCTGTGTATTCTTATCAAGGAATTACAACCATGAAAATAATTACGGCACACCTGTAATTCTTTCTGTGGGAATTTTCTAGGAAATCATGGTCGTAAAAATAATCAAGGGTACGCCTGCATTATTATAATTCTTTCTGTAGAAAATCATGAAAAAATTATGGCTATGATTATAATTACGGCCCTACCGTAATTGTTTATGTGCTTTTCCAAATTATGGCCATGCTTTCCTTTCAAATTATGATCGTGATATTTATTTTGGGTGGGCCGTAATTTTCCAAATAAGCTCCGTTTTGCCTGAAAATTGATGGGCAGCTTTGTTTCGATGTCTGGAATCCATTCATGCACTCAAATCTTTCTAAATCCATCAAAATTTTGTGGTTTTCTCCTGAAATTTGATACAAGCAAAGAAAGGTGAAGATTTTGAACAAACAAAAGGATTTAAGTCAAATTAAGCGAAATTATGATAAAAATAAGAGAGATTATGTATAAAAATTATACTAAAAATACTATATAAATAAGATACATCAAATCTTCCTAGGCTTAAACTTTTGCTTGTCCTCAAGTAATAAATAGACTAAAGAACAATGTTGAGTATGGATGATATAACTTTCTTACGAAAAATAAATTTCTAGAACATAATCACTCATGAAAAATTTCCACCTCATGTTACATAAAACTCCAGATAAATACACCGTCCTTATAATTTAATCCTTAAGATTCACAACTTTAATTAAATAAAATTTTATAACTTGTATCATAAATAAAATCTCAATCTCATGAGTTCACCTTTTTTTTCAGTCTAAATCTACAATACTTTTGTTTCTCTCTCCCCCACTTTTTTTTTATTTTGCTTTTGATATTCTCTAAATCGAATATCACCTTTTTTCTGGTGATGAATTTATAGTACATTGAACACCTAGCCAATGTATTAGAATTCATATCTTTTTGGCTAGAAGAATTGAGATTCATGGCCTAAGATAGCGGAGTTCTTGTCAAATGGCTTTTCTTTGGCATGCATCAACATGGATACATACTTTTTTTTTGGACATCAACTCATATCTTTGGTACCACTGCCAATTTTTCGCAGTGCCAAGTAGAGGTGTCATATAACTCTTTATATATATATTTGGACTTTGGATTCATTCTTCCCAACAAATAGCATAATAGATCAAACATCAACTAGGCTAATCAATCAACATAAACTCAACAAATTTTACTCATATGCTCATTTTATTTGAAAAAGACGCTTCACTCTCAAATCGCATTCATCAAACAACATATCTACCAAAATCTCATGCATCAATTAATGAAAAATTAAAATGAGAGGATATATATTGAAGGAACAAATTCAACACAAGTATATTCTCATTCATAGGCATTGATATGTATAGACATTCATCACCATAAAAAAAAAATCATCATAACAATGTATCCATCCAAATTCCACAAAGAGTAAAACCACATGTCATCATAGAAAATCCATACATCCAAGAAAAACACACTTCATCAAGTTATTAGTTATACAATCCATCAATTTTTCCATCAAGATGCACCTTCACATGGTGCCAAATAACATCATCATCAAGTCAAAAGTATAATAGTCATACAATCCATCCTTCAAAAAAAATCTAGAAGCACTAAAAAAAATAAAGACCAAAGAGCATAAAGATATCAGACGCAATGAGCATGAAGGTGCACCCTTCCCTATAAAAGAGAATGCATCATTCTTGATATAAAAGAGCAAAAAATAGGTAAGTAGGTCAAGGGATACTAACAAAGTACTAGTCGTCCACGTCAATATTAGTCTCCTCATCACCCTCCTCACCTGGAGTAGCCTCTCCCATAGGCTCATCTGGATCATTTCCTTGATCTCCCTCTTCATCACCATTACCAAAGTGGTGCCACAGAAATCCTTTTACATCTTGGACATCGTCACGCACGTCCTAGATGAAATCAGGTGCTCTCTCCAAAAGGCATCCCTGTCGGAACACTTCTACAGACAGTGCTTGGAAGCCCACATCCTGGGCACTAGACCATCCTCTCTGAGTCGGGCCAACGCCGCATGATGAAAATCCTGCTATGGGTGGAGAAGAGTCCATACTCATCTGAAATGGATCACTACTACCACCCCAAGTAGGTGGTGGTGGTACAGAGTCTAGTGGAGTGGGATTATCATCAACAGCTGCATCAGGGGCAATTTTCCAATTTGCTAGATTTTTAACCGAAGTCTTCTCCTTGTTCGGTAGAGGCAAAGCTAGAAAATTCAGTCCAAGGATAGGTGAAAAGTTATCACCCTCATGGAACCTCCTAACACTATAGTGCCCTTCTTGGCACATGCAACTTTATCAAACTATTT
Source organism: Costus lasius (assembly GCA_027563935.2). Lineage (NCBI taxonomy): Eukaryota > Viridiplantae > Streptophyta > Magnoliopsida > Zingiberales > Costaceae > Costus > Costus lasius. Next base: position 88,236,145 of record CM050454.1, on the reverse strand, counting down.
GACTAATAAATAAGAAACATGTAACTGATAACCATGAAGCATGCACCACAAAAAATAGAGTTCTGATTGTCGAACCATACCATTGCTCTCACCTCATCCGAAGACGGTGTGTGAGAACTCTATGCACGTATCGGAGACAAGGGTTGGAGATGTTGGGAAACCTCAGGGATATTTTTAAAAATTTTCATATAAATAAGAAAGCACAGTAGAAGAACATCCCCGAAGCAGGCCAATCCCAAAAACCCAATGAAGATCGTCATGCGAGGGAGTCGACACGATGAGATAAGAAAGTACCTAGAAGTAGTTTGAGATGATGTCGATGTAGGCACCTAAGTGTGCGCCCTCTGCAATCTCACACACACGGATGCTTCGAGTCTTCTTCTTCCAAGTCCGGTGCTAGACTCGGGAAGAAGATCCACACCATGGGAGTCCTTCTTGATCACTTGCGCCAACCTCCAAGATGAAGTGGCGCCAAGGGAAGAAGAGAAGGAAGATGCCGCAAGTCTTCTTTCTCCTATGCGCCAAGGAAGGAGAGGGAGGAAGATAACTTCGGCCTTAATGGAAGATGAATAAGAGATCTCCTAACTTGTGCCCCTCCTTGTTCTCCACGCCTCTAAGAGAATTATCTGTGAGGAGGGGTGGTCTAGGGTCTCTTTTATAGGGATCATGAGCGGCTTGAGTAATGGAGAAGGATTAGGAGATTAGAGCATGATTTTAGGAATTTAGTTAATCAAATCCTAATCCAATTAGGACTCTAATTATATTAAATAATCATGTCGTATTTTATCTCCATTAAAATAGGACTCTAATTAAATCAAATAATCAGCCCCTATTTTATCTCCACTAAAATCTCAAATGATTAATTCAAAATCAATTTTAATTAATCACATGAAATACATTAATTAAGGCATAGGCGCCAATTCTAGTCTAACTAGGATTCAATATGCATCTACCTTTTCTTCTCCTTAAGCCCATTTAACTTATCAGTAAGCCCAACTATATAATGGGCCTAGCCCAAGGTCCATTATGTATGTTAATCAACCTATTTGATCCAATCCAATTCAACCCAAGGTCAAACGGGATTAACCATGGTTAATTTGGTCTATATGCCAAAAATGGAAGTTGGCCCTAATAACTTTCTTCCATCTCATCAGGCCCATTGGTGCTGATGAAATCTCCAAATAGATCCGAGTTATCCAATAACTCGATCTAAAGGCTACCCGATCAATACGAAAACTCGAGCATCAAGGTGTGTTACCATGTAGGTTCCTCTGACGTTGGTAGTGATGAACTAATGTCATCACAAGCAATGAGTGGCACCTAGCAGTGCATCGCTACTACCCAAGTCATTGGAATGGATATCGACATCGACATCCCCATTATTGCAACTAGGTACAGATGCATTATAGTGTCTTTGCCAAAACTAATATCCGATTGGACAAGTGTGTCATCACTAGTTTTAACCCAATCACATGGTCATGACTAAATCAGATTCTCACCTGTGTATGGCCATACACTTTCAGTCATCGAACCATAGAGGAGTTCCATGGATATCATGCTTCCCTCAGGAAGGGGCAAATCCTTTTTCTGTCCAATGACTTTCTCATATGGGTCGTGACATACTCAATGATAACCGTTATTACCTCCCAACTACAGCAAGGTGTTAGGTTGTATCAAAGCATTTCCCTAACCATATAGAAAGATCAAAGACCTTAAGTCAAGGGATCAATACATCTCCTGTCACTTGTGAGGTTAACTCATGACACCAAATCATAGCCTCACAGCTGGTCGATCCAGTATATCCACCATTGATATACTCATATGTCTGCGTTAGCACCTCGTGCCTAACCAGCCCATATACTAGTCTAACATGTACCAGAGCTGTCCCATATCATCTCAGGTGCTTCACTGGGGACAATAGATTTAGCATAAATCCAATCTATATCCAGGGACATTATCGTGTAAGTACACAATCGCATATGTAGACAACAATGATAACGACAATGCCAGAATGATATATAAGTATTAATGTCAAGTAGTACAATAATAGACCAAAACTATGTCTCAGGGCATATACACCAACAATCTCCCACTTGCACTTACACCTAGAGGTTGAGGAACCTCAACCCCATATCCCTGGCATGACCATCATGCTTCTGCTGTGCCAAAGCCTTGGTCAGCGGGTCTGCTAGATTGTTCTTTGTGTCAACTCTGCTAATCTTGACATCACCCAGATCTATGATCTCTCTGATCAGGTGAAATCTCCTGAGTATGTGTTTGGACATTTGATAAGACCGTGGTTCCTTTGCCTGTGCAATCGCCTCATTGTTGTCACAGTAGAGCTCGATAGGATCCACAGCAGTTGGAACTACCTGAAGATCAGATATGAACTTCCTAATCCAAACAGCTTCTTTGGCTGCCTCAGAAGCAGCGACATACTCATCATTGTTTGTAGAATCAGCTATGGTGGATTTCTTGAAGCTTTTCCAGCATACAGCCCCTCCATTCATCTTTAACACATAGCCAGCCTGCGATCTGAAGTCGTCAGGATCAGACTGGAATGATGCATCAGTGTAGCCCTAAACACTGAGCTCTTCCTCTCCCCCATAGACCGAGAACAAATCTTTAGTTCTTCTGAGATATTTAAGGATGTTCTTTACCGCCACCTAGTGCTGCAAACCTGGATTGGATTGGTATTGGCTGGTTATGCTCACAACATAAGCCACATCTAGTATGGTACATGTTGTATCCCAACAAGTAGGTAAATAAAACTTATTTCTAAAGTCACAGCCAAAACCTAAGTGTTAGCGCATAGGGACTTGTCACCCCCTGATACGGCTCTAAAAACTTGTTCAGTTACCACACTTGTTGTTATCTCCGCAAGTACACGGATACTCGAAGTAATAAAGAAAGATATCGAACCCACAAAGACCTACGTTATCAAGTACTGAATAATTGGTTTTTCACTATCTAGGTAATCGAATGAAAGTCAAGTAAATATCGCAAACACACGGAAGAATACTGTCAGAGAGAAAACTGGAACTAGGGTTTCATCCACTTTGATTTCCATGACTAGATATGAAATAAAATATTCATCAATCTAATTCTAATATGATAAAGGCATAATTTCCCCAAAAATGGATTATCTCACTCTCGTGCAGATAACCATGCAAGAATAAATGCTCGCTTTCGCGCAAGATTCATCCCAAGCTAATGATAGGTAAATCATCAGACAAAGAACTCAAGAATCACTTTCGTGCATCCGAATTCTAAGTTGATTGCCTCGAGTGGAATCTCGAGGATCACTTTCGTGCATCCGAGACTCAACACATGTTCTACCTATGGCTCTCCAACGTTCCGATCTTCACTTTTGTGCAAGATCTCCACGTTTGACACAATAACTCAATCCTAAGTTTATTATTATCATCATGGCAATTTAGCTTTCTAAAATAGAGAAATAAAAACTTAACCTAGTTTCCTACGGTGAGTTCCTATTAATCAATTTTAGGGTTCCAAGTTCTCAAGCAATTCACCTTTCGGTCCTTCTTGTGAAAACTCTAAGCATGACAGTAAGAAATAAACTAAAGAGAATTTTTAGAGCAGTAATCACATAGGCAAAATTATCAAAGTAGAATAATCATGATGAAAGTAAAAAAAAAATAATCTAGTCATTAAGAAAATCAAAGGGAATTACTCCCCCATGTCCCAAAAGCAGTTTAAGCTAGCATCATGATGTTGGGAAACCCCGGGGACATTTTACAATTTTTAGAGTTATAGACATTGCATAGCGGAAGAATGTCCCCGAAACAGGCCAGTCCCAAAAACCCAGTGCAGATCGTCAAGCGAGGGGATCGACACGATGTGATAGAAAGTACCTTAAGCGAGCAAAGAGATGTCGATGTTGAGATAGGCGCCCACGTGTTCCCCCTCTGCAGTCTCACACACACGGACTCCTCGAGCTCTCTTCTTCCGCGCTTGGTGCTAGCCTCAGGAAGAAGATTCAAGCCTTATGTTCTCCCTCTTCTACTCTGCTCTACCTCCAAGGTGTATGCCCCAAGAAGAAAGAGAGGAGAAGTAGTCGCCAAGTTCAAGTCCTTCTTGCGCTAAGAGGAGGAGAAGAAGACTTGTGCTTGCGGCTAGATGTTGGAGGAAGAGAAGTTGAGCCAAGAGCCTCCAAGCTTTCGCCCCTCTCTATTGCTTACGCCTCCAATTAATTGTCACTCTGAAGAGGGGACGGCTAGGTGCTCTTTTATAGCGCAAGAGGTGGTTTATGAAAGGCTAGGATCAAGACAAGTGGGCGGTTAGGATGAGAAGGTTTGAGGCAAGGAAAGTCTCCAAGACATTTCCATAATTCTCATTCAACCATTCCTTTTGTACCCATGCCTTTCTTTGTGCGCCAAGGCCTTGCCTTGCGCCCCAAGCAATGCCATAAAGGCATTCATACCATAAGGGATAAAAGGGGGAGGCGCCAATTGCTTCCTTATGAAGCAAATTGTGCCACTTCTCCCCATTATGCCCATAGGCGCCTAGGGGAGAAGATTTGTCCCCATTATACCCTTCTAGCCCTTCTTCTCTTCATGACAACTTATTAGTGAGCCCAACTTAGCAATGGGCCTAGCCCAAAGACCATTAGTCATGTTAACCAAGCGATTGGATCCAATCCAATTTAACCCATGGTCAAATGAGGCTAACCATGGTTAATTCGGCCAATATGCCAAAAACGGAAGTTGGCTTCAATAAGTTTCTTCCATCTCATCAGGCCCATTGGCGCTGATGAAATCTCTAAAATAGATCCGAGTTATCCTATAACTCGATCATAAGGCTTCCCGATCAATACGAGAACTCGAGTGTCTTGGTGTGTGACCCTGTAGGTTCCTCTGACGCTGGCAGTGTTGACCAAAGGTCACCACAAGCAGTGAGTGGCACCTAGCAGTGCATCGCTGCTACCCAGGTCATTGGAATGGATATCGACATCGACATCCCCATCATCGCAACTAAGTACAGATGCATTACAGTCTCTTTGCCGAACTGATATCCGATTAGACAAGTGTGTCACCACTTGTTTTCACCCAATCACATGGCTATGACTAAAACAGGTTCTCACCTGGGTATGGCCATACACTCTCAGTCATAAAACCATAGAGGAGCTCCATGGATATCATACTTCCCTAAGGAAGGGGCAAATCCTTTGTCTGTCCATTGACTTTCTCATATGGGTCGTGACATGCTCAATGACAACGGTTATGACCTCCCAACTACGGCGAGGTGTTAGGTTGTATCAAAGCAAGTCCCTAACCATATAGAATGATCATTGACCTCAAGTCAAGGGATCAATGCATCTTCTGTCACTTGTGAGGATAACTCATGACACCAAGTCATAGCCTCACAGCGGGTCTATCCAGTATATCCTCCAATGATATACCCATGTGTCTGCGTTAGCACCACGTGCCTAACCAGCCCACATACCAGTCGCACAAGTACCATAGCTGTCCCATATCCACTAAGGTACATCGACTGGGTACTATAGTTCGAGCACAGATCCAATCTGTCTCCAGGGACATTATCATGTTAGTACATATGCGCAAATGTAAACAAACATAGATAACGACAATGCCAGAATGATATATAAATATCAAAGTCAAGTAGTACATAATGGACCAAAACTAGGTCTTAGGGCATATACACCAACACATGAAGGAATTACAAGAAGTCATGGTTTCAGAAGATCAAAAATCAAAAAGACAAGAGGAGTTTAGAGAATACAGCACGGCTGTGAAATAAAACACAGCCGTATTTTGCAGTTTGAGGCGATGAACAGTGTTGGTGCATCTTCTTTCTTCGATTTCTCTTCCAATTGATCTCCTTTCTATCTAAAACTTCTGGCGTATCGTCTCCTCCTTCAGACGAAGCTTCAGTATGAAAATCACGGCCGGTGGTGGGCTGGATTGATCGCAGCGGCGGAACCCTAGGTGACGGCGTGAATCATGATTTCTCCCTCGACAGTGCACAAAATTTGTGGCTTTCGGTGTCTTTCTCTTCCTCGCGTGTAAAAGTTTTTAATTTCTTCTTACAGCATTAAATATAAAGCTCTGGATCACCCGCAATCGTCTCCGCAAAAATTGAACGTCGAAATTGACCTGGGCGTCGCAATCAAAACAGGAATTACGGTAGTGTAATATGTTATGGCAGTGCCGTAAAATCGGCCGAGTCTTCTGATCCGATGTCGTCTGGAAAATACGACACCGTAATATGGTTTACGACACTGCCGTAAAATTGGCTGAACTCTCTGTCCGGAAGTGACTGGAAAATACGGCCCATGTAATCCTTTACGGTGGTGCCGTAAAATCAAGCGAAGTTTCCGTTATGAAGCGTTCTGAAATACGGTACCGTAAATTGTTTGGATGTGTTTGGATCAGGTGAAATCTTCTGATCACCTCTGTCAATGATCTCTCTGATCAGGTGAAATCTTCTGAGTATGTGTTTGGATCTTTGATGAGACCGTGGTTCCTTTGCTTGTGCAATTGCTCCATTGTTGTCACAGTAGAGTTCAATGGGATCCATTGCACTAGGGACCACCTGAAGATCACATAAGAACTTCTTTATCCAAACGGCTTCCTTGGCTGCCTCAGAAGCGACCACATACTCAGCCTCGGTTGTAGAATCTGCTATGGTGGATTGCTTGAAGCTATTCCATCATACAACGCCTCCATTTATCTTGAACACATAGCCGGCCTACGATCTAAAGTCGTCAGGGTCAGACTGGAACGATGCATCAGTATAGCCCTGCATACTGAGCTCTTCCTGTCCCCCATAGACCAAGAATAAATCCTTAGTTCTTCTCAGATACTTTAGGATGTTCTTTACAGCCACCCAGTGCTGCACACCTGGATTGGATTGGTATCGGCTGGTTATGCTTACAGCATATGCCACATCTGGTCTAGTACACAACATTGCATACATGATCGATCCTACTGGCGAAGCATAAGGAATTCGACTCATGTCATCCCTCTCAGCCTGTGTTGTAGGACACTGGCTCTTTGAGAGAGTAAGGCCATGTCTTACTGGAAGGTATCCTTTCTTGGATTGCTCCAAGTTGAACCTCTCCAGGACCTTATCAATGTAGGTACTCTGACTAAGGGCCAGTATCCTCTTGGATCTATCCCGGTAGATCCTTACGCCTAGAATATAGGCGGCCTCCCCTAAGTCTTTCATCTCGAAACACTTCCCCAACCATGTCTTCACAGCTTGAAGACTAGGGATGTCGTTTTCGATGAGCAGTATGTCATCAACATACAAGACCAGAAAAATCACCACGCTCCCACTGAATTTTCTGTATACACAGGCGTCATCTTCGCTTTTGATAAAGCCATAATTTCTCACGGCTTCATCAAATCGAAGATTCCAACTTTGAGATGCTTGCTTTAATCCATAAATGGATCTCTTTAGCCTGCAGACCTTATTAGCCTCTGCAGGATGGATGAAGCCATCAGGTTGTGACATATACACATCCTCAGTCAGCTTCCCGTTAAGGAACGCTGTCTTCACATCCATCTGCCATATCTCATAGTCATGATATGCAGCTATAGCAAGCAGAATCCGAATGGATTTGAACATGACAACTGGCGAGAAGGTTTCATCATAGTCCACCCCGTGGACTTGTTTAAATCCTTTAGCCACTAGTCTACCCTTATAGGTAATTATATTGCCATCCATGTCTGTCTTCCTCTTGAAGACCCATTTACACCCTATGGGTTTTACCCCATCAGGCAGCTCAACCAAATCCCAAACTTGGTTAGTTGACATGGAATCCATCTCGGATCGCATGGCATCAAGCCATCTCTCGGAGTCCGGTCCACTGACCGCCGCATCATAGGTTCTGGGTTCATCCTCAATGATGAAGATCCCATCGTGTTGGGTCGGCAGCGACCCATACCTTTCAGGTGCACGACGAATTCTCCCAGACCTACGCGGGACCTGTGTCTGAGCCTCAGGTTGGCTAGCAACTGGTGCAGGTGGCTCAGAATCCATCTCTTTGTCTTGTGCTTGCACTTGGACCTCATCCAAGTCAAACTTCCTCCCACTAACTTCTTTCATGAGAAATTCTTTCTCTAGAAAGACAGCACCCCGAGTAACAAAAACTTTGTTCTCGGTTGGGACATAGAAGTAGTATCCTTTAGTTTCCTTAGGATACCCCACAAACACACATTTATCAGTTCTAGGTTCTAGCTTGCTAGAATCCTGACGTTTGACATAAGCCTCACATCCCCAGATCTTGACAAAAGTGAGATTAGGGCGTTTCCTACTCCACATCTCGTATGGTATTTTGGAGACACTCTTAGATGGAACGTTATTCAGTATTAGAGAAGCTGTCTCTAGTGCATGCCCCCAGAATGATGGAGGTAGAGTTGCATGACTCATCATGGATCGAACCATATCCAATAAAGTTCAATTTCTCCTTTCAGACACACCATTCCATTGAGGTGTTCCAGGAGGAGTGAGTTGGGATATGATCCCACACTCTCTCAGATAGTCAAAGAACTCACCGCTCAGGTACTCTCCACCTCGATCTGATCGAAGAGCTTTAATGGATCTTCCAAGCTGGTTCTCTACTTCATTCTTGAACTCCTTGAATTTCTCAAAGGACTCAGATTTTGTCTTATTAAGTAGACATAGCCATACCTACTAAAGTCATCAGTGAAGGTAATGAAGTAGTTGTACCCTCCTCTGGCTTGTTTATTGAAAGGTCCACACACATCAGTATGTATGAGATCCAATAAACCTCCTGCCCTCTCACCAATCTTGGTGAAGGGCGCCTTTGTCATTTTTCCTAATAAACAAGGTTCACAAGTATCAAATTCCTCCAAGGAACTTGAATCTAACAATCCTTTTGCATGGAGTTGTTGGATGCGATTCTTGTTTATATGGGCTAATCGACAGTGCCATAGGAAAGCACCAACTGAACCACTCAGTTTGGTCCTTTTATTACTTATGTTACAAATAGAACTTTCTATATCCAAGATACATAGACCATTGCACAGAGTACCCTTCCCATAGAACATATTTGCTAATGAAAAAGAACATAAGTTCTCTTTTATTTCAAACCTAAATCCTTTCTTTGCCGAGCAAGGAGTGGATACAATGTTTTGGTAAGGGAAGGTACATAATAGCAATTGTCTAGCTTTAACTGAAGTCCTAAAGGCAGGGAGAGAAACTCCTACAGCAACAGCAGCAATTTGTGCCCTGTTACCTATCCGTAGGTCAATCTCTCTAGGCCTTACCGATCTACCCTTTCTGAGCCTTTGCATATTTGTACAAATATGAGCTTCACATGCAGTATCCAATACCCATGTCATAGGAGTAGAGAGGTTGACTTCGGTAACATAAATACCTGAGCATGAAGACAAGGCCTTGCCTTTCTTCTCCTCATTCTAAAGTTGCAACATGTCCTTCAACATGTGAGGTGGCCCTCCACATGAATAGCACCTATTATTCCTGATCATATCCATCTTTAATTTCAGTTCCTTGGTCAAGCCTTTCGGCTCAACACACTGAATATCAACTTTAGGAGGATTATGCTCAACCAATTTATCAAAGAGCTGCCTTAGATTAAAAATAATCTCAGAGGCACTCTTCGATTCATATCACCCTCTAAATTCGGGTGACATATTGGTTAGCAACCTTCAAAGTATCAACCTGATGCTTATCATAAGCATCCCTCTCAGCTGCTGAGGCCGAGCATGGAAGTGGTTCAGGAAAAGGACGCTCAAGGACATAAAGCTTCCTTTCGAGCTTGAGCATGGTTCTCAAGTTCATATACCAATCCAGTAAGTTGGTTCCAACCAACTTATCCCTTTCCAGGGTAGATCGCAGTGACCAAATGCCATTGTTCATAGCCATTGTTCTACAATAACCAAGAAATAGCAGATTAGTACTACTTCGAGTCATTTAAACTGGACTTGTTTTAATTGACCATGGCTCCCACTATTTTTAATCGAATTGACAACCCACAAAGTCAATCGAGAAATCCAAGATTTCCTAGTGAGATGAGATCCTTATTCCACACAGGGCTTTGCGTCCCACGAGGGTGGGATGAGATGCACAAAGTGACCCATGTTTCCTAAGGTGGGCGCGCCGGCCAATTGCTCCAAGCAATTCCCCTTATTGAGACAGTCCAGGCATTTCATGTCCAGCGAGGGCTAGATACAGCATGAAACCCTAACCTCTCAACGATGCCTCTTGAGTTTCACCATGTGCCTAGCACACATGAAAATCTAGTCAAGTCCATTCCTAACCGTTATGCCCAGGGCCAACGAGTTTCCTTGCGAAGGCACGCCCAGGTTAAAACTGGACTGGGGAAACCATTGTCACCACGCACTTTCTAAAGATAAGTGGGTGTGTCCCACGAGGGTGGGAAACAATTCACAACTCCACTAATCGATAGCTTAGTGAGGGCTACGCGTTAGAAGGCTACCAGACTTGATATTTTAATTGAGGGTTTTTGTTTAAGGTCTCATCATCTCAGTTTTATCTTATGTCTATCATTACAGGCATGCAATCCTATGGTGATAACATAACGATAAAACATTACAGGCATGCTTCTGCAGATAATAATAAAAGCAGTAAAGAATGATGTGATCATATCCTATTCAAGACATTGAACCAATCCATGCCATGAAAGAGGTTCAACTCTTGTCCTAGAACTCAAGCCCCAAAAACTAGACCTAGCCTAGCCGACCTCTAGCTTGAACTTCAAGGTTGGCTCCAAGGTCCTCCTTCAAGCAAGATGCGCCATTTAGCGAGCACAAGAGGTATAGCTCACAAGCCCAAAGGGCTCGGCCAATGCATCTTGCGCCCATGCGCCACCAAGCCAAGAAATGGTGCTTATAGCGCCATCATCCAAGATGCGCCACCATGCAGCATGCTCCAAGTGGATGCGCCCCTAATCTTCGTCTTAATTAAAAGCAAAAAGATAAGCGGCACGCAGGCCTCACAAGGATACAACACAGGCATGCTAGGGGCTTGACTCATGATCACAACACCATGCACATTCAAGGTACTTACTCATGCAATTCTACATGCTCATGAAAAACCTAGAAAACTTCTATTTTAGTTTCTCATAAAATAAGTCTCTTTTCCTCATCCTTTTATCACAAATCTTTTAGTTATTTGCGATCAATTTTCAAGGTGATTTTATGGATCCTTTTGGCTGGCAATTTTGTCAGATCAAGAGACTCGGCCAGTCCGAAGACACAATGCCCGTCCTACTTGACAAAATCATGTGCGCCTTTGATCTTAAATCGACCAAGAAAAATAATCCAAAAATCCAAAAGAAATTGACAAAGAGGATAGGAGAAAGAAACTTTAATTTTTCTACTTTAAGAAAAATCATATGATCATGGCATATGCAATTTACTAAAATTACATCATGGCATGTGAGCATCGAAAAGCATGAAAAACATCGTTCGAGGCTCGCAAGCTGCTCTGATACCACTGTTGGGAAACCTCGAGGACATTTTACAATTTTTAGAGTTATAGACATTGCACAGTGGAAGAATGTCCCCCAAACAGGCCAGTCCCAAAAACCCAGTGCAGATCGTCAAGCGAGGGGATCGACACGATGTGATAGAAAGTACCTTAAGCGAGCAAAGAGATGTCGATGTTGAGATAGGCGCCCACGTGTTCGCCCTCTGCAGTCTCACACACACGGACTCCTCGAGCTCTCTTCTTCCGTGCTTGGTGCTAGCCTCGGGAAGAAGATTCAAGCCTTATGTTCTCCCTCTTCTACTCTGCTCTACCTCCAAGGTGTATGCGCCAAGAAGAAAGAGAGGAGAAGTAGTCGCCAAGTCCAAGTCCTTCTTGCGCCAAGAGGAGGAGAAGAAGACTTGTGCTTGCGGCTAGATGTTGGAGGAAGAGAACTTGCGCCAAGAGCCTCCAAGCTTTTGCCCTTCTCTATTGCTTACGCCTACAATTAATTGTCACTCTGAAGAGGGGACGGCTAGGTGCTCTTTTATAGGGCAAGAGGTGGTTTATGAAAGGCTAGGATCAAGACAAGTGGGCGGTTAGGATGAGAAGGTTTGAGGCAAGGAAAGTCTCCAAGACATTTCCATAATTCTCATTCAACCATTCCTTTTGTGCCCATGCCTTTCTTTGTGCGCCAAGGCCTTGCCTTGCACCCCAAGCAATGCCATAGAGGCATTCATACCATAAGGGATAAAAGGGGGAGGCGCCAATTGCTTCCTTATGAAGCAAATTGTGCCACTTCTCCCCATTATGCCCATAGGCGCCTAGGGGAGAAGATTTGTCCCCATTATACCCTTCTAGCCCTTCTTCTCCTCATGACAACTTATTAGTGAGCCCAACTTAGAAATGGGCCTAGCCCAAAGACCATTAGTCATGTTAACCAAGCGATTGGATCCATTCCAATTTAACCCTTGGTCAAATGAGGCTAACCATGGTTAATTCGGCCAATATGCCAAAAACGGAAGTTGGCTTCAATAAGTTTCTTCCATCTCATCAGGCCCATTGGCGCACATAAGGCTTCCCGATCAATACGAGAACTCGATCATAAGGCTTCCCGATCAATACGAGAACTCGAGTGTCTTGGTGTGTGACCCTGTAGGTTCCTCTGACGCTGGCAGTGTTGACCAAAGGTCACCACAAGCAGTGAGTGGCACCTAGCAGTGCATCGCTGCTACCCAGGTCATTGGAATGGATATCGACATCGACATCCCCATCATCGCAACTAAGTACAGATGCATTACAGTCTCTTTGCCGAACTGATATCCGATTAGACAAGTGTGTCACCACTTGTTTTCACCCAATCACATGGCTATGACTAAAACAGGTTCTCACCTGGGTATGGCCATACACTCTCAGTCATAAAATCATAGAGGAGCTCCATGGATATCATACTTCCCTAAGGAAGGGGCAAATCCTTTGTCTGTCCATTGACCTTCTCATATGGGTCGTGACATGCTCAATGACAACGGTTATGACCTCCCAACTACGGCGAGGTGTTAGGTTGTATCAAAGCAAGTCCCTAACCATATAGAATGATCAATGACCTCAAGTCAAGGGATCAATGCATCTCCTGTCACTTGTGAGGATAACTCATGACACCAAGTCATAGCCTCACAGCGGGTCTATCCAGTATATCCTCCAATGATATACCCATGTGTCTGCGTTAGCACCACGTGCCTAACCAGCCCACATACCAGTCGCACAAGTACCATAGCTGTCCCATATCCACTAAGGTACATCGACTGGGTACTATAGTTCGAGCACAGATCCAATCTGTCTCCAGGGACATTATCATGTTAGTACATATGCGCAAATGTAAACAAACATAGATAACGACAATGCCAGAATGATATATAAATATCAAAGTCAAGTAGTACATAATGAACCAAAACTAGGTCTTAGGGCATATACACCAACACATTAAGGAATTACAATAAGTCGTGGTTTCAGAAGATCAAAAATCAAAAAGACAAGAGGAGTTTAGAGAATACAGCACGGCTGTGAAATAAAACACAGCCGTATTTTGCAGTTTGAGGCGATGAACAGTGTTGGTGCATCTTCTTTCTTCGATTTCTCTTCCAATTGATCTCCTTTCTATCTAAAACTTCTGGCGTATCGTCTCCTCCTTCAAACGAAGCTTCAGTATGAAAATCACGGCCGGTGGTGGGCTGGATTGATCGCAGCGGCGGAACCCTAGGCGACGGCGTGAATCATGATTTCTCCCTCGACAGTGCACAAAATTTGTGGCTTTCGGTGTCTTTCTCTTGCTCGCGTGTAAAAGTTTTTAATTGCTTCTTACAGCATTGAATATAAAGCTCTGGATCACCCGCAATTGTCTCCGCAAAAATTGAACGTCAAAATTGACCTGGGCGTCGCAATCAAAACAGGAATTACGGTAGTGTAATATGTTATGGCAGTGCCGTAAAATCGGCCGAGTCTTCTGATCCGATGTCGTCTGGAAAATACGACACCGTAATATGGTTTACGGCACTGCCGTAAAATTGGCTGAACTCTCTGTCTGGAAGTGACTGGGAAATACGGCCCGTGTAATCCTTTACGGTGGTGCCGTAAAATCAAGCGAAGTTTCTGTTATGAAGCGTTCTGAAATACGGTACCGTAAATTTGTTTGGATGTGTTTGGATCAGGTGAAATCTTCTGATCACCTCTGTCAATGATCTCTCTGATCAGGTGAAATCTTCTGAGTATGTGTTTGGATCTTTGATGATACCGTGGTTCCTTTGCTTGTGCAATTGCTCCATTGTTGTCACAGTAGAGTTCAATGGGATCCATTGCACTAGGGACCACCTATAGATCACATAAGAACTTCTTTATCCATACGGCTTCCTTGGCTACCTCAGAAGCGGCCACATACTCAGCCTCGGTTGTAGAATCTGCTATGGTGGATTGCTTGAAGCTCTTGCAGCATACAGCGCCTCCATTTATCTTGAACACATAGCCGGCCTGCGATCTAAGGTCGTCAGGGTCAGACTGGAATGATGCATCAGTATAGCCCTGCATACTGAGCTCTTCCTGTCCCCCATAGACCAAGAATAAATCCTTAGTTCTTCTCAGATACTTTAGGATGTTCTTTACAGCCACCCAGTGCTGCACACCTGGATTGGATTGGTATCGGCTGGTTATGCTTATAGCATATGTCACATCTGGTCTAGTACACAACATTGCATACATGATCGATCCTACTGCCGAAGCATAAGGAATTCGACTCATGTCATCCCTCTCAGCATGTGTTGTAGGATACTGGCTCTTTGAGAGAGTAAGGCCATGTCTTACTGGAAGGTATCCTTTCTTGGATTGCTCCAAGTTGAACCTCTCCAGGACCTTATCAATGTAGGTACTCTGACTAAGGGCCAGGATCCTCTTGGATCTATCCCGGTAGATCCTTACGCCTAGAATATAGGCGGCCTCCCCTAAGTCTTTCATCTCGAAACACTTCCCCAATCATGTCTTCACAGCTTGAAGACTAGGGATGTCGTTTCCGATGAGCAGTATGTCATCAACATACAAGACCAAAAAAATCACCAAGCTCCCACTGATTTTTCTGTATACACAGGCGTCATCCTCGCTTTTGATAAAGCCATAATTTCTCACGGCTTCATCAAATCGAAGATTCCAACTTCGAGATGCTTGCTTTAATCCATAAATGGATCTCTTTAGCCTGCAGACCTTATTAGCCTCTGCAGGATGGATGAAGCCATCAGGTTGTGACATATGCACATCCTCAGTCAGCTTCCCGTTAAGGAACGCTGTCTTCACATCCATCTGCCATATTTCATAGTCATGATATGCAGCTATAGCAAGCAGAATCTATAATATTTGGACAAGTTGATTTGAACACGAGAGTAGTTCGAATTAACTTGAGGGATTTTATTGATTTGTCAAGAATTCATTGTGGTTATCTTGAGTTAATAACCATGAGAGTAGGAGATTAATTCGGATAAATACCAGATTGTACTACTGAGAAGGGGCAATCTGTACATGCGGATAAATCCCCTTCAACATAGTAAATCCTTCTTAAGACAAACTTAATTTTAATAAGTCATGAGACATAGAGTGGTGAACCCTAAATCCTGATTTTCCATAAATTTGATTACAACCCAGTTGGGTTTTTATTCTTTCTGCAACTTAGTTAAAATTAAATTCAACCTTTACTTGATTCATCTAGCTAACAATCTTATGTAGAGTTAGTACTTAGCAATTGGTCCTTGTGGGATCGATATTTTTATTACTTCGATTTGTCCGTGCGTTTGTGGAACACATTAAGTGTTTGGCGCAGTTGCCGGGGACCAATTTCGCCAATATTGACTCATTCGAAGGATTACTAGACTAGACATTTTACTGCATTTTTGTTTTCTTCTCTTTGTCATTATATATATATATAATTTTTTCTAAATACTTTATTTCTTATTTTCTAGATTTTTATTTTTTTGATATTAATTGAAAATTGTGTTATCTCTTCTGTAATCTCACTTGGTTTTTGTGCAGGATTCTATGGACACTCAATTCAATCATGCAAGGATGAATTCAGTTTTTTATAAAGATTATGGATGTCACAATCACTATTCTATTGATTATCAATCGAAGATCCCTCCTTGCTTAAATCCATCCTTAGGGCAAGTCTACATAAATGGTAACTTCAACTCATGGCCACAGAATGATTTATACTCGAGTACCTATGAGCCGGATTGGAGAAATCAATCGAACTACTTTTATGAGAATGATCAAAATCATATATTTCACCCAAACTTTGGACCACCTCTAGAATTTGAAGAAAGACAATTCAATTCAATCCAACCTTGAGACTCTACTAGAAAACTTCATAGACCAAGAAAAGAAGTTCAGGCAAAAATTTAGGTAGTTCGATCAACTTGAGAAATCAAACCTGGAAATTATGATGGATGATTTTATTGCCTCACAGACAAAGCAGAACGAAAGTTTTGCACAACAATTTGAGAAGCAGAATGATAACTTCAAATATGTCAATGAGTCCATCAAGAATCTGGCATCTGAGATAAAATCTCTTAAAACCCGCCAGTTTATGCTAGCGAACCAAGTAGTTTAGCAGGCTAAACAATTAGAAGAGTCTCAGGCAAGTAACATCACTCCAGGTGAGGAAGATCAAAGATCAAAACCCATTGAGCAACCATGTAATGAGGAGTCAGATCGACAAAGTAGGGAACAAGAACCGATGTACATTCCACCTCCATCATATAAACCACCGGTTCCTTTTCCCCAAAGGTTGGTAAAGGTAATAGTTGTTAAGCAATTTGGGTCATGTAATAGTGTAGACATCTTGGATAAAATGGTTGAGGAAACTAATGTCATTTAAAGTGAAAGCCATTTGGAAATTTGTATTATGGATGATGATGATGAGGATAAGATGACTGAAGATAGTGTCATTGCTTACTCTCAACCACTTGATTCAATTCCTGCCATTGACATGCATAAGGTAGAACCCAAAAATTCATACCATGCTGCTCTTGAGGTAAGTAAAAATCCAAAAATTGAAATCAGAACTCTTCCAAATAATGCGAGGTATGAATTTCTAGGCCTAGACTTTACTTTTTTATAATTAATGATGCAGAGGAACATGAAAAACAAACAAGTTCAATAATAGATAAGTTTAGAAAGGCTATAGGGTATTCTTTTGATGATATTGTGGATATTAACTTTTATTTTTGTATACACAGATTGCTCAAGATGACAATGAACCACCTACTACTTTGGATATTTACTTTTCTGGACATACTTTATAGACGTTGGAAACGCAAGAAATTACATGCTCTATACTTTGGCACTGATTCACCGTCGACACCATGATGATAGTCTCTGGTCGAGCTAGCGACCTTAAAATTAGCGCTTCTTGTGAGGCAACCCAAGCACTATCTCTATTTTTCATTCTTAGTTTTTATTTTGTGTTATTTTACTTCTCAGTAGTATTGGTTAGTTACTTGCTTTTAGGAGTTATGCTATGAATCTTATATGATGCTTTTAGAATAGTTTCCCCCTTTGATCATTATCTATATTTTGTGCAGGAGCTTTGTGATACATTTACCAGGAGGACGACAGCTCTAGCAAGAAGGATGGTTCGGGCGATAGTGTAGACGATGAGCGCTTTGTAAGTATCTTTTCTCCTACTCTCTTATTACTTGTTTATTGTATCGAGGATGATGCATTCTTTATATAGGGGAGGATATTTTATTTGATATTTTATTTCATGGATATTGTATTTGTCTTGACTCATTGATTTATGATATGATGTCATGTGAATGTCTAAATGAATTTTGGATCGTACTCAGATTATATGTACTTTCTGATGCACAATGTTTTTGATGATGATGTATGATTTTATATTGATGATTTATGTTGTAGATGGTACTATACCAATGCTTGAATGGATTAATTACTCTATATGTTGAATTTATTTCCTTGATATATATTCTCATATTTGATATTCCGCTTATTGATCATAAGATTCTAGTAAGTAGATTGTTTGAGGACTATGATTCGACAGTGAAACTTCCTTTTCAAATAAGGTGAGTAGATGAGTATAATTTTCTTGAATTGACATTGATTGATTAACCTTGTATATGTTTGGTCTATTGTGTTATTTGTTGGGAAGAAAGAATCCAAAATCCAGAAATGAAAAAAAAGGGAGAAAAGAAAAGACTCCTCTACTTGGCACTGCGAAAAATTGGCAGTGGTACCGAAGACATGAGTTAAAGTCGAAAAGAAAAAAAAGAGGAAATAAAAGTTTGTATCTATGTGGGTACATGCCAAGAAAAGATTTTGATATTAACTCCACTATCTTTGGCTATGAGTCACAACCTTGTTAGCTTAAAGATATGAGTTCTATTACATCGGCTATGTGGTCGGTGTACTCTAAACTTGTCACCATAAAAGGGTGGTAATCGATTTAGAGAATGTCAAAAATAAATACAGAAAAAGATTTTGGAGGTCTTATTCCTGTAAACAAAAACATTATAGTGTTGAACTAAATACAAGGTGAACTCATGAGATTGAGATTCAAATTATTTTGTAACTCGCAAATTTTATTTGTCTTGGATTGTGAATCTTATGGATTAAATTCTAAGAACAATTTATTTCTCTAGAATCTTTTGTGACATGAGTTGGAAATCTTTAATGAGTGATTAAATTTTGGAAGTTCATTTTTCATTAGTGAGTATCTTTTCCATACTTAGCATTATTCTTTGGTCTATTTATTTGTTGGGGTATGCCCTTAAGGCTAATGTTTGAGGCCTTTGGGATGATTTCAGTATCATGTATAAACTATGTATAAGTTTATAAAGACAATGGTTGTTATTCAGGTTGTTACATTATCTGCTACTGTTATGTATACTTCTGAATAATGTCTCAATGGTGTTCAGCTTGACTGACATTAGCATTGTCCTTAGTCGAGATATCTTGGTGAACATGAGACAGCCTTGATATGATTGAGACTAATATGTGTTCTAATCTTATAGGGTGCTTCGAGCATGGAATAAGATGTAGACACATAGGTGCATTGGATGTACTGGACAGACCCTACTTAGGATATTCAATTGTTTGTCACAATGTGAATAATCCTTATATACAAGCAAGTGGCATATTTCCTCTGACTTGAAATCGCTTGTGTTTCTAAATGATGATTGGCATTGTCTTGAGGTAATTCAATATCATTTGAAATATAATGGTTATAGATTATCTTGGATAATGAGCATGAGTCATGTTAGGACACTAGTGATAGATATAGGATTGCCTCTCCTTGTTGGAGTGTGATGTTCTAAAGGGGCCCCCTGGATGAGATGATTGAGAAAGTGTATGGCCATACCCAGATGACTATGTTCATCTGATCTAATCATTTTCATCATATTGGAATTACAGGCTTGACACGCTTGTCCAATGAGAACATCCAGTGCAAAGGAAACATGTATGTCATGTGAATTGGATTCACACTTGTGCTATGGTTTGGGTGTAGTCTTGGAAGACTCTTTCCTTCATATCGGGAGACAGTGATGTGTTGCTAGATACCCCTCTCTGATCGTGATAACGTAAGTTATCGTTACCGACATTGAAGGAAACCCTTAGGGTCGCACAATTTGATGATATGGCTTACTTCTGTCAGATCGTGTGGACTGAATGGTTTTGGTTCAGTTTAAAGGAGTTTAAACTCTGATTGGAAGTGAGATCTGGTCTGATCATGTTTGATTGATTAGGGCTTGAGATCGGTAAGCTTCGATCGGGAGAATTGATGCTTGATCGATGAGATCAAGAGCATCAAGAGATGTGTGGTTAGATCTTGAGCCATCTGGTTCATATGAGATCTAGACCATGGCTTGGTTTGATTTGGTCTTTGAACCAAATGCAATAGAACCGGTTCACATAAGTGAACGCATGGTTCAAAGTGAGAAGAGGTTTTGGTTGGTTCGAAAACATGGGCGCATGGCTTGATGACTTTCTATTTTTGGAAGCCATAAGCGTTCCCACGTTGGATAACGCCTCAACGCCTCCCTCTCTCTCGAATGAATGCTTCTCCTCTCGTGTGTGTGTCGAGGCTCCACGAAAGAGAAGAGGTAGAGAGTTTTCGCTTAGCCAAGAAGAAGAACATCTCATCTTCTCCTACACGTTGAAGGACACCTTGGAACTTTGCTAGCACAAAGAAGAAAAGGGAGTAGCCATCGTCACCTTGTGTGCGACTGCTTTGGAGGAGAGCCGCTCGCCCTCTATATTCTTCCAAGTCGCCATCCAAATAATGGCCATGGTAACATCCTATCTTCTCATTGCAAGAACTAATAGTTGATCATATGTTCATGCCATGCGATCTTCATGAAACCCTTGTTTTCGCCCATGAAAAATTTTATATGCGCCTGAATTAGGGTTTCCCCCCCCTTTCAATTGGTATCAGAGGTAGTGTTTTGGCTTGATCCATATGATTGCTTATTTTGTGATCCATGCGGTTTAAAAGTAGATCTAAACATGACTTGCGCATGTTATAAATCATCATGCCAACATACATGCTAGACATTGGATGTGTTTTGGTTTTTACTTAAGTTGCGCATGATATTTGTTTTGCGCATGTTGAAGAGTTTTTATCAAACACTTATGATCTTGCACGCCCCTCACCTAGATCTCTAAAGCGCCTACTTGAAATACTTAGACGGGTTACTAGGGTTGAAGTCGTCAGTCTAGTCTGGACCCAACAGCCTGATCAGACCATCTGACAGCCTAGATGGGTCGGCCAGATAGCACCTATGCGCACGCATACAGGTGGCTATAGGCCGACTGCAGAAGGGCGTGTAGCGATGTCTGATTGAGGCGCCTAGTGAACGATCATGATTAAGGCCCGGGGTCACACCCGCCTGCCAGAAATCATGTGGGACGTTCAGCCCTTAAGGCATGCATAGTTGACCACTAGGTCAACACAAGTCAGTTATGACTGGGTGCATGCAAGGGCAGTGGGTCTGACTTGGTCTGATGAGTGGATCCCTATTAATGGACCGTTGTAAGGTAGTAGGGCACACAAGGAAATAAAATTGATGCCATGGGGTTTTTCAAAAATTTTATTTTCTGATTGTATCACATGTATGCTTATTTACCTGATTGGGTGTCTATTTAATCTTATGTGGGCTGCCCTAATTTGTGTGCTGTGCTGGGGCCTGCGTGCCTGGAATTAATTGTAAATTTTTATTGTGATATGTGTATCACACTTTAATTTATAATAATGTACAATTAACCTGCGTGTCAATTCATGTCTAGATAGATTAAAATGTAATTTGATCAGACATGAGCACAGAGCACACATGACAGAAGCGCTTGCAGCAAGTGCCTTGACCAGGTGGGAGGTCTAGAGTTCGACTCTAGCACAGGCGCATGCTACCTGATGGGCGCATTTGAGCTGCAGAGAGGGCTTGGGCCCGGGCTGGGCCAGATAAAGTGCAAGAGACCCATAAAGAGCTCATGTGAAGACTTGTGTAAAACTAGGGTTTTTACTTAGGCTTTTATGGGCATTTACCACATAAGATCATTGTGCTTTCTATTTACTATTTAAGAAATATTAGCACATGCTTGATTTATTCTTTTGCTATCACCATAGATATTGCATGATAGCAAGAAGATAAAATGGACCGTTAAAATCCAACGTCAAATATCAAGCACGAAAGCCTTCTGACGCGAAACCTCACTGTTCTGACTATCGTTGGGGCCGTGTTGTACCCACTCAGTGGGCACGCCCATCTATCTTCAGACGGTGTGTGATTACACGTGCGTGTTACAGAGAAGGGATTTATCGCTTCTCGTTGCTCAGCATAGCACGTGGTGGTCCAGGGAGTAGGTCGGGTCAGCTTGACCATGTAGGCTACATATTGAGCATATGTTAGCTATATGGAGGCAGCCATCTGTGGAATCAGAGACTGTGTTGTACCAACTCAGTTGGCACAGTCTGCTGGATTGCCCAGATGAAGGGGAATCGCACGGGTTGGCGATTGGCATGGATAGCCTACCAGTGATTAGTGCTTGAACTCTCTGTGCATCTTATCTCGCTTGAGTGGGACGCGGAGACCAAGTATGAAATCTGGATCCCATCTCACTAAAAAGAGTTTTACTCTTTCGGACTGTTTTATTGGATTTTTCAGTCAGATAAAATAGTGAGAAAAGAATCATTCTTAAGTCCTGGATTGATTCTAATATGGATACTGACCTTGTTGTTCTTGCAATGTTGTAGATTTCTGCAGCAACGAACACCACAGGGCTCAATTTGCGATCCATACTGGAAAAGGAGAAGTTTGCTGGGCCAAACTTCTCAGACTGGTACAGACAGCTTAAGATTGTTCTTAAGGCTGAGAGGAAACTGTATGTCCTTGAGACGGCAATACCGGCTCAACCCGCAGCGAACGCCGCAAGGGCGGTTCGGGATGCTTATGAGAAGCACGTCAGTGATAGTACTGATGTCGCTTGCCTTATGCTTGCGTCAATGACGCCAGAGCTCCAGCGTCAGCATGAGGATTTATCTGCTATTGATATTATAGCAAATCTCAAGATGCTGTATGCTGCACAGGCAAGGACTGAATGCTATAACTTGACGAAACTTTTCTTTCAGAGCAAACTGACTGAAGGGAGTCCAGTGGGAGCTCACGTACTCAAGATGATTGGGTACAAGGAGGCTCTAGAGAAACTGGGACACACCATCAATCAGGAACTTGTTGTAGACATTATCCTGCAGTCTCTCCCGGCCTCTTTTGATCCGTTCATTATTAATTTTAATATGAACAAGATCGATTGTACTCCGGCAGAGTTACTGAACATGCTCTGTACCACAGAGCAGACTCTTGAGAAGGGAAAGCCTTCCTCCTCTGTCTTGCTGGTTCCTTCAAGGAACAAGAAGAAGGGGAAGAAGGGCAAAGCCCCTATCAAGAGCTACAACAAGGCTCTGAAACAAAAGATAAAGCGGTCAAAGGACAACAGATGTTTCCATTGTGGCCAGCTCGGTCACTGGAAGAAGGATTGTAAAGCGCTCCAAGGAGAGAAGAAGGGAAGCAAGCCTTTCACTTCTGGCTCAGGTATTTACGTGACTGAAGTCATGGTAGCTTCTTCTATTTCATGGGTGTTGGACACTGCATGTGGAGTTCACATTTGTTCAAATGTATAGGAACTCAAGAGAAGAAGACAGGTGGGACAGCATGAGGTGGACCTACGAGTTGGAAACGGGGCACGGGTTGCTGCTGTTGCTGTAGGACAATATAACATCTCTTTACCATCTGGTTTTGTATTAGAACTTGACAATTGTTATTTTGTACCGAGCATAACTAAGAATATTATCTCTATTCCTGCTCTTGTCAGGAAAGGATTTTCTTTTGAATGCAAAACTTTAAAGTGTTGTATTTCATTTGATAATATTGTTTATGCTACTGGCTCAATTAACAATGGGTTATACATGTTGGACATGGAATGTTCTGTACAACAAATTGATAATAAGAAAGCCAAGTATGCTGATGACAGCACCTTGCTATGGCATAGTCGTTTAGGCCATATTAACAAGAAGCGCATTAAGCGGTTGCATGACCATGGACTGCTGGGATCATTCTCCTATGAGGAGCTTGATACATGCAAAGCTTGTTTAATGGGCAAAATGACAAAGACTCCTTTTTCTAATAAAGGTCAAAGGGCTTCAGGTTTACTTGACCTTATTCACAGTGATGTGTGTGGGCCATTTAGTAAACATGCCAGAGGTGGCTATTCATACTTCATTACTTTTACTAATGATTTCAGTAGATATGGTTATGTCTATCTAATGAGACATAAGAGTGAATCTTTTGACAAGTTCAAAGAGTTCAAAAATGAAGTACAGAATCAGCTAGGCCGGAATATCAAGGCCCTTCGATCCGATCGAGGTGGAGAATACTTGAGTCGAGAGTTTACTGACTATCTGAAGGAGTGTGGGATTATCTCACAGCTCACTCCGCCAGGAACACCGGCAATGGAATGGTGTGTCCGAGAGGAGAAATAGAACCTTATTGGATATGGTTCGTTCGATGATGAGTCAGGCTAGGCTACTCTACCTTACTCCTTTTGGGGATTTGCACTGGAAACAGCTGCAAAGGTACTAAACCGAGTGCCATCCAAGGCCGTTTCAAAGACTCCATATGAGTTATGGTATGGGAAACAGCCAAGCTTGACATTTATCAAAATCTGGGGTTGCGAGGCTTATGTCAAAAAGCTCGCCTCTGGGAAACTAGAGAGCAGATCTTATAAATGTATCTTTGTCGGTTACCCTAAAGAAACTAAGGGTTATTATTTCTAAGATCCCAAAGAGAACAAAATATTTGTTGCTCGAACGGCTATTTTTCTTGAGAAGGAATTTCTTCTGCAAGAAGCCAGTGGGAGAGAAATAAAACTGGATGAAAGTCCAGAAGAGGGACAAAGTAGTCAAGCTCAGTTGGATGAGCCTGAGCAAATAGAACAGGTTGATGTTCAACCTGAGGCTCAGATATCACGAGAACCGCATAGATCGGGAAGGATTCGTCGACAGCCTGAGCGCTATGACGGAGTCTACATCATTAATGATGAACCCCTCACCTATGCGGATGCGGTCAGTGGACCGGAATCAGCAAGATGGCTTGAAGCTATGCGAGCCGAGATGGACTCCATGTCAGATAACCAAGTCTGGGATTTGGTTGATCCGCCTCCGGGAGTAATCCCTATAGGCTGTAAATGGATCTTCAAGAAGAAGATTGATATGGATGGTAACGTAGTTACCTATAAGGGCAGGCTAGTTGCGAAAGGTTTCAAACAAATCTACGGGATAGATTATGATGAAACATTCTCTCCTGTAGCCATGTTTAAGTCCATT
The DNA here is from genome assembly GCA_027563935.2 of Costus lasius. NCBI lineage: Eukaryota > Viridiplantae > Streptophyta > Magnoliopsida > Zingiberales > Costaceae > Costus > Costus lasius. The sequence continues at coordinate 88,211,262 of CM050454.1, read as the reverse complement.
CGGATTATTCTCGCGATAGCTGCATATTATGATTATGAGATCTGGCAAATGGATGTGAAGACCGCTTTCCTTAATGGAAAACTGGAAGAGGATGTGTATATGGCACAACCTGAAGGTTTCATCAATCCATCAGATCGTCATAAAATATGCAAATTAAAGAAGTCTATTTATGGACTAAAACAAGCATCGAGAAGCTGGAATATTCGTTTTGATGAATCAGTTTGTGAATTTGGTTTCATCAAAAATGAAGATGACCCGTGTGTATATAAGAGGTTTAGTGAGAGCGTGATTACTTTCCTAGTCCTCTACGTCGATGATATCTTGATCATTGGAAACGGTATTCCTGAACTGCATGCGGTCAAAGCATGGTTAAGAAAATGTTTCTAGATGAAAGATTTAGGAGAAGCAGCCTATGTATTAGGTGTGCAGATCTATAGAGATAGATCTAATAGGCTTCTCGGGCTGTGCCAGAGTACTTACATTGATAAAGTCCTGGAGAGATTCCATTTAGAAAATTCTAAAAGAGGATATCTTCCAGTCAGACATGGTCTGAATCTTTCTAAGAGCCAGTGTCCTCAAACACAATCTGAGAAAGATGAAATGGACAATACGCCTTATGCTTCGGCTATTGGATCCATTATGTATGCGATGTTGTGTACTCGCCCAGACGTCGCTTACGGGTTAAGTGTGACCAGTCGATTCCAAAGTAATCCAGGTAAGGCACACTGGATTGCAGTCAAGAACATTTTGAAATATCTTCGGAGGACCAAAGATATGTTCTTGATTTATGGAGGTCAGGAAGAACTCAGTATTGAAGGATATACTGACGCTTCATTCCAATCTGACCAGGATGATTTCCGATCGCAATCAGGCTATGTTTTTAGCTTGAATGGAGGAGCAGTGGTGTGGAAGAGTTTCAAACAATCAATTGTTGCTGATTCCACAACAGAAGCCGAGTATGTTGCAGCCTCAGAAGCATCAAAGGAGGCAGTGTGGATTCGTAAGTTCGTTCAGGAACTTGGTGTTGTTCCTTCGAGTGCTGATCCATTGGTTATCTTCTGTGATAACATTGGAGCAATAGCACAAGCAAAGGAACCACAGTCACACCAGAAGTCCAAGCACATACAGAGAAGGTTTCATTTGATCCGTGAGATCATAGATCGTGGAGAGATCAAGATCTGCAAGGTTCATACTGATGACAATCTAGCTGACCCGCTTACTAAGCCTCTGGCGCAGCAGAAGCATGAAAAGCACTGTAATAATATGGGTTTGAGATTTCTCAACCATTAGTTTAAGTGCAAGTGGGAGATTGTTGGGGTATGCCCTTAAGGCTAATGTTTGAGGCCTTTGGGAGGATTTCAGTATCATGTATAAACTATGTATAAGTTTATAAAGGCAATGGTTGTTATTCAGGTTGTTACATTATCTGCTGCTGTTATGTATACTTCTGAATAATGTCTCAATGGTGTTCAGCTTGGCTGACATTAGCATTGTCCTTAGTCGAGATATCTTGGTGAACATGAGACAGCCTTGATATGATTGAGACTAATATGTGTTCTAATCTTATAGGGTGCTTCGAGCATGGAATAAGATGTAGACACATAGGTGCATTGGATGTACTGGACAGACCCTACTTAGGATATTCAATTGTTTGTCACAATGTGAATAATCCTTATATGCAAGCAAGTGGCATATTTCCTCTGACTTGAGATCGCTTGTGTTTCTAAATGATGATTGGCATTGTCTTGAGGTAATTCAATATCATTTGAAATATAATGGTTATAGATTATCTTGGATAATGAGCATGAGTCATGTTAGGACACTAGTGATAGATATAGGATTGCCTCTCCTTGTTGGAGTGTGATGTTCTAAAGGGGCCCCCTGGATGAGATGATTGAGAAAGTGTATGGCCATACCCAGATGACTATGTTCATCTGATCTAATCATTTTCATCATATTGGAATTACAGGCTTGACACGCTTGTCCAATGAGAACATCCAGTGGCAAAGGAAACATGTATGTCATGTGAATTGGATTCACACTTGTGCTATGGTTTGGGTGTAGTCTTGGAAGACTCTTTCCTTCATATCGGGAGACAGTGATGTGTTGCTAGATACCCCTCTCTGATCGTGATAACGTAAGTTATCGTTACCGACATTGAAGGAAACCCTTAGGGTCGCACAATTTGATGATATGGCTTACTTCTGTCAGATCGTGTGGACTGAATGGTTTTGGTTCAGTTTAAAGGAGTTTAAACTCTGATTGGAAGTGAGATCTGGTCTGATCATGTTTGATTGATTAGGGCTTGAGATCGGTAAGCTTCGATCGGGTGAATTGATGCTTGATCGATGAGATCAAGAGCATCAAGAGATGTGTGGTTAGATCTTGAGCCATCTGGTTCATATGAGATCTAGACCATGGCTTGGTTTGATTTGGTCTTTGAACCAAATGCAATAGAACCGGTTCACATAAGTGAACGCATGGTTCAAAGTGAGAAGACGTTTTGGTTGGTTCGAAAACATGGGCGCATGGCTTGATGACTTTCTATTTTTGGAAGCCATAAGCGTTCCCACGTTGGATAACGCCTCAACGCCTCCCTCTCTCTCGAATGAATGCTTCTCCTCTCGTGTGTGTGTCGAGGCTCCACGAAAGAGAAGAGGTAGAGAGTTTTCGCTTAGCCAAGAAGAAGAACATCTCATCTTCTCCTACACGTTGAAGGACACCTTGGAACTTTGCTAGCACAAAGAAGAAAAGGGAGTAGCCATCGTCACCTTGTGTGCGACTGCTTTGGAGGAGAGCCGCTCGCCCTCTATATTCTTCCAAGTCGCCATCCAAATAATGGCCATGGTAACATCCTATCTTCTCATTGCAAGAACTAATAGTTGATCATATGTTCATGCCATGCGATCTTCATGAAACCCTTGTTTTCGCCCATGAAAAATTTTATATGCGCCTGAATTAGGGTTTCCCCCCCCTTTCAATTGGTATCAGAGGTAGTGTTTTGGCTTGATCCATATGATTGCTTATTTTGTGATCCATGCGGTTTAAAAGTAGATCTAAACATGACTTGCGCATGTTATAAATCATCATGCCAACATACATGCTAGACATTGGATGTGTTTTGGTTTTTACTTAAGTTGCGCATGATATTTGTTTTGCGCATGTTGAAGAGTTTTTATCAAACACTTATGATCTTGCACGCCCCTCACCTAGATCTCTAAAGCGCCTACTTGAAATACTTAGACGGGTTACTAGGGTTGAAGTCGTCAGTCTAGTCTGGACCCAACAGCCTGATCAGACCATCTGACAGCCTAGATGGGTCGGCCAGATAGCACCTATGCGCACGCATACAGGTGGCTATAGGCCGACTGCAGAAGGGCGTGTAGCGATGTCTGATTGAGGCGCCTAGTGAACGATCATGATTAAGGCCCGGGGTCACACCCGCCTGCCAGAAATCATGTGGGACGTTCAGCCCTTAAGGCATGCATAGTTGACCACTAGGTCAACACAAGTCAGTTATGACTGGGTGCATGCAAGGGCAGTGGGTCTGACTTGGTCTGATGAGTGGATCCCTATTAATGGACCGTTGTAAGGTAGTAGGGCACACAAGGAAATAAAATTGATGCCATGGGGTTTTTCAAAAATTTTATTTTCTGATTGTATCACATGTATGCTTATTTACCTGATTGGGTGTCTATTTAATCTTATGTGGGCTGCCCTAATTTGTGTGCTGTGCTGGGGCCTGCGTGCCTGGAATTAATTGTAAATTTTTATTGTGATCTGTGTATCACACTTTAATTTATAATAATGTACAATTGACCTGCGTGTCAATTCATGTCTAGATAGATTAAAATGTAATTTGATCAGACATGAGCACAGAGCACACATGATAGAAGCGCTTGCAGCAAGTGCCTTGACCTGGTGGGAGGTCTAGAGTTCGACTCTAGCACAGGCGCATGCTACCTGATGGGCGCATTTGAGCTGCAGAGAGGGCTTGGGCCCGGGCTGGGCCAGATAAAGTGCAAGAGACCCATAAAGAGCTCATGTGAAGACTTGTGTAAAACTAGGGTTTTTACTTAGGCTTTTATAGGCATTTACCACATAAGATCATTGTGCTTTCTATTTACTGTTTAAGAAATATTAGCACATGCTTGATTTATTCTTTTGCTATTACCATAGATATTGCATGATAGCAAGAAGATAAAATGGACCGTTAAAATCCAACGTCAAATATCAAGCACGAAAGCCTTCTGACGCGAAACCTCACTGTTCTGACTATCGTTGGGGCCGTGTTGTACCCACTCAGTGGGCACGCCCATCTATCTTCAGACGGTGTGTGATTACACCTGCGTGTTACAGAGAAGGGATTTATCGCTTCTCGTTGCTCAGCATAGCACGTGGTGGTCCAGGGAGTAGGTCGGGTCAGCTTGACCATGTAGGCTACATATTGAGCATATGTTAGCTATATGGAGGCAGCCATCTGTGGAATCAGAGACTGTGTTGTACCAACTCAGTTGGCACAGTCTGCTGGATTGCCCAGATGAAGGGGAATCGCACGGGTTGGCGATTGGCATGGATAGCCTACCAGTGATTAGTGCTTGAACTCTCTGTGCATCTTATCTCGCTTGAGTGGGACGCGGAGACCAAGTATGAAATCTGGATCCCATCTCACTAAAAAGAGTTTTACTCTTTCGGACTGTTTTATTGGATTTTTCAGTCAGATAAAATAGTGAGAAAAGAATCATTCTTAAGTCCTGGATTGATTCTAATATGGATACTGACCTTGTTGTTCTTGCAATGTTGTAGATTTCTGCAGCAACGAACACCACAGGGCTCAATTTGCGATCCATACTGGAAAAGGAGAAGTTTGCTGGGCCAAACTTCTCAGACTGGTACAGACAGCTTAAGATTGTTCTTAAGGCTGAGAGGAAACTGTATGTCCTTGAGACGGCAATACCGGCTCAACCCGCAGCGAACGCCGCAAGGGCGGTTCGGGATGCTTATGAGAAGCACGTCAGTGATAGTACTGATGTCGCTTGCCTTATGCTTGCGTCAATGATGCCAGAGCTCCAGCGTCAGCATGAGGATTTATCTGCTATTGATATTATAGCAAATCTCAAGATGCTGTATGCTGCACAGGCAAGGACTGAATGCTATAACTTGACGAAACTTTTCTTTCAGAGCAAACTGACTGAAGGGAGTCCAGTGGGAGCTCACGTACTCAAGATGATTGGGTACAAGGAGGCTTTAGAGAAACTGGGACACACCATCAATCAGGAACTTGTTGTAGACATTATCCTGCAGTCTCTCCCGGCTTCTTTTGATCCGTTCATTATTAATTTTAATATGAACAAGATCGATTGTACTCCGGCAGAGTTACTGAACATGCTCTGTACCACAGAGCAGACTCTTGAGAAGGGAAAGCCTTCCTCCTCTGTCTTGCTGGTTCCTTCAAGGAACAAGAAGAAGGGGAAGAAGGGCAAAGCCCCTATCAAGAGCTACAACAAGGCTCTGAAACAAAAGATAAAGCGGTCAAAGGACAACAGATGTTTCCATTGTGGCCAGCTCGGTCACTGGAAGAAGGATTGTAAAGCGCTCCAAGGAGAGAAGAAGGGAAGCAAGCCTTTCACTTCTGGCTCAGGTATTTACGTGACTGAAGTCATGGTAGCTTCTTCTATTTCATGGGTGTTGTACACTGCATGTGGAGTTCACATTTGTTCAAATGTACAGGAACTCAAGAGAAGAAGACAGGTGGGACAGCATGAGGTGGACCTACGAGTTGGAAACGGGGCACGGGTTGCTGCTGTTGCTGTAGGACAATATAACATCTCTTTACCATCTGGTTTTGTATTAGAACTTGACAATTGTTATTTTGTACCGAGCATAACTAAGAATATTATCTCTATTCCTGCTCTTGTCAGGAAAGGATTTTCTTTTGAATGCAAAACTTTAAAGTGTTGTATTTCATTTGATAATATTGTTTATGCTACTGGCTCAATTAACAATGGGTAATACATGTTGGACATGGAATGTTCTATACAACAAATTGATAATAAGAAAGCCAAGTATGCTGATGACAGCACCTTGCTATGGCATAGTCGTTTAGGCCATATTAACAAGAAGCGCATTAAGCGGTTGCATGACCATGGACTGCTGGGATCATTCTCCTATGAGGAGCTTGATACATGCAAAGCTTGTTTAATGGGCAAAATGACGAAGACTCCTTTTTCTAATAAAGGTCAAAGGGCTTCAGGTTTACTTGACCTTATTCACAGTGATGTGTGTGGGCCATTTAGTAAACATGCCAGAGGTGGCTATTCATACTTCATTACTTTTACTAATGATTTCAGTAGATATGGTTATGTCTATCTAATGAGACATAAGAGTGAATCTTTTGACAAGTTCAAAGAGTTCAAAAATGAAGTACAGAATCAGCTAGGCCGGAATATCAAGGCCCTTCGATCCGATCGAGGTGGAGAATACTTGAGTCGAGAGTTTACTGACTATCTGAAGGAGTGTGGGATTATCTCACAGCTCACTCCGCCAGGAACACCGGCAATGGAATGGTGTGTCCGAGAGGAGAAATAGAACCTTATTGGATATGGTTCGTTCGATGATGAGTCAGGCTAGGCTACTCTACCTTACTCCTTTTGGGGATTTGCACTGGAAACAGCTGCAAAGGTACTAAACCGAGTGCCATCCAAGGCCGTTTCAAAGACTCCATATGAGTTATGGTATGGGAAACAGCCAAGCTTGACATTTATCAAAATCTGGGGTTGCGAGGCTTATGTCAAAAAGCTCGCCTCTGGGAAACTAGAGAGCAGATCTTATAAATGTATCTTTGTCGGTTACCCTAAAGAAACTAAGGGTTATTATTTCTACGATCCCAAAGAGAACAAAATATTTGTTGCTCGAACGGCTATTTTTCTTGAGAAGGAATTTCTTCTGCAAGAAGCTAGTGGGAGAGAAATAAAACTGGATGAAAGTCCAGAAGAGGGACAAAGTAGTCAAGCTCAGTTGGATGAGCCTAAGCAAATAGAACAGGTTGATGTTCAACCTGAGGCTCAGATATCACGGGAACCGCATAGATCGGGAAGGATTCGTCGACAGCCTGAGCGCTATGACGGAGTCTACATCATTAATGATGAACCCCTCACCTATGCGGATGCGGTCAGTGGACCGGAATCAGCAAGATG